>CM069306.1:12331250-13770000 GCA_035609425.1 Epinephelus awoara | reverse complement strand
AGTGTCTGTATGTGACACGCAGCTGAAACATGTTGTAACATGTGATTGATGGTGTGAAACAGTCATGGTTAGGTTTAGAAAAAACATCACACTATGGGTTAAAATAAGTACATTTGTCACATAATATACATAGGTCACGAGTGACATCACAGCATGACAACTGTACATAAATTACATAATGTGACATTAAAACAACGCTGACTTTTGGTTTCACAGGGGACACAAACTGCAGTCTCCTGGATGAAAGTCTTGTTTTGTTTGACCCATTCACATCCACTCCCTCCCACCCTACGCAGACTTTTCTTGCCTTTCATGCTACATCAGTTGCTCTCAGCATCAAGTATCGCCATTGATGGCTTTACATTGGAGGTAGTTGAAAACTAGTGCATCTCAAAGATGCTAAAGAGTGCTGTTGGTGTTAATATCACATGCCGAGGAGCATGATGTGTGAAAATATATATTTTTCCTCTTACCTGTAGAACTGTTTATCATTATAGATTGTTTTAGTGTGAGTTGTGAGTGTTGGAGATATCGACCATAGAGATGTCTGCCCTCTTTCCAATATAATGGAACTAGATGGCACTCAACTTGTGGTGCTCATAGCACAAAAAAAACATTTGAAAAATTCTTTCCAGAAATCATGACCTACACCCGACAACCGAATCACTGTGCAGAAGGAGGTGTGCATCTACTGCTAGCTCACCTAGCACCACAGAGCTAGCTATCGTTACAGTTCAGCCGAGGAGGACGCCATTAATATGTACATCTTGCACTGTCACAAGCCCAAGCCTCTCATCTATGAGTAGATGCACGCTTCTTTCTGCACGTTGTTACAGTTGGAGGGTGTAGTTCTGTAGAGAGAAAGTAGCAAGAGTCAGTTTTTCAGATGTGTCTGGGGGGGGTTTTCGGCGCTGTTAGCACCACAAGCCAAGTGCCATCTTGTTCCATTATACTGACTGAAGTCAGACATCTCTTTGGCTGATATCTTCAACACACAACAACTCACACCAAAACAATCTAGACTGATAAATAGCATCACAGGTAAGAGGAGAAATATGTATTTTTGATTTGAGGGTTAACTGTCCCTTTAAAATACATAAATATATGTCAGTCATTTGCAGCACTGTTCTCAAAATGTCATGAGATGTAAATAAAAACAGGTGTTCATGCTACTTCCCTTGTTAAGTTTTGGTTGGAACATTGTTATTTGCAGAAGTCCCCATTTTGCTCATATCCTGCACCCACACAATGACAAGCATGGTCTGCTGACAAAAGCGTCAAACACATACAGCAATGCGCCAACAACGGCAGTTAAGCAGAAGATTGCCAGCAAACTAACACAGATGTAAACAACACAGGATTCAACAAACCTCCATATGGCGTCTTACCTACTTACCTTTACCTGAGAGGAACTTTACACTCCCTAGAAAGCAGTCATAATGAAAACTGTCTGAGGCAGTGAGGTCTGTGGTGTAATGCTGCTGACTGAAGCAGATAATTGTTTAATGCTGTGATATGTATTTTCTTCCACTGTATTAGTTTGGAGACGGAGGTATTTCAAAACCTTCAAAACTGAATGCAGCAACACCACAAGAGGGAAGTGAGAAAATATTATTTGTGATTGAGTGAACTGACACTTTCCTCATGCAGTATTTCACACATTTCTGCACAGTGTGTAAATATAGGAAAGGCAACCAAATATGAAGTAGCACAGATGAATTACTGTATTGTACTGGGTTAGTTTTATAACTCTCCAAGCCAAAAGCAGCAAAGTAGACAGGAAGTACAGTGAGTCAGAGATGTCTTATGTCCTGTCTGCTGTTTTGTCTCTTACCCTGATTTTAGAGGAGAGCTAGGAGAGATCATGTGAGAGTCACCAGGTAAAACCTTTGACAGTGTTCAAGGGTTGCAGTGTGTGTTTCTCATGACTGTTCTTGAGCAAGACCTATGGACTGAGGAACTGAGCTGAGACACGCCATCGCTTCATTATTAGCCTAAGTCACGCCAAGAGTACGATGCCATCAAACAAGAAAAACAACAAAGTGGATGAAGTGATCACAAGACTGCCGCTCCACCTACAAATAATTTCCTCATCATCCTTTATTTGTGCAAGAACAGTTCCTAAGAAGTAACTTTTTGACCCTTTGATGTACAGAACATGACAATCGTGGGTTAGGTGTAACTCACCAGACTCAATTTAACTTCCTCTGTATTTGCAGAGTACATATTTTCCAGTGTATTAAGGGTTTTAGGAACTATTTACGTAGGCAAATACAACTGGTAGCACACAGCAGTGTAAGGCAAGGCATGCAGCTTTATTTGTATAGCACATTTCAAACACCAGGGCAATTAAAAGTGCTTTACAGAGAAATAAAATATGAAACATAATAAAGGATGCAAATTTACAATTAAAGTGAAGAGAAAAGATATGAAAGGTAAAATAACTTTAGAAATCACCATTAAAAATAGCAAAAGTGCAGACGAGAGATGCAAAAAAAGATTATTTAAAATGATTTTAAGTTTGCACTCAAGGGGGGTCAGAGTCTGAGCTTGTTGAACATCTGGGAGGTTATTCCAGGTGTGTGCTGCATGATGACAGATGCATGTTTTGTTGAATGTAGATGTCCTTAGGGTCTTAGAAGCTTCATATGTCGCAAGCATGTCAGAGATACATTTGGTTGCTGAGCCACAGAGCGATTTATACACCAAATGAATGCATGTTGTTGAATGATTTTCACTTTAAACTCAACTTTTTACCCAGTTCCTCAATTTCCAGTGCATTCGAGGACTTGTGTAACTTTAGTTTTGTATTGTTTGTCTACCACATTACTTCTCTTTGCTAGATGTAAAATAAGGTGGAAAGCTGGTAACATGTTTGCCAACTAAATGTGCTGCAGGGTGTGAAAACGTGCCCACGCACATCTCATGACCATTTGACTCATCTCTGTGGAATCAAAGTCCCCACAGCAGGGAGCTCTTTCTGCGGGGACCTCTCCTAGATACAAGTGACGCGGCCTCGATGGTAAACTCGAGAGCCAATCAAAAAATACGTAGCCTCCACGAGGAAGCGTCGGTGCTGTATTTAAAGTTGGACGGTGCTGTAGTTTGCAGGGCAGTACTGTGTAGTTTCTAACTTTGTTTAGTCGTGTATAACTGCTGTAGCTGAAGATGAAGGCTCTTCTGTTGCTGGCGCTGACTGTTGGGTTAAATGTACAGTACGGCAGCAGCGCTGTCCTGTCTCCTTCTTCTTCATGCTCCCATCGACCATCAAAGTGGTGCTCATCTCTGGACTCAGCTCTCCAGTGCGGGGTAAGATGAACAAAATATTAGGGGAGCTTTTATCTTACTATTTTATTTTATGAGCGCGTAAAATGCTTTTTGTGAACGGGCTGCGTCGGTTAACATCACACAGGACACCCGAATATAGTTCTTTCTGGTCAATGGTGGAACCACTGTTCCATATCACTGCGCCACATACAGTATATAAGTGCTGGAAACCATAGCAACAGTGCCCAGCCTGACCCTGTGACCTGTTAAGTTAGCTTAAGCTAGCTAACTTTCAGTTGTTTAGCTACAAACTTCTAAACGCAAATTCATAAATTTGACCCCAGCTTCTACTTGAGCCTGTTGTAAGTAGTCATGGTACGAAAAAAATATACTTCGAATTGTCCAAATACAGAAAATACGTTGCTCATATTACGTTTTGCATTGTAAAATAACTAACGTTAGCATTCTGTGCCGTATTCTTGCAACGTCATAACTGTGTCTTAACTATCGTTAGCCCTCAGTAACGTTAGCTAAGTTTCACGGGGAACAGATACCCATATTATGTTGTGTGTAGACTGTATTTTTTTCTTTTGCCATCTGTAAGTTACTCATTGAGGAAGAAGCGGGCAGCAGAGTTTTGTTTTGGCTGGGACTGTCTAGTAAACTATGGGACACATCAGGGAATGAGGAAGTACAGATCTCCCAAATACTACTTCCTTTGCCAGTGACATTCACACACTATGAAGTCACACTCCAGAAAACAGTGTATGTAAAACGCACATCCTTCCTCCGTCAGTTTCATACCGGATCCAGTCATAATGAGTACAGTTAGCCCGGTTAAAGTAGAGTATGCTCAGTATGCTTTTTGTAGTAGTAATTAAAACAGATACAGAAGGGTAAATCCATCAAGCTCTCTCAGTCGACTTAAAATATGTAAACGTTACCTCTCCTAATATTTCCTCCAAATGCAAAAGGGCCTGACCCTGCAGACACTCAAAGAGAAACACAAGAGCGTTAACCTCTCCACTTTTGCCCCCTTGTGCAGGTTTTGAAGCACTGCCTCGAGTCCAACTTCACCAGGTCCCGTCACACAGAAGATCAAGTGGAGGTGGGGCTTTACTATGAGAGTCTGTGTCCCGGCTGCAGGATGTTCCTAACTGAGATGCTCTTCCCCACCTGGATCATGCTGGATGAAATCATGTCTGTTACTCTGGTGCCGTACGGGAATGCACAGGTAGGCAGTGAACAGAACACCTTTGGTTCACACTGGGATTGTGGTTCCTCTATAAATTATGCAGTGGGTGATGGTGTTGTTAAGATATGTAGAGGCAGAAAGCATATTTGAAACCATATGTGGTCACAGAATAATCAAATAAACATGCTTATCCAAGAGTGGATTACCCTCAAACTTTACTGACTGAGAAAGAGATAATTACATAATGTATAAAAATATCTTGGTTAAGAAATATTGTTTGAATCTGTTGCATTTACTCTATCCCAGGAGACACCCGTTGAACAGAAGTATACTTACGAGTGCCAGCATGGAAAACCAGAATGTCAGGGTAACATGATTGAGGTAAAGTTACACCCCAGTGTAATACTGTTACTACATTTCAGAACCATTTAATGTGAATTACTGTAAAGCAACTGCAAGGAACATATTTTTGTCATGTTTTGTGGCCCCTGTGGATAAAGGGAGTAGTATTTCTGGCAATGAAATATGCATTTCCCATACACACCGCCACACACAGCAAGTGAAAAAAAAGACACAATTTATTTTTTATTTTATTTTTTCAACCACAGCTGTTTGCAGGATCCCTAGCAATTTGTTGCTATTTAAGCTTAATAACTAATATGACAATGGTTAACCCAAAGAGAATTTGTTTTAGTGTAGTTACACCTAGGTTGGCTTTTTTATACATACCAAAACAAGAAAGGCATTATGCCGCCCCAGAGTGTGATTTTGGGTAGCATCCTTGCATATTGGAAGTGAAAGAGATGTAACGGGCATGATATGTAACACAACAGCATTGGCTTCTAGTGTGACTCATAACATAAATGTCAGGTAGTCCTTGCTAAATACCAATGGCATTACATGACAACTACAATCATTTATAGTCGCTGTTATATGGCACTGATCTCGTCCTCTGTTCAGAGGTTGAGGAGCTCCCAGATGTCATTATCTCCCTTATTTGCTGACATTTCCAGCTGCTGTTCTTCTTTAAGTTAGCTTCTTACTGCTATTAGCCGCTTTTTAAGTCTCCCGGCAGTGGGTCGCATTGCAAGCTTAAAGTTGAGACATTTCAGTCGCCCACTCTCTGATCATACTTTTTATACAGAAGCGATTCCAAATAATGGCACAGCGTTCCCACCTTGAACAGGCACCCTAAAAGAGGCTACAGTCTCTTTCTGTCTGTGTAGCATAAATCGTTTTGTCTGATTTCAAGGGGAATGCGACTCAGTTACTTGTATTAAGAATAATTATACAGAAATAGCCAATTGTCTTGCTTATGGTCTCGTTAGCTTATATAGGTCATATAGAGGCATCATACTCATGAACATTTAAAAGCCCCTTATAGCTTCTATATAAAATATATACTTTTCATCCTCCGGAGAATCGATCCATGTAAATGTAGGTGTTGTGAAAGAGTCATAATTGCCCAGAGAAATGTTCAGATAAAACCCCTCAAAATGCCCCCAATGTTTTAAATTCTAAGTTATAAATTTAGTCAGTATTATCTTGTACCAGTTTCATGATGCTGACACTCTACTATGACTAACTAATTGCCTTGTTCCTCTCAGACTTGTCTATTGAATTTGACCGCTGATGCTGGCGCAATCATCTTCTGTATGGAATCCTCCATTGATGTCCTCAGTTCAGCCGAGAGCGTAAGGAAGTCTGTCTGTGTGTGTGTGTGTTTCTGGTGTCTGTTTGTCTCTCTCGTTTTATTCGCCATCTTTTCTGTCACTGCCACTTTCATTCATATTATTCATTATTACAGGATTGAATTTGATATGTTTTTAATTTCCCTCCATTGGTGTTTGTAGTGTGTGAAAGTTTACTCCACTGATGTGACCTGGGACAAAGTCATGAGTTGTGTGAATGGGGATTTGGGAAACCAGCTGATGCATCAGAATGCCTTGATGACTGAAGCCCTGAAACCTCCCCACCAGTATGTGCCCTGGATCACCATTAATGGGGTAAGGCTCCAGTGCACTTAGTGGGGAAAGCTATGGCCTCTGTGCAAAAAATGTAACTAGGAGACTGCTAAAAGCTATTAATCTTAAGTCCAGAATAAAACACATCATCTCTGAGTTTGAATGAAACTTCCATCTTTCCTTCCTGGCTTGATTTGAAGCCACTTTCTCTGCAGTGCCCTCATTCTGCCACTGCCATTGATGCTCACTTTTTAAACAAGTGATGTCACATTTACAGTGATGATATGATCTTGTGATTATTTTGACACTTGATCTGCCTCAAAGCTTCTACGTATAAGTGAAAGAGAGCTGTGACTGATGTGTGCAAAGCTACGTCTTGATGTAACTCCAAACCACAGCACATCAGATGCTGCTGCCACTCTGCCGAGCCACCTGAGGGGAGCTGAAGCTTTATTTTAATTTGGTTTGTCAAATAAGGCTTGAAGAGAATATTTTAGAGCACATAACTTTTGCAGAGCACAAATATGTTATTATGATCCCATGTAAAAACAAAATACGAGTTTCCACCCCTGTATGTACAATGTAATATAATGTCACTTTAGAAACTTTGATATGGTAAGGATGAAACATGCAAATGTAAGGCATTTGTGGCTTTCAGAAGCATACATTGTCAACATTTTATTCTGGCAACTGGGCTGCCTGATTAAAAGTGGCTTCGGATTTCTTTGCTTTACATCACCATTACAAGACTGTCATGAAATCATAGTTTGACTCTATAGGATGCGGGATGGCTTGGTTTCTTCAAAAACTACCCTTTCTTTTCCATATGACTGTCTGTCATTATTGCACACACCTGTAGATCTGCTGCAGATCTGTTTCCATAGCCATTGGGATACTCATTTGTATTAAATTTACAGGAGCACACAGAAGAACTGCAGGACAAGGCCATGAATTCTCTCTTCACTCTGGTTTGCAACATGTACAAGGTACAGTTACTGTCAGTCAAATCTGAGTCATTCATTGACTCTGTTAGGTACTTCTGCTTTTTAGTGCAGTTTTACCATGTGTTATAAAAGCACAAGCAGTTTATAATTTGTTGTTTGCTTAGATTTAACCTTTGACTTTTTTTCAGGGCCCCAAGCCGCCTGCCTGTGGAGAGGGCCAGAGACACTTCAAAAGCTACTGCCACAAAGATTGAAGGAGCAGCACTGCACATGCTTGCTCTGTTCCAGGTGTGGCCCACTAGATAAGGAACACTGAGGAATATCATCAATTTTTTTTTTTCCAATGTGTGATTTTACAATCTGTATCTAAAAAGGGAAAAATAACTGCCTCACTTTATAATTCACACAGTACAAATACAATTCACTTTCTTAACAAAATGTGTCATCATTGAAATGTTATCCACTGAAACCATAAACACTTTTTGTAGTATTTTGACTTAGTGATAGCCTTCTGGTGTTTGCAGTGTCTTTTGCAAAGTCTGGTCTGAGACAGTCTTCTCACTGTCCTTTAGAGGGCGCCATATCTCATAAACTCGTCTTCAGTCCCCTGTGAGGAACACATGAACATTGATCATGTCATACTGCTGTGTTAAAATGGTTTTCCTTAAGTTTATTTAGCTGATTTCATAACTGTGAACATATTGTAGTCTGTCAGATCATCCCGAGAAAGTTTTTACACAGCTGATTTAATGTTCAGTATCATGTTATTCAAAATATAGCCAAGTATAATAAAGAATACATTATACACAAAGTACATGTCCATAAGCACACCAAGGATCATGACTAAAGGCACTGAAAACAGATGAGTGATATCACGATTGACAACTGATGTTACACTTTCTGTACTTTTTGGTTTTATTCATATGGGTGCAGCAGAAGATAAAGTTCATAATAACCTTTAAAACAAAGTTCAATAAAAACTTCATAATAAAGTTCACAACATCTCCTGAAGATCATACTGATTGTTAGACATGGACCCAAATGCAAGTAGAAATAATAAATCAGTCCAAAGTAGTGTTGCACGGTCATCATCATCGGCGATCACTCGAAACGAGTATGATTGTCCTCCTGTTGGTGGGTCTGGTCATCTGTGGGTCCTCAGGTGGCTGTAGAGGCCGATCCTTGATCCACAGTTTCTATTGCAATGGTAGCATATGTGAGTGGTTGTCTTGGTCGTTGTAGTTTGGGTTTGTGGAGCAATTTTGATGGTGGATCTCTCCTTCCTCTGTTGCCTCTTTGTTTCTGCGGCATGGTGGAGGTCCTTTTCTAAATGTGCCGCACCCTCATGGACCATCCTGCTCCACAAATCTCTCTTGAGGGCTGCCTCCTCCCAAGTGTTCAGGCAGATGTGGCACTTTTTGAGATGGATTTTGATGCCGTCTTTGTACCGCTTCTTCTGTCCCCCTTGGGTGCGCTGTCCTTCCTTCAGTTGGCCTGTCCATCGTAGCTGGTGCCGAATAATGGTTGTGGTGATGCTGGCGATGTTAGCTTCCTCCAGGACACTGATGTTAGTTCGCCTATCTTCCCAGCGTATCCTTAGGATCTTGCGGAGACATCGCTGGTGATACTGCTCCAGGGCTTTAAGATGTCTGCTGTAGGTGGTCCAGCTATCGGCCCCATAGAGCAGAGTGGGCAGAACCACCGCTCGGTAGACCAAGTAATGGAAATGAAGATGGCGAACAGGGTTGGTGCAATAATGCAACCCTGCTTGACCCCAGTATCCACTTTGAGAGGGGCCGTTTCAGAGGCACCACTGCCGATTACGGTTGCAGTCATATTGTCATGCAACTGACGCAAGATCTTCAGATACTTGTCTGGGCATCCGATCTTAGAAAGAGCGCACCAGAGGGCAGTTCTGTTCACAGAGTCAAAGGCCTTTGTGAGGTCGATGAAGGCCATATACAGAGGAAGATGTTGTTCTCGACATTTGTCTTGCAGTTGACGGACTGTAAAGATCATGTCAGAGGTTCCTCTGGCAGGACGGAAGCCACATTGCGACTCTGGGAGGATCTCTTCTGACAGCGGCAGTAGGCGGTTGGCCAATATCCAGGCCAAAACTTTGCCTGTTGTGGACAGGAGGGAGATGCCTCTGTAATTGCCGCAGACTGCCTTATCTCCCTTCTTGAAGATGGTGACAATCAGGGCGTCCCTGAGTTCTGCAGGGATTTCCTCTTTGTCCCAGATCTTAGCGAGGAGGCTATGGATGTGGCAGAGGAGTTTTGGCCCGCCTTGCTTGAGGATTTCTCCCGGGATCCCATCTGGTCCAGAGGCCTTGTTATTGTTTAGCCTCCTAATGGCATCCAGGACCTCATTTTTGGTGGGAGGAGCACTCAGATGTTCCATGATAGGCTGCTGAGGGATCTGGTTGATGGTCTCCAGCTGGACTGTGGTGTTTCGGTTCAGGAGTTCTTGGAAGTGTTCTTGCCATCTGGAGCAGATCCCCGCTTCATCCTTCAGCAAGGTTTGTCCGTCTTTGGAGCAAAGGGGATTGAGACCTCGATAGATGGGGCCATATACGGCCTTGGTAGCATTGAAGAAACCCCTGGTGTCACCTGAGTCAGCAAGCCTCTGGCTTTCCAGGGCCTTCTCCATCCACCATTGATTTTTCAGCTCTCTCACCCTGCTCTGGACAGCTGCCTTTGCCTTGGAGTGGGCCTGCCTTTTTGCCCTACAATTGATGTCATTTTGCCAGGAGCAAAAGGCTTTCCTTTTGGCATCGATTAGTTGTTCGATTTCGATGTCATCGAACCAGTCTTGGTGTTTCCTGGACTTGTAGCCAATGGTGTCCCTGCTGGTCTCAAGTAGGGTGGTCTTGAGGGTCTTCCAGTGTTCTTCCACATCCTCAGGATATTCCTCAGGGAGCCTCTCAGACAGGGTGTTCTGAAGATGTTGCACCTTGTTTATGTCTCCCAGGCTGTCGATGTTGAGTTTCAGGCGGGTCAGTTTCCTTTGTGTCCTCCTCTTCTGCCACAGCTGGATGTTCATTTTAGAGCGGATGAGGCGATGATCTGTCCAGCAGTCATTTGCGCAGGTCATGGCCCTGGTGATGTTGACATCTTTGTGATCTCTGGCCCTGACAATCACATAATCAATGAGATGCCAGCACTTCGATCGGGGATGCATCCAGGAGGTTTTAAACCTGTTTCTCTGGCGGAAAAGATTGTTGGTTATCACCAGCTCATGTTCAGTGCACTTTGAGAGTAAGAGGACTCCCTTTGAGTTGGCATTCCCGACACCCTCTTTACCTAAAGTGCCATTCCAGACCTTGTGATCTTTGCCAACCCTGGCTTTGAAATCCCCGAGTAGGAGGATCTTGTCTACCTCTTGTACTAAAATAGTACCGCGGTACTAGAGTATTCCAAACGGTACTATACTGCATTTGGAAAATACCGGTACTTTGACATTGATTCAATTCATTAATTTAGTTAATTTATTTTACTCATTTATGCACAGAAACACCTTTCTTGTGCCTATTGGAGCACAGATTGCACATGTGGTGTGTATGACAACAACTGTATCAACATTCGCAGCTGGCGCACGTGAAAAAGACAAGAGAAAGTCTGCCTCGCAAAGGGAGACAGCACGAGACAACACCAACTTGGTGAAACATTTAAGCAACCAAACGGTGACGTCCGTACCAAGGAACTTTCGAACCACGATTTTTTGGTACTGTTACACCCCTACTATTTAATGTTCTAAAGTTTTGTAGCCAAAAGGACTTGTCCTTAGAAAAAGTACTGAAAAGTATCGAAAAGTATCGAAATTCATATTGGTATGGGTACCGAAACAAAGATTTTGGTATCGTAACAACACTAGTCCAAAGTTGTGTTTATGTTGTCATAAAATAAGTTACAGGAGGCAGCAGCTTGATCAAAGCAGAGTCTTGCCTAACCTGACGGTCCACTGATTCTGCAGTCAGATAGACACACATGAATGATGGCCTGTCATGCAGGCAGCTCCACCACCTCATCTGACATCCATGTCCTTTCTTATTCCTGCTCAACAGACTAATTCACCGTTTCCTAAAATATTCATTGCTTTTGGTTTAATTATGGTCACAATCAGTCAATAACATTTCACTCCAAAATCAAAAATACATTTATTTCCCTCTTACCTTTAGTGCTATTTATCAATCAAGGTTGTTTTGTTGTGAGTCAACAAGTGTTGGGAGATATCAACCATACATATGTCTGCTTACTCTAGTATAATGGAGCTGGATGGCACTCAGCTTGTGGTGCTCAAAGTGCCAAAAAATACAACAGCAACGTCTCTCTCCTGAAATCATGGCCTGGTTACTCAAGATAATCCACATACCTAGTTGTGAGTAGTTTCATGTAGGAACTATTTCACCTCTTCTGAACCACAACCAGCAGCTACATCACTGGGGCAGGGGGAGGCACGTATCCATTTATGGACGAGAGGCTTGTGCTCATGACAGTGTGAGATGCAAACGTTAATGGCGTCCTCCTCAGGTTGAGCTGTAACGTTAGCTAGCTGAGTGGTGCTAGGTGAGCTAGCAGGGGATGCATGCTTCCTTCAGTGCGGTGATATAGTTAGCGTGTGTAGTTCAGTAGAAAGAAAATAGTTTCCACATGAATCTGCTCACAACAAGGTTTGTGGACTCAGCATCTCACACCAAATTAATCTAGATTAATAAATAGCACTACAGGTAAAGGGAACAAACTGTCGCCTTATTGCAAACTCAAACGTGCTTAGAGAGTTTATATCTGAGCTAATGTCAGCTTTATGAAGAGGCGTGGAAACAGTTCTCCACTGAGTGACAGCATGAGGGATTACTGGTGCCACAGACGTCTTCATATCTGATCTTAAATGTGGTATCTGTATCCTCCTCTTTGGTATTTCCTTCCCAGTTGTCTTGCTCCCATGATGCAGTAGCTACGGTAGAAGCATGAGGAGAAATAACTCATCAAAATTTTTCAACTTCGCTGAGGTAAGGGAAAAGAAAAATGTTAGAACAGTTAATTCTGTCGGTGGCCTAGGACTTGTATTTGTTGTGTGTGTGTTCTGACTTCTTTTCAGGATTCAAATAAAAAGCTGTTAACCTTTTTTCAAGCGAGTATTATTACCAAAACCAAGATGGCAGGTTCCTCCTGTGACTGATCTTTTGTTTATTTCGATGATGTAATTACAAACTCATGTTTTTCTGTGTTTCAAACTGTTATGGAGAATGTTCAAATGTAGCAGTGTGTTACTGAAATGTCAGGTTAATAGTATTGATTTCTTATGTTTAAACAAATTAAGTTTGGGAGCAATTTCAAAAGCCATTTGGAATGAACATGCATAAATGATCCATAATACAGTATTCATGTCACTGAGAGGAGAAATCAGTGAATGACTGAGAAAGTCAATGTTTTACCCCAGGTGAAGTTCTCAGGAAATTAACACCGCACACTGCATCTTGGTCAGTTTGGTCACAAATGGTCAACAATAAAACCTAAGACTGTGTTGACAATGGTTTATGGAAAGGTGGAACTCCCAAGCAGATGGAGAGATAAGGTCACAGGATGCAGAAGAAAACAAGTGCTCCTATCTGTTTCCACTGACGCACTGACGCTGAAAGAGACATGCCCTGAGAGCTAAATCCCAAACACTATCTCACTGTGAGAACCGTCTATTGTGTCCAAGGTGATAGAGTGGGTCTCAGGACCTGTAATCAGATAGCGCTTCCAAAAATAATGCCCGAGAGGGCTTTTACGTGGCTCGTCATATTTTCGGCAACAGCACAAAAACAGCCCTGTCTGCATCTTACCTTTAGATCTCACTTTTATTTTTCACTACTTTGAGAAGTTCAGCAGAGGCCAAGCATGGCATTTTCTAATATACTGAGTAAGTAAATTGAATAAATATGAAAGTGTTATGAATATTCACCCTCTGCTGCCAATGAATACCAAAGTAGACCCACTTAAGGAGATTTCATTTGCTTTTTTTTTTTTTTTTTTTTGCTTTTTTCAGTTTTCATTTAGTGATGAAGCATCTTAAGTATCCAAACTGAAAGAAGAATCGCTCCTTACTTGTGCAGCCAAGTTAAAGGCATCTCTGAAAATGAATACCTACATGTCGGGCACTGAGCCACACAGTTGATAAAGTGCCAAGCTGTATTGAATACGGTTAGATTTAGTGTTGCTTTTTATTTGTACTAAGCTATAAAATGTGACACATAACAACTAAAACTAGTTGATAACTGTCATTAAAATAACTTTTTTTCATATTTCCTGAAACTGTCACTATATCAACATTAAACAGATCATCTGTGAAAAAATCATGTTCCTCTTCCTCCTCCTAGTGCTTCTGTTGACATTTGCAAGAATCCACCGCATCTAAGGCAGCCGTCAATCATGTCAGTGCTCATTAACTGCTGTCAAACGAAGCTTAGTTTAGTTTAGCTCAGTTTATTTAAGAAGGGACTGTGTGAATTAATAAATACACATGGTATAAAAATGCCGGAATTAGCCAAAAGGCTGTTCTTCATCTGTAGTCCCTCGGCCAAGATGCTACACAAGACTACCTAAGATACAACAAAGCACAAAGAACTGCATTGCTTATTTCTTGCCTCAGATGTTTCAGAAACATATTTTAATGTACTGTTTAGCTGTGAAATGAGAACGTTTGAGACCCAGCGTCATTTACAGAGCATTAAAAAAAGTCCTCACAATGTTAAATGTGATGGGTAAAACCTAAACCACTGATGTGCAAATGTGAGTAGCTGAACGAGTGAAAACCTTAACTCACCCACCTTCACATAACTTTATGCTGTCACAGTTTTTACCCTCTAGTTCGTCAGTTAGAAGCATCTGATCTAAAAACGTAACAAAACTGACCGCTTCCTCTGTTTCTTCTGCCTTCCAGAGACAATGGGACTCTTCGGAGCAGGCCTCCTGCATCGAGCTTCCCTACGACTTTGGCGTCCAATGTGCTGTGAAGAGGCTCTTCTCGGGCACCCTACAGCTGCCCAGGCTGTCCTGCAGACCCTCATCGCAGGAAAGCCCCCAGTCCAGCCCCTCAGTTGCCAGCATCAAGCCCTCCAGGAGCCTGGGGACTCTGACTAGCTACATCTCCAAAGCCTTGTGAGTCAATGGTATGATGTGTTGTTGTCTTTCCGCAGGACACTGACAAGTAAGGCTCTGTACAAACTTTTAAGAAACGTGGATATGCAAAAGTTGATTAGGATTATTTTTTCTTATTTCAAACACATTTCCTTGAGAAAAAATATCTTTCGAGTATTTGTGGGCTCTATGAAAAGGAGTGAGTTTTTCTCTCTAGTTCCTACACAACTGGGCACATTTTCAAGATTATTTATTAAAATGATTAGTAGTTAATGTATAACGGACGCTTGTGACTCCAGCATGTTTTCAACCTGTGAATCAGCACACATGCAACATAACTTTGCAGCACCATCATCCAACTCTGTTTCTTGTGATATTCTGAGTATTCGATGGTATTTTTTTTTTTTTTCTTAATTTAGGTAGAAAACATGGATTTGCTTCTCGAGCATATGATCCGACAAAGTGTGCCGCTCAAGGCGTTGCTCTCCTCGTTGTCACACTGCTGAGTAATTATCACTGAAAAAGATCAGACAAACAAGGCTCTTGTGATTGTTTCCACAAAAACACTGAAGCTGCTGCTGCAAATACATTTGGAGCATTTTTGCCTGCGTGTGTATGGACCAAGTGTGTGTGTGTGTGTGTGTGTGTGTGTGTGTGTGTGTGTGTGTGTGTGTGTGAGTGCCACCTTTGTTCTCTTCTTTTTCACATGCTGAAGGAATGCAGACAGACCTGCTTGTTTACGCAGGTAGGTGTCATGCATGGCAGAGGTGATCAGATATGGCTTTACTGTGGACAAAGACACAGTTGTATCGTTGATGTGTTATTGTGGTATTCATCAGTTTGAACAACGCATGCATGCAGAGCTATATTTGTTGAAAACTGGTCACAGCATGAGACCTTGAATGCAATATGTAGTGTGTGGAGGTGTATTTCTCTGCAGAGACTCTGCCCTCTGCTTGTATTTTCACAGTCATCTTCTTGTCTGTGCTCGGAGCGTTTATGGGCTTGTACTCCCACAGCACTCGTGAGGTTGGAGCTTTATAGCAACGAGGTGCTAAACTTTAAGCAGCAGTCATCCAAGAGACAAAAAAACACAAATATAACAAGGCAAAAACATAAAATGAGAGTGAATCTGGGGTTGACTTTGACGTTCACTTTTGCTGGCGAGTGTTTACAAACAATAACAGACAATCCTGCATAGTATATCTTTAAATTATTTTGAAAATTTTACAATTTGGTCTTGGAAATTTTAAAAATATCATTTATTTCAAATGCACAGAAACACAAGTTTGTGTAAGGGATAATGCACAGTGAAACGGTCATTATTCCAAAATATACCCCGACAGGTCTGGAATCAACCTGAAAGGATTTATTTCGCTATAATGACCCGCTTGCTGTACGTTATGCTGCTTATCGCATGGCTGTTTACAAAAAAAATCAATAATTTGACAGACCATAAAAGGCCATAATTGTCAAATCAGAATCAAATTTTTTAACATAGTCATGTAATAACTCCAGTGGTGTGCTACAAAGCAATCATTTTACTCAGATGACAGACCAAGATAGGAATATATACATTGTGCCTGTATTTATGTTCCTAAATTATCATTTTAAAATCCAGAATTTATCAGAGACATTAAAATTGATTGAAATAAGTAGTGTAGTGAAACAAATGTCATTTGTTTCCACAAATCACATGTTTAAAACTATGATTTTGCCTTCACATTCTTTTATCTAGGTGCAGTAAACTGTGTTTCTGAAACCAGTCAACTGCCATTCTGTACCAGTGACTGTATATAAAGATGGATAGCACGTCTCCATTTCCTCCTACATTACAAAAATGAGGTCAAAATATCCCAGACACAGCTGCTGCCATCTTGCACAGCTGTAAATCATGACATCAGACTCTCTTTTTATAGCTTCAAATTACTAATTAAAACCAAACATGGAAGAAAAATGAACAGGCAGTCAACTTGAGCTGCACTGATTAATACACACATGCCATACGTCACTCTCCGTGTGTCATCTGCAAAACACAACCTCCCAATTTGGAGGTCTATTTAAGCTGCAAAGTTTTCCCAGCTCTCCCTCTGCCTTCTCAATGCCGCTGCTGCCCTGCATCAGTATTGCTGCCCGTTCTTCCCACCCCATTGTCCATCTACAGGCTCCAACTGGGGTGTGGGGGTGGGGGGTATTTAATCATGACTCCTCAGGAGCTCATTTTAACATACTGTATCTGTGGGAGTGATGAGGAAGGAGACTAGACGCCAAACTCTGCTCTTGAAATAAACATTTAAAACATGCATTGTCAGACTGAGCTACCTAAAGTGACAGAAACACTGGAAGCTATTTATTTGACGTGTACTTTTGAGTTTTTAGTTTGGCCCATCAGCCAACATGGAGGAGGCGGGATTTATCACCTGTACTGCAGCCAACCACCAGGGGGCGATCAAGCTGTTTTGGCTTCACTTTTGGGAGCTTTCATGTCCTCCACCTTTATATACATGTTCGGCACACTATGTATGTACATACAGGCTGAAACTTCACATAAATTGTCAGTGTATCAGGACAAACACACTAATATGTAGATTCATTAAGTTCAATGTGCCGTGGTCAAAACCCTTCAGATGAGGCACTGGAAAATAGGTCCACATATTGTGGTGATCAGGCTATATTTATTATTCCATTAGTGTTTATAAATCAGCAGGTGTAAAGCAATAGACAGGACTCCTATGATGTTGATGGACCTTAAAAAGCCTTTCATTGTGTTCCCTCTCTGTGAAGAGGGCCATGTGCTCGCCTGTTTACAAGTTGGTAGTGCAATTTTGACGCAGCGCCAGAGAATTTGTTTATGGAGAAGCATTTAAAGCGGCAGGTTGTTTTAAAATGCCACACATATTAGGGATATCTAATCAAAACTGAACTGAACTGGTTTATTGTGATGTCGCTAATTTGATGTCATTATGTGTCTAAAAAACTTAATATCAGCTGTGGCTTGAACAAAACCTGAGATCCTGACATCGTCACTAGTGGAGGACACGTGTTGTGAGCGTACTCAGTCCATTCCAGCTGGGAACACTAGATGGATGGGTTGGAGGCAGTGAGCCAGCATGATGTTGTCCTTGAGTCCTCGTTTGTTTTCCCGTTATGGCTGTATGATGACGGATAAAACTTTCCAGAGAAACTCGGAAGATGGATCCACAGTCCCACAACATGAACAGGGTTTCCTGAATAAAAGACTGTGGAGACACAATCCATAGTCAGCCTTCCAAGAGGTGGTCTGATAGGAGTCTTAATATGATATGATGATTTTTTTTCAGTCAATGTTTTGTGCACTTCTGGGGACATTTAGGTCCCTAGATTTAGCTGCAGAGTGAGAGCTCTTCGCTTTCACACTCCTGTCCCGTACAGGCAGCTGTGTACACTAAAACAGCTGCCTGGACAAGAGAGGCTTTCCCTGGTCAGGCTCTGAGATAACACTGTTTTCTGCCTTCTGCTTGGAAGTGGTAAATGCCCATCTGGAGTCACCACAAGCCGCTTTGAGGCAGTCAGGTGCACCTTGACCTAACTCTAGAGAGCGTCCATCTCAGGCACGATTCAACAGTTTGGCACAACTCAGCCCATGGGACCTGTGGTAGTGCTGCCACCCTGTTCTGGCCTCCTCAAATCAAACAGGGAACTGGGCAGCCCTCATTTCTGCCTCTGTCGTTCGTATGACGGGTGATGATGTGCTTCAGGGCCAGAATAGTTTAGGCCCAGGATCATCCTCAACTGTGTTGAACTTGAGGAAAACAGCATCTTTACTCTCTTTACATTAGAACAAAGCAAAATCAAAGTGTTTAACAATGCTAACAGTCTGGCACAAGTCTGGTGTAATATCACCAGATATATTGCCAGTCATACAAATAAGTCCAAAAAGGACTAAAATGGATATGTGGTGACTGCAATTCTAGAAAACTGATGAACAATGGACACGGCAATCTTTTGCTAATCCAAGATCTTAATGACGAACAGAAGATTAAAGCAGTATTAACAGATTTGGCCACTTGTGGGTAGCACAACAAGCTGTGAAAACAATGCTGACATGTTATCACCTTTTGATAAAGCATACAGTTGCTTATTTACAAATTGAGTAGACATGGAGCAACATTAGCATCATGTTTGTGTTCACCGCGACAAATGTTAATTTCAGTATTCACTCTACTTTAGCTCTGACTTTGTTTCCATTAACTCCTGAGAACAATATCTGCCTCTTCAGTTGATAAATACTCCACTTTGTTCACCAGCTAGTGGCTAACTTTGTCTGTCTTCTGTTTTATGCGAGTGAACATTTGGTTTGTAAGAACTTTTGAGCTGGTGTTGATGAGAGAGCTTAGACTAAACTAAAACAATAAAGTAGAGGGCCATAAAAACAAAACAATGAGCTGAAAGGCCCTTAAAAGAATAGTTCACCCTAAAACAAAATTCAGTCATTATGGACTCACCCTCATGCTGATGAGTAATCCGGTGTAGTTTTTTCTTCCTCAAAGTGCACCTAGAGACCCCCGGTGAGCCAGTCCTGCAGCGAAAATCCTTACGATGGGCGTCAATTGTGACCGACACGAAAAGGTCCATAAAACTACACAAAAACTTTGTAAGATTCCTCCATACTGCTCGTCCGCGACAATCCAAGTGTCCTGAAGTGGGAACATCCAGAGTTCACTCGCAACGACGTCATTTAGTATATTTTAATACCATAAACAGTGGCTATGCTCTGTTTGCCCGGAGGCGCGCTCGCGCGTGCACGCCATTCACTCTCTGGCCTTTTGAACATTTGAAATCCTCCGGTGAAAAGTGTTCACTACAGACCCGGAGTGCATGGACGTTGACGGTATTGCAATCAGCCATAGCTGTAGTCGCGGCTTCCGTAGTTCAAGCGGGCCATAATGACTGAATTTTGTTTTAGGGTGAACTATTCCTTTAAAGGAATACTTCACAAACAAAAAGATAACGTGCATGTAAATTACTCACCCCGTGTTATGTTGAATTTGTGAAGAAAAGTTTGTTTCTTCATGAAAAGTTTCACTTTCAGTTCAGTTCCCGATTGGAAAGGGCCGTCTGTTTGGGAAGCAGTGAGTGTAAGACTAGATAAATGAGACTTGGATTATACTGCATGAGTTGTGTGAGAGTTTGTAAATGGATGTTTTGATATACTTTTGCTCTTGTGAAAGGTGGCCCCCTATTACTTCAGGTTGTTGAGAATCTTCTCAGTTTTTGGATTCTTCCTTCACTGTGGAGGCATGACAGAAAAATAAAGTTTTATTCACTAATTCAACAGAACAGGGTGACTAATTGATAAAAAAATGAATATACTGTGGGTGAACTATTCATTTAATCGCCTTGCCATGCTGAGGTAGTTTGGTTATAATTCTCTTTGGGTTAACACTGTGTTTTTCACATTACGTCATTTGTCCTTTTGTAAATACAAAAATACTGATGAAGTACAGCTGTAAAAGAAGTCTTATATCATTTGCCAAAGATAAGTACAGCTACTCCAACTCATTTTTGTGTAATTTGTAGATATAAAGGCAAATTCTCAGCGGGGACTCTCTTGAAAGCTGAACAGTAGGTCAATGACCCTTAATGGTTCTCCTGAGAAAACTTTATCCACAATAGATGTGGTGGTGAAGTGTTGAACCTGGTGTCTGTGGAGTCAAATCATCTGGGGAGGACAGACCAAAAGTCACATCCGGTGTTATGCACTCAGACTTTGTATAGTCCCCTGAGACTGGCTTTGGTGAAGATGGGTAAAAATCTTGACATGAATTTGACCCGAAATGCATTTGCAGTGCATTTGAATGAGAATATATTTCTTTGCCTACAAGTATAGAAGTGTAGCTCCAGAATACGTACAGTACAGCAGCTATGAGTGTACATGCAAAAAAAGCCTTTAACCAAAGAATCTTTCTTCCCCGCTCTCCCTACCAGCTGTTGGTCATAGGTTCAGCCCTGTGTCAGATGCTCCAGCTCCCTAGGTCATTTCAGTTACTCTAGACAGCACCGGTGTTTAGCTGTGAGTCGTGACTCACAGGAGGACCTTTCCTCACTCTCTAGCGATAAACAAAGAGATTGGGTGGGGGTGAAGATGATGTTGCCTCTGGTCACAGATAGAGAGCGCCATCGTGACAGCACCCATGCTGTCTACAGCTTTTATCTACCTCTGCTTTTTATAGTCAGAGATCCTTCATGTGACTCTTCCTGGTGCGCTCGGAGCATGTGAAAGGCAAAGAGGCTGTCTCTGAGGAAATAGGCAACTTCACAACAAATGGCACCTCGGGGACCGGAGGAAAAGCCTGAGTGTGCAAAGTCAGTTGGAGTGAGCGTAAGAAGGGCTGCAAGGCCGAGCCAAGCGACGGCTTAATGTTTATACACTGGAGGAAGTAATTATGGAGCACAGTTTGAAGTTGATGAACAATATGCTCTGTAAGATTAAGAATGAGGGAAGAGGGGGGAGCTGGAAAGAGCGAGAGAGAAGCAGACAGAGGTGATCTGTCATGCTTCTCCTCCCTGTAAATCAGACGTCCATATTTAGTTGGAGAGAGGGAAGGCCTAGCGGTAATGTAAACAAAGCCTGGGAGAGAGAGGCAGGGAGAGTACATCAACACTAATGTTTGAGTTTATTGCCCGGCACGGCAGTCAGCGTGGTCCCTAGGAAGAGACAAGAAAGGGGCCGCCAGGTTTCAAATAAAGATAAAAGTCTGGCAGAGAGGTTGTTTTGTTGGCTTTTTGGTGCTCTTTTTGGAAAGAAGCGTATTAGAGTGTTTTAATGAGAGTTTTTAAGGAATTATGAGCGGCTCAGGTGTAGTTTAAATGTGAGGAAGCAAGGACTGGATCAGAGGCACTAACTTTTTTCCTGGACTTGGGAAAGCAAGAGAGACAGCCACAGAAACTGACGGACCTTTCCATATGCCATGTCACATAAAAAAGTTGTGTAAAGTTTGGAGAAACCAGTGAGATCAGAGGCCATTCCTCGGACCACCTACGGAAGAACAAGCAAAGTTACCAACTATCTGACCACTGTCCATCCTCTGTCCACCATGAGTGAGCTGTGCTCTGAGAGCTCCGAAGACGAGCAGCCTGAAGTTCAGGAGAAGCCACAGGACCGAAGGGTGACCAGGCTGCCTGTCATTCAGCTCATGCCCAGGTCCAGAACAGGCTCCCCAGGGGGATCCCCAAAGCTCTCGCCCAAGGATTCACCCCGTGGGTCTCCTCGAAACTCCCCGCTGCTGTTCCGGAAACTGCTGATGAACCGCAGCATCAATCTCCAGAGGCGCCGCTTTACTCTGGCCCACACGCCCAGGTAGAGTCCTTAGCTCTGACGCCAAAATGACAGAACACACAGATATACCTCCTTAAATTAATTAAAGTTTTATGTGCACTTAAAGGAGCAGTGTGTAAGATTCAAGAGAATATAGGAGCAGCTAGCAAAGAGAACTTCAGATTGCAACCAGCTGAAACTTTTCCTGGTTATTGTTGACTGTTCAGGTTTTTACCGAGCCGAGTTATCCACAGAGGTCTCTTCGTCTCTAAAACTAACAGGTCTAATGATTTAAACTGGTAAAAACACTGAAAAAAGCAGTTTCATATTACAAATCACTGTTTCTCTGAGGCTGTTCAGCATGTCGGTAACAGGTCGCTCGCCCAGCACCTACTAATGTGTGCTTACCTGTTTTTTTCTTTAACTTAAGATCCAGATATTTGGGATGTTTTTTGGGAGCTGAATTATCCGCTAAGGTCTCCTCTTCTCTAATACAACTGGACCTGCAGATTTAAACCAGTAAAAACACTGAATAAAGCAGCTGGATGAGGAAAAAAAAATATTTTTCCAACACTGCTCATCGTGAAGGCGCTGGTAACTATGGTGGCCCACGCAAAAACACCAATAGCCCTATCGAGAGCCAGTGTTTGGTTTGTCTATTCTGGGCTACTGTAGAAACAAAGCGGTGCGACATGCCGTACTCCGTGGATGAAGACTGCTCCCTACGTAGATATAAATGGCTCATTCTAAGGCAATTCTAATTTTCAGGTGATTATACACTAAAGAACACAGTATTATTATATTCCATGTCTGCAAATATTTCCCTCTAAATCCTACACACTGGACCTTGAAGCCAATATTTTAAAAAGTACAAAAGTTCCTCTTTTTGTTTTTCACCTCTAATTGCTGGTTAATGTTTCAGTCAGTCTGTGTGTGTTGTTGAAGACGGTTGTTGTCACATGGCGGCAGTGGCGGCTTACTCTACTCAGCAGCAGATGTTGATATATTGTTGCTTTATTTTTGTGCAGGCAGCGGCCTGTCACACTACAACAGTGGTTGCCCTGAAGCTTATGTTGTGAAATAGATCCCAACCACAAGATATATTGCCGTATTTCAGTTAAACACCCTGTCCTCTTCACGAACAAACTCAGCCGTTGTTTCAGGGAAGTTTTCCTAAATTAAACTCTCATAATGTGACGATTGTAAAGGTGCCGTTTTATCCTCTCTAAATAGACCAGCTGATATTCACAGAGTGTGTTGCACAACAGATGCAGGGTGGTTACTGTTGCTACTTTTTGCCTCCTTTTGTCTGTGCATGCTTGTTTTGTTTTTTTTCCTCAGAACACATTTGATTCACAAGATAGGGGATTTTGTTGAAAAGTAAAGGTCAGTAGTGAGAGTTGGATTTCAAAAGCTCCTCTATAGTGCTTCATTTCCTAAAGGTGTTTTTTCAGAGCTTTCCTTTCCCTACCGAGCGGCATCATCTCAGTAAACACACTGCTCAGCAACGTCCCTGCTGTCACTGGATCAGCAGTTTGTTGTTCCACATTTTTTCTGCTTTCCTCTGGCAGTGAAGAAACCTTTTAATGATGCAAACCTGTAGCTTCTAACAGGATATTTCCTACTTGGCTTAAAACGTGTTTAATTTGGTCTTAACTTTTCATCTGTTATAGTGGCCATAACTCTAGTTTGTAGGGAATACAGCTGTCCTGCCGTCAGCGAGCTCTTCTCTGGTACGTGTTGATAGCTTTAGTTTTATGAGCCATTATTGCACCAGTCCTAACCTGTGATTCCAATGCAAATTAAACATTTACTTGGTTAACGATGCCAAGGCAAGAATCGTATAATCAGTTAAACCATACTTGACCTCGGAGAGGAAAAATAAACACGGCCTTAAACATACGTGCAGATAGATATACAAACATTGTTTGCTTCGGGGGGACAGTGTATTTCCTTGTTGTCACAATAAGAGCCTGTTGTGGAAATTTATTTATTTAAAGTATTGTGATAATCCACATACCTCTGCTCTCTTTGTGAATGTTTACCCCTCACCCTCAATATATACAGTCACATGTAGGCACCTAGCAATTCTGAGCTGTTACAAGGTGTCTTCAGCTTTTTGCAGTGATGTTCAATCACTTCCACCTCAGTAAAATAAAATTAAAAGCACGGGAGAAACTTCAGCCGGTGCTGTAAAACCCCATCTTACTTTTATTGGCAAGAGACACATATTAAACATTCCCGAAGAGGCCCACAAAAAAGCTCACAAAGTGTTTATAAGTTCATTCACCTTTATAAACATGTAGTCCCCCAGGCGTTTAATGTTCTCAGATTTGAGATTTAGAGACACATTTCTTTTCCAGAGTTTACTGTAACTCGAAAACGGTTTCATTAATTTCACTGTGTCTGTCGAGAATCTAAATATTAGAGGGCAAAAGTCCAGTCGAGGGGATTTCAAGGCTCAATCTGGAAAGTCAGATGCTTGCGGATCTTCAACATGTCAGAGCTTTTATATTGTACAGCTCCGAGGTCAGGCCGCTGGAAGTGTCCCTCTGCAGGGTATGTGCAGTGTCCCATAATGTCGGCGCTGAAATAAATGGATGGAGATGAGTTATTGCAGGATGGCTGGCAAGGAGGAGGAATTAAACAAACTGGGAGTCCGGCGGAAAATAAATGTCGCAGGCGACTCAAATATAGAACATACGTGCAAAGTTATTTTCACTTACTGTCTAAGTTGATTAAGCCTCTTTTTCCACTCCAGAGACGTCACGTCAAATGGATTTTTTTGTGAAAAACGTTTCATGAAAATTGTTTTTGCAAGCCAGCTCCAGGGTGACGGCCAGTATCTTTTTTTCCATTATGTCTTTCATTGATAAATTTAGAACATTTCTGGACTGGTAGAACATAACTTAACTTTATTTGATGTCCACCTTCATCTCTTTGCCTGTGCAATGTAAGGAATATTGTTCTCGAAGGTGAATACAGCAGAATTAACATCAGCAACTGTTGCTGTCATAGCTCATACAGTGTTGACTACATACGAAAACTGCGCGTACAACTATATATTACACAAGTTTGTGTTGTTTTGCAAAACATGTCACCATATATGTCAGTGTAACTGTGTTGCAACTTGCTTCACATTAGTAATACAGAATACAAAAACATGGATTTAAATGAGGCATACACTATAATATGGACACATCATTAGTATCGGCACATAAAGGATTTAAAACAAAATGTTGCCTTTGGTCTGAAATGAGCATTTCTGCTGATATGACAGGCCGATAAGATGACACTTTAATTATGCAGCTTTCGTCGAAATAGGTCAGTTTTACCCTGGTTGTGACTATTGTCAGGATTATCTCAGGGTGAGCACCATTCAAGCCTGCTAAAGTAGGATGAATTTACAGTTTTGTTTGTCACATAAAAATAAATATGGCATATCTTGTATGCAACCTTTAGTTTTCTTATTTTGCCCAGTGATGTGTAAAAGCACTGTATTTCATCTCTCGACTGTCAGGGGGCGTCACATTAAGAGTAGACGTAGAAATATGTTAATGTCGCTACAGGAGAGACATGGTGTTTTCTGCAGTTAGCTGGGAAAAAAATGTACATGTTCAGTGGTGTGGTGTCATTTTTTCAAGGTTTAGTTTGCAGGTTTAATGTGATAATCTCATTTCATTGTATAGTTTTATTTCCTTCAATACGAGTCATTTTTTAATGGTTTAGGTTTTTTTTTTTCAGCAGCACTTCCTCTCTCACACAGGCATTTTTTTGGTTCTAGGAGAAGAGCAAGTTAGTTATGTTCAAGATGTTCACACACTTTCTGGATGAGAGTTAATATTGCAGTTTCTGTTGTTTCCACCAGAGGTTGCTGTGCTATGAAGTAAAGGCTTGGAATCATTGGAGATTTCTGTGTCTGTGTAGTCAGAGTTGAGGAAAGAGATATTGTACTTTGGTGTTTCAGTGGGAAGGTACCATAATACTTCAGGAGAATTACAGACAAATTATTGTTAGTGTCTCAGTTCTTTGAGCAGTCTGCTGGTGAATAGTAAAGAAAAATGGTAAAGTCTCTAATGTTGCAATATGAAGATTACAAAAATGTTTTTTCCAGTAAAGGGTTTGACAACTGTAGTTACATAAATGTTTATATTTTATCCCCAAACTCTGCTATTTATCAAACATTCAAATATATAACTGACACATATACAGAAAAAAAAAAACAGGAAAACATTTGTTACAACACCATGTATGTACCTCCATATACTTTCATATATTTTCCTCTTAAAGGGACGATTCACCCCAAAATCAAAAATATATGTTTCTATCATCTAAACAATGCAGGCATAATACCGCCTCAGTGTGTGATTTTAGATAGCATGAAGGCATGGAAGCAAAAGAGGCTTATGGTATGTCATGTAAGACAACAGCATCGGCCTCTAGTGTGTCATATAACATCCCTATCATAAGGTTGTTGATCTCATTCTCTGCTCTGAGGGTAAGGAGTTCCCAGACATCAGCTTGTGGACATTTTTGTGGTTTCGTGTAGGAACTATTTTATTTCTATCAAACTGTACCCACCATATGTAGCACCACACAAAAGGAAGCGTGCATGTACTCATGGACGATAGGCTTAAGCTTGTGACAGCGCGAGATGTAAACAGTAATGGCATCCTTCTTGGCTGAGCTGTCCATGTTGACAAACAGTTGTGTCATAAATAACTTGACCAAACTCAGGGCATCTGTAGCAAGTTCTTTTTTACATCAAGTTCTAGTTTTTGTATAGCAAAATAAAAACAGACATGGTTTACATGTTGAGTGGCTTCTTTACCCTTTTCACTACAGTTTCTGTATGCTGAGGCCACTGTGCTTCACATGTGGATTCAGACAGGTAAAGCAAAATGTCTAGATAGCAGAGGATAGTTTCGATCTATCAACCTCTGGGTTATGGGCCCAGCACGCTTCCGCTGCGCCACTCTGCTATGCACCCCAGATGGGACTCGAACCCACAATCCCTGGCTTAGGAGGCAAGTGCCTTATCCATTAGGCCACTGGGGCTTCTACACCAGCTGTGAAACCACTGTGAATGATTCATTGTTCAGTGACTGTAACACTGACAATGTGGAAATTTTAACGAACTTATCTATGGACAGAATGGTAGTCTGTGGCCCAGTTTACACCTGGTATTAATGTTTGTCTTGTGTGATCCCATCACAAGAGGGCAGCTGTAAGTCTGTCTGTTTGCACCTTCTGTTAGAATGAGTCTCTATGTGCACCTTGAGTATGGTCAGGTACTGAACTTGGTGCTTTAAGGGTACTGATGGAATTACATTGATACTGTTCCAAATAAATTGATGCCAAATATAAGTACCTAAGAGCACACCTGGGTGGATGCTGAGTTCAGACAGGATGAAGTGCCCCAAAGCTGGAAACCCATCTGTTGAAATCTGTGGCCAGCTTACGGGCTCGGGGGCAGTTGCTGTATGTTGTGGCCACTGTGCTCCACATTTAACAGAGTTTGCTTAGTCAAAATGTTTAGATAGCAGAGGATAGTTTCGATCTATCGACCTCTGGGTTATGGGCCCAGCACGCTTCCGCTGCGCCACTCTGCTATGCACCCCAGATGGGACTCGAACCCACAATCCCTGGCTTAGGAGGCCAGTGCCTTATCCATTAGGCCACTGGGGCTTCTGTTGGTTCTGAAAACCCACTGTGAACGATTCATTGTTCAACATAATTCAGACACCTTTCCATGGGCAGGATGTCACTTTGAAATAAAATCAGGAAATTGTCAAAGTGTTTAGTGTCCGCCTGATGTTTTTCTTCATCGTAATTTTTTCTTTCTACCTAACTACACCTGCCTGAGCTTGCTGATGTTACAGCTCAGCTGAAGAAAACACCATTAAGATCTACATCTCACGCTGTCATGAGCAGGAGGTCTGTGGATTATCCTGGGTAACTGGATCATCAGAGTTTTTGAAAGGTTTTTTTTTTTCTTCTCTTGAGAGAAGGCAGACA
This sequence comes from Epinephelus awoara, assembly GCA_035609425.1. Classification (NCBI taxonomy): domain Eukaryota; kingdom Metazoa; phylum Chordata; class Actinopteri; order Perciformes; family Serranidae; genus Epinephelus; species Epinephelus awoara. The sequence goes on along the minus strand of CM069306.1, from coordinate 13,742,191 downwards.
TCTCTCTCCATCACCTGGTAACTCACCCTAGAACAATCTAGATTAATAAATAGTACTAGGGGTAAGAGGAAAAATACTTCATTTTGATTTTGCTGGGAACTGTCCCTTTAAATTGATCCTGATAAAGGGCCTTTCCCCTTAACCTCCTGGCCTTCTCCAGGCATGTTTCAGTGGAATAAATGAGCACTGAGCATTTCTAGGCTGAGCTTCAGAATAGACAATTTAACCTGATGCTCATCGTGGACCTCAGATGTGTTTTAACGGACACTTCCTGTCTGTTTCCTCCCTCACATTATGAAAAACGAGATGTTTCCATCCTTTACTAATCATTTCTTCTCTGCAGTATTTTCACAGTCACGTATCTGATGATACCAAATATTTGTTTTAATGGTGCAGAGGATATTGTGCGTATCAGATGGGTTATATTGTTGCGTGAGAGGAGAACTCGATATTAAAAAGGAAAATTGAATCACACACACAATATTGAAGTATTGATTGACCGGTGCACTATTGTTGCTGCTGGCATGGAGGCAGACTGGCTGCACGAAAAGAGAAACTGCACACTGTCACAATGAAAAAATTGTTATACTCCATTATAGCACTTTTTTCTTCTTTCACCTCACCTCTACTCATCCCACTCTAACCCCAGTACTGTTGGTCCACTTTTTCATGCAGTGGTTGCCATTCTCTGTGCTCTCTCTTTATGCGATTTGCACTAGATCTGCCTCACTCTTTCAGCCACCCAGCTCCCCACCCCTTCTCTCTCCCTCCACAATATCTCTCTCACTCTCACTCTCAGGGGAGATAGTGTTGTTGTTTGTTGTTTTAAGCCTGAGTTTGGTCCCACCACTCTCAGGAGAGAAGAGAGAGCAGAAGTCTGTTATGGCCAACTGACAGGGACTACATGGGACAGCCCACTCCAGGGAGCATCTGATGGGATTATAACACTCTTTCCAGCTCACTTTTTTTTTTTCCTCCCCTCACTAAGAATAACTTTGCTCAGTCTGTTGGTGGTGCAGCATCACAGAGGCGATCCTGTGTGCAACAGGACAGCTTTGTGTCAAGTTTGTTGGATTTTTAAAGACAGAAAATACCACTGTTGAGGAATTTGATTTGCACTTCATTTGGAAGAAGTCAAGCTTTCTATTTCCCATTTAGGAGTACGGGGAGGGGAAAAACTGCGACAGAAGCGTTTATCTTGGCACGTCTGTGGTGAGCTGAAAGGAGAACGAGTGAGGAAGTAGTCCCAGATGAACACTGACAGCTGACACCATCCTCAATTTCACTTGATTTGATTCGGCCCCATGTTTTGCGCTGTCAGTGAGATCATATGCTAACTGGCCTCTAACAGCCAAGACTCTTTGCCTTTTTAGGCTCTTCACACACACTCATGCGCTTTGCTGAACCTTTTTGATTCTTCCTTTCCCACAAAAACAAACGGACATATCCTTAACCCTGCGACCAAAAGCTAACCTGTAAATTGAATTTCCAGTTTGATGCACCTTGTTTCTTCACTGAGCTTCAAGTGAATCGCTTCCAGCCAATAACTTTTTTTCTTATAAATACAGAGAATACTCAGCAGGCCTGACGTACTATTACCCTCACTTTCATTCTTGCTTCAGCTGATGAGGCTCTTGTGTTTTGCATATTGGTGTTGTTTTACATGTGTCATCCTTGGACCTGTTTTTCTTGCTGCGTCCTATCAGATGGACCCATAACTTGTGACCACAGGCAACAGACAACATAAAGGAATTTGGTCTGCTCTTCTTTCTGATTCATGACAGCATGGAGGTTTTGGTCGCCCCACAGAAGTTCACTTTGTTTATCCCTCGCCTCCCAGAGCTGCTTTTCTGATGCCTCTGTGAACTCTACCTGACTCTTTTTGAACCTTCCGATAAGATGATGAACAAAGACTCCCGCTTTTCAAGGAAGATGCACGGCAACTTCTCCACACGCAGGCACTCATGCATTGGGTACGTATCCGGTTGTGTGTTGAGACTAACGCGACATGTGTTTGCAGAAATTCAGGAAGTATTGGAAAGCTGATTTCTGTATCAAGCAAGTACCTGTTTTTATATTTTGTAGTACATGTAATATAATCAGCTGGTGGGAAATTGTTTGACACTGCTGCTCTGTCTCGTTTAGAGTAGTTTTGCACTGCGTTTGAGTTTATGTGGTGGTTTTATGCGTTTTGTTCTGTTGTGTAGTCGTGATGTCTCAAGCCACAGTCTGAGAGTACCACTTAGATTGCATAAAATATAAAAAGTTACTTAAGATGGGAAACATTTTGACATGGAATTTAGTCTCTTGGCAACTGTCTGGCAGATTAAAGCAATGGTTTGGTTTGCTTTAGTGATAACAAAATACGGATCTACAGCAGTGATGAGTTTGCACCTTTATCCAGTTTAACCCTAACACCCAAAAAAAATCAAACATTTGCCAGATGATACAATGTGTGCTGTGGTGAAGCCGGTGGGTGTTGCTGTTGGTGTGCTAGGCACTGCCGTTTGTGGTGCAGGCCTCGGGGTGGCATGGCGGATCGATGACTCTGTCCACTGATGGCCCTCCTTGGGGTGCATGGACCCGAGCCAAGCCGAGGCGTCCGTGTTAGGCACGGTATGACTGTCATGTGGTCCAGGACTTTTGAGTTTCATAAGAGCACCAGAAATATCAGCACACTGTGGAAAACTGTGCAGCAGATGGAGCAGATTTCATCTCTGTTTTCTGTCTTGTCCTCTTGGAAACAAAACAGAGAGGCAATAAAAAAGAAAATGTGTCAAATGAACTCACTTCAGAGTTAAATCATTGTAACATGGTCTCTTGTCTGATGAGACTGATTGATTTAATTGCAGTTGTAACTTGATACAGTGCAATCATCATGCTGAAGTCAGGAAAAACATCAAATCTACTACAGCTGTCATGAGATTCCTGCAGTACTTGTTGTTATGTAAGTTTGCAGACACTTAAACTGACACTCACACATATGCACACGAGGAATATCAAGGAGGTCAGCATGACTCCATATGCTTTGTCAAAGATACAATCAGAGATCCATCGTGGAAATAAGCTTCAAATGCTGCACATGGAAGAATCACGCTCTTCCTCCTTACGCTGGAAGCAAAAAGAAACATTTCAGAGCTGTTGTGGGATTTTTTTTTTTTTTGCACTGTGTGGTACTTTTCTGAACTCTGGGCATGAGACATGTGCTTCACAAGTGTCATCTGAACTCCTCCAGCCGTGAGCCTGTTTGGATCATATGAGAAGATCAAAGCAGGAGATTTTAGACCACAGCCAAAGATACAGAAGTGCAGAAGGGAACAGAACAAGCCTCTATTCTCTTTACCTGATTTATACATCAAGCTTCCTGGCTGTCAGACCAAAATACTAAAGTGGGGTGACTTTTGGGAGCTTCACATCAAAGCAAAGCTCAAAACTTGTTTTTTATTTTCAGCACCAGTAAAGACAATAATATATTTATCCTATGGTGATGGAGAAGATACCGCTGATGTGTGTTTGTTACAGCAGAAGTCTAGATCAGTTGAGGTAGTAGTTCCTTTGTAAATAAATCATCTTCTCTGCACTTGTGCAGCTGAAACAAAGCAGTCTCTTGTAATCCAGATGTGTCCATCACAATAGAGACAGCCCTTGTCCTCACTTGTACTAACAGTACCAGGGCACTATTCATCCCCTGACTCCCACACACACATACACACTCCCACGCTCCTAGTAACCTTCTCAACAATGCTTTTTATGGCTTCTCTGGCAGTGTGGTACGTTTAAACAACACAGTGTCGCTGCATTAAGCGGGACAAGCTCTTAGGCAGTATCATGAGAAGATAGTCGGCGCTGCATCCATTCAGCTTGCAACAGTTTGAGAGGATGCCATTTGTTTAAAGTAGAGAACGATGACACGAGAGCAAGAGAGACAGACGCAACGGCCCGACCGAGTGTGGAAAAGAGATAATTCTGACAAAGAGGGTAAAGGCACAAACGAGAGGCTGGTGAAGGAGTGATAGAGAGGACGTGGGTGAGATAGTGTTGCTCTTAGTGCAGAGATAATGGCAGGAAGAGGGCTAGACTGAGACGCAGGGGGGTTACAGGGCAAAAAGAGAATTAAAAGAAACTTCTGAGAGGCATGAAGTGATTGTGACTAAAAGAATATCAAGGAAAACAACAAAAAAAAAAGTGTCAAGTGAGGCCATTCAAGCAAAGGGCAACGGTGTCAATGTCAGAGGTCCCAATATAGCTGCCAGCCCCCCTCCTCAAACACACACCCAGATTAGTCAATAGAGCCTGTGTGGCTGTGGCGGGCTGGCTGCTGTGTGCGTCACTGCTGTACTCCATATTTTCAGCATGACTGATTTCCCCAATCGCCTCCAGAGCCTCATCGATTCCTGAGGTTGGCAGCAGCAGCAGCAGCAGCAGCCGGGTACAATACTGCTGAAACGCAAAACTAGTAACTCTACTGTCGTTCTGTGAGAAGACACAGGCGTCTTTATCTAAGAGGGAGTAAAATGATTAATACTTCAAAGGAAATGTAATTTATTTATACTTTTCCCTGAAAGTGCAATCTCTCAAAGAGATCAGATGTGATACTACTTAAGTAATTAGTCTCAGAAGGAGAAGTAGTAAAGTCTAACCAGAAACAGTAATATCTGTAACAAGCTGAACAACATCATAAATCAAAATATGCTATGTTGTTTCACTTAATTATTGGTGTACAAACACATTTCAGGAAAAAAAAACTCATTTGCTTCAGATGTTGGTGCTGGGTGTTAGGATGATTTTTCATTGTAGCCACTAGAGGGGGAAACCGACTAAGTTATGCTCAGAGACTGTGAGAGAGTAGCGACCTCCTGCAGGCCAAGCTGCTGCTGTATAGAGGAATAAAAACAACGTGGTGATTTGATAGATTATAATTCTATTTTTAGGCGAATGGAAAGAGGCTGTGTATCACTAATTAACTTTCATGGAGCTGTGGAAAGATATGGTAATATATAATAATATATGTTTATATTGATGTGGCAGAATTAAGAGTTATTCGCCTTTTTTCTTTTAAAGGTAATGTAGCTTCAGATTGACATCGTTATCTTTAATTCCTTTATTTAAAAATGTATTTTTTGTACTTATTTTACTAATTAATCTCAATCTTTTTCGGCATATTGTAATTCTACTACTTTCACTTTTAGTTTACATATCTATTAAACATCTATTCATTCTGCTCTTCCTGAGGTTTATCCCTGTGTTTCCTCTCAGCTTTGAGGACCGAGAGTGTCGTATGTTGTTGATACTGGGAAGGCCTCTTTGACAAATCTGTGATTCTGGGCTATATAAAGAAAACGGACTTGACAGCCAGCTGCTTTACTGGTTCGTAACATTTAACCTGAGTGGTTTGTACATTGGCCACTTGAGGCAACAGCACACAGCAGATGAGATGTATGTCAGAAATGTAGTAAGTACAGAGGAAATACCATTATGTCTAAACTACCTATACAGATTATTCTTAATTAAAGACATTTGATTTGAGGAAAAATATATATAAACATAAAAATAATTGCTTTAAATTAGTATTAAAATGAAGCGTGACTAATAAACACTGAACTCACCTCCATTAATTGAAAATAATTTAAATTTAATTTATTTTTTTGCACTTAGATTTTTACAAACATACATACGACTAATAATAATAATAGTAATAAGTAAATAAATAAAAATATATGTATAGAATTTTTTTTTAATTATTTTAGGGGCTTTATTTATTAGTACAGGTAAAGAGTGGGATGACAAGCAGCAGAGTGCCCTGGGTTGGAATTCAACCCGTGCTGCTGCTGTTAGGACACAGTCGTAACACTGGGCACACACTGTACCAGGTGAGCTACAGGACACCCCATAATTTTTTTTAAATGTTTCTCCTACAGCTAGTAATCACCATGTCTCACTTGATCCCACCATAAAGCAAGGTATGCAAGGCTTCCATCCTGTTCCGAGCAGAGGAGCATATTAGTGATCTCCACACGCACTCCGCTGTAGACTTTCCAAGTTTGTGTGTAAAAGATAGTTAACAATGAATTAGATTAGTGACTTGCAGAATAAACTCGTTTGGTACTTTATAAATGTATCCTAAAAGCTAATGTTGCATTGAATGCCTTTTATTTCGTGGCAATCTCAATGATCAGTAACAAACTGTCACATGATGCCAACATAGAGAATTTCATTTTTCTTTTTTTTTAAAGAAATTCCGTACACTGATGTACGGCATGTGCAGCTAGTCTGATTTACACCCACTATAACCTATTCAGTACCCATGCAAAAATAAAACCACACACACGTGTTTAGTGCAGGCTAAACACTGGGTCAGCATGTGTAAACTGATTGAATTTTTGTGGAGATGAAACAGTGACGTGGCTGCTGAATTTAACCGCCCTTGCTTTTTCCTACAAACTCTCCCGTGCTAAAGGAGTAGCCACCTGCCATCTTAATGTGCGTAAGACCTGAGTGCATCTGAGTGTGTGCCCCTGAGTGTGTGTCCATATGTCCCTGTACTGTATGTGCATGCACTGGTGAGTTCCCATGTGCATATGCCCTGTCCTTTTTCGGCTGTGTGTGTGCGTTTGCATGTGTGCGTGCAAATCTGTCATCCACCCAATCCCCAAATCAGACGAGCCCCAAACTCCTCCGTCATGCTAGCAGATGGCAGCCTAATGAATCATGAGGCGACACACTGATAGCCTTTACTACAGTACATGCTGTAACACGACGTTTGACATCACCAAGACTCAGTTAAATATAGTCTGTGAGCAGCAGCCACATGCTGACACTTGGTGCTGCTGCTTTGTTAGGTACGCAGAATATTAGTTGACATTTATACCGTGAAGAAATTTGTTTTGGTTGGCGACCGCCTTTAATTTGAAATAACCACAACAACTGCAGTGTTGTCCGTGTGCGTTTGAAGAGATGAGCCACGCTGCAAGCCTTTACTTTCTAACAGACGCAGTCTGCTGCATCAAGATGATTGCTGCGTACAGAAAGTTATTGTTCAAATGAGGAAGGAGTCTTTTTTCTGCTTTTAAAGGAAGCAGTCATTTTTGAAAATGATTCTTCCTGGAGGTCCTGTTACAGATGTAGGAAACTACTAATGGAAATGGGCAGTCCTGCTCATGTGAATAAGGCTCTGTGTATGCATGTCTGTGTTTGTGCACCCTATTCTTCTGCAGCTGCTTGTTTAACCTCTTGACCTCTGCTGTACCAAACACATGGTCCCTCTGCAAACTCACGTTGTATGGCCGAGCATGACTTAAACAAACACAGTTATTTTAAATTCCAGTGGAGATCCCACAGTTTCCAAAGATAGCAAACATGCGTACATGCATGAACAGTTCATTTAGAATATTTAAATTTTATGTTATGATGCAGCAGCATGACATGAAATCAATTGATATTGATATTTTTCTGAGATATTTTTCCGATGTTTTTTCGAACAATGTAGCCTCATTCAGTGGCCATGTTACGTACTTAACATAAGGATAGGTGTAGGCAAGTAAAGTTACATAGATTAGGTTTGGGAAAAGAAACATGGTGACGACATACCTTAAAATAACTCAGGCGCCCCATGTACAAGGCTGTTGCCGCAGCGGCCCGGATTCGACCCTAGCCTGAAGCCCTTTGCTGCATGTCTCTCCCTCTCTCTCTCCCCCTTTCACACTTCACTATCCTATCAATTAAAGGCAAAAAAATGCCCTAAGAAATATCTTTTAAAAAAACAACAACCTCAGAGTTCACTTGGTTTCACACGGGACATGAACACTGGTTTTCAGGGGAAAGTCACGTGTTTGTTTGACCCAATCTGCCTCCTTATGTGAGTTTTACTCTTTCTACTATCCATTTATCTATTCCTGTCAGTGCATTTGTCACATGATCACAGCCTTCACTATTACGTTTGTTATATACGAATTACTGGTGCATTACTTTGTGTAGAAATACGTACAAACAGTGCATGAGAATAGCCTGTTTTAGACAGTAACGAGTCAAATATTCTTTTATATTTATTATGTAGCCACACAAACATTTTGTACTGAGACTATGCAACATATATTTTATGGCATTTCTATCATGTAAGGTCTGAACGAAGCATGTAAAATTTGCAACACGCATGTTATGGTGAGACATTGGCAGTGTTGAGAAATGCAGCATTTCTGGATTGCTCATCACTTTTTGTTGTGTTGGTAGAAACTGTGAACATTGTGCCTTCAACTCGTGCCATACTCCAGTTATTCACAGTGTTTATTGGATCAGTGACCTTTTCTTGACCCAGTTGAATTATTTAAAGCTACAGCTGGTTACATGTAAGAAAATAACTTTTTGTCATACTTGCAGAAACTTTCACTATATCAGGAGAGACAGAAGAATGAAGTAAAGATCATATTTAATACAGAATACGAGTGTACAGAGTAACAGATGATTTATACTGAATAAGATTTAACAGATGTCTTTGGCGCTTGGACATATTTTGTGATTGAGGGACATCTGAGTGGCAGCAGGATAAATCCCCCCATGGAGTCTAGACACTGGTGGTGATGGCTGCTGACTCTGAGGCTGCTGACTGCTGAGGCGTATGAGGCTGATGAATCTGTAAAGACTGGGTGATGATAGGAAGGTGACACGACTGCAGCAAGACAGAACTACAGCAGAGAAAGTACTGAGGAGCAGTAAGATGATAGGCTGACAGAGAAGGTGTGTAACTGTGCTTTTGGGTGCTTGTGATTCAGCTGATAATTCAATCAACTTACCCAGACCATGACAACTAGAGACAGTGAGTGAACATATGTGCAAGGAGTAAATGGCAAGGTGAGGAAGAAACTTACAGCCTGAGCATTAAAAGTTTTGTCTTCCTGACTGAACTTTCGCTAAAGCTTCATTTGATGAGACAGATAATCTGTGAAAGAAATCATGTCCCTCTTTCTCTTTTTGCCTCTAATGGCAGCTGCCAGAATGTTACTGCAGCTCACAGTAAAAACCAGTCTGATGCAGCTGTCAATCATGTCAGTCACTGGCCGTACATTGCGGTCAAACTGTCAACCTAGATCAAATATGAGTCAAGATTCTGTCACTGCAATGTCTGTCTCTCACCTGAAATGTTTTCAGAAACATATTGAAGTGTACTGTTTAGCTGTAAAATGAGAAAGTCTGTGACCTGGCCAGTCAAGCGGCGTACCAATCACTGCCCAGCAGATGTTTCTGAAAACAGTAGAGATGAGGAAAAGGCAATACAGTAACAAAATATTCATATTTGATCAGCACTGTCTAGTTTTAAAGTTTGACCATAGTTCATGAGCAGTGATTTACATAATTGACCATGTTAGAGACTCCTGACTGACTGACTGACTGACTGACTGACTGACTGACTGGCTGGTTGTTTTGAAGCTAGTTTGGAGCAATTTTAGGGGCAAAGGATTTTTTTTTTTTTCACCGATCATCTGTCTCATGTACTTTTGTGTTGATGTGACAAAAAGTTATTTTCATAAACGTTGCCAACTACAGCTTTAACAGCTGTTTCTTTACACATGGTCTGCTTGAACAGTGCCCGCTAGTATTTCAATAATATTGTTTATTTTTCTTTAATATCCTCGATAACTTTAATTTGTCAGTAACTTTAAACAAACAAAACTATGCCTCAGAAAACAACGAGAGAACATTGTGTCATTGTCACACTGTTGACTGACATGAATGTCAGACTGAGAGGGAACACAAAGTGTTTGACATCCCTCTGGATTACAAAGGCAGAGAGCTCTGGTGAATATTCACTGTTCGTTAACCCTGATGAGCAGAGTAAATATTGAAAGGGAACAACTCTGACACACAGCGCTCCTCGCTGACTTCAAAACAGCTTGTTATCCAGGAATGCTCACCATGCCTCCATGTAGCCAACACATGATGTCATGAGGCCCCTCTGCAAATAATGGACTATTAAACCCACAACTGAGGGGTCAGCCAGAATTTATGATGCCTCGCTGTTTTATGAGTCTTAGAGATTACCTCGCCGCATCACCTCAGTGTTTGGCGTTTCAGAGCATGACTTGCTCAAGGCGAGATGTGGGGATACTGAGCAGAACCAAACATTTAATGTCTGTCTTTCTTCATACTTCCACTCTCTTCCACCACGATGACACAGATGGAATACACTGAAATCCTTTGGTATACTGCCAGATAATGTGTGATTGTGTGTGTGTGTGTGTGTGAGTAACTGTGTGTGCATATCTACTTTAGATATGTAGAACAAAGATCAGACTTGTGTTGTTGAAGCACTTTATTCGTCTAACTGCACATGAAAACAATTTTCCTGTCATGAAAACGTGTCTAAAGTGCCGCATATTTTTTATTTACTAGTGATGAACGGACTGATTCTGTTCACAGTATCATTTCCTTCAAGTTGATACATGGAAACTTATCAGACATTTCAAACCTTTTGAGGTTTTGCAAAATATGGTGTCAGTTGCTCCTGTCACTCTGTTATAGTACATGCACATTCAACAGCTCGAGCTGCCTGCCCCCCATAACTTCTCTTAAATGCATTATCAGTCATCGTTTGTAAGTTTACATTGATAAAAATAAAATATTGATTTTAACAATTCAGCATCATACGTGTAGGCTATGTAAGCTTAATATGATGAAATGTCACTGACCAACAACCTGTCATTCTTTGAGTGTCAGGAAGCAGACATCACAGTCTCACGTTGTGTTGGAGAAATCTGAAAAATGAGTTCCCGATCATATTTCTCACCTGATCCGTTTCCTCTGCTGGTTGTTGTCAACATGTTTATGAGCATGAACATGAGCTCAACATTCTGTTTTGTCCTCTGTATCAGTCTGGCCCTGCTGCCGCCCCAAATACTCTCCAGAGATTAAAATCCAATCTGTAGTTGACAACTTGGGCAGCCAATCAGGGACTGTGTTGTAGTTGATGACACAAAATGCAGGCAGCAGCTTGCAGAGAAGTAATGGCAGCTCCCGCTACCTAGCAGAGCAATCACAGCAAGTGAAGGTGAAGCAGAAATAGAGTCAAAAACAACAATTAAACAAGAACAAAAATACGGAGTTTGTCAGAGAAAAAGACCTGTTTTGCCATTCTTCCAACTGGCTTTGGCTAAAGCTTGATTCACCAACCAGCTCTGTTGGTGATGAAGATGTTCCCCGATGTTTTGTGAATATTCCCACCCTCTGATGTATTGTTCATGTCACTGGGGACAAATTATTCAGTTTTACAGCTCCAACGTTCTCACTCCCAAGTTCCAAGTGTGAACACAGGGCCGTGAAACTAAACAAAATAAGAGACTCCATAGTAAAAGTATTCAGTACATCAGGGTTTTACTTGTCGAGTTTTTTTGTCAAAGCCTGAGGGGCCTGAACCTAATTCTGTTCCTGCACAGTCAATCCACTAACCCAAAAATCCACCATTTCATTCATTGTAGCCGTGTGAATGGATTTATAAACTGTTGCTGTTGAATTCAGGCTCCAGAAAGCCATATAATAATATACAGCAGTATTGTAGGTCTGTTCAGTTTGTGGTTATGTTTGGCCCTTGTTGTGTGTGCACCTCCTTAGATTTCCTTAAATGGCAGTTTTTTTTCATGACTTCAGCACACACAGTACTTTTGTATTATATCAGAGGATTATATTAAATACTTTAAGAGAGAAAGCAGTAACAAGCTGTCTGTGCTGAATGTCGCAACCAACGTAAATATAAAGTTGAAAATAAAACCATATGAAAAACATACAAGCCAATTTTTTTCACAAATGACTCTAATGTATCATTCGTCCTGCGATGCATTTTAAACCCTCTGGCCTCTACAATGGAGCCTGGTTCGTGTTCAAGATACCTATTGAGCCTCTGCTTACCACTCACATCTCAAATTTTCTTGCTTTTTCTTCCCCATTCTTACCTGTTATCTAACATTTGTGGATTCCATAGTGATGAGGTAGTGCTATTGATCGATTTCACAGGTGTAATTGAACCATGTCGCACTGCAGAATGTAGCTTGAGGTGCACGTCCATGTATGGAGTTTTTCATGTGTAGGAGTTAGCTGGATAGCATTTAACTATATTTTAGGCCCCCTGCCACGCCTGCCAAGCCTTCCTCGTAAGGCACATTAAACAGTTTATAATGGTGGCAAATATTATGTTTTAAATTACGGGTTCTTCATTTCAGTCAAAGGATGACTTAACTTATCAGCAGCTGTGCCAGGTCTGGTTGCAGCCATCATAACTCTGGGTTGTTTGTATTTCTTTAAGTCAATCACAATTGTTTTAGGCGGCACTAAGCCCAGGATGCAGCAACTGTGCCCTTGCAAGATACTTGACAAGAGACTTGTTAAAAGATGTTTTAGCGTGTAGGTTGCTATGTCAGAGGTCGTGCTTTTTCACGCACAGCACTACAACAAAGTGTGGAGATCAGTCTGGCTATACGCACAAACAAAATGTTGCAGAACTTTAATTCAATGGAAATGCATTGAACACTCTACTGTGTAGGCAAGCGTACTGCTTTTCAACACAGCTGTGTTTATTTAGATTTCCCTGCTGATTGGTTAACACCTCTGACACATCCACCAAATGACAGAAAACGTACATCAAAGCCCGTTGTTTACTAGAGATGATGCTGAGTTGGACATGCACAGTACTGATCAGGCACTTGTGAGAAAACTGTGGCAGATAAAGACAAAGTTTATGAGCTGAAGTGCAAGCAAGCACTTTAATTATCCTGCAAGGAGGAGTTAAGTTGGATGGCTTTGGAGGATGTGGGCAAAACTCCAACTATATAGCTGTTACGTAGTTTGCCACAAGATAAAACAGGGTTGTTTTTCAAAGACATGTAAAGTTTCCCATAAAATGTCGCCATAAATGGAGTGCCATAACAAGAGCCAGTCTTTGGTCCTTGTTGTTATTTAATAACCACTAATGACTGTAAAAATGTGTACAGGGGCAAGTTAAAATTGACTTTGGGCAAGCAGATTTCTAATGCACTTGCCAAAGCAGGCAAGTAGGAAAATACATTAACATTGAACCTGAGGGAGAGATTAGATTGTTTTGGCTTAGAATACCTGGTAAAAGAGGCACAATCCCACCTACAAAACCCAATGGTGTCTCAGAATACACAGCCATAGCTTGGTAAAAACAACCACTTTTTGTTGTACTGTACCAGCAGGAAATGCAGCAATGTCTCTGTAAGAAATCAACTGTTATTTGTGGCACTGTCCCCAGGGGAAAAACAGCAACAGGTTGCTAGAAAACACCAATGTTTCATGTCGAACACGCTGCTTGTTAAACAGCAGTGACTTGCTAAAACACAACCGGTTTTGTTGTTTGTTGGTGTCAAGCAGAAGTCTGCAGTGGTCTGCAGCTTGGCAGGCGTCTCGCCTAGGCGTCACACCATCCACCATCGTCTCTACCTCCCAATGAAAAAGTCAGCTCATGTGTTACATCACTTTAGAAACATTGATATAATATGTATAAACATGCAAATGCATTATGATTGTGGTTTGCAGAGACGTACAATGACATTTTCTTCTAGCGACTGGTCTGAGTGTGGAGAGAGCCAAAGCTTAATAGGTCTGCCTTGGTATGGATGCCCTGCTATGATTGGACAGTCACTGCTCAGGGGAGGGGTTTAGCTAAGGGTCAATAGGTCAAAATTGGTATTCAATACCCAATACAACATCACTGATATAAACTGTCTGCCAGAAAGACCACCAAAGCACCTGCTGCAGTCAGAAAACCTTCTCCGCTCCTGATCACACACCAGTAACTCGATCCTCTGACAGGCACAGCTTGTCCTGATGAAATTTTACAAACTCTTCTTCTCTGGTCTAAAAATCCAGAGCTAATCTGTCTCTGGGAACACAGCGTGCTGTAGATTGATGGCTCCTGTCTCATTTTGTTGATCTCTTGTCAGATATTTCCTGTTGAAGTTTTCTTATGAGGCGTACAGAAGGTCGAGCAGCTAAGGTTTCATATTTACTTTTCACATTTCTGGTCTTCAAAAATACACTGCCCCCAGCCATGGGTGACCTTGCATGCTCGTGCCTAAGCCTTAGTGTGAGTACATACTGTATACGGGTATGTGTGCGTGTATATGAGTGCGTGTTTGTTTGTACATGTTCTCGCTCTCAGCAAGCCGTGTCCCAAGAGCTACTTACTGTAATACCCTATCATACTCATCCTGTCATCAATCTCTTTACCTAACACAGACAAGACATACGTATGACACACACACACACACATGAATACACACTCCATCTGGAAAGGATAATAGTACTGTACTCAAAGAGAGACAGAGAGCGCTGTCCTGTGATTGTGTTAGGATTCAGTGTGTGTGAGTGTGTGAGAGTAGGAAAGGGTTAAAATGGCTAAAACGTTTGGGGAAGGCAGGAACCATGCTGGCTCTGTTCCCGCCCCCTTTCTCAGCTCTGACCTCACTCTGAAACTTGTTCCCCCTTGTGTGTGATGCACACACACACACAAACACACACACAGACACTTGCTCAGTCACATGCCTATACACTGCTCACTGACGCACACGCTCGGGCGCTCACACACACACACACACACACCTTGTACAGATCTGTGCACATTCTGCAGGGCGCTCGGACAAAAAAAATAACACACATACAGCGCAGGGCTACTGTGACAGACTGGAGCAGGAGAGCAAGTTTGTCCAGGGAAAGGAAAGGTCTCTGTTTGTTCTGTGATTAAAGGTGGAGCAGCCAGAGGGGAGAGGAGGAAGCAGAGAGAGAAACAGAAGAGGAGCAAGAGAGAGAGAGAGAGGAAGGGAGAGGGGGAAGAGGGCAGCAGTGTTGCGCCACATTTAGACCCGGAGCAAAGACAAGATGTACATGGGGGACCGATTAATGGAGCTCTGCTGAGAGTGATGAAAAGCTTTCTTTCTGCGAGGCAGACAGACAGGCAGCAGGGAGTGTGCAGCTCTCACATGAGGAATTCAGGTGCTCAGGAACACTCCAGATTTATTCAGATCATCCCAAGAAGAGCAGATTTTCACCAGTAGCATGGATTTCATCACCCCGGTCGTCCTGGCTCAGCGCGGGAGCCACTGGTCCTAAAGCTGGTGTCCACTCCTGCCAGAGGTAATGAGAACTCCTGGGAAGCCGTGGAGAGCCGGACAGCCCGACAGAGCGAGACAGACCAGGAGGAGGGCCGCGGTTTACAGGGATGAGAGCAGCCACAAGCTGAGGAGAACCAAGAGAGGGAGAGGAGCGGAGCGGCAGAGAAGAGGAGGGTGAGGACGAGTTAAAAGAGAGTATAGGCTAAAAGAAAAGATGAGTGTGCCGACGAACTGTGGGTTCTGTTACTCCGTGGAGCGGAGTATCACTGTGCGCAGTGGGAACATATGGGGATCGCCGTGCGCTGTCAACAGGCCTATTGACATCATACAGAAACGCAGGCGGTAATTAAGAGCTATCTCATTTACTCTCACTTAGTCCTTTTGTCTTTCTCTCCTTCTCAGTGTCTGCTTTCATTTCACACACACATGCACACACGTACATACAGCATGTGTAAAATCTTATACATGTATATGAAGCATGATCCTGTTGACAAAAAGGGGCTGGTACTGAGGGCAAAGTTAATTTTCCCTTCTTTTTTTTGTAATCATTTTAGCACCTGGAATATTTGACAATTCCTTATATCAGTATTAATCGAAACAGAAAAATGGAGCCAGGATGCTGAAGTACACCAGACTTACTCGAGAATATCAACATCTTTCATAGCTGTATCTGTAATCTGTAGCCTGCATACAGTCTTTTATCAGCTGCAGTATTTACCAAAAACATTCTTTTGCTCTTATCAGTTGTTTTCGGTTCATATCTGCATTTCCAAAAATATTTTTTTATCATATTTCCTCTTGACCCCTTTTCTGTTAGACGAGGCACCGCTCCAGGGAGTGATTTGTTTTCTCGTCATTCAAAAGACACCAAATATGCCTTAAATTTGAAAACCTATTAACAAGAGTAGGCACGAGGGAATTGTGTGGAAATAATAGCTTTTGAACAGTGCATGTAACTTTGAATTAATACTTAAATTCACTTTATTCTGCACTTTGTGGCTACAGACAGAATAACTGTGGTCTTAGTTTATGTAGCTCAGACATGACTTGAAAATTATGCCACAAGCTGTAATTTGAGATGTGTAACGGATGGGCTGCCATAACCAATTATTTTTTATTGCTGATTGATTTTTTTCTTCAGTTAATCTGTATAAAATGTTGAAAAATGATGATGAGTGTTTCCCAGAGGTCAAGATAACATCCTCAAATGTCTTGTTTTGTCCACAATCCCAAGAGATTTAGTTTACTGTCTTAAAGGAGTAAAGAAAACAGAAAATACTCACATTTAAGAAGCTGGGATCAGAGAATTTTGACTTTTCTTTGATAAAAAAAAATTACGGGAACCAATTATTAAATTAGTTGGTGATTAATTTGATAGTTTACAACTAATCAAATAAATATTGCAGCTCTAAAAACAGAGATAGAAATGAAGGTGGTTGAAAATTTCTAAAGAATTTTAGCCAACATCCAGCAGATTTACGTCACTAACTTAAAATATATTCCAGTATTTATGTGGATATTTAAATGTGTTGACAGTTACAAGTGAATTCAGAGACATAGATCTGACATGGTGGATAAAAAAACTAATTGATTGTTGCTGCAGCTGTAACCACCACTCGGCCTGTTATGTCCCAAAAAAGAAACTTGCAGCCTTTTCCCAGCTCTGTCACTCTGCAGTCAGTCACAGCGTCCATGAGAAACCCTGTTTGTTCTCTGCGTAACACTCAGCCCCTTTCACATTTAGCTTTAATGCCACCATCCTTTTACACAAATATTCTCACAGCAAAGGTCCACCATAAGTTTTGATAGTTCGCACATAATCCTCAGTGCCAGCGGGGAGGCTGTAAAGGAGGGCCTAGAGATAAAGATGTGTTTACATTACAGTCCTCTGTCCTCTTTCTCAGACAGGAGCCTTGTTGTTTATCAGATATAATGCAGAACAGTTGTGAGTGTGGGGTTTTTTACAGGGTTGCTGTCGTTTTAATTTAAATCCCCTCCAGACCCATGCCAAGATTTGACCTCTGCTCTTGAACAAAAATGTCCTCTGCGGCCAAAATTTCAGGGGTAATGCAAAAGTATGGAAATGTCACACTGCTACTCAGATTACTTCGACCTGTGGATCTGAAGAGCAGCTAGGAAATTCTCTGCCCGCTTAATCGCAGTTTTAAGAGCAGTGAGATCAATTCATGTGCCCAAGGAGGTGAGTCACACGCTGGGAGGCCGAGACGGTGGAGCTTTATTTGGGTTGAGGCATCGATCGCAGCGGGGACACCGGTGATGGAGGAGCAGACTTTGTTAGAGTCTGTTTATTCTCTGGAGGAAAAGCAAGAAGCGCAGCAGAGACACATAAGTTATCAGCTTTGTCAGTGCCCATTTTGGGAAGCATTTGATATGGCATATGTAAGAAGTCAATACTTGATAGATTTTTGAGTTTAAAGTGATTAACAGCGATGATTGGTGGTTTCATTTGTTCATTTTGGGGCTTTTGAAGCGTCTTTTTTTGCTACCTCGATCTCTCTTGCTCTACTTCCTCTCCAGTTTTCTTTCTTTCTTTCTTTTTCTTTGTCCTCCTTGTCTGAGCAATCTACCTACCTATCCACATGAAGTAGAGCACAGTGCTGCTAATGAAGTGACATCCAGAGAGCTGATGTGGGCACTCACACATGCCAGGCAGAGCCCTTTTCTATACATGTGAAATATACTCATGCATGAGTGCATCCTCATGTAGCAGGCATGAGAAAAGCTGACAAGATCAACCTTCAGGTGGAAGAAGGATATAAATCTTCAGCTTTCGTCATCAGACACCAAAGCGTCTTGCGTGCCTTCAGTGCGTGATTTAAAACTCAATTATCTAACTGCAAACAGCCAGATAACAGTAGCTCTTTCTCCTTAGATGGATAGGTGGTGAGGGTATGCAAGTTTTAACATGTTCATGAGTGCAACAGGTACCATTCAAACTGAAATGTTGAATAAAGTTGCTCTTGATATTGTGCATACCACACCACTTAATGAGTGGCAGCGGTTTACTTTGCCCAGTGGCGGTTATCGGTTTCTCTTTTCAACTTTGGGCTGTAAAGATAACACCTGCTTTTCCTAAAAGACGACAGATAAGAGGATTCCTTCTGAATTCCTGGGACAGGAGCAGCTTATTGGCTTTGATGTGTTACGTTGCTTTCATTTAGCCTTTGATTTCAATTTTATGAACTTGGAATTGATTTAGGCTGTGAAAGCAGTCTGTAAGGCACATTTAATTTGACTTTATTTGCCAAATCAGAACATGATAGAACCTGGGTTTTAAGTCATGCTAGCAGCGCAGCACCAGGGATGGCAATGTTGGTCTGTAGGTCCAACACCTCGGTTCAGACTGAAATATCTAATTTGTACAGACTTGCATTGACCTCAGAGGATGAATCTGAATGACTGTGGTGACCCTCTGATTTTCACTTTGACACCACCATGAGGTTGACATTTGTGGTGAGCCTTCACAGAAATGTCTTAGCAACTATGGGATGGCGTGTCATTGCACTTGGTTCTGATATTCATGCCCTCCTGTATAAACTTGATTCTTTGATTTTTCTCGTCACGCCACAATCAAAAATTTGTACTTCCAAGAGTAAACAATCACACCTCACGCCTAACTGTAACTTCAAACAGAGGTTGTTTTTTACGCTTAGATTTTTGCTTCCTGTGATGTTTCCGCTGGGACGGCTGGGCATCCAGGGCTAACAAAATATTTTTTTATGTATGTAGGGATGAGTAGGTATGGAAAACATGAATGATATAAGCTGTATGCCTTTGTACTTGACATGCAACTTATCTCTATGTCTAGTTTGCCTAATTATCCAAGATTCAAACCAAAATAATTCAGGATTTGTTCTCAGAACATGTATGACTCTTTGTCACGTTTGAAGAGGACTCCACATATATATATGTCTGTGTGTGTGTGTTTAAATAAAACATCCAAGAGTCAAGTCAACAAGTCTTGATTAAAAGTACAGCTATTTGCCTCACGACGGATCACAGAAGCTGCGCTCTGATGTCAAATTGAAAATTAAATGGCATTTAATGGCTCCATTAGTTTGAGCCATGCTGCTCTCCTACCATTTACAGCCTGCTGTGCGTCTGTCCACAGGCTATTGATCTAATTTCTTTCAACGCTGTCTGCAGAGGGCCAAGTCGAAAATGAAGTGGCAGTGACACTGAGCATTTTGCAGCTATGACAGCCAGTGAATGGATGGAAAAATCCTTAAAGATTATTTCTAAATGAACCACTGACAGCAAATACAAGTATGAGCTTTGTTGGGTGTTTGGGAGTGAGAGAGTGTGATTTATGTACAGAGTAATTTAATACGAATTAAGAGTCTTACAAAGACGACAGCTTTGGCAGGTTGCATGTGAGTGAGGTAACTGAGGTTTAGCTTTAGAAGTGCATTTCTTAGAAACCTAATACTCCATCTTGTCAGTTGAACCTGGGAGGAAAGGAGGGGGAAAGAGAAATCTTCGTCCGCTCGATTTATCAAAATCGTCAAGTGTGAATGTTGGACGTACTCCGATGTTTTCGACGCCAAACCCTGTCAAGCAGCTTTCCATTTTTTTCTTGTTGTAGATAAGTTTGTGGACATAAACTCTTGTCTTTGAGCTAGATACACACCGCGTGTGCCAGAGGTCAGTGATTATCTAAATTTGCCAGGTCAATGTGGCTGTGATTAATGAATATGTACTTTCACTCGCATTATACGAATCGCCTCGTTTGCAGAAATTATTAAGTCATCTTGTGCCCTCCACAGAACATAACTCTCACTGGTCCTGGCGAAGGAGAGGATTTTATTGTAATAAATGCGTCTGGAAGTGTTTCCAAAGCATTTCTTAAATCATCAGTGGCTTCTAATGGTGGTCTGGCCCACAGGGAGCGTCACAGCCCCTCATTTATCTCCCTCACAAGCGGGAGGCACAGGTCTGCTGGTGTTGGGTTGCAGGCCTCACACAGACACACACACTGTACTTGTGTGGGATGTGGAGTCGGGCTCGTACCTGTGTGTTTGTACGCTTGGAACAAACGCCTCGAACACAATTTTTGGTTGTTGGATCATTTGTAACGAGTGTTTGCAGTGTGACAGGCATTATGGGCTGAGTGCTCTGCTAAAACCCCACAACTCTACTGTCCAGTAACGAGCTTTCCAGACACAAGCGCACAAGCATTACTTTTTGTAACATGACAGAATAATTGCACAATTATGTGCCGTGTGTGTGTGTGTGTGTGTGTGTGTATTTGTGCGTCCATGACCATGTCTAAAGACAAGTTGAGACTTTTTCCTGTGATATCCAGGAGTATTTGGCATCACTGTACTTCCACTGTGTATTCAAGCATGACGCAAGATGACACATTTTGAAATTCTGCACTGTTGATCTCAAATTTAGACAGAACGCATGCTTTACATATATTGTTTGCTCGTCATCCTTTCGTAAAAGAAGTGGTACCTGAATACCTGATTGGTTTTAAGCAACAGCTGCAGTTTACGCTCAGTTTAAAAACGTCCTTAATTCCTTCTACACGGTGCAGTTTTCTCATGATACAAGAATTTATTACTTTGATACATAACCTTAAAAAATATTAGTTCTCAATACCATTTTTGACTTGATTTTTGACATTAAGAGCATGAAATGTAACATTTTTATTAAAAGATAAACATAACCAGGCCATAACATGACAACAGAATGACTGCAGTAAATATTAACAGTAAGACAGAGTAAGAAAGTCCAGCTGTTACCGGTGTATTGATACCACGGAAAATTAGTATTGAAACCGTTCATAATATCAATAAATCAGAATTTTGACAGTATTGCTACATGTTCACATTGCTGTTAAACTTTTTGTTGCATAACCTCTTTGTGAGAAGAACTAATTAGTTCAAACTGGACCCACAGTTCTAGAAATCGTGATGTGTATACATTTAAATCCACATAGGTTTTTTTAACCTCTTCAACTCCCCTCTTCCTACCTTAGACCTGTTTTTGTCTTTCTTTTTTTGTGGCGCAAAAAAGACAAAATAGAAACCATGTAATTCTCAAAGCACCATCAAAGGGTAAAGTGCTCCTCAAGTTGCTGCGCTGCCAAGCAAATATATATATATATATATATATACATATATATATATATATATATATATATATATATATATATATGTATGTATATGTATATATAAATTTGATGAAATGCAAAATTGGCCCCTTTCTGTGCAAATGAGCTTAATTGCCCACTGTTGTTTCAGCTCACTGTGTTTGGTTCTCCCCACCTTCCCCCCAATTGTTGAGCATTTACATCCTTATCTGTTCACTCGTGCTTTTTTTATGTGTGTTTTTGCTTGCTGTACAACTAATTGCCCTCCGAGGTCAAAATAAAGTTGAAGTTGAAGTTAAGGTTGAAGTTGAAGTTGAAGTTAACCAAACATTGTTACAGTGTTAAGTTATTAGTATATTCAGGGAGCTGAAGCGCATTTAGGGGGGTCACACCCAGGATTTCAATCAGATTCCTTGCCTGAAGTTTTGAGTGCCTCTGCACCTCATTGGTCAGACCCTGTAGCTCACAGTCTGAAACTTCTTGTCACGTAATGTGTATGTGAGAAAGACAAATTAAGTGAAACTTGACCCACAGTTCGAGAAAATGTGATGTGTACATTTGGTTGCCTGTTTAAAAAAATCCAGCTTTGTTTTTTTTAACCTCTTCCACTCCCCCCCTCCCTACCCTACACCCATTTTTGTCTTTTTTAGGGGTGACAGGGGATATTTATGGGGAGACAGCAGGTTAGCAGTATGTGTCAAATAGAGGTGGTGTACATCACCTGAAAGCAGGGAACCTGAAGATTAATTTGCAATGCAAATTAAGTTTTTCTAGTTGGAAATATTCCATAAACATTGTGGTTAGATGCCTAGTTCAATAGTTTAGAGCATACTGGGGCTTAGTACATTGTGATGGAAATATGTGATGTTCATTCCCATGGAAATTTATGTCTCATACATTGTTGCAGCAGTTTTCAGGGTTGATGTCATTTGTTTAACAGATTTGGTCTTAAATCTAAGCTCCTTTTACCACTCAAGAATGAATAAAAATGTTTTTTTTTAAAAAAAACAAAAAAACCCTCCAAAACACCACATTAAGGCACCAAGCCCTTGAGGAGCGCCACAGAAAAAAAGCTGTGCTGTGATTTGGCATCATAAACTTTGACATTTGGAGATTTCTGTATGAATTGCATTGTTCAGCAGTTGGATGGCGAGCACTTCTGCTCTGAAATCATGCTAAGAAACCCCATTAATAATGTCAATAATACCAGTATAGCTAGCTTTTAAACTCCGCTACAGCTTTTAAGCTTGGTATTGTATCAAAGCTTATCCTAAAAAAAACCAACAAAAAAAGCTCTAAATATTGTCTGAATTCAAAGTAGATTTATGCTGTCAGGACAAAGCCACGTACTGGGTGCACATAAGGGTTCAGCATGTTAAACCCATATCATCATCACACATTTATTTCTCTCTCTTTTCCCACATGATGTCTGATGTTTCTCTGCGGTCTCATCTCACCTCAGGAACCTTTACCATTAATACCTCATGCTGCTCATGTTACGACACTTTTATAGACCATGTTGTGAACTTTTCTGAACCTTTTCTCTCTCCCTCGCTCCTCACTTCCTCTCGTCAGACCCACCACTTATGTTCATTTCCCTCCAATTCCTCTCCTCTCACTTCACTGTTTTCTTTGCTGCGCTATATGATCCTGTAGGATAATAGTGCGTATATGTAGGTACTGTAAGCTCACTGTAAATCTCTTCTGGTCTCCGTCTCACTCAGCTGCCAGTGTTTCTAACCTCACTCTGTCGTCCTTTACACAATGCAGCAGTGTTGTCCTTATCTGCAAGTTTTTTATAAGTTCACTTAGGGAAAGACAAACAGCAGTACTTTAACCTAAGGAATGCCTTTACAGTGAAAGACTGGCTATTCGAGTCTCATTTCACAGAACAGGCACAAAAAATGCAAGTATTTCTCAACTACTTGACTGCACTCAAACTGCTGGATGCTGATAAGAGTGTATCAAACTTAACACCAAGCTGCAGATTTTTGCAAAAGAGAGAAAAACACTGTATAAAGTTTATCATTTAGAATTGGCAAATCAGTTGGCTTTCTGCTCACCTACTCGATCGTGACACTGCACCCAACTAGCTTATACCGTATCGATTGATTAATTATTAACAGAGAGACTTTCCTCAGCAGACACTTCACACTGTTAAAGGGACACATTTTCAGCTTCAAAATCCAGCAGTGAATTTTTTTTAAGTGCACCAGAGGTCAGCGTGCGCTCCACCAGTTCACGCGTCATGACGGCATTGTGTTGTTTTACAAAGGAAAGATCTGAGGAAGAGGGCTGGGCTCTGGGACGGCGATTACAGCCGTCAGAGAGGGAACACCGAGAGTACAGTTCACATGTAATAATAATTATACACACAGACACATACTGTGTGGACACACACTAGTTTTGTCTTTATTTTTCTGTCTGGCTCTCACTTTTAGTTGTCCTGAGTTCGTAGCAAAATAAACTGTTCTTATTTAAACACAGTGGACAGACAATAACCACCAGTAAGACCACACACACATACGCAGACACACACACACACACATGCACAGACACACCTGTTTAATTTATAAACCAGCTGCTGGTTTTGAAACAACTCATTCATGTGCTACGAATGTGTGTGTGTGTGTGTGTGTGTGTGTGTGTATCGCAGTGAAAAAAAACCCACAGCCTTATATAAAGTAAAAAAAAAAAGTCTTTGTTGTCTTTGACATAGATCCAATTGTTTCCACTATATCTGATAAAGTTGGGCGTTTAATCTTATTTTCTTCAGCAATAAAATCTCTTTCAACAGTCCACCAGAGAAACACACCACACTGGCTCTTTACAAACTTGTCCCATTATGCAGTACGTCTGTCTCCTAACTCTGACTTCTTTTATATAAAGGTCAGTGAAGTGATTCTGTGTTCCTGCCTTTCTGTTATGTCAGCTAACACTACGTTGACTCACATTCTTTTAAAACCATTTTTCACTGCCTGATTCTGAACAATGCACATACATGGATATCGCAGCTGCATAACGTCTATATATAAAAAAGGTTGACATATTGGCCGTGTTTTTGTTGGGTGTGAAATGATAAATGACAATGCCTGAAAGGTTATTCTTTGTGTTGCTATTCGTACGTGCTTTCCGAAATAATAGCAGGTAAACCGTACTCTTAAATTTAATGTTGCTCTGTTGCTTTTAGGGGGAGCTACAGGATATATGCAGTGTGCAGCCGTTTTCCTCATGTTTTTTAACAAGGGGGATTAGGCAGTGACAGAGACAGGGGTACAACCAGGGAGGGCTGGGAGCCAGATCTAATGTTTTCATGCATGCTGCTGCCCTCACTAACGTTGTACCACTGAAATCAGTTAAAGGGAGAGTTTGGGGAAATGCTTTTATTTGCTTTATGCAGGAAGTTAGCTGAGAATATCGACACCACTCTCATGTCCAACGGTCACAAAATTCACCTCTAAAGGTCACTGAATAACGCGTTATATATTGTTAGTTTAATCACTGCAAAAGTAGAAGTGTGAAAACAGCAGCTCACCGTTTTACGGGGGTTATGTACCAAATTATTCCTTGGCCAGCAGCAGTTGCCTTGAAAACTTTAGGAAGTCACTGTTCCCGGCCAAAAAATTGTCTCACACCATATACGCAGTATTGGGTCTGTCTCACATAAAAACCAAGCGCCACTCATCCTTGTTTCTTTTTTTCCCAGTGGCCTCTTACCATATTGCAGCAAACAAATCCCCTGTGTGCTAAAAGCGTCTGTTAAACAATTGACAGAACACCTCAAACTGCAAACTTTTTTTTTTTTTATCCATGGAGGTTTTGCATTTTTAAGACTTTCCCGGAGCAGAGAAAAGTAAAAAAAAAAATCTGTGACATCATCACAGTGTAAAGTCTATGAACTGAGCTGGAACTCGAAGGCGGAGCCAGTGGGAGACACACTGCCACGCATGTTCAATGGCCTGCACACTGCCAAAGTAGAAACTTTTTTGGCATATGCAACAAAAGCAATTCTCATTGAGCCAAATAGGCACCATCTTGGGGTCATGTATTCAGATCTAATAATACATTCATGCATGAATCTCCTTTAAATGGAGAATTGAGCTTTTTACTTTTGTCTGTCCCCAGATTTTAAGATAAGCCAAACTCGCTGTCTCCTGGCAATTGCAAAATCTATGTAAAATCCGTGTAAGTGAGCACTGCTCCCTTTCCAAGTTAATCCATCCACCTGACAGGTGTGGCATATCAACATGCTGATTAAACAGCAAGATTACCCTACAGGTGTGCCTTGGGATGGTCACAATAAAAGGCCACTCTAAAATGTGCAGTTTTATCAAAAGACATGTATTAGATTTCACAACCTGTGAATAAAGGCTGTAAAAGTAAGAACAAAAGTTCATACTGGCTAAGAGTGCTGTTTTTGTGCTATTTTTCAGTAATCAGCTCTGACAATCTCAGGTACGTAACATTATTCCAGGAAGAAGGTGAAGTTTATTTGAAAACTTATTTGCATAGTTGTGTTTGAACCGTGGGAATCAAAAGCTGTAGAATATTGTGAGAGTACAGACAATGTTGATTTTGTTTTTTATACGTGTGTGCGCAATTCTCAACAAGAAGGTGAAAAAGCGTAGTTCCCAAAATATTAAACTTGACATCTATTTAATACCTATTTAAAGAGAGCTCAATACATGTATGTCAGCTGCAAAGTACTCAGAGTTCATAGTAAAACTATTCCCAAAAAGCAACTAGCTAAGACGAAGACACACTGTCAGCTGTTTGAGATTCAACCACAACTTAAATAAAGATTGTAGCCAGAATGTGCGAGGCATAGAGTTTACATAAGACTATTGTAATTTAATGGAAGTATACTTTGTATTCATAAAAACACTACACCGCCACCAGGTTGTCCGCATTGGCCAAATAATATGATGTCACAGGAAAGGAGAGGAAGGGCAAGACAAACAAACAGGGTGGTTCTCCCTGCGTGTGAGGGGCCACAGTGAAAACAACCAGACAGCTTTTATCCCACAACACACACTGGTGACTCTTGTGTTAAACATAGAAAATGTCACCGTGAATTTGAAATTGCTCCAAGAGCACTTTTAAAGTCTGTCTTTGTAATGTGGCCAGATTTACCACCTCCGTGGTTGACTTTGTTCTGTGTGTTGAGCTTCAGGGTGTGGACTCCCAGCTGCTGGTGCGAACTTTGTGGTCTCATTAAAATCTTCCTAATCCTTGTTTGCTCAAGAACATCTTTCATGTGTCATGTGCAGATATACGCACAGCCTGGACTTTATGTTTAAACGCCACGGCAAGAAAAGGAGTCGGACTTATACACTGCAGCTCTTCATTTGCCTCATACAGCTTTCAGCATGCTCATTGTCACGTAATAGAGATTATTCCAAATTAGCGAAGGAAATTCAATACCCTCAAACGTCACTACACGAGATCTGTGTTACATGCAGCCTAAGCCCTCTTTTAAATGTCTTGAATAAATGGCTGAACCGGTCCTGCAAGTCGGCACTGGTGTAACAAATTCTACCTCTGGCTGTGTGACGGCGCAGGCCTGGGAATGATGAATGAAGGTTCAGATGACAGCTTGCCCTGGTTTACAGGCCTATCTCCGCTCGCGCTCTCTCTCTCGCTCTGCCCCGTAGCTCCTGTATTTTAATGCTCCCCAGATGGGATTGACGTTGCCGTGACAGGCGGTGACGCAGGCGGGGTGTCGAGTATCAGGGCCACTGACAGGTTACCATCAATCACACTTCTTACCAGCCAGCCACTTAAATAACAAACGCTGTAACACACCTCTCTCTTTACACTTTTTTTTATTTGGGCTTTATGTTGCACAGGAATGTTGGCTTCAGTTTGGGCTACAGAAAGCAGAGTCAAGTGTGTGTGTGTTTGTGTGTCTGTGTGTATGTACGGGCGCCTTTGAGGCAGATGTGAATAAAGCCTTATGTGCAAATGCAGATGCCAAATCAGGATGGATCTTTTTAACCATATGTGGTCCCAAAGAAGTGGCATGTGTTTCAGCTTGCTTTGTTGTCTTTAACTATAAATATCTTCTTTATCTTCTCTGCACATGAACATCTTCTAATGTGTCTCATTTACAGTGTAGGGCTTGGTGACTACTCAATATTATCATGTTTAAAGTTACCTAATTTATTTAGCATTTAAAAAGCAAAGTGGTTTGCACCAACAGCCTGGTCTCATAGAAATGCATGAAAAGAAGCAACACATTCTCACTCCCATATTGTCAAATACCCCACGCTTGGTCAGTCGTAAACTACAATCAGTTTTGGACGCTTGGGGACTGCGTGCCAATTTATGCACATTACATACATTGTGTCTTTTCAAAATAAACTTTTGTTTTGCCAGGAAATGTATAGTTTCCACTTGTTAAATGCAAACAATCTCTTTTCAAAAGAAAGCTACAATATAGAGAAAACATTTTCAATTTACCCTCTTAGGTTTTGGCAACAAAAGCACATAGTTAGGTCTAGAAAAAAATATTGTAACATAATTCAGTGTAGAGTTCTCAGTCTCAATCTGAGCCTGAGGGGTCCCGAAAAGCCCAACAGATAGGACAGGGTATGTGCTGAAAATGGGCCCTGATTGGCCAGATTGTGTAGGGGCTGTGGATTTTTTTTTTTTTTACAGGGCAGGGAGAGAAAGAGAGGGAGCAGCCAGGCTCCATGCCGGGTCCTCTGTCCTTCCTCCCGGCCAGAGCAGAGAGCTTCTCTGGTGGGGAAATAGTGTGGAGAGTCAGAAGCGCGTGGCTTGCACCGCCACACGGCCAGTGCATCCTGGACGTTAGAAGCCAACAAGTGTTTTTTGAGGGGGTCGGGCTTGGTAGGGCTTGGATTCAAAATTTTATGTGATGATCTTAGATGGGCCAAGTTCAGGCTTCAACTTACATGGGTCGGTTTAGTTTGGGTTGTAAGTTTTTCGGTCTCTTGAGAGCTCTAATGTAATGTCACATCACCTCACTAGCGTAGCATGCTACGTATACTAGCACACTAGATCATATTTAAATTACTTGACTGACTTTAGGTGCCATACAAGAAAGGAACAGCGGACTCCCGGATGAAAGTCCAGAGTTTGTTGCTCCATGTGTCAACATGCTGCTGCCCAGTGTGTCTTCTACTGCTGCTAAAGGGTGCCTGGGTGCATTGGTATCTTTCGCCAAGGGTCACTGACCAAGCATCAGCCTTGGACAAGTTGGTAGTGAGAATGGGTTGAATGGACACAAACTCGTTGCATAATGTAGTGGTAGTCACAAAATGCATTCGTGCTGGCAACATGAAAACAATGCCAACGCAAAGTGAGGATCTCTTGTTGTAGTGAACACACAAATTAAATATTTAGTGCAAGAAAAGGCAGATAGGAGGGCGCTGTTTGTGTCCTGTGTGAAAGACTAAACGTTACTTGCATCATTACACAAAGTACACAAGTTCATATCGCTTGTATGTAACTTAACAATTTTTTTGTTCTTTAAACCTAACCAAGTTTCTCTTTACCTAACCAAACTGCAACCATTTCACAATGCTGACCATGTTAACATGTTTGAAACGGCAACCTTTGTTTAAAGACTTTGCATTATCATTGTTTTCCTGTTGCCAGCGTGTAATTTTAATACATTTTGTGTTTGCGGGAGGTCGTCTCCATTTCACATATTTCTGTGCTGGCACCAAAGTGCTTCACAAAAACAGAAATGTATGTACACACACGAACATAGAGACGTTTAAGTGTAGAGATGAATAAAGCAAGATAAGAGTAGAAACACGTTAAAAAAGAACCAAAGATGCATCTTAAAAACACTGACAGACCCAGCCTGTCTGATTGCCTCCGGGAGGATTTACCAGAGCTGAGGAGCCTCTACATAAAAACACTTGCCACAGTGGGTGGATCTGAGGGGTCTGGAGGTGCAGTAAGGGGTGAGAAGTTCTGAGACATATGTAGGGGTGAGACTATGAAGAGCTTTGTAGACAATTAGAGGGATCATTTATTGACTGTCAGTGTAACTTATATCTTGGTAATATGATCATATTGTCACTACAAACAAAATTAGACATTCAAGTTTTATTTTTGCACATGTCAATTCAGAGGGTTTTTTTCTGATGAAATTCATAGCAGTGAACCACAGTTACATTATTTTTGCAAATATTTTTCTTTGTGTGATGTGTTTTTTGCTCCTGAAAAACAGTTTGAGAATATCTGTTATCATATAAGACAAAGAAATCCCTACATTATTCTGGGCTGGAGTATTTTTGGGTGAAGGAAGAACTACTTAAACAGATAATTTGTTATCAAATTGTAGCTGATTAATTTCATGGTTAAATCAACTAATCGGTGAATTGAGTGTTTCAACTCTGTGGTGTATTTCCACAGTGGAATATTTAGGATGACCAGCTCTTGCAATCTCACCAAAGCCCAGTAGAGGGACCCTGTCCTCAGAGGGACCTCTTAGATTTATTTCAGTTCCTCAGACGGCACTTACCATACACATCAGCTATCACTCACCAACAAGTTTATCTGATATATTATTTAACAACACCCTCCTACTCAACAAGATCTTAAAAAAAGATCCCTTCTGTTGTTTTTATTTTTACCACTTGTGGCTGAGAAAGGCAGAGAGAAGAGGTGGGTGGGTGTGACTGGCTGGCATGTGAAAGACACAAAGACAATAGAGTTGTGTATGAAGACCAGCCATCCAAACAGCCACAGTGCCTCTATGGGAGCTTCCTGTCCGCACGATGTGCACGCCTACCCTGAATGCTAACCTTTAACCCCCCCTGAAAACACAAAATGCCTCAGTTGACATATTTAGAGGACATATTGTAAAGAGTATGTATAGATACTGTGCACAATGGGCTTTTTTGGGGGGTAAATATGCGGAGCAAATACAATTCAGTCGTCATTCTCTGCATTAAAAATATAACTGTGCGGTTTTTTTGTCAGTTTTCAGTATAAATGCAATAATTATAATCAATAATAGAATGGTAAAATATGATCTTCATCTGTGGAAAAAAACAATAATACAATGGCCTCGAAATTGAACCAACACTTCTCTGACACAGCCCTGCAAAACCTGACTAAATCAGTCATTTTATACTGTAGATAGTATGTGTTTTAAAATCATTGTTGGAGTCTAGTTTGGATTCCCCCTTTGCTGTTACCTAGGCAACAACTACTCCGGACATTCATGCTGCTGTGACTGTTTTCCTCTATTCATATTAACCTGAGGGACATCTTTGTGAATGTACTGTGAGGAATCATGTGTGTGCAAAGCTGTATTGTTATTGTGTCTGTGTGTGTGAAAGTAGAAGGTAAAAAGTCCAGTAACAAGTTAGAGTCACGACTACACTCACTCCCCTGAGAGAGATGGGAAAACTGGAAGTGAAATAGCAGCGAGGGAAAGACGTGGGCGATATTCTGATCTGTGATCTAATTTTAGCTCGGCATCGGCTTCAAATAGAAACTTCTCCATTAATATTCATGAATGGAGGGAAAAAATGTGCTGCTCTGCGATGCTGAGGGGAAAGAGAGGCGAGGGGAGGGCTCTGTGCTCTACCTGAAAGTCTATTTTTAGCTGTGTCGCTGCCTCTCTTGGTCTATTCCCCATGCATGGGGAGGCTAAATTTAGCTGCACGGAGGCAGAAGTGTCGTGCAGAAACAAATATAGAAATCACAAGTTTATGGTCGGAGCACGCAGGGGCAGCCAGGGGTGCAGCATCATTAGGCAGGATGGAACAAGATAGATGGAGACAGCAGGATGAAGAGTGAGGAGTGGGTGTAGCTCCGAGCTCCATGTGTACTCATAGTAACTGTGCAGGGATAATGTGTTCCCACAGATCAAAACTATACATGTTAGGTGTGTAAGGTGGCACGTTGCACAGCTGTAGCGCATTAAAGGCATCACGTACAAATGTGAAATTTCTAATTGAATGTTTAATCCTCACATCTGTGACACACAGACACTCAAATACACATTTGCAGGCGTGCACCCCAACAGCCCGAGCCATACTGGCCCAGTCACACAGTGCACAGATAACCAAAAAGCACTCATGTGTGTGCGTCAGAACAGGCTGTACTCTCTTGCTCTTTGAAATTGTATTTACTCTCCCCGCTCTCTTTGCCCTATTTTACCCCTCACCCCGCTGTCTTCTCTCCCTCCCTCTGACTCCTCTACTCGGCTATGTATAGTGCAGTCAGTGAGTCTGAATCTGTCACATGAATGGAGGGATGGGGGCTTCTGTGCGGTGTTACGTAATAGCCAGTAACACACCAACGTCTTGTCCTCATGCAGCATCCTAGCAGGGTAGCAGGGTGGGGAGGGGCACAGGAGAAAAGAGTGGAGAGAGGAATCAATGGGATGTTCGCATTCTGCAGTTGGTGCATACCCACTAGTAGATATTATAACGTGGAATTTCAATATCAATGCTATTAAAGCTGTACTGTAACTAAAGTATCTGAACAACTATTGGATGGATTGGCATGATCCTCAGATGATGAGGGTGATCCCCTGACTTTTCATTTAGTGCCACCATGACGTTGATATTTGTGGTTTTGAGTCAGGTAACCCGACAACTGTTGGATGGATTGCTATGAAATTTGGTACACACATTCACCTCTCCCAGAGGATAATTTGTAGTAAGTTTGGCAATCCAAAGGTCCAGTGTGTTTAGGGAGATTTGGAGGCATCTAATGGTGAGGATTGCAGATTGCAACCAGCAGAAACTTCTCCCAGGTAAAATCTTTCAGTGATCTTTGCTCAGGAGGTTTCTACCGCGAGCCGAAATATCTGCAGGGGTCTCTTCTTGCCCAAAACAAATGTACCAGGTGATTAGAATCGGTAAAAACACAGAATAAAGCAGTTTCATATAAAAAAATCTGTGTTTTTCCAACACTCTCATCTTCAAGGGGCTGCTAACAACGGTGACCATTGCAAATACATGAAAATGCAAATGGTCCTGTTGAGCCAGTGTATGGTTTGTCCATTCAGGGCTACTGTAGAAACATGCCAGTGCAACATGGTGAACTCCATCAACGAGGACCCGCTCCCTGTGTAGATATAAACGGCTCATTTTAAGGTAGTGAGAACACGGTAATTATACACTAAAGAAAACGTACTTATTATGTAATTATAGTAACTTAATATAAGATTTAAATCTTTTCAAAGTCTTGTAGTGTATGATAGGCATAATCTGGTGCAAGTGGTACTTGATAAACACATATTATACAAACATAAACACACATATAAACATTTATTCTGTTGCATAGTGTCTATCAAATTAAATCATAGTTAGCTTGTAATGTATGGACCTCACACAGCTAAAGAGAATACTCAGAGTGGTGTTATTCAGTACTCTGTCCAGGAATCTGTGATGTACTCGAGACTGTGATGATGTTTCAGTGTTATGTTTCATTATTTCCCACACTTATCATCAATAGACATCTCAAGCCAACACTCCCACAGCCATAACTCTAGTTTTTTTTGTTTGCCTTGGATTTCAGAGATTTTTTTTATTTTCGAATATCACTTCCACTGCTGTATTTATTTGAAAAAGATTGAATGTGTGCCTCAGTGTCCAAAATCCTTCACGTTCTGCTAATGGTTGTTTTGCCAAAGCGTGGATTTCTGCTCTGGAGTTCCTCAGACTGTTTAGAAAAGGATACGCGTTGCCAAACGGAGCTGCAGGTTGACAGAGTCTCGGTGGGTTTGCATGTCAGCAGAGGGGCTGTGGGAAAATAAAGATGTGGATCAAGGCTGAAACGTGCCCAGACTGTTAAGAGAGCCCTAGCTGTGCCTTTATTTGGTGTTTTTTCTTCGTAGTCGGATTGTGTTTGATCAGGAGGAACCCCTGCTCACCTGAACGTGGGGCTATTTTTAGACTCACACTCACATGACCCCGCGTCAGTACTCTGATGCTGTTCACACACAGTCGTTCTCCGCATGTAGATGTCCTCTGCAGGCACACATACGCACACTTGTGCCTCACCTGCATGCCGCACTGTCTTCACACCTTTAATGAAGTGCACATCATGTTGTTCTTTTTATTTCAAGACGGAGGATCATTGAGAAGCAGACATCAGAATTAGAAGCTGTTCTGTCTGCGGCTCTGAACACCCCCTTATTGTGGTTCCTGTCTAATTCTGCTCCTTCTTATCGCAGACCATTTTAAATGCAGAGCTGATTTTAGCCCATTTTGTGGCACATGTCAGTGTGATAACTGCACTCCCACACATTTCACACTGTTTTATCCTTTGTGCCACCCTCTTAAATTTGTCATTTTTAGCCCTTATTTTGGTCTTGACTGGTTCATAATGGTCACGCTTCCTTCTAAATGACACTATTTCCTGTCTTGTTGAAGGGATAAAAACGGCTGAGTGTTGTTACCCGGTGTTGAAGGATTGTGCTATTTTTAGATTTGGAGTATTGTACTGTATATTCCTTTTCTCCCTTTCATTGTTACTGGAGCATTCTCAGTTGCACGAGCAGTACCAGTCTCTCTCAACTGGGACTGTTTTTGTCTGCCTTATTAACAGAGTTCATATGGGAACCAGACAGTCTGTGACCACAGGCGTAACCTTTTATTCATCATTTCAATCAGGAGAGTCTTCAGTTAGAGTGAACAGTGATTAATAACATAGTGCAGGATAATGGGTATATTTAGGGGGTAGCGATGCCATGCTTCATTTAGGAGTATTCCCCAGATGGAGTCTAGACACTGGTGGAGGTGAGGAGCGTTGGCTGAGGATGAGGATGATGGGATGCAGAGCAGGACTGGGCATTGGATTTGATGAAGACTGGAGGTGAATGGGGTGGAGGAAGGTTCGTACTGAAACAAAAACTGCCAGCAGTTGAGAGGAGATTGGTTTTAAAATGTGACCCCAATGATATAATTGAGTCAGGGAGATCGTGGCAAAAGCTGGTTGGATTAATTAAGAGTGACGCCCATAGTCAGCTGATAGAGTAGAAGCCGGAGAGTGAGGTAAAGAGATTTGTGAATGACTCTTCCTGAATGAACTTTCGCTAAGCTCCATATCCATATTACCTGCTGCACTCACTGACACTAATGCTGATACATCCAAATACAGAGTCATGCAGGATAATGTGCGTCCTGATAAGGGGTGTAAGAAAATATTAATACACTTGAGTAAAACAATATCATTTTTTAAATTAATAGTTTGCATGCAAAGATTCGTGGCAGTGGTTCATATTGTGTTGTGTTTAAACCCCCACTGAGAGATCCTTCAGCGCTGTAATCTATCTTCAGCAACTGACCCTTCCACTCCAACATGACAACATGTTGCTCGTGTGTTACAGGGACTGTGACAAATATAAATGCAGATCCCATTGCGAGTTTCTTACTCAGATTTTATGCACGTGGTGTGTTCAATGACAGTTTCCCTAAAATTAGATCTTAGTATATTGCCTTGCTTGCAGTATGGCAATACATCACAATATATCGACTCGTAACACCTGTATCCCGATATGTATCTTATCCCAGATTCTTGCCAGTACACAGCCATATTCCTGATGCACACATGTTCTCCAGACATTCTGATCTGCAATATTTTAATGGGACTATTCATTCGTTTTCAAATGGCAACCCCTTTACGGAGAAGTGGGTGTCAAGGGTGAATACAAGACTGCTTCTTTCATTTCCTTTCCACGCTTTGGGGTATATCTGCATGTTTGTGTTTTATCCCTAAAATGTGTTTCGAGTCATCTGACCTTAATGTATTCCCTTCCTGTCTCTCTTATTGTTGTTGTTGTAGTTTTGATGTGGAAAATGGATTGTCAGTGGGCCGCAGCCCCCTGGACCCCCAGGCCAGCCCTGGCTCTGGTCTGGTCTTACAGGCCAACTTTCCTCACAGCCAGCGGCGGGAATCCTTCCTCTACCGCTCCGACTCTGACTTTGACCTTTCACCCAAAGGTCCCTCCAGAAACTCCTCCACTGCCAGCGACCTGTAAGTTCATTACAGTTGGGAGATGCTCTGCTACATGATATACAATGTTTTATATTTGATGGGTGTTCAGGAGGGCGGCTTGTAATCGAAATGTGTTACTTTATTCATTCAGGATCATAACAACCTTCATTTACATCATCTTAGTGCAAAGACTTTGGCCCTAATACCAATGTTAGATAACATACATGTTTATAGTCTATATAACAGACATGTCTGTAAATATTTTTCTCTGCTTGAATGTCTTACTTGTGTTGAGAGGTTTCCACATAGGAGGATGGTTGAATGGTTTGCTCCTTGACAAGCTGCAGCAGTTGCAAATTTGAAACTAGTCTTTTTGTCTTTGGATTCCTCGAGAGCACTCTGAGACCAAAGGGACAAACTGTTTACGTGCCATGCTTTCTCTGTCATGGCTTTGAAAGCTATTCTGCACAAAACTCCTTCACAGACTGAGAGGGGTCAACCTTAAGTGAATTTTTGATGCTTTCTTATCCTGGTCTTTCACTTTTACTAGCTCAAAGGCTGGATTAAAACATGATGTGCAAGGCGAGTGTCTAAACTCCAGTCCTACAGTCCAACAGTCCAAACAGCTGTTTTTCCATCACAGATACTTACATGTCAAATCTGCTTCACTGGGATTGAGGAAATGGGCAGATTCCTTGACTCTTGTTTCTCTTTTTTGGCTGTTTGTCTTTACAAAATGTCCCTAAAACAGTCCCCCCCGCACAGTTCATAATGTCTAAACACCTTTAAGTCTGTAAAGTAAGCAGTCACAGCTTTCCTCATCGACTCTCGCCTGTCTGTTTTTGAAGGGAAGAAAGCTTGAAGCACTGGGAAGTCAACTGGTTGTCATCTCGGTGAGAAGAAACACGATAAAACAAAAACAAGATTAAAAACACTGACTCTGTCCCCTTCAAAGCCCTCTCCTGCATTCCCTTTAGACGGCTTCATAGCCTTTTCCCACCTCCCTCCTGACAAACGTGACTAAATATCAAACACTTCACCTGTGACCCCCCGTTAGACCCCCCCTTTCCCCTAAAACACCCAGTTTTCTTTTGTTTGTTTTTGCATGTGACGCTTAATCAGAGAAAACCAAGTCTGTGTTTTTTTATTTACTTGTGAGTATTTACCAGTTCGTACTTATATCACCCACCCTTCCACCTATCCCAGTCTGTTTCCTCACCAACCTTATTATACGCAGTGCATGACGTATATGTTTTTTGATGTAGCTACATTTTAAAAGAATGATGACAAAGGGAAAGATGAATGAGTAAGTAAATATGGAAACTAATTCTCTGGCAGCCTGGCTGCACAGCCAGCCTCATTTTTGGATAAACTAGAAGTGATACGTGCCTGTGGACTTGGTTTTGTCTTACAAGACGTTTCACCTCTTATCCAAGAGGCTTCATCAGTTCATGCTTGTCAGACTAGGCTGGAACTAGTCTGACAAACTGGTGTGGAAACAACCCAGGTATTCAACCTCTGGGGAGGTCTTCACAAGGCCAATGATGTCACTGGTTTGTTAGTGCTCCAATGCTGTGTCAACCATCATTGACACACCATTGGAGCACTAACCTAGTCTGACAAGCATGAACTGATGAAGCCTCTTGGATAAGAGGTGAAACGTCTTGTAAGACAAAACCAAGTCCTGTTGCGTTCGATTCAATTACCTTGAGATAGAAGTGATACCAGGTGCAGATTGGTTTCTATTAAAATCATCTTAAAGGAACAGTTCACCCAAAATCAAAAGCACATTTTTCCTCTTACCTGTAGTGCTATTTATCAGTCTAGATAGTCTGGGGTGGCTGTGGCTCAGAGGTAGATTAGATCGTCCACTAGGTGAAAGATCAGCAGCTCGATCCCTAGCTCCTCCAGCCCACATATCAAAGTATCCATGGGCAAGATACCTAATCCCAAATTGCTCCCAATGGCTGCTCCATGGGTGTGTGAGTGTGAGTGAATGGTTACTGAGTAGCAGGTGGCACCCTGTATGGTAGCCTTGGCCACCAATGTGTGAAAGTGTGTGTGAATGGGTGAATGTGACATGTAGTGTATAAGTGCTTTGAGTGGTCAGATGACTAGATGTCGATCCATAGATATCAACTGTAGAGATGTCTGCCTTCTCTCCAGTATGATGGAACTAGATGGCACTCGGCTTGTGGTGCTCAAAGCATCAAAAGATACATTTGAAAAACTCAAACAGCAATGTCTCCTTTCAGAAATCATGACCTGCTTCGTCAAAATAATCCACAGACCTTGTTGTGAGCAGTTTCGTGTAGGAACTATTTTCTTTTTAATAAACTACATCCGCCAACTGTGTCATATTGCAGAAGGAAGCATGCATCTACTGCTAGCTCATCTAGCACCACTGAGCTAGCTAACGTTACAGCTCAGCTAAGGAGGACGCCATTAATGTTTTCATCTTGCACTGTCATGAGCACGAGCCTCTCGTCCATGAGTTGATGCATGCTCCCTTCTGTACAGTGATGCGGTTGTCTGGTGTAGTTTGGTAGAAAGAAAATAGTTCCTACATGAAACTGCTGACAGCAAGCTCTGTGGATTATCTTGAGTAACCAGATCATGATTTCTGGAAAGAGATATTGCTGTTGAGTTTTGGCACTTCGAGCACCACAAGCTGAGTGCCGTCTTGTTCCATTATGTTGAAGAGAAGGCAGACATCTCTATGGCTGACATCTTCAACACTCTGCAACTCACACCAAAACAATGTTGACTGATAAAGAGCACTACAGGTAAGAGGAAAAATATGCTTCAGATATGGGGTGAACTGTCCCTTTAACACAGTCGCTAAACCTTTTTATCTATTATAGATGAATCAATAGAATTTAGGAGCTTATTGATTGGTCCTCTCAACAGTGTTTCATGCCTTCTCCTCTTGTGTGTTCTGTTCGGTATTGTAGACATACAGAAGACATGATCGTCACACCATTTGCACAGGTGAGTCCTCTGAAACCTCTCCATCCAGCACTTTTGATTCTTCATTTTTGTGGTGTTTGTAAATTTGCCAGATGGCCCAATAAAAAGAAATCACGTCCACTTGTAAGCAAAAGACAGCAGGTCTTTACAAAACCTATAATACACTCCAGATGGTATGAGACTGGGCTTCACTGCCTCATCGGAACAGCCCCTCAGCATTATGTTGGCCCTGCGACAGGATCAGGCATCCCGCCGGCGTTGCCTGGCTCTTGCGTGGGATGTGCGTCACACTTGTGCTCACTTTACACCGCGAAAGAAGCAGTGAATCCAATACTGCTGGATCATGCTGTTTAAAGTCGCATGCTGGCTGATAAGGGCTGCTACATGGGTCGGGCCCGGACACCGGATACTCTGTGGGCTTCCTCTGCGTGCTGAGTCAGTGTTTGGCTGCAGATGGAGTGACAGACATGACATAGAGGGGCGTCAGTGATGCCATCAAAACATCAGAAAGGGGAATGCCTCTGCATAGCACTTCGGCTTGGAGGATGAAAGCCACTGTATCTGGTTTCAAAGGCTTGTCAGAGAGTCACATTAAACAGCATCTAAATCTGCGTCAAGATGAATTAAGCGAAGGCATGTGCAAGTCTTTAAGGCTTTGAATGAGGTGATGTCTGTGGTGTCATTATATCACAAATATGTCACATGATGATCTTGTACATTCAGTCTCTTGTTCTTATCTTATAGGTTCTTGCCAGCCTGAGGACAGTCCGAAGTAACTTTGCCGTCATAACCGGCCAGCAAGATCGCACAGCCAGCAAGTAGGTTTTTAGAAAACGTATGACAATAAACCTTTTAGAGATCTTACCATCACATCTGAGAAAAGCTGTATGATTTTACTTGCTGACTTTGGATGGTCTCTGTCTACAGGACGCGATCCTCAGGCAGCAACCCACCATCCATGTGCAAGACCAGTCTCGCAGGTTGGTCAGAAAGACAGAGATGACACAGACATTATTACAATTGATTTTGTAAGCTGTGAAATCTGGTTTACTAACACATTAAAGTTATGAATCAGTAAATACATATTATTTACAAATACATGAAATCCTGTGGTGATGAGGGGGAGTATTAAGATTATTTACTGAAGAAATATCAATACTATGTAAGAATACTCCTTTAAGTTCTTGCATTGGATGTTACGCAAAGGATAATTTGGCATTTTTTAATCAGTGTGTTGCCTACAATCGATGTCAGTTGGCACATCCCCATGATAAAGAAGCAGGCAGGAGTACTGACATAGAAGCTACACAATGTACTGCTGTGGACAGGGGGTAGCAGCTAAACATTTTTCCCATCTAAAAAACAACATCAGTTTAAGTGTGCGCTATATTTAGAATATTTTCACAGCTTTACCTTGCCGTCAGACAGCCTTTTCTGACAGGGAACTGAAGCTGTTATCTATTCTATCTTCAACGCCACCAGACTCCTTTCACAAAGACAGTAATTTTACCTCACAGAACACAAGAGTTGCTGATCTACTTCTGCCTTAGTTGGTTTGTTTGTTAGGATTAGTTCGGATTCACCAAAGTCAGAGAACAACACAAACTAATTAACTGATTGGTGGCGTGACAGCATAAATGAGTAGATATAGTCTGACATCAAGGTAAAGCAGTGAAAATATTCCAGATATGTCGTACACTTAAACTGATATTGATTTTTTTTAGATGGGCAAAATACATTTTGCTGCAGCCCCTGTGCACAGTAGTACACTGCATAGCTACTCCTGCCTGCTTCTCCAAACTGGGGGCGTGCCGACCACCATTGACTGTAGATAACACACTGATCATGGATAAGTACCTCATACAACCTAATTTCAAAAGATCTAAACTATCCCTATAAATAAAATATGTATTATTAGTTTAATCTATGACTCTGCCACCATAAAGGGTCATTTTATCTTTTGGATGTGAAATCTTAATATGTAAAGTAACTAAAGATGTGGTCTAATAGAAGTGTTCCACCACTGATTGACTATTTGAGACATTCATTTTGTCTTCTCAAAAAACAAGAACAGAAGGTTTATACAGTTCTTTCTATTATGTGAATGCTCTCCAAGAGTAATATCCTTCCCACAATGCCTTGCTGTGTTTGTCTGGTACAGAGGAGCCTCACCA
The DNA here is from genome assembly GCA_035609425.1 of Epinephelus awoara. Taxonomy (NCBI): domain Eukaryota; kingdom Metazoa; phylum Chordata; class Actinopteri; order Perciformes; family Serranidae; genus Epinephelus; species Epinephelus awoara. Next base: position 13,701,881 of record CM069306.1, on the reverse strand, counting down.
GCAGCTGGCCATAGAGACTCTAGATGAGCTGGACTGGTGTCTGGAACAACTAGAGACGCTGAAAACTCGGCACTCTGTCAGCGAGATGGCTTCCAACAAGGTACTTAAACATAATACACTAACACATAACCAACAGCCTCAAAGTGACACACTGAACATACACACCTGTCACAGGATAAAAGGTAGACACACACTGCCACATTGTTCAGGGTAACATTTAATAGAGCAAGGTTGCAGTGCACTCTCTCTCATCTGTGCCGTGATTCATCCCCCTGAAGGAGTTTATTAGTCACGTCCATCTTGTTGCCATTTTTAAGGTAGTCTGACTCCATGAACACGGTACAGTAGATGACCCTGAACTCATCAAGGTCAAATCTAGTGCATTTTAAAGAATACACTTCTAGTATTTTTATGTTCATCACATTGAAATAGTTAGTTTAGCAAAATTTTAGCTCGTCTTTGTTTGAATATCTAAAAATTATCAAGTTGTTCTTTCCACAACTGTTGTTCTCCATTTCAGAGGACACCTTTAAAGAAGACTTCAACCACCAAATGACAATTTGTATATCAAGAGAATCAAAAAACCAAGAAAATTCTTGATGAATTAAAGTTAAAGGGGGGCTGATTTAACAGTGTAATCCAACTCTAATTTATCTAGTCGTATGCCCAGTATTCTCCAAACACATGCATTTTGCTAAAACCTTGCTATTTAAAACATTTACGCATAGACAGTCTCACGCACGAACGAGAAGCATGCCTGGGTAAACGTGCATTTGAACTGTATTCAATGAAATGCGCTAGTAGAGTTCAAATGCATGCAGTTGCCCAGGTATGTTTTTCGTGTGGGTAAGTGTTATTAATTGTTCTTACTTATCAAAATGCATATGTTTGGAAAGTACTGAGCAAGCAACGGGATAAATGAGACTTGAATTTTTCTTGTTCTGATGTTATAGAGTCTCTTCAGGCCGTTTATACATCCTTGTACCAGTCATTCCTTGTTTTGTTATCACTTTATAACACAATTTAAAAGGAAAAAAAGAATTTCACCATGGAGACATGTGAAAAACGTTTCCTTCACAAATATAAAACAACGGGGTGAGTAATTGATATACAAATAATCATTTTGTGGGCGAGGTCTTCCTTTTATGGCCAAAAATCAGCAGTCAGATTAAATAAAGTTAATTGATGTTTCCCTTTTGAAATGAAATATGTCAGCATTCTTTATTAGAATGAATAATAAAAGCAATACGTAAGACACATTAATAATTTCCACTAATTTTTCATCGATGGCTGGTATTCTTCTGCAGCCCAATTTGGGGCTCCATGTACAACACTAAGCCTGTGGATTGTGTGTGATGCACTGAAGTGCCGTTCGCCTTCACTGATCCTTAAACAAGTCTGAAAGCTCACTAATACAGAGAGTCCATCATGAAAATATGAAGAGAATCTCCCTTCCATCAGCACACTGAAGAGGGGCTTATTCCATGAATGAGCAGGATGGTCTCACACAGACACTCCCTTCCCCCCACTCATGTGCAGAAAAATGTGAATGAGGTAGCGGGAGCTGGAGATGAAACGGCATCCCCCCCTTCATACACTCTTCCTCCATGTATCCCTCTCCTCAGACTGGAGCCCGGCGCTCGTGTGATTCCACGATTAGCCCGCCCACGCAACCTGCACATGCTCACCACACTCACACACACTTCCTTCCATCATATACATGTACATATCCCGCCTTGCCCCCCATCACATACGTTGCCTGCTTGGATACATACACCATTACACACGCCACTCGCTCACGTGGCGGAGGCCGGAGCTTCGTGGGAGGCAAACCCCCCCATAGCTGCAGATCAGTCAATGAGCAGCTTCAGTCAGTGGGGAAGAATTATCCATGCTGGGACTCTGGAACAAAGACAGGCACATTTGATCCCAGAGTGGACGAACTGATCGAGCAGTTTCATTCAAAATAGATCTCTAATGACTCTTGACAGTGTCTCTGATGAAGAGTGAGATGTCTGCGGACCAATAAAACATGAATGTTTGAATAGCTCTGTGAGGAAATGTTCATTTAAGCCCATTCAGAGGGTTTCTCGTGGCTGTTAACGGTCACCAACACTGATTTGGTGCTTAATTTAAAGGTGAAGCAACTGACTTTCTGTTATTATCTTACCATATTTTACATCAGCTTTAAAACGTGGTCGATACACAGATAAAATTTGGGTTACCAAATTTAAAAAGATTAACTGCACCACATAACATTTTACACACTCTCATCATGCTATGGCAGCCTGCTTTGAGGGCATTTCTGTGCCCAAAATACTTTGTTATCTTCTGCCCGCAATCATTCAATCGTGAAAATAGCCGATGTACTCACATCCTTGTGGTACGCAGTGTACAGTTTTTTATTTTTGGCTACATGAATGAAATCATGAAATCCCCCCTTCCATCCATTCAAAGCTTTTCCTTCATATCTTCTTCAAACTTGGTGCACATGGTGTGTCTCACTACCTCCGCCTCCAGCACACTTGTCCCTGCCCACTTTGTACGTCCCCCCACCAATGAGGGCCCTCTGCCTCTCCCAGCCTCTGCTGCAGCAGGTGCCTGATTGGCTGCTATTCTTAGGCATTTTTGGAAGGAGGCGGGGATTAGAGTACCTCGTTCTCCCTCTGTTTACACACATATGGGAGCAGGCAGTAACTGAGTGAATGAGGGAGAGTCAGGGGGAGCGAGGGAGTGTGGCTTCTGCGACTTGCATCCTCGCATCCCACAGCATTCCCACAGCTATGCCTCCACGCTCTTGTTCTTCCATGGATCTCTGAGATATTTTTTTGTTATATCCGCCTGTTCAGCTCGTAGTGATCAAAGCCTCCACAGCACTAACCAGCGGACTGTCTGCTCGCTTTGGATTTTGCTCAGGCAAGCAGTACAGGAGCACAAAGTGTCCCTGCTGTCTGTCGAACAGGCAGTGCCGGAGGACGACCAGAAAGCTCTGCTCTCTCACTCAGTTTTATTTTTGCTCCCATGCTTGACTTTGCGCTGAAATGCCAGAAGTGAGCTATTCCATCTCTGTGTCGTGGATGTTAATTCAGGTAAGAGAGGAGAGAGGATGGAGCAGGTGGGAGGGCATGAGGCTGCTCACATGTTGCTCGATTTGTGAACAACCGGTGGTTGAGATGTGACAGTTTCTCTAAGACTGATCTGGACACTTCAATTAGATGTGTGGATTTTTGTATTTCATATACATGTTCCTCATGCATGAGTGTGTTCGGGAACAGGGCACACTACTACTCGTAAAATCAGCCATGCATGTTTGTGCGTCCAATCATTGGCTTCTGCACTGTGTGACGTGAGACACACACACAAGCACATGTAGTGCATGTGAATGCTTCAGAGAGAGAATTTAGGTGTTGCTGGTGTACTCATCATGGGTGTATTTATGAATGGTTAAGGGTTGTCAGTGTTAAGACAAAATTTCTCCAAGTGATCTCTAGTTCCAAATGATATCTTTTGCCTGCAAGCAGTGATTAATCAAGAGTTGAGACTTGCTTTATGGCATCTGTACTCACATTCAACTCAGTCTGTCTCAAGCAATGACACTGTATACACAAGTTTACATTTCTTAAAAGACATTTCCTCCTCATGTGATTTTGTTGATTTGTGGAAAAAAGGACAGATGTTTGAGCTGCCCTAGTCTGACTGTTTTGTGTGTGTTTGTGTTCAAACTCATGGATGCTTGTGTTTGTGTTTGTCCTCAGTTCAAGAGGATGCTGAACCGAGAGCTCACTCAGCTGTCAGAAACGAGCCGTTCAGGGAACCAGGTGTCTGAGTTCATCGCTAACACCTTCCTCGGTAAAACACTTTCTCTTTGTATAATCCACAACCTATACGTAAATGTATGCATCATATAAATGACATGTTATTGTTCACGGGAAACTGCACCTAGTGTTATATACTCTAATCCAAAGACTAGAGTGCTACAATGTGTGACGTCATCAAGTATAAAGTCTGGAGCTGCTCCGTAGACAATGAATTGGGAAAGACTTAGGTGATACTAAGAGCACCCTGGGGAATATTGTGAGTAAATGGGTTCAAATAAAGCTCATGTGGGTGTCAAAGAGGAAACAAACATTCTGTGGCTCGCAGTCATTGTCTATGTAGCAGCTCCAGACACAAGTATGAGACTTACATCTCTGATTTCTGGCTTTGAAAGAGAGTAGCTCATGTTCACAAAAATGTATTGAATCTATTGAACCATCTCAAGCTATGGGGACCTACTATGCTTTTCCGTATTTGTTACTTGTCTATAATGTTACGACAAAGGATGTTCATATTTAACATGGCCAAAGTTTCTAAGAATGAGGTAAACATATATGTAAATGTAATCCCTGTGAGCAAAAACCTCAGGAAACTGTTCTCATCACTCCTTCTCCAACTGTTTTTTTTTTTATTGTTGTTACTTCAGCTCCAGTATGATGTCAGGTTTCTTTTTATAGTCATTTGCCCCAGGCACACTACTGCAAGTGTTGCATTACGTAGCTTACACTGCTACATGTAGCTACATGCTAACATCAGGGAAACATGTAATCTTGATTGCCTGTGTTGTTAATTTCGTCTAGATTTCAGATCATATTCCTGCTGGAAAATGTCTGGTTGTGTTTAGAAGCTCTTATAGATGGTTTTTCATGACAGAAAGTGCTGCTATTCTCCGTTACAGTCATTCCACGGCTGCAAGTATACTACTAATGTACATGTAGCTACATGCTAACATCATGGAATCGCGTAATCTTGGTTGCCATCCGATCCCTGGTACATGTCCTGTTGTGTTTAGAGGCTTCATTAGTGATTTTTTTTATTCTCTGGCTGTAATGACGATGCAGAAATACCGAGATATGAGGACCCAGAGGCACTGACCAATCAGAGCAGACTGGGCTTTTTTTGGGGAGGGGCTTAAAGAAACAGGAGCTTAAACAGTGTTTCGGACAGAGGGTGAATACAGGAGCTCTAGCAGAGACAGCATGAGGAAAATAAAGTGTTTTTTGAACATTAAAGCATGTAAACATGTTCAACATACAAATATTAGACTGAAAATTAGCATAATAGGTCCTCTGTAGTTTAGGTGGTGTTCCCCTTTAAAGTGTAGGGTTGCATATGTGATCACTAAGAGACTGTGGTGTTAATATTTTGTCTGTCTTCATCTGACAGAGAAGCAACATGATATGGACATCATGTCCCCACCCAACAAGGAGAAGGACAAGAAGAAGCGGCCCATGTCCCAGATCAGCGGTGTGAAGAAGCCCACGCATAGCCCCAGCCTCGCCCCCTCTACCATCCCTCGTTTTGGGGTCAACGCCAGCCAGGAAGGACTCTTAGGAAAGGTATGAGGACTAATTCCTCTAACACTTTACAAAAAAATCTCTATTCAAATAACTCTGCATTGTTTTTAATTTGCTCTCAATTGTCTGCCGGCAGGAGTTGGAGGACATAAACAGATGGGGTATTGACATTTTCAAGGTCTCTGAGTATTCTGGGAATCGCCCACTGACGGTCACCATGTACACCATCTTCCAGGTAGCACATTCCTACATATTGTACTTTCACGAACACAGAATGGTCTTTGTGTCACCTCAAACATTTGGTACAGTACATTAATTACTAAGCCAGTAAATGAATGAATGAAACAATGAGCCAACAAAGGAATATTAATAAATGACTGAGCTTCACCTCGACTGACCCAGTGTCCACTTGTTGTCTCCTTTAGGAACGTGAGCTGATGAAGTCCTTTAAGATTCCAGCGGACACTTTCATTACCTTCATGATGACTTTGGAGGATCATTACCATGCCGACGTGGCCTACCACAACAACATCCATGCTGCAGACGTCGTCCAATCCACACATGTCTTACTGTCCACACCTGCTCTAGAGGTAAACACCCTTATACATCCAAAACTAAGAGCAAACTTCATTTCTATTAAACCAAAACAATAGGATCTGTACATGCCCTGTCATGTTGAGGACACCCATACACACTTATTGACAGTCCTGTGCCTTCTTGTGTCATCCAAGGCTGTGTTTACCGACCTGGAGATCCTCGCCGCTCTGTTTGCAAGCGCCATCCATGATGTGGATCACCCTGGAGTTTCCAATCAGTTTCTCATCAACACCAGTGAGTTTGCAGAGCTTCACAGGGATTATGTGAACATGTGTGGGTGCTGAGTGTATTTAACTGTGTGTGGACACATGTCTTTGTAGATTTGTGTTTCTGCATTAATTTGTTTCCCATTCAGAATTTTTACAGTGCTGTCTGTGAACTTTTTTAATGCTTTTTTTTTGCCCTCAGACTCAGAGTTGGCCCTGATGTACAATGACTCCTCGGTGCTGGAGAATCACCACCTCGCTGTTGGCTTTAAGCTTCTGCAGGAGGATAACTGTGACATCTTTCAGAACCTCAGCAAAAAGCAGAGGCAGTCGCTGCGCAAAATGGTCATTGATATGGTAAGACACCTCAGTGGAAGCCTTATGTCCGAAATTTAAGGCTGCGTTTTTTTCAAATCTATTTTTTAAGTCTGAATGCTTAATCTACAGGTGCTGGCCACAGATATGTCTAAACACATGAACCTACTGGCAGACTTGAAAACCATGGTGGAGACAAAGAAAGTCACCAGTCTAGGAGTCCTGCTGCTGGACAACTACTCAGACCGCATTCAGGTGAGAACCACATTGCCACATATTACATATTTTTCCTCTTACCTGTAGTCCTTTTTATAAATCTAGACTCTTTTAGTATAAGTTGCCGAGTGTTAGAGACAGTTGCCTTCTCTCCAATATAATGGAATTACCGTATATTTCCAAATAGTCGCCCGGTGGCAAATAGCCGCTGGGCACCTAATAGCTGCGTATTAAACGCCAGTCCGATTAAACGCCCGGCGATTATTTCCTCATTCATTGCCTCATGGCTGTCCCTCCTTGAGGAACTGTTTGCGCTTTTATGCACGGGTCGGTGGTGAAGTTGTGCACATGACTCGTGCTACGGACAAACGTACAGAAAGCCACGTATCTAAAATAGGTAATACATCTGGCTACATCTTTCCCACATCAAATATTCGTGATCGCCTTGACCCGCGTGTGTAAAAGCGCACACAATTCCATGTCCTCTCACCGCGGATGCTGTGATTTGATGGCCCGGTACTTATTGTAGCCCACTCTTATAAGACCCAATAATAATAATAATAATGAGTTACTGTGGACCTACTATATGCCATGCCTTTGAATACAATTACCAGAAGAGTTCGCTGAAAAACAGGTAATGTCAGCCTGAATTACTCACGTGCGTCCCTGGTGAAAATCGCTGACATGCATCGGGAATACAGATCCACAGGCTCGCCATAGCTTACTGTCAGGACTCAGGGACCAGAATTTGGGGCGGCGGACCGTCAGAATGGCGATATTTCGGTGTGGCGACCTGTAACTGTTGGTTAAATGGCTTGTTCGGTTGGTATTCGGATAACTATTGCATTACTGGTATAATGCAATAGCACCACCCAGTGGTGAAACCCGCGTACACGTGTACACGAAAAAAATGACCCACTCTAAATGTATAGAGATTTTTGCACATGAACTCACCCCTACATTATACCATATTTTTGCACTAAAAAAACATACTGGACAGGAACTGTAACCAAATAACAGCCTGGTGTAGGTCGGTGCAAAAAAATAAAAAATAAAAGCCTTGAGCAAATAGTTGCCTGGGGTCAAAATCGATTTTGTGAAATAAACGTCCAGGCTACTATTTGGAAAAATACGGTAGATGGCGCCAAAAAAATGCATTTGAAAAACTTAACAGCAATGTGTCTTTCCAGAAATCATGATCAGGTTACTTGAGATCATCCACAGATGTTGTCATGAGCAGTTTCACTTAGGAAGTATGTTCTTTCTACCAAACTACACCTGCCAACAGTATCACCACTCCGAAGGAAGTGTGCATCTACTCCTGTACGAGAGGCTCATACTCATGACAGCGCAAGATGTAAACAATAATGGCATCCTCCTTGGCTGAGCTGTAACGTTAGCTCAGTGGTACTAGATGAGCTAGCAGTAGATGCACGCTTTGACAAGGCACAAGGCACAACAAGGCTAACAAGGCACTCTAATACAGAGCATTTTAGCATCTTTCAGCTCATTGTTTTGGTTTTACAGCCTCCAACTTTACTGTTTTGGTTCAGTCTGCTTGCTGTAATCGACCATGTTTTCAGCAGGCAGGTACTGTAGCATTAAAGTTAAAAAAAAAAACATGCAACACTGCCTACGTAGCACCAAACGGCAAAAGAAGTTACAACTAGCTGATGAACATTATAGCTAAAGACCCACATGTTTTCCTCTGGAGTTGATTGAAACCCAAACAGAGCTAAAAGAAGAGTAAAAATTGGACTTAAATCAGTCACAAGGCCAAAAACACAACTTCAACCACCAATTTATTAGGTGTTTACAGCTTTTTATGCTGTCTCCAAGTGGCCAAAAATCAATTCATGCTGCTTCAAGTCAACCTCTTAGCATGGGGACTGCTGAGGTATTCTAGACCAAGGTGGAGCAAAACAACTAAAAAAAAGTGGAAGATTAATACGCAAACTTTTTTGGTCACTGCAGGTCCTTCAGAACATGGTGCACTGTGCAGATCTGAGCAACCCCACCAAGCCTCTGGAGCTGTACCGGCAGTGGACAGACCGCATCATGGTGGAGTTTTTCACCCAGGGGGACAGGGAGAGAGACAAGGGCATGGAGATCAGCCCCATGTGCGACAAACATAACGCCTCAATAGAGAAGAACCAGGTACAGATTGAAAGCAGCAGTACTTAGTTAATAAACTCAACTGTACGCCAAGTGTGAAACTGAAATGTAGAGAAAAAGAAGGACTCAAAGACAAAGAGAAATGTCTTTCTTAACACTGTATGCCTCTCTTCTTTAGGTGGGTTTCATTGACTACATTGTTCATCCTCTGTGGGAGACGTGGGCCGACCTTGTCCACCCAGATGCTCAGGAGATCCTGGACACACTGGAGGATAACAGAGAGTGGTACCAGAGCATGATCCCCCACAGCCCCTCACCACACCCAGAGGGCCAGGAGGAGGGAGCCCATGCTGGGGAATCCACAGCACTCGGCGGGGGCAGCGGCTCCATCTCAGCTGACAAGTTCCAGTTTGAGCTGACTTTGGAGGAAGAAGGAGAGTCGGATACGGAGAGTCCACCTGAGGAAGAGGAGGGCTACAGTGGCAATAGGGGATCTGAACTCTCCAGAACTGATTCTGCTGCTACGACTCACATGCTCACCAAAAGGCTCACTACTGAATCGGGCAGGACGTTTTCTTTAGACTCTGATAAAGATATGGCAGAAGACAGAGAGACAGAGCAGGAAGACGTCTCTGGGGTGCCACGCTTCAGACTTGGAATATAGCACCAGTCAAAAGTTTAGTTTCTTTTGGCCTTTTTTTGTTTATTATTCTTGATTTCGGTGCCTCATCCTCTGTCACTCCTTTTCTCCCACTCCAACCAAACACCACCTCTGGTTTCTGCGGACAGGGTGACAGCAAGCCTCTGGGGTGGGGAGTGTGAGAGTGCGAGTGGGTGTGGGGGGGGGTGTTAAGAAAGTCTGCAGTTTTACACAGCAGTCACTTGCACTGGAGAGAGACAGATAGACTGAGTCACTTCTAATAGAGGACAGGAAACCAAGTTTCTGACCGGTCCTTTGTGTTCTGTGTCTTTCTGTCAGAAATACTGTGGATGAAGTTCTGCAGAGACAATGAGAAGTTTAAAAACAAACTTCCCTCTTACCAGCCAACCCAAGGTCTACTACAACAAATGACAGAACTGTCTTCCTCTTTTGTGAAGAAAGCGAGGAAGTGATGAATGAGCGTGAAAGCAGGACAACGTCTTGTGAGACATCTTGCCAAACTTGCGATTTACAGGGACAATGCTGTTTTGCCTGCCTTTTTAGTTTTGTTTGTTTATTTTGTTGTCTTTTATTTAGGTCCATATGCAGTGAAAATGAAGACACAGTTAAAAGCCAACTTCAGAGCAGTGTAAGCTAATTAAAGGCAGAAAGGAGCTATACATGATTTTATGCAGGAAAGTTTAAATGTAGCAGACTTTTTGAGTGACTCTATTGTTGTTATTGTAGCACTCCTTGCAGCTGGTGTTGCACAGCCCATTTAATTGTGCTCAGCAAGCAGTAATCTTGTAAGGAATATGATTATAAAGAAGTGGCTGGCAGTACATATTATTTTCAGATGCTCTGTTGTTGCAGGCTTTCCATTTTTATAATCCGAAACTATGATATTGTCGGCAACAAAACTGAGCCAGGGTCAGTGTAGTGTTATACAGTCAAGGAGTTGCATCCAAAGCAATGTGGGCTGTGCACACGGTGCCTCCCAGTGGTGACAAGAGGAACGGAAGCTCTGGCATCGGAGGCAGATGATTTGCAAGGTTTTTGCATAGGCCTTTATGGAAAATACATTCAAATTAACTGTAGGAGTGCCTGAAATATCAGTTATGTTTCAGTTTTGTTGCTCTTTTGATTTTTTTCCCCTAAATTTAAAGTCACTATTTTTTGCGTTCTTTATATTTGGCACCAATTTTTTATCAGTTTGCCTTCAAGTTTAGCACTTTACAGGTTGGTTCATGGCTGGCCCTCATCGTGGTTTTTAAGGGCTCGAGCCACAACATGAACACAATGACTGCAGAACAGTTTGTCAGTGGCTGTCAAGCAACCAGCACAGGCATCATGCAAAACTAAACACTACAGTACAGCTATGAATGCATTAAACTATCCATTCAAATCCATTAATACATACGTACTCTTTGGTAGCATCCATTTGCATAAATAATTAGACTGATAAGGGCAGTGTGTTAGAGGCATAGGGTTGTAAAGAAGGATGTTAGCACCATTGTAACTGTTAAAAAAAAAAAAAAAAAAATCCAGGAAACAGTTTCCTGTGCCAGAATTTTTTTCATCCTTTTTTCTCTCATTGATCAATACTTCGCTCTTCACAGGGACATAGTCAATGACAAAACAAGTGCCAAGCAAGCATGACACAACCCGTACTGTAATTTCCATTTTGCCACTGGCTACTTTCCATCAGTGACTGATAAAGTTGGTTGATTGTAGCACCCCGTGTGCCAATCTGACCCTAGTGTCTCTGCTCCTTTTTTTTATCTAACTCCTGTTCAAACAGTAACTGAAACTGATATTGTCTTAACAAAAAAGGTGATGTGTTGTGCGTTGTTGTGTGTGAGTGAATGAGTGGGTTTTGATGTATTTGCTAAGAAGAAACCAAAGCACTTTGTACGGTACTTTTACAGTTCTGCACTTCCAGTACAGTTGAACATGTATAACTTGACTGTTTCACTGTTTTTCTGTTGGCAAACGACCTGGTGGTTGAGTTGAATTGCACGGGCTGCACCACTACAGCTCTTAAAGGTCGGATGTTGGAGGGACTGAAGTTGTTATTTTTTTGTTATTTTTATAATTGACTGTACAAACAAGATGTGTTTTGTTGAAATGCATGACATTGGCTGCAGGATTTGAAGAAGATTATATAGAGAACTTATTTAGCCTGTGGAGAAACTTGTTTTATTTTATTACCATGAAACAGAGTAAATCATGTTTTAATGTGTGAACGAAATTTTTTTTTTTTTTTTTTTTTTGACGCCTTATTTTCAAACTGTATTTTCTGGTCATAGATGTGTCCGCTGACATGCTGGAGTAAAACATGTGCAATCCTTTCCGTAGCCATAAACCGCACCAACCAGACCAACACTCAAGGATGCCTTCAACACTAAGGACTATTTAACAGCAGCCTAACCAGCACAACATGCGAAGATTCAGTCTGTCTCTCTGCGTGTCACTAATTATTTGATTTTGTACATTTTCCTCACAGTGCTTCATGTACAGTTTATTTATTATTTCTATATTATCTGTCAGAAACGATGGAACAGTAGACTTTTTTCAGTCTGAGGTCTAGTACTTATGTGTAGCTCGATGTGTGACAAAGTTGCACAGGACAGATTTCAACTATTACTCAGCTTTTTTTCCCCTTCTCGTTTCATTTCTTTATGTCTGCAAATAACATTATACATAAGCAAAAATACTCACTTTCATGTTTTCTCGTTATAAAAATAGACAGATTTCCGTCAGAAACATCTCTCATCTCCTGTCTTCCTCTGTTTCCACTGATCCGGTCAGATCATGTATTCATGAAGGATCTCACAGTATGCGTGCTGATCTGAGACTTCTTTGATTCATAGTGAAGATAATATAGTCACACTGCCTCAAGTCATCCTAGATCAGTATTTCTGTTTTTAGAGATTTTATGAATATGGGTCATGAACTAAGACTCTGCAGCTTTGACAATCCAAACTCTGCTGTTTAACTGCGGGTGTGTTAGCCCTCTCTCCAACTAGAACTGTATGCCTTGCCAATAAAGGAAAAACTCTTCACTCTTTGATGTCTTGTTCTGTGTTTTTAATATGAGACTTTATTAATCCCTCATGGGGTCAGACATTACAAAGTCATACTATACAGCCAGTCATCAAACTTCATTTTTAAATGCTGGTTTCTAAAGACCAAATATCCAGGCTGAATTTTGGAGCCAGGTGTATAAAATATGCAAAAGCTACAGCCATAAAAGAAAATGAAGACCTTTTATTTGAGTGTTTCACTAGTGCGAACATCTTATAATTTTAATAAAGATTAACAATGCTGTACACAATATAAATTTATGATGTCAGTGTGAAGTAAGATGATAAAGCTTTTTTTTTTAGATAAGACAGCCAAGTGTGAAGGGGGGAGTTGACATGCAGCAAAGGGCCACAGGCTGGACTTGAACCTGGGCCACTGCGGCAACAGCCTTGTACATGGGGAACCTGCTCTATCCACTAAGCCACCGACGCCCCAATGACAAAGCTTTTAATAATCTTAATGCTAGTTAAGAGGACATAAAAAGATAATACTGCATGTTCATCAGTAGAAAAGTAACTAAGAACATTTACTTTAGCACTGTACTTAAGTATACGTTTGAGGCACTATAGTTTTTATGATAATAGTAAATATGATTTCATTTTTATAGCAGTTTTCAAACAGACGTTAAAAAGTGCTTGAGGAAATGATCAACATCACAGAATGGACCAATAACAATATAATGATAAGACATGAGGTAAAACATAAAGCTAAACTATTTCCATTTTGTCCTACTTTATACTTCCACTTCACTAAAGTTCTGAGGTAAATCTACTCTAGATTTAAAAAAATCCATATAACAAGCCTCCACTTCCAAAATTTCATTCAAATTAACTAGGGATGTTTGATATTGGTTTTTTTAACCGATACCCGATATACCGATATTGTCCAACTCTTAATTTCCGATACCGATATCAACCAATACCAGAAGACACTACAAAGACACATAGAACAATTAAAATGAGACACAAAAGGACCAAAAAAGACACAAATATACCCCTGAAAGAAATGTCACAAATCTATCACAAAAAAAAACGAGGACACATGGAAATACCACAAAGAGACAAAAAAAAAACACAAAATGATGCGGACAGATATACAAAACAACAACAAGGAAAAGAGGCAAAACCAACACAAAGTCTTTGCATCTTGCTCCTGTGCAGGAGAAGTGGTGGGGCCTTTTACATGTCTGTATCCAGGGGCCCATTGTCTTCTAATCCACCCATGATTTTTGATTAATCAAGAATTAAAATGTCAGTGATAAAGCTTTCTTCAATATGAGTATCTTTACTTTACTTTTGATATCCTGAGAGGAGTCAGTTTGTGCCAATCATTAGTAAAAGTAGGCAAATAAAGAAATTATTGGCAAGATACAAATGCAATATGAAGATAATTAGTGCATTTATAAATCTAATAGAGACACCGTTCTTTTTTAGGATTTGTAAAAAATAATAGCACAATAACAAAGTTAAAATTGAAAAGTTAAATTGACTTTTGATATTATATTTTGCTGCTTATACCTCCATAATATTTTTTAAAATATTTTTTCTGTTTTTTTTTATATTTTCTCACAGAAAACTACATTAACTTCTTTTTTTTTTCTTTTTTTTTTTAGCAATAAAACTGAATTAAAACCTCCACATAAACTCTGACTCAGTGGGGGCGGGGCTCTGTCTGATGATGGGACGGATCCTCTTCTCTGGTTGGCCGATCCTCCTGTCAATCATCCTTACACTCTGTTTGTACCCGCTTATGCCGGGGCTGTCAATCAAGAAGCGCACGAGCTACTGCAGGTGCAAAGCTGGGCACTGGGCTAGGCGCTGCTGCTGCGAAGCGGAGGATAAAACACACATTTCACGGTAAAACCCTGCGCTTATTTCTCACCGCTGGGCCGTGTTAGGTCGGACAGTTATAGCTTATAACACGCGGATTGTTTGTCGCTTGTCACATCCTGGATTTAGACTGAAAAACGAGTCATAAATAAGGAAGAGTAACCTTCATTTGACATAGCTGGGATGCTTAGCTAGCTGCTGCTGCCACTTTTAAATACTGGTAACGGTCTGCTGTGTTAGCATTAAAGGTAGCGATGCTAGCTTAATTGGACGCGTTTTTCCAACGGTAAAGCTGCGTTTGTACCTGTAATGCTTTAATCTCTTTAACAGTCGTTTCATCTTTATTTTAAGTGGTGAGTAATGAATGACAAAACGCCTCGTGCTGTATTTTCGGGTTTTTTCTCAAGCTAACGTGAAGCAGACTGTCAATTTTAGCTAGCTACATATTCAGTAGCAAGCTAACGGCAGATAAGCCCCGCGGTGGATAAGGAGATGGTCGGTTCAGGCCGTTTAAATTAGGAGCATGCTGTGTTCAGAGACAGTTAGAGAGCACTACAGGCGCTGCCATTTTTTTCTGTGTGTATCTAATTTACTACAAGGCAAATTCTGTCCAACCATATGTTCATTGATAATTAGCTGGCTAGCGTAGCGCTCAGCTGCCCTCCTGGATGGGATGGGATAGTCAGTTTAGCTGATGCTTAGCCTGCTAAGCTCTGGCACTTCCGTCCTCTTATCTTTGCTTGGGGCGGAGGTGTGCATTCTTTGTCCGGCTAGTATTATTGACATTAAGTGGAAACACTTAAGGCTGTGTGTTGGTATTGGCTAGCTGTATTGACACAGCCTCTCAGCGAAACGGCTGCATCATTTTATTCCCAGATAAAATCAGGTGACTGTTTGGGAGTGCTGTCTGGCCTCATGCTGACATTATTTAACCCCGTCATGGGTTAAATGGTTTATATCTGCGGCTGTTTCACCCTGCCATATGGTTTCAGGTGGTTTTCCTGTGGTCTGTCTGAAGACTGAGGATGATCTAATTGTTCTGTGCATTAATACAGATGTAGTCTGTCGGTTGTGGTGTGTTTTATAGATGCCACATAAGAGGAGATTTGATATATAGGCAAGGTAAACCCCTGACATCACCCAGAGACATCCTCTGAAGCTACTTTTAGATTGACACAGCTGGTACAGGTATTCTTTGCCTGAGATATACGGTAATGTCAACATGTCTGAACCACAGAGAGCAAACCAACCAGGAATGGTGGCAACTATGTAAATTCAATATCTGTTTTGTCTGTCTTTCTCAGACTTCTTCTACACCTTTCAATTGTTGACACAATGCTAGAATTGCTGTATTATACTTTTTGAATAACATTTTGTCTACACATGTTGGAGGTCCCTGTGGTTCAGACATGTTGACATTACTGCATATCTCAGGCAAATGATCCCTGTATCCACTGTTAAAATCTAAAAATAGCTTCACAGGATGTCTCTGGTGCTATCAGGGGTTTATTTTGCTCATCTCAATGTCCGTAGTTTCCCCTCTGAAGGGCTTTCATGTTTCTTAAATGTGCGTACTATGTAGACCAACTGAAACAAATTAAGTAGGATAACACAACGATATGCAAACTAATCATCAAAGGTGTGGGAATCTGCCACGTGTCCCAAACACGAACAGGAACATTTTATAAAGTGGCAAATAGGCAATTTTTCCTCGTTCTTTTTTATTTTTTTATTTATCTGCACCAAATATGACATGTTTCAGCCAGTGAAATTGTGTATGACACTGTAACTACAGGGAGTGGAGACCATGTCTTGAGTACAGGTCTGCAAAATCTGATGCTATCAAATACAACAGCTCTGCCTTTGTAGATTCATATAATGTTCAGGTTTGGAGACACTGTCAGAGAGGCTTTGATCCAACACTGATTATTTTTGTGACTGTCGTTTGTGGTGTTCAAAGGTGATTCTGTTATTACATGCTGTTTCTCAAGCTTTTTCCTTGTAACTGATTAATATGTGATCTCAATCCTTGCATAGATGGCGTCTGCAAATGCCACATACGGACAGAAGGAGTCCACGGACCAGAACTTTGATTACATGTTTAAAATCCTCATCATTGGCAACAGCAGCGTAGGAAAGACGTCCTTCCTTTTCCGCTACGCAGACGACTCATTCACGCCAGCCTTTGTCAGCACAGTGGGCATCGACTTCAAGGTGAAGACAATCTACAGGAACGACAAGAGGATAAAGCTGCAGATATGGGTGAGCAACCAAACACGTGCATGCAGACGTGGGCTGGGTAAGGCTGACAAGAAAAATGTGAAAATTTGTTGAAGGGGAGCCAGTGAATCACAGGCACCATGATGACTGCTTTTCAGCAGCTGTCATACTCTGGACTCCTGAAGGGTCATGACAAGGAATCAAAAACTCACCTGGGTTTGCTTTTTCCTGCCTTTTGTTTTGTGCCTCTGAGCTGTCTAGACTCATGTACCACTGAAGAGATTTAGGGTGTAACCGGTGAAGACTTCTATGCCTACATTACTACAGAATCCAATCTCATGTTTATGTTTCGCTCCATAATCAGTTACGCTGCACACACTCAGCCTAAAATAGGCTCCAAATATAATTAGCTGAGTAGCTCTAAACTAAGAAAATGCAGACTGCACTACTGCTCTCCTTTAAGAAGGACCTATTATGTTCATTTTTAGCTTCATAGTTACATTTGAGGTTTCTACTAGAACATTTTTACATCCTTTAGTGGTCAAAAACATTTTATTTTCCTCATCCTGTCTGTGCTGGAATATCTGTATTCACCCTCTGTTTGAGAAGCTCCATCTCTTTAAGCCCCCCTCTCATAAAAGCCCTGTCTGCTCTGATTCTGGGTCTTCCACTTCTCGGTGTCTCTGCACCATCATTGCAGCCAGGGAACGACTGTAATGGAGAATATTAGCACTTTTTACCATGAAAAATCATTAATCAGAGCTTCTAAACACAGCCAGACATGTTCCGGCAGGATTCTGATCTGAAATCTGGGAGAAATGTACAACACCGGAAACCAAGGTTACACGTTTCCCCGATGTTAGCATGTAGCTTCACGTCGCAGTGTCGGCTATGTAATATGAATACTTCTGTAAGTGTGCCTGGAGCAGATAATCAAATAAAGAAATCCGGCACACAGTGACGTCATACTGTACCCAGAGTACAAAAAACAACAGTGTAAACAGTATTGAGAACGTTCTGAAAGCTTAGATTTCTGCTCACAGGGATTACTTCTACATATGTTTACCTCATTATTTGCCACGTCTAATGTGAATGTTCTTCATTTTGTCACTGTATGTAAGAAACAAAATACAGAAAAGAACAATAGGTCCCCTTCAATGATTCTTTAATGGTAGAACTGTTTAATGGCACAGTGTTGAAACAGTCATCTCAATGAACAATAAACTGAAATATAAACAGCAGTAACATCCATGTTACAGTATTTAATGGTGCAGCTAATGATTATTTTATTAGTGATTAATCTGCTGATTATTTTCTCAAATAATCATTTAGTCTCAAATAAAGTCCATTCCAGTATCCCATAGTCTATGTCTTCAAATGTTTTGTCTGATCATCAGTCTAAAACCCAAAAATATTCAGTTTACAGTGACAGAACATTAAAACGCAGCAAATCCTCACAACGGAGAAGCTCTGAGAAAGACCTTAAGTGGTCAAAACATGTTGGCTCTTTTAATGATTTAGCCACCGCTATAAAAACTTTTAAGTGTTTCCTTCCTCGTTAATAAACTGCCTTCCTGTTTATCCCATTTTCCAAGAGCACCTGACACATGCCTGATCTACTTTTGATTAAACAGAACAACCAGTCATCTCTCTTTCCTTGTGTTCTGATCGTTTATGACATTTGTACTTTAAAGTAGTTAATCAATTATCAAGATTTTCAGATTAGATTTATTTCAATCCACCAATACATTAATCGACTAATCGTTTCAGCTTTACAGTACTTAAAATTCAACAAGCCTGCAAAAAAAAACTACATTTGATTAATCAGAATTTAAGCAAATTGCCTGTTTTTGATGCTGCTGCCCCGTCACATCTGTGACTGAAGCGGCCCCTATTATCATGTATCTCTAATGATTACCACCTGGCCTCTGCTGTCCCCTGAATCACTTCATCTGCTGTGTAATAGCAATACCCTTGAAGTGTAATTAACATAAGCCATAAAGCCTGACCCTGGGACCAATTGCTTATAACACAGGACACCAGAGGAATAGCTAATGCTCATGGGAGTTTGGCGTAATGTTATGCCTCTGCAATCATCAGGAGGCACGTGCAGTCATAAATCCTTCGCAGGTGCTGGGTGATAATGATGTGCACAAAAAGACAACTACCCACGCACTGCTGTTTTGTTTTAAATGCTTATTTAATCCTACGTGAACATGATGGTGTTTAGACCACAACTTGAGCAAGAGCATGGAAACTTTGTCATGTGCATGAGACCATGAGTGTGCAGACGGATTTTATTTTGAGTATGTTTTCATTATAAGCCTATCCTGCTTTGACAGAGATGTATATACTCAAACATAATCCTAAATTAAAAATGTTGGTGTTGGTGTGTGTTTGTGTAGGACACTGCTGGCCAGGAGCGCTACAGGACAATCACCACAGCTTACTACAGGGGAGCCATGGGCTTCATCCTCATGTATGACATCACCAACGAGGAGTCCTTCAATGCAGTTCAAGACTGGTGGGTGACACTTGAGTGTGCAAATTTGTGTGTATGAAGATGCAAACTTAGGAACCTACAAAAATATGTCTGAAGATTTCATTCTGCTTCAGTTATTTGTGACCCACCAGCTAAAATTTTGAGATGTGGGTTTGTTTGCTGGGACTACACGCATAGCGAATTCAGCAACCAGGTGTAGTCAGCGCCTAATATGATTATGTAACATTTGTTTGCATGTGAAAAGACACATAAAAGCACTAATAATGTCTGTTTAAAATCACCATTTTGTGTTGTCAGACTGTATGTTTGCACAACAACTGGAAGTGATGTAGGTCAAAGTTGGATCTAAACATTGCAGAGAAGTTTACATCTAATAGTTTTATGTAAATTTAACATTCACTTTTGTTTTCTTACCCAAATTAGTGGTTTAGATAGAAACCTCTCCGATGGCTTGGGTTATGTTGCCATTCTTAATCTTGTGAAGCTATTGCTAGTTACTTTGCCATTTTACCACCTCTCAAAATGAAGTTGGTGATTGAAATCTGATTTTAACCAGTAGGAATGACGGCTGTAAAAACATGAATTCTTTTTTCTCATCAGCAAAATGCAGATGAAGCATGTGCAGTGTTTCCCACATATAGACTATACTTGGGAGGGCCCCTGAGGTATATAAATAGCCGCCAAAGTTTATTTGGCAACCCATTTTTGTATTTTTATTTTTATTCTTTTATCCATCTGACAGAGCGACACCATCTGCGATTGATTAACTAGTGGACAATCTCCCCTCGCTCTTCCCCTCCTGTTTCTGTTTGTTGTGTTCAGCTCGCGATCTGCACGTTTATTGTCTTTGGAGCCATGAGCAAATCTGGCAAGAAGATACACTGATAATCTATCATAAACATTATAAAGCATATATTATATATAATATAAATCCTTGCCTACCTTTTTGATTTTCCTGCCCCTCTCCCTGCTGTTCTCCTGGAGTTCCAACTCCCGCAATTTTTACGATGTCCACACATCCATCCATTTTTAACCGCTTATCCAAAGTCCGGTTGCACGGGGGCAGCAGGCCGAGCAAAGCATTCCAGATGCCCCTCTCCCCAGCAACGCTCACCAGCTCCTCCTGGGGGAGCCCAAGGCATTCCCAGGCCAGATGAGACATGTAATCCCTCCAGCATGTTCTGAGTCTATGGCAAGCCGTTTTAACATTTAATCGCTAAGTTTGACTATCCGGAAATACCATTACTGATAGCAACAACGTCATTTTGACTAGTAGTAATGTCATTGTGACTAGTATGAATTTTAATTGAAGATATCTATAACGTCATTCTGACAAGTCAAAACTGAAATACAGATATCTATAACGTCATTCTGACTAATCGAAACTACAGTTACAGATACCTGTAATTCAGTTTTGACTAGTAAGATTCAAACTATTTTTGCCATTCGTGTGTATGGGGTTCCTCATTATAGATATCTACAATTACATTATGGCTATCTATAATTTCAGTTTGAGACATCTACAACGTCATTTTGACTAGTCATAATTCAGTTGCAGATATCTACAACGTCATTCTGACTATCTGAAACTCAATTCAAGATATCTGGAAAGGACCATGTAGATTGATTGATGTAGATCTTAAATTGATGATAATTAAAGATATCTTGAACTTGAATTATGACTAGCCAAAATTAAATTGTAGATATCTCAAACTGGAATTACAGATATCCACAATTCAGTTGCAGATATCTGCAATAACAATTGTAGATATCCGCAACTACATTGGAGATATCTGTAATGAGAAACCCCATACACATGAATGGCAAAAGCAGTTTGAATCTTACTTGTCAAAACTGAATTACAGATATCTTTAATTAGAGTTTTGACTAGGCAAAATCTAATTACAGATATCTTGAATAAGAGTTTTAACTAGGCAAAATTATGTTGCAGATATCAGTAATGAATATCCAGTCTAGCGATTAAATGTTAAAACGGCTTGCCATATGAACTCCCTCGCTTGGGGTAGTAACTGGAAGGGTCATTCCGTTGTTTTCCAGCAGAGAACCATGGCCTCAGATTTGGAGGTGCTGACTCTCATCCCGACTGCTTCACACTTGGCTGCAAACTACCCCAGTGCATGCTGGAGGTCATGGTGTGATGTAGCCAACAGAATGACATCATCCAGTATTTATTATGAATAGCCTAATATCACTGCTGTTTATGATTGTGTTTCTGAGTGATGTAGCCGACTTGCTTCACATATTTGTCACGTATTTGTGTCAAACAGAGTACGGGAGAGACCAGTAGACACACACACAAACAGACTGTTGGAGCATTAAATCAGCAGTACTTCCTAAAATCTGCTTTAGCATCTTACAAATAAAGGATGCCTGTGAGTTTCAGTCAGACAATATATAACTCAACGACCTGTACTGTGTCTGTTAACAGGTCGACCCAGATCAAGACCTACTCGTGGGATAATGCCCAGGTCCTCTTGGTGGGGAACAAGTGTGACATGGAGGATGAACGAATGGTGGCCACAGACAGGGGCCGGCAGCTGGCAGAACAGCTGGGTAAGTCAGCCGATCAGAGTGGAAACTAGATGCCATGTGTCTGTTGTTGTTTTTTTACTATTTCTCCTCTTCTCTCCTGGGAGCATTAATGAAACTTGTATATGACTCATAAAGTTCCCCAAAAGAGGGGGCAATGATGTGTAAATTATGAATCTAAACATTAGCGAAAATCACAATGTTTGGGTTATGTGGACTTTCTGTGCTAATTTAACGCCCCTTTCTTTCTGTAGACAACTCACTATATTACATAATCTCCCCATGTTCGAAACTGATGTTACAACAATTCAGGCTGAAGTAATTGTAAATTAAAGACAGCCGTATTAAGATGAGTCTTAACTGGCAACATCTTCAACAGAGGTCTGTTTATTTTTAGACAAGCTAAGTGTTACTTTCTGCTCTTCCTGTTGTAACGTGTAACATGAAAAACATGCCTGTAATTTGACTTTAAATAGACCTTATTTCCTACCAAACGGAGGTGTTTTATTATTTGTTTAATTAAGTCTTGCCTAAGGAGGTCTTGTTTTGAAGTCTCACACTTTTTGACATTGACAAAATGAATTAAATATTAAGCTGTGACACTGAAAATCTTAAGATAAAACTAAACCTACTGAACTCCAACACAACAAACTCTTTCCGCCATTCCTCTCTCCAACTCTCACTAAGATTTCAACCGCCCTCTTCCTGCAGTGAGTCACCTCTTGCAAGATTTCAGAGTGAGACTTTTTCTTTATCAAGAAATTGTTTCACACAATAAGTCTATGTATATGTCTTTGTACTGATAGTTTCCAAAATGTTGTCAGACACTTAAATAGTAGAAACTGCATGTAGTGATCATGGTGATCAAAAAGCTTGCGACAGAATTATCCCTATACAAATGTTTAAATATCTCACTTATAGTAATCAAGTTGCCAGCTGACAGTGCTCATCTTGGCTCTTTTCATACATGTCAACATGGGGGAAAAAACTTTATTTCTATAGTACTTCTCTGCGCACTGACTCCTCTGCTTCCAGCTCCTGAGGCTGGTGCTGCGTGCACTCTGAAATCATTACGGGAAAAAGAAAGCCATTTTCTCTCAATGAAAAGCGAAGTCTTCTCAAAGCTTATGGCTGCCACTGATACAGACAGA
Organism: Epinephelus awoara; assembly: GCA_035609425.1. Classification (NCBI taxonomy): domain Eukaryota; kingdom Metazoa; phylum Chordata; class Actinopteri; order Perciformes; family Serranidae; genus Epinephelus; species Epinephelus awoara. Next base: position 13,679,119 of record CM069306.1, on the reverse strand, counting down.
GAGCAAGCGTGCGCAGGGAAAGCACCTGTGGTTAAAGCCACGCATGCAAAGCAGTTTGGTAATGCCCAGACGCATAGCATAATGCCTCCGTAATGAAACTGCTGTATGTCTTTTTAAACAGTCAATGAAGTTAAGGAAATACCGAACCTGTCTGTTCCATTATTTTATGTTCATGTAATCTACATATAAATGTCAGTAAGATGGTAATTCATGCATTCATTTTCTGTAACTGCTTATCCCTGTGGGGGTCACGGGTGGCTGTAGCCTATCCCAGCTGACATTGGGCGACAGGCAGGGTACACTCTGGACAGGTTGCCAGACTATCGCAGGGTTGACATATAGACATGCCAACAGGCAATTTAAGGTCACCATGTAACCTAATGGTGGGAGGAAGCCGGAGTACCCAGGGAAAACCCACGCTGACACGGGGAGAACACAGAGGGGCTCCCCCACCCCAGGGTTGAACCAGGAATCTTTTTGCTATGAGGCATCAGTGCTAACCACTGTAACTGTGTTGCATTAGATGGTAATCTGCATGATTAATAAAGAAAAAGAAAAGAATAATATCGTTTTAGTATAGTCGCATAAGAAAAAGAAAGAAAAAGGGAGGTAACATCCCCATGGTCTAGCTCGTTAACTATGCACTAACGCAGATTCCTGATTGGTTGGCTGCATCTACTCCTGTTGCCACGCGGAAGTCGCATGAGCCACTAGATAAAGGAAAATTTCACTAAAAAAATGTCACCCAGCATCTGCAAAAAGCCGTAAATAACCGCATTTCACATCATTTTACAAAATAATATCCTTGTTATAAAGAATTTAAATCTTTTATTCTGTAATTTATTGAACCACAGTGTACTATTTCATATATATATTTTTTAACTCCTATTTAGTCTCTTTTAAAGAAAATTAAATGTGAACTGAACTGCTGTTTTATGTCATCATCTATTCATTATCATCTTTTTTTATTTAGTGTTATGACTAACTTTTACTTTTAGTTACGCAATTTGCTCTCTCTTAATACTGTGCCTGTTTTAAAATTATTGTCTCCATTCGTCAGTGAGACACAAAACATGGGAAAATAGAGTCCAGGCTGAAAAATACAATTTTTTCCCTCAAGGTATGATCTGAAAAGACAGATTTAATCTATAAAAGCTTCCACACATCTGATAAGGAGGGGAAAATGATTGAGGTTTGAGCTGCCTGTCTTACTGTAGCTTTAATGTGTCCTGACATAACGAGATAAGTGGATTAACTGGGTAATCTTCACAGCAGGACAATAAGCGTAACCATGAGCCTCTCTCTGTCTCTGTTGCCCCTCCTGGCAGGTTTTGAGCACTTCGAGGCAAGCGCTAAAGACAACATTAACGTGAAGCAGACCTTTGAGCGGCTGGTGGACATCATCTGCGAGAGGATGTCGGAGAGCCTGGACAACAACGACCCGACTGTCACCGGCAGTAAACAGGGGCCACAGCTCAACGAGCAGCCTCAGAGGTCCCACCAGGATTGTGCTTGCTAAACATGACCATTCACACACAATCTGCTGTCCTAAAATCCACACACTTTCTTTTTCTTTCTCATGCACACTTGCATTACACACAAACACTGCCATACAGAGACACACATCCTGGCTGCTGAGATTCTCCACCCCTCTCACTACACCAAGAGCATCGCCCACATGATTTGGAGTTTTCAGTGATGTCATTGTTCATTTCAGTACTACAGAGATTATGTGAACGAGCTAACTTAGTCAGAGGGGTGAAGAACATTTACAATCAATCCCAACTGGTCTTTGTTTTTGTGTTTGTACACTTTTACACAGACACACATATTATACTGCACAAAAGCTGATGCTACATCCACACTAATAGGTTTTCATTTTAGATTTATAGCAGCTAACGTCCACAGTGCTCCAGTGTTTGGAAGCCCTGAAGCGGAGACTTTTGAAAACTCCTCTGACCCCATTTTAGTTTGAAAACTCAGAGGTTGCGTTTTAGTCTGGACGGGCAGATACGGAGACTTTTGGAAATGATGACGCAGACACCCACACTCACTTCCTGATTGGCTCTCATCAGTCACAGCCAAAACATTGCTGAGTCCACGTACCTTTTGTGATTTCATCCGTCTTGTGTGGGCACTCCTTTCCATTCGCCACGGCTTCCTCCGGTGATAGATAATGTTCCCAAACGGTACCGCTGTAATTTGTCACCGTATTAGCTTTGACCACCTTATACTCGTGTTACTTTGCGTAGCAGTTCCACCTTGTTGTCGGCCCAAGCAGAGAAATCTCTCGTCTCTGGTGAGCAACCAACCACAGAGTAGACAATCTTCTTCCTGTTAAGATTGGCAAGTGCATTCCCAGTGTATGGTCACATGAAATGAGTTTTCAAGTGTACTAGTATGGACAGAGATTATTTCTGTTAAAACGCTTGTGCGTATGGAGATCATTTCTGTTTTAATACGCAGTTTTAAAATGAAAAAGTATCAGTGTGGACATGGCCTGAGACTCCATCATTCCTCGCAGTCGTGTTTTACTATCAAAGGCTGTGGACCATCCAATCCCAGGCCCCACTCAGCACTAACGCCTCAAACCTAAACAGATACAAATCAGTTGCATCTGTTTTACTTTAATACTTTAAGTCCCATTTAAAAATATATGTTGGTTGCTGTGGATAGAGTTGCTGGGTTTTTTTGTTTGTTTGTTTGTTTTTGTTTTTTTGAGTTGGTTGGATGTGGTTTTGAGCATGTGAAATCACTGGTTCTTTCCAGTGCTGTGATTGAGTCTCTGCAGTTAATTATGGTCTGAGTTTGGGTCATTTGAAAGTTTGTTTGTCGTAAGAATAGCAAAAGTCATGCATATCAGTTTGCTCGTCAAGTCATTGTTGTTATAATTATTTATTTTTGGCCCCTTCCCAGATTTTTTACATTTCTTTTAGTGAGATTAGATGGCAGCGTCAGTCGCTTTGTCGGTCTCAGTGTAAGGAGCTGCGTAGCTTCTGGAGATTGCTCGATTTAAGATTTTTTTCTTTTTTTACTTTTTTGTTACTGTTTTTTAAGACAGAATTAAAGGATAAAGGACGTCTCTCGCCACACGGAGAAGAGTGTATAAATGTTTAAAAGTCAACAGATACAGATTTACAAATGCATATATAATATATATATATACATATATGATTAACATACAATAATAATGATTTAGAATATCGGGATTCCTACCTGTGCTTTAGTGAGAGGTGCATGTTGTTGATGTTTTTAACCGATTGTGGTTGACTGGATTTGTATGAGCTGTTCTGTCTGTCCGTCCTGCTGTTTCAGTACTTGGAGGTATCAAAGGGGCCAAAGGTTTCACGTGTTAAGCCCACGGCCCCTTCTCATTGTATTAACTACCATTCGCTGCATACAATGTGCAACATGCACTCACTAGAAAGGCATGTGATTGAGTGTGAGCACTGGTGCACCACAGACCTCTCCATCAGCTTTAGATAATCTCTTGTGTCATGGCGGATGATCTTCTCATCTTTACTTTCCAGGGGAACATGATGTTTTTAAGCATGTTGAATGTCAAATTGTGAGTTTTATTTCTCTCTAATGCTAAGGTTAGGGATCTGTCTGCTCGTGTATACGGTACAAACCCTTCTGTAAGTCATGCAAGGCATGCGGAAAAACACTTAACTTATTCCAAAATAAAACGTATTTATTTTGTATTATTTATAACTGTATTTATTTGAAGATAATGTTCCTTCCTAGATTATGCATTGCGATCTGCGCTCTACTTTTTAAAGAGATGTTCACTAGTATTCAATTGCTGAAAACTCTCCCAGCTTTTAAATGTATCTGTGTTTACAGTGAATATAAAGCTTAAGACGCTTCCCCAAGAGGAACGTTGAAACATTCCAGTGAAAGAATCTCTTATCATGTCCACGCAGCTTTGGTGGGAAGTTTGTTTGTCTTTTGATATCGGTTATGTAACTTTGAAGACTTGGTAGTGTAAAAGCAGACTGTTCTCACAGAGCAATAGCAGTTTCTTTCTGTCCACACCCAAAAATGAGCGCCGCACAAACCCTTGCTGAAGGTTTGTAATACTGTACGTGGGTGTGCGTGAATGTACAGTTTCTATAAAGGCAGTCTTAATATTTTTTCCTTCCAAAGAGACCTTGACAACACACCTAGAGCCAAAAAGAGAGCTTGTTAGATATTTGTGAGACTTGCACTAACAAACTTGTGTGTTTCCCTGCTCTGTGCAGTAGCTTCAAAAAGGGAAAATGTTCTGAAAGTAAACAGAATACTCTGAACACTTCATTAAAATAGCAATTCTTACTGCATCGGTTCACTTTTGACCTGATTTTTTTGTTACTTTATTTATTGTGTTTTGCTACAGCTGTAAACTTGCCGGTGACTTAGGAACACGTATCGATCCTGTTCGACTCCTCTTCTCCCTCCCTCCCTCCCTTCCCCGTCATAAATAAATAACTCTTGTATATAGGAATTTTCTGCCCATTGGGTATTAGTTGTGTGAATTGTGCTGTAATTCTGTAATGCCAGATTTGCTAAAATGAGGAATCAATAAACAAATTCTAAAAGCTGGAGGTGTGCGTTGGTTCAACATTTGTTCCCAGAAATTCAGTGATTTACAAGAAGTGCTCACGAGTTGTTTAGATTAAGTTGTGCCCAGCAGAGGGCATCAAACTGCAATAATGTCCTGTTTTCTACCCTCAGAGTTGTTTGACCATCTATGGTTTGGTTCAGCCTCTCTACTGCACTTAATACAACACCCACAGTGTCAACTCTACAACAGAGGATACATTTAAAGGTATGAATTTATATTATTCTTGCAAGAATGTTTAAGCAACCAGAGTCTCACACATGAGCTTTAGTAATGTAGTGAATTTAATAAATGTCAGGTAGAGACTTGAAAGTCCATTACACATGAATAGATAAGGTTTCTCAGCACGTACACATACATTCATGGAAGTTTGGCGACTTGACTACACAGCAGCCACCATAATGAAAAATACAATGGTTACTGTACACAAAAGCGACGAGACATGCAGTGTTCATGTTTGCAAAATTAAAAAAAGACCATATGTAAAATAAGAAATGTTTCAGTAAATAAAATATATATTTGTCATTGCTAAGTGCTTGTAAACAAGTAAGGCATTATATTACACAGTTGGGTGACAGCACTTGGTGACACCCTGGTGTTTGGTTGCACTCTTGTTGAGATTGTCCAGCTTACATACAGATATATGCTATCCTACACCAGTCCACTGGATAGCAGTTTGCTACATGGCTTTCCCCCACAAAATTAGGGCAACAAAACAAGTCATTTTGCTCTGTAACACTGCCAGATTTACAAGATGCAAAGGAGTCTGCAGCCCACACCTGCTCCTGGTTAACCTGCCATTATTCCAGTACACTTGCTCTCATCAAGACCTGGTCATTACACTGTGCAGTGCAAATGTCTGTTTGTTTCTACAGGCTTTATCTGGAGGGTGCATTTACAATGGCCTCATATAAAGTCTCTGATAAGGATTTATGCTATAAAAGGCAAATATTTCCTCATAATACAGGCCTGTATCCTCAGAGCACATTAAGAGCTGTATAAACATCCACAAAGAGCACCATTACTGGGGTTTAGTAAGCCTGGACCTGGTTTGGTAAAAGCTGGCACCCGCTGCTGACATGGTTCATCACCTTCTGCTTCAGCTGGGCCACTTGCTCCCTGAGGACGCTGGCTGTGGAGGCCAGCTCGGTGTTCTGCGTTTTCAGGCTCTTGACCTTGTCCTCCAGCCGAGAGATCCTCTCCAGTTTTCTCTTGCGGCATTTGGAGGCGGCTATCCTGTTCCGCAGCTTTTTCCTCTCCGCCTTGATGCGCTCCTGGTTGTCCATGTCAATGGGGGACAGCGGGGGGCTCTCCCCGAAGCTCTGCATGTCTGGTACAGTCTGAGGCTCGTCCTTCACCAAGCCGGCGGACTGGAGTCGTGACAGAGCAGCCGCAGCGGCAGCCTGTTGCTGCGCGCTGGCCAGATGAGACGGAGGCGGCGGGAAGGGGATGGTGTCCGTGGAGTAGTTGATGGTGGTGGCTCCGAGCGGACTGGCCGCATAGCCGTTCAAAGTAGTGTAAACAGGAAGGTCTGATGTCTGAAGTCCGGAGGACCCGACGGTGTTGGCGGAACCGAGGAGCTCCAGTCTGTCCACGGAGACGCACCCCGCTTCGCTCAGCTGATTCTGCTTGTGGAGATCCTCCAGCGCCTTCACGAAACCCTCCGCGAACTCCTGCTCGTCACTGGCTGACTTCGGGTAGAGGAACTGGGAGCTCGGGTTGGCGGTGGTGACCAGACCGTTTGACTGGATGATAAGGCGCTCCAGGTCCGGAGAGGTTAGTTTCAAGAGTCCCAAGTCTGGGGAGTTGAGGAGTCCGTCTGCGTCCCGGAGCGGGTTTTGTTTGAGCTCGGAGTTATGGTCTTCCAAGTTCAGATTAATGTCTTTCTTCATCATCGTGCTCTGGGGATAAGTGCTGGAGACCCTCGGAGTATTCACCACGGTGCCTGGGTAGAGGGTTGTTTCCATTCTACACCCTCACATGAGGGAGTGTTGAGCGTTACGCATTGACGACTGTTCAGCAATCATATCCAAACATGAGGAAATCAGCTGATCCTTATTTTTCTACGCGATCCTGCTTCCTTGTCCTCCTTCTCGTGTATCAGCCACTGTATCAGACGACCACTTGAGCTGCTGTGCCTGAGGGGCTCTGATGTGTCTCTTCAGCGCGCGAGTGATATTGTCTTTTCCCGATGGCACGACTGCTATGCGCAGCGCCAGACCTCGCTCGCTTTCTAGCCCTAAAAATTCCATTATGTCACTCCAGAGCGCGGAGATTGGCCCAAAATGACGTTGGTTTCCGGTTCAATTTGAATAAGGGGCCGAGCCGGTCTTTATTGCCATGGAGACTTTAGGTAAACTACAAACAGTGCAATGCATTGTGGTTTGATGTCATAGCATAAAAAAGCTCAGGGTCGCCAAAAGAGAGCAGAGACTGGGCGGGGAAGGTGTAAGAGGCGAGAGCCAAGGAAAGAACAGAGGAACAGGCCTTACAGAAAGTATTCCTTTAGCTCAGGCGGGGCAAGGCAGTTTTAAAACACCTCAAGAGTAGAATAGAATAGAGCTGTCAGCTTTAGATAATGTCAAAGTTGAGTATTAACACACAGGACCTGGAGCAGGACAAACTAGAATCCCAATTAGGCCTTGAAGTAGGTGTTCAAAACTTAATTCATATTTTATTTCAGTTCATCAAGACTCCACCAACACCTCTTGTTCCAGCTCTTTAAGTATCAATGGTCACATTCAGCCCCTCTCACAAGGCCAAGCGACGTGAAGCGAGGTGTTACAAAGTGCTCTGAAAGTGTTTCTGGGGAAACTGAGCGTACACTAGAAAAAGGGGAAGGAAACAGTGACAGTAGAATGAGGAAACCATGTGTTTTCTGTGATTGAAAGTAGCATGTGGAAAGGTTAAAGGTTTTAATGGCTGTGGCTGATGGGCTGCCCTCAGTCTCTGTATTTATACTGTTTGATCCAAAGAAGTTGCTCAGGGTTTAGTCATCACAACAATGGGACGCAGAGCTGTGAAATCTCAGGCATTTGGGCATATTCATTCATGCTGACAAAAAATAATTGACAGAAGAGAGATAGAAAATTATAGACTAGAACGGAAAGTTACAGAATAGATTAAAATAGATCAGCACATAATAGAGCACTGTACGATATAATAGAGCAGCACATTACACAATAGAGCATCATAAATACAACACAATAAAACATTATAGAATAGAATAGAGTGACATGGTCAAACTATATCTCATATGTACAACAGTCACGGCCACATTTTTTGGGTATTGACAATTTAATATCTCCCTTGAAGGGTGCCTGGTCTCCTAACCAACTTAAAAATAATGTCCTCTATACCTTTGTTACACATCAATTTTTCAAATTGTAAAATTGTTTAAAAAATGCACACTGTTTAGAAGAGAGTAATGAGGAAAGACAGTCTTAATTCATAAACCCACAATACTCTGTGTATCTGCAAGTACATCTATATATATAGATGTACTTGCATATATATATAAATGGGTTAATTGTGAGCATGACCAATTACCAAAAAAAAAAAAATTGTATTTATTTTTTTTTTTTGTAATTGGTCATGCTCGCAATTAACCCTTTAATAAGAAAAAGAATAGAGAATGACAGAAACGTATAGGATAGTGTACAGCATTATAGAATAGAATAAAATAAAACATTATAGAGTAGATGAGAACATTAGAGACTATAACAGAGCAAACATAGCAGAATAGAGCATTAAAATAGGTCGTCAATTTTAGATAGATAGATAGACATTAGAATATAGAAATATAAAATACATACAAAATAAGTAGTACTAAGTACTAAAATTCAAAATATGCAAGAGAGTGAAAGAGAGGTTGTAAAAAATGTGCACAATAGCTACAAGTATGCAACTGGCAATAGCAATGTAGCACGTTTTATACAACAAGCTTAAACGCGACGGCTAAAGATACATCTGACATGACAAACATAAAATACCATATAAGATAATAAAGTATTACATTTATAAAAAAAAAACAAAAAAACAATCAGGACATGATAAGAGGGTGCTATTATTATCAGGATTTTCTTTATAGGGGGCGATAATAACAATATTAATACTAATTCCTAAAACAAATAAAATACACAAAAAGCTTAAAGCAAAAAAAGATACGAACATGATTGTGAAGAGCATTATAGAATAGACTACACTAGAACATTATAGAGAAGATTATGGAATAGAGTGTTATAAAAAATAGAAAAAAATAGGATAAAACAGTAAAGAACAGAACAGAGCACTATAGACTAATAAAACACCATAGAGCAGAGCATTATAAATAAAATAGAATGAAAATATAGAATAGAAAAGAACAGGATAGTGTGCATTACAGAATAGAACAGAATAGAATACAGTGGAACGTTATGCACTAAAAAAGGATATATCCTTATAGAATAGAGTCGAACATTATAGAATAAAGCATTATGAGTAGAAGAGAATAAAGCAGAATCGAGTAGAAGAGAAAATAATAGATACACAGAATAGAACAGGGCATCATAGAATATACATTAAAAGAGACAAATACAGTGTACGTCCATATTTCTGAGTCTGGCCCTGTGGTGGAAACTACAGTAGAATATTGTTATTCCGCCCATACACAGTGGGGACGTCAGCAGACCGTCTGCATCAGCACCACAGAGCAGAGAGGGCATCATTAGTTTCCATGGCAACACTGACATAGCGAGTGACGCAGGCGAGATACAGAGAGGGAGAGAAAGGTGAATGGGCGGACGGAGAGGAGGGAGAGGAGGGGGCTGTCAGCGACTGCAGTGCAGGTTGTGTATGTGACGGTGGAGGTGTTAGAGTGCGTGTTAGAGTGTGTGTGTGTGTGCGTGTGAGGAGCAGAGGCAGAAATCAAGTCAGTAAGCACAGAAGCATGAATGAGAGACTTTTTTTAAACATTCACTTTAAAATACTCTTCCAAGAAGAAGAAAAAAATCTCCACCCTATGGAGAGCATATTTTCTCCACCGTGCCAGTTTGGAGCCACATAGGGTGCAGTGTCCAGAATGTGTGAGTCATTTCGCAACCCATGGGTGTGGACGGCACCAGGAATAAAAAGAAAAGGGCTGTAGGGCGATATTAGATTAGCTCTGCCTTCATGACAGCAAACTGGGAGGAAGGTTTGCCGTCTAAACTCAGGTAATGGAGTGTGTTAAAGGTCGTGTAAGATACAGTTTCTCCCTCCTCAGCCAGAGAAGTGTCCTTTGACTTTAATCCCGCGGGGGAAGCAAACCGGGCACACACCCTGTGTCACTCTCACAGTGCATACATTCACACCTGGGAGCTGCCCAGTTAAACCACTAAGCAGCTCAACTGGAGCAGCTGGTTAGGGGTTAAATGTTCACTCACGAGCGGCCTCAACAGCTCCTATTGACGGAGGGGAGGTTGTTTTTCATTCACTCTATCTGGCCACTCACAAGACGGCTCCTCTAACCTTTAATCCGGGAATGCAGTGCAGATGCTGGGTTTCATTTTCAGCACACACATGGCTTGAATTACACTCTATTGCATTAAAAGAGTTGGATTAAAAAGATCAGCTTTCATCCTCTCCTGTCTTCTTTCCAAAAATGTCTTGCGCTGCATGTCAGAGGAATACAAATTCACAAGTCTGCTTTTGTTGATTTTTTTTTTTTCACTTCTTCGCCAAATGCATTGCTGGAGGCTGAGCTGCTACAGAGGATCACATGCCCGTACAGTAGATGGCAGTATGATCCATTCAGATTTGGTGTGTCACTTCCTCTCAGCTGTGAGCCAGAAGAAGACAGCAGCAAGCGTAGACAATCCTGGAATTCCTGTTTGGGATATTTGATCCCCTTATTATACATCTATGACAGCTCCTGTCATAACAGCCGAGGATAATGGCCAATAAGAAGAAAGTAATAGTAACAGGTGAGAGGTTTTAATTGGTCTGGAGAGAGACAGATGTGTCTTTAAATGATGTCTTTATTGTCAACACAGTGCTGTTACAGCTCTTAGTTTTCCACTTGTGTCTGAGCTGCACTGATGGGTGTGTTTATATTATAGATATGTGATTATACTGCTTTAAAAAATAATGTTCTGCAGACAGAAATGTTGCTGTCAGGAGAGAAGTGTTCAGTCTGCTGGTTCAGATAATAAAGATACTCATAAGGAGGGTGTGAATGACACTTAATGTAATCTTTGTATTGTGACTGTGAGAAAGTCGTGTCCCTGCTGTGCTGCTGGATCAGTTAATGTTTAACTTGCAACCTTTGGACTTTGAATTAAAAGTCCTTTTTTTTTTTTTTTTTACATCCACCCTTATCACTGCTCTTCATGACAGATAATCATCCTCACTGACTCTTTTATGTACTTTCCTGCGCTGTATCTCGAATCATCTTGCTGCTCTTGTCTCTGCAGGGTTTGAGCCTTTTGGTGAGCATGCAGTGAACTCCAGCTGGGTGGCAGTGCAGGTAATCAGTAATCAGGTTGTACATTTTTAACAGGGATGCCATAGGGAAGTGCATTTTATAAGTAGCTTGATAAAGGAAGTGGAGGAGGAGTGCCAGCTAGCTCACCTGGTGGAGTGGATGCCCCATGTGCAGAGGCTGTCACCCATTTTCCATTGTCAATCTTGGCAGTGCCGATTTGCATGTCCATTACCAGTTTAGACATGCCGTGCCACACCAAGCCGTGCTGGAGATGGACCTTCTCACGAGTAGGCTGTGTGAGACTGTACCCACCTCTGCTGCATGAGACCAGAGAGAGAGGCATTTTTAAAAGTCTGTGTGTGCTCAGCTCTCAGCACTTTTGTAGCTTCTTACTGAATTTCTGTGGTTTGGAGTTTAGTTTATCTCCTGCGTCCTGTTTTTACTTTACATATCTATTTTATTTAGCCGTGTCATGTTCACTATCCGCCATTTTAGTTGTGTGAAGTTGCTGCTCGAAAACTCAAATTTCCTTATTTTGCTGCTTCACAATAAGAGCTTTTACATAACAAAATAATGGGAGGCATTTATTGTGAAGAATATATAGGAAATGCAATGTGTTATTACTGAGTGAACGGAATTTTGTCAGCAGCTACTCTAAAAAACAGGCAAGGCTAATAGCGCTTTGCTTTCAAACATCATCACTCAAGACATACTTTCAAGCAGGTAGCCCAAGATAGACCAAACCAAGCCCATGACTGTTGAAAAGGGGTATGTGTCCTTGCTGTAAATCGCACTATATCATGATATATTTTATGGCATTACTCAGCAAATCCCAACGTATTTAAAATGGCAATAATATTGTATCATGGATCCTCTGGTGATTCCCACCTCTAGAAAATGATCATTTGTATATTAATTTCTCCGTTACATTGAATTTGTGAACAAAACCTTGGTTTTCTCGCCTGCATTCTGCGTCCATATAGCAAAGCTATATCAAAACATCAGTTTACAAAATCAAAATCTCACACAACTCGTGCAGTATAATCCAAGTCTCATTTATCCAGTCGTATGCTCAGTGCTTCCGAAACAGGCAGCCCTTTCTGACAGGAACTGAACTAAAGTTAAAACTTGTCTATGCTCGCCTCAAAGCCAGACTCCATTGACAAAAACAGTAATTTTACCTCAGTGAACACGGAAGCTGCTCGTCTACCACTGCCTCAATCAGTGGTAGACGAGCAAATCCATTTTCAGAGAAGTAAAATTACTGTTTTTGTCAATGGAGTTTTGCTGTTTCCCCCACGCCTCCACAGTGGAAGAACAATCCAAAAACTAAGGAGATTCTTAATGAGTTGTTTAACAGCAGCAAAACAACTCGTGCAGTATAATGTCATGTCTCTCAAGTCTCATGTATCTAGTCATGCTCAGTACGTCCTTATCACATGCATTTGTTGCTAAATTCTTACTATTTAAAACACTTCTGCATAAACAGTCTCAAGCACGGCAGTTCAGTTCTTTATTTATGTTTCCTGTGCTGACAGGAACTGGAGCGATTAGGGCTGGGTGAAGCAGTCGACCTTCATGTGTGTGAGGTGCCTGTTGAGTACCAGGCTGTTCAGACCCTACTGCCATCTCTGTGGAAAGAGCACCAACCAATGGTATTCAATAAATAACACTATACTGTGCATGAATAACACTTTTCTGTTACATTGATTATAAAGTGATGATAAAATCCATCAATTGATAAAAAAACTTTTGTCTTTTGGGGTCCTGTGTGCAGTTGGTGGTCCATGTCGGTGTTTCTGGGTTAGCCACCACTGTCACTCTGGAGCAGTGCGGCCACAACAAAGGTTACAAACGCCTGGACAACTGTAGCTTCTGCCCGGCTTCCCAGTGTTGCATGGACAGCGGCCCCGACTGCATACAATCAGTTCTGGACATGGAAACAGTCTGCAAAAGGGTCAATGACTCTGGCCTCGGGGTCACTCTGTCTGTATCTAAGGATGCTGGAAGGTAAGTGACGTTATTCCCACATAAGAAAAATTCACACTTACGCACACTATAAACGTGTTTGACAAAATTATTGTATGAAGCCAAATACTGGTCTCAAACAAGTGGTATCTTCTAGGGCTGAAAAATGAAGCCAAGGTGGAAATGCCTATAAACTGCAGTTCCTCAAATGGCCACTTGAGGCTGGCTCCAAGAGCGAGTCAATCCCCATGGACCCCCATGTTAGTTAGTTTAGAACTCACCCATTTACATTTATGAAGGCTTACAAATATGTTAAAGTGAGGGCTACAGGCTGTTAGTGAGATGTCAGCTCTTGTCCAAATGCGGTCACTTCTGGCTCCAAAAAAAAACAAAATGGTGACAGCCGAAATGCCAAACTTGAGGCTTCAAATGGAGTCTTCAAACCAATGGGTGATGTCGCAGGAGCTATGTCCATCCTTTTCTTACCATCTATGGTCTCAGTCTACTCTCTGGGTCCTGACACATGAAGCCAGCAGTTCGTCATCGATCAATGACGGGCTGTCGGTGAGCGCCTGCCACCCTAGTCAGCTGATGTTGGATGTTTATCGGCCACTTCAGCGTGTTGAATTAGCGTTGGAGGTGGTGGAGCCTGTTGTTGAGAGACATTGCTCTAGTTGGCAGTTCAGCTGAGTTTTCAGAAGAGAAACTGAAATGAGGAAAGCTAACAGCTAAAGCTAAAGTCAAGGTTAGGTTGCGTTAGGTTACGCAACAGTCGACATTTGTTGCCACCAGTTCTTTGATGTTTATTTGGCGCCTCTGGGCCTGTAGGCCTTTCCACAGCAGTAATTTAGACTAACTGTGATCGTAGCAAAAGTACAGGTGATACTCATAACATTAATGATGGCTCTGCATTATTCAAGTGTCCCAGTAAGTCGTGACCATGTGACAGTGAGCCGTCATGCTCAGGGACGATGATCAGGACCCTGAAACTGACGCAGCTAAATGAAGTTCAGCCATCATTAATGTCATTATTTACACCTGTCTATTTGTCTTACTGTGTCTTCCGTTAAGTTGTGTCTTGACTTGTTTACTCCATACAGAAATAAATAAAATAAAAATAGAAAAAAATCTGTGAAAAACACATGATCAGCTGTAGTAACAAAGGTAATGTGAGTTTGGTTTAAGATTTTTGCCTCCCGCTCATAAATATCCATGCCTACATGTGCAGATGTCTTTATACAGTGGATAATTGCAAATGGGCATGATAATAGATTGTCTTATGACTCATTTTGAAATGTTTTCGTGTCTTAACAGCCAGGGACACCTACTGTTTCGCAAAGTTGAGTCATAGCCTCAGTCACACGCATTCCCCTCAAAAACACTCACCACCTTGTTTTCTGATACTCTCTTCTGTCTTTTTGGCAAAGTAGTGCAACCTTTACCTCACATCCACCCTTTGGCTCCTTGGCAGGTATCTGTGTGACTACACCTACTACACCTCTCTGTACCTGGGGCAGGGTCACTCATCCTTCATCCACGTGCCTCCCCTTGGAAAACCCTACAGCAGCCAGGACCTGGGCCGAGCACTTCAGGCCGCCATTCAGGAGATGCTGACAATGCTGGAACTGGATCCTGATCACAACAAGCAGTGCATTCACGAACATCAACACCAGCACGACCACTAATGACTTACAGCACGAGCAGCGATGACTCAAGATAGACAACCATTAGCTCCAGAGATTAATGGCATGAATTTCACATTCGAGAATAGGAGCTTGTGTCTCAAGGGGGTGCTTTTATCTGTAATATCAGTGCCAAGTGTAAACCATGTGTTGTATCTTAAAAATATTGAGGGTTTTACAAGTTTGTTTTGACTACAGCATCTGTATATCTGGGTCTTTGCATGTGTGGGTTTGAATATGTGTGTGGGCATCTGTGAGTGTTAGTCACGTCTCTACAATTCTGCCTCTGAGAAGACTGTGAAAATAGATGTCAGCAAGAATTATGGACGTGTTAACATTGTATCAAAAGGGGGATTTATGTGACTATATTACAGTAGTACTAACAAGGTAGTAGCTAAGACTACAAGATGTATGTGATGACACACTGTGGAGCATTTACTCTGAAGCCACATCCTTCCCCTGCCACCTGTGGGTCTGTCCTCACTCCAGTCTCCCAGGTCCTCTTTGTATGATTTGATTGTTATGCTTTTATCCTGTTGTGTTGCTTGTATTTGCACCAGAGAAATGTGATGACATTGAAATGACTTAAGAAATTTAAAGACTCGCACTAAAAATGATTTGTTTAACTCAGGGAATATATTGCACATGCAATCAATATTGAATAATTTGATCACTTTATGTCTGTCCTGTGTATGTAGTGCAGCTTAAAGCTGTGTATAATTAAAACACTTCACACAGGCTAATTTTTCATTTGTCTTTGTCAGAGTGAAATCTTTTGCCAGATTAAATATTACTTGCACTTTCACTGCTTATACTTTGAATACATTTATTCAGATAATGTTTTTGTTTTACTCTCAAAATTAAAAATTATGGCTTATAATTTGCTTTTTACATTCGCACATGTATGGATAACTGAAAAGTGTCACGGGCCCCCCATGGCAAAATATCACTTAAATTAACACACACCAACAAGGAACTTCAAAGAGACATGAAATGACCAAATAATACAAAACATGAACTCAAAGAGACACAAAATGACCAAACACTACAAAACATGTCTTCAAAGAGACATTAGACAACCTTAAAGAGACAAAATGACTACAAAGAGACACAAAATGACCAACAAAACAAAACATAACTTTAAAGAGATAGAAAACAACCACAAAGAGACATGAATCGGCCAAAAATCACAAAACATGACGGCAAAGAGACACAAAACAACTAAAAAGAGACACTAAATTACCAAACAATACAAAATATGACCTCATAAAGATACAAAACGACCTCAAAGAGACACAAAACAACCAGAAAATACACATAACAGCCACAGACACAAAATGACTACAAAGAGACAAAATTACCAAACAGTACAAAACATAACCCAAAATAGATACATAACGACCTCAAAGAAACACACACAAAACAAAAATACACAATACAGCAACAAAGTGATTTAAGATAACTGCAAAAAGACACAAAACGACCAAACAATACAAACAAATGACCTAACGTGAAACAAAACAACCTAGAATAGATACTAAACAACTAAAAAAGTATGTCTTGCTCCTGTTTAGGAAAGGTGGTGGGGCCTTTTCCATATCTGTGCCCAGGGGCCTGTTGTCTTATAGTCCACCCCTGCATTTATTACCATGCC
Organism: Epinephelus awoara; assembly: GCA_035609425.1. Lineage (NCBI taxonomy): Eukaryota > Metazoa > Chordata > Actinopteri > Perciformes > Serranidae > Epinephelus > Epinephelus awoara. The sequence continues at coordinate 13,662,770 of CM069306.1, read as the reverse complement.
CCACAGAAAATAGTTGTGCATTTTTTATAGAGTTCTTCTGAGGGATAATATCTGTGAATAATCCTAAAGACACTCTGTTCAGTTTTCTAATGTTCATATCTTAAACACACAAGTTATTTGACTTAATGTGTTACACAAAGAACCACACCCATGAAATGTCACCTAAAAAAAAAATTATGAGCATCCTGCCAAAGCATTTTATGATCTGTGATCACAAAGCAACTGCAGAACATTATGTACTCAGAGACTCAAAGTGTGGGGCGCCTTGTGCTGCTGTTTTAAGTTAGGTCTAAATTTAGTAATTCAGTTCACTTCTCACCAAATGAGCACATGAAAACAAAGGTCAGGGCCTGAAAGAGGAGTAAAAACCTGTATGTTGCCATTGCGGAGATACACCTGAAAAGGCGAGGCAGCGTGAGACAAAAAGATTAAAGGGATTTCAGACAGATCGGGACAAGAACACAACAATAATTTAGGATTTAATTCTGTATTTTTATAGACGTTTGATGTTAGAAAGGAAGGTGAGTGTGTGATGTTTCCTAAGACAGTGGGCATTCTTGTGCAGTGAGATGTCAAACATAATTAGGAAACTATCCACTGCTCTATCATGTGTTGTTATTCAATAAATTCTTTGATACTTTTAATATTTACTTTCAGATTCCTGTGGTGCAGGGCGAGTTACGGTAACACTGGGTGTAGTACATCCTGGTTCCACAGACCTGCTGAACTTGTTCTGACCTGACAGATCTGGTGCAGGACTGAGTGAAAGGAACATTATGTTACTAGGACATTATAGAGGTATTAAAGTCAGCTGGAACACCCAATATCAAGGACTGTATTTATGCAATGCCTCAAAACAGGAGGCTGGTTCCAACTGGTCATAAACTCCCACATGTGATGCATATTTCATCCCACCAGCAAAACCATTTTGTCACCTCTGTAAACCTTTAAGTACCAGGATTAAGGAGAGCGTCAGAGCTGTCCTAACCTGTTAGGAGGGGGTAAATGAGGACAATGCTCCAGTTGTGGACACAGCAGTATAGCAGTAACACTAATTTGTACTGGAGGGATTGTGAACAGGTTGGAGATCACACACACACATATTTTGGGACTGTCTCAAATTGAGGAATTACTGGAAAGGGATTCATTCACAGATATTGGCCATTTTGAACATTGACTTACTATTAGAGCCATCGTTTTTTATTTTAGGTGCAATCCCTGATGGAGCGATGGAGCGATGGATAGGAGAAAGGCTTACCTGTTGAATATTCTTTTACTGGTCGCAAAAAAAATGATGACCGCAGCCTCCCAATCTCCCTCTATGGCAAGACAGGTTAATGAAAGTGTACCCCATGGAAAAGGTACCAGCAAAACTCCATGTAAAGATAGACAGGTTTTTGATTCTATGGGCTCCTGAAATCACATATTTCAGTTTATCAAAGTCATAAATTACTGTACTGGTAATTGTGACTATAGCCAAAACTGATATTGACTTATTTGAATGTATTTTTATTTTACTTTATTTGCCTATACCAATTAATTAAGGTTTTTTTTTAGACTATGTGAATACGTGTCGCCATGATTTATATTCTTACAATTCTTATACTCATACATGTTGAATCTAATGGTCTACCTGCTTCTTAGAAACAAATAATTTCAATAAAAGATAAGATTCTGAACAGCTCAGGGAGTGCAAAGGTGGACAAGTGTGAATTGTACATTAGGTATCTGTTGTTTAATAGACATTTCTAGGCTGTTCCCACTGGAACATAATTTGGAGGTCAGCTTTGAGGTCTTCTAAATGTGTAAGATATAGGATTATACAATATAAGACTCTGCACAGAGCATATATTACTCCTGTCAGGGCGCATTCACACCAGGATAGTGAGGGGGACTCGCTTCGATTGGGCGGGGAATGCCGAAAAATTTCACACCTTCATTTGGTTCGGTTCACTTTCACAATGCACTTTTTAAAGCAGACCAAATCGTCTGGACAACGTCACGCAGTTTCAACAGCTGCTTGTTTGGGGGCGGTATTGCCCGAAACGACCACTGACCAGGAAGACAAAAAGCATGAGGAAGAAGCTCATTGACTGGCCAGGACCGAAAACGTAAATCCATCACCTTCAGCCAGCTTGGTCACCACAAAATCACCAAACACCAAAATGCACTGCGCTCTACATCACTTCTTCTCTTTGGTTAACTGGATAGTCCTTTTGCATTTCCCACTGTAAGTGAACCGAGACCCCCAGTTTTCAAGTGGACCAGGGTTCGAATGAGCATTCACATCACTCCAAACAAACCGAACTATCGTGAAAGCGGACCAGGGTTCGTTTAAAGCAGACCAAATAGCGGCAGTGTGAATGCGTCCTTAGATTAGCCAAGATGGGTGCCAAACATCAAGATTTATGCAATCTAGGATCTTTATTCTACTTGCTCTGCGGCTGTCCAGCTGTTAAAACACTCTGGTTAGAAGCGATATCTCTTATGTCAGAGTTTTTCAATGTTAATATCCCAGTGTGCCCCAAATCATGCTTGCTGGGCCTGAAGTTGGACAATAATGTTCGAGTTACTGTCGACCACTATGGACGTTGGGTTGTTACTCTACTAAAAGACCATTTCTTCTAAACTGGAGGGAGTGTTACGCAGCCTGCTTCACAAAGCCTGGAAGACCACTGAAACACTGTCTGTACACTTTGAAAACAGTAGCCTCAAATATACACATATAAAATAAAATAAATACATACAATAAATATATACAACCATTTAAAGGTGCAGATTTACACAGATTTTTCCCACATAGTAAGTACAAAGAGAAAATTAACGCTGTCTGTCGATTGGATCTCTGCTTTGCATTGTGTTTTTACTTACCATGTAGTAAATGCACTGGTTGATGTGAACAGATTATCTTGTATATTTAATTATTCATTATGTTGCATGTACATTTTAATATATGTCAGTTTATTCTATTTTTAGCAGGCCTTTTGTAACTTCTGTTCACAGACAACAGATTACAATTTACATTCTAGTCTAACTGTGAATAATTTACTGTTCTTTTTCCCCCCACTAATCATTGAACAGTAACACTGTTAAATAAAGCAACAAAATTAAATAAAATTAAATTAAAAATAATAAATAAAATTACAAAAATCTAAAATAATTAAAATGAAATAAAATAAAAATACAAATAATAAATACAAACAATAAATAACATTACAAAAATAAAAGAAAAATAATTTAATTAAAATAAAATAATTAAAATATGAATAAAATGTAAATATAACCCAAGATTAATTAAACTGTACAAAAGGCGATACTGACTTGAAGTCCTCTACATGTTTATGCAATAATAACTCAACTATTGCAGTTTTCTCTTATTGAATATTTAATCCTTGCCTTTTCTACTCTTGCTTTTATATGTTGCACACTTGTGGAACAATGCACATATTTCTACATATTTCATATATTCCTATTTCTTGTACATTACATATTGTAGCATAATGCACATTTTTCTTGCATACTTGTGATCTTATTTCTGTTTCTATATTTGTCTCATAATTTCTCTGTGTCTATGTAATTTCAGAGCACCTGTAATGTCTTTCAGCTTCCCCCTGGGGATCAATTAAGTTCTCTGAATCTCTTTAATGTAGCTCCCAATTCTGCTGCACCCATGTGTCTTAATAGTTAGGCAATTTAAATGACAGAGGGGACTTTTATGGCCTGGGAGAAATTAATTCTCTCACATTAAATTCTGCACACGTATGTCTCCTTGTCTCCTTCGCTTCCCTCGCTCCCTGCAGGTGACTTCCTGTAGGAGACAAGTGGTAGTGAGCGAGGAGAGGAAACGTGCGGGGGAGAAAACAAACGGAATGCAGCCGTAGTCGAGGCTCCTTCTATCTCTCCCACCACCAGTGTTTGTAATTTTCTAATCAGTGGTTTGCCTCCGTTATTCCGTGTCTTCTGGAAAAGCAACAGTTTGTGGGAATAACCGTCGGAGCGGACAAACAGCGTTGATAAGAAGGCAGAAACATGAGTGTCGAGGCGTACGGGCCGAGCTCGCAGACTCTAACGTTCCTCGACACCGAGGAAGCCGAGCTGCTGGGAGCGGACACCCAGGGCTCCGAGTACGACTTCACCGATTTCACCCTGCCGAGCCAGACCCAGACCCAAGGCCAGACCCAGAGCCAGCTGGACAACCAGGTGCGTGCGGTTATCCGTCACAGCTCGGTGTCAAAATGTGTCTCCTCCTGTGTTGACAAAATGAGAATTAGCTAACGTTAGCTAACAACACCGCTGGCTACCTCCGGTTAGCATGATGACGCCTTCCATCTGTTACCATGCCTTTATCCCGCTAATTGGCTAGCATGCTAGCTGGCTAGCTTGCTTGCTTGCACTGTTAGCTTGCTGACAGCACAGTTAGCATGCTGACACAGCTAGCATGTCAATGCAGGACTTTATTGCCATACAAACCAGGAGTGACAGGGGTTTATTTGGGTGGTGTATTAGCTTCAAGTGCTCGTATTTATACTGACCATCTCTTATATGTACTTCACACTGACAGTACGCACTGACAACAACAGTCACAGAGGTTGGCAGATACAGTTAGTTGGATACACTGAGTGTGATATTGCTGGCAACAAACCATTTGTTGATATGCCAGACCGCAAGCAGGACTCCAAGTTAAATACATAACCATATATAGTTTTAGTCATCTGGTTGGCTGTCCATCTGTTGCCTATCTGTGACCCTTCATTGTTAGTCTATCCCACATAATGTTGACATTAGGGCAACACCACTTACATCCAGAATTACAATGTGATATTTCCGTGACCTATTAAAGTTATATCAGTTGACGTTTTACACAGCAGACATTTTGACATATCCCAGTAGGAAAGGCACAGGTGTATTAATGGGGGCTGCATTCCACTTCAGGGAGGCCCTGGTATTGTGGAAAAGCTTACATCAGGCATGTGCAAAGTCCAGCCCAGGGGCCAATAGTCTGTGAATCAATTTTAAATGACATGTGGCTTGTTAATACGGTATATGTGGCCCGCCACATGTGTACTTTATGTACGGAAGATCCCTTTGCATTTTTTCCATTCACCCCACAATGGCAGGGCTATCATACAGTTCATACAGTTTGTAGACATAAATCAAATAGGAACCACAAAGGCCAAACAAACGGTTACCTAGCAGCAGACTTTTCCTTCGTGGTCCCAACAAAGAAGCATAGTCGGCAGCAAGGGTGGAAAGTTGAATACTTTTTCACTGAAAGATGAAACAGTTCCTTTTGTCCCTTTTTTATGTGACACTTTTTTTTTAATAACCAGCTGGATGTGAGAAGCAGCTGGCCCCCAAGAATTTTCACATTACCGTATCTGGCCCCATTTAAAAAGCCTTACATCAACACCTAACAAAACTGGACCATGTTAATTTTATCCATTTCATCTGTGCTTTTCCTGCTATGACAGGTGAAAAAGGTCTGTATTTGTGAACATGAGCTTCTTTCTCTCACAGCGAGAAAGTGGAGCAGTCAGTCTCAAACTTGTGATGTCAGCGGGGCATAAAGTGTGGAGCTGCTCCATAGACATTAAATGGGAGCCTGGCTTTGTGGAGCCACAGAATATATTTCTGTTTTATACACAAATGAGCTTTATGCTGTTGTAGTGGTCTCACTTGTCAAACAGAAAATGTACCCATATATTCAGAACATCTCACTGAGTGCTGTCAGTGTCATCTATAAAAACTATCCCATTCATTGTCTATGGAGCAGCTCCGGACTTTGTACCCTGTGACATCACAAATTGGAGCTCTAGCACCCTAGTTTTTGGATTTGAGAGTGAGTTGTTTATGTAGACTAATATTTTTGGACTGTGCTAGACCATAGGAATAACATGTGAATTTTGGAAATGGGTGTAGTTCTCCTTTAAGGTTGAGTTTATAGTTTTATCTTCAGGGAACTCGTGTGTCACAGTAATATTATTATTATTATTATTATTATTATTATTATAAGTTACAATGATCCTTAAAGGTTTACGTATTATAACTAATTATAACTGAAACCTGAAAGCATGTTTTTTTAATTGAAATATATGTAAAAAGCCTGTCAGACAATTTGAAGAGGAAAGGAGATGCATGTGCACATATGAGATTATCCATCCAAGTGTGTATTTTTTTTCCACTGCCGGCAATAAGCAAATGTGCACAACAACCATCAATTTTCATACTGCTGCAACCCTGATTGCACCACATTTTTGTCTTTCGACTATGTTTGTACCCTCTCTTGTATCTTGTTCTGTTCCTGATTTTATATTTTGTTGTTTTCATCTCATGTTCATTTGTTCATTCTTTTATATTGCACTGTGACCGGGGACACACAATTTCTTTTCTCTATGTATTCTACTGTAAAGTCTCTCTTATCTTATCTTTTATGGTTCTACATGTGTGTATCCTCAGGTTAATGGCCCTGACGGCGTGCTACAGAATGGAGACGACCCTGTGGTAAAAGCCAGTCAGCTGCTTGCAGAGTTGAACTTTGAGGAGGATGAGGAGGACACCTATTACACCAAGGATCTCCCGATACATGCCTGCAGGTACAGGATCGGATTATTGTGAATGGTGGTGCCGTGGCTGTTATCAGAGTGGAGAATAATTGATGGTTGTTGTCATTGGATACAACTATACAGCCCACTTGCTATACTTAAGTCTCAGTGGTTGTGGGCATTTTTGTCGACCATAATGTCTTCAAATAATTCAGTATATTACATCTCAATCAGCTGGTTTCTGTCCATCTTGTCCAGTTAGTGGTTTACTGTCCATTGTAGGGAACACACACGCCTCTCTACAGACACTCACTCACTCCACAGATGGCACATGAGCCGGATTATCAGAACATCTTGCATCACGTCAAATGTCAGCAATGGTTAATCATTATTATTGTTATGTCATGCTAAGCGATGCTGCTCTTCTCACACTCACAGCTTGTATGCTGTCTAACTAACAAGTTGGCTGTCAGCCGTTACTTTGGCTGTGCCAAAACCGTCCTGTTGAGTATGTCTGACATCCCAGACATCCTCCGTTGCCCAGCTGGATTGTTTTTTTCTGTCAGCTTGTTGCTATAAAAGTAATGTATTACCATATCTTTCAAGTTTGAAGTTTGGCAATGAAAGCAGAGTTTGTTGGACAGAGCGCGAGGGCCTCAATTTCTTTAACAAATGTGCCGCCGTCTTCTTGCCAATATTTTTATATAAACTTTGATACCCGTCAACAACATGCAGTTTGATTTTGGATTTTTAGTCATGCAGCTAGATCCATTACTGTCAATAATTGTGACCAATGATTGCATCAGTCAGGACGTTTAACAGTTGAAAAATAAATCTGACATCACTCTCTGCTGTGTAAAGTATAGTTTGGTATCACACTTAGTGTAAAACTTAGTGTATCTTTGGCATGTCTGTACTTAAATTTCTTGTCATTTATCGGCGACACTGATCTGCAGTAAGCTAATCATGTTGCTATATTGGCTTGGCTAATTTATTTCTCGGGCTTAAAAGACATTCAGTTGTCACTTCTTTTGCTGAAAAGAAAAATCACTTTATGTTGCATGTGTTGTTGCCGTTGCTGTAAACGACTATAAAATGACTACAGACGGATTGCCGCATTATATTTGATTTTACTTGAATCATAAAGCACAGGTTTGCAACACCAGAGATCATTAAGTGCAATCTAAAATGAGTTTTGTGCTTATTTGTCTGGTTTAGTTCTCTGGCATTAGATTTTAAACATCATGCTCTTAATAGTAATGTTTTTGACTCGCTTCTGTTTCAGTTATTGTGGTATTCATGATCCAGCCTGTGTGGTCTACTGCAACACGAGCAAGAAGTGGTTTTGCAATGGCCGTGGAAACACATCCGGCAGGTAAGATACAGTGGCTCTCAGGTTTTTATTTACCCTTCCTGTCGGTGTACTTAGCTAAATGAACTGGGAGAGGATCATTTTACAGGTACAGTATAGTCATAGCAGGAGTACAGTACACAGCAACTGTAATAACGAGCCTTTGTTGTGTTCAGAGGCCTCGGTCATAAATGGACAGCCAGTGTTTGGTTTTATGTTTACTGACTTTTAATGGTCACTGAGGTCAAGTGAGTTATCTTAAGCAAAGAGGTAATTGTAAATCTTCATTTAAAGTAGTTTATTTTTTCCTTTCTTTATTTTTATCTTTATGTCCTGGCAAAGACAGGCAGCAGCACTAATAACACTGTTACAAACAATGAAACAAACATATAACAATCTAAAATTGAAATAAAAACAACTTAAAGAAATTATAAGATATCAAAAAAAACATCTTTAATCATTCAAAACATTTACAGGCAGGTTTGACTGCCTCTAAGGGGCCATCACATGCCGCGTATTTAACCGGCTAGAAAATGTAAGGTCAGGTGGTTCCGGCTACTTTTGTGCCTTTTTTGAGCCAGCTTTCAAGAGCGCAGCAGCAGAGCTGATCTTCTTCCAGGCGCTGTTTATAAGTGTGTGGGCATATTGTTCGTGGGGCAGATGAAAAGCTGAAAATGATCAACTTTTCCATATTTATCACAGACTTGATATTTATGGAAGAAGGGACAGATATCTGTTGGTTGTGATAGGTTGTTCCTCGTTACATGACATGTGGTGCGTGCTGTTGCACTTCAAAAGTTGAGCTCGGTTTATCCTATTGCGCCCTAAACATGGACGCTCAGGAACGTGTGCATGCAGCAACGGTGTCGCTCTGGTGTTTGAGAGCGTGCCTGCCGTGTGTCTACATTGAAAACAATGAATTTGAGGGTGCAAAAAAGCAGCATGTGTACAACCCCTTTGAAAACACTTTGAATGCATCCAATGACACCAGCTCCTAAAGATTTGCAAAGAAGTTTGCAACTGATTCCAAGTCGAGGAAGCAGCATACTGTAACACAAGGAGTTAACAAGAATAACTCAAGGGAGCGAAGACAGAAACTTCCCATCCTTTTTCATATGATGTAGATTTGTAGCTTGGACAAGGCAGACCATCCAACCTGAGCACACAGAGAGCTATGTTGGGTGAAAGCTTTGAGATTTGTAAGAAATCTCAGTGCTCTGTGGTAGACAGTATCCAGTGTAAAGGCATTGTTAAGAAGCATGCATGTGTAAAACATCATCATAGTCAAGCACAAACATAAAAGTAGCAGCAGCATTGCTACTAGATATCCCTTTGAATCAGCCTTGTAATGAACCAAGAAACTTCAGCAAGACAGTATACATTTCTGTGAATCAGAGGAATGTCTTTAATTACCTGCTGTCCTTAAATATATACGGTAAATGAACTTTGAGACATAATTGGCAGCTACATATCAGCCACGTACGGTCGATGCTGCCTTTACCACTTCATGCTCTGATAGTTCTGACACTGTAGACTGCAGCTGGTAAGCTCAAGGCAATTAATAAGATAGTAACACATTTGGTGTGAATCCTCTTACAATATTTTTGCAGAGCTTGTGTTTGTATTTTCTGTGTGACAGTGTGCTGGTTCTCTGTGTTTAAAGCAGTTTTAGTAAACACAAACAGTGTAGCAGATGACTGCATCATGTGTTTTTTGGGGTCATAATTATGTAATAATGCTAATTTCTAGTCAGTGCATCTTGGAGCTATTTTTGCTGTATCCTCGTGCAGTCATCTTTTATTAGAGTTTGAATGAAATAATGTCAGGATGCATTAGTAGTGTACAGTACAGCTGCACCCTACACAGGACTGTAGTTTCGCATTTTCCCCTCTTAACTGTCGTTCTCTTCACTTGTAGCCACATTGTAAACCACCTGGTGAGAGCAAAGTCCAAGGAGGTGACCCTGCATAAAGATGGCCCTCTGGGGGAAACAGTGCTGGAGTGCTACAACTGTGGCTGTCGCAATGTCTTCCTTCTGGGCTTCATCCCTGCTAAAGCTGACTCAGTAGTGGTGTTACTGTGCAGGTGAGGGTGCTTGTTTCTGTGGCTGACCTACACACTGACCTTCCTGCTGATTGGGGGGAGCAATCAAAGTGAATACAGAACTTTGATGTTTGAATTTTGTGTTTGTACCACAGGCAACCATGTGCCAGCCAGAGCAGCCTGAAGGACATCAACTGGGACAGCTCACAGTGGCAGCCTCTCATCCAGGACCGCTGCTTCCTGTCCTGGCTGGTGAAAATCCCGTCAGAGCAGGAGCAGCTGAGGGCTCGTCAGATCACCGCCCAGCAGATCAACAAGCTGGAGGAGCTCTGGAAGGTATGCCGGTGCAACTGTTGAGGCACACGCCCGCCATTGCACTATGTAAATATGCTAAACCCGCATAGCTTGAATTTGAGCATGGGTTGGGCCTATCTATACAGTTGACCAGATATAGTCATACAGTTGGGCGTGATGCAAATAACTTCTCTGCGTGTTTGCTGAGGGTTTTTTTGTTTGTTTCACGGTTTCACTGCTGGTTTCATGCTTGTGTTTCTATTTTTTTAATAGTTCCCTGTTGTATACAAAGCAGCTATAGTTATGTATTTTTGATTGTTTTTTTATTTTCATCCTTTTTTAATTTTTGTTTTCAGTTTTCATTAGTTTCAGTTAGTTCCCAGAGTGAGTTTGCTCATTTCAGTCTAGTTAATTGTTTGAAAACATTTGTTTAGTTTAGCTTTATTAGTTTCAGTATTAGTTTTAGTTTTTTATTACAAAATTGGGAGTATGGGGAGTACAAAAACAACACTGTTTGAAGGCAACTCATAATCATATGCACCTGTGCCTACTTTTAGTAAACTATAAAAACCTTGATACAAAGTCACGTATACCCAACAGGTTTTTTATGCATGTATTTCTTCTCTATGTTCTCATTGGTAGTTTCTAGAACATTCTAACTTGTCATAGTAAAAGCGCAGGTGTTATAAATAACTTTAATGGTGACTCAGTATGTCATGACAGTGGGAAAGTCTGCCGGCATGCACGATACCAACACTGTGGAAGTTGCAGGAACGTAGAGACAAACAACTTCTTTCTTTGACTACACAAACTCGTGCCTTTTATTCATAGCACAGCTAACACAACAAAACAAACTAACCCTACTCCAAAACCAAACGTTAAAAACACGCCACTCCCTGAAAAACCTGCGTTGCTATAGTAACACACTGTAAATTAAGTAAATGTGTCTTGTTAAAACAACATAGAGAAGGCACAGAACATAACTGCTTGTGTTGAACCACAGTTAATGGTGAATTATGTCCGTAGAGTCCACTACAGCACTCTGAACCTGAAGCAGCTAAATGGAATTCGGCCATTACTCATTTTATTATATACACCTGTGCTTTTGTGACTGTGATGTGTCAAATTGCGTTTTGAGAAAAGGGCCTATTGTCTGAATCGTTCCAAAAAGGAATATAGGAGATTTGATCATCCATATGTTAAACTGTGTGTGTGTGTGTGTGTGTGTTTCCTCTTTGCAGGAGAATCCCACTGCGACCCTGGAGGACCTGGAGAAGCCCGGTGTGGATGAGGAGCCCCAACATGTGCTGCTCCGCTATGAGGATGCCTACCAGTACCAGAACATCTTTGGTCCTCTTGTGAAACTGGAGGCTGACTACGATAAGAAACTCAAAGAGTCTCAGGTAAAAGAGAAATTTAGAAAGTTGTGAATTAACAAACATGTCCTATTTGTGTTGTAACAAAGAAGATTGTCAAAGTAGCTGATGAGTAATTTTACATTGATAGATAATCAATGTATACCAAACTGATTGACTTGAATTTAGTTTATTCTGTAAGACTGGAGCTAAATGAAATTGTGCTGCTAAAATCATCTGAGCGCTATTCAGATTCAGCTTTTCCACCATGGTTTTTCACCTGAAAACTCTACACCTATTTTGACTTTAAATGGTTTCTGCTGCCATTAAAGTATAAGAAATATCTTTTCATGTTGCATCCTAACAGACTCAAGACAACATCACAGTCAGATGGGACTTGGGCTTGAATAAGAAGAGGATTGCTTATTTCACTCTTCCCAAGACAGACTCAGGTAGGTATTTGTGGTTTTGATTTAAGTTTATTGTTCTCAATGTCATCATGCTTTGTCTATAAGTCATATTTTAAATGTCATCCTGACCACACTCTGATAAAAGTGTAAAAAAACTTGACTTTCCAATGTCATTTAAATATTTGTACATGCAGCTTTTACTTACAGAGGTGTGTCATTTTGTATTTTAATTGTGCCTTTACTCTATGCAGCGATGTGTACTTAACACAGTTGTCTCTTCTGCCCTGCAGACATGCGTCTCATGCAGGGAGATGAAATTTGCCTGCGCTACAAAGGAGACCTGGCCCCTCCATGGAAAGGCATTGGACATGTCATCAAAGTCCCTGATAGTATCCTTACCACTGTGACAAGAGATGTACTGTAGAACACTTTTTATCCACATTACCTGTAATTCACACATTTATTACTTGGCTCAAGTGTGTCACAGGCAGGGAGGCCTTTAATTAAGTTGAGCTTCACTCAAAGGTGTTATCAGTAAACTTAGTCTTTAACAACATCTAGTGGTAGCTGTAGGAAACTACAACAATGTATGCAAACGTGTCTGCAGTCTTAAGTGGTTTTTGAAAGCACAGTTTTTATTTAAATTTTGCTTATACAGACTACCACCTGTTTGTTAACAGTACAAATACAGTAGGCTACTCAAGCAATAACACCAGAGGCTTATTATTATAACAAGGTTTGGTGCATATACCCATTAAGTCTAAATTTGACTCAGAAAAGTATCATGAAATATAAACCGACTGAGTGGTACAGCACTGTTTAATCTAAAGGTTAAAATATATCTAAATATTTCCATGCCTCATTTTCAAAGTTTCCTCTAGACAGTGTTTGTATGATCAGGAAAAACCTTGAAAAGTCACAGAATTTTCTTCATGGGTAATGTCAGACTCTGACCTGAGTTATAGCTTGTACTTAGTCGAGATTGTTAATCCACACAGTGCTCCGAAACTGCTGATTTAATAATATCTGGCTTCACTTGGATAAGTAGTCGTGGCTTTAGAAAGACTAGGACCTGGAACATGCCAAGTGTTGACTATGTATTTAAACCTTCGACATTTCAAATATGGGAGAGGCAGCGCTTGCTAGCTATGCTAAAGGAGGTACCGTTAAGCACCTGGCTGCTGTTGTGCAAATCACCTCCTATCACCAGTGTTTTTACCCCAGTGACCACGTGACACTTGCTGCCAGCTGCAGTGATTCCCTCTCCTCTGCTGTCAGACAAGGGACCAGTTTGGGTACTGTGTCCAGAAACTGAGCCCTAACTGCACTACTTATGTTATTCCTACAAGTCATTGCAAGACACAAGCCAGCTTTTTCGGGTCATAATTTCCCTGAAAGTCAGATAGCTCCCAGATTTGCATGCCAAGTCCACCAGCAGATGAGTGGAGAGTTCTGGGCGCTAGTGGCACAGGGGAAGCCAAACACTGTTCATCACTGTGATGGCACAAAGCTGGTTAAAAGACAGCAAAACTTCCCTTAATTCCTGTATAATATGACAAATGGTGAACACATTACCTTATGCAGCTAATCTTAGTTCGATAGGTACTACACAAGTTGTCTTACAACTTGAATGTCAGTTCTGCATCCATGTCAAACAATTTGCAGAATTCAGAGCCTGTCTGCAGCCATTTAGGGTAACAAATAAGTAACTGGCATTGGTCACCAACACTTTGTGCAGTAAATCAAATCATTATCAAATGAAGCACATCAGTCATGCGGTTATAGCAGTTACCTTATGTATGTCAATAACCACAGTATATGTTCAAAGGTTCTGCCTCTTCCTTGACTTACTGCACCAGACTATGGTGATGAGATTGCCATAGAGCTGAGGAGCAGCGCCGGAGCTCCAGTGGAGATCCCACACAACTTTCAGGTCGACTTTGTGTGGAAGTCCACGTCCTTTGACAGGTATTCACAAGAAATTTGCACACTCTTGTCTCTAACTGTGACATGTGTGACCAAGTCCTGAAACTCAACTTTATGTATCAGTTAAACTCATCTTAAATTGAGAGTAGACGCACAGCGAGATATTTTCAGCTTTAAACTGAGATCAGATACAGATCAATTTCCTGTTTAAGGTTATGTGATAGTTAATGAATATTCAGTGAAGGATGGCTTTAAAGAGCTTTGTGCATTTCACCACTACAGTGAGTCTGGTGTCTGAAGCTTTTCATTGTGTCGACTTTGCTCTGTATTCAGTGTAGTATTTTAGTGACACAGTTTGTTGAGAAAGTAAATTAAAATGTTGTCTGCAAAGTCCCTCATCAGTAGAATAATTTGAGGCTTTTGAGTTCAGCAAAGGTTTTCTACGAAATGATGCGCCTTGTTTTTAGAAAGCAGGCGAAAGCCAGCCAAGTAGTTGTCATGCGGCAGCTTTCTGTAGCAGATATCTATAACAGACAAGTTTTGCTGAAGGCACGGTCGATCTTGGCCAGCTCTAACCACCCACTTCTGGAGGAATTCATTTCTTCTCCCTTTTTGGCAGACAGACAGAGTCCCCAGGGTAAAAAGCAATAGGTTTAAATTTTCCTTTGTGCCAAGTGCAATAAATGCGTTTAATTTGGACTAAACCTTGACTGCACTGCTCAGTCAATGCTACCTGCCAATGCTTAATGAACAGATGCATCTTTTTTATTTGGTTGCTTGCTGTAACTGTTTTGATAAATGTTCCACGTCCTCTTGCATGTTGTGTTTGTGTGTTTGACCCTTACTGTAAATCAAATTTACCCTCAAGGGACAATATAGAACTGAACCGAACCAGATCCAGCTTTAAACCCTCTGTCAATATTCCTGTCTTCATCATTCAGGATGCAGAGTGCCCTGAAGACGTTTGCTGTGGACGAGACCTCAGTGTCTGGTTACATCTACCACAAACTGCTGGGACATGAGGTAGAGGATGTGGTCATCAAGTGTCAGCTGCCCAAACGCTTCACCGCTCAAGGCCTGCCCGACCTTAACCACTCGCAGGTGAGTAAGTGCGAAGGGAAAAATGTCAGTGAGAGACTTTTTCAACATATAATCAGAAAAGTTGCACCTACCCAACATTACAGATCACACACACAACATGACAGAGATCATACACAGTTTTGAGAGTTCACTTGTAGCACAAAAACTCACTTATCCATTGTAGTGTCTCGGCAAGTCCAAGGGGTATAACTATTCCTTATAGAGACTGTATGAAGCATGGGGCTCACATGTATGTGGTTTGTTGTAATGCAGGTGTATGCTGTGAAGACAGTGCTGCAGCGTCCTCTCAGTCTGATCCAGGGTCCTCCTGGGACAGGGAAGACGGTAACCTCTGCGACCATCGTCTACCACCTGGCTAGACAGGGCAACGGGTAAGACACATACAGAAGACTTTTATTACTCTATTTATTACTCTTTTGTTCTCAAAGGATGCCCTGGCTAAGTTTTATGGTTTCTAACATTACCATCTTATGTCTTTTCTCCTTCTAGGCCAGTGCTGGTGTGCGCACCCAGCAACATTGCTGTCGACCAGCTGACAGAGAAGATCCACCAGACAGGCCTCAAGGTGGTGAGGCTGTGTGCCAAGAGCAGGGAGGCCATTGACTCACCTGTGTCCTTCCTGGCTCTGCACAACCAGACTCGTAACATGGACAGGTAACATAACTGGTTATGAGTTCTAATAATTTTGCAAGGCCTTTTTTGTGCGTGTGTGTGGTTAAATGTGAGCATCAGACATGCTTATACATGTATACACACCATCACTCTAGAAAAATGTTTCTTTGAGAAAAAGTCAGTTATTGTTCCAATAAAAATTAATGTCTTAAGTAGGATAATGTTGCTAAGCAGTCTCATCTCTAATAAGTGCTGTTAGAACAATACTGGCGTGGGTTTAATACTGTGAAGCAACACAAGGAAATCCAGCAATTACAAATATGATCTTTAGCCACATTAAATAATGCCAGACCCCTTAGTAATACAGCCATTACAGTTTTCTTTGCTCACATGCACATCATTAAAATCACACTGTATTGAAATGATTTTATACCTGCAGTATGCCAGAACTTCAGAAGCTCCAGCAGCTGAAGGACGAGACTGGAGAGCTGTCCTCCTCAGACGAGAAGCGCTACAGAGCTCTGAGACGCACCGCTGAGAGGGAGCTGCTTATGGTATGAAGCCGGGTCTTCCTGAGCTCATTGTGCTAGTAAATATTTTCCTGTTTGTGAAATATCTCGTAACAACGTGTCTAATATCTGAAATATTCAGGAATTATTTTTATTCTTATCTGGCCAACTGAAAAGAGTCTGTGTCAGGGTAATGGCTCTATAAAAACTTTAAAACCAAAGGCGGTAGCAAAGTTTTGTAATAAACAGCATTTCACTACTCACAAACATGTCTACTTTATTCCTTCGGTCCTCCCCAGAATGCTGACGTGATCTGCTGTACCTGTGTCGGGGCGGGCGATCCTCGTCTGGCCAAGATGCAGTTCCGCTCAATCCTGATTGATGAGAGCACCCAGGCCACTGAACCGGAGTGCATGGTGCCTGTCGTCCTGGGGGCCAAACAGGTAGGAGCTTCATGGGTGGAAGTACATCTGCTGAAACTGCTGCCATCTGCTGTCCATTAGTATTTATTGTGTCTTGATGACTTGTACTCTTAACTTTGTAATCATCTGTTTGTTCTATAGTTGATTCTGGTGGGTGATCACTGCCAGCTGGGCCCTGTGGTGATGTGTAAGAAGGCAGCTAAGGCAGGCCTGTCCCAGTCTCTGTTTGAGCGTCTGGTAGTTTTGGGGATCCGGCCAATCCGTCTGCAGGTTCAGTACCGTATGCACCCGGCTCTCAGCGCCTTCCCCTCCAACATCTTCTATGAGGGCTCTCTGCAGAACGGAGTCACTGCAGGTAAGATGAGAATAAACCTTTTTAAGAATCAATTTTGTGATGCTCAGTTTCTTGGCCTTCCCTTTTTTAGACAGTTAAAGCTTTTCTGCCCCCAGACAGGTTAAAAAAAGACTCTTATCGTCCAGTGACCCTGTCAGACCTTGGACATATTCAGAAATCTGTTAAAGAATTTGTGGAGAAACATATTTACCTCATGTTTTTCCAGGTTGTTTGCATGCAGTCCATTGTTATATTTTACTTTTTCGTGTTGGTATCCATACGCACATGATGTCTGGAGCCGATCCTGTCAGGCTTATTCCACTTAAGTCAGTGTAAACTTGTCCTGAGTCTTATCCCTTTGTCTTCCACAGCGGACCGCGTGAAGAAAGGTTTTGACTTCCAGTGGCCACAGCCTGACAAGCCGATGTTCTTTTACGTCACCCAGGGCCAAGAGGAGATAGCGAGCTCTGGGACATCCTATCTCAACAGGTTTCAACGTTTTTGATCATTATGTTAAACTGATATTTACATTTGTCCTGCAGTTTTATAGTTAGCAGTAACATTTGACAGTTCAGTCGTCAGCTGATTTGAAAGTACATTAATTTATTTGTGGTGGCCCGTCGCAATATCAACATTGACCGCTACATATTCCAATTTTTTACGACTTAAAATGTGTAAAATCTTACTTCACTGTAGAACTAAGCGCAGCACATTTATTCGCTCAGCCTGTCCTTGCCCTGCCTGATGGACATGCTAAATGAGATAAGCTGACGAGCTAGTCCACCCTGTGGTCCCTCCGCTTCACTCCCCACTGCTTGGAGACTACTCTGGGAAGAGAGCGGACGGCAGCTCCGGAGACAGAAATTGAGGGTGCGGGATTTAAGAAGCTGATTGAAACTCCAGGGTAGACTGTTCCTAAAAGAGACACCATTGCAAAAAAGGGAACAAATGGTCGAATCCTGTATTGGACAGCCAAATTCTGATACAGTAGTACAGCCATATCTCAACTTAATCTTGGGAGATTTTGCAGAACTTTCTCTGCAGTATTTCAGTCAAGCACAGTTAGTTTCTGCACTAATGTCAAATGTCAAAATGTTCTTGTCTTGTAATCACGCTGCTTGTCTGTGCAGGACTGAGGCAGCCAATGTGGAGAAAATAACCACAAGGTTGCTGAAGGCCGGAGCGAAACCTGATCAGATTGGCATCATTACGCCCTATGAGGGACAGAGGTCCTACCTGGTCCAGTACATGCAGTTCAGCGGCTCCCTCCACACCAAACTCTACCAGGTATGGTTACAAATATGTTTGCAGCTGAAATATTGTATTTTGCACTTGCACAGAAAAAGTTCAAGCATAAGGCTCTACAGGCAAAGTAAAAGTTAGAGTGTGGAAAGTGAAAAATTATTTGGGCAAAATATGTGGATTTGCGTCTTATGTTTAAGACAGAAAATGAGGAAAAGCATAATAAGTCATCTTTAAGAGGAGGCTGAAATGGCTCCATAAACCTACAGTCTGGAGCCATTTACCTTAAACAGTACCACATTATGAAAGTATTTATTAGAATTAGTAAATATATTATTCTACATTAATTAGTTTTTTTTACCCCAACTAAATTCTCCATCTTCTTTGTGTGTAGGAGGTTGAAATAGCCAGTGTGGACGCCTTTCAAGGCAGAGAGAAGGACTTCATCATCCTGTCCTGTGTGAGGGCCAATGAGCACCAGGGAATCGGCTTCCTCAATGATCCCAGACGTCTCAATGTGGCACTCACGAGGGCCAGGTAAAACTGAAGCCCCACCGGGCCCTCTGTGTCTAATTTCATCACTGTGTTTGTATTCTATACATTTAGCATTTTTTGCATATTAAATGTGCTTTCACACTGTTTTTATTCTTGATTTCTCTTAAGTATATTGATATTTTGATATCACACACATGATCCTACACATTCTCAACTATAATTTTGAAACAATAAGTCATCTCCTGCTCATGTCACACAGGTATGGTGTGATTATTGTGGGAAACCCTAAGGCCCTGTCCAAGCAGCCTCTGTGGAACCACCTGTTGAACTACTACAAGGAGCAGAAGGTCCTGGTTGAAGGCCCCCTGAACAACCTGAGAGAGAGCCTCATGCAATTCAGCAAGCCACGCAAGCTTGTCAACACCATCAACCCTGTGAGTTTAGTGCGTGTGCATGTGTGTGTTTCATACAGGGAGCATATAGAACACTGAAATCAGAGTTTCTTAACCGGGTCATGAATATGTTATTTTCGGCGGGGCATGTGAAGAATATATAATGAAAATCAAAATTTATTTATGCTCTTAGGATGAGTACTTTAAAGAAAGCAGGGTAATAAATCAGCGTACATGCAGGAAATAATGAGGCGTGTCCTAAAAACACTCAAAATAGCATTGCTTGTCCTTTTGTTTTGCAGGGGGGTCGATTCATGAGCACAGCCATGTATGATGCCAGGGAGGCTCTCATTCCTGGATCTGTTTATGACCGCAGCAGCAACGGTAAGAAGCTATTAACAAAATTTTCATTTAAAAATGTTGGACAGTTTCAGGACATGCACTGTATCTGCTCTGGTAGTTTGTTGCAAACAGGACGAAAGGACTTACCATAGTAGCCATTCGACATGTGTGACAAAACTAGCTCTGCACACCACCATATAATTTAAAAGGAAGTAAAATTAACCTGTACTTCTTTCCACCACAGGTCGTTCGTCCAACATGTATTTCCAGACCCATGACCAGATAGGTATGATTGGCACAGGCCCCAGTCCCATGACTTCCCTGAACATCCCCATCCCATTCAACCTCGTGATGCCCCCCATACCTCCACCTGGGTACATGGGACAGGTCAATGGACCCTCAGCAGGTGAGTTAGACATAAAACCGTGTGAACACTTATACAGGTTTCCACGGTCATTTAATTTCTGGAAAAGTTATGATGTTTGAAAAACTGTTTGTCAGACCTGGAAATTGTTTAAAAAGTTTTGAGTATACATTGTCTTGGTTGTCGTACGATATGCAAAATGCGTTCCTTGTATTACTAATTTAAAATCCAGTGTTGCGTTTTGTGACCATTGAAGCGTCACTAGTATCACATGATACACATAGACCAGACCTGCATCGCATCATTGACAAGGCCCTGCTCCCTTCTTGGGGAAAGAAATGCGTTGACGCACAGGGAGAGAAACAGGAAACGGCCAAAAAGCTGTTGTGTTGCGTATTCAATGTGTCTGTAAGACAAATGTTTGTTGAACTAGAAATAAATGAATACAAACAGTCAATCCAAAAAGGGGTGTGGCCTTGAGGTTTTCCAAAGTACTCGTATGTGACGGTTTGGTCCATTAAGACAGAGCACATTGTGACATACTTGGAAAACCACACCCACTGGGGGCTTTACAGCACCATGATATGCTACTAAGGGCTGAGACGCTAACAAAGTGGCTGCAGCTCAGCAAAAACGTTGAATATCAGCATGTCAAAGGATTGTTTTGGGACCTTATGTCTACCAGAGAGGAAAAGTTACACTGATAAACTTAATATTGTTGGTCTATCTCAGTGTCCCCTCTCCTTACCTTGCTTATCTTGGTATTTTTCTTGCCTCATGTCTCATTGCTTAAAAGCACAGTTTTTTGGTTTGGCAGCTTGTAAAAACTCAGCCCCTGGGTTATCTACCTGTTGGCAGTGCATCCCACCATAAAGCAGCTTCTAGGTATTTTTGTGTTGTTGGCTAGCAGATGTAAATGACAAGGAGGCACTTGTCACGCAATTCAAAGTCAGTGGCGAGGGATGTATTGCTTTCCCCTCAGGTGGGGGTGGGTCTTAAATGTGCTCTGTCTCTATTAGCATATACAGCTTGTGTGCAGCAGGAATGTTTAATGAGTGAGTAAAGTTAACAAACACCATCAGTTTGCTTATCTGCAAATCCCTGGGAAGTGTCTTTAATAATGTGTGGCTATATTGCTACATAGGCTTACCCATTTCAAACTACCTAAAAATAGTCATGGAAATGGGGTAAAATATTATTGGAAAGATTTTAAATGTATTGGTAACAATGTGTGGCTTATAACCCTGACAACTGACATGTTTCCTTCAGGTCGTGGTGGAGGCATGAAAGGCAAGGCAGGCAGTGGAGGAGGCGGCGGGACTCGAGGTGGGCGTCAAAGAAACCGCGGCAACATGGGGAACCACAGCGGAGGAGACCGGCATGGAGGCCACATGAGTGGCAGCCAGGCCAGCCAGGACCTGGGCTCCCAGCCCTTCTCACAGGGGCCTCTGACGCAGGGCTACATCAACATGAGCCAGCCGTCTCAGATGAGCCAGCCCGGGCTCTCCCAGCCTGAACTCTCACAGGTTTGTTCACTGAACTGTCAACCATTGTGAATAAATCTTAATTAAAGTAATGGAGTGCTAAGTAGGTGCTCTTTATGTAGCAAGCTTTTTGTAGTCTGTTTATTCATAGCAATTAGGACCCAGTGCCAGGGCTGTTAGCACATATATTCCAAGTGTTTGTCCAGGTTTCCTCCTCAAGTAAAGACCTCAACTTGTCCAAAACCACTTATTCCTTTTCTGCCTGGAAAAAAATAACTGTTGACTGGTGTCTTTCACTTTTGTTTGTCCCATTATAGGACAGTTACCTAGGAGACGAGTTCAAGTCCCAGATTGATGTGGCTTTGTCCCAGGACTCCACCTACCAGGGGGAGCGGGCCTACCAACACGGTGTGACTGGACTGTCCCAGTACTAGACTGTAAGTAATTCCACTGTGGACTAAGATGAGTCATTGAAATTAAAGGAATAGTTTGACATTTTGGTAAATAAGGTTATTAGCCTTCTTGCCAAGATTTAAAGGGATAGTTTGGATTTTTGAAGTGGGGTAGTATGAGGTACTTATCCAGTGTCAGTGTATTACTTTCAGTCGATGGCGGTTGAAACACCCCCAGTTTGGAGAAGCAGACAGGAGTACTTTCACGGAAGCTAAGCAATGAACTGCTGTGGATGGGGGCAGCAGCAAAATGTATTTTAGCCACCTCAAAAATCAATATCAGTTAGAGTGTACGCTATGTTTGGAGTATTTTCTCTGCTTTACCTTGCTGTCATACAACCCTTTCCAACCAGCAACTGAAGCCATTACCTATGCTCTCTTCATTAAATTTAGCTTGCAAAACATGGGAGTTGCTGGTCTATCTCTGCCTCGATTTGTTAGTTTGTCTTCTTGGGTGACTTTGGTGAATCCAAACTAACTCTTATAAACACCAAAGTCACACAATAACACAACCAAAATAGCTGTGTCATTGTCCCCCTCGGCTGAGCTGTAATGTTAGCTAGCTCAGAAGTGCGCAGTAGATCCATGCTTCCATCTGTGCTGTGATACCTTTAGCGGCTGTAGTTCGGCAGAGAGAAAATAGTTCTTACATGAAACTGCTCACAACAAGGTCTGTGGATTATCTTGAGTGACTGGGGCATCAGTTTTTCAGAAGTTTTTTTTTGGCGCTTTGAGCCCCACAGTGCCATCTAATTTCATTGTATTGGAGAGGAGGCAGACATCTCTACGGCCGATATCTCCAGCACTCAGCAACTCACAGCAAAACAATCTAAACTGATAAACAGCACAGGTAAGAGGAAAAGTGTATTTTTGAGTTTGAGGTAAACTGTCCCTTTAAGGACATCACTGTTCCTGACCAGAAATAGTCCAGATAGGGAGCTTTTAAAGTGCTGATATGCAGATTTTGATATCTAGCTAGCTGTTTCCCCCAGATTTCAGTCTCTGAAGCTGGAGCTAGTTATCTTAGCTTAGCATAGAGTTACAGTCTTCTCATCTAATTCTCTGCAAGAAAGACAATAAGGCATTTTCCAAAACATGAAACTATTCCTTTAACTAAAAAGTTCATCTATTAATATGTTGAAATGACGAATGAGTATCTCCTCGAACAAGTCTTAATGTTGATGTCGCTTTGTATTTGTCTGACAGGTTGTTGGAAAGGAGCTAGGCCTGTGTGAAGCTTAGTTCAATGGTATTTTAATCTGGGTAATAACAAAAAAGAACAAACATGGATACCCGTTTTCCACTGCTACAACCGAAGCACCACTGTGTGAAAGTAACAGGAGAGAGACCGTGAGAAACCAACCAATCACAAGAGTGAGAGCAAAAATGGGAGTAGAGCTGGACAGGAAGAGAGCAAGAGACGAGAGAGCAGGAGGCTAGTGGAGGAGAGAAGGCACTGCTGCTCACACGCGAAGACGTGGCGAAGGAGAAAGCTGTCGTTGTCGGAGCAGCGCAGTTGGAGAGGCGAGACCTTCGACGGGTCGAGGAGGGAGAAAGGTCCGAACGAGTCTGGAAGGGGTGGGGCGACTGTGTCATCTTGTCCCCCGCGTGCCCCTGAACCCTCGGGGAGCTCCAGGCAGTATGGTTGGGAATCTTGCTCCAAAAGCTGAGAAAGATGGAGAAAAGGTGTCTCACACATATGTCCTCCAAGCTAACTCAACAGGACGTCTTCTGTGACTTGGAGAGAGAGCGACAGAGAGAAAACAAAAGGGGACACAACTCTTGAAGCAGTTGATATGGCAACTTTTTTAAACTCAAAGCTTGAATTGAGGCTCTGCATCTGATCACATCTAAGCATCCAGGAGAGAAGAGTGTGAAAAAAACTGTTTGGCTATTCAAGTGAACTCAAAAGTGCTTGTGGTGTTGTGCCTCAAAGAGCTCAAATGAAATTTGAGGATTACATAGCCACGGATCACTCGCTTTTCTTTCTCAGCTTTGAGTTGGAAAGTTTTCTGAATAAAGGCTGTTTTCATTGAGGTTTTTCAGTGATGTAAGCTAGTGTAGTCGGCCGTCTTTCTAGGCAGGTCTTTCTCAAGGTGCTCTGCAAAGAACAAGTGGTGGAATTAGCTCTTAAAAATATAAAAGAAAAACATCTTTGTCTCCAGATCTGAGGAGGTGGGCGCCAGACATCTGAGTATAGGGAGACAATTTTGTTTTTGTTCTTCTAAATGTATCTTCTTAGTAGTGCAAAAGAGTGAACGTGAACACCATAGCCAGCTTATAACTGAATGAAGCTGTCATTCTTTCCTGCTGACCCTGAAGCCACTGAAGATAGCAGACGGGGATCATCTTGAGCATATAAAGCAAAATGCATCAAATAAGCCAAATCAAAAGGGCGGTAAACCCCAAAGACCCTTCTCAAAAAGTAAATGCAAAGTTAAAAAACACGCACACACTGAGATTATTTAGTGATTATCACAGTAGAGTGAAGTTTGAAATCAGTTGTATAAAAGAAGTATTCAGTTTTGACATGAATAAACCGCACAAAGGATGATGAAAACTTTTAAAGCCCTATCTTATAAATGTGTAGAAGGTGAACTTGATCATAGATTTTCACCATGTCAGACTGTGGAAATCCCACGTGCATATGTGCACACTGAAATTTGGCATAAAGACCTTTTAAATATTATGACACAATGACCCAAGTGTAACGTTTTCTTCCCCTTGTTTTTTTTATTTTGGTCCTTTGTTGTTGTAATGTCTTGAACTTATTAAGTGTAAAAGTGTCACAAATAGTAGTTCATCGTGTCAAGAGCAGAGCAGTTAGTTTGTTCTATAACTTCAATGAACATTAGTGAACTTTGTGTCTTAGTTTCGTCGTTCGAACGTTAGTGACGTTCACATGCAGCTTGTTTTTATCAGTGTCTAGTTTTCTTAGGTGTACTAATTCTGCTGTCATTTTCATATCATGGAAATACATAACACTGGGAAAAAAAGTCAAACCAGTAGCATGCCACGTTACCTCTGACTTAAAGCTGGGTGGAATATGTCTAATATCCCGTCATGTATGCTTGTTGGAGCCGTCAGTGGCTAGTGACGTCACAATACTGGAATTTCTAACTTTGATATGACACCTTGAAGTCAGTACCACAGACACAAATTGACATTGAGGGCATAAAATATATTTTTAAATTAAAAGATAGATAAAACATGACGACAGCAATGTTTCCTGGTTAGTAGCAGAGAACGGCAGAGTAACTATAAACAGTAACAGCTGCAATACTGCGGAGAATGAGCATTGAAACCGCTTCAGATACTATCGATAAATCGATAACTTTGACAACACTATCTGTGGCACAGAGCACTTGCTGAACTCAGAGGAGAAGGACTTAAATATGTTTCTGTCACTAACGAGCTATTTTACATGTTCATACCACAATAAGGACTTAGCATAACCAACCCAGGTGAGGTTGTGGTCAACTGCAGCTGTGCAGGACATCAAATAATCTCTGTATGAATCACCTGTAGATTAGTGTCCGTTTGCTCCCTAAAATGTTCGTGACACCCCACCATTACTAGCTACATGCACCTGTTCATCGATGTATTCAAAGACTGTCATGCATATCTTTAAATTAAATTCCCAATAAATGACCACCCCATGACTTCCCAACACATTTACACTAGTCTGTGCATGTCCTGTGACTAGAAGGTAACTTTTTGAGTTGTTTTCCTCTTCTATACTTTTGCAGTGAAAATCTATGTTTGGCTTATTGCTGTTTAGAACTGAAAATGAAGTTTTGTGTTGGCACCATTTTGTATTTCTGCCCACTGATCGATGTTAGTAGTTGACTAAAACTATGCTCACTAAGATTCTCCTGTTGATGGTCTTGGAAAATTAAAGTTTTGCTTCTTTTTTTGCTCCTTCATCTCGATGTCACTGTTGTCTTTCTGTCACAGGTGCTCATTATTAGCATGCAAAGCACTTTCAAATCAGAAGTACTTGCAGTTAAAGATATATGAGGGTTAAAAACATTATATTCCAGCTGTACTTGTAGTAAATGGGCTGTAGTATGACTCTTAAGAAGTCTTTTTAGGTCAGGACTTTTCCTTCGGGACTATGTTTCATTAAGCCTTGAAACTGGCAGCAACGAGCAGACCTATAAGATCCACTTTGCAGTATGCACACATGCAGGCTCATTGGCTGCAGGCAGGTTGACACAGTTTCCCTGCCTCACTGCCTCATGCAGCTGTAGCGGCTGCTCGGAGCCTGTAGAGCCAGCAGGTGGTACTCTACTGTCGGCTGTGTCCGACTGTTGAATGCGTGCAGCCGGCTGGATGAAGAGCTGAGAACTAGAGAGCGGAGCAGAGACCACCGGGACGAGGTCAGGGAGAGAAAAAGCAAAGCTGCTGCTGCTGCTGCTGCTGCTTCAGCGGAGGATGGACACACACCGGAGCGCGGTCACTTCAGTCACCGAGGTCAGCAGCTCTGCCTCCGCCGGGTTGTGACTCTCCGGGCTCCGCAGAGGTGATCGCTGGACGCCGGTGGCCGGGATAGGACGGACACTTTGCAGGCTGCAGCAGTCTGTGTGCAGCGCCTTGCAGTGAAACCTCCCCCCCTGGAGAATAAAGCATCTGGTAGCGGAAAGAAAGGGGAGACTGGGACAGCGACAGCAGCGCGGAATTAATGTGAGATACAACACAGGCTCAGCGAGGGCTTACACCGACATGGGGTGAGTGTGGCTGGGTTGCACGTAGATTTAATTAGGCTCCACATGCAATTCAAGAGCAAATAGTTTGTTGTTAAATCTGCGGATCCAGCTCAAAAAAAAAGAACAAAATCTGCTTATATTAGGACAGAGAGCAAGTCGCACCAGAACTACTGCTCCAACTCTGTCTCCTCTTTTTGTAGAAAAGAAGTCACAGTCACCTTTTAAGATGTATCCTCACCACAGAGAAAGGTAAGTGAACATTTAACAACTTGGACCATGACATTTAATTTTTGTACTTGTGCCCTTACAATACCAACCACTCAACAAAAAACTTAAATTAAAAAAGATAAAATAAAATGATCATAATACTTAAACACATTTAGGAAACTCCTCACATGAAGGATTTTTCTGTGCGCACATGTGGAGCAGTGTTGTGGCTTCTCTCCCCTCATTTCAGACTTGATAGATCTGTTAAATTAAGTCCATCATCTCCTGTAATGTTTTTTTCTGTGTTGCCCCAGAGTCTTCATATTATTTGATCCATAATTCACAGCAATGACTCTGCTTAGGGTGCTTATATTGCAGTTGTAACTAAGAAAAGACAGAGCGATTGCAAAGAGCATCACAGCGGAGTGAAGTGGCTCAAACTTCTGCCTGATTTGTTAAATATGTGTACCAACAAGTATGTGAGTATTAATCTGCTGTAGGACAGCTGTGAACTTCCACAGATTGTTGTGTTGTCAGATATCAGTGCACTGCTTTATTTAGATGGATTATTTAAAGATTATGTAGTTGCACTTCCTTTCTTTACGCACAACTCAAACTGGAGCGTTATTGGTGCTAAATGAAAGTAGCAATGTTGCATTCATGTAGAGATCTGTCTTCCTGATGTTTAACATCTGCGTATAAAAGATTTAGATGGATCGGATCAGATCAGAAACCCAGTAAAGCAGATTGTGATGGATACGTTAGATTGTGGTCGGAATTAGTGGAGTTGTTCATCATGAGGTGCAGCACCAACCCCCATGTAATCACTACCAAGCTTTGTTATGCTTACAGACCTCCATTAAACCCTACAGGCCACATCCATCTGCTGAGGATGAAGGTCGAGTGGCTGAACATCCTTGAGAAGTGCGAGGGCAGTTAACAGAGAAACATGAGCACACACACTGTTCTTTTATGCCACCAGAGTGTGTCTCAACAACAATTTTCTCACACAGGAAGGAACAAGTATTGACAGATAGACACACACTTGCAGCCAACCACCCTCTGTCCAAACATGACTGTGTTACATCTAACTCCACCATAGGGAGTTACAGGTTTTGATTGCTGTTCAGGAGGGGTTGTGAGGCTGAGCATGTTACATCACATGTTTCATGTTAAGTAGCAGAGCACATGCACTAAACCTGAGGCAAGGTCAGGCTGGCAGTGATGGAATAACTTTACAAACTTTACAATGTGTGGAGTGTGGAGCCTCTCTCCACTGCCCTGTGGGACCATGTGACTGAAGTCATGAGTGGATTACTGAACGAGCCTACAGGGCACAGGCCCAGGGGCCCCCCTGGCCTTCACCTGCAAAATGTCACTCAAATTAACATGTACTGACCAGGGTTAGACACAAAATGACAACAAGGAGACACAAAATGACAAAAATAGGGAAAATGATGTCAGATTAACATGTACTGACCAGGGGTAGACATAAAAAGACTACGTAGTGTCAGAAAAAGACCAAAAAATACACATTATGACCCTAAAGAGACACAAATGATCTCAAATTGACACAGAATGATCCCATAGAGACACAATATGATATCCAAAGGCACAAAATGACTACTAAGTTACATAAAAAAGACCAAAAAATACACACAATGACCACAAAGAGACACAAAATGATCCCATAGTGCCACAAAATGATTTCAGAGACACAAAATGATCCCATAGTGCCACAAAATGATTTCAAAGAGACACAAAAGGATCCCATAGAGACACAAAATGACTGCAAGGTGACATTAACAGACCACAGACACAAAAAGACCACAAAGGAGTTGGAGTTTTCATGGAGTTTTAAAGATGAGGACATTGCCAGGCAGGGAGGATCTAACAAAACACATTGCTGAATTGCATCATGGGAACTGTAGCATCCTGTATATTTGAAGCTTTATACCTTCATGTCAGGGAGTATAAATCAAGATGTCTCGACCACTGTTGCTTCAAATTCCATCATTTTTATTTTAATCTGCCGCCCAAGTCGCCCCAGCTTTATGTGAGTGCAAAGGAGTGCCCCTTTAAAATAGTTCAGGTGGCTTTAGCTTGCACTGCTTCCCTGTTTCTTTTCATATGACAGTTAAATCTATGTCAATAGAAAGCCAGAGGACAACGCTTACTCCCAGCGTCTTCAGATCAGTGTTTCAGTGGTTGCAGCAGGAGATCCACCGACAACAGGGAGGATTACTGCAAGATGAGAAGGAGAATCATAGGATGGGTTATTATCAGACTTGGTCAGCCATCAAAGTACCGACGACATTCATGTCAACACCTTCACAGCCAGTCCTTGAAACATGGTGTATGGACGGGTCCAAGTGATGTTTCTTTTTATCATGTTCTCTCACGCTGAGAAGCACACAGAGAAGCCATTACTGGATTTGTGTGTCACTAATGGGGTCAGATATAAATGTACAATGACTGGCCAAAATAATACAGTTCTATTGGGAACAGCAGCCGCGGCAGCTTACAGTACTAGAAAGAAGAAGACGTGTCCTGGATTTTATCATTTTAAGTTTTAACTTCTATTAGCCAACATTTTTGATGAGACGCAAAGATAAGATTGATGATTCTTGAGAGTCTGATCAATGTCGGCGCTGTCTGAAAAAACATAAACTTTGGGTTAAAAGTCTGTCTGCCATAAATTAAAGACATTTCAGAGAGAAGACGTTTACAGTCCTGTATGTCAGGACTTCACTGTGTGCTATGTTGGGATGGACAGTCAGTTCAGTCTTTGTTCGGACTCCGTATCGGCATTTATCTGTGACCTTGTCAGTGATTTCTGCCGTAGCAAGTTATTCAAGTTGTTAGCGGTGTGGCCCTGAGTGTCATTCAGCTGGTCTGTTTGGGGATCAGTCCTTTGTTACTAAGGTCCTACGTTCCTCAGACTTATATGGCACATACATCCTATGTTCCCGAGGTCCTGTATTTCCTAGCCCTTTAAAGATGTGTCCTGTCAACTCTGTCAATTCTTATAAAAACCTTACAATGTTCAAAACAGGAACTCTTCGTGGACTCATCCTTGGTTAGAGGTGCTCTTTGGACAGGGACACAAAATGCATACAAAAAACACAGAAAAGTCCAAGGCAGTCTCTTTAAATCTATAAAATGCCTTTATTCACATGGCATTGTCACAGGGACATTAAAAACCAAACTCCGATGCGTTTCGGCTTATAGCCTTCGTCAGGGAGTCAAACAGAGATGTGAGGAAACACCTTATTCTCTTGTAGTGGTGTTCCACCAATGAAAATCTTCCACCTGGTCCCAGTGACACAGAGAGAGTGTGGAAATCAGCTAACACCTGTAGGGGGCGTGGCCTCTACAGGTGGACACAGAGAGGGTGTGGAAAAACAGCCAACCTCTGTAAAGACCCACCTTCAAATAAAATAAAACTGAAGAAAAAGGGCAAAATCATCAGTATTGACAATCATCAGAAAAGTTAAAGGCACATGCAGCAATATATGCAATAACAATGGTTGTCCAAACAAGCAAATATTGACAACTTCGAAAAAATAATAAAACAAAAACCTTATTTAATCAGGCATAAAAGGGGTCAGCTATATCTCAAGACTCCTGTCTTACTTCCTGGTTTCCAAAAAGGTGAGAATGTTGCTAATGTGCTGGTAAGCTTTTCAATTTTTTTTTATAAATTCTTTAAATAATATTGCTATCAAGTATGTCTCAACCATAGCAAGTGAACTCCATCACCCCTCTGAATCCAAACTAAATCATAATTCTGGTTTATAAATGTGTATTTCGAAAAAAGAAAAAAAATCACTGGGTAGCTTGGCTCATTACAAGGTTTAATAAGCAAAACTTTGATCTTTCAAAATATATTTTCACAGCCAAATTGAGGAGTAAAAATTTAGATTAAACTAAGGTTTTGAACCAGTTATCTAGAATGTGTGATCGGTGAAATATTTTAACTTGGAAAAAAGGTCAAGTTTGACTCGAACGCAATAGAAAAGTTAATGTGTGAAAACATAATATTGAACAATATTGTACTTGGGAACACAGATACAATCCCGCCATTTGCTGCAGATTGAAACAACTCAACAACTGTGTAAAGGACTGCCATTAAAAATTTAGCACACATGCTCATGTTCCTCAGAGGATATTTCCTGTTGACTTTGGCAATCCCCTGACTTTGCCTCTAGCGCCACCATGAGGTCAAGATTTTAATACTCTGGTTTAATCTAATCCCATCAGCTTTGGCTGTAATGTGTTTAATTCTAATTAGCAAATGTTTGCGTGTCACCACGCCCAAAGTAAGATGGTGAACATGGTAAACATTATACCTGGTACAAATCAACATGTGAGCATTGTCATTGTGAGCAGGTTCCATGCTGTCGTTAGCATTTACCAAAAAGCCCTGCTGTGCCAAAGGGCAGCCTCACAGGGTCGATGTCATGACTGCTGACTCTTGTTTTGCCTTTGCATTGTTTTGAATTTGAATTTCTACCAAGCAGGAAACAAACTAACAGACTGATAGCCTACACTGTGACATCAGTGAGTTTCAGAGTGAAATTTGGTTGCATATTTAGACTGATACATAACTTTTTTTCATACGCACATTGTTTTATTTCAAAAGTCAGAATCAGAAATATTTTATCGATCCCCTGAGGGAGTTTTGTCAAGTTACAGTTGGTCTTATATATACACATAAAGAAATTATGAGGAAAATAAGATACAAAAACATGTGCATAATGCTACAGTATATATGTGTCATACTACAATATATAAGCACAGTGTAAACAGTAAAAATGCAGGGAAATTAGGTCTTTAAGTGTATTAAATATAGATGCAAAGTGTGGGAATACACAGTGCTGTAAAGGGACTGACTGGACACCGGCTGAAGAGGAACAAGGGAGCCGTAAAGAAAGAGAGACCTTAAGCAGTCTTGCTATTCATACCACATGACTGTGGCTAAACCACCTCCCAACACTAGGGACTTTGTTGCTTTGATATATTTACCTCGTATCCAGGATACATCTCTGCAAATACTGGCAGGAGCAGAGCAGAGGGTGGAGGGTGAACGGCTCGGGAGAGGGTTCACAGCGTTTTAGTCAACATCATTTGCCAGCTAAGTCACAGCCCTGTATGGCGAATGACGCAGGAGAAAGTGTGGGAGAAAGCCAAAGGATGATTCCAGCATCTGTCCCTGGATGGCAAAGAGACAGACGGAGATGTACCATTAGGAAAATAATGAAGGATTTCCTTTTTAAACAAAAGAGAAGCACAGTTTGGACAGAGTTGCATCATTACGGGGTTTAATGGAGGATGCAAATGTGTTGGTGCTCAAATCATAAGCAGGAACACACTCTAGATGATGCAAAAAGCTTTTTTTGTTAGGATTTAAAAATGTCCAGAACTTCCTGCTCTTCACACAAAGTTAACTACACCATAATCCTTTACTCCTAAACCATTGTTGTTAAACCTGAAGTCTGTGAAAGGGTTTGTTCTTTAACATTTCCTTATTCAGAAGCAATTTTCCCATCATCATCCCTGTGCTTCATCCTCCAGGGAGCAGCCGATCTTCAGCGCCCGGGCCCATGTTTTCCAGATCGACCCCGCCACCAAGAGGAACTGGATCCCCGCCAGCAAACATGCCGTCACCGTGTCCTTCTTCTATGATGCCAACCGTAACGTCTACCGCATCATCAGCGTGGGTGGGACCAAGGTGAGGAAAATGGTAATAATGATGATAATTTGGACAGTAGAGTAAGTCATAATGTCAACATAAAAACGGTGGCACCTCATGCCAAGGAGCATGAGGTGTCAGGGGGCCTCCTGACCTTCACCTGCAAAATGTCTCTCGAATTAACATGTAGTGACCAGGAGGAGACTTAAAACTAACCATAAAGAGATGCAAAGGAACAGCAAAGAGACAAAAAAATTACTACAAAAACAAGCAAAAAAGTCATAAAGGGATCAAAAAAAATGACAGAAAAAGGACACAAGATGACCTCAAAGAGATGCGAAGGACCTGCAATGAGACACAAAACAATTACTAAAATGGGCAAAAAAACGAGAAAGAGATGAAAAATGATCTGAAAAAGGACATAAACCAACCACAAAGAGACACAAAAAGACCACAAAGAGATGCAAAGGACACAAAGAGACACAAAATAATTAAAAAACAGGCAAAAAAAGCCAGAAAGAGACAAAAATGACAGAAAAAATGACATCAAATGACCACAAAGAGACACAAAAAACAATATGAAGTTTTTTTTGCGCCGGTGTCGGAGAGGTGGTGGGGCCTTTTACATATCTGTGTCCAGGGCCCTATTGTCTCATAATCTGCCCCTGCTAAAATGGGGCTTTGAAGGCTTTTCTTATAGTAGTGTTTTTCTGCTTGATTGCAGAGAGGACGGTGGCCTTGGCAACAAAAGAGGCTATTCAGTATCTGTAACAAAAGCAGCCTCACATTAATGTTCCTCTTCACCAGCCATCCTCCTGCCAGAAAATCTGTAAGGTTAAGAAATAGAGAGTGAACAAAACCACAGTGGGTGTCAACAAATCAGCAGCCAGAGCGTCTTCCTCGCAGGCCTGTGGATTTAGATTATGAGGAAGAGGCCACATCAATCGCTGGGAAGGAGGAGGGGGGGGGGGGGTCTATCTGATCTCTTCTTAGCACCTCTGCTCTGACCCACATTTCTGCCTCCCAGAAGGCTGTGCGGGGTGGCAGTTGGTCGTTCAGCAGCCCAATCCTGCCAGGACTGGTGTCTGGCTCCACGGTAATCTTCACTGCTGTCGCCACCGTCCAACATGTTATGTCAAACATGTTAGCGCAGAAACAGAGACCGTGGAGTTCATGTAATCATTTGTTGGAGGGGAGAGAAGGACGAAAAAGCTTCCTCCTAAGCTGCCATTGCCCTGCAATTCTGGGATTTTAAATCAGGTCCATTATTGTAAGGCTGGAGATGACGTAAAAAGGTTTATAAATAGGTCCGCTCTAATAATTTTTTTCATGTGCTCAGTCTGAGAGAGGTGGCTTCGGCCACTTCTCTCAGACTGAGGTGATGAACCTGGTGGATGTGCTGCGTTTGTTCCTTCTCTTTGACAGTAAATGTGATTTAAATTGGTCTCTGCTCTGAATTTACTTTGAACAATAGGAGTGTGTGACATGACTGAGCTGTGGTGTTTGTATTGTGTCCAAAACACAGATTGTGTATTAAATTGGACAATGCTACTCCACTTTGAAGCCAAAAAATCCTGCATACAGCCAATGCTTTCTTGTGCTGGTGACATCATTTGGTGCCAGAGTCTGCACAGCAGCGATCACAGCAGTATTTAGATCCCACCCATACAGCCATCCAACAAACTGTGAGCAGCGCCAGTGATCCAGAGCACACCAATGGGTGCACACAGCTGTCAATCATCGTCAAACCTTTTTTGGCATCAAGTAAACCAACCTTACCAGAAAAGTGAAGACTTGAATATACAGCAGTGTGATAAGAAATTCCTAAAATGACAGGAAAATGTATTTGGCGTGCACTTAAATCTTTTTGTTTCATTTGAAATTAGGTGATTGTCAGGAATCCCAGAGGAACATTAATCCTTCACCAATGTCACAATAAGCAAACATGTCAAATATGAAGTGTTGACAAGGTTCATGGAGGTTTTGTGTCCAAATAATGACACAAAATTACTGATTACAAAATGAATCATTTAGCTTTAACAACAGCTTTTGTCATTTATTGCTGCAGAATCTAAAAGGAGAAATCCACCATTTTAAAAATGTGAATGTTCATTCAAAATTATTTCTATATTTACAATACAGCAACATTTTTTGGTAACTAAATCAGGTATTTTGACGGAAAGATAGAATTTGTAACTTTTCTGCATTAGAATGTCAAAAACTACTGAACCAGTGTTATATATTATAAATTTCTATGAGTTGTGTACTTACAATATCCCAATTTTTTCCAACAATGTACCTCTTACCTGTAAACCCAGAGAAATTTGTAATCTCAATCAAGGACACAGTCCACGTCATTTGGTCACCATTGCCTGTCAATGGCGTAATATCCCCTTTGCGTGTGTGTCAGGTTTGTGCTTGCCTGAAAGAAACTATGATAAATTGACCTTATACTCAGTTTTAAACCACGTTTTTACAAAACACTTTGTGGATCTTGGTCGTTTTTAATTATATGTTTAAATTGTATGAAGTCGAGCGTAAGCAGACGCTGCTGTTCCTCATGATGATATCACAGACTCTGAAAATGCATTACAAACTGGAGCTGTGCAGTTTGACAGATGTTAGCATGTAGGGGGCAGGTTGACTGATATCAGACAGAATTGTCAACTTGTTGAACTGTTTCCATCTTCAGTCAACTCCAACTTAGTGGAGTGGGTGGATTGAAAGTTCTGGACCCAGGCAAGGAGGCAGGCAGAGTCTAACAAGATGCTGCCAGTTGAAAAATCTGCAATCTAATGTTTTCTGGAGTTTTGCTCAGACTAAGGAAGTTCAACACTGGAGTAACCTTTGAATTAAAAATGCCACGCCAAATTTGCACCCATCATCATTCTTTTGGCTTGTGTACCTTACTTAAGGGCCTAGAATCACAATGCAAAGTATAGGCAGGGCCTGAAGTAATGCGAGTTAAAATAAGGAAGGTAATACAAATACCTCGACTAATACCAATTAATAGTTTCAAGTGATTTGTTTAATATGGATTCCTGAATCTGCTGCTGAACCACAGACCCTTCCTGAAGGGAAGATCATCTTTGTTTCCTCTGCATTTGTAGGCAATCATCAACTGCACCGTCACACCCAGCATGACATTTACCAAGACGTCCCAGAAGTTCGGTCAGTGGGCGGACAGCAGGGCCAACACTGTGTACGGTCTTGGTTTTGCCACAGAGCAGCAGCTGCATCAGGTAAACTAACACAAAGTCAAACGGAGGTCACAGCGCTGATAAATACTTCAGGAAATCTTCTTTATTCATCAAAACCTCTCAATCATTGTACATTTGCGGAGGTTAATGAGTGCTGCATTATTAATGTTTAATTACCTGAAACAGTCTGTCCTCCTTTGAAAAGTTCTCCGAGAAGTTCAAGGAGGTGAAAGATGCAGCACGTCTGGCTCGAGAGAAGTCGCAGGATAAAGAACTGGCCAACACGGCGCTCAGCATCGCTGCTCCTCAGGTGAGGGGAAAAAAAACGTGAACGTGAAAGTAGAGCAAGCCTCTGCAGGTATCAGGCAGAAAGTGTAGACGTGAGAACAGTGTCATGATCCACAGAAGCATCCAGTGATGCATTGTGGGCATTTTTAGGAGTGAGTGTGAGCACAGGCCAAGGTTAGATGGATGCACCTGTGTTACTTTGCAGCAGTTCAGCTACTAGACGCTGTTATTAAATCAAAGGATGGATAGAGAGGGAGAAAAGGAGGCAAAGGAAAGATGAGCTGGGTCACTTGTCTCGGAGGGAAGAGAAAGTGAGGAAAACTAGGGCGATGGTAAAATTATCCCGTGCCACTCAGCGGTGCGCCGCATCCACTGCCACCGAGAAGCCTGTGACTCAAACAGTGTAATGATGAAACTGTAGTCAGCTCAGGGCTTTTTTGATCAATAGAGAATAATTACCCATCAGTTACATCTGCTTGGTCATGAGGAACATGCCCGTTTCCTTTTAATTCTACGGCTGAACAGATTCCAAGTGATGTCTCTCGCTCCACGTCTTTATCGATTTAATGAACACGTTGGAGAAGGTCCAGACAGTTGCCAGCCGCGTCAATTAATAGTGCTTGATTCTTGCTAAGTAGCACAGCGCTGCATTACTGCTTACGGTTGTGATATTCTTGGAAAGGTGATCATGTGTGGGGAGCTTTGTGATGACATGTTTCTCTGTCTGTTCTTTCCACCTGATGGATTTCCTCCATAGTTCTCACAGGTGAGTCTGTCATTGTTGTTGTAGTATTATTATATGTGTGTCTGTCCCTGAATCTATTTCAACCTGACATGTTGGGCTGATAGCTCTTATTTTATCAGACCAAAACAAGCACCATAATAGGTTCAGTTCACATCACCATGAGTCCATCAGAGAGAGGGAGAAAAGAACTTCTGCTACATAACTTAACTTCATTTCTGTTTTTTTTTTAATTTAAACATTGAGCAGTCTTTATTGGACTTTAATGCAAATGAGATTTTTAAGCTTTGACAGTAATTTCATGAAAGAAGCAGCCCCTCTCTCGTCTATGAAAAACCCATTTGCTGTTGAGATGCGGCGTGTTGTGTCACTGTGTGCGTTATCAGGAGAGTCCATTTACTGATGTGTTTCTCAGGACCTCTCGGATGAACTCCAGTCTCCACCGGTGATGTGTGTGAACGGGCCCGAGGACAAGCTGTTCCGCAGCCAGAGCGCGGACATCACCCTGTCTTCTGAGAAGGAGCGCATTAAAAAGATGCTCTCTGAGGGGTAACTGAGTTATACACACCCACCAAAACACACACACACACACATCAGCAGATTGGAAACTGAGGAGATGAACTCCTCTTCTCTGAGTCTAATCTCACTCTCTGTCCAAACACCTTAAGGGACAGTTCAGTTGTGGTGCTGAAAGCGACAAAAGCATACAGCAATATCTCTTTCCAGAAATCATGACCCAGTTACTTAAGATAATCCACAGACCTTGTTGTGAGCAGTTTCATTCATGAACATTTTTCTTTGTACAGAACTACACCCAACAGCTGTATCATTGCATAGAAGGAAGCGTGAATCAACATATGAACAAGAGGCTCATGGTTATGACAGTGCGAGTTATAAACGTTAATGGCATCCTCCTTGGCTGAGCTGTAACGTGAGCTAGTTGGTGGTGCTAGGTGAGCTCGCAGTAGATGCATGCTTCCCTCTGCGCAATGATTTGGTTGGTGGATGAAGTTCAGATGAAAGAAAATAGTTCCTACATGAAACTGCTCACAACAAAGTCTGTGGATTATCTTGAGTAACTGGGTCATGATTTCTGGAAAGAGACATTGCTGTTGAGTTTTTCAAATGTACTTTTTTGTCACTTTGAGCACCACAAGCCGAGTGCCATCTATTTAGTGCCATCATTTTGGAGAGAAGGCAGACCGATAGGCTACTCAATAGGCAGGCCAATATCTCCAACACTCGACAACTCACCAACCCACAGTGTTCCCTAGTGGTATTATTGTTGCCGCTGCCACAAAGACAACGTGACTGCTTTCCGTTTTTTGTTGTGTTTTTTTCAGAGCCAAGCAACTACCACAGTTTCCACCGTTACTTTGTTTCTCCATCCGCCGTTTCCATTATAGGGGATAGAAACTGCAAATAACTTCCACTGATTCTCTTTGGTAACTGGGATAGCTACCAATAGCAACCTCAGAAAACAAAAACATTTTCCTCTTCCTGTTTAGTTGCGCAATGGTTGATGCACTTCCTTTGCGTCATACAATGAGCCTTAACTTCCTTGATCATACCCGGTTGCAGACGGAATTACAGAGTGAAAGTGACGCTTATTGGGAACCAGACTGAACGCAGATAGTGTCATTCTATAGCCATTACATTGTGAAATCAAAATGTACTTCAT
Source organism: Epinephelus awoara (assembly GCA_035609425.1). NCBI lineage: Eukaryota > Metazoa > Chordata > Actinopteri > Perciformes > Serranidae > Epinephelus > Epinephelus awoara. The sequence continues at coordinate 13,624,578 of CM069306.1, read as the reverse complement.
AATCATCATAATAATTCATAAGTTTAAGCAAAAAATGTGTCTATTTACACTTTAAAGTCTGTGATAATTATCGCTTTGTAGAATGCTTGTTTTGTGTCGTGTGTCAATTCAGCGTTTATGTGTCTACTCGTCCTTTAAAAATCTTGATTGTAGACTCTCAGTTTCGCTGTTCATCTACTCTGCTGCACACAAAGTTCAAACTTGGTTTGAAACAAGATGAAAAACTCAAAGTTATCTCTCACTTTATCAAGTGCTCACAAACATGAATAGAGCTGAGCTTGACAGTTTATCATTGACCATGGAGATACAGCAGTTAAACAAAAAGGCACAAGGTCTGTTTTCTAAAAAATTCTGTAGCTTTCAGCCACAGCTCATGGCCTTCATCGGTGGAGTGGAGCTGTTAGTTATCACATGACCTTAGTATGGAATTTCAGTCACATGGTAACAGGTGATAACTATCTGAGCAATGTTGCTTAAAGCTTCCAGAAATGTTCAGTAAATGGAGCTCTTTTTACAGTGAGAAATAAGCTTATTCACTTTCTTGCCCACGGTTGGATGAGGAGATTGATACACTCTCAGTAAAACAGGCCTCCTCCTAGATTATGTGTGCACGTATATGCTGTGATAAATAATACGCATGATTCTATGAATTACATAAGAGACGTGAAATCATTACATGTAAACAATTTCAATCAATTTTGGTTCAGTCTGCAGAAAAGATCAGTCAGATTCTCTCTCCATCCTCGATCCGTCGCCTTTGTCCGGAGCCTCTTCATCTTGAAAGCTTGAGGTTGTCCCATGGCAACAGTTTACCATGGCAACCATTAAGGAGCCACTTTCTATTGTAATAATTGGACCGTAGGATTTAAAAGCATTGTGGGTGGCTCACACTGACTGAATGAAGAGATGCTTACAAGCCTTATTTGATGTTGTGTATGAGTCAACACCTCAACAATGGCCCTTTCACTTCCCAGAGAACCGAAATTAAATGACGTCAAACTGTAATTAACCTTGGAAATGAAAACCATGTCAGTGAACCCTGAAAGAGGTCATGGATTACCTGCTCAACTGTAATCAATAGTATTAATTAAATGAAATATGTGGCGACCTCATGCAGTCGAGCTGATGATCGAATCAGTGTGTCCAAACTCATTTGTTTTCCAAACTGCAGTGTAAATACAAGCAGCATCACAGGGATGATTAATCTGTTTGTTCGTCTGTTTATTGGTATGAAATTGCTGTACTGTAGCTTAACACTTAATATATAGACATGTGAGTGTATACATTTAAAATATCATGTACTGGCACACATGGCACATTCAGTCCCAAGTCAGCTTAAAGTGAAACAGATGATGACACTTTATGTTCAGAATATTTAATCTGCAGCCAAAGTCAGTGCGATAGTATCACTAAAATAGAAAAAAAAATTTAACTACGCAAAAGACTCTATGATGCCAAATTTACTTTACAACCGCCTTGGTCAATGACGACTATTTCCTGCTTCTTTGTTCCCTGGTGCTTCCAAAGTAAATTAAACTTTTAAAAAAACATGTCAGCACTCTAATTTCCTGGGGAGAAAGAAAATAGTCTTTCAGTGTCACATTCATTCTTTTGATGAAAATGACTTTTAGATAGTCAACTCTCCAGGATTAGAGGATCACTGTTGGAACAGTTTGGCCTTGTTGTTTGCACTCGGGGCATTTTAATGAGTGTATCTTTGCTTTGTTGTAAGACCTGTGAAATGACCTTCAGTTGGGGCAGTAGCTGTGTGCTGCTGCAGGCTGCAGTCCTTACAGAGTTCTTAATGCTGTTACAGTAGCTTGCTGCTTGTGTTAACCAGGCCAGCAGTTTTTCATCATGTTCCAAACTCTTTGCAGCAGTAAAATCTGGGTTGTTACTACACAGCCATAGTATCCAGTAAACATAGACATTAAACTGTTGGCTTCAAAGATGTAAAATAATTATGTGCAGTATAAGCCATAGCATCATAACGCTTATATTTACTGTGTCATATATGTCATGTAATGTGTATCACTGGTTTACAGTTTTGCGTTTGTGTTGTTCAGGTCGATCTGTGAGATGAACCTGGAGGCTGAGCTCTTCACTCTGCAGGACAGCAACACCAAACTGGTGGCAGCTTTGCATGAGGCTAATGCTAATGTGGAGCAGTGGAAGAAACAGCTGGCAGCGTATCAGGAGGAGACAGACAGGCTCAGAGAGCAGGTGAGACACTACTGTGTTCAGTCTGACACTCAGGTACAGAGGGCACTTTGAAGATGCTCTGTATGAGGGTGCTTACCATGAACACTGAATTAGCCATTATCAAGATATTAATTCTAAAGCAAAACTCAAGTCTGTGTCAATCACAGTGAGTTAAAAGCACAGTTCAACCCAAAATCTAAAATACACAGTTTTCCTCTTACCTGTAGTGCTATTTATCCGTCTGGATTGTTTTGGTGTGAGTTGCTGAGTGTTGGCTATATCAGCCGTAGAGATGTCTGCCTTCTCTCCAATATAATGGGACTACATTAGCCTGGAAATCCAGACTCAAATCTAGAAAGATTTTGAGTCTGGCCCTCACCGATACACCCTTCCTACCCAAGGGGCGGCACTAACTGAGGCATTTCAAATGCGGGCGCACGCATTTGGATAGCACGATGGCCAATCAGATAAAAAAAACAAGCTGACGTACTCATTGCGCTAAGCCCCATTTGTTTGCCGAACAGTGGGGCTAACTGATATATTACGCTTTTGCCGTATCCCGTCGGCAAAACAGCAAAAAACGTCCTTCGTGGAAACGAAGGTCTTCTAGGACAGTCTTCTGTTCCTCGCTCAAGGAAAAAGATAAGTGTAGTTGGCTTAGCGTTTCTACCAAAGCTAAACTGAATGGACGTAGTGGTTCGGCAGCTGCCATCTTGGCTGTTTACTTTTCGACTCCCTACGGCGCAGCGCTGTCCTCACCATGTCACGCCCGCCCAGAGCCCATCTCTGTCAGATAGACTGATCTGATTGGTCCGATTGACGATTCAGCAGGCTCTGCTCGTCGGGGCCAGATTCCCGTGCAGTGCAAATTCGAATTTGCTAGGGGCGGGGCATCTGGATTTCCAGGTTAGAACTACATGGCACTCAGCGTGTGGTGTTTACTGCACCAAAAAATGTTTGTGAAAGCAGCAATGTCTCTCTCCAGAAATCATGATACTCAAGATAACCCACAGACCCTATTGTGAGCAGTTTCATGTAGGAACTATTTTTCTTTCTACTGAACTACACCCACCAACCATATCACCGCACAGAAGGAAGCGTGCATCTACTCATGGATGAGAGGATTGTCCCTGTGATGGTGCAAGATATAAACATTAATGTTGTCCTTGTCTTCAAGCTATAACATTAGCTAACTCACTGGTGTTAGGGGAGCTAGCAGAAGATGCACACTTCCTTCTGCATGGTTTGACTGTTAGCAAGTATAGTTTGATACACTTACCTCGGCACTACAGGTAAGAGGCAAAACATGTAATCTTGATATTGGGTTGAACTGTCCCTTTAACTTACACAGCTCCATATCAGCCATCTCCAAAGTAAGTAGCAAACAACAGCCATAAACTTACTCCGAACAACATACTATAATGTTCTAAAGCAGTGGTTCCCAACTGGTCCAGCCATGGGGTCAGATTTCTTCTTAGTTATCAGTTCAAGGTCCACACAGTTTAATTTATTCAGCGTCATATTTGCATTTGGCCATGTTGTCGAGCTAGTTTTCCGTCTCTGTTAAGTAGCTATCCAATATTCATCCACTCTACAGCAGGAAACCACACTTCGGAAATTCACTGTACTTCAAAATAATGTCTTTTTTACAAACTTGACACATTTGTGAGTCACTTGCGGTCCATTCAGAATGGACCCACGACCCATTTTAGACCACAACCCACCAGTTGGGAACCACTGTTCTCAAGCCTTCATTAGCAGGTTTAGAAGTACATTCTTCTCAGGTTGTACTTCAGGAGTGTGGAGATAAAGATTTTCGCTGACTTCCTCCTCATACACTCTAAGTTCTAAATTTAAAAGTAATTCAATTTATCTTGTCACAATTTAAATTAGCTTTACTCGAGAAAAAAATACACGGATATTTAATCTTAAGTGTCATTTTTAGAAACTCGGGAACCTAAAAGGTGCCTGGGTATCATACATATCATGTAAAATTCAATATGAAGATTATATCAACATTTATCATCTTCAGGTGAACAGGAAAGAGAAGAATTTCCTTTTTTTAATGCAGAGAAAGTGTTGGGCCTACGTTTTTTAAACAGTATGTTGTTTCTCTTTGAAGTTACACTATGCAGGACTGTCCGTTACTGTCTGTAGACATGCTCGCCAACAAAAGTGAAGGTAAAAGCTAACTCCAGATTGACTCTGGTTTGGCATTTCGCCTCACTACATACATGCTGCTTATGGTTTAGCAGCTGGTCGCTACCTTTTTATAAAGCCCCAACCTCACCTGAGCATACGGAGGCCACATGGGCATAGATGTCCCGGACAGCAAAAATATGATGGAAATAAAAAAATACAGGCAGAGGGCAGAGTCTCTGCAGAAAAATACAAAGTTCTGACTGTGTTAACAGCTATACATAATTAAAGTATATAGAGTCCTCCGAGCACTTCCACAGTCAAAAGTCATGCAGCTCATGTGAACTACAGACACAAAATTATGTCTACAAAGTGTGTTTTAGCGTTGTGATAGCCTGGTGACCTGTCCAGGAAGTACCCTGCCTCTCACCCAGTGCATGCTGAAAAGGATAAGCGGTTTATATGAATGGATGGATGGTTGACGGATGGATTAACTGTTACATGAAAAGCTTTGTGGGAAATTTGACCTCAAAATCTACAGCTACATATTTCATGTATTATAGAGAGCTAATAGTGTTTCTGAGCAGAGGTGAGTGTTGAAACCATGGTCTGTGTAAAAAAAAAGGGGGTGATGTCACCCATTCAGCATTTCAGCTGTCGCCATCTTGGAGTTTTGGGGACAGAAGTGACCATATTTGGAGGAGAGTTTGGAGCTGTGGAGGAGTGAGGGGTGGATCTGACTCTCAGACTGTCACTCAAGCAGCCCTGCGCTTAAATATTAAACTTTAAGCCTTAATAAAATAATGCTGGGCGTTCTAACATGGGGATCTATGGGAGTGTTTGGAGCCAGCCTCCAGTGGCCATTTAAGGAACTGCAGTTTTTGGCACCTCTCCTATTGGCTTCATTTTCAGCCCCGGAGGTTGCGGCTTGGTTGAAACAGATTTGTTCAAAGATGAAACATCGCTAGTTAATGAAAAGTTAAATCAGGCCAAAAACCCTCCATGCCTTAGAGTCAACCACTGAAAAGTAGTTGTTTTCTCTTGTGGCTTCATGTGCAGCCAAGTCCTTATTCATTCTGTTGTAACCTGCAGGGCAGAAGCTGATGGTTAAGGTCACACCTAATTATCAATGCTGGAGCTGTGAAGCTCTGCAGGAGGAGCAGACACTCAGATTATTGGTGAAGTAAAGCCTCGCTCAAACAAGGCTGACAGGACTCTGTCACTCTGTTGCTCTCAGTAACACTGAGTCGCACGTCCTTCTCTGCTGAGAGAGGTCGTGCTTTTTTTGATTGGCTTCATTTCCTCGGTTTGAAAGCACTTGTTCAGCAAAATAAAAAAAGGACAAGTTAGTCAGGCTGGCAACACACTTCATCATTCTTTGACATGACTTGCGCTGCGGGCGTTTTCCCTCCAACGCTTTAATCAAGGTGTTCCCTGCCGGTTGAACCGGTTCACCATGCACACGTTAATGTAGCATTTCACCACAAGGGAATTCGGTCTAAACACCCTGGGCCTCAGGAGAGTTTCACACATGAATTACCTCGTAGGTTCCAGTGAATGCAAATGCCCGTGCCCTCCCTCTCCTCACTCATCAATAAAAGGTATTTTCACATTTGCTGGTAGCTGATTCCTCTGGGAGCGACCTCGCCTCAGGCTGACAATTACAAACCTCTCTGATTCAATGCTTTAATACCTTGATCCTTTTCCATTATAGCCCAGCTTTACAGTATTGATCACTGCTCTTTAATTCTGCCCCACACGCCTGGTATTTCAAACACTGTTTTGGTCCACATCAACAAATTAATTCATACAAGTGAGAACTCTGTCTCCTTTGGACCGAGCTCGCTCTCTCTATCTGAGGAAGGGGACCAGGTGGCTGAAAATGGTTCACGTCTCTGGGGTGGTGTGGGAGGGAGAGGGGTTTGTAGGACAGCAATATCCTACTTTCAATGCCCCAGTTAGGAAAAAATGAAAAATCACCAGAGGGAGCTGGCATCCACTCGGTTCTCGCTTTTTTTTTTCTTCCTTCTACCGCTCCTTCTCGTCTCAACCATACATGGTTTAAAATAATCCAGCCTGTCTCTTTCAGACAGGGAGGCATTTTTAGAGGTTGTGCTTCTGCTTTTTTTTCTGATTCATGAGGCCCAGATGACAAAGCAGCAAGGATTTCACTCCTGCGTACCTGATAATGACATGACTCACTCATCTGCCTGTTGATCAGTCTTGTTAAAGTTGTAGCGTGTTTTAACTTGTAGACAAAGGGAAGAAAAAAAGTCATGATGTGCAGATAAAATTGAAAGCAAAGATCCACACAAAAGAACATCAAACAGATAGTCTGGAAAAAACAGGTTCCTTCTCACACTCCTGCTTTTAATGGCATTTGCTAGAATCTACCCCAGCTCACCGCACACAACCAGTCAGAGCTGAGGGGTCTCTAACGCTGCTGTCAGTCATGTCAATCACTGCTTGTAAGCTGCGTTCACAGTCAAACAATCAAACAAGGCAGCACTGATCAAATACAAATCAAGATTATGTTACTGCATTGCCTGTTTGTCACCTCAGATGTTTTCAGGAACTTATTTTAGTGTACTGTTTAGCTGTGAAATGAGACCGCTTCGTCTGGCTGGTGCTTTGTTTTGGCTTGACTGTTTTCAATGTGGCGGCATGGTCACAAACCTCATTTCGCAGCACAAAATTATGTTTTTGATCGCTGTTTGATCAGCACTGCCTGGTTTGACAGTTTTAGAGCACAAGCAGTAACTGACATGATTGACAGCTGCTTCCTTTGAAAATGACCTTAGATTGGCCAAAGTCTCCAGTCACAGCCTAGATTTTCTAAAACCAAGTGGAGGAAGTTGAATGTTCTCTCAAACCATTTGAATTGACCCTTTGCTAAATCCCGCCCCAGGAGGCAGATTGGCCAATCATAACGTAGCATCAGGCCGGCTCAGACCAGGGTCTGACAACAACACAGCTGTGCTTCATTGACTCTAATGCAGTCGTTTCAGATTTCCTTTTCAGGCTGGTTTTGTAGATTTGGAGCTAAATGTTGTGCCTGGGCCACGTCGTGTATTAATGATACTCGTTACCTGGAGAGGTTGGAAAAAGATACATGTTTCTTCCCTGTTCCAAAACCAAAATCAAACCCTGAAAAGTGTAGGGTTAGCTAGCTAGCTACTGAAGATATAGCCTACTGAATGTATACACATGCGTGAAGGGAAGCGGGGAAACTTTGCTGATATTCAACCAGCTGTGTGTCATCGCATTGTGCGCAGATGAATGTTGTTTGACTTGAAGTTTCCCTTTATATTCATTGTCTTGTGTGGCGATCAGCAGTGATGTGGTGGTTCACTTTTACACTGTGATCTGTAGCCTGTAGTTTGGCTTTAGCTTCTAACTATCTTTGTCTTTATAACCTGTTGTTGCTGCTGAGTCAGTTTGACATCCTGGATATATTCTTCAAAGACAGACTGTAGACCCCTCTGTCTGCTTCTCTCTGGAATCACTCTTTCATTTTTCCAAAAATATGTTCATATTTCTTCAGGAGCAGCTTGTCGGACCATCACAAAGGAGTGGGGCTTAGCGAAAGGTCAATAACAATATGCTCTCAATATTTAAGAATACTGAATGCCAAGGTTTTCGTGTGAAGCTATGTCCCACATGTTGAACCTGATTTAATGTAGTGTGTGTGTGTGTGTGTGTGTGTGTGTGTGTGTGTGTGTGTGTGTGTGTGTGTGTGTGTGTATTAAGGTGGCTGAGTTAGAAGCCCATGGAGGCCATGGCCCCAGTGACATGCTGAAGGATGAGCTGACCCAGTCCCTGGAGGAGCTGGAGGCCCTGCTGAAGGCCAAAGATGAGGTTGGTGTTCTTTGTTCCACTTTTATCCTCAGCTAGGGTCAGAGGCCGGAAGCTGCAGGGTTCATCACAGGTGTTAATGATGAAAGATTCAGCCGCTGAAACTCCTTCAAATCTTTTCCCAGGAAATCCACATTTTGCAAAACAAGAAAGCCGAGTACCACGAGATGGAGCACGACAGAGATGAGGCCATTCACAGATTACGGGTAGGAGGGAGATTACAGCAATGTGGTATGCTTTTATGATTTATGTAGTGGTTTGCAGGGGTTGAGTTGTGCCTTTGCACTGTCCTTTGTTTGTCTTCTTCTCTGGTGTGGTGAAAGCATAGTGCAGCGAGAGACGACCTGCACAGAGAGAACAAAAGGACAATCAGACTAGTGTCTGGATTTTAAATGCTTGTATTTGATACATTACAGGACGACACAGACAGTGGGAAAATGTGCAAAATGCAAATGTTCCAGTCCATGTTGAACTTTCCGCAGTGCAAAATGAAGCATGCATGATGAGTCACCCTGTATGCAGCTCACTCTACAGGTGCACCGAGTCCATCATATAGAGCCTGTGTGTTTGTAAGCAAGCATCACGCATGCTTCATTTTGCACTGTGGAAAGTCCAATAAGCACAGAAGCATTCGCACTCTTTGCACTGACTACGCTTACATGCACAATGATATTCCAGTATTATTTCAAATGTGACAATATTCTTTATGTGATACAGGTCATGTAAACAGCATATTCTGTTTGCAGTGTTTGAATGTAGCATTTTCTGATTAAGATGTGGCATATTTGCCGGCAGTAGGAGGAATTTAGGAGCATTCCTAGCACATTCAGAATATAGCCCCGTTTCCACCAAACACTTTCAGTATGGTATCTTTGGAACCAAAAGTAGCCCTTCAGACATGGGACCTAGACCCTAGCGTTTCCACCGCAAACAGTACTCTTAAATGTGGGTGGGGTTGTTGTCACTCACTGCTCCGTCCAGCACTCACTGTAAGTCTGCACCTTGTTTATCGTCCACAAAACGAGGCTGCACGCCGACATTTTCAGAACAAAATAAAACAGGCTGCAGTGAAAGTGTCTCTCAGGTGCAATCTGTTTTTCTCCGCCATTTTAATTAATTTCAGTAACTCTTGTACTTATCTTACTGAATACACTTTGTATCTTTTATATTATATTACAAAAAACTGGGCCCAGTGAGTGACCCTGACCCAGGGAAGCCACTGGTTGTTCTGGTTGTTACTGGTTGTGAATGTTAAATTGTGGTTACTACATTTAGCGTTACTGTAATTTGAAGCATTCACTGGCACAAGAATTTCCTTCGGGATAAATAAAGTTCTATTGAATTGAAGTGAATTGAAACCAAAAGAAAAATTTCTCGGAAGAAGAAACAAACCTACTTTTTGGAGATGTCCAAATATCCCAACACCAACCTTTTCAAGAAGGTGGTTGAATGAATGAAAGAAGGAGGCTGTGTTCGCACAGTTGAATTAGTCCATCACTGGTAGAGGGCACGTTAATCAGAGTATGCACGGCTGCATGTTACCTGGAATGTTAGTGGAATATTCACTTTCATTAGCTATGTCAACAGCTTAGTAGGAGTATTGTCTTTTTTGGAATAAGGGCAAAAACGAGAATATTTTGTGCATGTTAACGTATTGGTACAGCCCTGTGATGTTTTAAATAGTAGCATTTAATTAAAAGTTAAACTGACAACAGCCTCTTCTTCTCTGCAGGAGACAGAGATGCGCAACGTAGAGCTGGAGCGTCGCATCCAGAACACAGAGCAGAACCTGAGCAACTCTCTGGAGGAACGGGATCGCATGGACTCTGAGATCCAGAGGGCCATCGAAATTCTGGACATCAAGATCTTTGACCTTAATGACCTTCGCCAGAGCCTGGTGAAACTCATCGACAAATAAGAAGGTGAAAACCCAACCCGACAGAGAAAGAGATGTGACAGGGTTAAATTTGACGTGGCCGATGCAATGGGGGGGAGCAAACAAAACAAGATGGAGCTGGTCCACGTCCTCTTCAAGCACAAGAACCACCTTGGCTGCAGGGAGGTCACTCCGTGTCTGTGTTGCGGTTGCGGTGGCTGTGCTGTACTCAACAACATACTGCAGGTGTTGGCCTACGCAGCAGCATATAGTACATGGTTTCGCTTGTCCAATCTAATGTAAACGCTTCATGTTGCTTTCAAGGGTAACATTCAATGCAATAAACCAACTTTAAGGTAAGTGCTTAACACTGCTAGACACTTAATATTGAGAACTGGTGCTTGTAGTTTTTCATAACTTTTGTACACAAAACGGCGATGCAGTGTCAATATGAATAAGAGGCCTTGTTTGTTTTTTGTTTTTCAACTTGCAGATAATATTTAAACACCTTAACGAGTCCATGAAGTGAATGCAGATTAAGAAAAGTGCACACAGCAAGATTGCTTTTAAGAGATCTGCGTATTTAACAGCCTGCGTACAACATAATTATTCCTAAATTAACAGTTAAGGTCTTGTAGTTGCCCGTTCATACAGTAGCAGCTGTGTAAAGTCAAGGACAAACTGGTTCTAGTCCTTCCCCACTGGAATAAGCAAAGACACGTTCAAGGTCAGTAGAAAAATAAGCTAATAGTGTTTTATATTTGGGTAAGGCATGGACACACAACTTAAGCATTAGATCTGAATACTGACACCAACAGAGCAGACTCATCCGCAGCTTGTCTATTATCACATCTTCATTTAAGCTCGTAAGAAACCTTTTAAATCTAAGATATGTGACAGTTACCTGCAAAGCACATTTTAGATAAGATATATCAAGTAATTACATTTAGGCTCAATAAGTATTTTCCACATGATATAAATCAGTAATGCAGTTAATAAGTGAACACAAGAAATCATCAGTTAGTATTACAGATTACAGTTAAGTTTAACTGGTCGTCCCGTGCATCATCTCTTAAAACACCACCGACTTAGGAGCTTATTTATGATATTTACGACGCATTCGAGGAAATTAAAGAGTGATTTTCTGCCTTCTGTCATTTCTCAGCACGTTACCTTTAGCTGTGGACTGTGTGCCACGCGCCTTCAGAGTGTGCATGAACTGTACGAAGAGTGAATTTATTTAAAAACACAAAATGTCTTTTATCACACAGACTGTATTGTTTAACATGATGCTGTGTTTGCATTATTTTTTCAAGCCTTATTGTTCTATTCTGTTCATCGAAGGACGGTTGGTTATAGTCATGCCAGCTCTGTGTGTCAAACTTTGGGCTGTTGTCGTGGCGGTTTGGAAATAAAAGTAAAGAATACAGTAGTTTTAATGTACTTCTTTCTTGTTGACAGTTACAATTGCATTAATCCAACAGGGTGTCTGCAGGTATAAAACTTACACTATACACTATAAAATGGTATACAAACACTATAAAACTTTTTAAGACCTTTTCGGGATCATTTTTAACCGCAGATTTTTAGACAAATCATATTTTTCTGATTCAAGCATCGCAGGTAGGTATAAAGGTAAGTAGTATATATATAGTTGTAGGTTTTATGTAGGAATATGGTTATTAAAGTGAGTTAGGTTAATCTATATTTTGCCAACAGGTAAGTGAAAATATAAAATAAAACTATAGTTTTAGGTTCAGTGGTAGGTTTAAAGATTTCTAACATCAGAAATGTGGATTTTTGTGCAGAAGAGCTTGACTCATTTTGACAGGAAGAAATTAAAAGTTGGATAAATAAACTTAAATAAATGTTTGTGCCAATTAAGACCTCAGAAATTTAAGTTTAAGGCTAGTTAATGACTTTTAAGGGATAATATTTAAATAATTGAACTCACAACATTTTGACTTTTGTTGATTGATTGAATTGATTTATATTACATTTACCTTCAGACTGCAAAATCCAAATTTAAAAGCCAAATTATTGAGTTTGTTTGTCACTTTTTTGGTCGTGCTCTACAGGCGTTGTCATGGAAACGTGAGATAGGGTTAGGGATAGGGGTAGGAGTGGGGGTAGGGTTAGGCTCACATCCATCAGCCAAGTTTGTGACCACAGGATTGCAGGTTTGATCCCCGGACCTGCAGGAAAAACGTGGGTGGGGAGAGTGAAACTGCGGTGCTTCCACTGAGGTGCCCCCGAGCAAGGTCCCCACCTCTGACTACTCCAGTGACGAATGCTATGTGGCTGACAGATCAGACTGGTTGTACTGGGCTGCTTCAAGTGTGACTGAGCGCATGTGCTTGAGTTTGAAGTTGGCATCCTAGAAAAAGAGAGCCTGGCTCTCAGTGAAACGTCCCTGAATAAAAGAAGCTGCCTTTTTTTTTTTTTTATTAAAGTAGATCGGTAACTTTGAAAAATATGGTGTCAAATTTTAGATTATAAAAAGTACAATAACCCACTGAAAACCAGGCGTTGAAGTACACTGTAGTTCATTCCAGGTGTGTGATGCAAAGAATCTAAAAGCAATCTGTCCCAAGTCAGTGTTAGTTCTAGGCGCCTGCAGCACTAACCAGCCCTGCAAACGTGATATGTGTTACAGCTCTCAAGCTAATAAGTGAAAAAATGAGAGCAATTTTAAACCAAATGTTGGTCCCTTCTAATAGAAAAAGAAGGCCAAGCCACTTTCACAATGTGTCTTCTGATCATCTGTAGCTACAGAACACATCCACTGGTCCGAATTTGATGCAGTCACACAAACCAGTAAGATATTCTGAAGAGGACTGTAAGTAAGAAACCATCTACTAATCAATTGTACTTGTCAGAATGTTTTATTGACAACATTGATCATTGATTCCAGCTGTTTACTTCAGCTTCTTCTTGGGTCTGAGGTGGTCGGTGTGTCCGCACTTCTTCTTGCGGCAGTTTGTGGCACGTGGATGTAGGCGAGCGTAGCACCTGAGCACGAGAGGAGCAAAGTGTTAGATCATCATCATGTCACTCTCAACAATGTCCCAGTGCCTTTGTTTTTCCTTTTTCTTAAGCACACAACTAATACGAATTACTTTGTTCAGTCTTTTAATCTCCACCTTCTCACTGAGCGGCAGTCCCTGTTCATTAAGCTACACTTTAAATGACCTTGTGTATACCTAAATGACCCACTGATTACGCTCTACCTGGATGCATGTTGAACTCTACACACAAATCTACAGACACAATCTTGTCATCATCCACCTGAATATTACTGTCTGACCTTAGATATAAAATGAATCTGTCTTGTCACAGATATGTTCCGCCACCACATTATCTTCACTGATTCCTGGTCAAACATCTCTAAAGGCTCTGATGGATGTGAAAAACACAGAAAATCAAACCATTTTTTATGATGGACGAACGTTTCGGACTCAGTGTGCAAACGTTACACAATAATCCAAACTGCCCCTGTTCAGCAAGGTAAAAGTCATGCTTTTGTCAATGGAGTCTGGCTTTGAAGAGAGAACATTCACTAGTTTGGATTCTTTGTTCAGCGGAGGCATGGGAGATTTAAAGTGTAACACGGGGTGAGTAACTGATATACAAATGGCCAGTTTGGTGGATGAATTATTCCTTACAAAAGCATTATCAGAAACACCAACTGCATTCATCCCCCAGTTTGAGAACACTGGGTTAGGCAGCTTTACACCAACGTCACACAATCTTATTTTGACAAGTTTCAATATGAGATATATAAACATTCCTCCCTTCCTGCTGTCTCTCAGAACAAATCCAGCCTCACCAGTATGACACCGTACTGTGTTTGCATACATACTTGCGGCACACCATCTTGTCACAGTTGTACTTCTGAGCCAGCATTTTCATAGAGGGCTCGATGATGCCCCCTCTCAGACGCAGCACCAGGTGGAGGGTGGACTCTGGGAAAGGAGAGAAATCATATAACAATCATGATGCAACAACGATGACCAAAGGCAGTCTTATAACGTCTGTCTTATAACGTTGGTGATGGTTCGCCACGGCGGAGGTGTAACATACCCTTCTGGATGTTGTAGTCGGACAAGGTGCGTCCATCCTCCAGCTGTTTCCCAGCAAAGATGAGACGCTGCTGATCAGGGGGGATACCTGGGAAAGAGTGCCACGACTGTGAATTGATGCTTGAGCCAGATGTGGAAAATCATTTAGTGTTTACAGCTGCCACTCAAATTATATCTCAGCGGTAGGTAAATACATAATGGGCGTACTTCTGATACTAATCTGACCCTTCGTTCATGTACATGTGCTCTTACATGAAATACATAGTATCCTTAATATTGTTAAGTATGGACTGACTTTCAAGGAACCTTCCTACATCATCCTATTGATGTGTATATTACAGATAAAGTGACTGATCACAGAAAACTAACATTTATAAATGCTCTTTGGGTTGTTTCAGATGTTAGAGTTGACACTGTGACACTGTATATACACCATTCAACCACTAATTCGTGAAGCTGGAGGGAATCCTCATGGAGGGATCCCATTCATTTCTTTGTTGTTGTTTTTTTCGATTATGCTTTTTATTGTTTCCTCGAGAAAGACCAAAAACTAAAAGTCTGCAGCAACCTACACCATAACATAACATAGTTACTTGTACATATTATAACAAATTTCCAGACTGTATAAGTATATTAAAGAGCACATTATTCATAAACATGAGAAAATAAATAATAATAATGATAATAATAATAATAAGAAGAAGAACAATCTGATTTTTCTCTTTATTAAACCGAAACTAGACGACATGAAGCACAGCTATGATGGCAGTAGGACCTCTGAGCCATCAATTTGTTACTGAGAATTCAGAGTTACACAGGAATTTGTGCATGTAGGAAAATAAAACAATATGCCACCCTAGATGATGACACTACACATGAATTATATCAGCCCTGTTAATGATCTAGAGGACAAATCATCTCTGATTTTACCTTCCTTGTCCTGGATTTTGGCCTTGACGTTGTCGATGGTGTCACTGGGCTCCACCTCGAGGGTAATGGTTTTACCCGTCAGCGTTTTCACAAAGATCTGCATTTTGGCTCACTGGAAAGAAAGAAAATGTGTCAGACTAACTAGAATGGACCAACAAGCACAGTAAAAGTCAACTGAGAACAGAGGGCTTATCTTGTGCTTTTAATAAGTTACTTCCTCATATTTGTAATCAAGTATCCAGGTACCTGTATTTGCTATGCTCTAGTGTTTTCAGCAGGTTCTTTTCAACAATGAGTGTGCCAGGACAGATTGAAAATACAGTATTATACATAGGCCTACTTTAAATGCAGAAAAGGGAGTTTAAAGACTACTTTAAACACGTTTAAGGTGAATTGCCTATTGGGCACAGCCAAAAACACACCACATAGAAAACTACTGCAGTTAAACCGACTGCTGACTGGATTTGAGCGCATCTCCCATGATATAATAAACATAAAATAAACGATTTATTTAGAAGTTTAAATAAATCTGTACTCACGTCGTGACCATTCACCAGCCCCAGTGAGGCTAAACAGGAACTAGATGAGCCCGGTGCTGTGCTTAAGTAAGAGGAACAAGCTCATCCAGTTTTTAATAATCTGGTCCGGTGACACATCTGCACGGATGGAGGAGGGTTGGTGTGTTGATCGCAGGTGCTGACATGTTGTAGATTAATTAGCAAGGCACGATTTGATGTGTTTAAATGATTCACATGCATATGATTGCTCTCAAACAGTGAAATAGACCAAGGAAATAAATGTTTATGTCGAAGAAAACGAAAAACATGTCGTCCCTGGGTGGGCTCGAACCACCAACCTTTCGGTTAACAGCCGAACGCGCTAACCGATTGCGCCACAGAGACAACCATGCACATTTACCTTACTTAGAAAAATTTGAAACATTACATTGTACATATGATACATACATTTATATATGATCACCATAATCACGTTGTTCACAGTTGCTCGGGCGCCATCTTGCGGCAGCCCCGACACGCTAATCGCGTTAACTTCACGCGAGAGCATGTATTGTTTCTCACCGCTAGGTGGCTAATCAAGTCCGAAACATACAAAAATAAAAAAGTAATTAAAAGAGATAAAAGCATACGAGACATTAAAAGATAGCGACTGACAAGAAGCAAGACAAACATTAAAAGAAGGTACGTGCCGTTACATGTGACTTAACGTTAGCGTTAAATGGTGAACTTTTTTTTGTTGTCTAATCAGACTGTCGAAAAACAGCTATCGTTAGCTTAGCGTTAGCGCTAACTTCCTGCGTCATAGCCTTAGCTAACTTTAACTACTGAGACAAACATATTGTATTACAATCGGTAAATTAGTGACAGTTAACGTAAGTGTAGTCAACAAAGACATTTAATATGAACCAGTAATTGACTGATATAATGTTGACATATGTTATTACAAATTAAACGATAGAGTCTCAACCAGTTAGCTCATGTTAGCAAAGTTAACCGTTACACTAGCATTGGTAAACGGATAAAGGTGGTAAATGTGCAGCTCCACCCCCACTGACGCTATTTAACAATATTCAATCAAACACAAAGTACGTTTATTTAACTTATCTCTTAAATTTACCCCATTTACACTGTTTTTGATGCTATGACAGAGAGTATGTAATGTCTGTTTCATTTCAGGATGGCACCCAGCATATTAGTGTCATCCTGGTGACAGTCAGCAGATGGCACTGTGGTACAGAAGAAGCTGTACAGCATGTAGTATGTGACATGATATAACTTAATTTATCCAAAGGGAAATTACTGTGCAGATAATAGTAAGAGTACAAATATAACAATCTGAAATTACAAGGATGGATGGAAAATAACAACAACATGCAAATTCAAAATAAATATAATATTTGCACTGTTAAAAAAACAGGTTAACAGTATGAACAGGTAAATGGTAAGGACCAAAAAGGTAGAGCCTCTAGAATAATTGTTATAAAACAATTAATCAAATATAAGCTACGTTTTAAGTTGTCAACAGACACTCAGACAACCTGTGAAATGATAGTGCAAGTGTAATTTGTATAATAAATGAAACAATTTAATTCTACTGAATCACAAAACTGTTTGTGTCTAAAAATCATCACAAGAAACATACATAGAAAGAGTAAAGTTGTGACTTTATTTCCTTCATTTCAATGTCTACTGCATGTTATGTAACAATTTAATTATTTTACAATATTAAACAACCACTTCTGTCTGTACTGGGTTTTACATCAGCAAGTTTACATCTATTTTTGCTATTGTGCTATTTCTTAGTCACAATCTCTTTTTGTCTACAAATGTGCTTTGTGAACTTGCTGTGTGACAAACAATGTAAACAATTTGTGGGCTGTAATGAAGAGAAACATCAGGCAGATACCTTCACAATTCCCTGATTTTACTACACACACAGGCCCTGTTTGCACCTGGTATTAACACTTGTCCTGGGTGACTGGATCACAAGTGGATATGTCTAAATACAGGTGTGAATGCAGCAAATGTGCCTCAATGCATCTTGAGATCTGAGCACTCAAACCACATTTGGAGGTGGTCTGGGCTGTATATGGCCACAGTGTTTCAGCAGTGTATACTCTAATGTGGGTTTCCAGCTTTGGGGCACTACCTGGTGCTTCTTCATCCTGTCCGAACCCAGCATCCACCCAGGTGTGCTCTTATGTACTGAAATTTGGCACTAATTTATTTGGAACAGTATCAATGTAATTCCATCAGTACCCTTAATTAAAGCACCAAGTTCGGTACCTGACCATACTCAAGGTGCACATAGAGACTCATTGTAACACAAGTTGTGAAGAGACGGACTTACAGCTGTCCACTTATGATGGGATCACCCAAGACAAACATTAATACCAGATGTAAACTGGATCACAGACTACCATTCCATAAATAAGTTAGTTAAAAAGGTCCACATTGTCAGTGTTACAGTCACTAAACAATGAATCATTCACAGTGGTTTCACAGCAGGTGTAGAAGCCCCAGTGGCCTAATGGATAAGGCACTGGCCTCCTAAGCCAGGGATTGTGGGTTCGAGTCCCATCTGGGGTGCATAGCAGAGTGGCGCAGCGGAAGCGTGCTGGGCCCATAACCCAGAGGTCGATAGATCGAAACTATCCTCTGCTATCTAAGCATTTTACAAACACTACTCATCAAACTCTCATAGCATTACCTGTCTATTTACACTTTTCGTTAAACATAAAGCACAGTGGCCTCAGCATACAGAAACTGTGGTGAGGAGTCTAAAAGATCACATCCATCAAATGTCAATCTACATGTAAACCATGGCTGTTTATTTTGGGACACAAAAAAAAATGGGACTTTATGTAAATGAAAAACATCAAGACTTTACTGAGCTTTGCGCATCCTGTCGGCTACAGATGCCCTGTGGTTGGTCAAATTATTGAGGACGCAACTGTTGGTCAACATAGACAGTTTGTTGTTCAAGGTGTCTTTACTTCTCTCCCAACAATAATCTCCTCCTTGATCCATATTTTCCTCTCCTCTATCGTCCCCTTCGTCTTCAACCTCGCTCTCTTCATCACTGCGCACATCTTTATCCAGCTGGAGACAGAATCAGATACAAGGTTTGACACATCTGACAAAGCTAAAGAACTAATCTAATCTTAGATGTTAATGTAGGAATTGACACCACATCTTTCCCTATGAATGCTACCATGCAGTGCAAGTTGATTTTACAGCTGATTCTCACCTTGCCTGTCAGGAATTTATAAACCATGCGTAAGATTAAGCCAGCCCAGAAGATGTGAAGACCCTGCAGCACCATCAGGAGGACGTTGAAAAAGTAGTAGCCAGCAAAAGGTTCAAACACCTCCATGGACAGCACCAGGGTGGTATGGATGATTCTGCAAGTAATCAAATAATTGCAATAACATTAGAAAGTGTTACAAGTCAGCCATGTTGTATTAAAGGTTCAGTGGGTGGGCAGCCGCAGTTGCAGTGGCATCTAGCAGTGAGGATGAAGAACTGGAACTTCTCCCGTGTGCCAAGCATGTAGGCAAAATGTGGTGGCCAACATGTATGGCCCTATTTAAAGAGTGTTTAGCCCTGTTTCAGGGCTAAACACTAAACAACACTGCACTTGCGTTAGAAGGACTAAAAGCACAAACCTGCTAGAGGTGCAGACTGATAAAGAAGGAAATGCAGTGGGTGCTGGACAGAACAGCGAGTGACAACAACACTGCTGTCATGAAAGAGTTTGTGGTTTGTGGTAGCAACGCTATGGTCTAGGTACCCTGTCTGAAGGGTTATTGTTGGTTCCAAAGTATCATACCAGAAGTGTTTGGTGGAAACAGGGCTCTTAATTTGTCCATTCTAGGCTACTGTAGAAAGATATGGCAGACTCCATTGGAGAGGACATACTCGGTATGTAAATACCAGTGGCTCATTCTAAGGTAACAAAAGCACAACAATTCTTATTTTCAAGTGATGATAAACTAATGAAAACATAGTTATGAATATTATATACCATTTTTGCCAATTGATGCCCTTCAATCCTACACACTGGACCTTCAAGTTGTTGAAAAATGAAAAAGACACCTCAAGGGTAAACCTTACCTGCTGGGGAAAATCACCAGTCGAGTCACGAGGAAGACCGTAGTAAACACAACAAACAGTGTGTCACACGTTTTCCTCCAGCCAGTGCCGTAGTTGAACATCTTGGCAGACTGCAAAAATACAAATGATTGTATTCATCAAACAAATACAAACCACAATTGAAGCTGTATGTAAAGCACAGTCACCACACTGAACAGAACATTATTTAAGCTTTATGCAAAAAGGGCCACTGAGCCAAGGCTGGGGATTAGGATAATAGGTCAACGGGAAAACATGTCTTCAACAAGGGGAAACTAAAAATGAACATGCATGTCAGTTCAGTCCATGATGAGACTGTAACTGTAAATGTTATCAGCATCGTCTTTCCTGTTGTTTTCTTTTACACGTCTTACTGAGTTTACTTCGTTAAAAAAAAAAGAGCTTTTTCTTTTTTAATATTCATTATATTCTTATGTACAATCGATTGTTTTGTTCAGGTAAACAGGGCATCATGGGCTGCTAAAGTGCTTTTAGCTATCAGGACTCAGTCACAGGATCAGCCTGCTGATCGCTCACAATAGACACTTCTTTTCTAAGAACAACCTCAAACACAAAGTGAACCTCTGGCTATAATTTACAAAATTTAGATTCACTTTGGTAGGGCTACACAGAGGCAGAAAAAAGGCCAACAGGGAAGTGAATCTATGGTGACATGCCCTGAGGAGATCAGTTACATGTTTAAGGTCCCGTGTGACTGTTTGGCTCAGGCCCTAGAGTCTGAATAGATGGCAAGAGACGCTTAATGTACAAGTTGTTCTTTTGAACTTGAATGTTACATGAAAGCAGCATGGCAGCAGGAGCGTTTGTGATATTACCTCCAGCAGAATGTCAGCGGAGTCATGAAGCAGCATGACCAAGGTGCCGATACGAATGTAGTTGGCACAGTAGGAGAAACTGAGCAGGAAGATGGTAGCCAAATGATGGATCACCTGTTCTTTAAAATCCTGGCAAAGTACACATACAGTAAATAACATCAGTGAAATAAAATGACCTTCATGTGTCAACAGAATGATTTAAATTCCTGCCCTCAAAGTAACTTATTAACCCTGTGTTAAGTGAAGTTTCTCATTAAAGCAGAAGTGCAAGCCATCAAGTATTAAATATGACTAGGCTTAAGCAAACACAAGGCTAATACCTTCACTCGTGTCCTTCTCTAAAGGGCAAATGAGTTGTGAGGCAGTGTAGATTAAAAACTCAGTTGTGTAACATTTATGCATGAATGGATGTTGAGGTCCTCACCTTCCTCTTGATGTCCACATAGATCCGGAGGAGCAAAGAGCCATAAAAACCCAACTCCAGCATGTAGTACCAGTAATGAGCTTTCTCCATGGGCTGGGGACAAACATCATTCAATAGTCATTAAAAAGTCAAACAAAAACACCTGGATATTTACTGGTGAAAGTAAAAGTATTTCACTATTTTCACTATTGCCTGTTGTGCTTTTTATTAATCTAGATTGATTTGCTGTGAGTTGCTGAGCATTGGAGATATCAGTCGTAGAGATGTCTGCCTTCTCTTCACTATAATAGCACTCAGCTTGTGGTGCTCAAAGCATCAAAAAAATACATTTGAAAAACCCAGCAAACAAGGTCTCTTTCCAGAAATCATGACTGGGTTGCTCATGATAATCCACAGACCTTGTTGTGAGCAGTTTCATGTAGGCACTATTTTCTCTCCACAGAACTACACTTGCCAACCATATCACTGCGAAGAAGGAAGTGTGCATCTACAGCTAGCTCATCTAGCACCATTGAGCTAGCTAATGTTACAGCTCAACCGAGGAGGACGCCACTAATGTTTACATATCCCACTGTCACCAGCACGAGCCTGTCATCCAGGAGTAGATGCATGTTTTCCTCTACGCAGTGATACAGTTTGCGGGTGTGGTTAGGTAGAAAGAACAAATTACAATGAAGAGAAACATGAGACAGGCACTGCATGCTTCACAATACCCTGGTTTTACTTCACACACAGACTAACATCCTGCCCATAAAAAAGCTTTTATAGAGTTTATGTTACAGTCACTGAACACTGAATCGGTCACAGTGTTGTTGTTTTTTTCACCTACAGTAGCCCCAGTGGCCTAATGGATAAGGCACTGGCCTCCTAAGCCAGGGATTGTGGGTTCGAGTCCCATCTGGGGTGCATAGCAGAGTGGCGCAGCGGAAGCGTGCTGGGCCCATAACCCAGAGGTCGATAGATCGAAACTATCCTCTGCTATCTAAACATTTTACAAACACTAATCATCAAACTCTTCACTGCTTTTCTAATTCCACTCCCCATTCAGCATACAAAACCATTTGTGAATTACTTGAGTACTTCATCAACAGAACATTAATTAGAAATTAATCGATAATTGATGAATCCATCTTTTCATTAACATTTGCTGGTTCTAGCCTTTTTAGTCTTTTGTGATAATAAACTAAATCTAAATATCTTTTGTTTTTCAGACTTTTGGCCAGACAAAGACATCTCCCTGGGCTTTGTGAAACAGTAAGAGGCATTTTCACTTATTTCTGACATTTTATCGAGCAAACAATTAGTCTGCAGTAAGCACTACAATGAACAGCAGGCAGGCACTGAACACTTTCATGATTCAATGATTCTACTTCACACAAATGCAGAAGAAGATTATCTCAAAAAGGATTATAGTGCCAGTGTTCCTGTCACTGATTTGTGCACAGTGGCTTCGCAGCAGCCCCAGAGGCCTGTCAGGGATAAAACACTGGCCTCCAAAGCAATTCTTTGTCACCGAGCCACATGGGAGATGTGAAGCAGAGTGGCGCAGCGGAAGCGTGCTGGGCCCATAACCCAGAGGTCGATGGATCGAAACCATCCTCTGCTATAGCAATGATGCTTTTAAAAGAAAAGCCCTGGATGTCTTTTGGTATTGGAGTGTTGATCGGATTAAATAAATGTTTGATGTCATCGGTTTGGGGCAGAGTTGCTCTCGATGTAAAAACACTTAGAGTTAAGTATCAATATATATGAAGCGCTAAAGAGGCACCTATATTCATAACAGTCTTAATTGCAATCATTTAAATGGCATGAGGATATTCTGGCAAAAAATAAAACACAGAAATAAAGAATACATGATTGTTCTTTCCTTCCTAACCATGGTATTCTTCCATGAAATGAGACACAATATGCATTGTTCTAATGAGAATGAGGAAAAAGATGTGCTTTTTTAACAATTCCTCTTTTAAACAAATGCAGTCTGTTTCCTTCAAACTCAGAGTTCAGTCACACTAACAGCTTCCACACAAAACAAGGCTTTCCTTGATGTTGTAATATAGGCCAAACCTGACAAGAATGAAGTCATGAAATAGGACACACTAACTATCCAAAGGAGATGATGCTGTGTTTTTACCTGATATGGATATTGCCTCCAACATTCCCTGTGGTCCCAGAACCATGGTCTCTGTAGATAAAAGAAAAAGACAGTGTTAAAGCTGTAGGACTTACATGGCAATGTTATTGCTTTAAAAACTTTTTTGAAACTCATACTCACATCTATCAAACAGGCGAGTCCACCTATGAAGGCTGTGAGGTAGAAAAAGAACCTCCAACTGCAAAATAAAACACATTAAAACAAATAAATCAACATAGCTTCAAAGTGTGTCTCTTTGTGCAGTGGCAATTCTTTAAAATTAGTCAAGTTCTCAGGTGATTTCTTTCCCCTGCTGTCTCTAGATTTTGCAGTGAACGCTGATTAATGTGTTCTTGCGGGAAGTCCTCTGTAAATCGAACGATAGAAGGGTTGAGCACTTACGCAGCTTCACCAAACTTCTTGGAACGACAGGGCCTGTCTTGATTCCTGCGAAGTCTGAACCAGGTCTCGATCTGCCTCTGGGTTTTGCCGCACAGCGACATCAAAGTCACAATTTCACTCTGGAACAACAATAGAAGGGAGAAATCGATTAAATGAAGAGGAATAGAAAGCACAAAGTGGTCTTGGAAGACATAGAGTATAATGTAATTAGAAATGGAAAGCATAAAGGCGGAAATGACAAAAGGGAGAAACAGACGCAGGCAGAGAGATCATCCCAACTTCATCTTGGGATCATCTTAACTTCCCAAAGTGTTGTCAAAGCAAAATGTAAAAGTGTTTGCTGAATAAGTGAAGTTATTCTTGTGTGTTGTGTTTTTAATGTCTCCTTCAGCAGATTAATGATCATCTGTAGGGTTGGTACAAACAGGCCTGCTGGGATTAATTAATTTGGTTGTGTGATGCAGTAAAAGTTTTATAGTCTGTGTTATTATTTTATATATACATAGAGAGAAATAAATGTGAGTAACGTTTTAGGAGCATTACTAGTTTATCCAAAAGCTAAGAGAGAATAGTGTAAATGGCTTCTGTATATGTGATGTTCCCCCAGGCTAAGTGTTTAAGGAACAAAGAAGTGATAAAATCACAGTGTTCACGACCGCTGTGCTTTTCACTGACTATCCCAACAGCAAACGAACAAGGAAATGCTCAAATTGAGCATTTGAGAAATTTAACAACCCGTTGCCTTGATCCTTTTGTAACTTCTTCCAGGTGACATAAAAACATACTACAAATGGAGCTGAGCTGCATGCATGCTGAGGCCTTTTCAGACTAACTTGTGTTGGCTGTCTGCTCCTCTGGGTATAAAACGACTCCAGCTTCGGGGAGGGGGCAGCAGTCACTTGTCTTCTATACCTCAACCCCACGCATCTGCCCATGGGTGGGGCCAAAAACCTGGAGGCAACAAAAGACAAATGATTACACAAATGATAATACGCCAGTAACACCCATTGAGAGACAGTCAGGGCGCCAGCCTGCAGTTGTTTAGCCAGACTCACTGTACAAGCTGTTAAACGGTCTAAAGCAAACAGTTTGCTTGGATAACTGAAGGCTGTACTGTATGCCTCCATTCAGACAGCCAACAAAGCAGTGTGTGTGCATGTCCGTGTGTATGGGTGTATAGTATTACCACTAAGCTTGATAGATATTTGCATTTAAGATAACATAATATAAGAATTTTGCATGAAATCACAAGATACAGTCCATAGAAGTGGAAAAATATATAAAATATAACAAAGTTAGAAAACTATATACTTTACATTGCTCAAACCAGTATGTAGTAGTGAGGAAAAATAGGAATCACTGCACTATGTTAAGGCTCTGTGTAGTTCGTTGTAAAAAAAATCAGGTGCTCCTCAAGGATGGGGCAAAGAGTCACTCAAAGATAAAAACTTGCCAGCTCACTCAATGTTAAAGTCCATCGTACAAGCAGACAGTCCAAAAATGCATCCGAGACACACTTGGAATAACTATGTTAATTATTTACAGTATACATTCATATAGTTTTCATCTGTAATTTCTGTCAATATGTTTTGTCCAGGAGGACTATACCAATATATCATGTGACCTGATTCACATGACCCTCACATGAGGTTTTAATTGCACCTTTGTCCAATGCATTTTACACCCCAATGAAGACTCTTTAGTGAAAACGTGTTGGTTATCCATGTACTAAAAAAGGATTTTTAACTACAGCCAGGGTACCTCTGATGCATTTTTGGACTGTCTGCTTGTGCTATGGACATTTACACTGAGTGAGTTGGCCAGTGGCTGTTTTTTATCTGTAAGTATATCGTAGTGTTGTCACAATACTGGAATTTCTAACTTAGACACAAGACTTTGAGAAAATATCAATATTCTAGCCATTTTCGATACCACAGGGAAAAACTAATATTGAGGGCATACAAGATAAATATAGCAAAGCTATACCATGACAACTACGACTTTTCTGTTCTTGGTTGGTAGCAGAGAACAGCAGAATGACTGAAACATAACATGGACAGTATTTATTAACAACATCTGCTGTAGTAAAAGATACCAGAATAAATTAGCATAGTATTGGAACAATAACAATGACATTTAACTGGGTTTAACGACCCATTTGATTCCACTGCTGTGAATATTATAATGGCTAACACTCTGGAGATGTAATCAACCAATCAAACCCCTGAAGACAACCTGTGTATGTGTAAAAAGTGCCCAAGAGGCTTGTTATGCACTCCTAACAAGCTGTACCTATAGTATGCAACTACCTATAGTTTCCCTTTTAAGTTGATAACTGAGCATGTGTTTTATTAGATTTTGGAAATAAACTAAAAAGCATCAAATGAGGGAAAAGCATTTCATGCAAACAGAATTTTGTTTTTAGCTATAATTTAAAATAACTTTCACTGAAAAGGAACATTTCCTATACTGTCTGTCTCTCTGTCTAGTCCCCAAAGGCCACTTTTGTCCTGATGATAACAATGCCTGCTCTGCCAAAACACCTGCTCACTCACCCACAGGAAATGCTGAAAATACAGAATGATATTTATCAAATGAGGGTTGTCAGTGTTATTTCACCTTAGGCAGGATAAATGTTTATCTTCCTGTAAAACCTACACATCCCAAACACATCATTCAGATCTTTACAAAACAAAGAGATTAGGTGTGTTTTACCTCTCAAACACATAGCGAAGGGCAACAAAGCCCAGTGCGAGAGGCAGGGCTATGAGAAGGTCCTGGGGTAACGGTCGGTCTGAGTCTGACAACTGTTCCACGTCTCTCCAGGTCACACCTGGAGGAAGCCAGTAGTCCTCCCTCCAGAAGTCGGGCAGCAGGTCCATTCTGCTGCGGATTGACAGGAATTTTAGGAAACATAGAGAAGATGATGTTTAAAACGGATATTTCCTCATAGTTAAGTTTCAGCCCAATCCAATGTGATTTCATCGAGGTAAACCCAGTCTGGAAAGTCTCCAACTTGAATTTAGGTAAGCAGTGGCTAGAGTGAGACGTCAGAGGCTGTGTTTGTGCGTATGTTTGTACAGTATGAAGGCATGGTGGCATGTCGAAGAGAGATAAAGAGGGAATACTATGATGGCATATCATAAACAGGTAGAGCAGGTCGGCTAATCCTAAAATCAATCAATCCCCAGCTCCAGTCTGCATGTTGAAGTATCCTTGGGCAAGTTAATGAACCCCATATTGCTCCCAATGGCTGTTCCATTGGTGTATCAGTCAGTATGAATAGTTAACTAAGGTAGCAGGTGGCACTTTGTAAGTTAGCCTTGACCTCCAGTGTATTAATGTGTGTGTGTGTGTGTGTGTGTGTGTGTGTGTGTGTGTGTGTGTGTGTGTGTGTGTGTGTGAATGGATGAATGAGACTATGTAGTGTAAAAGCGCTTTGTGTGGTCGGACGACTAGAAAGGCACTATGCAAGTTCAAGTCCCTTTACCATTATCATCTTGAAAGCTTATGGACAACATAGTGTAATATTCGCCACATCTGATACTTGTCTCTACCTCAACTACAAAACCAACCAACCAACCAGGAGAAGACAGCAATAATACATCTGGGGACACCCGAACAGGGCGTGTTCAAATGGCCAAAGGCCTGTTTTGTCACACTATGAGAGCCCTTGCTTTTCAGTTTTTTTCAGTCTGACCCTGCAACTGGTGGGGGTTCCTGCACTGTGGAAGACATTGTGTCTCATCCCAAGAAGGCACCAAATGACTTATGGCTAGTTACCCTGAGATCTCATATAATGACAACCTTGGAATGGCTGCTGCTCATCTCCTTAGACCCCAGGTCCACGAAGTATGTGCTTGACCCACTGCAGTTTGCGTACAAGGAGAAGGTGGGTGTGGAAGATGCTATCCTCTTTGTACTACACAGGGCTTACCCTCACCTGGACAAGCGGAGCTGTGCTGTGAGGATTGTATTTTTCATTTTTCCAGCACCTTCATCACCATTAAGCCCCTCTTACAGAAAGACAACAGTGATGATGGTGGACTCACATCTTGTGACTTGACGTGGCCATAAGTCAGACAATGGGAAAGGCCCACTGGATCACAGACTACTTCACAGGGAGGTCAACAGTATGTCAGGCTGAAGGACTGCTTCCCTGAGACTTTGGTCAGCAGTACTGGCACACCACAGGGGACTGTGCTCGGCCCTGTCTTGTTTACTCTTTACACTTCTGCTTTCAAGCACAACTCGAGTCATGCTGCATGCAGAAGTTGTCAGATGACACTGCAACACTGGGGTGTATTAGGGGTGGACAGGAGGATGAGTACAGGAGCCTGGTTTAGGACTTTGTGTCATGGTGGTGGTGGCCAAAGCTGAACACCTCACAGGGAAACTACCTCACAGGGAGATCATAGTATGTCAGGTTGAGGGACTGCTTCTTTGAGACTGTGGTGCGTAGCACTGACACCCCACAGGGGAGTGTGCTTTGTCTAGTCTTGTTTACCCTTTACACTTCTGTTTTCAAGCACAACATTGAGTCATGCCACATGCAGAAGTTCTCAGATGACACTGCAATTGTGGGGTGAACTAGGGGTAGGGGGAGTACAGAACCCTGGTGGACAACTTTGCGACATCATGCAGGTCGAACCATCTACAGCTAAACATCTCCCAGACAAAAGAAATGGTGGTGGACCAGGCCCCATCTGCAACTAGTCTCCAATGAGGTACTATTTCCTGAGGAGGCTGAGGTCCTTCAACATCTGAATGAAACTACAGCTGATGTTCATTTTTTTCCCCGTTAAAGGTTTTTGGTTTTTTTTTTTGGAGTTTTTCCTTATCTGGTGTGAGGGTCCAAAGGACAGAGGGATGTTGTATGCTGTAAAGCCCTGTGAGGCAAATTGTGATTTGTGATATTGGGCTTTATAAATAAAAAATTGATTGATTGATTGATGTTCTACCAGTCAGTTGTCACCAGCCTTTTCATCTATGCTGTGGTGTGCTGAGGTGGCAAACTCATACAAACTAAACTTCTGGTAGCTTACTATAATGATAAAATCAATTGTTTTTCATAAATTTTGCTGCAATAAAAATGACTTACGTGAGATGAACAGGCTGAAAACTTTATCTCAATAGATAAAACAGACATTGACAAAGTTTGGGGACATAATTTGCAGTTGAAAAAAAAGGTAATAAATTGCAATGTATTGCAGTATATATTATGACAATATGCAACCACTACTTTAAATTGAATTAATATTGTGTTGTGACTTAAGTATCATAATTACTTCATGTTGTGGGGCCTCTGGTGATTCCTTCTATCTATCTATCTTTTAATGATATATTGCCAAGCCCTATACTATCATTACTAAGTCACAGCCAAACTATTAACAACACATTATATCCTTTAGGAATATTATTTAGTCTGTCAATAATGCCATACAACAATGATACATGTAAATCTGTCAAACAAAATAAACTAAAATAATATTACTTTATGTTATAAATAGCAGAATAAAAAGACTAAACTCAGCTAAAGAAGATCATAAGTATACAGCCTGTGCAGAAATAGAGAGATCTCCTATATCTTCCCTTTGTTGAAAACCAGCCAGTAGTTCAGTAGATTATCATCATTAACACGGTGAAACGCACCAAGACGAAGTTAAACTGCTAAAAGAAACTGGGACTCACCTTGCGAAGCTGTATGCAAATGATGAACTGATCGATCCTGAGGATGAAGGAAGAATAAAGTCCAACTTATTTCAGCCTGATGTGGCTAATGATGCGCCTCAGCACCGCTAAATCCACAGAAGTGAGTCGTTCAGTCACCGCAGGCGTCAAGTTAGTTAGTCAGGCACGGTCAAGAGAAGCTGCTGCTGATTTCAAAATAAAAGCTGATTGTAGAGAGGCACCAAAATGAAAACGTGGGTGCAAAAAGAGGTTTGTATTTGTTTTCCATGACACGTTTGCTCGTTTCTCCCTTAAAAAAGTAAATTTAATCAAATTTAATCATGTTGCTCTACAGTGTTGCACAGACACTCGACAGTAACTGCCTGTAAAGGTAACTCAGGTCTACTTTTATTCTGAAAGTTACCGGTACAGGTGTCCTTATGTAACAGGAGGATGTAACTTGATGGTTGAGCGGCTATTGAAACACAAGGGGCGTCTCCTGTTCATAGAGACGGTTCACAACCCATTAACTCAGCGTGGGTAACAAAGGGAACTAACAACAAACACTTAAATGTTTAAGGCTAAAAATTTGGGTTATATAGCCTCTGTAACCTACTCCAAACTTGTTTAGCTATATTGAGTTAGGTATTACATGCTTCAAGTTAAACATTTGTAAAAGCTAAGGTTAGAGATTAATTTTTGTCCAAGTTGAACTCCAAAGTAACCATAAAATCTGTGACACATCTTTAACAGGAAATACTCAATATATCTTATTACATTTCCTTATACCCCATTGTAGGTTATGCACCTGGCAGACGTCTCCTGGGGTTACAGCTCTCCAGGAAAGCAGCTGATGACACACATAGCAACAATCCGGGACACTTCCAGGACTCCACAGTCAGAGGGTAAACACACCTTGCCAAGTGTGTGCACAGCCACACAAACTTTACTATGAACAAATGTGCTGTCATAGAGGGCTTTGTGTTTGACTGCTATAACACAAACTCGAAAGGCACACACTCCCTTAAAACATACACAGGCAGGCACACACTTCTCTCTAAAAGCCATGTGCACACACACACCAGTTCTCCTCTTACCATCCTCCTCTTCAACCAGCACTCTCAGCTGATAGTATTGTCATGGAGGGAGATAAGCTGGCAGACTGCAGATAACATCACCACAGTTATGCAGATGAGCTATTCTTTTTTGTCATGCTCATGCATCAGGGCCACAGCTGTGTTATGTGTAAAGCATAGTTGTATTATTCAGTCACATTAAGTGCGTGATAAATGTGTTTCGGAGACTTAGAAGGAGACACTGTGGCAAAGGGAAAGAGTTTGTGTGCGTTTTACAACAGACAAACCTGATTTGCATGTCTGTGGATGTGGGCTGTGTTTATCTTCCGTTGGTGTTTGTGTGTGTGGTGTCTGTGTGTGGGGAGTTGTGTGTGCAAGCGCCTTTCTGGGCATTTCTATGGGATGGAGTCAGAGCACCAAAATATGAGCCTGTCCAGATTCAGGAAGATATTTGCATACTGTGTGCACCTGCCTTGTCCGTGAACTGAGACAGAGACACAGGTGTTTTAGTCCTGCATGTAAAATACAGGAGAGTGAGAGGTAATCAAATCAGCTGAGCCTGCAACACCAGCCATTACAGTAACCGACTTTTAAATCTGCATTTACCAAGGTGGAAAGGATTGTCTTAAATGTCTTTTATATTTTTGTTTGAAATTATATTAACGACAGTAACAGTAATAAGTATTTACACCCACAACCCCAGCAATATTGAAGTGTCACATACAGTATGGTTACAAAGAGCAGTTTCTGTCAGGCATGTCGGGCCTGGGGTCATGTTTTTCCTGTGATCCAGCCTCATTTGCATTTCTGTGTGCACATGCACAAGTGTGTGTGCGAGAGACAAGGTGATGGGAACTGAGTGCCCTTGTTATTTTATCAAGGAAATAAATTGTCAGGACCCAGTGAAGCAAAATCTTTCCTGTTAATTGCCGGACTAATGAGGTGGGAGTGTTAACACTGTGTTTCCAACCGTCTGTTGGAGCCTGATGAGCTGTAAACTGCAGAGGGCTGTTTTAGTCCAGTTGATCTGGCTGTGCTGTGTGGGTGCCAGGTTTATGACCCAAGATAACTTGCCTTGACTAATTTCCTCACTAACTGATAGTCAAAAATAATATTAACTATATAATTAATGCTTTATGTTATCATTGAAGTGCAATACATGCAATAGAATGCATTAATACAATGTTAAACGCAATTCAGTTAAAGGTTTGAGATAGGAATGATGTCACACCTAAGTTGATCACGTTCTGGTAAAACAAGTCGGGAAACCAAGATGTTGTTAGCAATAACAGTTCGAGCTGATCTAGCTGTTATTTGCAATACCAGTTAAAAACAAAACATTACACTGTATTTTGCACGTTCAAACACTGTAGCAACATGTCCACAGATAGATGTTGGACATGACTGTGTGAATGGCTGTTTTAGTGAGACACAAAAAATACAGAAGTGCAAGTAAACAGCATATCACTACAGCTTTCACCACTGTTAATGCGCAGAGCAGCCATGTTAGATTTTGAGGTCAGGGTTGGTGAGGTTCCTCTGACTTCAGGAGGCGTTCCAGTTGAAGTTTTCGACTGGAAACTGGGAAATTCTGACTTTCCAGTACAAATTAAACCCACCATTAGAGCTTGGAGCTAAATGCTAACAACATACAAACATGTTTAGAATGACAAAGCTAACATGCTGATTTTTAGCACATATAATCTTTGCTTTGTTCACCATCTTGGTTTAGCATATTAGCATGCTAACATTTGCTAATTAGCACTAATCAAAGTACAGCTGAGGTTGATGGGAATGCCACTAGTTTTGCAAGTATTAGTCATAGATCAAGGTACTGATAACGATGATGGCGCTAGAGGAAAAAGTAACCAAAGTTACTACAGTTTGTCCTGAAGGAGGCGTATATGTTTGTACCAGATTTAATGACTATACATAACTTGAATGGTTGCTTGTCTTTAAATAATGAGATACACTGCTGTAGCTAATTTAATCTCAGAACAATTCTCAAATTAAAATACCATGGAAATGGACTTTCTATTTAGTTAATGGTCCAGTGTGTGTAGACATTTATATCTACATACAGAGCAGGTTGTCTTCAGCTGAGTCCACCATGATGTTTCTACAGTAGCCCAGAATGGACAAACCAAGCACTAGCTTTAGATGGGGACATTTGTTTTTTCAAGTCGGCCATTGCTTGGCACTCGGGAGAAGTTTCAGTTGGTTGCAGTCTGCAACCTCACCACAAGATGCCGC
The DNA here is from genome assembly GCA_035609425.1 of Epinephelus awoara. Lineage (NCBI taxonomy): Eukaryota > Metazoa > Chordata > Actinopteri > Perciformes > Serranidae > Epinephelus > Epinephelus awoara. The sequence goes on along the minus strand of CM069306.1, from coordinate 13,592,050 downwards.
TAAATCCTGCACACTCAACCTTTAATCATTTAGTCAGCACAATAACTTTTGAGAAAGGGATTGTACGGGTGTTTCCACTATGCACAAATTTTTACAGTGAGATTTTCCTTAATTAAAAAAACAAAAGGGGCAAAACTGTCAATTTTCTCTATATGTCACATTCACCCCTATAACTATCCAGCATCCATCTAACATTTCTAAAACTCACACATTTCTTCCTTTTATTTTCTCAAAAGTGAAATCCTTTAATTTCTTTTGTTATGTTTCCCAATAGTAAAGCACATTTGAGCACTGACTGATCCCACAGTCATCGGTGGACTCACAGTTGTAATACTCAAAGAATCCACAAGAGGTCACAGCTAATCAGATTGCTGAACTCCTGAGAGAGAGCGATCACCAAGTGATGCAAAGGCCAGAGGGATCGACCACAAGGGATAAAGCTGAAAGGAAAAATATGGGGAAATCCTGCCAAAACACCCAAAGCAAAGATGCATTCAGGAAATGTGCCTAAAAACTTTATAACTACAACTGCTACAGCTTCTTTTAATGGTTAAGAAGGGCACCACTGTCACTGGAGTCCCTTATAATTCTTACCTAAATCACTTTGAATATTCTTGTTTAGTACTTTTTCTATTCTTTTTGTGATGACTGATGTGCATCTGGAATGTTTCCACTAATTTGCCCCTATGTATGTTTGTCTGATCTAAACAAGCAGAGTGCTGTGATGAGGGTTGAAGTCACTCAGCACAGGGATATATTTCATCTTGAAGGGGGGGCTGATCTGACTCTGTGAGGGCCGATCTTCGTAAATTAACCGCCTGTGTCTCTTTACGAGCCGCCGATTGATTATTCGATTGATTTCATTTTCTTTAAATCTTGCTTGTATTGATTGTAGGGCGGCAGCGAGGACAGCGTTTGCTCAAGTAAAAGTTTATGTGTGTTATATTTGTAGGCGCCGTGTGCTGTGTGTACTGTAGGGCAGTAAAAGGATGAAAACTCCCAAAGTCAAGACGAGACAAAATCTTTTTATTTCATTAAAAAAACTGAATGCCACTTTAAAGAAACATTAGGAAAATATCTAATTTTTACAAGCAAGAGTCTACATCCAGGACGTTGGACTGTATACAATAGTTTGGTATCAATAAACACTTTTGGTCATCATTGATGACACAAATCAACTTTTTAGCAAATCAGTAAAATATCAATACTAAACTTCATTTATAAAGAGAGGACTTTACAGTGTAATAAGGGCGGAAGCAATATTACAAAACAAGTGGCAAAAGGAGCAGTAATATCGTTAGTATGAAACAGATAATAGCGTTTCTCATATTCCTACAGGCACTGTTGAACAGATTTGGCTGGTGCACTGGATGGGGCCTAAAGGCAAAAAGGATTAGGGGGGAGGAAATTGGTGTACATGCATTTCATAATCATAACTTTATATGACACATATTGAGTCAGCGCTGTGACCCTCACTCCCGCACTGAGCCTCATAAGCCTCTTAAAGGGATGGCGACATGAAATAGCAAAACCCCAAATAAAATACGTTGTATTAACTGTTATGTATTATAAATATTTGCTTTTATAGTGGGATAAGATTGAAATTTAGGACACAGTGAATTTTCAAGAAAATAGAGAGATACAAATAGCAGCTAAAGCTCAATTTCAGGGGCGATTTAAGTGATTCCCTTAAAATTATGGAGGCTTTGGTTAGTTAGAAATTATTTTACCTGAGGATCATGTTAGAAGTGGTACAAATGCCTAACAATATCCAGCATGGTTCACATAAAAAAAAGCTTTCCAGTTCCAGAGACACTATGACATCTTCTAAGTTGTTTGTTCTGCAGCACTCAAAGGCTCCAAACTGTCTTTTCTACATTGTAGCAATAAATCAACATATAAAGTTGACAGTCTCGTCTTTAAATCTGCTGTAACAGTGCGTATTAGTTCTGTCTAAATGACTTCCATGTCTGCCCTGAACCCATTTGATTTCTTTTTTATTCAATCAGGACCTCTCTCGCAGCAGCTCTGCTCTCTATTTATAATTCAGCCCTGGGATTTGTAAAAACATTATAGAATTACGAAATGACATGATAAACAGGAGTCATAACGTAATGCTGCGATACTGATCGCTCTCTTCCTGCAGTGTTTGTCACTGCGGAAGCTGCAGTGTAACATCACACACACCGAGTCTCCAATAATACTTAAATTACTGTGAATTAAAATGGATGCAGGATGTCTGGTGTGTCTGCTCCTGCTCTCTCTGAATTGAATCCTTGTACAGATGCTGTTTAATGCTGTTATCTTTACAGCTTGCATTACAGTACCCCAACCAAACAACAAACACACTGCAGTTTCTTTCATTTTCAGAGGCTGAAACTGTAGAAATAGAAGTGTTTAGCAGGGCGCAGAACAATCATTGTATATCAAAAGTCCCTCAAAAGAACCTTTATATATCTCCAGATGCATCCCTCTCCTCATCTCCCGATCACCCCTCATCTTCACACCAGTGCATAATCAAACTGTCCTCTGTCCAGACCCTCCTTATGGTCTGTCCACGATGATGCTGGCATGCTGCTGTAGGGGTCCAGTAATATACGGACGCAGCGAACCAGGAGGAAGAGCAGCAGCAGCACGAGGAGGCCAACGAAACACAGGGCGCCTCCCTGCTCGGGATGCCCCGTCATGGGCTGCAGCACCGTCGGGCCCCTGGGGAACCCAGGCGGCGCAGGAGAGGAGAGATCATAGTCCACAACCCAGTAGTTTGAGTCACTCATTTTGCGAGCGAGGGAATGTTCAGGAGGATGAAATCGTTCACTGTATACGTTTTATTTTTCAGTCAGAAGCTCTGAGGAACAGCATGGCTCTGCAGGGTCATCTTTGTTACTGAGTGTGATTTCTAAACCCAGAGGGACATCACATAGTGAAATCAGGCAGATGTCAACAGATTGAACTCAACCAGCGATGTTTCCCACAAGCCACAGGGCAAAGAAATAGTTCCAGCAGAAGTAACACCGGGCAAATCAGCAGTGCAAATGAATAAGCCCTCTGGTGAGCCAAGCAGCAAGCTGAGGCATGCTCAGTGAGGTTTAATTAGATTCAACTGGCCCCCTCTCTTTGTCCCGCTCACTCTGCAGAGAAGCTAACAATACAAAAGCCGAGGTCACTAATTCAACTTCAAATCATCCGCACAGTCCTCAGTTTGTTTGTCAATATTTCAAATGTCACCCAACAGCAGCCCTAGAGGGGCGTTTAGTGTGATTACAGAGTGTATAAATCTCTATTGAGTGGCTGAAGATGTTCCATTGATCAATCAAAGTGCTCGCAGGCTGTAAATGATCCACGTTATGGTGCTTCAGAGAATGTTTTCATCTTGAATCACTTGACTGGTTTGGCCACGTTGCAGTGAGTTGTTGGTTTACTGAAAGAGCTTCTATTTTTGTATCTTGAGTCACCAGGAACGTCTTCATTTGGGGATTCACTCATCAAGATACCTGGGGGGGGGGATGAGACACAACGTGAGTTAGTTTCCAGCATGCAGAGGTGCTGAATGGAGGGAAAAGTGTGATTGATTCTTGGGGTTCAGAGCTCGACAAGAGGCTTGGAGCACGTCAAGGGTAATAGATTTTTACTGTTTCAGAGGAGTGAGGTGTTTCCACGTTTCTCAAATCCCACGGTACCCCTGTCAGAACACATGCCAACGAAAAACACAACAGTCTCACTTTAAAACTGTTGTTACATACCCTGTCTGATCTTCTAATCTTTTTTTTGTGAGGAAAATAACCGAGACAAGACAGAAGCACTATCCCTCTCCTGAACTCAAGCACAACATAGTACAAGATAAATAAATCAGACACTGATGACGGAAGAGAAAAATGTGGAGGAAACCCTCAGAGAGTTGCTGCACTTTTGCACAGAAACACTCTCCGTTGGCTTTTTAATGGGCCGTGGAGTGGAGAGACATTTCCTGCTGTAGGTGCACTCCCGAGTCAGCAGATTCTATTCCAGGAGGCTTCGTCTCCCTCCTTACCACCCAGCTGATCCTCGCAAAGAGACGTTGATAGCTCCCCTGCTCTCCAGATGATGGGACTTAAGGGCCAAGCATGGCTTTAATAGGGGACTTGAAGACATAATGAAAGAAACTGCCTGCCTCAGTATCAATTATCAAATGGCCTGTGGTTGCAGCAGGCTGGACAGTTCAGGTAGCTGCATGTAGAGAGGGAAGCTAAAGGAGTGACTCAATTGTCACCAAGTTAACACAACAGGACAACACATTAGCCAGGGTCAGTCAGTGGAACACACTCAGAACAAGGCTGCAAATGAAAAAGTTGTTTAATTACTTAAAAGACTAATAATATTTTCCATGAAAGACTGCGTGACTTTCCTGCACAGATGGTTTTATAGTTTTAGGATGTGACTGGTTTTAATGAATGCCCAAAAAAACATGAAATAAAATGATACAAGACTGGATTTTGAAGTTATTGGTGTTTTTTTTTTCTTAAATCCTTCTATCAGTCAAAATACAGTTATGCAACACAACTAACATTTTTGCTTCCCACTGCAACTCTCCTTGACACTTTACTTTATGCTACACTGGCAGAATGTATAGTAGTCAAGGAGGGCTACATTAATTAAGCTCCATCCTACGTGTTTTTTATCCCACCTGCTTCACAAGTCAGGAGGTCAAACGAAACTCTTCTTATATCACAAACTCGTGTAGTTCTTATTCACAAGCAGACTCAGCAGATATGTCGGTCAATTGAAGGTGGGGATTTTAAGTTGCACAAAACTGTGCAGGTTACCCAAGGTCATAATCATGTACAAACATCACAGAGCGGAGAACGAGGACAGATTCCCAGTGTGGAGAAAAACAAATACAGCTTTAGAGAATATCAAAGAATGTGTAACATCAATTTCATACTTCATCGATTCTCATTGAGAAACCTGCTTTGGTTCCTAAGCAGCAGATAAATCTCACTGTGGTGCCTGACCACATCTGATTTACATTACAGAAAAAAACAGCTGTTCTTGACCCCGGGATGACAGAAAACCACATGTCACAGGTTCACCATATTTTAAAAAAGCAAGAGTAAAAAGAAGATTCATGAAAGCCTCTGGCAGCCAATAAATTCTGAGGACAGAGCACATGCAGTGACATATGGCATCCCTCGTGGCTGTAATACCTGTAATACCTCCCATTTATACCTGTGGATTATGACAGCAGCTTTGAAAATGTCAAGGACTTCTCCAAATAAAAAGGGTGAAATCTAAAGTAAACCCTGAATGTAGGCCTGCCAGGCCAAACAACACCAAATACACTGCAGCTGCTCTGACTTTTCTGATTGTATGGTATCTAAACATGTTAGAAAAATAGCGTCATGCAACAAAACACTGTTATCTCCACCTTTTTTTAATCCCTGCTGGTAGTGATCTCTGATTATGTCACCTCCAAAGGCTTTCTGCTGTTGATATTTTGCATTGTGGTGAAAAACAGTAAGATTCTTGATAGATATTAGTATAAAGTGTTCAGAGATTCAAAGACAGGCATTTAAAACCTTCACCTAACTGATCCAGGTAAATATTTGTCTCCTTTGAAACTTTAAACGACTCCACTGTATTACAAAAATCAATCAAATGTTTAAAATGTTGGTACTTTGTTAATCAAACTGTAATTGGAGAAACTTTTAACATAATATTATCTCTTATTTTTGATGCTCTTAGTGTTGGGAAGGTTACTTATAAAACGTAATAGGTTACAGAAAAGTAATGTCACTATTTAATTACATTATCAAAGTATTCCACTTGATTACTTTTCTAACAAATGTTTTTGATTTTTTTTTACAGAAAATGCTTTGTTTGAGTGTAACCTCTGTGCAATCACCAACATTTTGATTAGTATGTGTAATTTAATTACATATTTTATCCTCAGTAACTGTAACTGATTAAAATTACATTTATTTTTTAATTTAATTACATGTAAATAGCTACTCCAAACACTGGATGCTGTAGTTTTCTCCATTATATGACATATTAGCAGGGCAGTTAATTGGATCACTCTTGTAGCTATGAATAAGGGAAGCATTTATTATTTTTTTCTGTTTCTTTTCTTTCTTTTAAAACGTTGCATTTGTAGGCTATAAATGTTCCACAGCAGGGTGGAGGCGAACTTACACAGCAGAACAAAGTTATAGCTCCGTTTAACAACTTGTAAACTTGTAAACGCGTATTGATAAAGTCACCCTCGGCCACGCGCAGCATCACATTCACATACAGAAGTTGACACAATGACAAACTAGAGGACGATCAGATTAGACAACTTACTTCCCGGCTGTTGTCACAGGTGAGGGCATGTAATGAGGAACACGGAGTGGTGAAGATGAAGGTGATGGTGATGGTGATGATCCTGCAGATGTTCAGCACCGCCGACAGCTCCGGGCTCGTTCAAAGCCTGCGCGCGGAGCTTCAGGTCTGAACTCTGTCACATCCCGCAGCACCTCCTCTGCTTTGTCAGGAGCTTTAAGTCCGCTCAGTTTGAGGGATCCGCCCCACCTCCCTGCCCACTCTCCGACTGTCCCTGCTGTATGGACTGCACGCATAATCTGTTGGGTGGGATGAGTAAAGCGCCGGGAGCCGTGTGTGGCTTTTGCATTATGTAAGAGGAGTGCGTGGGGGCACGGACACTGAGGGGCTCTGATAGATAGCCACGTAGACAATATAAGTTTAGCAGTTTTATTGTTTACTCTGAACTAATAATTACTTAATTTACCTGTAAGTATTCTGGTTAACAGGTGAAAGATGCAGAGCAAAAAGGGCCATAATGCTAATTAAGTTAATAAAGTTTTTATCTGAATCGAGTCTCTGTACAAATTGTGGCCCATTCGAGACAAATTTGTAATTTTAATGAAATGGAATGGATTTGAATATAATTAGGCTCCCATAAAAAATATATAAAGATATTTAAAGACAAATGTGATGAGACCTAAACTGTAATGACACTATAAAGGGCCAGAGGTGTCATTATTTTGCAAGTGCAATGGTATGAGATTTTCATGGTACGATAACTGTCTCAGGAAAAATTGCAGTTTCATGATATTACAGAATTTATTATCATTATTATTATTATTATTATTAGTCAGGATGACCCTTCAAGGAATGAAAATGGAGGGGGTATTTTTGGTTGAACAAACGTTTTATTACTATAACTGAATATTGAAATCATTTTTGCTAATGGAAGTATGTGTAAAAAGTTTCCCCGTAGAAAATGAGTTAAATTAAAGGAGATTCAATGTGCAGTTGCATTTATTTTTCAGTATCATAGAAAAGCAAACCCAATAATGGCAGTGTCAGCAGCCTGAATCGGGCCTGGCTAATTTCATCCAGCATGCCAAGTTTGGGCCGATGCTTGGCCATGTCATTTTTGATAAGGGCCCAGTGATGGTAGGGTTGACAGCCGGAATCTGGCCAGCTGATTTGGCCTGATTCTTGGGTGTCATTCATACCGAGTCTCAGCTGAGTTAGGCAACTGGACCCAGCCTGGCTAATTTCATCTGGCATGCCGAGTTAAGGCCAATTCTGGGCCAGGTCATTTTGGCTACTTGTTAATATACAGGGTATGATAATCTTCAACTTTTCTACCATGGTGTACCTTGAAACCAGTGTATTGCTGCAACCCTATTTGCCCCCAAGTCAAGAAAAGAAAGTCAAGTCCTAAGACCACACCAGACTTGATTTTTTTTTGGATCCTAAACATGTCATAACGTGCTCTTCACCAAATGTATTAGCATTTTAACAACAGAGTAATAATACATTAAATTTAGAAAAATCATGGATGCTTTATGTCACAGCCCAGCCTGCATTTTGCTCCCTTGCTCTCCCTGTGTAGTGAACAAGTGAAGTCGCAAGTCTTTTTCAGGCCAACAGGAGCGCAGCTTAGCCTTGCTTGCAATTTTTCCCAGTGGTCACTTGCAGTATTGCAGTGGAGGAAAAAAATCACCTGCAGCCCAAAAAGCATTTTCCCCTTAAGCCACCATTGTAAAAGATACCTCTGTAAAACTGACAGGACACCCTTAACTGCAAACAATTATGACTCTTCCTGTTATGAATTTTTGATCCATGGAGGTTTTATATTTGTAAAACTTTCCTCGAGTCTAGAAAAGCAATTTAAAAATCTGATGTGATCATGATGTTAAGTCCATGAGCTGACCAGAAACTTTGGGGCGGGCCCAGCGGGAGAAACACTTCTGCACATATTCAGTGGACTACAGTGAAGTAAACCTTGATGGTAGAAACTCTTTTTGGCAAATGCACCAGGTGAGCAATTTTCATTGGACTGAATAGGCGCCATCTTGGGGTCCAGTATCGATCGTGTCTTTATACTCTTTTGGTTTTGTGAAGTCGACTCTAAAGTCAAAAAATCTGTGGCTTGAGTCTGACTCCAGTCCAAGTCATGTGACTCAGCTCCACACCTCCATAAAGGGCTATAGGTACAACTGGACATCGAGGTTTTTCTGGAGTTTTTGAGCAACCTTTTCTAGAGTTTCTGGAGTTTCTATAGGCTACAGTAACACATGTACACACGTTTAGGCTGATTACAGTATTTATAGCCCCACTGTTTTTTTCCCGCTAGGATTCAGTAATTCTCATGTTATTCCTGGAAGCATGTAGAGAGTTTTGAAAAAGCACAATGAAATGAAATGGTAACTCTTTGTTTTAAAGGTCTTTAATTTCTTTTAAAAGAACTTTGTAATTTGGTAGAAATAATAGGGTCATACGGTAAATAGAGATGTTCTGAAACATTTTTGTGTTTTGAGCAGTTGTTGATTTTCTAAGGAATTTCCTGAAACAAAGCTGCTCCACTTGAGTAAAACTTGCAGATAATATTATAAAACAGGTTCCTAAAAAGCCCTCGAATTTAAAATTGAAGAGTTTTTTGGGGGTCTTTTGTTGTCTTTGGGTCGTATTGGGGAATTGACTCTGACTCATGACCTCAGTATTCATAAAATGCTGGCTATGACTTTGACTGGGTACAAAACATGCATGGCTGAATGAACCTGTATTCAGGCCTCAGGGCAAACATGAATAGTGAGTCCCTGCTGACAACACTCCAGGTTTACTGTGCTGTGAGTAGTTTGCAATTCTATTAAACGCAAACATATTTTGTAATTAGTACCATGTAAACAAAATAGAAACTGCAAGACTGAAACTAATTTACCACCTCACTGTAGAACGTGTTTACTTGATGATTGGTTTGGAAGGAAAGGTCCAGACAAAATCGATCAAGAGTTTCAAAGCTGGTCAATTAATGTAACATAGATTCTATGGGTTGCATATGCGTGGAGAAAGGCTTCTGCGTTACTGTCGGTCGTATAAGATGACGGAGCTACATCTTATGTCAGACTTCATTGCCAAGTTTTGCACACCTGCAAAGAAATTACATGATCAAGATGTGAAACAAAACAAGTAGAGCAACCTGGCTGCGCCTGTGGCTCTGCTCCAGATACTCACTGTGAGAAGTAATTAATTGACACAATTAAAACTGTACAAACACCGGGGCAGATTGCAGTCCGTACGCATCCACATGTCCCCTGCCTGCGGCCGCATGGGATCTCCCTGTAGGTTTAATTAATAGTCAGTGGAATTGTAACACTGCCCTGAAGGGGCTCATAATCAAATCACACTGAGCAGTGCTCCAGCAGGCTGCCCACTGGGGTCCTAATTGATAAGAGTCTCCAGCCTGCAGGGTTATGAAATTCAACATTTCCATTGCTATCTTTGCTGTTACAGATGGTGCACCAGGAGGTCAAGCTGTGGTTCACAGAGCAGACGTAGGTCACCGCTACAGGATACCTGAACCCCATGACAGCAGGTGAGTCTGAGTAACTAAAACCATGAGCCATATGAATACAGACATGTGGGGGACTGAACATTTGTTGCCCTGAGTCTGTCCTTTTAGGCAAACTAACTTTGACCTTTATACTGTATGATATTTGCTTACATAATCATACGATGTTGCTGCATACACTACACTGAAAGCCTTTTTATAATGTGGAGCACAGCTTTGTGTTTACATGGTTGTGTGCAAGAACATACTGTAATAACTAAAGAAGTAGATAAAGAAGAGCACGGTACTGCCTCCTGGCTGTTGTGTTCGTGCATCCATCCCCATTCATATATGTACAATAAGAGCGCCCATCGCTCAGGGGGCAAAACATGCACTTTTTCTGCAAGAATGCTCTCATCATATATGCTGTGATTTAAATGGCTTTCCTGTTAACATGTGCAGCATATTAAAAGAACCAAAAAGATTAGCTTTAATTGAGCTTACACGACAGAGGAATCAACACTCGGTTGACTTCGGTCACAGTCAGGAGGAGCGAGTAGGGTGTGGAGGACCAAAGGAGGTTAGTTAGTATAAGGACATCCCTAGTCATTCATCACAACAGACAGCTCTGGGATGAGGTCCCCTATATATTGGCCCTGGTTGTGACTCTACAGGCATGCGTTATTTAAAGCCTGATCTATCATCCCTATACTACCAAATCCATAGGTTTATCAACCAGCGTCAATGGCCAGATCTACGGGCATCTATCAAAGCGTGTCAGTTTTGAAATGAGAAAACAACAGACACACACACCACGTGCAGAGTTTAATTTTCTCGTGAGCACAAACACACAAAACATACAAAGCTGCTGAGTCTAAGAAAGCTTGGACGAAGCAAATCATAATACAGCTCTCTTTATTCTGCAGAGACATATTACCAGGTAAAAACAGGACAACTCATGAATAAATTTTCTCTTTGGTCAACTTAAAGTTGAAAGATGGATGAACTGTGTAAGTGTTAGTGACATATACACTTTACAGTTTGGAGAATTTCTTATAATTACGAGAAAATGTGGCGACAACTGGATTGTCGTTAAAGCAAACCTTGAGGTTTCCTGCACCATTGTATACACTATATATATTTTTTTAGACATGCTAATGAGTTAGGAAGCTGAGTCTCTTGTCACTTGCTGTAACCCAGTCTGCTCCATCTGAAGAAAATGTGAGTGTGTTGCATAGAGCAAACATAGTTGAGATTCTAGTGCTGTACGAGTACTGGAGCAATAATAAAGTTTCTCCTCAGGGTCGTGTTAGACCAATGGTTGTTAAATTTAAGCAATTTATCCTTTTGGATGACTTGGCAATCTTAATTTTTAATGATGTTAACAGTATTTTGTAGGCACAGATGATGATTTTGGCTTGTGGTGGCACTAAAAGGAAAGCTCGTGAAGTGGATAGTTTGTTCTCTGGATCGCAGGAAGGAGTAAATTTCATGCAAAATTTGCTGAAGATGCTATGTAGATGAGAGCTGAGGCCTCAATAAATGTTTACATTAATGGACTGGGGACCAAAAATATCTAAACAATATTACAAAGCAATCTGACCAATGCCTGCTGAGATATTTTGCTGTGGACAGTGCGAAATTAACATTGGTGAATATTCACCTTCTGTTCACTTCCATTTAATGTGAGCAAAGGGGTGAATAAAACATTCACTTCCTGTTAGCAAAGCAAGTTTGTATCTCTGCATCGCATGGAGTTTAACTTGCGTGGAGGAAACTAATTGTCTCCATGTCTAACAAGCCAAAATTGTACAATACTGGCCATTAAAAAATACAAACTGCCCCACATGAGAGATGCTGACTGGCTGGCAGCAACAGGCAACTGAGCACAATTATTGCCTGAGCAGGTGATGGTCATTCGCTGCATTTGCTCATGTGTGACTGTGGCCTTACAGTGATTTCTGATTGAGTACTGCCGCAGGTTTTTCTCTCTCTCACAGCTGGTCATGCATGTTTAAGGAGTTCTCAAGCATTTTTCAAGTTACTTAACTGAGAGCAGTGCCTAATTTGTAGGTTTTATTTTTCATCCCAGGAGTGACACAATCATCAGAACACACCAGGAATGTTATTTGAGCATGATGTCACCATCATAGTTAATAACAAGCCACCTCACACCAGCCGTTACACAAACAAAACCTGCTCAGATTCTCGTGGTGTAATCTAGGCACTATAGATATTCATCAGGAGCTCAACTTCTCTTCACACATATGGACGTTTCTGTCAATTAATTACATCAAGGAAAGACAGTTACAGTACAATCATAATGTGTTCAATCTTCATTGGCGAGTGAGTAGAGACCCATGTGGTCACACAATATAAACGTCAAAAAAGTCAATGCAATAGTACAGTGCTGTGCTTATTCATCTTCAGCAGAAACCCATTGAAAAACCACACATATAAAAGTAAACGTTGAAGTATAACAAATGGCTGAAAAGCATACAACATGAGAGGACAAATAATCTTCAAACGATAAAGCCATGATAACAAATTCAAATGTGATCCCATGGAGACTTACAAAAAAAGCAGTACTTAACATTTAATATATTTACAGGAAGTTGAGAGCTTATATTAACATGTAGATACTAGACAGTTCTTATTGATGTTGTACAGGATATACAGTGACTGGGAGCCCAATGCACTGCAACTTGAGAAAACTGCTTTTCAAATGCAAATACAAAGGCATGTTTTCTCAAGTTGCTTGTGGTTTCTTGGGTGCACTGGGCGCTCTGAGCTACAGTATACAGGACAGCATGGACCTGGACTACACATATCATTACATCCTACATCTAATGGTTCAAACATCATCTTACTTTTTGTACTGTTTAAGTTTGGACATGTTTCTGATGTAAAAGCCAACAGGAACAGCATCTAGAACAGCATCTAGTGGTGAGTTTGCAGATTGCAACCAACTAAAACTTCTCCTGTGTGCCAAGTGTAAATGACAACTACAGGGGCAGATGTGAAAACACAAATGACCCCATCTAGAGCTGGCATTGGTTAGTCTGGTCTGGGATATTGTAGAGACAACATAGCAGACTCTGTGGAAGAAGACCCGCTCTGTGTGTAGATATACACAGCTCATTCTAAGGTAACAAAACCACAGTTTCTTAGTTTCAGGTGATAGTATTATGAAAACATAGTGACGAATATGATATTCAATTTCTGCCAATATTTCCCCCTAAATCCTACACACTGGACCTTTAAGGAATTTATTGTTAAGGGGACATTTAAGGGCCAGACACACTCCAGACAGTGGACATTAACTTCTGTTTATATTACATTGGGCATCTGCATAGGGAAAGTGTTGGCAGAGCCTCACAGACACAGGCAGATGATGGAATTATTGAATCTCACAGACCCTTGCAGCTATGCGGAAAGTACAATTTGCAAGTAAAGCCTTAAAGTTGTTCTCTGCAGCCATTTAGTATTGCAGTTCCATAAAGTTTTGAGACTCACAAGAGATAAATTATAAAAAGAATGGTTGAAATAGAAGCAGTAGAGGCTTAAATATCTTAATTTATTCCATAGTATGAGTCAAGCTTGAACAACACTGGATCCTTTATTTCCTGTAATGAAACTCAATGACATCTTCCGTGAGACCCCTACCTGCCTGGTAAATATTCACTTCTTTCAAACTCCACATCTCAAGTCTGTAACATGAACAAGCTTTCTGTTAAAAAGCCCAATCTGAGGTAACTGATGACATCATCAGTGTTATTTTATCAGGTTTTAAAAAGCTCCCTCCAGAGCTGTTTACACAGGTTGGGTAGAATCTTTGTGACATGTAAACTGATCCTTATGTGTAAAATTTGTCCCTTTAACTTGAAGCATGCTTGCCTTGCTCAACAAGGACTCTCATGCTGTCCCACTCAACTATGTTGGTTGCTGCACATTTTAATTTCCTGTTGACATTACTTGACAAAGAGTGTTGACATTAAACCTAGTTTAAGACTTCAGATGTCCTCTCGAGACCAGCGAGTAAAGCCACAGGTGCCATGTCCTTTTCTTTTGTCGATCCTCTTGGATGTAGCCATCAGGCGTGCATGGATGGACTGTACCACTGGATGAAACATTGAGGGGAATGGCACAGGCTGCTCTGTTAGCCAGTTGGTGAAGAAATCGGTCCAATCCATTTGAATATCAATGTAAATGTTCTATATTCACTCTCCATCTGGAAACCCAAACACTGAGCCAACCAGTGCAGGAGACAGCACACACATGTTGGTGGATGCAGTTTTCTATGGATATATCATATACCAGTGGGTTATGTTCATGTATATCTTCACAACATGGAGTGGATGAATATACACGTGCACAAAAACCCTCTGGATAGCAAAAGGAAATGTGAGTGTGTGCAAATACAGTCTCTGGCGTGACACAGGAGCATGGATGCACTCTGCACTCAGATGTTAATATACATGTGTGAGTCAGTGCGTGCAGGTGTTACAGGCACATCCATGTGTCTTCTGCCCTTCATCACAGTTTCTGCCTTTTCACCTGCGCTCCTCCTTCTTCTCCTCCTAGAGAGCCTGCTCAGTGCTGGAGGCAGAGATGTCCAAGAGTCTCCAGGCTGCGTTGGGGTTCAGCTCCTCCTGGTCACGACACAGCGCCCAAACATACATCATCCTCATCACCTTTTCCTGTTGAGGGAGGAGAAGAGCAAAGATCAGTCCCCTGGAGACGGTATGTAGAGGGTAGCAGGCTCCTCTAGGCTTAGGTTCAAATGTCAGAACTGGAGCTGCGAACAACTAGCCTCGGAACCAGACAAATCTGAGAGCTCATGTTTTATTAGCTTTGGCAGATACATCTGGTTTCCCTCCCCTTCTTCGATTTCCAGCCGACCCGACACTCAAACCAATCACAACCTCTCATCTAACGTGGAGCAGGTTTGATTCGATGAATATGATGAACAACTTGCAGAGCAACACAACATACATGATGACATAATTTTTGGCTCACACACCCTCACGCTGCGGACACTATGACGAGCATAATCCTAGCTTGGTAAAAAGGGGCCCTGTTGAGGCTTTTTCAGAAACAACCAAGATGGCTGTAGCTTTCTGTTGAAGTACTATTTTCAAAGTCTGATGGCAAAAACACTCACTCACAGACATATTGATGCTACACCATAGTCTCTTGCTTCGCTATAGGTCTATTAAATTGCATCCAGAGGCACTTGGCTCTACATCTGTTAATAACACCCCTCAAAAATTAACTGAGAGGCTCCAGACTAATATACATTTGTGAATTGGTGCTGCGATGCCAGTCTTGTGAACAACCATAACTTATGTAATATCTTTCAGGATGTATGATGCAACTTGCCGGACAGACTAGAAATATTAATACTCATATGAGATATCTTCATAGTCAGCAGTTTAAATCCAAGCATATTAGTGGCATGAAGTAAAACAAGCCAGAGTCCTATTGCTCCATCAGACCTGTGAAATTCAGAGTAATAAAGACAGATGCAAATGGTAAGCATGTTACAGAGTGCTGATCTAATTTCAGCCATTTACTTCCTTGCTATAACCGATTCTATCAGATTTACTACTCTGGTGCAAGTAATTATGAGTTCACTGACCGGATCTCCTTCCACGATATCTCCTTTGGGGCCGCGGATCACCATGACGACCTGTGCCTGGAAAGTTATAATCAGCACTGGGCCCTGGTCCATCATCTTGCCCATCGCTAGCTACAAAACAGAAAGAGACAATGAGCAAATTCAGTGAGAAGAAAACAGTTAATAAAGGTTATTTTCCCTTTGTGCAGCAAACGGCAAGCAAACAGTAAATGATGTGAATGCTTGCTGAGAGGAAAGAGGCCGAATAGATAGAAGGAAAAGTAATTACAGCTATTACTTTAGACATTTGAGAACACAGTAAAGTATGACACAATCCCCCAATCCCAAATGGATCCCTTACAGACTTGTTGACTCAAGCCCTAAGCCCTTACAGACCTAGGACCAATTCCATTTCTTCCCCTTAGCCCTTATCTTAGCCCTTCCCCTTTGTTTTTTGCATTCATGTGAGGGGAAGTGGTGTCCCAATTCTCGGTCAGGTTGACCTGATAGGAGGATTGGGACACCACTTCCCCTCACATGAACGCGCAAAACCAAGGGGATTGGGGGACGGTGTGTGATGTCTTGTGTACAAGTGTGACTTACATCTATGTTATCAATGTCCAGGATTTTGGACTGGAAGAGCAGCCCCAGCGCCCTGGCCTGCTGGATGGGGTGAGCCAGCTGACTGTACGTCTGAGAACAGGTACACACAAACACTTCTAGCATGAAAATGAAGCTTCACACATACTTGCTTGTTCACTAAATTGGATGGACCGGCATAGTTTCATTTGAGGGTCTTTATTTCTATTTCTATGAAAAGGTCATTGTGCCCATTTGCAAATACATCAAAACATTGACAAAGCGAAAAGTGCCTGAAGTAAATATATTACAGGATCTATAAAAATATAAAGAGAAGCTGCTTGGCCTGAGGTCACACTGAAACCCATTTCACTTTAAATGTTGTATTCACTTAGCATTTAACTGGATGCAAAATGTAGAGGCAGCAGTATATAACTTACAGCTTCATAGCACCAGTCTTTTAATACATCCAGCTCTCCACGGATCATAGCCTGCAGAAAGGACAGGGACACTGCATCAACAATGATTGTTTACAACATCAGAAAGGTATTTCACTGAGTGAGCCAGTAAACCAGTTATTTTGTTAAATCCTGCCCGTTTTCTGTTGTCTTGCAGTTGCAGTGACAGATTTTCATTCTATCTCTCCAAATTAAATGCGATTAGATGACTGTAGAGCACTTCCAAACTGATATGGCTGCCAAATGAGGCTAGAAATGTATATCTTAGTCATTATTATATGCTTGTAACTGCACCATCAGCTCTTGTTCTGTGACTATGAAGCAGACAGCAGATTGTTTTAAGTGTTCCCTGCCTTCAGTAATTCGACTTGCATCTTTTGCTCGCTTAGAATTTTCTCTAAAATCTGACAGCTCCAGCCAGACTTTGTTAATTTTAACCGGAGATGTCACAAATTCAGTTACTTAATCTGATCCGAGGTGGAGTAATATTTCGCATTTAATGAAGCAAGACCTTCATCAGTAGGTCATTTCTTAGCCTCATTAATGAAATACCCTCAAACCGTGAGACAGTAGCAGAGTCTGCTTACCTCCAGTATGTTAGGGATGATGTCTTTCTCACACTGTTTGAGGAAAGAGTCTTTGTCAAAGGTGGGGTCCGCCTTCACGATCTCCGTCAGCACCTCGGACATTTCTGTCTTAGAGAAAAGACCGCCTGGAAAACAAATGCCAACAACATCAGCAGCAGAACAACAAACAGATCAGTGGGTTCTACAGATGGGACGTTAAACGATGAGAAAAAGCAGAGATGTCCAAGTTTATACTGATAAGATATTTCAGATTTGATTCTATTCTGGGAGCAAACTGTTATTTATATTGTATATAGAGTAGCTTGGGCAGGACAACATTATAAAAGATTATGACAGTGACTAGAAAACTGCAAAATAACAACCAACTCTGGCGGAGCATTACCTAGGAAGCCAGTGACTTTGTCAGTCACAGCTCTGGATGCTCTGACCAAGGCATTGTCACTTTCATCATACTTCATCTTCATCTCAAAGAATCCTGTAGAGAACAAAAAGGGAATATTAAAAGAAATAGTTTATATAAAAGATATATAAACATGTTTTTCAGTGCTAATAGTGAAGGAAAACCTGCACCTGTGATGGCACGATGGACAAGATAAACACCTCAACTGTCTTAGTTTGATACTCTACTGTAAAGAATCTGGTGCCACCTGCTGCCTTTGAAGGAAATTACACACACACTAACAGACTAATTCCACAGCATGTAACATAATAAATGTGGAGGATTTCCTTACTGTTAAAAACTACGTTATTGTCCTTGAAGTCCTTCCACTGCTGGTACCACTTTGAGTCCTTGTGGAGAACAACTCCCATCGCCTCTCTGCATCACAAAATACAAGAAAATCAGGTCTGTGATTAGAGATGTTCACAACAAGGGCGGTTATGCATTACTAGGGAACATACACTGTCCAAGTGACGATAAACTCTTATAGAGGAGAGGGTGAGAGGATTTCTGCAGGACTGAAGAAGTTAGATTTAAGACTTTTGAGGATCTTTTTAAGTCCATTTTGAATGCATTTTAAGACCTATTTCCCATTTATACTAGTGATGTCAGAATCGGGGAACATGGTTTGACTGATGCGTAACTACCGAGTGTCAAGTCCAGAGCACCTCCACTTTACTGTTGGCCTAGAAGATCCAAACGCCGTCTGGAGGTCCTTTTACTGGAGCTGTAGGAGTTAACGGTTTGAGTGCAGAACAAGTCATGCTGGGTCCAGACTTTGATGATGCTTCCGATGTGAATACAGAACAATATTGGGTGATGGCAGGCGTTTTCTGGTGACTTTTTACGGGGGCATTATGTTTTTCTGACCATGTGATTTCAAAGCCTTTATAGCCATAGTTCCTAATTTTAGTGTTTTCTTGCACATGGTCCAGATGGATCCAAATTTGTTTTTATTTTAGGCCTAAAATACAGGTTTATAGGATTTTAGACTTTTTAAGGATCTGCAGAAGAGAGAGGTGAAACAGGTTTCAGTAGTTCCAACAGCTACTCACTCATTGGCCTCGAACACTCTGGAGTCGCTGTCGGCTCCTTTGGAGGAGAAATCGCTCCTCTTTCTAAGCTGAGAGGGAGCTCTGTAAGGGCCGGCATCCCCAACATCTATCTCCTTCTTCATAGTCTCCACACCCTGCAGAGATCACACACAGTTGTATTATAACTTAAGTACGTGTATTTTACCAAACCGTTTAGAACAGGACTTTTGGCTCAGTGCATCTTATGAGCTGAATAACTGCACTCTAAATTAAAAGTAAGTTTCACCTGGATGCTTTAGCTGTGTGATAACTGCTGACGGTTTGACTGTACAAGCCAGAATTAGAAGAAGCTATGACATCCACTGCTTGAGATCGCTGTGGTTTCTCAGTCTATCATATTCATCTGTAAGTAGCTACAATAAACATGCTTACTCATTTGCAGCAGCAGCCAAAATGTTTTCAAAATGTATCAACTTATCAGAGTGAAAGTAGACACATAATCAGTTATGTTTTCTTTACATAAGCAGTAACATATTGACCTATGCAGATGTTTCAGCGACTTAATTTACACTGCAAGAATTACGGCCCATGAATCACTGCTTAGTCATTTTTACACCTTTTGTTTTTCCCCACTATATCAAAAAATAATAAATCATGACTGAAAATCACAAGTATCAAACCCTGGATTTTGATAGGTAGATGTGTGCCAACAGCAATGCAAAGATAAGGATGGATGAGGATGTTTTCTCCTCTGACCTGTGAGATGGCCCTGAATGCTCCGGTTCTGCCCAGTTTTTCTCCTCCTCTGGAGACTGACTCAGCAGAGTGCTTGGCTGTCTTGGCAGCCTCCTCCACACTTTCCTTGATCTTCTTCCCGATGTCAGTGCGGCTCACCTCCTCAAGACCCTATGGCCAGGATGGCAATATGGGCACACACACAAACACATAAAAGACAGATGCAGTTAGTCAACATGGTTCGATATTCAGTGCTAAAACCTATTGAAAACGATTTAAATCACTTCCGCATGTGTATGGTCCAAACACATGCGCATGTTCAGGCGTGCTATTTGTCTGTGTGAGACAGGAGTGCAGGAGTGTTTTTATTAGTAAGGTTTTGATATAGTTTTGCGGTTGTTAAACGCAGCCCCTGTTATTCCAGTTCATAAAGAATTTTCGATTTGGATTACTTCATTCAACATGGAGGCATGCAAGAAGAACATTTTCTTCACAAGTCAACACAACATGGGGTGAGTACTACATTTATTTTCCATTTGAGGCCATGTGTTTTTAGATTGAAAGGCCAAATTTCCAAACTGTAACTAGCGATCACAGATATAACTCCAGCATGACATGGTAATCTGTGTCAATTTTGAGAAGACAGTCATGTATGTTGGGACATAAAGAGGCATCAGTGTAGAGGTATGACTGTTTTATTGGTAAGCTAGAGGAAGTCCTGATACTTTACCTCCTTGACGGTCTCTGACAGGGAGCCAAATGTCTTCCGAAACACCTCTGAAGTCTTCACTGTCTCAGACTCTATAGATTTCTAATGAAGGGAATAAAAGACATAATGTTTGCATGTTACAAAAATAATGTCAAGCGTCAAAACGTCAAATGCCTGACTGATGCAAATAAAATACATTAAAAAATTACTTATAACTCAAAGAGACATTGTCTAAATCACAGAGGCTGCAAACCAAATAACGTTCTTACATATTTCCTGCGAGCTTGTTGCAGAGCGTCAGACTCCTCAAGCCTCTTGGCCTCTTCTCTGAACTTCTTTATGTTCTCTTTCATCTCCTGATTCTTACTGAACTCCTGACGCAGGTTATCCACAAACTCCCCCAGGAAACCTTTACTACGTCCTGAAGCATTTCGCACCTAATGAGACAAAAACAAAGTAGGACTTTAGTCGAACAGAAAGATGCCTAGAGTGAGCAGATGATTGTGACGCTGAGAGAAATAAGTAAAACACATTTTCTAACTTCAATTAATACTTTTAAGATACGTGAACAACAAAAAATGTTTCTATAATGTAATCAATAATAAGTATGCGTCACTTAGAGGTAAATGGAAGCTGTCAGTGTGTACCTGCACAGTTGCAGCTGGGCTCCTACGTAACGTGTAGGCATCTCCCCTCCACACTGAGGAGACAAGAGGCCTGGAGCAGAGGGCCAAGGCACGTCTGCCTACCAGCTGCAATGGAGAGAAAGCCACTGTTAGTAATGAAAGCACCAACTCTGCCAACACTGCAGTGGATAGAGAATGAGTGACAGGTGGTTATTAATGGGATTCTAATGAGTCATGCTCCCACAGTAATGAGCAAGAATGTAAGAAGGGAAAGTGGCAGAAAAACACGAGTCATGTTGTCGTGATGCCGTTTGTAAGAACCCGTTTATTATTTATTGTCGTCATTTGCATCTTCTGTTTTTATGTCTTGATTTTTGCAATACTTGCTTCTATGGTTAATTTAATTTTCTCTTAATAGGATTATGTTATGCACACTTAACCTGCTCCAAAGATAATTCTTTATATGTGAAAACATACTTGGCAATAAACTGGATTCTGATTCTGATCTAGATGTCTTGGCTACCGGCTAAACCGAACAATATTTTAAAGGGACAGTTTACCCCGAAAAACATGAGCAGGTACTTCCTCTTACCTGTAGTGCTATTTATCAGTCTAGACTGTTTTGGTGTGAGTTGCTGAGTGTTGAAGATATCAGCTGTAGAGATGTCTACCTCCTCTCCAATATAATGGCACTCGGTTTATGATCCTCAAAGCACCAAATAATTACATTTGAATAACTCAACAGCAATGTCTCTTTACAGAAATCATGACCTGGTTACTCAAGATAATCCACAGACCTTGTTGTGAGCAGTTTCATGTAGGAACTATTTTCTTTCTAATTAAACTACAACCCCTAATCACATCACCGCACAGAAGCTAAACATTAACGGCATCCTCCTTGGCTGAGTTTAGTTAGCTCAGTAGTACTAGGTGGGCTAGCAGTAGATGTACGCTTCCTTTTGTGTGGTGCTGAGTTTGGCGGGTGTAGTTTAATTAGAGAGAAAATAGTTCCTACATGAAACTGCTCACATCTGGAAAGAGACATTGCTGTTGAATTCTTCAAAAACATTTTTTAGCGCTTTGATCTAGACTGATAAAAAACACTACAGGTAAGAGGAAAAATATGTATTTTCAATTTGGGGGTGAACTATTGCTTTAAACAAATCGTCGTCAGGTTGCATTACAGATGGTTTCAACATGGTCCATCATGAAACCCAAGAACAGGTGTCACAGTCACTAAAAACGTTTTCTTCTTGTAATGTTGATCCCCCAAAAACCAACTGTAATGGACCTTGCTTAGCATTTTCATACATATCACAGGGCACGACAGGATGAGTACAAGTGGCACCATTTCTGTGGCTGTAATTCTATGTAAACCAGTTTTATACCTCTGTGATTCAAGTAGGAATTCCCCCCTATAGTATTTCTGCTAAGGTTTTTAACATACTTAATTTTGATTGGTGTTACCCAGGGTTGTAATCAGCACCAGACTCCAGCTAAATGTTGGTAAAATACACAAGTGGCTGATAGATTTGCTTCACTCACCAGCTGTTAGATTTGGGAATCCACCAGCCACAGAGGCAGGTGGACATAAAAGTTAATGTCCAACCTTGGTGTTACATCAATGGTGTCCCAGTAGTACCACACCTAACCTGCCAGTATTTGGTCTTTGTCACGTATTTGTGCCAAAAGTTATGTCAAACAATCTAAAGCGTCACAGATTTAGCTTCAGAAAGATAAAACAATCACAATTTGAAACCCTATCTTAATACTATAGAGACACCATGTTTACTGACAGCTGTGAAACTAAAGCATGACGTTAACTATGATGAAATTTGCACTGACAAGATAAAATTCCTAGTCAGGTCACAGAATCTGATGCAACACCGGTATAACTTAAACTACAGACCACCACCAGTATTACTCATGTAATGTTTCATAACTGAATCGATGCGACAGTACCAGGCTACATGTAAATGAGTCTAACCGGCTCACTGTTCAGCTACCTATTACTGGCTTTAACCGCCGCACACACACACATCTTAACACCAACAAACCTAAAACAAACAATTAATTACAGACGTTGGTAAGTAGACAAGAACATTAAGATCTCTGCCGTCTATCTGATGCAACAAGGCCTTTACTATCGGACATCTCGAGCTCCTGCTGCATAAAAAACAACCTACGGAAGCCCCGTGACATTAACCGGACCCGAGAATATCTAACAACAAGTCGTTTATGTCTGTTCGCTTCATTAAATTATCTGATAGAAGCCCGAGAGATGAAATGAAGGACATGAATGGTTGTCTAACCTCGTAGCACCGACACACGGAGGCTGCCATCTTGATCTTGAAATGCGCGGAGCCGCACGTGCATCCTCACTGCAGCAGCTGACCCTCCGCTCGGCCAATAGGAGGCGAGCTTGATGGGCTGGGGGCGGGGCCAGCTGTCAGCACGACTTTAATCGGAAAATCCACCCTAAAAACAAAACACAATGTGCCTTTATAAACGAGGATGTCTGCCTGAACAGAAAATTAGAGCATTTAAAACTTGGATTTATGCTCCGACTTATCAATAGCCGAGACTGAATCAGTGGGCTCTTATAATTTTAATTTAGGGTATTTCATTTCAATTAGTTTAATTTGAATGCACAGTTATGAGCCAGAAAATGTCCCCAATATATCACATTAAAGGATTTGACTTCAGACACAACCACAACAGTTACAGTATCATTTTAAAAAATGACATATATTATTGTATATTTTAGTTTGTATTTTCTCTTTAAAGTCTTAATTTCAATTATTGTAATCCAGTTTTAAAAAGTCAAGTCTGCCCTGTCTGAGAGGAAATATAGCTTGTATAACTATGGAGCTGGATTCATGTATCCAGACAACGTACATTTGGAGTAATAAAAAATAAATGTTTTTTTGTGTTTGAAAATATATTTTTATTGTTATTTTCATCAAACAATATTTTTGAGGCAGGCTCAAATATTACATTTTCTAAAAACAAATACATTAAAAGAAAAAACACACAAAAACACGAAACAATATAAACATAAAAACAACAGAAATGTAAAACTTTAAGACATACAAAATAACAGTGGCAAACAAAAGTACAAAACCCATATACTTCCAAAGACTTGCTAGTTTTATCCATCATATAATGTCAATAATACACATTTCTTTTTATATTGAGACCATTTACCTCCATATTCCTCCATAACTTAAATGCAACCTGCTCCTTTTATTTTTATTTTCCTTATAACTTTTTTTGCTGTGTTTAATTCAGTCTCTGACATTTTATAGTTGTTTGTTTTTTATCTCTAGAGCATATTTCTTAAATCAGTTTAGTAGGTTCAGTGTTGGCCTTGAGTTTATTACTGCCTAATAAGATTTTGCTGTGTAAGAAATGACATATTTTTTGTGAATATTATTTCAATTACTATTTTACACACCCTTGTGAGTGTAAATAAATGAAGTGACCATGCTCTGTTATTGTCCTCATTCAGAATTACATGACAGTCTGACTCCAGCTGGGTGGACTCTGCTGGCATGTCAGTAAGGAGCGCCCCCGTGAGGCAGGTATGTGCGGTGCAGGGACTCCTCCCCTCCCGCTGCAGAGTTGGGAGCTCTCCCTTTCTGCGGCCAGCTCGCCTTGACAGCCAACACTGGCGCAGAGTCTCAGCGCAAACCTTTACCATATTTTTTCTGGCGTATAACGACAATTCATAACCACACTTTTCTCACATCCTCTTCCGGAGACAAGCGTTGGAGCGGCCTCGTCTAGAATGGGGAACCGAGACGATGAATACGATTTCTTGTTCAAAGGTAAAAAAAAAAAAAAAAAAAAAAAAAGATGACTGCATTCCCCCTTATACAAGCTCACACCGACACAGCTATGCTTTATATATTTCTTATTGTGTCGTTTTCGCTTTGCGCATATCTACATTTCTTTAAGGTAACAGACTGATGTTTTGAGAGGAGCTGCCCGGATGATAATCGGTTGGTGTTATTACAACATAGTGCTGTCATTGTAACATTACAACGCCTGCGGCTATATTTATAGGTATAGGATGCAACACCCTATCCGTGCTCTGCCTTTGTATTAAACTTTCATCAACTCGTGAAGCAGGATTGCTCGTCTGACTGAACAGTTTCCTTCTGTAATGAATGACAGTTGATGTTTTATTCCACCTCATGAGGTTGATTTAGGGCCTATTAGCCTCTACCTCTCCTGATCAATAATCTTGCTCAGATTGTTTCTCAGCCCTCTCTGTGAATGCTGCGACTCATAACTTTGTGTATCTGTGTTATTGTGACTAGGCCTGGTCAGTTGAGTCAGATTTAAGCGGTGCCAGACTCAGGTCCATGTTTATCTTTGGTGCTCAGTTGGATCCAGAATGACTTCCTTTGATCGTGATATCAGCTCCTGTGGCACATTAACATCCTGGGCCTGTATAAGCCAAAGGGCCATTTAGATGTAACAAAGTATCCTCTGTGGGATGAATAGGGCATCTGCCGGAGGCGAGTGCTCTCCCTCTCTCTCCCTCTCCGTCTCCCTCCACCCGAGCCATCGTCTGTGTACCCGGCCGAAACAGGAAGGGCAAGGCGGCCTGAAACTGTCGATTCAGGTTTTGATGAAGCCTGTTATCAGCTTCCTGCAGCCCGTACCAGCGCGATGTCGACAGGGACAAAGTTCGGCTCTATTTCCTTTTGTCGAGGGAGAGCAGAAAACAAAAAGGCTCCACCTCTGCTGCTGTGCTGTGGACAGAAGCCCGGCTCAGCCCGGTCCACCAGCCTGATCAATCACTCCTCTCTCAACACAGTTTAACACAAGATGGCCTGTTAGTAAGCTGCCAATATTGTTAGTTTATACCGTGGATGCTAAGCTGTAGTTATTTAGACTCATAGCTGCTTCTCCACAGTCACCCAAAGATGTCATCAATTTAAGTCCTTTATTTATACTCAGTGTCAGTGTCATGAAAAGTACATATTTTTCCTCTTACCGACAACGCTGTTTATCAGTCTAGATTGTTTTTAGTGTCTAAACATATTAATTATAAAGCTTGTAAGGTAAAATCTTAAACGGACATTCTGATGTAGACATCTTGGCAAAAAAGAGCTATATTTAAAGGCATGGTTCAGCCCCAAAATCAAAAACACATTTTCCCTCTTACCTGTAGTGCTATTTATATATCTAGATGGTTTTGCTGTGAGTTGCTGAGTGTTGGAGATATCAGCCTTACAGATGTCTGCCTTCTCTCAAATATAATGGAACTAGATGGCACTCGGCTTGTGGTGCTCAAAGTGCCACAACATTACAGTTGAAAAATTCAACAGCAATGTCTCTTTCCAGAAATCATGACCCGGTTACTCAAGAGAATCCACAGACTTAGAGACAGGGTAAGGTTTGGACATCTGGAGGGAGCTCAGAGTAGAGCCGCTGCTCCTTCACATCTAAAGGGGTCAGTTGAGGTGGTCAAGGCATTTGATCAGGATGCCTCCTGGGCGCCTCTAATTAGACGTGTTCTGGGCATGTCCCACTAGTTGGAGGCCTTGGGGCAGATCCAGAACACACTGGAGGGATTACATGTCTCATCTGGCCTGGGAACGCCTTGGGGTCCCCCAGGAGGAGCTGGAAAGCATTGCAGGGGAGAGGGACGTCTGGGGTGCTTTGCTTGGCTTTCTGCTCCTGGGACCCGGCCCTGGATAAGGGGATAAAAATGGATGGATAGATCCACAGACCTTGTTGTAAGCAGTTCACTATAGGAACCATTTTCTTCTGTTCAACTACACCCACCATGCATCTACTGCTAGCTCATCTAGCACCACTGAGCTAGCTAACGTTACAGCCCAGCTAAGGTGGACGCCATTAATGTTTCCATCTCACGCTGTCACAAACACAAGCCTCTCGTCCAAGAGTAGATGCACACTTCCTGTGGTGCAGTGATACAGTTTGCAGGTGTGGTTCTGTAGAGAGAAAATAGTTCCTATATCAAACTGCTCACAACAAGATCTGTGGATTACCTTGAGTATCCAGGTCATGATTTCTGGAAAGAGATCTTTCTATTGAGTTTTTCAAATTCAATTATTTGGCGTCTTTGAGCACCACAAGCCGAGTGCCATCTAGTTCCATTATAGTGGAGAGAAGGCAGACATCTCTACGGATGATATCTCCAGCACTCAGCAACAAACACCCAAACCATGCAGACTGATAAATAGCACTACAGGTAAGAGGACAAATATGTGTATTTGATTTTGGGGTGAACGATCCCTTTAAATGTAGCATGTTGCTTTTGCCAAGATGTCTAGATCAGAATGTCCCCTTAAGATTTTACCTTACAAGCTTGAAGACATGTTCAGACACTTGACATAAACTTAAAGTCTATCTAGATGGTAAAGTCTATCTAAGTATGGTCTCAACAGCAATATCTCTCTCCAGAAATCATGACTCGGTTACTCCGGTCATCCGCAGACCTTGGGGTGAGCAGTCTCATGTAAGAACTATTTTCTCACACCCGCTAACCGTATCATTGCCCAGACGAAGCGTGCATCATCAGATTTCAGCAGTCCATTTACTAAATATCAGGACCCTCAGGGTGTTTTGGTCAGGCTACACTCCTGATCTGAAAGGTCAAGCATGTAGAGTCTACAGTAAAGCAAAAAACCCTCATTTGTTCATTTGAGCATATTCTGCTCAGTGAAAAACGGTTCTGAAAAACCTCCCCCTGTACACCATTATTTAGCCTTTTCCTTGCTCAGCAGAGAACCATCAGCAGCTAAAGCACCTCTTTATTTAGTGGATAATCCTTCAGGCGCTCCGAAGCTTTAATTCTTGTTTGGGTTATTTGATGGCATGAATAATAATTGTTCCTCTTAACGGTCTTTGGTGGTTGGCTACTAACAGACACAAATGGTTTTTTTTAAAAGCAGCCCTACCCTTTTGCTTTATGTGAG
Organism: Epinephelus awoara; assembly: GCA_035609425.1. Taxonomy (NCBI): domain Eukaryota; kingdom Metazoa; phylum Chordata; class Actinopteri; order Perciformes; family Serranidae; genus Epinephelus; species Epinephelus awoara. The sequence goes on along the minus strand of CM069306.1, from coordinate 13,564,484 downwards.
TGGTTCTTGACAGTGACACCCAAAACAGGCTGGATAACAGTTCAACTAAAAGAATTCTTTTATGTGGTTAATCACAGTCAGACAAAACCTACAGTAAGAGGAAGGATAGTCAGTATCAGACACACAGTTCGTTGTAGCATATTGTTCAATACAATAAACATAAATGATAAAACAATTGGTTCCATAGTTTGTCTGTTAAAGGGACAGTTCACCCCAAAAACACATATTTTTTTCTCTTACCTGTTGTGATATTTAACAACCTGGATTGTTTTGGTGTGAGTTGCAAAGCGTTGGAGATATCGGCCATAAAGACGTCTGCCTTCTCTCCTATATAATGGAACTGGATGGCACACGGCTTGTGGTGGTCAAAGTGCCAAACAAATACATTTGAAAAACTCAACAGCAATGTCTCTTTCCAGAAATCATGACCTGGTTACTTAAGGCAATCCACAGACCTTGTTGTGACCAATTTCATGTAGGAACTATTTCTTTCTGCCAAACTACACCCACCAAATATATCACGGTGCAGAAGGAAGAGTGCATCTTCTGCTAGCTCATCTAGCACCACTGAGCTAGCTAACGTTACAGCTCAGCCATGGAGGATGCCATTAATGTTTTCCACATGTACTGTCACTAGTCTCTCATCCATGAGTGCATGCACTCTTCCTCCTGCACGGTGATACAGTTGGTGAATGAGCAGTAAATGCACTCTTTCTTCTACACTGTGGTACAGTTTGCAGGTGTGGAGAAAATAGTTCCTACAAGAATCACAACAAGGTCTGTGGATTATCTTGAGTAACTGAGTCATGATTTCTGGAAAGAGACATTGCTATTTTTGTATTTTTTGGCACTTTGAGCACCACAAGCCGAGGTCCATTATATTAGGATATCTCCAACACTCTTCCACTCACACCAAAACAATCTAGATTATAAATAGCACTACAGGTAGAGGAAAAATATATATTTTTGATTTTGGGGTGAAATGTCCCTTTAAACAATGCTGTACTGTAGCTGCTTTGTCACTGTGTCACATGCTGGTGCTGGTGAGATACTACTTGAAATAGGAAAAAACTCATTTCTTTAATTTTCAAGACTTCTACAATGAATTTAAAATGAGAGACACATTCTGAAGCACTATGGAGTTGTAACACAAACGTTCTGTGTTGACTCAAGCCTCGTGTTTTGTAATTTGTTACACTCCTGCTGTACAACAGAAGTCTATGTTTTTCATGTCCCATAAATTACACACACACACGAAGCCCCTGGATTCTGTTGAAACCAGCATTTAGCAGCGCTGCTTTATGCAATATCAACATTTCTTGGATCTATATATATATATAGCCCCTACCTCTCTCAGCACACATTCTGTATACTAAGACACTTTTATCATCTTTTCCCCCTCTCTCCCCTCCTCTTTCTCTCTCCACAGTTGTGTTGATCGGGGACTCGGGCGTAGGGAAGAGCAACCTGCTCTCTCGGTTCACACGAAATGAGTTCAACCTAGAGAGTAAGAGCACCATCGGGGTGGAGTTCGCCACGCGCAGCATTCAGGTGGACGGCAAGACGATAAAGGCTCAGATCTGGGATACAGCAGGACAGGAGCGCTACAGAGCCATCACCTCGGCGTGAGTCCATGTCTGTTTGCTGCAGATAGTCCCACCTCAGTGTGGGGAAGTACTTCAGCAGTGCATTCACAAGTGACACTGACAAGTGGTAGATGGCTTTTTGATTTATGATTATAGGGACTTTGCAACAAGAGTTGAGCTAGTGGGTTTAATCGTCTGGAGTTATACACAGAACCTCAGGCAGCTCTCTCGATGCCCTAGATACTTAAAGTAAGTGCCTCTGATAAAGGTCGAACATGTAAAATGTAAATCATAGAGATCATAGAGCAAAAGTTTACTTCAACCTTTGTATCTCACATAGAATTTAATTTAAGACGCATTTAAAACCCTTAAGGGCCTCCTCCACTCAAAAATGTGCTTTCCTATGTTTTTGAGATCCTAACATGTCTGACCTTGACTGCACGGACTTGTGTCTGTGCAAAGTTTGTCACTAGAGAGGTGTTTTCACATTCCTCTGCTGAAAGAGGTGATGTCTGTGCACTTCCCCAAAATCTGAGATTCAACCGTACATCAGGCAAGCTAGATTAGATAGGTCACCAATAGGGAAGCCAATTGCTGTCTAATACAGGAAACATATGTCGACAGGGGAACAGACTTCAACACAACACCGGCAAAGAAACCTGAAACCACCAGCACAGAGCGACTTGGTAGTACAGAAAGCAGAGTTAGCAGTAGCGTAGTACATCAAACATGGTAGACTGTGCAGTTTTTGGATGTTAATCAGACCAATGTGAACTCATTGTAACATTGCAGCAGATTGTATGTTCCACAGCCATTAATGCTGTGTCAGCCACTGCCAGTTACAAGCTAACAAACAACATAAACAAATAAAAGATGCTAACTACACTTGCCATCCTGATATACCTGCTAGTCCCCGATTTTGGTGCACAGCAAGCTCAGAGTCATCTGAGTTTGGGTCTGACTGGAGCTCAACAAGTGTGGCTAAATCTCTCCAATGTTCCTCTAATTCTAACGTTAGCCATCTTGATGCACACTGCTATTTCACCGGTCACCCTACCTAGTCTCACATAGTCAGACCTATACCATACTTTGTTTTAGCGCTGGAGTAGTGCCAATGCTCCAGAAAGCACAAGTGAAACCTACTGCAGCAGCACTGGTGGGTGGGGCGGAGGCCAGATCCAGATTTTTTCAGTGAGGGAGAATGAATGGGTTGAGAAAACCATGTTAAATAAAATATTAATCATAGCAGCATAGTTTTACATATGTTAAAACATGTCTGCAGGCAGACTTTAAATAAAGTAGAATGTGAGTCCATTTCAAGTGAAAATCTCATTATAGCTTTAAAAATGTATACTGGCTGAATGAGACTCTGGGACCGTAACTGTAATAAAGATCAATTTGAATCAAACAGTGTTTAGTAAAGTAGAGAGAAAGCGGCTTGTACTAACTACTGTATATTCTGGATTAGTCTTGTGTACACGCAACAGAAAGATATTTGTCACAAAAACACAAATTCCTCTAATAACTGAACACCAAATTTAAGACCAAACCTTTTTATGAAGCTACAAACATATCTGTAATCCCTAGTGTTACGTGTTGTAACTGTTGTGTCTCTGGTCCCGTTACAGGTACTACAGAGGAGCAGTGGGGGCGCTCTTAGTGTATGACATAGCGAAACACCTCACCTATGAGAATGTGGAGCGCTGGCTGAAGGAGCTGAGGGACCACGCTGACAACAACATCGTCATCATGCTGGTTGGCAACAAGAGCGACCTGCGCCACCTCAGGGCCGTGCCTACAGATGAGGCCCGGGCCTTTGCAGGTACTGGTGCTTTATAAAGACACAGGAGAGGCTAAATATTGGTGTGCAGGGGGGCATTATATAGATTTTGTTTTTTAAGTTATAGACATTTCTATATTGTGTGTATAGTTCTTAAAGATATTTGATGTTTATCTTTGTCATATCTTCTTTCCAAAATTCATTTTTTAAATTGTTCCAATATTGAGCAAGAGGGCTGACGCTAGAGGCCACAAAACAGGCTGCAGTGTGACCTGTCAGGGCATGTTCAAACTGTCAATGCACATCCAGTAAGTGTTTGTCACTGACAGGCTCAGATTATTATAGTAAATGTCAGACAGCATTATGAAGGGCATTCCCACAGATAGAGACCTCTTTGTTAGAGACGAAGATCCTTTCTGTTAAACCAGATTGTTATAGTGTATAGAGCCAGCATATTCTCACATCTAACCTGGTGAATTCAGGGTTCATTTTAACCAAACCAATTGGTTATTGTTGCAACAGTGGAAAGAGGGATTGAGACTTTTTTCAGTTCATTTTAGTTTGATTTTCTCGACTCTGAATAAAGTGTGATTTATGATGATAATATTACTCTTTATTTAAATGGAGTCTGGTGGGTTTGGCAATGGCAATTTCGGGGCTGTTTCTTATTAGACAAGAAGAACTTACTGTTAAACAAAAAGGTTTATCTCTGCAGGGACCTTTTCCATTGTCACACATTCATAATAACAACCTGAGCCTGTCAGTGGCAAAACCAAGCACTTTCAGTGGACGTAAATTGACGGTGTTGCAGCATGTTTTGCTGCTGCCAACTGCAGTGCTCTAAATTTAAAGAATTGTTGTCTCCATTAGCCACTTAGACATAAAAACATGAGTAAATAGGGTCCAGGTAGAAAAATACCAAAGATAATTTTGAACTGTATCTCTTGTTTTTCTGAGTATGATGAGAAAAGAACATATAGAAGAAGTAATATAATCAGCTCTCCTGTTGCCTTTTCTGATATTAACTTATTTCAGTGCAAGCTTCTGTTGCTGTTAAATGAATGTTTTCTTTCTTCTCCCTCAGAGAAGAACAATCTGTCATTCATAGAAACGTCAGCCTTGGACTCAACAAATGTTGAAGAAGCCTTCAAGAATATCCTTACAGGTACGCATGTGAAGAGAGGTGGGATGTCAGAACCGCACTGTTGATATTGTACTTGAATGAAAGTACCCTTAAATTGTCAACTTAACTTCTCGTATCCCAATTATTCCTGAACCCTGGTCGATCAACTCACCATTATTATATAACTCTGAGATGAAACTGTGCCCTTAAACTGTGTTAAGTTTTTACATTGCAAGCTTTAAGACGTGTTCAGACACTAAACATCAACTCAAAGTCTGTTATAAACGTAGCTGCTGATATTAACAGAGATCAACTATTTGCAACTACAAAAAAGGTCATGTCATAACTTAACTCTTGAACTTTACTTGTGTAACTTCCTCTTACTGTGGGAAGTTCTTCTGATCTGTCTGCAGAATCTAAACTGAAGTATAAACAAATACCTCATCACTACTTTTACCCCTGAGTTCCAGTATCAGCACCCAAAACAGCAAAAGACTTTAGGAGGACAAAGGCTGATGTGGTTCTTCTCCATCTTTTCAAAAACAGAAATCTACCGCATCGTCTCGCAGAAACAGATTGCCGAGCGGTCTGCCCATGACGAGTCCCCAGGAAACAACGTGGTGGACATCAGCGTGCCACCCACCACGGACGGCCAGAGGGGGAGCAAACTGCAGTGCTGTCAGAACCTGTAACCCATGGCAACCGTCCCTCCTCACCTGGGTCGATTATTAATTGAAATCTGCAGTGTTGGTGTGCTTCCATCTGCCTGGGGTGCAATATTGTCTGAATCTGCACTTTTTGGATCAGTGGAGTCAGTTCCGTTTTGCCGCACACGATCAATTCCAGAAAGAAGTGTTTGAATTGATTTCAAATTGTAATCTGACCCAGGCACAATCTGCTACATCCCAGTGCAAAAACAGGACTGATGGTACCGCCTACTGTACGTAGCTGCCAGTTACCCATGATAGCGTAGCAGAATAGCTTTGCCTGAGACCTTGTAAGCCTAGACATCTCCCTGGTAGACGGTTATTGCCACATGTTGGAGGCCTGCCTGTTTCAGTCGTACCAGCAGTCCTGTTTTTGGGCTTTCCTCTTCCTTGTTCAGTCATCATCTCAAAAGTGGTTGTGACGCTGCTGATGCTTTTTTCATTTTGTGTAAAATATATTCTTTTTTTTGTTTTTTTTGTTTTGATTTTGATAGCTTGTCCGCTCACATACATTATATTAATGCCATGAAATTAAATTTTACAATATTATGTTGCAGAGTCTGCTTTTTTTCTCTTGCTCTTATTTTAGCAACACATGCACAAAATGACATACTTTATCTGCACAGTGAACCCCAAGACCATCGTTGATAAGCTTTTTACTGTTGTTTCAGGTCAAGTTAAAGTTAGTTTGATCTACTTTAACACAAATCATTTTATCACTTAAGGTCCCACTGTAGAGGTCAGGGTCACAAGATAACTTTGGGGAGTTTTGAGATGATTAATATGGAGCCCCTAAAGCCTGTAAAGTTTATCTTGTGCGCACAGGATAATAACTTGGTCCGGTAAGATAATTAACTTGTGCGCACAAAATAATAAATATCACCTTTCAGGACTTAAGGGGCTCTGAAGATTAATGGGGCAGGAAAAGAAAAACAAGCTGTGCTACACAGGTTTGTGTTCATTTTCCGACATTGCAGAATCTCTTATCTCTTTATAGTGGATATAATGAAACTATCTAAGAAGCTCATTCTTTGGTGGAGCTGGTAACAACTCACCTCAAACCTGTCAGACAATTTTTTATAAGGTGTCACAAGCCAAAAAAGGATGGGTACAACCATCCTAAGTATTGTATTTTATGCATTTACATGTGTTCTGTTACATCTTGATTTGAAAAGCAACTATTGTAATACATTTTAGCGCACTTTCCCTCTGAAATGTAGTGGAGAAGAAGTATAATATAGATGCGATGGCAGTACTTAAGTTAGGTACAAGTACCTGAAAATGTACTTAATACAGCTGTGCTGTGGAGATAAATCTGGCAATGCGAGACTAAGCTAGTATCAACTCATCTTCTTTACAAGACCCCAACTAGATACAACTTTTTTGTAAGATGTTGCAAACCAAAAAAAATGTCTACCAGCAATGTATTAGCAATGTTTTGTACTTCATGAACTTTGATGTTTTATGTTAATTCTTAAACTTTAAGGCAACAATTGTTGTAAAATAAAGTATAGTGCACTTTCCCTCAAGAAATGTAGTGGAGTAGAAGCATAAAATAGATTGAAATCGAAGTACAAGTATCTGAAATTGTACTTAATGCAGTTACTTGAGTCTCGAATCGTATACTTTTTCTCTTTACCTTTAGTAAGTACTGCAGCTGCCCTTAAAAAGTGCGTACTGTTGCGTGCAGTATGCACACAATCAGAACATACTACTTTCTCATAACATTAAGCCTTGAACTGCGACTGTCTTGCTTTTTTATCTGTTACCTTGGAGGTAAAACAAACACCACTTACAGATTGCCAGAGACAGAGATAAACCCAGAGAGCTCTGCTGTTGTTACTCCACAGTGTATGAAGTTTGACTCTGTCATTGTTATTTTTGTTGCTAAGTCCTTTTGTTGTTTGTAATATTTAGGATTATTTAGTTCACTTAAACAATCAGTATTCCTATCATTACTATTTGATTGGTCATCAGTTACTCGACATGAAAATTATTAGAAGCAGAAATACCTTAAAAAGTTCTTATGCAAGATTGTCAGGTGCTGCTTGTAAACATGCCCACCAGAAAGTAAAAGCCAAACCCACACTGACTTTCATTTGGCGTTTTGCCTCCCTTTGCTTGGATGCCTGCTGCTTATGGTTCGACAACTGGTCGACCTTTTTACAAAACCCTGACCTCACCTGAGTGCTGTGGGGTAACACACCTACAAATGTCCTGAACAAAGAAAATGAGAAAATACAGGCAGAATCTGCAGATAAATACACCGCCACACACTGACAGTGGGTCATAAGTGATGACTTAGAGGGATTACTTCTGTATGCGTCTATACATTGTGTTGCAGGAAAATCCTGCACAGTGTACCTTTAATACAGTATTTGAGTGAATGTCATGTTCATAGTGTTCACTGTGTCGTCCTAGAAACAATGACTGCAGGTCTTCCGGCAAAGTAATATCAGATGGGAAAACATGATTATTAAATCTCAGGGCCCCCGCAGTGATTGAAGCAGAGATGACTAAAACCAACAGACAAACCACATTTCACACTGATTTAGTCCAGGAGTCCCTCGTGTTTTATTGCACAATAACCCAACTTTCCGGGGGATGCAGCAGGAAGACTACAATAACACAGAATACTTTGTAAAGCATATGCTGCGTACACTGATTGACATCTCAAAACACATTTTGCTTTTGCACCTTAACGGAGTACCAGCCTGCTCTGGTACATCTCTGTGTTTTTATATAGGACAAAAGTCTGTAGTCTCACTATTCTGAACACTGTATGTCTTCTATTTGCATCTCTTGTGATGTAGGACGTAACTACTGGTCGTTGCTAGGCAGCTCAATCAATGAATGGTGCATTTACACGTGGAGCAGGGCTGTTTGCTGATGCACTTTTATGACAATAGAAGAGACATTAGCCAATTAGAATGTAAACACTTTTCCACACCTTCAATACTGTTGCCTTGTATGTTACTGCGCTGCCGTTTAACGGCTTCAGTCAATGTTGCGTTGTATTCTACAATCTTCACTGACCCCGTGACAAGTGTGGTACATATGTGACGCCTTACCCGTTGACTAAACAGGAATTAGATTTTAATTGTTCAGACAGCAATGATAAAGCTTCACCAGGAAACTTCAGTAGGGTTCAGATTGTAGATATCAACGTTGGTGCGAGCGACTGTCGCTCTGTACTCGTCAAGAAAGAATATTCACAGATAGACTTAGTCAATCATGTTTTTCGGTTATTATCCTCTGCTGGGCTATTGGCTGCCCATTGTTCAAAAACAGCTAAATACATTGTGAAGGGGCATGGGGGAATTATAGGTAGTGAATATGTTTCATATTATACTGTAGTAGCATGCTGAATCAGTTATATCCTGCTACATTAGCTTGTGTCTTAGTATTTCATAAGTTTGTGTCACGGATGTTCAGTTGGGCTGGTTAGTCCATCATCCATGTGTTCAGTCGTTCACGTCCCAGCACTGGCTGTCCGGTGACAACTCTGTGGTTCAACATCGACTATGACTCCGGAATGAGTTCTTCCCAAAAACCACTTTTGTGGTCGGCCAATACCGTAGTAGTTTACATCAAGTGCTTCGATAAAACAAAAGAGGAGGGGAAAGTAGCTCTCCCCTCTCAGAATGGTCCTTATGAAGTGCAAAAGTTTATTAATATGATTAATCTTGTTTTTAGAGAGTGCTTCAGTGGGCGTTATTTTTAAATATTCCTCTTGCCACCACTCTGCACTCATACGATGGTCTCGTCAGTCATTTTCTTGGTCGACTTGGTCGGCACAGAACGCTGGGTGGTGTGCCCCCCTTTCATGTCAGGCATGAGCAGGCGCACTTTCTGATTGGTCCTCCTCCACTCCGAGTACAACTGACAGTGATACCGGAATGACACCTGAGATTGAATGGGAAAAGAGCGGGAGGGGGGCGAGACAGGCGGTGACAAGGGAGGGAAAGACAGACGTCAATAACACTGACACCGAGATATTTGAGACAGAGTAGTACGTCTGCAGGACGAGAACAATATGCTGACTGAAGCTGTGACTGCTATTCAAGCTGCGAGCAAAAGAGCTAATCTTTCACAATTTGACATTTCTGATGATTCTTTTCCTGAGGATTAAAGGGTTATGTTTCTGAGGAAAGTTTCAAATTCACGATACAACCTATTTTTAAAAGTATATGCTGCAGTTATGTTAAGGAAAAGAGCAGAGTAAAAGACAGCTTATTCTTACTCTTGTCAATGAGATCAGCATGTATGTGCCTGCATGAACCACCTGGCCAACTGTCAAACAAATGAGAGCTCTGCGCCAGAGATTATCGAGTTGCACATGCCCTCGCGTCTATCTGTCCTCTATGACTGTGTTTAAGTGCTTTTCAAGGTCATACTGCAACCAGAAAACAGTCACATAATCCCAACAATAATCAACAGCAGAGCATAGATCTGTTGGATCTGTGGGTGTGGTTGTCTTTGTATTGTGTCTGTGTGCCAGTTCGCATTTGTTTTTTCAAATCTATGTGGGACACTGAAAAAATAACTACTAGAACCAGCTTGTGGGTGTGAAGATGCCAGAGACAAAAAAAACATTTATTCGGTGCCAGCAGCTCAACACAAGTACATAAAACTTCATAAACATTTTTATTCGCAGTTAATGTTTTTTCAACCTGGACTCTGTTTTTCCATGTTTCTGTGTCTAAGTGACTCATAGGAACAAGAATTTTTGAAACTAGTCCAGTACTGAAAGAAAGTACCACAGAATTCAGACAGGCTACAGCATAACATCTTGGGGCAGGTGCACCCCTTCAACGTACGTCCACTAAAAGTGCTTGTTTTTACCACCAACAGACTCCGACTGTTATTATGAGTGTCTTACAACCTTACAGAAACAACCCCACAGAAAAATGTAACTTTTTCCATACCTTTTGCTTGTTCTGCCTGTTTTTGCCCGTCTTGCTAACAAGAAGTCTTAAATCTCACGAGAGGTGACTTGTTGCAGGACAAAAATGGTGGAAACGTGGGTGAGGGTTGGAGAGAGGAGTGGTGGTAATAATTTATAGTGTTGGGAGTACAGAAAGTGTACCTTACTCTTAGGGGTGGGAATCACCAGAGGATCCACAATACTATATTATTACGATACTCAATTTTAAATATGTTGTGATATGCTGAGTATTGCAATAAAATATATTACAATATATTGCAATTTATTACCTTTTTTCAACTGTAGATTAGGTCCCCAGATGAAAACTTTATCAACATCTGTTTTATCTAATAAGATAAAGTTTCCACTCTCTTCATCTCACTTCAGACAATTTTTTTGCAGCAGCAAAAAATGTATCTAGTGGACTGAAAAAGCAATTGATTATATTTTCTTAGTAGGCAACCTTAACTTAAATTTGTATTTGTCATTTCAATAAGTTATATAATAAAAGAAACTATACTTGGCACTTTGTGACGATACGATATACTCTTATCTAAAAGATTTTCAATGTCATGGCGAGACACTGAACAAGACTTCTCCCTGAGCGAGACTTGGACAAAGACTTGGAAAAATGTTTCACCTCTCTGCAGGGTAAGGCTGTGCAATTAATCGTCTGATGATCGCGATTACGAGTTTGACGTCAAACGATTTCAAAATTAATGAGATCAAGGGTAAAGGAGTTTCAGTCACAGATGTCTGGAGATATTATTTTGTCTTCTATGGAAACCGCGCATGCGCAATACCGCCCCTCCCCTCCTCACTCCACAAACCAGTCAAGTAGGTGAACTACGAATAAATCAAGGGGCAGGTGATCGCGGAAGACTTCAAAAACTGCATGCGGAAAATGACAGAGGGAGAGCGAAAGAGAGCGCGCGACCATGTAGAGACAGAAATTACATACTGTCGTGTAAACAAAATAAGTCATCACGTGCACTGCATAATCGTTTGCATAATAGTGATTTCAACTTTGACCAAAATAATCGTGATTATGATTTTTTTCTGCAGGTTTTTTTCAGTAATGCTATCTGACACTCATAATAACAATCTGAGCTTGTCAGTGGCAAAACAAGCAGCTACAATGGACATTAATTGACAGAGCACACCTGAAAATATGCTGGCTCTATACACGCTAAAATAACAGTTTATTTATATGGGGTCTGGTGGCTTTGGTAGTAGTGATTTGGGAGCCGTTTCTGGTTAAACTAAAAGGATTTTACTCTTTAATGAAAAGGTCTATCTCTGAGGGGATCCTTTTGATAATGTTTCAGACACTTAGAAAAAGTCAGTGGCAAAAACAAGCACTTTTAATGGATGTTAACTGACATTGTAGCCTGTTTCACTGCTGCCCTCTCGCTCAATACTGGACCAATATCAAAAACTGTTGTTTTCATTTGTCACTTAGTCACAAAAACATGGTACAATAGGGACTACTTTATCGTTCCGCTTTAAGTAAAGCATTAGTTACCAGTGTCCAGAGGATGTAGATGGTGAAGAGGGCGATGGTGAGGGCGATGAGGCCAACGGCCTCAAGTCTGCTCTTCAGTTGCAGGTGGTCCTGGGCTCCCCTCAGACACAGCCAGCCAGAGATGGCTGCCAGGGGTGTGATGAGAAGGAAGCAGGCCATGTCGCACAGCAGCGTGCGCTTCTCACTGCGAGGGCCTGGGTCCTTCAGCCACTGAGCAAGAGCAACATGAAGAGTTAAGTTGGTTCAACTGAGAAGAGCTTTCTACAGTATCACTTCAGTGTTCATTTAAAGAGTGTGTCTTATTAACAATGACTATTTAAATGTTTAGTCCGAGTTTCTTTCACACGAATGAATTGATGCTATTGAAAACAAGTCTTGTGAACAGAAACCTCTTACAGTATTACAAGGTCGGGCAACCATCTTATTAATATGAGCAAATCATCTCATATCCTGTTGATGCAACTAGTTGTTGGCACACACTTTATGTGGCTTAAAATGACTCCAACAGACACTTATAAAATACTTAAAATTTCATTTCAAGGCCTCCCCTGCCGTGAATGAATTAGTCTTGCTTATTTTGAAAACCAAAAAACAGAAGGCCGTAAAAACTTTTTATGCATTATAAAGCCTCTAACCTGTGTGAGTGGTTGTGGTCGTCGTTCAATAGTGAATTCTGTGTGACAGAGTTCACAGTAGCTGGTGTTGGAGGAGGACAGCCACTTCTCCAAGCAGCTCTTGTGCACTTTACCCAGCGTACCAGTGCAGTCACAGGGTGAGAGCAGCGTCTCCCCTCCAGCTCCCTCATGACAAATCCGACACATGCCCACATCACTGCGGAGCGAAGTACAGAAGACAACAATGTGATGATTAATCACAGCACCATGTCATTACAGTGTGTTCATTAGGGCCCCCATGTGAGTTCCTCCCTCTCTTACCTCTGCAAGCTCACCGCTTTGACAACAGTGGAGAGTGGGCGGCCATCTTTAGCCGTAACCTTGGCAATGTACTGAGCCTGCGCAGTAGAGTCAGACTCCTCCGAATCCTTGGAGGCATCAGATTCGGCGTTCCCGGAGTAATCACAAAGGGAGCCAGGTAGGTGGCAGCACCCTGACGAGGACATGGCTCAGCTGAGGGTGGCGAAGTTGATAGTGGAGGCGACTTAATAAGAAGGTCTGATCCAAAAGCCGACGTCCTTCTCCTCCTCTGTCCACCTACAGAGCAAATGCCTGGTGGATTATGAACAAGAGAGAAAGTATGGGTGACTTGAAATGACAACATAAATACAACATGATGTCATCCTTGAAAGCCTCTTGTAAGATTCCATATAAGTCTTAGTGATGCCATGTTCACACAAGAGAGGATGAAGTCAGCTCAAGCTCTGGGTCTCAAAAAAGGTAGAAAATCTGTTTGCTGGAAATAAACAACACAAGCAACCTTCAAAACGTCCCAAAACGAGACACAAAATCCTCCCTGATTACTGATCAAGTCCATCACTGTAGGCATGTTGCGAAGGCAAAGCTATGGCTTAGCCCCACAGAAAATTGAAACAAACAAAAAAAATAAAAAGTATCACAGTTACTGAAAATGCTAAATATGGCCTGGTGCAGGCAGGGACAGGTGTAAACACACATCAAGAACTTTTAAAGAGTGATGTTAGAGCCATGACTGCATTTTATGATTAAAATATTTACTTAATAAAAGTAATCAAGGTCTAGTGTGTAGAATTTAGGGGCATCTAGTGGTGAAGTTCCAGATTTTGACCAACTGTAACTTCTCCCGTATGACACCAAAACATATCAGACAGTGGTGTCCAAACTTTTTTAAATGGGGGTCAGATTAGATAATGTGAAAACACCTGGGGCCCAGCTGCTTCTCATACCTTATGGGTTATTAAAAGACAACAAAACAAAACACAACTGTTTCATCTTTCAGTAGAAAGTATTAATCTTTCTGCCACTTGCCCTTCCTTCCCGTAGACTTTACACTTCCTTGCTGTGGCCGCAGCTGCTACCTAACAGGAAGTGTCTGCTGCTTGGCTGTTAACCGTTCCAACTTGGTGAATGTCTACAAACTGTAGTGCTGCCATCATGATTAAAACATGCAAAGTAAACATGCGCCATGAGCCAATATTGTCGTGTCATGTCGCAGGCCATATATAGTATATTTTGAGAGACGAACGGTGGGCATGGTGTATGACGACTACTGTGGCCAACACTAAAATGTGAATAATAAATAATAATAAAATGTATTTGATATAGCACCTTTCACAGAAATTAAAGTCACAAAGCTCTTCACAAGATGAAAATCAAGAAATCAAAAAACGAAACATGCAATCACTACAAACACAGGCAATATAACAAATAAAACAAGGCAACAAAAATAAAGTAAAATATAGCAAATACAGGCTACTGAGGCCCCAATACAGAAACATACCAGCGAACAAGCACCGGTCAATTTAGGGTGGGACAAAGGCCATTTTGAAGAGATGGGTATTCAGATGTTTGGGTTTTTTTAAACTTTCTAAGGTGACCGCAGACCATAAACCTAATGGTATGTTTTCAGTCTGGAGCAGGGGGCAGCCAGTCGGTCCTGTTCTGAAGACCTAAGGGATCTACTGACATTATATAGATGGAGGAGATCACTAATGTTCTCAGGTGTCTCACCATGAAGGGCTCTATACGTTAAAGCAAGTATCTTGAAGTGAATTCTGAACCTGATGGGAAGCCAGCGTAAAGAAACTAAAATGGGAGTGATGTGGGTTGAATGACCCAGTCCAGAGTTGAATCAGTGTTCGATTTGTCCATACTTGGCTACCATTGGGGGGAAAAACAACATGGTGGGCTCTGTTGGAGAGGACCCACTCTGTATGTGGACATGGATGGCTCTTTCAAATGTAAAGTAAAGAAAACTTATTTATATAGTGAGGACATATCTTATTTTTTAGGTGATTATAAACAAATGACAACACAGTTATAACTAATATAGTACATTTCTGCGAAGATACCCCACTAAATCCTACACACTGGACCTTTAATAGGCGAATAGGTTTCAGTAAAGAAGCATGATACAGAATACAGGATGTTGCTGTGCAGAGAAAATCATGTTCACATGTGTTCATATGGTCGTACCAGGAAGAAACTGTGTACCCCTGCCAGACTAATACCGTCACCAATATAATCTTGAGCTTCCTTATGAAACAAGCATTTTAATAATGCTTAACTGTTGAGGCATATTCGTGTATCTAAAGCCCCGGACGATGAAGCAAAAATAACCAAATTAATGTCATTGCGAATTAATGCATTGCTTTGTTATCATCATATTACACACCAAGACAACCAAACCTCAAACTGTCAGATTATGTGAGCACTGTTACTCTACACTGTCAATCATAGTTGATGATTACCAGTTAGAAAAATCACATTAATTTGTACCCGATGTGTTCATGTTAGATAGTGTCGTTACTGTACAACCTCCAACAAAGGCTATACTCATCCCAGCACACGACAGCCCTGTACAGCGGTTCAACAGCCGCCAGCCGACAGCCGGATATGTACCGTTAGTGAACAGAGAAGCAGGTAGACACGGTGAAAAACAGATGTTAGCGTGAATTTACTCACCCGACGGCCTCCCTTTTCTCGCTTGGCCTTGGCCTTGGCCCTGCGTTAACCAGACACTAGCTAGCGAAGCTAACTGAGCAGCCCTAGCTACAAACTATGACATTGACATCTAACCGAAAACCGATGATATGAGGGGATACGAGAGACGACCACACGCGCTGTATCCTCTCCATGGCTGGTGGCGTATCTCCCTCGGGTGATTTGGATCGAAAAGGTGACGAGAGACGGCTCTCTGCCAGGATTACCAGACACAGCTAACGCGGCTAACAGGCTAGCAACGGGCAAGCCTACCTCGGCATCCCTCAGCTGTGCACTGGTCATGTGACACTATGCTGCCTTCATAGCCCTCAGTGATCTTTTTCTCTTCCTGGCGACTAATGGTGATGTTGTAATAACGTACACTTCATACACGCACCAGTCATAAAAAAGTGGGAAATTTGACCACTTGTGTGTTAAGTTCCAGTAATTTTCTATTGCCAAATATGCTGTGACTAAAGTTAGTAAATATTCCAGTGAAAACTGCGGACGTGTAATCACTTAACCTGCCTCATGGTTTTATTCACTCATCAACTCAAAGGCGCAACACAACCCTTAAACAAAGCAGCCATAAAAATCACCTCTTCTGTGTTGTATTTTTCCACTTTACAAACATTACAGTGACACAGAAACCGTCTCCAACCGTTGCAACAGCAATTTACGAGGGGGCCTGAATGCAGCGCACGGTGCAAACAATACCTGAAACCCGTGTCATCTTGTCTGTTTGGATAAACTGTGGCTAAACTGTTTCACTCTCTTATTCCCCGGCAGTGTTAGTTTGATTGCAACAAGGAAACGACCATTATTCTCCGTCTATAAAACATCTGTAGGAAGTTATGTCAAAGTATCACCGCTAGATGGCAGCATTTAGTCGACCCTCTCAGGGTGCTGCAGACGGGACAGCTGGGACAGATGTTCCACAGGTGAGCTTCAAGGACCTTCAGGGGTTAGACTGACACAGGGTGACAGGGTTACAGTCACTAGACATTATGACAACGACACAGCACAACCATGATGGTTCATTCTCATTATAGGGCTTTGTGTCTAATGTAATCAACTCATATGCTGTTCTTACAATTCAGAGGTACTTGTGTTGTACTTGAGTATTTACTCCCACTCATAGGCAGATTATGAGACAATAGTCCACAGGGCATAGCATGCAAAAGGCCCGACTACCTCTCCTACACAGCAGCAGGATACACAGGCTTTGTGGTAGTCCATATAATATATATTAACACTCACATTATTAATCTTCCTACGACATCAGTAATGTTACTTTTGTCACTCTGTGTGCATTTAGCTGATGAAACATCTTTACTTTTGCTGCTACAGTTTGTTATTACTTTGTAGATTAAGATTTTTAAAACCTATAATGAGCATATAAAGTGTGATAAAATATCCTATGAAATATTATATGCTTTCCTGTACAGTAAAAGAAATCACCCAGCAGTAGCCCAGGTAAAATCCATAAAATGATCTTAGACAACTCCATTTAAATGCTGCTTATGTGTTAATATATGAGTGATAATAGTCAAGTAATATTATTCACAACACTGGCCTTTACTTGTGATACGTTGGTGCATTTTGCATTGTGTTGATAACAATTACACACTTTAATAAAAGGAGCATTTTTAATGCAGGACTTCTTATCATGGTGTACAGGCTATATACAGTATATTCTGCATTATAGTACTGCTACCTTTATTCTAATAACTGATGTTAATACCTCATCTATGATCCACCACCTTAAATATGCTGTACAAACAGAGCTGATGATCAGCAAATATACATTTCTCATACACTTGGCTCTTATTGACTTACTTCAGTTGCACTTCATTGTTGAGTGAAGAGAAACATTTTTTCTGATGAGCCACAGAAATGTGCTGATCTTGTAAACATTCAAAGTCAAAATATAAACCTCCCTTAGCATACAGCACCACAAATATGAATATAAAGCACCCCACATTTATTATACAGCATTACAAATATGCTTTCCAGGGCAGATCTGATTGAGGTGATTTATCAATGGCAACAAAGGACAGTTTTGATGACTAAGAATCTGCCTTTAATTTAGCACTGAACAGAATACAGAGCAGACTTTGCCCTAAAGGTATTAAAAGTTTTATTTTGAAGGTCACTACACACTGAAATAGGCTTCTCAGAAAGTATTTAGAAAGACAGGAAAAGAAGTCAAGAAGAAGAAAAATAAAGGAAACCATGCTCAGCAAAATATACATGTAGGCTGTCTTAAGCTGGGTTTAATGCAGTGACGTCTACATGAGCCTGTGAACTGTGAATGCACCATATACTAGGTCGAGGCCATTGCAGTGGCTCATGTTTGATTCATATCTGTGGCCCTTTGCTGCGTGTCATCCCCCCCCCCCCCCCCCCCCCCCCCCCTCCCTCTCTCCCTCCTTTCCTGTCACCCTTCGGCTATGATATGATAAAGACAAAAAGCCCTGAAAAATGTACAAAACACACTGCTGATAGCCAGTCACAACAGGTATTGTTGTTGTTGCTGAGCTTCTGTTGGACTATCAAAAGGTGTCTTGATGATATTGGGGAGTGGGCATGGCGTTACTTTTTACACAGTGGACTTCATGGGGAACTTGCTGACAAATGAAATCTGTAATAATAAGATGCTGTTCTGTCAGATATTACGCAACCATCACAAAGTTTATACAGCTAATGCCTTATAGTTTGCAGACTCAGCGGATTCTTAACCTGCAAGAATTGAGTCTATGGCCACTTGGAGGCAGCAGGCTGTATCAGCTACACTCTTCAGGCATATTGTTGTATAACAGCAAAGGCATAGATTTCATTTCAACACTGGGAGGGGGCACATGTGAAACTAAGGGTTTGTGAGCATCAAGCACATAATTTCAATTAATTTCTTGCACTCTGGTGAATTTTTATGCATCGTTTTTTGCCTTTTTTGCATCAGTTTATGGTGAAAATGTTTTTACCTTCTTAGAAATAAAAGTCCGTTGCTACTTCATGTTTTTATTTTGGGGTGACGAATGCTCAGCATGTTTTAAGTATTAAGGGGGATTTGTCCCCTGTGTCCCTCCCCAGGAGTTGAACAGTAAGAGTAACAAGAACGAATGTAGAATGGACCAAATGTGTTTTGTTTGTGAATCTCCCTTTCCACCACACCGCAAAGGTGCTCTATTGGATTGAGATCTGGTGACTGTGGAGGCCATTGGAGTACAGTGAACTCATTGTCATGTTCAAGAAAGCAGTTTGAGATGATTTGAGCTTTGTGGCATGGTGCGTTATCCTGCTGGAAGTAGCCATCAGAGGATGACTACACCAGGGCTTCGGTGGCTTAGTGGTAGAGCAGGCGCCCCATGTACAAGGCTGTTGCCGCAGCGACCCGAGTTCGACTGCTGCATGTCACTCCCCCTCTCTCCCCCTTCACACTCATCTGTCCCATCAATTAAAGGCTTAAAAATGCCCAGAAAAATATCTTAAAAAAGAAGATGGGTACACTGTGGTCATAAAGGGATGGACACAGTCAGCAACAATACTCAGGTAGGCTGTGGTGTTTAAACCATGCTCAGTTGGTACTAAGGGGCCCAAAGTGTGCCAAGAAAATCTCCCTCACACCATTACACCACCACCACCAGCCTGAACCATTGATACAAGGCAGGATGGATCCATGCTTTCATGTTGTTTACACCAAATTCTGACCCTACCATCTGAATGTGGCAGCAGAAATCCAGACTCATCAGACCAGGCAACGTTTTTCCAATCTTCTATTGTCCAGTTTTGGTGAGCCTGTGTGAACTGTAGCCTCAGTTTCCTGTTGTTAGCTGACAGGAGTGGCACCTGGTGTGGTCTGCTGCTGCTGTAGCACATCTGCTTCAAGGTTGGACGTGTTGTTGGTTCAGAGATGGTCTTCTGCAGACCTTGGTTGTAACCCGTGGTTATTTGAGTTACTGTTGCCTTTCTATCATCTTGAACCAGTCCGGCCATTCTCCTCTGACCTCTGGCATCAACAAGGCATTTTCACCCAGAGAACTGCTGCTCACTGGATATTTTCTCTTTGTCAGAACATCCTCTGTAAACCCTAGAGATGGCTGTGCATGAAAATCCCAGTAGATCAGCAGTTTCTGGCACCAACAACCATGCCACGTTCAAAGTCACTTAAATCACCTTTCTTCCCGATTCTGATGCACAGTTTGAACTTCATCAGGTCGTCTTGACCATGTTTACATGCCCAAATGCACTGAGCTGCTGCCATGTGATTGGCTGATAAGCTATTTACGTGAAAGTGCAGTTGAACAAGTATACCTAATAAAGGGGCTAGCAAATAAGACAGTAAACATAAGGGAGGTTTTGTATGCAGGACTTTAACTTGTCGTGAAGTATTTTTAAAGCATGGTATTATTTTTACTCAAGTAAAACATCTGGAAATACTCCTTCCACCAACTTGTGCTACTAAATATGCAAAATTAATATTCCTATTTATTCTGCCTTATGCCGAAACATTAAAACTTTGGGGACTTTTTAAATTTACCCACTCATGAATTGTCCCTTTAGTGGGACCTAAAATAGCAACCTGTATGTGTAATTTTTAACCATTAGTTAAACAATATCTATTTTTGCATTACCCCTGTGTCTTCCTTGTCATTCCCTTTGAACCCAAACACTGATAAAGAAAGGGTCGACTCGTGGTGGGTACATTAGGCACACACACTGTGAGCATGCTTCTCATTAGCTATCCACTTGTCTGTTTGGTCAAAGTACAACAGGAATCATGAGACACTACCTCTCCGCATGTGTGTGTGTGATATCATGAGATATGAGCGTTAGTGGACTTTAACACTGACAGACACACAAATGCATACGCAATACATTTACACGTCATACCTTTAAAAATATGAGAAAACAACTTAAACATAAAGTATTTATGAAATATTTAGTGGTACAGAACAAGGTAATATGTGTTTGTTGGTGTGTGTTTTGGCACTGGTTACTGGATTCAGGATCCATTGCTGCTGTCACAGAGGAGTTTCTGAGGCTGACAGATAAGGTTCGAAACTGTTGAGAGGACATAGCAGAGATTAAACAAGTTGTGACGGTGTGTTTGTCACAATAGTACTTCATCGTTTAATTTTAGCATCAGTGTGTCATGATTCCAGTCTGCTGCTGCTGCAGGAATTTCTTATCATGATTCCTGAGAATGACCTGACTGAGCTGAAGTGCAGCAATTATACACATTAAGCACATTACTCCCTTGGTGCATATTGTACTGCTTTTCTTTCTCTTCAGCAACTTGATGAGACAAAGAAAGCTGCATGCTCCATGTCTTTGTCACAGTGTTCCTGCCAACTGTAAATCAAATCTCTGTTCACAATTGGAAGTTTTGAACCAGGGGGTGTGAAGACTGGCACATACACAACATCAACATACACATGGTATATTCCTACATAATTTATCTACAGTACCACAGAGAGAAATGGAGGGAGAGTGAGACAGACTAAAGCAGAGATGTAGACAGGTGGATGTAGACAGACAAATTGAGAAACTTATTCACAGCGTTTGGCCTTCAATAACACTATAATTCGATCGTTGCAGTTCCATCTCGTGATCCTTTTAAATATCAGCAGGAGTCTTCATGAGCACCAGCAGAAGGCAATAATTCAGTCTCTCTAATTTCCGATGCACGCTTGTCCTTGTGAGACTTAACTTGATCCTGCTGCCTTTCTCACACTGGAGATGTAAATTCAATGCGCAACTGTCTAATAGGGTGCTTTGGTGGTGATTTAACATGCTCCAGCTATTTAATGCCGCTTAGTATGAGATTGGGCTCTGGATATATTGTGTCACCTTCAGCAGCGTTGATAGGCCTGGGGACCACTTTATTAGGGCCTGAGCATGAGGACCCGAGTGAAATTGAAGGAATTTGCCATTTTTGAACACATTTTGGGCTGCTCAAAAACTCATGAAACTTTGCACACTTGTCAAAAGTACGTCTGATATGGGTCCTGCGCTTGGTATGACATTTTTAAGTAATATTTAACATGTCCAAACTTAAAAAAAAAAAAAAAAGCCTCTTGGAAGTATACTCTCAACCTGACAGGAAGTCGGCCATTTTGAAATAACACTGCAATTTCAGGCATTTTTCGTCACTTTAAGAGGCTGTATTTTGAGGAACAGATCACTTCAGATTTTAGAAAAAAATATCATCCCTAAAGACCTCCATATTAAAAAGCCCAATTTTACAGAAGAAACAAATATACAGCCTGGTACAAAAAAATACGCTTTTGTTCTTTATAGCTAATTTTGCCCTTCATGACAACTGTGCAAGGGTGGATTTTTATATAACTCACACCTTTATGTTTCATTAAGGCTTAAAATTACATATTATTAGGGGCGGGCTATTTTGAGTGTGTGAAAGTGTCCCTGGCTTCTAAGTTCGGTGCACCCTTCATTCCTCCACAGCGCCAGTCTCTCACCCAATAGTGGTCACTTCTGGCTCTAGAAAAAACAAGACGGTGACAGCCGAAATGCCAAATTTGAGGCTTCAAAACAGGAGTTCATGTCATGGTAGCTATGTCCATTTTACAGTGAATGAGACAACTACATGCCAATATTGAGTTATAGTCATGGCGTCACCCACTGCGTACAGGAAGTTACATGTTTTATACTTTGACGTACTTCTCTTGGCAAGTTGACCAGATCCACCTCCAATCCCTTTCGAAAAGCCTCAAGACCTTGATGATGCTTTATTGTGAAGGTTGTGAGTTTTGGTCAAATGGTGTTGCCATGACGCCATGGTGAATTTCAATGTTTCAACACGGCACAAGACACTGCTGCAACCTGACTTTACGTCATCCAATCTGCCCTGAATTCTACATGCTGCATAAGAATCCAGACCTGGAGACATCTACGTGCTCATGTTGATTCATAGTCACAGCGCCACCTGCTGACAACAGGAAGTCAGCCTTATGTCACAAAGATCATCTGATTTACATGGAATTTACATGGTGTGGTCCACATATGATTTACAGCTACATGAAGCATAATTAGTGTGTGTTCTCTAGTGCCACATGTTGACAATAGAAAGTTGTTCACATTTTGCAATACCACATTTTCAGCACCACACACACGTTCACGTACGCACAGAAAACAAGGTCTAATTTGTGTTTGCAGAGATCGCAAACACAAGGTCTGTCAATGTGTCTTTCAGTGTGTAGTAATCCATTCATCACCTAGGGTCATTTTGTGAGTGCTGAGGGTGGTATTGACTCATTAAATTTCACATCCGCTCAAGTACAAAGCTGCACTGGAATTTCATAGAATTTTATTCAGGGCCATTCCGAGTACTAGTCTGGGATTATCTATCTATCAGTGTTTATTTTTGATGTTTTGGACTTTCACTCACTGACAGTATTGATTTTTAAGGTACGGTCCGACAGCAAAAACAAAACACAAAGCTGCTTTAATCGTCACAATAATTTGATGATGACTTTAAACAAAAGAGATGGTGGTCAGGAATATCATTTTGCACATTATTTTTCTGTATAATCTTTATTCAAAGGTTGACCCATTCATTTCATCCTGGTATTGTGTAACAACAAGAGTCACACCGTACTCTTTCATCTGACACTGAATCACTCTTTTCCCATCTATTCCAGTCATGAGATCTCCATAACCTCTCTAATGCAGGACATGACTTTACTGGTTTTAACTCTGCAAATGTGAAGAGTGAAACTATGCACATGACTCCATTTTGTCTACCGTGCTCCCAATTACAAAACTGTGTGTAGTCGTTCAGCTCTGTTATTGAATCTCCAATTGACTATTCTGAGTGCAGTCAGCTGATTGGGTATCAGCTTGCAAAGGAGAGGAAAAAAATCCAGTTTTGATAAGGACCGTCTCATTGAGGAAGGAGAATAAAACTGTGGGTCCCCTGCCTGCCATGCTCACTTATATCAAAGTGCACTTGAACAAGCCAGACATGGCTGAACACTGGTGTGAATCTGCAGCTGCTGTGGCTGCACACAATATTAAAATGCAAAGCACATATTAAGAGCATTTTCTTATTTAAAAGTTACTTAAATACTCAATCTTTTTAAGACAAGTGTTGCAGTGACAGACTGTTAGATTAGAGATTAAAATGGGTCACTGTCTAGTAGAAATGACTGAATATATCTGGACATTTTTACCGTTACACAGGCTTTTAACTAAGATCACTTTAAGTATTCATCGGGGTACTTAAAGATTTTGGCATTAAATCCAGGCATTGGAGCTTAGCCAAAGGCTTTGTCAAAATTAGGAAATTAGTTCCTCGCACCACTTTTTAATATTTACACTATATCGCTCTGCAGAAGGAAGCTTGCATCTACTCATGTAAGAGAGGCTCATGCTGTAAATATTAATGGTGTCCTCCACTGCTGAGCTGTAATGTTAGCTAGCTCAGTGGTGCTAGGTGAGCTAGCAGTAGATGCTTCTGCACGCTGTGATACAGTCGATGGGTGTGAAGCAAATAGTTCCTACATGAAACCGCTCACAACAAGGTTTGTGGATTATCTTCAGTAACCAGGTCATGATTTCTGGAAAGAGACACTACTGATGAGTTTTTCAAATGTTTGAACACCACAAGCTGAGTGCCATCTATTTCCATAATATTGGAGAGAAGGCAGACATCTCTACAGCTGATATCTCCAACACCAACTCACACCAAAACAATCTTGACTGATTAATAGCACTACAGGTAGCAGGACAAATATGTTTTTGATTTTTGAGTGAACTGTCACTTTAAGATTTTACCTTACAAGCTTTAAGACTTATAGCTGCTGATATAAACAGAGATAAAAAAAAACGCAATTTCATAACTAAACTCATGAACTTGTGCAACTTCCTCTCTTACTGTAGGAAGTCGCTCTGATCTGTCTGCAATTCATCTGAAATCGTTTGTCTGAAGTATCAATGGATATTTCTGGGAACAGACATTGCTGTTGAGTCTTCTAAATTTAAGTTTTGGCTCTTTGAGCAACACAACCTGAGTGGCATCTACTTCCATTATATCCTAGAGAAGGCAGACATCTCTACTGACGAAATCTCCAACACTCAGCAACTCACACCAAAACAATCTCGAATGATAAATAGCACTACAGGTAGGAGGACAAATATTGTGTAGTATTAATGATTGTGATATGATAAGTTATCAAGAAATTGAGAGACCCTCTATAGATTGCACAACCAGATAATCCAGGGAATTGACTGAGCTCACTCATCCCATTGATGTTAAAATCCTGTAAATCCATACTGCCATTCCACAGCATTAGCATTGGTATGCAATTACCCACAATTACTTATTGAACCCAAAAATATTGTAAAGAAGCTCTTGTTTCTCTTCTCTGTCTGTCTCACTGTGTGGTTTTTCCCTGTCAGCTCAGTCTTATAAAAGAGATCTTGGACTCAATGAGAAAACCACAGCAACCTAAAACCTGTTCTTGTCCAAATACCTTCAGACCAAAGTGTGTCACACCTACAGCTGTTTCTCTCTGGCCTTGAGAAAAAGCTGTTCAACATAATGAAGCTCTGATTCATTCAATGTTGAGCATGTGAACAGTGCATGATCAGGGCGGAGATTGCGTGACGTCACGCGCCAGGCCTACCAATCGCAGCGTGTGTTTCCCAGCCTATGATTGTACAGTAAATACTATGCGCTCTGCCTCCTTTCATCTCGCTGCAGCGATGAAAGCAGAGGTGAAAACCGAGACAAACCGGCGGATGTGCCATAAAACCGCTTGTTAGAGCTGAGATATTCTCCTAGCAGCAGTGAAGACGAGTGAGCTCGGAGCTCTTCGGTGGTTTAGTCGAAGAGACGAAGCTATCTGTGTGAGAGGGCAACCTGAAGCGAGCCGAGGACGACAGAGGGGGGGTTGTCGGCCCACTGCAGTCTGAATCACCGCAGACTCGCCCCATCGCTGGTTCATCATCGACGACATTTGCCGGTCTACGTGCGCATCCTCTCGGAGGCAGAAAGCAACTGGAAGGGACGGGACGTAAGCCCGTGTTTGACCCTCTGCCGCAGCCCCGAGGTGCGCTGCTTGGCAGGGCGTGCTAAATAATGAGCCAAAGGGACACACTGGTTCATTTGTTCGCTGGAGGGTAAGTCACACTACGAATTTCACCATGATATTGGGGTTGTCTTTTACAAATAATGTCAGCATTTAAACCTAACTCGTCGACTGTGTTATCTGGATAAATTAAGATAGCTAGCAAGGGCCGTTTTTCCATGCAGCGCGTGCATGTAACGTACAACCCTGTCAGCTCAGCTGCGCGCGCGTCACTGTCAAAACAGTTGGTTCAAAATACTCTTCCGGTCAACTTTTCAAAATACGACTACTGAAACAGTAAAATATTAACATAAATACGACACAGAGAGCGCGTTTGATCTCAGGTGAGGCTGCGGGTATACCTGTGAGTGTTTTCATCGCGTAATGTTTGTAAATTACAAACTTCTTTCATCATAGCGACAACATTTTGGGCCTTTATTTCGAAGGCACGTTCAACTTATTTCCGGTCTCGTTGCTGCTTTCCCTCGATAACTTTATGAACTTTTGCAGCAGCCACAACAGTGCAGCCTATTTTCTCCAGTGATTTTGCATTTTAAAAGCCTGGGAGATTTTTAGATGAATGAAACAAAATGTGGGGTCAATGAACTTTCCAAGTATTTATATGTTTGTATTTATTGATAGATATTAACAACTGCAAAAATCACAACTAGTCATTTTAAGGGCTACTAAGGGGTTCCCACACATTTTCATGCTATCAAGGACCCCTTAATCTAGCATATGAGCATTACCCTGCAAACATCCATCCATCTGATAATGTGTTCCCCAAAAACTATCATCTGAAGTTTTTTTTTCCTGTATTGCAGACCTGTCCAACCTGTAGGGGAAAAGTAATATTCAGTGTGAAATACAGGTGCTGTTTCTAAGGATCTTTTGGAAACCTCAAAATGAGGCCACAAAAGCAGTACTACAGGTCAACAGGAGGCCTATATAATAGCTGAGCAACCATTCTTATTCACAATACTGTAGATAGGCCCAACAGCTTTTTCATCAAAGAAAATGTCAACAAAGATCTAAAATGAAACAGTTCATGTACACAGGAAGTTTCTCTTATTTTAATCTATTGTTTTCAGTTTCTCTGTCGTCTGTTACCATGTCTTTCATCTCTGCACCAAACCTTTGACATTCAGATGTGTTAATCTCTTCACACCACAGCTCTCTGTCTGGTATCTGTCTCGTCAGGGACTTAAAATCAAAGAACAGTACAAGAAACATTGCTAGCTTGAATAAACACAATCAGATTTGCTTTCCCCAAAAATCTAAGCTGCAGGCCTCACTCAGCACAGCGTTTCCTCTCACAACTGCTGTGAGACACACATGCAGCAGACAGCATAGCGCTGAATGTAGGCCAAGGGTCACAGCTGCCTGTGAGCGGGATGTAGGTCAGCCCTTTGAAAGGTAAATATAACTGGTGTTACTCAAAAGAGACTGCAGCTTAAAGAATTCACTGCCAAAAGCCACGATATCTGCCCACGCCACTGATGGGCTACAGCTAGTTTTCACTTAACCTGTAGAGCATTTGTATGGTTTGTAACTATGATAGTCATCAAGTACTTTCCAGCTTTAGGATGGTTTGATTGTGAAGCTTTGTCTGCACAAGTCCTATTGTGAAAAGCACCAAGCCTTTGGTGAAAGCAGAGAGGATCAGTGAACACGCATGTGTGGCATGGGGACAGAACATTTTTTTGAGATGACGTCTGGTAGCTCATAAGATTAAAGGTATTAATTTATGCGATATAAATGAAATTGATTGTACAATGATATTTAATGAGAAGGAGATTGATAACAGTTAAATTAGCTTTAGTTTGTTTACAGGCTGATGTCTTCAGTCAGAGTAGAGGTCATAGTCTAACCAACACAAGTTTCTTTGCTTCATTTATAAGTAGTCAGTTTTTTCTTTAAGGTTTGCACACGTGTGTGAGCTTAGCAAGACAGCCAAACAACAGTCTAATTTTCATGACAGCTCATTCTCGCCTTCTCAGATGGCAAAAGTCAGCAAAGTGGTTACGGTTCCACTGAACCGTGGTCAGTTTCCTCTGAACTGCATCATGAAACTACTCATACACGCTTAGCGTGCAGCATGCTTGTGCAGTATCTTGCATATCACAACACCGCGTCATGGTGTGTGGATGTGTGCCCGCTCCTAGATAATTTTAGAGCTAAAGGGAATAACAGATTGTGTTACCAATGATTGGGGTGGTCAGTATTAGAGGATGGTTTAAAAAAAGAAAACTTGCAGAGGAAAAAATGATGATAGATGTGAGTTTGCTCAAATTCATTAATAGTGCATTTTATTTATGGAGCGCTTTCTAAGATACTCGATGATGCTGCACAGCTCAAATTAAATGAGCAAAATGAAAACACGTTGCAAACACGCTGCAAACATGTGATGCTTTTGATTTACATGTCACTATTTTGATCTGTCCCTTCTCTCTTTTGACTAATGTCAGTGCTTACAGGTTGTTGTGTTTTCTCACCATGTTTTTCCCCTTTCTATCCCTTTCTTCGACCATCCCCTTTGTTTCTGCACCCTTTCATCCTCAACCCCTTCCCTACGTCCCTCTAGATGCGGTGGAACAGTGGGCGCAATTTTGACATGTCCTCTGGAGGTTGTGAAGACCAGACTGCAGTCCTCTTCCATCACTCTCTACATCTCTGAAGTCCAGCTTAGCACCGTCAACGGAGCCAGTGTGGCCCGTGTAGCTCCACCAGGGCCTCTGCACTGTCTCAAGTAAGGAGAATTACACAACGATTTAATTTTAGTACCTTTATTTTATTAGGGATCATTTTAAAAAGGCACCATACCAAGGTTAGTTTAGATTAGCTGCGTGGATTATGGGCGTAGAATACTTATCTTAACTGATTCTGAGTAATTGGTCAGATTTCTAGTTGCAGTACATGTTAAATGGTATAAAAAAATTTACTTTACTGAATGAATGTGCAAAGACAGGAGCAGAGGGAAGATTGTCTGAATTGTACTAATAAAACCTGTCAGAGCTGTGAAAACACACTCTGTGTTTGTTGTCACAGCAAATGTCCATGTCAGTTGGTGAACTTGTTCTTTGGCTGTCTATGACCTTAAGACCCAGATTTAGTCTATGGTACTCTAAAGTGAATCCACAGTAATAATGAAACAGGTTGTTTGTCCTTTTTCTGTATCATTGTCATCTTCCCACGAGTTTTAATTTGCTTTCATTATACACTATGCCCTTTTACATTTTTTCCCAAGAACAAATGTGCTTTTAGAGGATAATTATTTGCCTCAAAATGGCAACTTGAATACTCCATGACACTGAAAATTACATTACCGTAATAAAAGACTTAAGATTATTTTAAAAAAAAAAATACCAACAGTAAAATCACTAAATTTGCCTGGGGAGTACTAGGTGTCACATTATTTGGATTTCTAGTAAATTTTGTTTTGCAAAATATTTGTTTAGTTGTTAGACTCTACATCCAAGACCCTTGAGCATTACAACAGATGAAGAGTCCACCCTCAAGTATATTTAATCAGTGGCATCCAGGGAAAAATTATATCTTGACCCTAAAGCTCTGCGGCTGTTTTGGGTACTTTCTCTAAACAACTTCTGGGAAACCAGTGTAAGAAATACACAATAAATTGTTCCTTTTTTGCCATATGCTTTGTCATTCATCCTCTCATTAGATAGTGGGAAGTTAGAAGAAAGATGGGAAGTGAGAATGAAGGGGAATCCAACGTTGGTTAGGTGTTTATTTGGAAGCTACCAAAAGCCAGTTTGTTTGGATACTCGTAATTACTGTCGGTCGCTGAGAGATTAACAGTGTTAAAGTAAATGGTCAACGTAGCCACAGTGTTCCACTCTTGTTCTCTGGTAACCTATTTCCAGACCGTCACAGAGCATGTCACACACGGTTTAACATATTGCATAATGCACAAGCTGCTGTGTGTGGAATTTTCCACAGTCAGATACATTAATTATTTTTGCAAGCGATGAATCGTAGACAAACCTGTCATGTTTTACTGCATACCACAGGAAAAATACAGAAATTTAATTTGCCAGGGTATTAAGGCAAAATGCTGATGTTTAATCCTTATTTGTCACCAAAGTGGTTAACCAGAAATTGTTTTCCTCACATCTGTTTGGCTAAAGAAATGATTTCTTCTCACTGGCTGTTGCAATAATTCTGGATGTTTCCTCTGTCAATTTGCCTGTTTAACAAGGCTTTGTAAACTCTGCTTTCGTCAGGATTTCGTACAATAACATTGCACTAATGCCTGCTTCGATTGCAGTTAATCAGAGCTTTGTTTTGGACTTGAAAACATTGGACTTGTGTGAACATAAAGCAACTTCTTATGTCGACGTCGAGCTAAATGGACATGAGCAGAAACTGTACACCACCACTGCACGATCCAGAGTAGCAGGACAGAAAAGGGAAGAGCAGTGCAGCAAGGAAAGGAAAAAAACCCACACGAGTCAAACTGGGTCAGTGTGCACTGAGGTGCAGGCATTGTTCCATTTTGGAACAGTATGTTAGCTTATAATTTAAGTTGTCTGACTGTGGAGGAGGCTGTCAAATCAAGCTCTGTGTGTTGTGTAAACTTGGGCAGTTGCTCTTGAGGAGATTCTGTACTCTGTAGATAATTTTTGAGTTGAAGTATTTATCTATGAACAGAGGTTGGAAAACTCTCACAGCCAGGGTAGGAAGTCACAGCCCACAAACCCACAAGCTGAACAAAATACAGCTGCAGCTCCAAGAAAGATACAGGCTATGTCTTATTTAATTGTATGGGACAGCTCAAGGCCAGAGAATTTAATATACCCCCAAAGGACCAGTTATTATCAAGCCCAAAGGACCACTGCCCTGTCTTTTGGATCTCTTAATTTCTTCCCAGGATGTTTTTTTGATGTACTTTGCACCACAGTTTATGTGAAAATATGCAACCAATGAACTAGAAGCTGTACTCGTTCTGAACGAGGTTTGTGGGTTAGGTTGGAGATGGATGAACAGTCTATGAACTCTGGTAAGAACAGACGGTAAACATGTGATATCACTACTTAAAACACCACCATAGCAAGGACACCTGCCATTTTATTTATTTTGGGTCTGTCAGTATGTTGACAATGACCCGGTATATAATGTCAGGCTGTCTTGAGTGTCAGGTCCAGGCAGACTGCCCAAAATGTTATAATTTACGGATCCATCTGCTGAGGCTACTTAAGGATTTACGGGATTCCTCCTTTATGTTTCCCATGGTACCCTTTAAACTTTAATGTGAAGTATTATCAAGCAGGATGCAAGTTTTTTTTTACATACAGTGGTGAGATAAAGACCTATTGTCAGACCTTAAAGAAATCATCTGACATTTTGGAAAATACGCTTATTAGCTTGCTTGCTATTTGTCAGATGAGAAGATTGATACAGTCGTGTTTGTACGATAAATATGAAGCTAGCGCTAGCCTTTGCACCAAAACAGGCTAGTAGTTTCCTCCTGTTTCCATTTATTGTGCTAAGCTAATCGGCTTTGAAAATAAAGACATTCCAATATTTTGGTTCTGGTTTAAATTTTGTCAAGTAAAAGTTCACATTACAACATCTGGATGCACGGGACTCCCTAAAAACTTTGTATTGTGCCTCTGGGCGGTGCCTTATATCCTGCATCGTACACAGTGTTCCCTGATGTGTGTCCTCTTTGGGTCACATTGGCTCGTCTAGGGAGACTGTACACTAAGATGTTGTTAATTAACCTAATCCTTGCCTTGCAATGAATACTTGATCTGTATTATGATATGATTATCATGTAATATAAGAAAACATGACACTAAATCTCAATTTGTTTCTGCAGGTTAATTCTAGAGAGAGAGGGACCCCGTTCACTCTTCAGAGGACTGGGACCCAATCTTGTAGGTGTGGCACCTTCCAGGTATGTACAGTGTTATACAACATATTCTGGGTGTGGTGCATGGCTTCTTCTGCGTACCTTATGTCCTGAAGGGGAGCTATAATTCAGGTTCATACTTGTATTTAAGCTTTCTAAGAGAACATACATAAATGCTTTAATGGTCAAAGAGCACATTATGTTCCTCAGACTGTCTGTGCTGGAACACCTGTACTCATTTTCTGTGCAAGACGCTCCCTTTTAGTGCAGGTCTCTTTAAGCTCCTCTCCCAGAAAGCCTACTCTACTCTCATAGGCCAGCGTTTCTAGGTCTTTCATGTCTTGGCA
Organism: Epinephelus awoara; assembly: GCA_035609425.1. Taxonomy (NCBI): domain Eukaryota; kingdom Metazoa; phylum Chordata; class Actinopteri; order Perciformes; family Serranidae; genus Epinephelus; species Epinephelus awoara. Next base: position 13,532,885 of record CM069306.1, on the reverse strand, counting down.
TCTCTGCACCGTCATTGCAGCAAGGGAATGACTGTAATGGAGCATAGTGGCACTTTTTATAGTGAAAAATCACTAATAAAAGCTTCTAAACACAACTGAATAACTTCCAGAAGGAATATGATCTGAAATTATATGAGTATATGATCCTGACGTTGGCATCTAGCAGTGTAGGTTACGTAATGTAAACACTTGCAGTAGTGTGCCTGGAGCAGATGACTATATACAGAAATCTGACACACTATGATGTCATACTGAAGGTAGTGTGTTCAGTGTTCAGGATGTTCAGGATGGTAGGAACACTGAGGATTTTGCTCACAGGGATTACATTTACATACCTTTACCTTATTATGTGTAAACTGTGAAGATCCTTCATTGTAACACTATAGATGGGACACAAATATGGAAATGTATATTAGGTCCCCAAAATCATACAGAATGAAGCCATACCTGATAACCAACACAGGAGAGTAGGTCACGGCAGTCTTTGATGTTTATTAGAAACCATTAGATTGAACCAGTGTTATCAGCACGAGCACAACCTGTTATCAGAGAATAAACGCGTTACTGCGTCATTTACTTGACACGTTACATCAAACCTGGGCACACACACACACACACATATATAGTTGCTGAGGAATGTATTTGCGTCTGCTTGATCTTCTTAGCTTTTTTTGTCTGACTCATTCAGAGCTTATTTTGGCAGTAATAATAGCTGGCCATGAATGCAGTTATGAATGGAGTTAAACTCACAGAAATGCAATGCAAATCTGTGCTTCAAATCCTACAGGGAATGTGTAGGTTCCCCCTCTCCTAGCTCGGCTGGATAGTGTTGCATAACAGCCTGAACTCAAACACCGTCTGAATGGAACATCGACAACAGCAGGCGGAATCCAGCTGTGACACCCCTGTCATGTGACTGCTGATGTTGTTGTGTGTTATCACAATAGAGTTCGTATACTGAGAGAATTGTGTTGTGTCTAATCCCCCTCCCTGACCTGTCTAGTTCTCCCTAGCTACCGGTGCATCACATGGCAATTGTCATCCTCTTCCCGTTGGTTCGTCGTGGTCCCCGTCTCTCTGTTTGAGTCATCCGTTCCATTCTCTTATTCTCTGTCTCTCTCGCCATGTTTGTCATTCTTTGCTTATATGAAATCAGAGCTGTTCTGTCGTCTGGGTCCTGCACGGTCTATGCTGTCTCGCCCTGTCTGGCTCAGACTCTCTGAGGGGTGAAAAATGCCCGTGGGTGTGCATGTGTGTGTGTGTGTGTGTGTCAGTCCCGTGGGCTAGCTGTCCAGCTGTGGACATGGCAGCTTGTTTCCCGGTCACGACAGCTATAACAAACTGTGCTATAGGAAGATGTTGTTACATAAGAGGTGAGCCTGATGAACTCAGTGGCAAAAGATGAGATTTCCGGCTCTCTTATGTGCGGTTTTATGAACCAGTTGAAGTCTAATGTTGACTTTTAAAAATTATGGAGTATTTATGGAGTACCAAATTTAGATGAATCTGGATATTTAGTATGTGATTGTCCCACCACCTAACTGAAGCTGTATCACAACTTACTTTGCTGAAATAATAAAAATAAAGACATCATTTTTATGGCTTCACTGCCACATCAAATAAATAATTCAGGATACCTTTTTTGTTTTGTTTTAAATCATTTTAATGAGCAACACCTTTTAGATTGTCACTTAATCAGAGCAGCTGAATACATCAGTTTAGCTTTCAGCTGCAGGCCGTAAAATGTTACTGATCATTCTGACATAAAAATGGCTAAATTACTTTGGGTTATTGAGCAACATGCTGCCATCAGTGTCTGCATGGTTTATTATAGATACAGCAGATGATTCCAGTTTTGAAGATATATGGCAACGTAAGATATTATTTCCAATTGAATTTAATCGCAGTCTGATTTAGTTAAAGCTTAAGAATCAGATGCAATATGAATTTATTTGTCTACAAGGGAAGGTCTGGGTTGCTGGGCTACAGTGTTAATCTCTCCTGTTATAATTAGGAAACAGCACTCTGACGTTGGAAACCTAAAAAAAACATGATGCTAATGAGGGCGCAGTCCACTGGGCTCGCTGCTGGCATTCATTAGCAACACACACACACACATAACAAATGCATACAGAGCAGCTTGCACCAGTAGCATCAGTCAGTGCGGATGAGGGATGCGCGTACACACTCAGACTCACTCACATAATTCATCTCTCATCTGCAGAGCAGCATGATTATGTTGTGCATGCTCTCAGATCAGGAGGAAGGCAGGGAGGGAAGGTCAGCCGGTTTAATTCCACTCAGCAGAAATGTTGACTAAATCCTGTGATTTTATTTAGTGAGGAGCAGCGAGAATCATGGGAGATAAATCTGCTACTAAAGCGTGCTATGAGATTGAGACACACACACGCACACTTGCATGCACATACACACACAGGCAGAGACCAACCTCTTTCAGTGGCTTGCATTTAGACTACATATTAGCTTGGCTTAGCTCTGCAATTTAGGCAGTAGTTTTTTACAGGCAATTGAAATAATGTGTTCATATTTAAAGCGGCTAACTTAAAGACATACTATGCAGGAGCATTTCATTTTCACGTTCTATTAATGATGTCCCGATAAAGTTTTTTTGCCCCTGATCCCAGTCCGAGTCATTTTATGTCCGGATCCAATACTTCTATTACTATCCTTAAATAAAACAGCTGCACAGTGCACACTTCAAGCACATTAAAGTTATTCGAATCAATTCAGTGTATATGCTTGACAGTTGAATAGCTCTGCAATGCATTAAGAAAAAAAAGCCTCTAAGCTGTTGAATGAGAGTTGGAGAGGTGATGACGGCTGTGCACAAAAGCTTTGCAAGAAAAAGAACACCTGTGTGACAGCTGACGTAAAATAAAAAAAAGATGGTCGGGCTCTAAATAGCTCAATATGGTTGATCCTTATCAGTTAAAACAATGTCTTGTTTGGACCCGATACAGGTCTTTCAGACTGGATTGAGACGTCCCTACTTTCAGTGGTGGTACTAGGGATGTTCCTGGCGACTAACTGTAACTGATTAACTGTATTTAATCAATGGTGTTTCCTCACCAGTCAGTTGTAGTCAGAGGTATACTTTCCTGATTTTCAACCAGCTTTATGTCATATCAGTGTGGGTAGTATGTGTAAATAAACTGTGGAAAACTTCCCTCCATTTTACCAGATCTCACTGCTCCTCTCCCAGCTCAGCGTTGCATTTTTCTCTCCTAAAATGTTTTCAGAGACATATTTTAACTTACTGTTTAACTGTAATGTGACATTGTTTAAAAACAGCCAGCTGCTATATTGTTTCCTGATTCTTGTGTGAAACGCACAAACTTGAATTGCGCAACTCATCATCAGTAGTGTATGTTGGTCTGATGCGGAGCAGAGCATCCTGGTGGTTAAAGGTTTGCTACCTTTTGGGCAAAAGCAAATGCCACAGCCTTTTCTCTGTTTTCTCTAGTTTTATAGCACCAATTTCAAATAATAATAATAATAAAACTAATAAACATTTTTTATATAGCACCTTTCAAAACACAGTTACAAAGTTCTTTATAAAACCGAATAAAAGACAAAGCAAATAAAACGAGGTAAAAGCAATAAAAACAGAGTACGCATAACAGGGTAAAACACACAATAATAAAGCCGTCACCGAAAGGCCGTTTTAATTAAGTAGGTTTTCAGAAATGATTTAAAAGATGAGAGTGAGTTTGCAGCTCTTATCTCCTCAGGCAGGTCATTCCAAAGTCGAGGAGCTCTGACTGCAAAGGCTCTGTCACCTTTGTGAATTAATCAAGACTTAGGAACAACAAGAAAAGATGCATCTGAGGTTCTCAGGGTGTGAGAAGGAACATAGGGCAATAGGACACAATGTTTGCGTCTTTCTATTGCATGGACAGCCCAGTCTATGAAAAGACCATCTTTCCAACAGTGATGCTTCTTTAATCCTTAGTCAGTTTAACCAGTGTTTTTAATATCTTCTTACTAACCTCTGTCTTATTTTCCAGGGCAATCTACTTTGCGGCCTATTCAACAGCCAAGGAGAAGCTAAATGGAGTGCTGGAGCCGGACTCAACCCAAGTGCACATGGTGTCGGCTGGGATGGCAGGTAATGATGGCTCCGTCTCCCCCTCCCTTCTGTCTGTTTGTCACTGTCTGTCGCTGAGTGTTATCTCTGTCTGTCTGTCTGTCTGTCTGTCAGTGTAAGTGTGGGCAGTGTAAATTCACTGATGGGTTTTATATTTATATATATAAAAACAACATGTTAAAGAATTATTCAGTTTGTCTTCATGAGACAGATTTCCTTTTACTTTTTTCTTTTCATCATTTTCACAATTTGAAGTATCCCAGAGTTTCACTTCACCACTCACCCCCTACCCCCCCTTACCCCCCTCTCCATATACATGTGTGGGATGGTGGGATTTTCACAAATTTCAAAGCTTGTGAATATCTAAAGCATGCCAAAGCTAACTAATGATAATATCTGTTATAAGTAGGCATTACGTAGCTGTTTCATGTATAGACATATGAAATTTAAACAATAGGGGGTTTGTCAGAAAGCACAATTTAAGACTCTCAGGATCAAACTGACCTTGACCGTAGTTCTAATGAAAACAGCCTCACATATGCAACATTTCCACTGCGTGGTTCGACTCAGCTCAACTCAACTGCACCCTTTTCTCTATTTCGTTTTGCACAGTCCTGCATGAGTCTGACTTTTAAGGTTTACTTCCAGACCGGCAGTGTGACAGGCAATACCGCACCTGCACTGCCTTCTACACTACATATGACCAATTAGGTACTTAACTCGACCCATAGATGCAGGATCTGTGGCCCAACTCGACATAGTAAACCCTATGGAAACCATGCACTGTTTAAATAATGCTGTTCGGTAGCACATTTAAAGTGATTTTTTTGGGCCTTTTCATACATGTGAAATTAAGATAATATACTTTATAAACAAAGGTAATTCAGGAAAGACAATTTAAATTAATATGTTTTGCATATTCTCATGATATCGAGCAGCATATCTCCGCAGTTAACATGCATTTTATTGAAGCTGCTCTCATATTCCAGGTGGCGCAGAGCCGACACACAAAGTCAGCAGTCATCTAACACCTGTGATCCGAGCCACATGTTTCACCCAGAACCAAACTGGAATATAATTATGGCAATATAATTACCCAGGGGTACCCAGGGGTACCTGACCCAATGCAGGACTCAATGTAGGCAGGATACTCAGTTGATTCGCCACAGTGACGCCATGTGAAACTGCTGTGGTATCATCTTTAAGGTGACACTTGCTGAATTCTTTCATCGAAAATCAAACGGGAACGTCTGCACTTCCTCAATTATATGGGGCAGTGTACATTGCAGTTTGTAGGCTGCTCTGTAGAGTTTTAACCCCACCTTCTGGTATCGGCTCAGCTCGTTTGGAACCTCGACTCGTACCAAGAAAAAAACCAAGTACTATCCGCAACCTTTGCGAAGTGAAAACCAAAAAAGAGCAAATCGACTTTAGTAGAGGCATGCCGTACCATGCAGTGGAAATGAGCCATTAGTTTACTGTGAAACCATGAAAGATACATTTATCCATGTTGTAAACACTGTATTTTCTTCAGTCAAATTATTCCAAAGAAAAGAGATAATCTCCTGTCTGACATTTGACAAAAATGGTTAAAAAAAAAAGCACCTTGAAATCATGCCAGTCACATAGCACATCACTGCTGACTCTTGCCAGCTTCTATCTGAGCATTTCCTTTCTGTAAATACACCCAGATATACAGTACGTTGTCTTACCAGCCCACATACAGTTTAGGAGGCAAATCCTTATATCAGCAGTGTCAGACTTTAATGCAAATGAGACACAGCAACCAGACAATTTCAGGCTATAATGTGCCATAGCTGGCATTTACACCATGACTGAGCTGTATATATTTTCAGCTGTTTGACAAAAAAAGTAAACCACAAGGTCCTCAAAGTTTAGGTTGTGCTTTCCTCCTCTCCTAGCCCCTTTGTCCCCCATGTCCTCCATTATTTTTTATTTCCTCCTTTGCCCCTTTTCCCCCTCTTTTTATTCTTTCATTTTGAGGCCTCTCCAGAGGACTCTGTAAATGGTTTAACATCCCAGTTGTTACTTAAACAGTGTGGTCTGGGCCCCCTTCTTTGCTCTGTGTGTATAGAGGAGAGAGCACGGCCCCCAAAGGTCAACCGGGGCCCCTGGCACTCGGGCGGACACGTCAGGTAGCATCCCATTTCTTTACACTGGTATGATGAAAACCATGGTGATTTTTATGAATATTAGAAAGTTCATAATGGTTATTCATTTGTAATGATATTACCATTGCTCATGGCAATGTGTTTGCTGTTGGACTGTAGTTATAGGTTCTTATTATAAGGTTTTGTTACTGCTTAGTCTTGACACACACCTCCACCTTCCCCTTAGCCTGTTGCCTTGTTCCATCAGCATAGTAAAGGTAGAGTAATGACACACACTTCTGTGGATTTTATGTCGTCCACACTGAAAGAAATGCTAACCTTGTCACTGCTATTGATGTGCTCCATTTTGTCTTATGTCATCATCCATCATCGCCTTTAGTGCCTCAGTCATTTCTTTCCAAGGAGAATCAGTATCAGTGCATCATCTAAAAGCTGGCACTATCTTGACATGACTTCCTATTTTACAAAATTAATACTTGTGGCTAAGATGCAGAGACATTTAATAGATAGATAGTTGACTGTCATTGCATATTAAAACACAGTGAAATTTGCTCGACAGTAATCCACTCCATTTAGCAGCATACATAAATGAATATACTATTTGGAGTTGGAGTAATGAAGTTGGGTGAACTTTATTACGACATATAAAAGAGCCGATGAGTTTCTCTTGGAGAATAGTGTTTTTATCTTCATGTTGCACTCATGTCTTCATCAGGTGGCAGTTGCATTTATTTATCTAGAGTACCTGGAACAAAATATTTGTGTAGTTATACTGTATACTATGTGCTTTTGTCTCAAAATCCTTTATTACAGTAAATGTAATTTTATATCATGTTAGGGTTGCATCGTTATACTGGTTTCAAGGTATAAGTGATATGAGAACTGAGGGTTAATCGACCGTGTACATGTGCTCGTCTATGATATATTGAAAAAAAAAAATACAACTGGACAGAGACTCCCACCTTTGTTGTAGTTATGTTCAAAAGACAGAGTTTTTACACATACTTCCATTTTTGAAAATGGTTTCAAGTTTCATGTATGGTCATAAAACATTTGAAAGAAAAAGACTAAAAGAAGTGAAACCTAAATTCTTTCAAAATGGAAGCTGGAGTCATGAGAATCACAAGGTCAAGGGAGATTCCAGCCCCAATTTGCTAGGTGCTGCGGTAGAAATGGTATTGCCAAACCTTTACCAATATACACATTTCTACCACTGCACGGTATATTCGTCACATCCCCACATATATATATATATATTCCATATTCACTCTTGTCAGCACTGAGAAATAGCAGAGTTAAAGAAAGCATCAGAAACTGAGGCTAAATTTGACCTCGATGTCTGGATAAATGCCTCCAGTTTTGAAAAGTAACTTTGTGGAGTCGATGCCTCTCATGGCCTCCCCCTGCTGTGAGCTGTGGGCTTCCTTGCACTCAGGGAAGGGAGGCCAGTCCCACTCCTTCACTTTGACTTATTGTCTCTCGTAGCAGTTAATCTAAAGCATGCTTGTCTTCTCTGAATGTAGGTCAAACTCCTCTGGAGAAACCGCACGGAGATTATGTGCCTATGGAAGGGTCATAATGCAAACATGCAGCTGCAGCTCCAGGTCTAGTCAGCCTCTATAGCTTAAGATAGACAGGAAAAGGAGAAGGAAAGAGGAGATGACATATAGAAATTGGCCACAGGTTAGAATTGAACTTTGGTTAGGGTTGGGTGCTACTGCTAAGGACTCAGATGAGCATCCACAATTAATCCAACTAAAACTCTTAATATCAAAGACTTAAATTGTCATGATAAGAGCAGCTACATAGAACAGGCTATTTTATGTGCGGTTATGAACATTAAGCTGTTAATTTCGCACTAAACATTGAGACTTATTGAACATGCAATACTGTGGAAAACTGTTACCCTCTGAGGTTCCTTCTCAAGTGTCCTTTTGTATGACGTAAAAGCACAGTTTCTTTTTTGCTAGAAGCAGGCTGGCTCTCTGGAGACACTTTTTTCCTCTACATACAAGGACAACTTAATATTAAATTTATCCCAGTTTTCCAGAATGAGGTTTGGCCCAGACAGGTGGCTGAGTTGCGTTCATTGTTCCACCTCATTTGATTCATCTCACTTCATCCTTATGTCATCACATACTCATAAAATGCTCTCCTTTCATCACCATTGTCCACCACTTGAAGTCACATGACGACAAGGTTAGCATTTCCACCTGCCTCTCTTAATTTTCTGCCTTTTTTAAAGACAGCATTTGATTTTTAATATGTAGATGATAAACTGATAATGGCACAATTATTATGTAGAATACATCTTCTATATAATTTTCTGCCTTTGTATTTGTACTTGTGTTTTACCTCGCTCTGGTGAGATGGAGCTGGAGTTTTGGATTGGGTTGGCTTCTGTTCAGTCAACATTTTCTTTATGCCCGTTGATAAAAGGAGTAACGGGAGGGATACACTGTAAAGTGACAGTAAAAGAAATGTTAAACACTTGAACTCTAGAGCAAATTAAAGGGGATGGGGCATAGAGTTAGAGTTTGGGGAAAGATGGGGGGAGGTCCGTCCTTCACCTCCCATCTCTTCTCCAACTACCTGTATAGTACCAGTGGGTTTGGGTGGGTGGTTGGTGGGGTTGGGGGTGGATGTGACTGCTGCTTGTGTGTGACTGTGGTACAGAAAAGCCTGTGTCTATTTTAGGGCTTTACTGTAAAGCTTTCACCCCTGCGTGATTGGGTGGGAGACCCCCGCCATCTGTGCCCCCCATATCTGCAGGCTACTAGCTGCAGCGGGGAGGAGCTGGAGGAGCTTTGCCCCTCCCTCGTGAGTACACGCCATAGACGCTACTTCCTTCTACTTCCCTCTTTTTCCTTCTTCCTCTTTTTGTCTTCTCTTCTTCTCTTCAACAGACCTGTGTCTTCCTCTCTTCTTCACGCAGTTGCCTTAACGTAGGGCTGATACACTAGATGTGACTGAGGTCTCTCTCTAGATGTGCCCTTGTCTTAGCTGTTTCCTGCAAATGGCCATGTTTTATCTCTCTCTGTTACGTCATTTTTATCAGAAAATATTAGCGAGACTTTGTGTCATTTCATTACGATACAAAGTTGCTAATTAGGAGCTTTACACCCACCATATCAAACTTTACATTATTGTCTAACGTCCTAAATCAGGGAATAGTTTGGATCTTTTGAGTGGGGCTGTATAGGGTAGTTATACATAGTCAGTGTATTACATATAGCAGATGTCTGTCAGCACGCCCCCAGTTTGGAGAAGCAGGCAGGAATATCGACACAGAAGCTAAGCAATGTACAGCTGTGGAAGGGCGCAGCAGCAAAACATATTTTAGCCACCTCAAAACTAATAAGCAACATTATAAGTTTAAGTGCACGCTATATTTAGAATATTTTCACTGCTTTACCTTGCTGTCAGACAGTGATTTTCCAATGGGGGAAATGAAGCTGTTATATCGTCTCTTCAAAGCCAGACTCCATAGAGAAAAACTGTGATTTTACATTGCTGAACACAGGAGCTGCTGGTTAACTGCTACCTGGATCAGTTAGTCTGTGTTATTATGTGACACTGGCATTTAAAGGGGTTAATTCGGATTCACCAAAGTCACACAATAACACAAACAAACTAACTAATCAAGGCAGTGATAGACCAGCAGCTCCTGTGTTCAGCAAGCCAAAATGACTGTTTATGTCAATGGAGTCTGGTGGCTTTGATGAGAGTATAGATGGGGAACTGAGCCTATTAATGGCTTCCCCGTTGGAATGGGCTTTTAGAAAGGTTAAGCAGTGAAAATATTCTCAATATAGTGTACACTTGAACTGTTATATATTTTTTTGATTAGAGGGAACTTTTCTGGCTAGAATACATCTTGCTGTTGTCGCCAATCCACAGCAGTGCATTGCTTAACTCCCATGTATGGCTCCAGCCTGCTTCTCCAAACTGGGGGCATGCCAACCACCATCTACTGTGTAATACACAGACTATGAATAAGTACCTCATATAACCCAACTTAAAAAAATTCAAACTACCCCTTTAACAAAAACACAAGAACACTGTACTAACTTCACACAAAGTGTCATCTCCTGTAAATAACTCAAACAAGCTCATGCACACACTCACATCTGCTTGACATATACTCTGCACACACAACTGCATTTATGGAGTTTCAAACTAAGATAGGCTGTGAAAGCACATGGAAATATAGAACAAGGTGTCCATCGCCATTGGGACATAAAGTCCGCAGTAAATTTCACGTCAGAGACTTTCCACTTTAGTCCTGCTGAATAATTGAAGAATCTCCTCCAGACACCATTTTGTTTCACTGTGCCGCTGCAGTTGTGCTTGTATCAGGCCAAAAGCCTGTCTCTAGTGTTGAACCAGTTAACTACTGGTTTGTTTAATGTCATAGAATAAGCATAAAGATGTTTATGCATGTCTCCTCAAAAGGACACATTCATATCACTGAAGCAACAATAAGAGAAAATTCTGAGCATTGACAAAACTAAGAATCAAACCTTCTGTGTTGTGACTTGAAGTTTTCTTCTCTAGATTTTCCTGATACTTTTTCTGTGTATTTCAAAACACATTTAAAGTAATGATATTAAAAAAAAAACAGACCGCCTCCGCTCCTTAGCTCTTTAAAATGAGCTTATGTTTTAATAGCAAATGCTTTTTATTAGAAACACAAGCTCTCATTAGCATTTCAAAGAAATGAATCTGCCGCACTCAAGGGCCTAAAATGAGTTTGCTGCTTGGCCTCATTTCCCAGCGTTTTCAGTTAGATATTTTCTTAAGATGACAAATGGAAAAAGAAAGCGCTCACAGCTGCCGCCTTCATGCACTGTTGATAGTTGAGATGTTTCAGGAATAGAGCTGTTGTATACATACGCCTGTGTAGCATTTCACATGAAGAGGATCAATATGTGGAAATGAAAAAGCATGCATTTTTAATTCTGTTTCAAAAAAGATTGAATCAATACAGACATTATTTCAAATAATTTAACTCTCTTTGACTGTATTAAAATATCTCACAGTGAAGTAAAACAATGAAGCGAGTTGATCCTGTTTAGTGAAGTGCTCTCTCATTGTCCTTGTGCAGTAAAGAATATTTAATGCAGTTGAATAGATTGTGTTTTTCCAGATGTCTTTGCATCTGTCTGAACCTCTGTATTACTCTGAAATTCCCAGGGTTCACCGCCATCACAGCCACCAATCCCATCTGGCTGATCAAGACTCGTCTGCAGCTGGAAACCAGGTGAGGAACCCCAAAACTTTGTCATAAGTCTAGAAGCTACAGTGGAAGCACTGTATTTATATTATTATTGGACTTAAACTAAAAGTCTCAATACGATTACAGAAACCGGGGGGAGCGGCGAATGAATGCATTCGAGTGCGTGCGGCGGGTGTACCAGATGGACGGCCTGAGAGGTTTCTACAGGGGTATGTCAGCCTCATACGCTGGCATCTCTGAGACTGTTATCCATTTTGTCATCTATGAGAGCATCAAACGTAAACTGTTGGAATGGAAGGCCCACGCCAGCATGGACGAAGAGGAAGAGTCCGTCAAAGATGCGTCGGACTTTGTGGGCATGATGCTAGCAGCAGCCACCTCAAAAACCTGTGCCACCTCCATCGCCTACCCTCACGGTAACGTTCTGTTTTGATCATCATTCTTTTTGTAATGTCAAAATGTAAATGGTAAATGGACTACACTAGTAAAGCACCTTTCTAGTCTTCCAACCACTCAAAGCACTTCTACAGTGCTGAGTCACGCACCCATTCACACACTCACTCACACACTCATTCAAACACTGGTGGCTAAGGCTATCATGCAAGGTGCCACCTGCTACTCAGCAACCACACGCTTTAATTCACATGCTGGAGTCCAGTTGCCTACCATGTAGCACTTACGATTGTTTGTGTCTCAGTTACCAATGGGAACCACGGTTCTTTTTAAATAGTCAAGACTGAGTGAGAGGGATGCAACCGATTGCAAAACAGACTGCAATGTAACCACTCAGGGCAACTTTACACCGTCAATGTACGTCAACTATGCACCGTTTTGTTAAATATTAGATCCTATGGTTGTTGGAACAGTTGAAAGATGAACTAAGATGGCTTCTGTGAGGGTTTTTTTTTTTTATTTCTGTGGACTTTAAAAGAAGTGAGTTTTTAGAATGATAAAATAACTTTTAATTTACATGGAGTCTGGTGGGTTTGACGATAGCTGTTTCAGGGCTATTTCTGGTTAAACACAAAGGTCTATCTCTGTAGGGATCCTTTCCATGACATTGTCAGACATTTACATTAAAAATCCGAGCCTGTCAGTGGCAAAAACAAGCACTTGAAGTGGACATTAATCGACAGTGCACAATTGCCCTGAGCGGTTACATTGCAGCCTGTTTTGCGGCTGCCAGCAGCAGCCCTCTTGCTCAATACTGGACCAGTTTCAAAAATTGCTGATCCTATTAGTTACTTAGACACAAAACATGGTAAAATGTGGTCATGGTTGAAAATTACCCAAGTGGCCCTTTAAGTATGGAGCCAGAGGCTGGAGGCAGTTATCTCAGCTTAGTGTGAAGACTGGAAGCTACCTGCACCTTTTTAAAGCTCTTCTGTTAACACATCATATTTTGTTAAATTTTACACAGACATAAATGTGAAACAACTACTTGTGGTTTTGCGGGGAGGAAGCATTGAGACATGTTCCATTTTCAGTGAGGCAGTGACTCACTTTTTCTCATTGGAATATCATGGTCCACTCACACTATAAATATCATTATCATTCTCCTCCTACCTGCAGCCCACAGCTGAGTGCAACATTTTACAGTAGATACCTTCTGTTGGGATTGTCTAAAGTCATTCAGGGGCATAGACACCCATTATCACTAGTATTCACAGTGTCAGAAATGAAAATTTAGCTTTAGGGAGACAACACAACACACATAGGTGAAGTCTGACAAGAACAGCTAGTGTCTAATGGTGTATTTAACACATTTTCTCCCTCTACTCTTAAATCGCAGAGGTGATACGAACACGACTACGAGAGGAGGGCAGCAAGTATCGCTCTTTCTTCCAGACTCTGTTGACGGTACCCAGGGAGGAAGGATACCGGGCGCTGTACCGCGGCCTAACCACCCACCTCGTCAGACAGATCCCCAACACGGCCATCATGATGTGCACCTATGAGGTGGTGGTCTACCTACTTGGCCGTTAGCCCATTAGATGTGTCTCCTTCTTGTTTAAAGAGGGAGACGTCCAGTAAATGACTGAGAAGGAAGCCCTTTGGCGAGGAGTGAAGACAAAATGTCAAAATGAAGACCAAAGGAAAACCGAAAATACTCTAGCGGACCAGAAGAGGATTAAAGATGAAGAAATAGGAGGGAGGAAAGCCCTTTGTTACCATATCAGCATCATCACCTCTCCTTTATCAGAGTGCTGTGACAGACAGAGGGTGCTGCAGCTCACAGATGAGGTAACATGGGTAGGATGAGAAAAGAGGCACTGACAGAGGAGACAGAAAGAATTTGGCACCTTAAACTAAGGGTACCTCTGAAGGATTTTAAGCACAATTCAGTGGCCTTAATAGAAATGGTTTTGTGTCCCTTTGAGTGATGAGTGAAAAACAGCCTTTTTCACTCTCGGATAGAGATGATATTGTGAAAGGGGAATGCTTGGAGGCAACTGAATTTGAAAGGATAGATAATAACGAAATGTAGGTCAATTTCACTCTACTTGGCACTATTATTCTGCACTGGTCTTGTGTCAGTGCTGTGAGACTACTGTATAATTAGATAACTGGCAGTATGGAGTGCTTAATTAAAGATGAATGTCAGAAGGAAGTTGGCATTTTAAACAACGTGTCACCTGAGCCACTCACCTCTGCACTACAGAAGGTGTGGCTTCAAGCATTCCCCTCTGAACGCTGCAGTCAACCCCCCCCCTCATTGAAGGCCTGAAGTTCATACACAGTTAACTGGCCACACACAACAATGAACTTGTGACGGCCTGTCACTTGAACACATGCCTCAGAAACCAGCTTGTGGTTATGAAGAGTAGGTTGAAAAGCTGACATTCAGTGTTTTATTCCCTCTATAACTCAGTGCCTGGTGGTGACATGCTTCGGGTGAAGTTGGCCTTCTGTGTGTCGACAGGTTCTCTTTGTTGAAACTGAAATAAGATCGGCACACAAGGCCAGCTTCTCCCAGCACCCGGTCGCTGCTCAGGACTTGTAAATCTTGTGTGAAGACATGAGACCAGCGTGTCCTTTTTGAGATGTGAAGTGTGATTGTCCAAAAGGTACCAAGAGTTAAAGGGAAACTTCAGTATTTGTCAACCTGGAACATTGCTTTTGTTTCTAACGGCGTTTTCAAATTACGTACGATTGATTTGTATCATGCCTGAGTACGATTGCCCCCTCCTCTCCGTTAGTAATGTTCTGTACATGAGTACACTTATTATCTATGTGACATTTTTTGCCGTGCTACAGTGTAGGAAAGATGAAGCAGTAAAGTGGATCTCTGCTGCTGTCTGGTGCAGAGCTCTCTGCCTCCAGACTGCAGGTCCAAGGCAGCAGCAAAGCCGGATCAGGGTCTCTCTGCTGCGGGCTGAGCTACAAGAGGCATTAGTATTTATTGAGACTGTTTCATAACTGGTTACAAACTCCCTGCAGTTACATTTTATAGCAGTCTGCTTCTGTATCAGAGTACACATGAACCGAACTCTAGACCACCTTTTGAAGTGGACCCAGGCACAGGTTGGCATACTGTTCCCAGGTACGGTACACAGTATTTACACTAATTAAACAATCTGGACTTTGGGGTCACCTGTGCTTGGGTCACTGATGTGAAAGCCCCTTAAATCAGTGGTTCCCAACTGGTGTTGCGTGGTCCAAAAGTGGGTTGCGTGTCCATTTTGAATGGACTGCAAGTGACCCTCAAGTGTAACAAGTTCGTAAAAAAAAACACTTAATTTTGAAGTACAGCGAACATATGGCACAGAGCTTTTATTTTGAAGTACCGTCTCTAGCTGTACAGTGAATAACTAACAGACAGCTGCTTAACAGAGACAACAAACTAGCATGAAGACATGGCCAAATGCAAGTATGACGCTAAATATGTTAAACTGTGAGGACCCTAAACTAATGACGAAGGAGAAATCTGGAACCCGTGGCTGGACCAGTTGGGAACCACTGCCTTAAATGACGAATGGGAACAACAGTTTTTGAAATTGGTTTTGTATTGAGTGACAGAGCTGCAGCCAGCAGCCACGTAACGAGCTGTATTGTAAGCACTTAGGGCAATAGCGCCGTCATTGTGTCAACTTAAAGCGCTGGCTTTTGACACTGACAGGCTCAGATTGTTATTATAAGTGTTCGACACATCATGGAAAGGATCCCTACTAGGACATAAAATGTTTTTCTTTACCCTTTGCTTGATCTGGTCTGTTTGTTACTGTGTCTAATCAAATCTTGTTCACGCATAAGACTTTTTCCCTTTGTGGAAATCAGCTAAATATTCACTCATGACATGAAAGACATTTATTTCTCTGTAGGGTTCTTTCCATAATGTTGTCAGACACTTAATAACAACCTGAACATGTCAGTGGCAAAAACAAGCTCTCAGAGGATATACATTGACGGTGCATAATTGCCCCGAGTAGCTATAGTACAGCTGTTTCGCCTCTGCTGGCCACAGCCCTCTCACTCAAAATAAGACTAGTTTTTAAAATTGTTGTCTCCATTAGTCACTTCGACACAAAAACATGAGGAAATAGCATCCAGGTTGACAATTACTGAAGTTTTGCTTTAAATATCTGCTATTGGAGTGCCACTACTTGAATCTAACGTGACGGTGTGGGGGAATGTTGGAGTGCGAGAATGTGGATGGAGTTTCATCATCACCCCATAACCTGTTTGTGTGTGAGTGCGTATGTCTAACATGTTCGTCACTTTCACCTCGACGATCTACCTATGTTCAAGAATGTGCGTGAGTGGGTGTGTTTGTGCATCTGCGGTCATGGGTGCCTGCATGTATAATTAATATCTACTCCAGATTTCCCTCCACTAACTATTAATCTTTTACGACACTGCGGTTGGGAGTGTGGAGAAAAGCTCCCGAATGACAGCGGCAGCTTTCATTTCCCACTCTTGTGTTAGTCCTTCCTTCCAGTGGCTTCCAACTGACCTGATAACATGCACGTTTGTGGCCTTTTAGGGCTTGTGCTTTGCATTTTATTGTGTGGACAGTTTGAACTTGTACATTGTAAAAGAAAAAGAAGTATTACTGTATATCAAAATGGTATTTTGCGCAACTGTTCTTATTGCAGATATATTGTACAGATTAGAGTTCTCAGTAGTTGTGAAGGATGTCCAAATGTGTGTATATAATATAGATACTGTATATGCATATCATCTATTGTTGTTTTTTTTCTTAGGCCCCTGTATGATCAAGCTGTAGATTGCATTTGCATTTTTTTGTTTTCATTTATGTGCAATTTAACCTTGTTTGACTGTTGACATTAATATTGACATTGCTTGACAGATTTTTCCTACAGTATAAACTGTTGTATTTGTATGTTGCTGCAAGCTATCATGTTAACATTTGTGCTAACGCTAAAGCTAACAAACGCTGCAGGACAAATACTTTATGGAAGCATTTGTGCTGGAGCGTTGGTCGTTCATCTTGTGTTCCATTTCGCATAGTTTGGATGTTTCTGCCATTGGTTAGAGTTTACATAGTTTATTAAAATAATCAGAAGTTAATCTGTCAGATTTTTAACCCTTTTCCACCAACAGGCTTCGTTCTGGTTCTAGCACCATATTCTGACTCCTTAGGAGAATTTCAACCAAAAATAAATCGGTTTGGAAGCCGAAAAGTTGGTTCCCAGCTCAAAAAATAAATGACAGGTTTTCCCGTGGCGACACCAGTAGGTGTGGTACATACTGTCAGTTTAAAAGAGAGGACGTTGAAGGCAACATTAGAGACGTTAAGTGAGAAAGCATCTGTAAAAGAAGAGCGTGCAGTGGTTTTGGATAAAACATACCTGCGATAACAAAACAAAAGCTCGCGGGTTGTGTGATCTGCCATCTTGCTCCATTGTGTAGCACCTTCCACTGATGATGCATCTGTGATCACAGTGGCTCCATTCAAGCAAGCTAGTTCACTCAAAAGTCAGAGTTCTAGTCCTGAACCGAACTGTTACAAAAACCAGAGCTGATTTGGTGGAAAAGGGGTACTGGTGACATGTTCTGAATATCAATATGAAGTATTTTAATGTGAGAGTTCAAGAACTGGAGTCATCTTTCCACAACATTGTACAAAGCTCGGACTGTGTAGTGAAAGAAAAACAAAAAAGTCAGAAATCGCCAGGCTAATCTGTTACTGAAGAGGGTTGTTGGTAAAAACAGTAAATGATCAGTTATAAAAAAACCTCCTATAGCAGACATAAAGAAGGATGTTATGGGAAAATTTGGCAAACACTTTTTCAAATTGTATCCAAGCACCTTATCAAATTTTCCCTTGAATAATTTTATATTGTTTGGAGTTAAAACATCCTTTTCCATGACGGAGAAAAGCCCTCCTTCTACACCCTCTCTGACCCAGCTGCTGTGCTCTCAGCGCACACTCACTCTCCATAACAAACTGATAAAGTCTGCACAGTATTGTTCATTTCATCAATTACAGAAAATCTGGTGTATTCATGCGTGGTGTTCTTGAACGCTCTTATTTCCCTCCCCTTGTTGCAGTATCATTTCAGAGGCAAACTCAGCCCTGTGTTGTTCCCTGTAACAGTTATTGACTTCCATCTAAATGTTGCTGTAGCTCATCCTTGCTGATATATATGTGAAAAAGAAAGCTGTCTCATTTTAATGTCCATGTTTTTCTCTAAAACACTAATAGCTTTTATGTCTTTAGCGCCGTTGCAGAAATACTTGAGGTCAAATTACCAAAATGTGAAACAAGCAGACAACTGGACAAACAGTGCAAACATTTCACTTTATTTTTTTTTACCTCTCATTTCAGTGTCTGTATGCAATTCAGTATGTTTCTCCTGTACGCTCTGACAGGACGCAGCCTCAGCGGGGTCGACTGAAACCTGGAAGATTGTTTTTTTGCCAGCTTAATCATTGATGTATTTTTTTGTTTGTTTGTTTTTTAAACACAAAAGTAAATAAAAATCCACTCGCAACTAAAATTATATCAGCTTTTTTTTCTCTTCTCTGTTTTGGATTCGGATTTTAGCGCAGAAGTTTAGCCTGGTGTTAAAAAGGGACACTCTTTATTGGATGTTGGAGTAAATTATGAATGACAAAGCACAATATTTGACTGATAAACTGTACATAGTAATAAAAGGCTTCTGTTAGTGTGAATATTATCATAAAACAGTCTAATTTTAATGAACAATGAGGCTCAAATCTCTCCAGTTCCCAATACTTTTTCACTTTACTGAAATTTTAAGTGCAGAATTTGCATCTGCAACGTATAGTATTTTACTTTACATTTACAGTAAAGTACTGGCCACTAGTTGCATTACTTTCACAGTAAAATACTGTTCATTTTTACAGTAAATTGTTGTGGAATGACAGCTGTATACTCTCACAGTACATACACCCGCGTATTACTGTGATTTAGCAGTATGCTCCAACAGAATTACTGTATTTCACTGTAGTATCGCAATTGAATTCCATAAGCCAAACTTTTGTTTGGTATGAATTTTTAATTTCTCCTAGCTATTTGGGATCAGTAGGACCTGATAAGTATAAAATCTAAATATTGGCAATGATAACTAAGTCCCAATGTCCTCAAATGAGACGATAATACAGTCCCAATGTCTTAAAGTGTGACGATAATAAAGCCCCAATGTCTTCAAACAAGATGATAACGAAGTCCCAATGTCCTCAAACGAGACGATAATACAGTCCCAATGTCTTAAAGTGTGACGATAATAAAGCCCCAATGTCTTCAAACAAGATGATAACTAAGTCCCAATGTCCTCAAACGAGATGTGTCGGGATCGGCTGTAGACTGACTTGGCAGAGATGGCTGCCATCTTGTTTTTACATGGATTAGTGTGTTGTGCGCTTACTACCACTAGATGGCACAAAAAAGTGTCCACGAACGGGGAGAACAGGTCTAAGTTAAGTAGGATGAAGTATAAGGTCCAGTAAACCCAAAATGTGATGTCCACATATGAGGACACAGGGTCTCAGGAGGATATTACTGTGATTTACCAGTGTACTTTAAATTAAAATTGCTATATTTACCTGCACGAATTTAACAATAAAATTCAGAAATTGGTGAAATATCACAATAAAAGCCCGTGAAGCAATAATAATCTAATTTATTGTGAAATATAAGTTACATATTGTAACGCTGGCAGACTGCTGGCTGTAGCTTCATATTTACTCTACGACATTCTATCTAAGATTGAGCTTAAGCAAAAAAAGGATATATCAGGGGTGTCAAACATACAGCCTGTGGGCCAGAACCGGCCGCCAAAGGGTCCAATCTGGCCCAAGAGATGACTAGACTAAGAGGTGCGAGGTTTCAGGAGCAAGTTAAACAATGCATTGCCTAATTCATGTAAAATTCAGCTTCAGAGGCTTTTCCACACTGACCAGAACACAGTTCTCTGACATAGCAATGAACACTTACTGTAACCATGTTTAAAGATATTGATCATTGTGCAATATATTGTCAATCAGCAGCTTCAGTTCAAAAGATTCTGTATCAGGAAATGTGTGGATAAATGCACATGTAATGACAGTGAGAATAGACTGACTGAATGTGGAAAACAGAGACATATTGTTCAAATTGCAATTATTTTTCTAAAGACATCTCAGGCTGCTCATCTGTTTTGCAAAATGATGAACGTCTACAGAATGTACTTGTAATTCTTTACACCAAAATAAGGGGAGATATTGGAGCTGATGGTACTTACGTGTTACTGTGTGGTGGTTTTATTGGTCCGTCCCATCTAAGATCAAACTGAGCTGTATGTGGCCCCTGATCTAAAATGAGGTAGACACCCTTGGTATCGACTGGGTGAATAAAGAAGTCCAGAAATTGTTTGTATTTACCTGGTGTCACCACTAGGAGGAGCCAAATAGCTCCTGAGAGAATTCACCAGTGCACAAGTTCAATTTACTGAATTCGCTGATGCTCCTTTAATTGCAATTAAAAAAATAATGTCGTTAAACTGTCAATCAGCTGAACCATTAAAAAGCGAGGAGGTTTCGTCTCTCTGGCACACACACACACACACACACACACACACACGAACACAGAATCACACCATGCACATGCCTTCATGATAATTTTCATGCTCTGACATTAGAGGCCAATAAAGTTATTGATTTCTATTTAGTTTTATCTAATGCACGTGTAATACCTACAGCAGAATGAATCAATGAGTGTGTGGGTAAATGGACATTAAGATAATCCATCATCATACATGGCCCAGTCGGACTCAGTATTAAGGAGGGGTAGACACACGCACATCCATATTACCAGGTGCCGAGTCGACAAGACGTGATCAGGAAAAAAGAAAAAACAAAGAAAGACAAGAAAGAAAAGAAAAAGACTCGCAACACTGTAGCTGCTCCCAATAAAAAAAATATTTATACTTTATTCTATCATCATAGTATAAAAGGCTCGAAACGTTGTCCTTTTATACTATGATGATAGAATAAAGTATAAATATTTTTTTACTGGGAGCAGCAGTGTTGTGAGTCTTTTTCTTTTTTCCAGTTGGACTCAGTGACATGTTAAAAATCACCATATCACATGAGCGCTTATTGATCTGGTATTGCAGCTCAGCACAAACAGCACACACAGCACCCACTGTGACTGTCCTCTGATAAGAGTCGATGCAGATCAATCAGTTCTGCTCTGATGTTACTGAAACAGGCTGAATTTTGCATATTTCAGCAGATCAGAGCATCGATCCTGTGGTTATGTGTCTGAATTGACTTCCACTTAACAGCCCGCTGATTAGTTTAGTGATGAATATCGTGTTGGAGACCTCAGTGTGGATGTACACAGGAACAGAGGACGCGTGGGGATGATGATGCGTTCATGTGCTGTGGCGAATCTTAGAATTCACTGTGAAAGTGTCTTTTTACTGGGAGTACAAAACAAGCAGAGTATGAATCACATTGATTAAAATGGTAAACATAAGCTAACTATGGGAGTTTCATGTTAATACATACAGTATATTTTTGTCCAATCGATAAAGTGCTCATCAGATTAAAAAGGTATTTCACATGACCGGCCTGGACAAGATAGCAACAGCACATACATGTGTCTGACGATGAAAATGTGTAATTTCAACATATCAAATAGTTAAAATACTGAAAGATGTTGAAGTTAAGGTGGCTGTTGAAACACAGTCACTGAGAGAAGTCGATTATGGACAGTTTATACAGGCTGACCAGTGATATCCATACACAATCCACCTCGGTCAACATAAAACAGCAACATGTTTCCATCATGGCAGTTTTTAGAGAAAAAAAATGTTCAAGGAAAGGAGCAAGGCTACTTCTAAGGTACCAACATCTTGGAGCTTATTCCAAACCCATGGTGCAAAAGAAGAGAAAGCAGTTTTGCTGAGCTCTAAACACACCCTGGGGACATGTAAAAGATTTGAAGTACGAGTGCAATAGTTCCTGGTATAAAAGGAGATATAAGTAGGTAGTTAACCTCACGATGCCCTGGCAATGAACAGCAACGTTTGCATTTTTCTCCTCTGATACAGGGCTAAAGATTCATATAAAATGCAATGGTGAGTGCATGAGCGTGCATTTATGACAAAATGTTATGCAGCATGATATGCAGAATCCAGTTTTTAAGTAAGAACGAGGCTGCACTGATGTTACATGAGCGTTTACGTCAGTCGGAGGCCTCCATGTGGGGAAGACAGACAGGACGCATTCAGTCCGAATGCAATGATTAGTCAGAGTTTTCTTAGAACCATACGAGAATGGTACAATTATGAGTTTTTATCTCTGGTGGAATTCACTTACATTTTAGTGTGGCATTAGCGTATTAATAGCATTTTAACCTAAACAAATAAAAGTGTAACATTTCCAGAAAGGTAAGTGTCGCTTTAATGCATGTACCATCTCTTGTCACAATATTGGGATCAGCTATCCTAGAGCTTGTGCAAGTGAAGGTCATGATAGTAGTAGTAGTGGTAGTATAGACGCTGTCTGGAAAAAGGCCCAGCAGAGGCTGTACTTCCTGCAACAGCTCAGGAAGCTCAACCTGCCCGAGGAACTGCTGATCATGTTCTACACAGCCATAATCCAGTGTGTTCTCTGCACATTCATCACCGTCTGGTTTGGATCTGCCACCAAACTGGACAGGAACAGACTGCAACAGACAATCAGGTGTGCAGAGAGGATTACTGGGACTGATCTTCCCTCCATCCAGGACCTGTACCGGTCAGGGGTCAGGAAACGGCAGGGAACGTCTCTGCTGACCCCTCACACCTGGACACAAACTGTTTAAACTCCTCCCCTCTGGTATGCGCTTACAGAGTACTGTTTGCCAAATTTACCCATCACAAAGACAGTTTCTTCCACTTGCACCTTTGTATATTGTATATTTTTTAAATTTGATATAGTTGCATATTTCTGTGTATTCTTCTCAAATTGTGAGTACTTATGTCAATTCTAGTACATTGAGAGCAAGTCTACCGGAGTCAAAATCCTTGTATGTACATGTGTACTTGGCAAATAAAGCTGATTCTGATTCTGAGTAGTAGTAGTAGAGGTGTAGTAGTAGTAGTAGTGGGAGTTTAATGGTGATAGTAGTAGTAGTGGTGGTGTTAATTATGCACATCGATATTCATTGGTACAATGAGAGCCTAAGTGTACGAGCAGTGCTTGAACGCGCCGCCCGTGCCTGAGCCAATCGCGTCAGAGCAGAACGCTGTGTTGTGGTGAGGCGACCAATCAGCGCTCGCTGTGCGGAGTAAACGGACACTCAGCAGCGGGTCTGGCTGCTCGGATGTGTCGAGCTGCAGTTTGATGCAACAAAGAAACCGTCGCTACATCGAACAAACAAAAGTAACAGCGCCGGAATAACGCTTGTTGTCATCGGCGGAGGACAGGAGAGGACCCGGCGCTTCTCACCCGGCGGAGACAACCTCGGAGAGAAGTGTCGGTTGGAGACGAGTTGACTTCGTGTTCGGTGAGTGTTTCTGTGTTTACACCGGATGAGCTGACCGCAGGATCTGGAGCAGTAGGTTAATGTGAGCTGAACGCTTTAAAAAGTCACCTCTGTTGATTAGCTGTTGACATTTAAATTCAAAATGACTCCCCTCTCTGAAGCGAGGGTTACTTTTAGTTTCTCACCTGTCTTGCTGAAGTTCTCACAGAGAACAAGAGACACGTTGACCCACGGTACCTGAACGCGCATGGATCCAGGTGTTTGCATGATGTGTGTGTACAGTTACACCTGGGCACACTGATGGCACCTCATCTGTCATCAGGGCGCACGGTAATGGGATGGAGAGGTACACTGAATCTGTGTTGTATGAATGTGATGTGTGAAACATGGATTCAAGGGGTACACCAGTGATTTCAGACATTTGTGGCTGATGATCCTTTAAAGTGAAGCAATCTCTATCTGTGACCCCTTGTCACAC
Source organism: Epinephelus awoara (assembly GCA_035609425.1). Lineage (NCBI taxonomy): Eukaryota > Metazoa > Chordata > Actinopteri > Perciformes > Serranidae > Epinephelus > Epinephelus awoara. The sequence goes on along the minus strand of CM069306.1, from coordinate 13,508,984 downwards.
GTTGCTTTATATCTATGATGTGAGTAGTTAAATCAAAGCTGACATGGTTTAATTTGAAAAGTCTTAAAGAGGCAAAGCATGAATATCTTGTTTCCCCTCTGATTCATCTTGTGACATCTTTGGGGCTCCTGAGGTAAACAAATTGCTCGCAAAATAAAGGTACCATTGTTTTAGGGCGGCAAGAGATGAGGAAAATATGCGTAAGCATTATGGAATAACACGATGATGAGAGTACTTGTGATTAATCAGCAGATATTAAAGGAGCAGTGTGTAGGATTTAGTGACATCTAGTAGTGGGAATTGCAGAGTGAACCCAGCTGAACTCCCATCTGTCAAGTGTGAACTCCTGATGAGGATTCTTTCAGTTTTGTTTTGTTTTTTTTAATCATAGGCTGAATTATCTGCAGAGGTCTTTTCCTCACCTAAACAAACAGACCAGGTGATTTAAACCAGTAAAAACACCAAATGAAGCAGTTTCAGGTTAAAAGAATCCGTGTTTCTTCAAGGCTGTACAGCTCGTCACAGATGTTTTTTTCTCTGATAACTTCAGGTCCAGACGTTCACATGGTTTTTACCGGGAGCCGAATTATTCCTAGAGGTGTCTTCCTCTCCAAAACAAATGAACCTGGTAATTTAAGCCTATAAAACATTGAACAAAGCAGTTTCATGTTAAAGGAGCTATATGTAAGAAATCATCCTAATATGACTAAGGAATAATGTTCATATAACATACTGATCTCACTGACAACAATAGTACAGCCAGAATATCTGCATCTAAAAAAATTTTTTTGCAGTCTGCAAATCATGTTTATGTTTTGAATTTGTGTTTTGGCCTGTTGTGCCACCCACTGCCCTCTACCAAGCACCTGTTAATTTATGCTCCCCTTTTTCCTTCGATAACTTAAGATCCAGATGTTCAGACGCCTTTTATAGAGAGCTGAATTATCCCCAGAGGTCTCCTCCTCTCCAAGCAGTATCACGCTAAAAATCAGTGTTTTTCCAATGCTGTTCAGCTCATTGCAGACAGACTGCTAGCCTAGCACTAATTGGTGTTCAGCTTTTTTCTATAATAACTTAAGATCCAGACTCTAAGGAGGTTTTTATCAGAAGCCAAATTATCACTAAAGGTCTCCTCCTCTCCAAAACAAACGGACCAGGTCATTTGAACTGGAAAAAACAAAACATAAAGCAGTATCGTGCTAAAAATCAATGTTTTTTCAATGCTGTTCAGCTCATCGCAGACAGACTGCTAGCCCAGCACTAATCTGTGCTCAGCTTTAGCTCTGATAACTTACAATCCAGACTTTTAGGAGGTTTTTACCAGAAGCTGAATTATCTGTATAGGTCACTGGACCGCTAATCAGTTCTGCCTTTCAGTATGTTTCTACAACAACAAAATTGCTGGTTGGATTAAAAAAATGAAGGAAATTACTTCCAGATTCTTTTATTGAACAAACTGAAGATTAACGTGAACACAGAAGGCACCAGTAGAAAAACATAATTGAATTTTCAAATTGAATTTTGTACTAACACCCTCTTTCAACCCTCAATCAATACAATGTGTTTATTGCACAGTTGGCATTGTGGTGACGATAAAAAACAAAACAACAACAACAAAAAAGATATATTTTGCAGCCCTGTATTGATTCAAAATTATTTACTTCTAATGACCAAAATTTGCTGTTTGTATAAGCCGAAAGATGCTTAATATTCTAACAGAAGTGCCACAGGAAGTTTGACTCTACAGCAGCAGTTATAGTAAGCCTGTGTACTATTCTGTAAGGTAACGATGCCTTTCCTTGCAGTTTTCCTCGCAGTGATCAATCCTATCTGTGGCTACACCTTGACATTTACACAGCTAGGATGGCTAAGGTGACAAGGACATGGAAAATGTAGAGCAGATGGTGAGAGCAGGGAGGGGAGTAGAGGAAAGAGGAGAGAGAGATGGAGTGCAACAGAAGAGCAGAGGGGAGAGGAGAAGGATGGGGATGTAAGAAGAGAGAGAGTGGTAACAGGAGGGTAGTCGCTCCCTCCTCACATGTACCAGGTGCAGCATCGCTTCATTTAGTTTAATAACGAGTAATAGGCAAAAAAACTGTGTGTGTATGTAGAGCATGAGTGGGTGGAGTCTGGTGGTTGATGGATGACCTGTCGAGATAAGGGAGGGAGGGGGGGCGGTTGGCGGAGAGAGAGCTGGAGGAGGAGGAGGGGACGGGGCATTGTAATGGTGACAGGGGGTCATTTATCTGTCTGCTGGATCTGACCAGTCGGTCACTACGGGAGATCAGTCTGCTCACCAGCACCGCCTGTGTCTCTGTGTCGTTCCCCTTCATTTTCTATCCCTACTTACCTTCTTTCTTCTTCTGCTTCCACCCTGGTATCCACATTGCTCAAACGCAGTGTTGCGTACATCTTCCCCGCCTGTCTTTCTCCACAGCGCTTTGTCTCCGCTCTTCTTTCCTGCCTCCTCGGCTCTTGAACTTACTGACACTTTAACTGTCTTTGACGCTTTAACTTCAGTGGAAATTTCAAGTGCGTTCAGCCGCTACACATCAACTAATTTTTTTTACTATTTCAACTGGCAGCTCAAACATTCCAGCTGACATTTTGGCTGCTGCCACTCCTGACATACCGACTGACACGTCAGCTCGACAGTGCACTTCTTCTTCCACACTATCTCAGGCACTTCGACTTCAGCTGAAATTTCCCTTGTTCTAAGCAAACTTCAGTTCAACTGAAATTTTAGATGCATTGATCGTTTACTCTTTAAATGACAGTCCAACTTAGGGATGTCAACGTTAATCACTTAAATGCTGAGAATGTTTCTGACCGGTTATGCATGTTGGCCTATCGGTTAATAATTTTGCTACTCTTTAGTTTACTGCACTGTGCACCACCCAGGTCTGGTGGGAGCTTGTTAGCTAGCTTAGGCAGTTATTACAAGTAACGCCATCCAGACCGATCAGAGTTGCTGTGGAACCGTTGTGCCCATCCTCCAGTCTCAATTTTGAGCCAGAAGCCCCCTTTAGTATTGTTAACTAGGCCTGTTTTATCATTGTTAACCTTGTTAGCAATGTAAGCACTGTCAGCACAGCTAGTGGTGCTAACATGACATTAGTTAACAATGGAAAAGGGATTTTGAAGCTCAAACCGCAGCCCAGTTTCCACTAAACACTTTTGGTATCGTACCTTTGGAACCAAAGGTAACCCATCAGACATGTTACCTAGACCCTAGGTCTGTTCAACGTTTCCACTACAAACACCTTTTCAAACCAGATCTGTGTGCTCGGTACCCCAACAGAGGGTTGGCCAAAATTGGGGACGGTTAGAAACAGTTCCATTGTTACCACCCACAACTTTTCACTGTGGAAATGAAAAAAAGCATTGTGAACTAAACTGAACTGTACCGGACTTCTTTGTGGAAATGGAGCTAGACTTGCATCGATGCTCTTGGACGGCCCGCCCTGTGGCACTTGAAGCCACTGTCATATTTCCAGCCAAAGACTGGATGACAAGAGAGTTGTTGTTGAGGTCGAGAAATGTCCCGAGCAAAACGATCCACAGTCAAGTGATTATAATGACAATGGTGAGTAGCTCTTAAGGTGAGAAATCAAGTGTAATTAGGGGCAGAGGTGGAGGAAGTACAGATCTTTAACTTAAAGTAGTAATAACTTTGTGTGGTCGTTTGTTAATGAGCTGCCGTGCAACATGACGTGATGCGCTGTGGCAGTGTGTTTTCATCTTGAGACTACTTGGGGGGAGACGCAAAGGTGGCCACCATGTTTGCTACTGCTGAAGAAGAAAAAAAAAACTCATGAAGAGTTCCTCCTGCACTGTGTTCACGGACCTGCAAAAACCTCAGACATAGAATGATAAAACAGGAGTTTAACCCCAGTCCTTTTCACACATACATTCTTATTCTGTGGGAAACACTGTTCTGCATTACCAGTGGTAATTGCAAATGAGCGGTGCTGCGAGCTAGCTGCCACATGACCTGGGTGATGCTCAGGGTGACCTGGGTGCAGAGGGTGGTCAGTGGGCAGTAGGTTTCTGCATGTTAACAAAGCCAAGCAGGTGTCTGTCAGTAAAGCCAACAGAAACTGTAATAAAAGGCAAGACATTTGCATCACACATTAAAATTTCACCACCTATAAATAGAGAGTGCTTTAAAATACAGAGCAAAGCTCTGAGTCAATGGAGCGCCCGACTAAAAGGAAAGGCCTCTTGTATTTCATATCATTTTGTGTAACAGATCAGTTACCTGTCAATGGGTGTCAGGCTGTCAAAAGCAAAATGAACTGAAACTGACGTCCCTAGTGTAACTGATTTCATTTTCCCACACTTCGGCTGCTTTCAGTGTTTCCTCTTCAAACGTTTGTTCCACTACTTTCAGCGCTGACGTACACGCTGACAACTGGAGTGCCTAACTCAAAATTAAATTTTCAAATGCTTTCAGCAAATACTCTTCAACTGATTGCAGCTGCTTTGGACTCGTACATGTCAAATGACACTATGAATTTTTCAAATCCTTTTTTTTTCTGTTCACACCTGCAATTTTCAGCGAGCACACTTACGCTATCCTCATGAAATGTAGCCTTTTCTCGTCCTGCACATTCTTCGCATTTTTCTCTCTCCTCCTGCTCAGCCGTCTCCCTCCTGATCTGTTTTCGCTCTGTCTTGATTTCCTGCGTTTTCCCTCCCTTTTTAAAAATCTCCCCTTGTCCCCTTTATCCCTCCAGAGGGACTAATAAGCAGCATTATGAGTCAGACGGAGGAGAGAGGCAGATGGGATTCAGCTCGTAGGCCAGATAAGGGTTTTTAACTCGGCTGCGTCTTATCACACCCTGTCACTGCTACTTAAACTGAACAGATACTGACTGGTATTATGTATAGAGTGGTAAAAATCCTTAAACTGAGATAGTGGAAGTTCTGCCTGAAGCGTGTTGGAGTAATCCTTGTATAGAAGGGTGCCAGTGATGTCAGAGCACTAATTTAAATGCAGTGACGCAGAGACGGGCGACTTTTTCGGGCAGCTCTGAAAGGCAACAATCACCGAGAAGTTGACTCAGTGTTATTGTGCATCAATTAATCAACATCTTGGTCACAGAGTAGAAATTTAAATTAGATTGTAGGTCAATTTCTTGCCAGTTGCCGGACATATTGCTCATCTGCATTCTGCTCAGTGCCCAGTGTGTCACCTCGCTCATCATTCAGTCACACGAGGCAATTTGGCAATAAGGCGGCCAACGTTCTGTAGTCACCGTGAGCTGTTTTCCATCAGCCATCATTATTTTTAATTGCTTTATTTCTCCACCTCCCCCCACTGTGTGTTTTTTGTGTGCCACAGCAGAGTACCACAGGAGGCAGGCGCTTACAGGAAGCAGGCTCAAAGATTTAAACCTGTGAAGCCTCAAATTAGTCTAAATCAAGGTGCAAAATAAATCACACGTATTCTGTTTCTAATGGTGAGAGTCACATTTTGACAAGTATGAGCTAAGTGTTGAATTGGTGCTTCGAGGTGATTTTGATCCGTCTATGTGTCTGTCTCGGGGTGCAAACAGCAATCATTTTCGTTCGTGATCTATCATCTGTAATTTTGCCTGTGAAATGTCAGAAAAAGGTGGAAACCAATTCCCAGAGCTGAAAGTGACATGTTGAAGTGCTTTGTTTTGTCTGACTAACAGTCCAAAACCCACAGATGTTCAGTTTGGTGTCATTTAAGACAAGGAAAAGCAGAAAATCCTCACATTTGTGAAGCCGGAACAAGTGTTTGGCATTTTAAGCCATGCTAGCGGCGTGGCTCTAGGGATGGCAGTGTCGGTGGGTCCAGACTGAAATATATTAATAACTATTGGATGGATTAAATTTGCTACACACGTTCATCCCCCCCTTAGGATGAATTGTAATAACCTTGGTGATCCCTTAACTTTTAATCTATCAGTAATACTTCTCTTTTTGGGCCTGTTATTTCTACATAATTTCCAAAGTGTAACTTGGTGCTGATCCATGCGTAAATGGGAGCATCCTTGAAAAAAAGCTCAGTATAAACCCAAGTAAATATTAATTCATTACATATTTATCATTGGAGTTTTTGTACTCCATGCTTCTTGTATGCTTCCTTGTTGACGAATTTAAGTTGTTTACATGTTCAGCTGACCTGCTTTACCCTGATCAGAATATAGTCAGAGTTATGCCAGCAATTAATCCGAATTAATTCATTGGAAACGTGCCAATTGAACACTGATAATAATAATGCATTTCATTTATAGGCACAGTTTAAAAAAAAACAAGCAGCAAGGTATCCATGGATCATAAAGTCTAACAAATCGTCGATATACGGTGATTGGTTAATAATTTAACTTTAAAAAACCATAGATGTAAAAACCAGGTATAAAATCATTATCAGTGAAAGTCCCAATATGTCTGTCATCGTTAAATCAGACCCAATATGCCAGCTTTAACAGGTGTGTTTTCAGATATGATTTGAAGGTGAAAGGGAGTCAATATTGCAAATGTCATTTGGGAGAGAGTTCCAGAGGCTGAAGGCTCAAGAACCCAACCATAGTCAATCAGGCAGATGTTGAGGTGAGCTGGACTGCAGAAGAGGATCTAAGAGCACAGGAGGGTGTGGAGATATGAAGGAGTTTAGAAAGATACAGAGGGGCCGAGTTATGAAGGGCCTTAAAGGAGAGAAGCAGAATCTTGAAATCGATTTGATATCTACGAGAAGTCAGTGAAGTTGCTGTGTGAGTGACATGATCTATGGAGGGAGTTGTAGCAGAGATACGGGCGGGTGAGTTCTGGACCAGGTGGAGTTTACGAAGACTGAAAGCAGAATCAAAGAATGAACGAGGATAGCAGTGCTGTTTGGTGTAGGGGACGGGTGAAATTTTGATGTGTTCCTGAAAGGACAAGGTTCTGTCCAGGATGACACCCAGACTCTTAACCTGAGGGGAGGGAGGGACTCACACACTCTCTGTTTTCTCTTTAATTAATACCCAAGTACATGTGCCTCAGCTGTACCCAAATATTACCATGCTAATATGCTAAAACTGCTAAGCACAAGGATGTTAGCATTGCCATTGTTAGGATGTTGATGTTAGCATTTAGCTTGAAGCACCACAATGTCTAATGATGGCTTCCAGTGAAAGCTGGCTTTCAGAATGTTACTCGAACTACAGGCTGTTTGCATATACCCTGCCACCTATGTCGCTACCACCGACACAAAGAAGAAGTGAAGAAGTGGATCAAGAAGCAGACATACTTTATGATGCCATGCCATTTTCAAAGTGTGTTCTCTCCCATTTTTTCCTTGTAAATTTGCCTTCTCTCGTACTTTTAAGAATTCTGTGCAAAGGAAGAATGCATGTGTATTTATTTGAGGGAGTAGATCAGATTTCCGGGGGGTATTGTCATCACCTGATATTGCTGTTTCCACACTTTGTCTTACATATTTGTGGATTCCCCTCTCTCTCAAACTCCAAACGCCAAATGTTGAAATTAGGCAGTGCTGATCAAATTGTAAACCAAGACTCTGTTACTGCACTGCCCGTCTCTTGCCTAAAGTGTTCTTCAGAGACATATTTTAGGGTCCTGTTTAGCTGTTAAAGCGAGAGTTTGTCAACAGGAAGTGGGCGCCATACTGTTTCCTGCACAGTGAAAACAGAGGCTGAAAAAAACAGATCAAATGGTAAAAGTGAGCAGCGCTGATCTGGTTCAGTGCTGTGTATTCTGGTAGTTGTAAGTTTTCTTCCTCTTGGGTAAAAGCGAATGCCACAGGCGTTTTTCTCTGTTTTCTCTGGTCATGTATTTTTGTCTTTCTCCTGCAAAGACAGCCTAGTTTTATGAAAAGACCATCTTCCCAGTGGTGAAATACTTCTTTAATCCTTTTCTGGAAAGCAGCACAGCCTCATTGAGCTGCTAAATTAGCTGTAGGCTAATTAATTATATGTGGATTGACTAATTCTCTCAGCTCTCTATATGATAGGTAGATGTACAGTATATCCTCAGCTCCGTCTGTCTGTCAATATGTCAGGTTCACTCTTGGCGTTGCCATTTACGTATTTCTGTCCTAGGACATCCATGTAAATGTATGAATCTTTGACTGGCAGATGGAAGTGGGAATGGATTTATATTCAGCAGCTTTTTGTTAAGTCAGTGATAGACTGCTGAGCTCACAGAAATCCACACAGACACTCTCTCACACACACATATATGTACAAATACACAGACATCACTCAGGGAAAACGTCTCTCTGATGCACTGCTGCGCTCTGAAGTCCATGACATCACCTGCTGCAGAGAGAAACAAAAACAGGAAGACGATGTGTTCCTCTTGTCCTTGGCAGGTACTTAGTGTCTAAATGCAGTGTACAACTTGTGTGTGTGCACCTGTGTGTTTATGTGTGTGTGTGCGCGCAGGCAGTGCGATGTGCTTGCTGATGCACTGGTGACTCACTGAGGCCGTTACAATAACAGGATAAAAAAGTGGACTTTAAAGTAATATGAATGGATTTCTTCCTGGTTTCTGACAGTCCAGTGAGTGGCAGAGGCGTCATGTTTTCCCGAAACATAGCTGTGTGCAACTTCCCTGGTGCATCTCCTTGTGCTTTTTGCTTGCTCATCAGTTTATCAGGGCGAGGCTGATGCTGCTTGTCATCTTTGGTGTCATCCCGTGTGACGTGCATCAGTTTACCAAGGAAAGATTGCAGCAGTGAGTCGTTAGTCAAAGTTCCCCTCACGGGGAATACAGCCTGACAAGCCGGCAGTGGAGTTGGAGCCCTTGGGGAGACAACAGGGGACATGAAATCATTAATGTTGTGACAAACAGATCTTAGTTACAGCTAATGTCCGCTCCTCGTAAACCCCGTCATCTTCGCTCATCTCACCTTGTTGTGTCCCATCTTGTCAGGAATCGTTTGGCTTCCCGTCGCTCCCTATCATCTCGTCCTGACACCTTGTCTGATCTGATCGGAAGTTTGCTCTATCTTTTGGTTTCTGCGGAGTAAAGAGGTGGAAGTAGCGGTGTGCTCATTTACATATAAATGACAGCAGTGTCTGCGGTGCTGTGCTCCTGCTCATTTGTCATCTTGTGGTGATTCACTGTTTGTCTATGTGTGTGTGTGTTTCTCCTCAATATTGAAGTGTTGCCTTTCTCTTTTCTGCGCCTATGTGTCAGTGCAGTGTCATTATGTGTCAGTGGTGGGACAATCAGCTCTGAATCAGCTTCCTCATGCTGCAGTCTGCCTGTGGTTTTGTGGCTTCCAGGAGACAATCTGATGACTTTTCCAGTTAGATAAAATCAATTGACTCATGCCTGGTTTTAAAGCAGGCATGTGATCGTTTTGGCCCGAGCGAAAACCTTGTGAGGAAAATACAATGGAATGAAAGCTAACAGGGTGAATTCACTGCTCTGATTGTCTGGGTGGATGTTGCATAATTCTTTTGTTCGACAAAAATGGAAAACAGAATTTCCTGCCAGAGATTCTCTTTAAAAGCCTTGAAGTCTTCTCACGTCTCATCTCAGAGTGTTTTTGTAACAGGAATCCTTGCTGGCTTCTCTGACGATTTACTTATAAACCCAAAAATAGACCAGACAGCACTCTAAGGCCTGGCTACCACACATCATATTCGCACTAATATTAGATGTGATATTAGATTTGTCCTCAGGCCTTTAACGGAATGGGATGATCCCAGGGCTTCAACACCGGAAACCCGACCAAGGACACCTTTACTGTAACACAGTCTTTCGGCTGGGAAAAGGCCAAATTATTGATTATTTTAATATAAACATAGAATGATAGTAAAATTGACAACAACAACAAAAAACATTATATTAAGGTCACATCAGGGTCTCCTGAAAATAAAATCTTCTATCTTCTGCCCCTTAATAGTCAACCAAACGTTAGTCGACCAGAAAGGTCATTCGTCGGCAAGATTTCATTGGTCGCTTTGTCACAAAAAAACAAATGTGAAACTCTATTAGGAGCTGCAGCTTGTCAAAATAAATCAAAACCTATATTAGTGGACCATGTGGGAATTTAATTTGAAAGGACATACACAGGAAGTGGCCACGCTCAGCATTCAGACAGGAGTCACGTTACAAACCAATCACAGCAGACAGATATCTTTCCCTTCTCCAGTAAATATTCAGTCTGAAGCCCCATTTACACTGCCAGATTTTCCGTGAATGTTGGGCCGATTTGCCGGCCAGCTGCGAGCATTTGTACACACAGAGGCGGAAAGGCGAGTTGATCCGAGGCGCCCAATTTTCCGCCTCGTATGGTAGTCATATTGACCGAACCCTTTAAGTTTCAACAGACCGAGGCAGCCTTCCGCAATGGGAGGGGCTGTTCAAGACTTGTGGGAGGAGCTGTTGATGATGCTGGCGGTGGATAAACGGAAACAGCTGATAGCAGGAATTAGCGAGCAGCTAGTAGCAAACCTGACAGACACTGTAAAGATGAACAACTGGGGAGATAAGGAATAGCGCGCCCTCCTTGCACTCGCAAACGAATAAGCCATTAACCGTCAGATGACAGGGACAGTAAAGAACGGGCCAATTTACGAGAGAATTACCGCCTGACTAGCCGTGGCTTCCCTCCCACGTCACTGTTTACGTCACATGCTGAGCCACACGTTTTGTTACTTGCTCACGCCCCCCATTGCCCTGAAAAAGGCGCATTCTGTATAAACAAAATTAGGTAGGCAGCAATTTTCCGCCCTCCCCGATTTTGTTTTTAATACTGAAAAAAGACTGATTGGCCTTCCTGCAGATTTGCACAATTCCTATCTAAAAAGGGCTTGATAAATACGGAAAAGTTGATCATGTTAGTGCAGGCCTACCCAGAGCTTTACAACTGTCCCACGGACGATAGGCCTGCACACTTATAAACAGCCTCTGAAAGAAGATCAGCTCTGTACGCAGCACGTGCCCCTAACCTCCAGGGCACGTGGTACCTGCGGTTATCACACAGGCTAGTTAATAATATGTTGGGCAGGAAATCCAAAGTGTGGGATCATTTTGAGAAGGTGAAGGACGAACCCAAGGTGATATGTAAACTCATCTTCATTGGTCGACTACAAACATGATGCATCATCTGAAACATCGAAGTAGCTACATGCCCATTAGCCCACAGCATCATTAACAGGCGGCTCGCTCAGTGTGTGACGTGCACATGTAGATAAAATATAGGCCTATATTAATGAAGGTTCACGAGTACGGTTTGTATTTCTCTGTAATGTAGCACAGTGTTAACACCTTCAACTCAAACCGTGGTTTTGCCCCGACCTTTTTTTAAAGCTTTCTGAAACCAACAGTCAGACAGTATCTCTCAGCAAACAGGCAGGGTTTGAATGTATTTTCTTAAGTTGTCTTCTTCATCATCATATGCACAATGGAAGGCAGCACCATCAATGCCTTTGAGGAGAGGCCCACTGTGGTGGGGTTTTCCTGGCCCATCTGTCAGTGTAGCTATTTGGAATAGCTATAAACACTTCTGCCTCATTGGAAACATACTGAGACCTTCAGCATTTGCACTCATCAGTGTTTTGTATATAGAATCAAAGCAGCAGGATTTAGCAACATATGCCTCGATGATGAGTAGGTGTTGTAGTTTTTTAGCGTATCACTCACTAAATCATCCGGGGAAAAGCTTTTACTCGACATACCTGCACGAGCCAACTCAGATCAGTCACTTGCGGGTCGACTCCTGATGTCAGCCTCAGTACATTTTTTGGTGTTTCGCCCAGCGCTACTTGGCAGATACAAGTCAAATGGGGAATACATTGAGGAAGTCTGTTTTCTGAAGTCATCACAAAAAGAAGCACTGCCATAACTGAGTATTGATTTTGATTCCTTCTACTGTTCATCATCGAGAAGAATTGCCTCTGTGGCACGACAGCTCCACATAACAGTGAGAGAGTAATTTGTATATCAGCTTGTTTGCTTTAATATTCACGCTTGAAGTCAGCGCTCCATGTCAAATTAAGCAACTCGTGGTGCGGCAAATGCAAAAAATGAAGCAAAGTTTTGTTAGTATTGAATTAATGTTGCAGCAATGATGACTCTCGGTTGGCAGGACTGCACACCACGGTTGATGTTATCTGCTGATACTACGGAACAGCCTGCTTTTAGAAAGTGTGAGGGCATTTCCTTCCCTGCCTCCCGTGCTCTCCCGCTTTCTGTCTTTGTCTCTCTCCGTCTATTTTCTAGCCATAATTACAGAGCTCATGAAAGCGTTTAGAGTCTCATGAATATTTAGGTCTTGGAGGGGAAGTGTCAGGGGAGACCCATGTGTGGCTGGTCTGCCCTAATTATGGAGATAGGCCTCGACACACTCTCTTACACACACACACGCACTTTAAATGAGGGAGGAAGGCCAGAAGATGATCAAAAGCTGCCAATTTGGGGGAAAGTTAGTATAAGCTTAAACAAAGGTTTCTGAAAAATATATGTATGCACTCACACACTTAAACACACACACACACACACTAGGAGATAATAATAGCACAGCTGGTTGTGGCTTGCAGCTGGTTCTCTCTGCTCCCTATTGTTTGATAGTGAGCTAATGATGGACACGAGCCGCTGAGATTAGTCAAGGGAAATGTGTGAGTGTGTGTGTGTGTCTTTGTATCCAGCACTCTGGGGGCTTTTTAGTTTTTTTTCCTTTTGATGTCATGTCTTGCTAAACCATGGCAGGGATGCGCGGAAGTGTGACTCATTGACTCTGTGATGGGCACCTTTGAGTCGGGGTGACAGGAGGAGGGCGTCATACTGTTGCTGGAGAAAGCCAGAGAGGGAGGGAAGGGATGCATGAACAGAACTATGCACACACACAAGAACTTATTCGGTCTATGCTAGTCACATGTGATGCCGTTTTGAAGGTATAGCTACAGTGAGCGGCACAGTAAACAACACAGATAAGGAATTATCAAACCCATTAAGTCAAACATGAGAGGCAGAAGCAAACTGAGGGACCACCACACAGAGACGAGCTCAGCAAGGATGCCAGGTGTACATCAAGAAGTTGGTGTGCTGACTCCGCATTGCTGCCTCCAACCTCATACTGAAATATTATCAACTATTTTGTTTACAGTATAAGGTCGTCTAGGGCATCTTTAGCTGATTGGAAAATGCAAGGTCGGCCGCTGGGTGCTACTGTTTTGCCTTTCTTGAGCCAGCTTTCAAGAGCGCAGCAGGTTGCGACTGCGGTTGCAAGGCAACCTGAACAAGCACCATATCAAAGCCTATTTACATCAAATCCTAAACGCGCAGAGCTGGTCTTCTTCGGGATTGGTTGTTCCTCGTCACATGACACACAGTGCGTGCTACTGCATTACAAAAGTTGAACTCGGTTTATCTCAGATGGCAGCTGTCTTGCCCTGAAAAATGAATGCGTGTGCGCTGCACAAACTATAAATTTCACCAATGGCTGGCTGCAGAATATGTTTACATTTTTACTTAAGATGAGAACGTGTTACTGACTTCCTGTTTTCTTTCATAACATAAATAAATGAATACGTAAAGTTATTTATATTACTACTACTTTATATTACTGATATTTCCAAGGTCGTCTGCTGACTTTGGCGTCATGTTTTACCCAGTAGAACTTTGATAACTCTGATTTAATAATTTATCAGTTATAATAGTCTGTAAACTGTGTTGCTAATATAGACAAGCACTGCTAGGAAGCGTTTTTATGCCTCCGCGTTGGCTACAGTCATGGCTGGAAGAATTATGTTTTCAGGTTTTACAGCTCTCTGTATGTACCTACGTATGTCGGTCTGTCCCATTATCGCAGACGCAAAAGCTCAACAACACCTTGAGGGATCATATTTGGCACAACTGTCTACTTGGACGCAACAATAAAGTGATGTGAATTTGGCGGCCAAAGGTCAAAGCTCAGTGTGACCTCATAAAACATGTTTGTGGCCATAACTCATTAATTAATCAAACGTCAACTTCACTGTGACATCATAATTGTCTTCAAAAACACTTTTCTGGTGATCACTCAAGGTCAGGGACAAAAGGTGGGACATTTGGTCAAATACTAAATAAGTGACACTAATATTGGGTGTCCATCTTCAAACTGTGCTGATTGTGTAGGTCTTCTGTGTTGCCGGGGGAAAGATGTCTGTGAAGCTTATCTGCAGTAACATTTGAAGCATTGTCATTTCTCATGTCTACATATGAGTCCGGACGGACGTGGATGTAAACTGTAACTGTAACTTAAACTTGACTGGTTTGCAGAGGCACACAGCTGCAAGGCGGTGATTCTAGTTTCACCTCACATGGAGCTAAAATTAATACAGAAGTGTGTTGAATGTTTACCAAAGGAAATAGAGCTGTTTATGAGTCATAAGAAAGCATAAGTCATCTTGAAGAAGGAGCAGATGTTTGTTGTTGGAGGTAGGATTCATTCAATTTAACAACATGCTAATTGAGCAAGGCAAACTGATTGCAAACACAGTTTGTTTAAAAAAAGCTGACTCCTGTGATCTTACTTAGTTTGTCTAGCTGAACAGAGCCAACAGTTTTGTCTCATCTTTACTCATCAGTGCATAATAAACAGAGCTGTGTCTCAATTCAGGGGCTGCAGCCATCAAAGGCCGCATTTGAAGACTGATTGCGTCACAGTGGTGTGACCAAGGCTGTCCCATTGTGAGGGATCCTTCAAATGCAGCCTTCTTTCCCAGAGTTTGGAGGATGTAACCGATGAATCCTTTGTGGCCCAGCCTATCCCAAGATACATTGCGCGCTGGTGACCATTTTATAGTAAGTTAAGTTATAGCTAACAGTTGTTAACTAGCCCACGGTTAACTGTTGTAAACATTACTATTAGCTGAAAACGTTCCATCAGCCTAACATATATCAAACGGGGGTGTCTCTGGCGGTTAATCATCTCCTCAAGTATCTCTATCTCTTGGTCCTTGATTTAGGGCTAACTAACCTGCTAGCTCACTCCTTGTTTAGTCAAGCGTAGCTGGTTGCTAGGTAAGAGGAACACCAACAGGTCATGGCAAGAATTACTGGTGATGCAACCAGGAAATCGTCCGCAGACCAGAACATCTCATTTTGGAGACCGTTTGGTTTGGTTGATGCGGCCGTCAAAGAAATTGGCCGACGTAGAGCATGAAGGCTGCGCCCTTCAAAGGCTGCAGCCCCTGAATTGAGACACAGCTTTTGCCATATTTTTTGTTGTCAGTATTTTTTAAATTCACGTTGTTGTGGAATAAAAGCAGTTGACAAATTTAACACTTTTAAAGAAATCACTTGCTCAAAAAGGAGAAGGAAGAAGTAAAATTTTCTACAGCCCTTTTCGTTTATGTAGTTACTTACTACTATATGCTTTAACATAAAAGTGAAGGCAGGGAAAGTACAGATGACAATAAAAAATAGATGAAAATAGCGATTAATCCGTATTTTACGTCATCTGTCAAAGACCGATTAGAGCTAAAAATGGAGTGGGAGTAGAAGGGGTGAGAGAAGAGGAAGACAGGATGTTAGAGGGAGGAATATGATGTGATGGAAGGAAAAATGAGGGGAGTGAGTTTGGGCGTGGTTGGTTGGTCTAAGAGGAAAGATGAAGGAAAAGAGTGTGTTAGAGAAAGAACACAGGTAGGAAAAGAGGTTAACATTTTGAAGGAGTCTTGTATTTTAATGAGTCATATCAGACAGGGAGGCTGGTGAGGCATAGAGGTAACTGGTGAGAAGAGAGGTGCGAGGAAATGTGGGAGAAAGATGCGAGACCTTAACAGTGTGAGGAGGATAAGAGAAGAGGGAGGACAGTGGAGTGTGTCGCTGCAGATAGTGATGTCTCTGTAAAGGTGAGAAGCGAGGGTGGTTAATTTAAATACAACATGTTTAGTCCCAGAATAGAGACTAGCATAATATAAATGATTCATTGCTACAGTGAGGCACATGTACGGTGTTTTTATAAATTCATTATGCTCACATACTGTCGCTGAACTGAGAACAAGAGTTAGAAATGGCCCCTTCAGGCTACCATCAACATTAGCATTTATTACTGTGAGATCAGAGCAGATTAAACAGCCAGCAGCAGATACAAGATCTCTGAATTACATAAATGTACTGTGGCAAAACAAAGGATAAACCATCATGAAGTGTCATATCAATCAATCAATCAATCAATCAATCATTTATTTCACATGGAGTTATACAACTTAGTCCAGTGAATTGTGATCCCATCAATACCTTTTAACTTGTGCACTGTAATTTAGGGCTTTCACACCTGCCCTCTTTGGTTCGGTTCCATCGAAATCAAGTTTGTTTGCCCACTAAGTGCGGTTCGTTTGGGCGGGCGTGAACACAGCAGTCGCACTCAGGTGTGCACCAAAACAACTGGACCGAGACCTTCTTGAAGAGGTGAAGAGGACATTAGAAACACATTTATCTTGCAAGTGAACTCTTCTTCAATGTTTTGTTAACTTCCTGGATTTTTCCCGCATGGAAACTCTGACCAATCAAGAGCAGCTTTCTCACGCAAGGCATTTGATCTGGTCCGCTTGTAAATGCTGCCGTGAGAACACGAACCAACTCTAGACAATTATACAACTTTCTGGTCAGTAATCATCGATGGTTCCAGATGGTTCCGGTAATCCACGGTTTCTGGTTGTGGAGTGATTTAACTGTCAGCACATCCTGACCACAGCAAGACTGCCGCATGGTTGCTCCTCCTGGACATGGGCAGCGCCGCACTGTAGCCACAGTAAGACTGGGAAAGCACCTTGCAGTCACACCAGTCCTCAGCACACGCCTCCTCTCCATCTCTTTTACCATGGTCCTCTGCTCCGTCGAATTGACATACAGAAAAAGAACCTCCTAATTGAATGGCGCCGTCCAGGATTTAGCCAAGTTTTGGTGAATCAAAGGATATTACAGTTCCTGATATCCTCTTGGAAACTGATTAGGTACGGTAGCAAGGTCGTCCAGTTTATGATTCAACACCTGTGCAATGGCTAGTATGATGCTAGTTCAGCTCATGCCTATTCTCGATGTTTACTGATGTTTACTGATGTTTACATTTGAAAGCCTTGCCGGGCTAGTTAGCAGAAGTCAGAAGGAGAGTTGCACAAAAGACATAAGAGCATAAATTTAGCCCAAATGAATTGGAGCTGCCAGACAGGCGACTGTTAAGTGTTGGTGCCTACGTCATCATAATATAAATCATTGCTACTGTTAGGCATCACACTGTTTCTATAAATTCATTATACTCACATACTATCGCCCAACTGAGATCCAGAGTTCAAAATGGCCCCTTCAGGCTACCATTAACATTAGCATTTCTTATCGTGAGATCAGAGCAAATTTAACAGCTAGTCAGCCGCAGACTCTGGATCACCGAATTACATAAATGTACAGAGACAAATTAAAGGACAAGCCACCATAAAGTTTCATAACACACGCAATAGTTGTTGAATAGAACTGACATCTGGTGACTGTGAAGGCTGCACCACATGATTCACATCATTTCCACTCTCCTATATACATTCAGTGACCCCTCCTGCCCTCTGTGGAAACATCTGTATTTGTTATGTTTAAACACTCATTTGGTCAGGCTGGTCCTTTAATTTGTCACCCAGCTGTATATTTAACATAGGCTGTCTGACACTTGTGACCTGTAAACGTAACCCTCCTCCCAAGATCAACCAAGAGCAAAGTCAGAGCTGCATGTCACATGTCTTACCTGGTTTATACTTGTCTGACAGGACTACAAAAGGGACAGTTCAAATAAAGAATACAGAGTTTTCCTCTCACCTGTGGTGCTGTTTATTTAGAAGGTGAAGTCTCTTAAGCTTGTGTTAACTACAGACCTTATTTAGGCATCTAACCAAAATCCTATTGACTTTGAGGCGAGACAAGCAAGAGGGCAGGTTTTAGGACTCGCTCTTGGGGCATTCTATGATGTTTAAATGTTATAACTTGATTAATTTACATTCCTTAACGGACCACCAGTTCACTGAAACTGAACAGTCTCCACCCTGCTTCAAGGACTGATCAGTAGTAGGGTCATTAAATTAATTAACAGAAAGCCTGCAATACAAATGAGAGATGAGAGACGTCTGTGTCTACCAGTTAGAAAGGGCCAAATGCTGCATTCAAGTCATGTAGAAGTTGCTGTAATCATGAGATTTCAACTTGGAAAACGTTCACTTTAATATCCCTAAAAATTACAGAGAACCTTGGGACCTTTTTGAAAGCTCAGATACACAACTTGGGGCTTCATAATATAAAAGTACCAGTAATTAGAGATGCCTCCGCTGGTTGTTAAAAATAATTAAACCCACTTTCAAAAGATAAAGTGAAATATTGTCAGTACACAGTGGCTGTAACCCTCACTTGACAAACTAACTGTCTCGAGTCGTCCTGTGACGTCAATGCTTGCAACTTGTAAACATGGGAATCTTTCCCAGCGCTACCCTCCATCCCATATGACAGGAACAAGGCATAAACAAAGATTATATCTAATTGCATCATGGGAAATAAAGGACTCTCTGTCTTGGGAGCTTGACCCATACAAGGGACCTAAAGTCAGGATATCTGCTGCTTCTGTTATGACTGGTCTCTTGTGGGTCACCCAACTTTATGGAAGTGCAATATTATTTCACTGGAGTACCCAGTTAATTTGAGGATAATAGAAAATAGAGATTAATGATAACAATATCTAGAGGGTGAATCCACACCATGTAAAAGCCCTGATGTAGCTCGTTGCTGTAATGTTCCGGGGGCAGTGTGGGGGAAATATAAGTGTGAAACTTCTTTTGCTCAAGGCGGCGGCATCCAGACATTAAGGACTAACTCATTTCCATGACAACACATGACTCAAGTCTTCACTAACTGCCTTGTCACTGTTAAATATCTGCGACAGACCGGGAAGTTCTGCCGTCCAGCTCTTTGAGCGCTGCGGTCCCGACAGGAGATGAGGCTCGTCTCGCCGCCACCATGTGTGAGCTTTCATCAGGCCACTTCACAGCCCTGCGAGCGGAAACCAGACCACCACCACGTGCTGTGAAGGCACGCTGCTGCCGCCGCCGCCACCGCACAGACACTGACACACGCTGGTATGATTATGAGCACAGGCAGACACACAAACACACGTGTCAGCACCACTTACAATGGACCATGGTTTGATGAGGTGTGTCACCAGTCTGAGAGGAGTGGAGACCACTCTCTGCGTCTGTGTGTGTGTGTGTGTGTGTGAGAATTGGTGAGCAGTTAGAAATCACTTAATCACATCATAGCAATCACATCCTATCAACCAACTCCACACAGTCACTGCACTGGACGGGCTTATAATGTCATTCAGCAGCTGTGTGTTTATGAATATTTATGTGCATGTATATGTTCAGCTGCCAAAGGAAGGCGGAAATAATGTATTTATTTATACATCTTTATATTTATTTATGCATGCTTCATATTAGCTGTGAATTGAAATGAATAAACCATTCCAGTGTAGCATGCAGTCTGTCACAACGCCCTCAAAATGTTTTAGAGTGTCCTTGGTGCTGTATATTACTGAGATTTCACACTTTGTTTTGTTATTTCACATGTGATGGATGGCTTTTGCCACTATTTTTTTCTATTTTTAGACCCGAGTCGATGGATATTGGTGAACTCAGAGAGGGAAAAGTAGTAGTTATAATGAAAATGTCAAATTCTACTCTCTGTCACACACCGAGCGATTTAGGCTGTCAGTGCAGTTGAAAGGAAATGGAAATTGGCGTGTTCTCGCAGGCAATAAATATAGTGAGAAAACAAGCCCTGCAGTGGGCTTTGATTGCCACAGTGTGTGCATGAGTCTGCTCAGAGCATCATGTGACTCATGTGGACACTGTGTGATTGGTATCTCTTTTTTTTACCTGCAGTTTTCCACATTGGCTAGATGGACACAATGTGAGACCAAGATTAATTAGTGTCATGTAATCTCTGCAAACTGTTATCTGCGGATGTTCGCTGAGTTTGTAGTAAACAGGACAAGAGTTTGGTATCAGAAGCGTTCTTCTTTCCCTTTATATTTGCTTATTTTCTAAATTATCTGCATTAATCTCCAGATGTCTTTTTATAGAGATTAGCTGAAATGGCCGGTGCATGGAAGAGGAAGTCTTGGATATCTGCTTGTTACACTGGATCTTCCAAAATATTTACCATTGCTCCCAGAGGTTTATTGTCACCAGGCTGATAGCTGATGGTTTCATGTAGTCTCACTTATCTAGACCTTTCTCTAGTGCTGTGTCAGCGTGAAAGAAAGGTTTGGAAGCACACATTTCCATTCTGCTATTGTGGAAAAAATGCTCTGTGTTGTTTGTATTTCTTAAAACCAACCACAGATGTCTTGGAAAGTGTTAAGCCCTGGATGCAGCGACTTTCAAAAGAAGCCCCGTTTCCACCAAAAACGTTTGGTATGATACGTTTGGAACCAAAAGCAGCCCTTCAGACATGGTACCTATAGACACTAAGTCCATTTAGCATTTCCACTGCTAACAGTACTCTTAAATGTGGGCGGGGTTGTTGTCACTCACTGCTCCGTCCAGCATTTCTTCATCACTGGTGACACACATGGAAGTCTGCGCCTTGTTTATCGTCCACAAAAGGAGACATTTTCAGAACAAAATTTAAAAAAGCTGCAGTGAGAGTCTCTCTCTATGGGATATTTAAAAATAGCTGTTTTGTGCATTCAGTCCCTCTCAGGCAAGCTCAGGGGTTTAGTGTTGACGTAGCCCACATGAATGGATTAGAATATATGCAGTTCACATAACCCTGTCGAAATTAATATAGATATTTTCTGAACACTTGAAGATCCACTCATTACTAAAGTCATCTAAGAGACAGAATAAAAACTAAAGTAATGGTAACAAGATGTGGCAAGTCAACTTTGACTCACTCACCGACAGGCATGAGAGTCATGTGAGGTGCGTTCAGAAGTTTTAAGATGATACGTCGAACTTGTTGGCAAACAGTTGTATATTTATACATCCAGCAGTCACGAAGCAAGAATATGACTCATGTGAAGTTGATTTTGTGTCCACCAGGTGAATGTAGTGTGAAAGAAGGCATTTTGCACCGTGCAGTATGAATGTAAACCTGCACATGATCTGACAACATTCACTTAAAGTTAACAAATAATATAACATCTCAAAAAAGATAAATTGCTGCTGAATTCATTTTCTACATCAAAGTACTGCCAAACCGCGCTGGTTTTGTGAGAGGACACATCTCCAATTTCCCACCGTGCTGTTTTAAAACTCCAGTCTACTCCAGCGTTACCGTGGGGAGGGGGACTGCTGTCTGACGGCACTGTAGCACCCACTAGTGGCGGGTGGCTGCATGACAGTTATGCGCCCTTGAACATTGCCCTTGACGTTAAATCGTTAAGACGACTAATCGTGTGCATCCCTAGTACAAACCTTGTTGGTGATCTATGAGGGCAAAAAACAAAAACAAAACAATCGTTCAGTAATTGTAATCGATGGTGACTAAACAGCACCAGTTTAACCAGCGCAGGTTTACCTCCTCATCTTCACTCCTTAGCTGTTGCTCAAGGACTCTCTCTTCATGCCCGTCTCTTTGTTTGGTTTAGGGAATGAACATACAATTTTTTTGGCTGCTGCTTTTGTTGTGGTAAAAAAAGGTACTTGAATAGATTCCAAAGAAGCTTCTTCTTCCTGTGTTATTAGCTGTGACTTTGTCTTTGTGTTGGATTTCACCACTAGAATTATTTCCAGCATCATCTCATCTCAGAGTAGAGACCTCCAGCGTGGCATTTGCACCTGACTACACATTCCACAGCTTTTAAGCAGACTGTGTGTGTGAGAGGGGGATAGAGATAGTGAGAGGAAAGGAGGAAATATACCACCACTTGTGGGGGATTACAAGAGATGTTGAGGACTCAGTGAAACAAATGTGTGTGAACGAGTAGAAGAGCATGTTTGTATGTGTGGGAGAAAGAGAGGAGTAAAAAGCCATGTAGCAAGAGATGGAAGGGGCAAAGGGTTCACATAACAGGGAGAGCATCCCCCACTTATAATTTATTTATTCATTCGTTTTTGTTTTTCATTAAGCGAGGATCTGGGTCAGACACAGCAGCATGTTTGTGTGTGTAAGGGGGAGAAGAGTAAATAAAGAGCAGGACAGATGTTTCTGTACAATGAAAACTGAGCTCTGCCAGTTTGTATGGACAGATGAGGCTGTGGGCAGATGCAGGATATGAAACAGGTACAGTGACACAAAGACAGACGGGCATTCAGAGAGACCGACATATGTGAGCCAGCTGTTTGCCATCTTCCTTTCCACGGCCCCTCGGTCGGAAACTAACAGGTGTTTGTATTCAGGCAGCAAATGCCAACAATTAGTGGCAAGAAAGAGGAGAAGCACGAGTTTGCTTCAGGGCTTTGGCCTCTGAGCTGGTTTATCTGCGTCTGTAACAGATCTGACTGATGGCCTTGAATTAGTCAAAGAAACAGGAGGTGGCTGTGAAACTGGAGAGTCTGTACGTCCAGCTTACAACGTGTGTGTGTGTGTGTGGGAGGAGAAGATAAAGACAGCAAGAGTGCAGATTAGAGCTAAAACAATTAGTCAATTAATCCATTAGTCAGTCGTCGCCGAAACTATTAAACTATTCTGATAAGTAATTAAACGTTTGATCCAATTTTCAAGCAGAAATGACAAATATTTGTTGCTTCCAGCTTCTCAAATGATAAAATTTGCCAGTTCTATCTTTTGTAATTTGACAATTAACTGAATATCTTTGTGTTTTGGATTGTTGTGGGATATTGTAATGGACATTTTTCACAATTTTCTCACATTTTAAAAGCAAAACATTTATTCATTCATTCAATTTCCATAACCGCTTATCCTGTTAGGGGTCGCAGGAGGGCTGGAGCCTATCCCAGCCGACATTGGGTGAGAGGCGGGGTACACCCTGAACAGGTCACCAGGCTATCACAGGGCTGACACATAGAGATAGACAAATAAAAGGAAAATAATCATTGCTCACAGTCCAGTGTGGGCAGGTGTGTGTGGTTGAGGATGTGTTTGACATACATAGTCCTGGATTCTCCTGTTCACCTTAAAACCTGAATGAGTGAAGCCAAAGAGGTCCTGCAAGCTTTTTTTATCTCTTGTTTTGTGTGTGTGTGTGTGTGTGTGTGTGTGTGTGTGTGTGTGTGTGTGTGCTCACTTTTTCTTTCTGTTTTGCTTAAAGGAATACTTTACCCACAAACGGACCCTTTGTAAATCAGTTAGTCATGCAGTGTTACCTTGATTTTTGAAAAGAAAACTTTTTTTTTCTTGTATGCCCTTGATAAATGAGACTTGGATTATACTGCAATGTATGAGAGTTGTGTGATTTTTTTGAACGGATGTTTTGATAAAGTTTTGCTGTTGTTACATGTAGTCCCCAACCAATAGATAAATCAATATCGGTTGCATGCGAGGAAAAACAAAGCTTTATTGACAAATTTAAGGTAAACAAGCTCTATTTTTATGCTTTTTGTGCTATCTGGCAATCTGCCATCTTGTTTAAATTAAAAGTAAAAAACAAAAAATCTGAATCAGTTTATTTTGTGAATCATAAAATGGTCATCAGGCCACCCAATACCCTCTAGCGGGCCAGATTTGGCCCATGGTCCGTAAGTTGAATATCACTGCTTTAAAAGTTCTGTATGCGACATTCATTAATAAAGGAGCACACCACTATTTGCTATGTAAAGATGCAGTGGAGTAATGGCGTCGTGAGCAGAGAGTGAAGTCACGCTCCCTGTGTGTGTGTTGTAATCGGAGCTTCTCTGTGGTTTACTGCAGTAAGCTGTTCTGGCTGTGCGTGTATGTAGTGCATGTGTGTATCCCACTGGCTAGCTCTTTGCCGCCACCTAGCACTTAACTCATGTGGTGGTTACTGCTGATATTGGGATGGCATTGTCATGGAAGCATAGCGCCCACACTCAGTTTTTGACGGACCCAGGATATTGGATTTTTTTGCTGATATCCGATAGCTCATTTGGCCAATAACAGATATCGATACATCCATTTTTCTCCCCACCTAAGATAAGTGAGCAAATTGTCTGTAGGTGTGAATGTGAGTGTGAATGGTTGTCTGTCTACTGATGACGTACCGATATTACTGTGCATCCCTAACTGTTAGCTCTATAGGCATTCTTACTTTTTTTGGTGCTTTTTTGGGCTTTATTTGATAGGACAGATATAGTGTGAAAGGGGGAGAGAGAGGGTGGATGACATGCAACAAAGGCCTGTGGGTTGGAATCAAACCTGCGGCTGCTGCAGCAAGGACACAGCCTTTGTACATGGGGCACCTGTTTTAGCAGGTGAGCTAGTGGGCGCCCCTGCACTGTTACTTTTTGTTACTTCGTTATGGCGTTAGCACTGTTAGCCGATAGCCGTCACTCAACCACCTCCTCGCTGAGAACCGAGTCCAGACAGTTCACACACTCTGGATTCCACACAGAGCTCCTATTCACCAGCCAAAAAGCAAAATCACACAGGACTCTTTTATTTTTTGATAAGAGGATTCAAAGAATTCAAAAGAACAAAGATATTTTAAAACACAGTGAGTTAAAGCTCCTAATTAATATGTTCTGTGTGTCTTTGACTTTGCTGATTTAATTGTTATGAACTGCCACCATCTGACAGACAGTCTGTGCTTGAAATGCGGAAATTATCCTGCTGGTACCTGTAGAGATTTTTTTATTTATTTTTTGGAAGGAAAAGCTTGCCGCTGTCACATAATCGAAAATTCCTGGTGTAATATATCTCTTTTATACAGGAGAGTGGCCCGAGGGAAATATTTGGTCCATTCAAGGGGGAAGAGGGGGAGGGAAAATGACAGGGAGATGGAGCGATGAGGAGAGCAGAGGAGATATGGAAACGATGGAGCAGATGATAAGAAGCTCATTATTCTGTTCCTATATTTGGCTCTCCATATTCTCCACTCATACAGTGGAGACATCCTCCGTGTAGGCCTGCAGCCTACTGAGATCTGTCGCCTGGACGCTTGTCTGTCTGTCTATATGTGTGTGTGAGCCTTCTCAGTACTTCTGTTGTTGTCATGGCAACATTAGATCGTCTGACATATGAGGGTGTTTTCGGTGAGGTTGATGTATAATGAGCCGAGGTCTTTTGTTTTCAGAGGCAGATATTCATCAGTTTGACCTTTCCCCTCACCGGAGCAGATAAGCTGTGTGAGCATATGCAGCTGTTTCTGTTGCTGCGTTGAGTTTTACTCAGTTGTCTTGTTTGTAAGGGCTTTTCTCACATTCTCAGAGAGGTCTGGCTTCGTTTTACACTCCAGCACAAAACTGAACACATCGCTTGATATTTAAGTGTTTGAATGTTTACTGGCGCTCACCTCACCCACCGCTAGTGTTAACTTTTTCTGTTTTTTATTTGCCTGTAGGAAAGGAGAGACAGTGAGTTAGAAGCACACATAATCCGATTAGCGGTCCCTATTCAGATTCAGAATGAAACAATAGGCTATTTAAGCTGTGTAAATATCAATTCCATTTATATTTATATCTATATTCATGTTGCGTAGCGTGAATAACACTGGGCACATTAAAAACTTCCCTCCACAGTAGAGTATGGGCTGGGTTAGGCTATAAAAAATGGACTTGCACTTGTATAGCACCTTTCTAGTCTTCCAGCCATTCAAAGGGCTTTAACACTACATGTCACATTCACCCATTCATTCACATACTGGTGGCTGAGGCTGCCATACAACGTGCCACCTGCTACTCCCTTTAAACACACTCACTCAGATGGAACAGCTATTGCAAGCAATTAGTGGTGGACAGTCCACTCTACCTCCTGAGCCACAGCCGCCCCTGGAGAACTAGCCATTCAGAGGGAGAGTAGGCCAGGTCATGCCTTCACTATCCTAGCAAATGCAAATTTTCGCACAAAATACAAAATATTCTACACAGAAAAGTGAT
Source organism: Epinephelus awoara (assembly GCA_035609425.1). NCBI lineage: Eukaryota > Metazoa > Chordata > Actinopteri > Perciformes > Serranidae > Epinephelus > Epinephelus awoara. The sequence goes on along the minus strand of CM069306.1, from coordinate 13,483,020 downwards.
CAAGACACAGAAAAGTTATCAAAATTAGAGTTCTTCCAATCATTTTTGCCGATTAATCGATGCCAATAAGACGTTTTACAGACTATTGTCATCAGCAGAAATTGCCTCCAATAGCGGCCGAGGGCTGCGCAGCCTCCACCAGTCCCACTGGGACGTACATCGCCGCCTGGAGCTGAGGGGGGAAGGGTTGTGAAGCAAAATGGAGTTGATCAATGTGTGCAGCTCCACAGAAAGTAGGTCCCTTCTGTTGTGTGAGTGTGTCTCAGTGTATTGTTCTTTATTTTAATACATGTACATGAAGCGTTTGGCTTGACTTTGACTGAGGGTCCAGCGCTCTAGTGCTATTAGTGGTACAGCGAAATTCTGTGAGTGTGTTATTGGGTGAATACCGCCATTTCCTTTTTCAAATTAAAAGTGTCTGTTTCAAAATAAAAGACCTTGAGCCATAGAATAAGTTTTGACCTAGTCTTGTTTTTTATGTTATAAATCCTTAAGAAAGTATTTTGAGTACTTTAAACAGAATTACTCCAACCTGAAGTATCTTGTTTCAAATTTCATTAGACTTTTTTTACTAACTGGAAGTTACTCAAAAGTAATTGAAAAACATACTGAAAATAAAAGTAACAGAAATGCTGCCAATCCATGATCACTGTTGTGCATGAAGGCTCCAATACGCTAAATCATGTTTTTGTGTACCTTAAAATCTCAGACTGACTTTGAGGAAAAATATCAGCTAAGAAAATAAAACAAATTGCCCCCATCTTGATAATTTACGTTGTTCAGTTTCAGATTTATATATTTATTTGATTATGTATTACTTATGCTTAGAAGTTCAGGTAATTTTTGACACTATCAAAAAATTTTGAAAGGGGTGCGGAGAGATATCGGCAAATTAATCAGCTAACTATAGTTAGTATATCAGCCTTTAAAAATCGAAATCATCTAATCAAAATCAAAGAAAGAAGCAGAGTCATCCTGACTTTTAGTGTGTTGGATCAGTAAAGCTCCAAAAACACTACATCTTCCATAATACAACTCTGTTACATCTTTTGTCTTTGAAACTCATTTGTTGCCCTAGTTTGAAATTCAAGCTTTCAACATTTGTCGTCTTCAAGCCCAAACAGAGATACCAGGGTTTTATTCTCAGACGTTATAAAACTCCTCTGGAGCCACAAAAACATTACACAACATTATACATAATTCACTGGGTGAATAGTAAACTGATTTTCATGTGTGAAATCAGCGCCATCCCCTTAAGTTTTTAATCCTCATCCTTGTTTGTGGAACATCTCATGAAAAAGTTATTAAGCTGTGTTTATGTGAAACTTTTAAAGCAGAAATCAAATGTGTACATGTTTCTTTTTCATAGAGCAAGCACTGTCAGACAAGGAGTCACAGACATGAGCAGCCAGACAGGTTTTAAAAGCAGTAAGTCCCCAGTTTAACCTGCTTATCTAAACCACTTATTTGGTAATGTAAATAAAGGGGAAACACTGCTGCTGTGCACACCTGTTGCTTTGCCTTGTTCAGCTCTGACATCATGAGCTAAGCATTGTGTTCTTAAAAGCCGTCTGTGGGCTCATGCTGCGTCTTTTACCACCAGGAAAACACAAGTTTGGGCGCTGGCTGCGACTTGTGCCAACTTTCGGGGGCACGGAGGCAGGTTGTGCCTGACATTGCCAAGCGACCATAACCTGCTTATTAGAAATCAGAGTTCAGAGTTGATCTTCTTCCAGGCCTTGTGTCTTTTTAAGTGTATATTGAAATATTATCCATAGGACAGAGGTGAAGCTCTGGGTAACCCTGCACTAAAATGATCAACTTGTCCTCTATGTTTACCTGAGGGTGATACCTTCGAAAGAAAGGACAGATATTTACCACCTGTGATTGGTTCTTTCTCGTCATATGAAATGTAGTGCATGGTCTGTAAGTTTAACTTTGTTTATCTCAGGGTGTAGCCATTGCACCCTAAAAATTATAAACTTGCAATGGGGTCGCTTTCACTATCGAGCGTGCTTACCGCGCATCTACACTGACAACAGTGGATCTGAGGGCACAAAAACACGCCATGTGAACGGCCCTATAATCTTCTTGTTTATACCCCATGTGATAAAAATGTTCCCACAATCAATAGCGAAATGCTTCATTAATAAGACAATCAACAATCATTCATAAAATGACTGATGATATCTTCGTCTTTCTTAAAAAGCTGACGAATCAAAATGAAGCTTCATAACCATCTTAATATCAGAACACTGGCTTAAATGCAAATGCAGAACAAGAATAAAAGCAGGCCAGACACACAAGGGAATGAGTGGTTGAGTGAGGATGAGGTCAACATGGAGCCGGACAGGCTGACAGACAGTGAGTGACACCTGCAGAAGGCTTCTAATCCCGAAAGTAAAGTAGATTACAGTAGCGGCCTGATGCCCCCCCCCCCAAGTCTGTCTGGAGGAAATGGAGCTGTTATAAGCTGCTATGTTGCTGCGGGCTGAGAAACTGCTGGCCGTGCTGCTGTGTTGACCAGAATGCTGCTCAATATCACTCAGCTCCACTCTGAACTCCTTGACTCTCCTCCAACCCGTCTGTCATTTCCTGCATGTCACTTTACCTGCTCTGCAGAGGCCTGCTGTCGGACAAGGTCTGTCTGTGTGGCTGCTGTCACTCTGCTCTACTCTGTGTGTGTGTGTGTGTGTGTGTGTGTGTGTGTGTGTGTGTGTGTGTGTGTGTGTGTGTGTGTGTGTGTGTGTGTTTGTGTTTGTGTGTGTACTTACTATCTCGTGTGGTTGCAAAGAGCCCTTGAGTTATTGAACAAGTTTTGTTTATGTAAGTTAATGACCTGCTACATAGTCTTGTCCTTTTCCAAATTTCTGAGTTTTATTTTGACAAATTAATTTTGTCTCTCTCGTTTTGCATTTGTCTTTCCTTTTGCATTTATATGATATCTTTATACACACTATTCATACATGAAGTGGACATGCTGTACATGCATTGCTGGCTGCTAGTTACAGTTTAGCGTGAAGTGTGTTTATATAGATTTTAATTTCAAAGTTACAGATACACACATATTGGTGCAAGATAGACTTAAATTGAATCATAAGTGAATACGTACTTCAAACAACTCTTGCTGCTCTAAGTTTTCTGCCATGATAGCAACAGAGATAATCAAATAGTCATAATATAGTAAACTTTAAGACTAAATTGGAAACCTCAGATTAAATGCGGACAAAAAATGTCACACTTAAAGGTCCAGTGTGTAGGATTTAGGGTGATGTAAGAGAATATAATATGTACAACTCTGTTTTCATTAGTTTATTACCATCTGAAACCCAGAGTTGTGTTTTTGTTACTTTAGAATGAGCCGTTTATATCTACATACAGAGTGGGTCCTCTTCCACGGAGTCTGCCATGTTGTTTCTACAGTAGCTCAGACCAGACAAATTAAACACAGACCAATTTAAAACAGCCTGCAGCTTGTCTTTCAAAATGTGTAATATATGGCTTGCCACACAATATTGGTTAATCTACTACTTTGCATTTTTTCTTTTCACCTCATGATAGCATGACTGTCATGCAGTTTGTAGACATGCACCAAGAAGGAACTAAGCAGGAGGAACTTAATTGTTTTCACAAACAGACAAAACAAACAAAGATTACCTAGCAGCAGACATTTCCTGAGTGCCACCTCTTTCAGGAGCAGTGAAAAGTTGAGTACTTTTTCACTTAAAGATGAAACAGTTGCGCGTGTCTCCATAATTTTTACATGAACTAATCATTCAGAAAAGTGTGGAAACCCCTGTCCTACACACTTGGCACATGGAAGAAGTTTCAGTTCCACTAGATGCCACTAAATTCTACATACAAGACCTTCAAATGCTTCACATTGGATGCAGATTCTATTTAGAGACCATGTGGAGTTTAGGGCCACTAGTGGTGCTATGGAGCAATGTTTTGATGAGTGGTTTGAGAAGTAACAAAACGAGTAGTTTGAGAAGTAACAAAACGATCCACGTGACCAAATAGTTCACGTCGCCATCCTGGACACATGCTGCAGTGATTTAGCGTTAGCTCACACAATTACACAAGAATTCATGGATAACAGTAAGCTAATCAGTAATGATGTGTACTGTAAATTAAATGTTTTGTTTTTTTTAACGAATAGGCCGATTTATCTTTGCTATTAACATGTTAGATTCATATTAATGTATATTTTCAGGCATATTTCAATTAAAAAATTCAATCAAATTATCAAACAATAATTCCTATTCTATATTACTCTCTTTCATTGAACTTTGCCAGGCTTAAATGCCTTGTTAACTCATGGTAAAACAAACTTCATTCAAACTTTCTTAAGTCTTTCTAAAAGGATTTTCTAAATACCCTGGTGAAATTTAGTACCATGATATCGCTCAAGCCTACTGAGGACCCTCTTAGGGGTCGCAGGCCCCATGTTGAAGACCCAGCTGACACAACACAAAAGCAACGTGCCATGAAAAGCAGGAAGAAGAAAACTACTAGCAAGCAATTTCAAAATATTATAAAAAATAAGCTTTGGAAATGTTAAACCTCGAGGCTCATTTTTAAAATGTCAAACCTTAAATGACTTTCATTGTTTGTAATTAGTTGGTTCTTTGTTTGTTTTGTTTGTGACTTTCACTTGATAGTCAAAATGTTGTGGGTAATTTAGCACCACATGGCCACGAACATGTTGGCAGCCTTCTGCTGTTCACTTTCACAGGACGAGATGTGCTGCAGGTGTTCCAGCCGTGAATTATGGGTACAAATGATGTTTCGTTATGACACGGTTACACCGCTGTTTCGCTGAGTAACACATAAACATGCAGAAATGTTAACTCAACGAGAGAGACAGACGAAAGCAACACACGTCAAACTTGGTGGGGGGGTGGGCCCTCTCTGTGGTCGTTGGCGGTGGCGGCATCACACAATATGACAACACGACACAGTGCATGTCAGTCTGTGTGACAAGGCTAATGTCACATTTTGTAAACGGGCCTCTGTGCACAGCGTGACATTCGGTAAATGGAAAACATGCAACTCGGGGGTTGATGGGAACTTTAAACGCCGCTGTAACAGACGGATTTTATGACCCACTGCGACACGGTTTCTGAATGCATGACACCAGAAAGATGAAGAAAAAGGCAGTGAGGAAATTAAACGTGTTGTGTAAGTTGAGGAGTGTGTCTGTGTCTGTAGCCCTGATAACTCAGTATCTGTGTGTTTTATTGATGACAGGCAGCCCTATAGTCTTTGTATTTCACTGACCTTTCACTTTTGTACACACACACACACACACACACACACACACACACAGAATGAAGACGTGTCCATGTAGACTCAACACTGAATAAGGTGGATTTCAGTCCTAACCATCATTTAAAGAAGTTTAAACTACAGTAGCTGAATGAGTCATGACTTAGTGGCCTGGTGTTAATTTCACACACACACATTAACTCACATTTTGCTGTACAGAAATTCCATTACTGTGTGGTGAGTTTGTTCATCTTTCATGACAACATTTAACGATGTCTGACAAGAGATAAAACTAAATCTATATTCTGCCGTTTCAGTGTGATAGTGAAAGACCCAAAAGCCCGACTGCCTTTCCTTTTGCTTGTCTTACCAGCAGCGTGTTCAAGTATGTGGTGTGGGTAGAGATAATACATCTGTGTCTCCGGCGATTACCTCTGTCTCCGTCTCTATTTTTCTTTATCTGTATTTGTCTCTATTTATCTGATTGTCTGTCTGCCTGACTCTGACCTGGTTTCTTTTTTTGAAGTCATGACTCAGATTCTGAAACAATGGTTGATTCAGTAGAGAAATAACTATTCTACCCAGATTGCACAATCGCCACATTCATGGGCAATCATTACAGTATACATGTGGGACCGAGGGGCGCAGTTAATGAATGAGGTCCAGACACAAAGGCTAGCAGATCTTTCTGAGGAGATTTGTTTCCTGTATCATCTTCAGAGTTGTTGGACCTTGAAGTGATATGAAAGAAAAGCTGATTTCACAGAGTGTGACATGTTCAGAATCATGTTGATAATAAAAGCTAAGCTAGAATGCCGTGAGCCACAAAAAAACAAGTGTAAAGTCTGTAAAGCAGTATATATGGGAGAGATGGCAGTGTGCTAGAAGCAATTTTATGTTATGGACATATTTTCTCCATCCTCCTGTGGTAGGCTGCTGTATATTGCCATATAATGTTCTTATTGTTGCAGCCTGAGCACAAGCTAAATTTACAGTGTGCCTTTAAGGCAACACTTCAGACTTCTTGCCTTTCAGATTGGTCAGTAAAAGAGATTAGAAAAAGAGGTAGAGCCTGCACATTTACTCCATGCCACAAACTTTAATAAGTAAACAATGTTTCGAGAGATTATGAGATTATGAGATCAAACATAAAAACCAAGCAGCTCTGATTAGGGATGTTCCTGGCGACTAATTTCCCCATCAACTAAACAGAAATGTTATTTAAGACTAGTTGACGAGTCTAAAAAAGGAAAAACGCTCAGAAAACAGTCAGAATTTAGCACAATTTATTGTAAAGTATTAGAAACATTGTCTCAAAAATATTGTGTGTGTTAAGAGCCCTTTGAAGCCTTTAATCACAATCTTCAACAAACCATGCAAGATTTTAAACATCGCAAAAGTACGAGACACTTTGCGCCGTATGAATGTGAACATGACGGCAACTCAGTCTGAAGTTAACCACAAAGATAACATCTAAAATTTTTGCAGGAATTGGCAATTTTCTCTTTGCTGCCACTGGTAGCAGGCGGACAAAAACAGCATTCAGGTCCTGGAGATTAATTAACATGAAGGATTGGTGTAAACAAGTGAAGTGGGAAAAAGGGTAAAAGCAGGACAGCACAGCACAAAAGAAGAGCAAGACAAGTCAGATGTTTGGAGGAATTTCTCAGAAATATTACAGATAATAATAACAACACTGAATCCTAGCAATACCAAAATAACTGTAATTATGAATGTAATCATGCACTAGAGTGTAATTTTGCTACTTTGACCTGCAGTTATGCACATCCTTATTAATACCACAGTAAAATATGGCTGGGAGAACACTCAATCTATTGATAGTCAATCTGTTGTGTGGGCATGTACGGTTAGAATGTTTGTGAATATGGATGAAAGCTAAGCTAAGATAAGATAATTTATCCAGAGGGAAATTGTTTTACAGCAGTTGTCATACAAAGCTGACACACACCCTCTGGTAATGGACAAGAAAAGATAACACACTCTGCTGGAGCGGGCGATAATAGTCAGAAATCCAGCGGTAGCGGGCAGGAGTGCGATCAGGAAAACAGTCCCATAGGGCTGTGGTTTCTGTGACAACAGTATCTTGACACTAACATTAACTAGATAGCTAGGGTTGGCTACACAGTTAACATCAAACTCACAACACATATGGGGATGAAGGCACAACACTTACACCAGCAACACTCAGTGCTGATCTGTCTTTGCTGTGATAATTTCTGACTGACATATCATACAGTAGCTAAAGGAGAGGCAATGACATCACAAACACCTCTCTAAAAAGCCCAGAGATTTTCAACTAGAATAGCTCGGTGTAGCTGCACAAAAAAGGCGGAGCGCCCTAGAAGAAGACGCTGGGTGCAGCGCTGTTTCTCTAGGTGGCTGCACGTAGACGTATACGCTCTCTCCTCTTTGGGAACAATTGACAAAAGATGAAGGTGTCGAGAAAAAATGTGGACACAGGCCCTGATGTCACGCACCAGCAGAAGCGTTTTTTGGTGAGGTGCAGCACAGCACATTTTGGTAGTTGCGGGTTTTCTACCTCTTGAGCAAAAGCGAATACCACATTTCTTCGTCTCTATTTTCTCTGGTCATGGTGCACCAGTTTTAAAAGTATTGGTATCTTTCTACTGCACAGACTGCCCGGATTTCTGAAAAGACCATCTTTTCGGCAGTGAAATACTTCTCTAACTTTTTAGCTGTATGTGACCCATTTCTTTTGCTGAACAGCACAAACTTTCTCATTAGCTGGGGAGATTTTAAACTTGTGTGTTTTAGAACCCATTTAATGCCAGTGTCAGCGCTGATGTGTCTGTAGCTGTAATGTAATCAGCGCTTCTGAGCAATGATCTTAAATCTGTTGAGATGCCGCGCGCATGTTATCCAGGCCCCGTTTTAATTGAAGGATTTGGCCTTTGTAAGACATTTAATTGACAAATGATACAGCAGTGTAATGAGAGTCTGCAATCAGAGGTTAAAATCGTGGGCTTTTCTCGCTCTCTATGGGTGGGAGACAGCCACCTATCACAAGCCGAACTCTGTGTGTGTGTGTGTGTGTGTGTGTGTGTTAATGATTTAGGGTCTCTGTGGGACACCGATAGGAGGACTTGGCACGTGGCAACGAGGGGTCAGCAGTGACAGACGCAGACCAGCAGATGTTGGAAAAAGAAGGGAGGAGGAGCGGGCGGAGAAGGGAGGGCACAGTGAGGGAGAACTCAGGGGAGACGAGAGGAAGAGGATTGGCAGGGGGAAAAATTGTGGGAGGAGAGGAGTGGAGAGGGAGGTGCTGAATTGATGGATGGATGAGCAGAGATAGAGGAGATGTGGAGCACAGAGAGAGGGAGGTGAAGGGCTGGAGGGAGGGAGAGGAGGATGGTGAGAAAGAGGCCATCAGGCAGGCAGCTGTAAAAGAGCATGGGGGGACATAAATTCAACTGAAACAAACTGAAACTTCAAATTGAAACATCGCACTCACAGTGCACCAGTGTTGAAAATAGATATTTTTGAAAATGCTGATCTAGTGTAAACAGGAAACATTCACATATGATCGTCATGTGCCTCTTATTGTCATGTGAAGTGTTTTTGAGACTTGCTGACTCGCTCCCTTCTGAAGACTTTTGTCATTCTGCTTTATTGTTTTTTGTTTTTTTTAGTACAAACAGAAATATCACTCAGGATACAAAATGCACCATGCAAGTGAAAAAGCTCAAAACACAAAAAAGACAGAACTGAATCAGAACCTACCAATAAAAGTATGTAAGTCAATCAGACAATCATTCAATATCCTGTTTAAGTAAGGGTCCCATATTTTAAAGAATACCTCCAGTTTGTTGTTCAGTTTAAAAATTAGTTGTTCATAGTTTGCCATTTTAGTCATGTATTCACACCATTCATTAAAAGGGATGGCATTTTTTGTTTTCCAGTGCCTAAGCACTATCCTACAGCCAGTGATAAGAGCTAATCTACACCATAAAACTTGTTGGCCTTTAAAACCTGCCCCTTCTGGTATCATACCTAGTATGTAGAGTGTTGGGCTTTGTATCATTTCAGTACCAAGTACCTTGTTTAGGAAGAATATTATATTATTCCATAAATTCCTGGTCATTTGACAATCGTATAACATGTGTTTAAATGTACCTTTGTCACTATCACATCTCCAACACAAATCAGATTCCCGTAGCTTGAGTCTTGCCATCTTACATGGAGTCCAGTAGCTCCTATGAATAATCCTATAAGTGATTAATCTCATCTGTATTTCTCTCGATGTTTTACACCAGGAACCCACAATTTCTCTGAATCTCTCATCAGTTATTTCTCTTTCTAAATCCTCTTCCCAGGCTCGTTTGAGACCATTGAGTTTTGGTGGGAGAGATTGTCTCATAGTACTGTAAAATCTCGAAGCCCCACCCTTCACCTGCTGTCTCTTCTGTAACATTTCTTGTATACTAGTTTGATGTATTAAGAGAAGTTTTCTTTTCATGGACATTATACAACTTCTCAGCTGGAGATATTTCCAAAAGTCTTTCTTAGGAATTTTATATTTAATCATTATCTGTCCAAATGACATAAAATTATCATCCACGAAAACATCATCAATAGAAATTATACCTGCCTCGACCCAAGTTCTCCAATAAAACATCTTCTTGCCCACTTTTAAGTTTGTTGTGCCAAAGAGGCGATTTTATTTGGTAAAAGAAGGTTTTTCCCCAATAATTTGGTGCGATATTTTCCAAGTGTCCCTTGCAAACTCCTTCTGAAGACTTTTAAAGAAGCAACCCTTCAAAATTTCTGAAATACAGATATGGCTTAAGTGTTGGGCTTAAGTGGCTCACAAAAGCTGGATAAGAGCATGAACAGCTACTATAATAAAACACTCTAGCGATGCTAGTGCAGATGGAAAACTTCAAAAAAGGTTTTCAAATGCGTCTGCAGCACTGAAGACACGTCCTTTATAAAGAGAGAGCTGTGTATTGTGCCGAGAGCGAGGGGCAGACATGATACCCTGCGACAGTGTAATTGAAGAGCTTGAAAGAGAGAGAAAGCTGCATGTGTGCTGTACGCAGCGAGACTGTGACTCACTTAGAAAGCTTTCCTATAATGAAACAAGACATGGAAAGGTTGTGTTTTAATGGAGAGCGAGGGAGAGAGGGGAAATGAAAGCAGCAGATTGCCGTCTGTCCCTCCCGCTACCTCCATTTACCATCATTGATTGTGCAGCCAGGCTGAGTTAATGCCTACCTGCTGTACTCCGACGGCCAGCATCTGTATCGACGTGCGTGTGAGAGGGAAAGGAGTGGAGTGGCTCTGTGTTTCCACTCTGCTTTTCTTTTGTGTCCACGTGTTATGACAGCTGAATGTTGGTGTTTGTATGGATGTCCTTACAGGCCGAGGGGCATGGGGACAGCCCTCTGATATGAAGACATTGCTCCTCAAAGAGGCTATTATAGGGGGAGAACTGAAAAGTGTAAAGATAAGAATTGTGTTTTATGTTTCCTGCCTTAGCAACAACAGTTTGGGTACGTTAACGCCTAGTGCACATACCACTGTGTTAAAAATGTTGCCTGACCCTGTTTTACTTTGAAAACTGCGAGTGTAAACACTCACGTTTGCTTCCCGACGGTCTTATCAGCCGTGACATGTTGAGCTAAAACATTATAGCTGGGTCTGTGTACACTTTGTGGCTTCATCCCTCTTGTGTCAATACTTCTTTCCTGGTGTCGTGGTTTCCTTCAGCTCCTGGTACTGCCTTAATATGTCGCTGTATTTGCTTTGCAACAACTCACAGTTGTTGTTTTGTGCTGCCTTGATTGCCTTATACTCACGTTACTTTCAGTTCAGTAACAGTTCCACCTCGTCCTTGGTCCAAGCAAAGAAATCTCAGGCCTTAATTTTCGCCATTGCTATTCTTCCTCTGTCATATTTTACTGTAACTAGGACGCATTCACACTGGCGCTATTTGGTCCACTTTGAAGAACCCTGGTCTCCTTCCATGTATAGTTTGGTTCGTTTGAAGTGGTGTGAACGCTTATTCGAACTCTGGTGCGGACCAAATGGGCGAACCCTGGTCCGCTTGAAAACTGGGGGTCTCGGTTCACTTGCAAGTGAACCCTGGTGCAGTCTGCTTACAGTGGGAAATGCAAACGGACTATCCAGCGAACCAAAGAGAGGAAGTGACATAGAGCGCAGTGCAGTTGTGTTTTTGTGGTGACCAAGCTGGCTCAGGGGATGGATTTCAGCTTTTGGTCCTGGCCAATCGATGAGCCGGGTTTTCTTCTTCCTCATGCTTTTTTTTCTCCTTCCGGGTTAGTGGTCATTTCAGGCAATGCCGCCCCCAAACGAGCAGCTGTTGTAACTGTGTGACATTGTCCAAGCGGTTTGGTCTGCTTTAAAAAGGGCAGTGTGAAAGTGAACCGAACCAAATGAAGGTGTGAAATTTTTCAGCATTCCCTGTCCAATCAAACCAAGTCACCAACCACAGAGTAGACAATCTGCTTCCTGTTAACATCAACAGGTGCATGCCCAGTGTTTGTGGATGGTCATGTTATATACGTTTTCAGGTGTATTAGTATGGATAGAGATTATTTCTGCCAAAGCACTCGTATGTATGGAGATCATTTTTATTTTTAAACACCATTTTAAAAAATTTAAAACTTATTCGTTTTGATGGAGCCTAAATTATAGACAGAAGATTCAAAAAAGGAGACACAAGTCATTCAGTCAGAGCAGGTTAAGTGTGCTATAAAGGAAAGTGGCCAAACCAAATCCAGAGGGAACACCGGAGTTGTCTTTGCAAGAAAAAAAGCTTTAACTCAAAGATGAAAAGAGGCGATGAAGAGTGATGAAGAGTGATGTGTATGACACACAATCTGCAGGTTTTCCTTTGCTGCCGTGGAGAAATTCCTGGAAACCTTACATTGGTGCAAAAAAACATGAAAGCAATGATCAAATAAGGCAAAGAATTAGGATGAATTTTGCAGAGAATTTCTTTACGGTTGATGATGTTAGATTATTGTTAAGATGTATGTGTAAAGGAATAGTTCAACAGTTTTTATTTACCACTATATATGAAGGTCAATACAACACTCATGTTTGTACACTACATTTGAAATTACAGCCAGTTGACGTTAAGTTTTGTATAAAGACTGGAGAAAGAGAAACTGCTTAACATGATACCTCTCGTTTAATCCATACAAAAACCCAAATGTCAAAAGGACAGGATTTGGTTTTTCAAGGGGTCTTGTATGGACTTTTTCTTGGCTGGCTGCTGTGACTTCCTGGAGTTTTCAGTGTGCTTGGCAACCTCATGGTGACAATAAGACTCCAAGAAATCTCTGCACTTGGCACAGAAATAGCTCAGGTTTTAGGTGAGAGTAGATAATTAGGGTCCTCACAAATATGGGAATATAAATGTTTGAGTGTATCCGAGTCCACGTGTGAAAAAAACAGCTGATCGTCTGATTATAAAATCCGCCCGTGTGTCCTTCATCATCCCTCTTTCACTATTACCTCGTTCAAACTGAACGAGCTTCTGTCACCCTCTCTCTGCCATCTGTACACAGTAATCCGACCATCAACTGTTTCTCTTTTCTTACTTTCCTCTCTCCCTGTAACTGTCTTCACCCTTCACCCCGAGGCTTCAGGCCCCTGTTCCTCCCACTTCCTTTCTTCTGTACTCCCCTTCTACCCTTCCATCCATCCGTCCATCCATCCATCTATCCCTCCCTCTCTGTCGACCTCTACTCCCCTGGGCCTTGTGGACAGTTGGATGGCTTTGTGGTTGACACGTGTGTTGGCAGGAGGCAGCACGCGCACGCGCATACACACACATATACTCGCCCACAAATGCACGTGAACACACACTTCCAGTTTCTATTGTCAGTAAGCTGCTCAGCTGTGAGCCCCCTAGCCCTAATTCTGTGTGTGGGGGGTGAGGACAGGGCCTCTATTGTCCTGCAGATTAACTCTCTCTTTCTCACACACACACACACACACACACACACACACACACACACACACACACACACACACACACACACACACACACACACACAAAAACTCTCCCTAGACCCCATGGGGTCCCTTAAGTGTGAATGTGCCTTGAGGCAGAAAATCAGGGGGCAATTTACGGCAGGGTCCAGCAGAGAAGATGGGGGATGTACCGCAGGCTCACTGCTCCGTTTGAAGCCTTAATGTCAAACTGTATCTTTGGTTTTGTATTCAGGATTGTAGAGGAGCGTCTGAATCCCTTTATTAGAAAGTACAGTAAGTCAAAAATGCACAAGAATTTGTTTTAGTGGATTTACGCAGGACTGATAATTCACATAGTGATACATGGTCGTTAGCCCTTTTACCTTTTGCCCTTACACAGAAATTGCTCTGTAGGGCCACTACACAGACTACACACACACACACACACACACACACACACACACACACACTACAGCAACACTGGTATAATGCCGCACGAGTGTGTGATTATAGAAAACATGCCGGTGTACCGTAAGCAAAAGAGGCCTGATGGGCGTGACGTGCAATACTAGTGTCCGCCTCTAGTTTGACATGAAATATATGTGTTGGCAGCGCTTTCTAAACAATAACAATGGCATAGCATGGCAATAACAATCTTTTACCATCTCTGTTATATGGTGGTTGATTGCGTCCTATGCTATGCTTGGTAGGTAAGGAACTCCTGCACCTCAGTGTCTCCCCAGTTTGCGGACATTTTCGGATGCTGTTCTTCTTTTTTGAGTTAGCTGCTGACGGCTTCTGGTTGCTTTTGAAAACTCCTTGTCCATGGGTTGCGCACTTTGACTTTGTCAAAACGCCACACCTGTCCAGTCCATCGCCCCGTCCTGACGGCTGTCCCTTTTACACAGATGCCATTTTGATAGTTGTAATACCTCTGCTGCCGACTCAAAATTGAGACAACTCGGTCCCCCCATTCCGCAATTGTACCCTTTATAAACAACGGTGGGGCGCAGTAATGGGGTGACATTCCTGCATTTAACAGGCAGTGTCAAATGGGTTTCTGACACTCTGATGCAGAAAATGGTACAGACAGCATAAGGGCCCGTTTTTTTACACCCTCAAATTCATTGTTTTCAATGAAGAGGCACGGAAGGTGTGCTCCAAAATCAACAATGTTCAACTTTTGGAACACAGCGGCATGCATCACATGTCATGTGACAAGGAACAGCTTATCACCGCCGACAGATATCTTTCCCTTCTTCTGTAAATATCAGTCTGTGGTAAATATAAAAAAGTTGATCATTTTGGCGCAGAGCTGTCAGAGCTTCACATCTGTCCCATAGGTATAGCACAATAGGCCCAGACACTTATAAACAGCGTAAATAGGCTATGATATGGTGCTTGTTAAGGCTGCTTATCACCCACAGACACAACCTGCCGCCATGCTCTTGAAAGCTGGCTCAAAAAAGGCACAAAAGTAGCACCCAGCACCTGACCTGGTGTTTTCCGTGCAGTTAAAGACGCTGTATGTGTATGGGCCCTAAAAACTGTACACTAAATGTATTTTTTTGCATATTTGCAGAAAACTTCCTGCCTTCTAATTTCTCTGTGTACACGCTGTAAACTAAAACAGTTATCAGGTCAAAACGATTTCAACATTCAGATTTGAGCTGTATAATTAAACAAATAATAAATATACATAGTGTTAAACATGTGCCCTCAAAGGACCTGAACATACAGTGTGTTGTTGCTGTGGTTCTGGACAACACAATCAATTTTGGTGATCACTGGTTTGAAGCAAAGCCTCCCGAAACTAAACCCCGGAAAAGCCTCTAATCCAGCAGCTGAGTTTGTGGGTTTGTATTTTGCATGCAAATTAAACTGTAAATAAGCAGCAGTAAAATAATGAGCTGAGCCCTCATAGACTCTGAAATTCAACCTGTCCGCAGGCGCACTGTTTTTAAAGCTTTACTTTGAGTGCACCATCGCCTGGTCGTGTCTCCTGGTGATATTACAAATCCAGAATCACCTTCCAGGACTGGGAAGGAACGACTCTTAACTGCCTTTTTTTCAGGAAGAATTGACTGATTTCTGCTGCAAACAGGATTAAATAAGAGAAGTGACTGGATTACAGCAATTAGGCCAGTGTTGACAAAAACAACCAAGAATTTAAACTTATTTCATGAGCACACAGTTGCCTAAAAATACAAATAAAGCATCACTTTTTAAGCAGATCTTTATTTTACTGGGAAAATCATCAGTGAAATATTTCTCCAAACCATAAAACCTGAACTTGGCCTCACAGCAGCGTGACTTTTTGGCAGATTTTTCAACCCAGCTTCAAAGCCCCTTCCTTCTTACCTGCGTGTGTTATGTTAAGTCTACACTGACTGCTTACATTCAGAACCATTGACCTACATCAGCGGGTGTCCAGAATAACGGCGAGTCAGTTAGGAAGTTGAGGTTTGTGTGTGTGCTCATGTATGAACTCCATGTGTGCGCGGGGCAAAGGTTATGTGTCTAAGCTATATGTCTGCGTCAGGTGATCCATGGCCGCCAGTGTGTGTTTGTACAGATATGCACATTTCCTCTTTTCCAGCTTCCCAGACTGAATGAGGCCAATTGACCTGCTTTATGTGGACAAACTTTGTGTGTGTGTGTTCCTGTGTGTGCTGAAAAGTTTTTTTTTAAATGCCTATTTCACTTCTCAGCATCTATAAGAGCTTTTAAGTGTAGGTCAGTTCCATAGTCTGCACAAATGATCTGACTTTAAAGTAGAAGTTTAAAGTTTAAATTGGGAAGCTCTGTGTGAAATAATGCAGCTTGGAGGCCCTCTTTTTTTTCTCCAGAGATCCTGCAATACTGTAGAATACTACTAGTGCAACAACACTGGTATAATGGGTGATTTTTTGATAGCATGCCAGCGTTCCTGACACAAAAGAACTGTGACATATATCAAATGTGTTGGTCATTACATTCTAAACAATAACTCGGGCATTAAATGGCGATAACAATCATTTACCTTCCCTGTTTTATGTCAGTTGATATTGCCCTCTGCTTGGAGCATAAGGAGCTCAGCCTGGGGCGTCATTATTCCCCCCAATCACAGACATTTTTGGTTGCAGTTCTTTGAGTTAGCTGCAAACTGCTACAAGCTGCTTTTTTGATCTTCAGGTGATGGGCTGCACACATAAGATGTCATCAAAACGGCACACAGATGTAGATTAGACTGTGTTAACTACCTCCACTGCTGCATTAAAAGCGGAGTAACTCTGCCCCCCAGTCTGTGTTTGTACCTTTTATATTTAACAGTGAGGCAGAATAACGGCGCAACATTCCCACAGCGAGCAGGCAGTGAAAAAGGGGTTTGTGCAGTGACGCAGGGTCATCCAACTAGGACTTTCTAGATTGTGTCTCAGCTGCACCTAAAGCAAAACGCCAACTTCTGGCACTCCAGCAGCCCCTGTTGTTTTAGGGCAGAGCTTATTTTGGTTTGAAGGCTTACGAAGGCTATCGCCAGAAGCTGGTTAGCCTAGTTTAGCGCAAAGACTGGAAATGGCTAGCTTGGCTTTGTCCACATACCAGTACTTCTAAAGCTCTCAAATCAACACGATTGTTTTTTTAATCACTGCAAAACACCAAGTGTAAAAATGGCAACTCAAGTGTTTCTTGACTCTGAGCTGTTTCCAGGCAACCTGCGGAGACAAGAAGTTGTATTTCAGTTTGGTTTTTGTGCATATTGAACCTGACTGGCAGCTAACCAGCAGCCAGTTAGCTAAGCTATGCTAACCTGGCTGTCCAGATTTATATTTAAAGGGTAGACATGGGAGTGGTATCAATCTGTAACTCTCCACCAGAAAGCGACAAAGCGTTTCTCTCAAAGTGTCGAACTAGTCATTTAAACATGCAATGTACATTTGTGTGTCTGTACGTTAGTGTGCACCAGCTCCCACTTAAATGCATCCTCTTATTTTTAATCATAGGTGTCTGAGAGCAAAAGTCAGACAAAACCACGATTTACCGTCCTGCAATTCTCTCGTACTGCGTGTTACATTCAGTGCCTCTGCAGACATGTGATGTAATGATATGGTGGGAACGGTGGTGCTGTGTGGAGTTTGGTTCCCCGGTGGTCGCTGCAGCCCTGGGAAAAGGAAGTCCATACAGGAAGTGAGCTGGCTGGGCTCAGTCCTGCATGACTGCAAACACTGTTAGTCTGTCTCACCGCAATGCATGGGTGTGTATGTATGGAAAAAGTAAGTGTGCACACACTTGTACACACACACACACACACACACAAGTAGTCCTGCGTTAGTGTTGACGTTTATGCATGCGTGATTTATTTTTAAATGCCACATGGAGGTGAAAAGTTCTGCTAGTGAAAGGAACAGATGGCCACTTGTGTGTACAGTGTGAGAGCAGTGTATATGTGAGGTTTTTTGGAACGTGTGGATGTGATCTCCCCAACTCTTCCCTCACATCCCCGACTTTGTGAATGACTGATGCTGCGGGAAAAAGCTCTAACGGCTAAAGGCTGACAAATGAACTTAGTCATCACATCACCTCAGAGCCAAGTTATGCGGTAATGTGCAGATCTGACGACAGGAAAGAACAGAGAGCAATGGACCAGAACAAAACAGAGCAGGTCATCACCTAGACAGCGCTGGATGTTGTGAGTCAGTAGCAGAAATGTGGAGTAGGAAATGGATTCTGCAACAATAATCTAACACTGTGTGAAGAGTCTCAATGAGTGCGTCTTTCTTTCAAGAGTTTTCACATTTTGCTGACATGACAGGACTGGTATTTTCACCTTGATGCCTTCAACGTGCTCCTCTCGTGCAGTGTCTGTGGCACGTGTATGTGTGTGTTGGTGTGTGCCAGAGGGGGGAGGGGGGGAGGTTGGTTGGCTCGGTGTGAGCTCTTTGTAAGAAGGGGGGAGTCAGGAGGTGGGAGGGAGGTGAACCGGGTGTTTCTCTCAGCTGCCTGCCGGTCTGGTTGCTGTTGGTAACTTTGCTTGATGAGATCAGAGGGGATCGGCTTTCAGCCCTTCATGTCTCCCTCTCCTCCCTCCCTCCCTCCCTCCCTCCCTCCCTCTCTCTCTCTCTCTCTCTCTCTCTCTCTCTCTCTCTCTCTCTCTCTCTCGGAAAGACTGAAGTGGAACTGAAACTGGAGTGGGGCTGAAAGTCTGTTCAGAGCTGTAGTTGTCAGCGGAGAACGTCATGACGGCGCTGCCTTGGAAACACTCCTCAGAGTTGGAAGCGCAAGTGTGTCGGGGGAAGGTGGGGTGGTGAGGAAGAAGTGATAGCCTCGGGACAGATAAGCTCCAGGGAAGGGAAAAAGAGGGAGGGAACAAGGGAGGGAGAGGTGGGCAGCTCTCTCTGTCTCTCTCAGTCAGACTTGCCGGCTGCTGGTCTCTTCTTCCTCCTGTCTGCTCGGGTTCTTCTTCTTTGCCGGTGGCTGGCTGGAGGAGTTTATCTGCTGTTTTGGCTGCCGTTTGGATGTGAACATGGACTGAGCAGCTACATGCAGCGAGACAGGAGAAGAGTCACTGGAGATTCACTGTAAGCGGCTTGATCTGTTGTGCTGTCTACAAGGTGTAGTATGTCATCACTGGAATATGTCTCTCTGAAAGATTGTTGCTATTTCAGGAGTGTGTGTGTGTATGTATTTGTGGAGGAAATAGAGTAGCGGCTACAGTGTGTGATGCTCTGTGCTTATTTACATGCATGAATGTGGGTTAAAAGTGGCTGTAAGTGTGATCAGTTTTTAAATCTTTTACATTAGACAACACAAGCTGCTTTTTTTTTACCTTTTGTATATACACTCAACATTTTCTTTAGTCTGGATGCTACCAGGCACTCAGCCTCTCCTCCTCGCTCCCTCTCTCCCCCCTTCTGGCTCATCTCCTGTCGCCTTTAATTCTCTTAATGGTCTCGAGGCCCCAGCTGGCCAACTGGGATACCCCTGTGTGTGTGTATGTGTGTCTTTGTGCTTTTGTTTGGGAGAGATAGAGTTGAGACTTCTGGGATAGGCTACCCGAGGATTTCCCCCACTCACACACAATAATAGGATAGATCCTGCTCTCTATTTTTAAACACACTGTTTGTCTATATGTTACAAACACCCCTAATCTGACGCCCTACTCCGCACTGCCTGCAGTAGCTCTTCTCCCAGTGTGTGTTTAGTCTATGGATTGGGGTGGGAGGGTGTATTTGTGTGGTCCATCCCGGGATAGAGAGATCGCAGCTCTCCTTTTCTGACTTTATCCTTTTGTTTTGTCAGCTGCTGACCTCAGTTTCTCTCTCCCTCTCTCTCTCCATCTCTCCCATTGTTTGTGTTCTCTTTATTTCTGTCAAATCCATACAGCCTTCCTCCACCGCAGCCTCTCTGCCTGCCGTCTATAGTTAGTCCCTTTATTTAAATAAGCTCTTTTTTAGGCACTGTTTTTAATTTCCTTCCTTGTTTTCTCTTTGTTTTCTGCCTTTCTCTGGTTGCAGTGCGAGAATAGCGGGGAGGTTTCTTGGTGTCACACTGTTTGTGTGTGTGTGAACGCTTGTGTGGATGTACTTTTCCCAGTCAAATGTCCTGGCACAGGACCCAATGTTCCACTTTGAACAGGGCAATTTTGGAGAACATTGGGTGAGACCGACAAGTGCCTCAATCAAAAAACCTGTGAGTGTGTGTGTGTGTGTGTGTCACAGAGGTAATTATTTCCACGAACTGTCGATTATCGTTCGATTGCTGGTTCTATTAATTGCCAGCTTCCAGAGCACAAAGTGACACCCTCTGATTGCTCACTTTGTTTAACCACTGGTCCAAATCCCAGATATGTTTCATGAACAATGATATAAAACAGAGAAAAGCAGCAAATCCTCACGTCTGAGAGCAGGAAATGTTTGGGCAATTTTTAGCCATGCTATTTTCACACCTACTGAGACTGAAATGTCAGTCTGACTGTCCACCACTTTGATTCAGGATGAAGTGTCTCAACAGTCCACTGACTGTACCGACATAGACTATTGTGCAGACATTCATGGTGGCCATCATATGGTCAAAGTAATTATTTGTCTAATACTTTTTCTATGCTTTTTCTTTGTTCATAAATTGTCAATCATTAGCATACTAACACTAAGCTAAGATTGTCAATATGTCATGGTATTGCCTGCCAGGCAACCAGGGGCTTTCTCCTGGCCTGAACAGTGAAGCCAATGCAGAAGTGCCTTAAACCTGCATTCTGTCTAATGGCCAGCAGGGGGCGACTCCACTGGTTGAAAAAAAGAAGTCAGATTGTATTGACGTTTGTGGGAGAATGATCCTGCTTCTCACTCGACTTATTATCTCAGTAAACATTTTTCCAATTCGTTCATGGTCTCAATTGATAGCCTGAAGTCTTCTTTAATACAGCATGATGTTGATTTTGTAAATGATGGTCCTATTTAGGGTGAAATAGACGAGAAAGCAGGGTATGCTTGACAAGTTGTAATTACAGCGATACCCTTGGGTTCTGTGACAGCTGACATGTCCCAAGCCCAAGGCTTTAACCCTTTGGGGTCAAGGGTATAATTGCCGGTCTTTGACGACTTTTGATTTTACCTTTAAATTTCACCTTAAAAACGGTTTACCTTGCCTTGTTTGGTGTCATTTTTTCCAGCACAACCTCACACGTGTGACTTTACAGTTATTTTTTCATTTTGACATATTGCCTTAAAACATTGGACCTAAAATCACACAAAAAACACCACGAATAGGAAAGAACTTTCCGCTTGCGAGCACTTTCCTTAGAATAGCCCGTTTTTACCATTTCTTCCTGCACCAAACCCAAACCAAACGTGAACACAATATTCAGGAAAAAGCATGGCGTGAATTATCTATCATAAGTCTGGTTTGACTTGGCCTATCAACACAATTTAAAACTCATATATAGTTTGAAATTCGCACTTTAGACACAAGTTGAAACGGAGACTCAGTGAGGCTGCGTCTTGCTGCTATGTCATCTTAAATCTGTCATGTGATTTGGATGCAGCGGCGCGTCCGTCGACTCCAGAGGGTTAAAACAGTAGTCAACAATCCAGTTGTATTTTTGTTGTTAAAATATTACCTTTCAACCAAGTACTGCATGGTTTTGACACTTTTCTAACTTGTTAAAAAAGAACATACAGTAAAAATAATAATAAAAAAAAAATCTCTCAAATTTTAGGGGTGCTGGGATTCAATTTAGGGGTCCTTCAGCACCCCCAAAAATGGGCTAGAAACGCCTATGGCTTAAAGCATCACCATTCCTTAGTAGAGCCTCTTAGAGCTGCATGTATAGCTGTAGATTTATAGTGTTGTTACTTGATTAATGATTTAAACAATTAATTGATTATTACAATTGTAAATTTTTCTCCCAGATCACTAATAGACCAAATCAAAATGTTTGTTTCCAAACCCTCCACGGCACGTACACTAAATGAAACAGTGCCAAGAAAACGCTGGCTCAAGTTGATTAGTTATTAGCCACCTAAAAAAATCAATATGAGTTTAAGTGTATGCTTTATTTAGAATATTTTCATCTCATTACCTTCTTGTCAGACAGTCATTTTGTAAAGGAGAAATTGAAGCCATTATCTCAAAGCCACCAGACTCCATTGACAAGAAGGTTAATTTTAGAACACGGGAGTTGCTGGTCTGCCTCAGTCAATTCGTTTTTAAGGTAAAGCAGTGAAAGTATACTAAATATAGAGTACACTTATACTGATATTGATTTTGTTAGGTGGCAAAAATAGGTTTTGCTGCAGCCTCCGTCCACAGCAGTACACTGCTCAGCTTCTGTGGTTCATCATCGACAAAAGCAAAGCAACACAGTACATAAAATAAGCCCCGCAGTAACGTCAGACAGGACAGCCCGTGTATAACTATATATCTCTGAACGTTACATTTATAGCTGAAAATGACAACAGAAATAAATAATGTTTGTCGATTTCACATATTTTCACAGTTCAAATCAGTTGCCAGGTGTCTACCCAGAATTATTACCGGGACGTCACAGTGATTTGAACTCTGAGATTTTAAGTCTCCCTCTCTTAAGTGTTTAAAACCATCTAGCGAAACCAATGAAAAATAGTGTCTCAAGTGTTGCTTTAGACGTCATCACATCATGAAAGCGTTAAAAAAAAATTATTCATGGGTCGCGTTCGGCTCGTGTGGGTGTGATGCGTTTCATCACAGTCTTGTGCAAGCGGGTCAGATGCTAAACGAGCGAGGCAGCAGCAGTGCGTCATATTCAGGCAGACTTTGATTCAGTTTCATTACTGCTGGGGTTGTGAATCTGCCACCTGAATCTGCTGCTACCCCAGAGAGAGCTTTATGGATGGCACCGCCAAGGCCTTCTGTGTGTATGTGTGTGTGTGTGTCCATATGTGTATGTGAGAGAGAGATGAATAGGTTTTGCGTAGGTGTCCGTAAAGGCGTGCTCAATCACTGTAACACTAATGGTCCTCCCTTAGGGCACCATGGATTTTAAGGTGACACAGCAAGCATGAGAGGAATATAAGAATTTAGGAGCAGACAGTGTGTGTGTGTTCGTACATCGTCTGTACTTCAGTCTGTCTAAATACACTGTGTTTAATTTTTTGGAAACTATTTAGTTTCAATTCCTGGATCATCAGCGATGCATGTTTGGTATTTAAAAGGAAAAAGGCGAGGGAGTTTTAACAGGGAATTTTTCATTTCATGAGAAGAGCAGATTAATGTGAGCAGACGAGGAAGACGTGGGAGACGGAACATAATTCATTAGGGAGACGGTGACTGGAGTTACTTTGAAAAAAGAGTTTATTGAAGAAAGAAGGGGAGTGCTTCTCTGACCGGGGTGGGAATACATAGAAGTGATGCATCAGGGAAATTTCACGAAAGGCATCCAGCAACTATTGCATAAAGGGCATTTCTCCCATGATACAGTCAATTTCATCTTTGTGTGTGTGATGGGATTTGTGCCTGTCAGTGAGCACGTGTACTCACATGCAGCTGCGTGTGAATTTGCTTGTGTGCTGTGTTTTGCAGACCATGCTTTTCCTGCATGCTGAGCTCGCATTGATTGCCGCATGGCGGACGCTGGGGCATTTTCGGTGGCAGGCCTGAGATAATTTGTACCAATTGATAGGATGTCAGCTCTGCAGTAGCCCCCATGGATTTACTAGTACAGTACAACAGAGAGAGACGAGGACAGAGACAAATGGTTTTGTAAATAAGGAAGAAAGTAGAGAAAAAAATGGGAGAAAGGATAGAAAGTTGGGGAAAATTGAAACGTATGAGGAGTTAGTGCCCGATCAGACGGAGCACATCTTTCAGATTGCTGAGAGATACTTCCACCTCTGTCTGCATTCCTCCAACAACGCAGGCTCAAAAGGATGTTAGCTAATAGCTAGTTGGTTGTCTAAAAGGGTACTTTACCAATTTTCAACCAGCTTTGTATCATAACAATGTGGATAGTAGATGTAAATGAGCTATGGTTAACTTCTCTAGGGTGGCTGTGGCTCAGGAAGTAGATCAAGTTGTCCACTAATCGGAAGATTGGCAGTTCGCATGTCAAAGAATCCTAGAGCAAGATACTGAACCCTAAACTGCTCCCGATGCCTGTTCCACGGGTGAGTGAGTGTGTTAAAAACTGAGTAGCAGGTGGCATCCTGAATGGTATCCTCGGCCACCAGCGTATCTGTGTGTGTGTGGTTGAGTGACTTGTAGTGTAAGAAAGGTGCTACACAAGTTCAGGTCCATTTACCATTTACCATTCAATCCCAGGGAAACTCCACAGAATGACGCAAAATGCGCCACTTCTGTATTTTTGTGTTGCCCGCTACCTAAGCCATGGACACAAAGAGTATGAAAGTGGATCAAGACACGGACTTGCCCCCCCCAACTTTGATCAAATATTAAAACTAGACAGCTTTGATCAAATATAAACCAAGACACTTGTTTCTTAAATCTAACTCTGCTAACTCTGTGAACTCTATTTCTTGTCCAAAATGTTCTGCAGAAACATTTTAGTGCCCTTTTTTTAGCTGTAATAGCAATGAGCTTGTGAACAGGAAGTGGGCGCCATGCTGTTTGCTGCATAGTTAAGAAGGAGGCTGAAAAGTTGCCTATTTCTCATCTTAAATGTTTTCAGTAACGTGTTTTAGCTTGTTGTTTAACTGTAATACAGGATTGTTTGTTACACGCTGACCGCCGTTGTGTCAAATGGACATCACTCACCAGTGGGAGTGTTTCCTGGTCTGGTGTGGATCTGTGAATTCTGGTAATTGTGTGTTTTCTACCTCTTGGACAAAAGCGAATGACACAGCCCTTTTTTGTCTGTTTTCTCTGGTCATGTAGCACCAATTTCAAAAGTATTTGTGTCTTTCTACGACATAGACAGTCCTGTTTTATGACAAGACCATCTTCCCAGGAGCGAAATACTTCCTGAATGTGAAACCATAATGTTAGAAAGCAGTTGAGGTTACAGTTTGTTCAGATATGTCTTGCAGCTTGCCTAGAGCGACATTTAAAATGAGCTAATGTTAGCTTAACACAAACTGTGAACTGTATGATACCACTTGTTGTCATCGCCACCACAGCAGGCCTACCTCTCAATTCAGCCAACTGGATTATGGGCATAAACACCAACTACATTGGGCCCTTTTCTGCTTTAAATTAGTTTTTTGAACCTCAAGGTGTTCAGGGTGCTTCTGCAAAAATGTGAGGCACATAGAGAGAACGACCGCAAGGTGCCTAGCAATGCAAACGCAGCAAACAAAACGCTCCAGTCTCACTGAAAACAATTACAGAAAGCTGCTGCAGGCTGCTAAGACGCACTCTGTCTCATTAGGACCTTAAAAAGTCAAAGCTACAAAGAGACAGTGGTAAAATAGCAGTGATTTATTCTTCTACAATTGCCTAATAAGTCCAGAGACGTCCATATGAGTGCACCACTTCTCCTCATCAGCTGTAAGATAAGTTAAAAGTCCCAGTCTGGAGTCTCTCTCCGTATTTTGACATCCTGTTAGGAGCCAGACGGTACAGTTTATGTCTCGCTCCGGCATCTTCAGCTACCCAGGGATTCCCTCAGTAGGAATGAATGTCAGCAATGCAGCGAGGATGGTAGTTTGTTTAATCTAGTGGGTACAACCGTTGCCATGAAGTGATATAATACAAATGTGTGTCTGTTTTTCTGTGTGTTTGTGAGCTCGGTTTTTATACACTCTGTGTCCAAATGCCGCCCCCCCAAGGAGTGGAAAGTGTGAGAAGTGACCGCTTTGTGATTCATTTTTCAGACGTCATAGGAAGGAGGCAAAGCTGCTCTGCTTCAGCATGACAATTAAGGTTCAAATAAGGTCGCAGTGGTTTAAAATCTGTTATGTGATGATGGTAAAAAGTCATATGGTCAGAGATTAGATTAAAAAAAGGAACTGAATCACAAGGGTGAGCAAAATCTGTTAAAATGAGACAGAAAATTAGTTTGGCTTTTGCCTCTTTGCAAATGTTTCCTTCTGCGATGAATTTCAGGCTCGACAAACACATCAGCGAGCGAGCAACTTGTAAATTAACGCACCCCCTAATACTGCACTTAAATCAGAATTCACCACGGCCAAAATAAATCGAGTTCACCGACCCTTGAAAGGTGAGTCAGGAAGTTCATTTTGCACAGTGCTGACATATTTTAATGCAGGCTCATAGCTATTCCCCCAGAAACAGACAGACACCTCAATATTTCAGGAGGGAGCTGCTGAATTTCTCATGCCATAACCGAAACAGAAACAGACACATAAAATGTTTTAGTTGCAGTTCAGTAAATGTTTCATTGCGTGGACTGTCTTTCCAAATAAATGTCCTCGGGGTCTGGGGGACAAGTCATGTGAACATTTCTTAAAGGAATACTGAGACATTTCTTATTAACTATTCTTGCCAAAAGTTAGAAAGAAAGATCAATTACAGAGCCAGGCTAGCTGTTTCCCTCTGTTTTCAGCCTTTATGATAAGCTAAGCTAACTGGATGGAGCCTTATAGCAAACATACAAGATGGGTGAGCGGTATTAGTCTTCTCAGTCAGCTCTCAGCAAGAACGTATACGATTCCCAGACTATTCCTTTGAGAGATCTAAAGAATATTCATAAACATGTGACTGCATGCGACTAAACAAAGCCCATTGTCTCCGTGTGCCGTATTCGTGGTGCAAGACAACAGCTGTTTCTGCTGCTGTCAGTGTCTGCAGGTGGCTGGGATAATAACACACACAAGCATGCTCCCAGGCCAGACATTCATCCATGAAAACAGAAACGGGAAGGCTGAATGACTGGCTATCTATTCATTCGGATCCTGTGTGGGTCAGTGGCTATACTTGACTGTCTCTCTCATACACGTTTGTCACCAAGGCAGACTGTGGGCTTTGGAGCCAAATCTTAAACAAGTTCTGTGCACTGTGTATACTGTGGTATGAAACCATATACATTTGCTTATCTGTGGTATTAAACAATGCAACCTGGATTGAGAATTACACTGGTGTGTGTGCTCTTTTTAACGTCTAAATGTTTCTGTTATAAGCGAGCCAATGTTCAACCAATA
Source organism: Epinephelus awoara (assembly GCA_035609425.1). Lineage (NCBI taxonomy): Eukaryota > Metazoa > Chordata > Actinopteri > Perciformes > Serranidae > Epinephelus > Epinephelus awoara. Next base: position 13,456,192 of record CM069306.1, on the reverse strand, counting down.
AAACCTTTCTGTTTTAATTCCTTTAAGGGCGCGTGTCCACATAGTGTTTTTCTTCAGCAGAAAAGTGGTGGCAGGGCACTAGGGTATAAGATTTTCACGATATGATAAATGTCTCAGGAAATATTGCGGTTTCATGGTATCACGATATTACAGAATTTATATTTATCTGTCAGAATGACCCTTAAAGGGACGAAAACGGAATTGTTGGTTGAATGAACATTTAATTACTATAATTAAAACTTGAAACCATTTTGTTATTGGAAATATGTGTAAAAAGTCTCCCCTTAGAAAAAAACTAAGATAAAGGGGAGATTTAACGTTCAGTTGTGTTTTTCAGGTATTGTAGATAAGCAAATGTACACGGTATGATAACAGTCAACTTTTATATCACAGTATACTTTCAAACTGGTATATCACTGCAACCTTACTGGGCAGAGCGTCATCTCAGCACAAAAAAAGTGCTTGTGGTGCTTTTTTTTAAAAATGACGTGCCGCATGTTGGTTTGTTTCTATGACAACAATATCTTGACATTAATGTCATGTCAAGGTAGCTAGCGTAAAGCTATGTCAACAGAGGGTCAACTACTCAGTTGACAACAACCTTAAACTGCGAATGGTAATAAACGCAAAGCACTCAGCAGCAACTTCCAGTGTCTGGCAGCTGATCTGCACCCAAAAATGGACTTTTCTGTCTTTGTTGTGACGGTTAGAAAGTTTTCTCTAAGCAGCTGCATATGCTCTTTCCTCACTGGGAACAAGTGAAAGAAGACGCTGGCGCTAAGAAAAAAAAATGCTTTATGGACACCAGGCCCAAGAGACAGTTGTACTTTGAAAATTTCAGGAAAATGTCATATTGTAACAACCCTACGACCAGCAGCACAAATTTGTTGGACAAGTCATGTAACACTTGTAAAGTGACCATGTGGTCTCGTACTTGAAGTTGGCGTGAGCGTTGCTATGAAACTGCAGTCATACACAGTGATGTAATGACTTGGCTCCCTGGCCTGTGGAAAAGAGAGATGGTTCTTAGAAGGTTCATGAGTTGAACCAACTGCGAATCGCCACCAGCCCAAAACCAGGGCTAAGTTTCAGTTGTTGGAAAAGAGGTATCAGACACAAACACAGAATGACACATGTACAGTAAATATTACTGTACCCAGCATTACTTGACAAGCTTGGTTTCTGTTAGTCATGGGAGTCATGGGTGTTTCGGATCCTCAGGAGAGCTTTACTCAATGTCTGAGGAAAAGTTCACAGACATACAGGGTCTGTTATCCGAGGGTGGTGCAGTATGAGTGAGAGGTTCCTCAGCAGCTTCCTATCTGTGTGTGTGTGTGTGTGTGTGTGTGTGTGTGTGTGCGTGCGACTTCAAAGCCTGTCTGCCCAGTCAGAGCTTGTTGGACAGTAAATGAAACACAGTCTGAGGCAGACACACACACTGTGTCCTCCCCATGCACACACACACACACACCGCCCTCACATGCTTTTTAGTGACTGCAGCTTGTTAGTAGTACAGCAGGAGAAGCCAGATGAAGCTAGCCCACATACCAGGTGCACGCTGCTCTCTGTCTGTCTGTCCTCTCCTTCCTTATCTCATCCTGTTCCAGCTTTTTGACAAGGCTTTAAGAACAAGTTTTTCCTTTAATGTAACTTGTCGGTTCCTTTTTGTGTCACATTCGCAAAACTTTTTGCTGAACTTTTCTCAGTTCATTTTTTTCTGTATATGTCGCCAAGTTTATCCATTTTCTCTTTTTGCTCTCAGTCTCTGTCCTTTTCCTTCCTGTGTCTCATTTTTCCAGATTCCTGCGAATTTCTGCTCTAAAACCCATCAGTTGTAGAATCTACTGTGTAATTTGATATTTACAAAGCAATAACTGGGCTTTAAAATAACAACAGAGCTGAAACAATTAGCTGATCAATCAAAGAGGTGACAGAAAATGTTCAGAAAATGTTCAACATTTTCTAGTTTCAGCTTCTAAAAGTTGGGAATTCCTGCTTTTCTTCATCGTCATGGTAAGCTTAATATCCGTGGATTTTAGGCTACATTCACATTACAAGCAAATCTGATTTTCCCCAATCAGATCTTGGCCACTCTCATATGTGGCACTAAGTCCAAGACATAGCCGATCACTGGCCATGCAGCTGCTGTGGAATTAATGTGTGTTTTTCCAGAACATCCATGGTTTTTCCATGTCATACTTCACTGCACAGGTGCAGATGACTCACTATTCAATGCTGGAACGCTCCGTTGAAACTTCAGAAGGCTCCTGTACCCCTGTTGGGCACTGCCCAGTGTTCTGATGGTCCATAATTCAGAGCCCCTAATAGTCCAAAATATGTCCCATCGGACCGAAAGCCCGTCCGACCCAGAAAACAAACACCCATTGTTCTAAAGCACCCTTTATCTGACACCAAACAGAAACACATGGCTAATTATAATGCATTATGACATTACCCGACCTTGCCAATATGGCAAAGGCATGACCCGATGTACTCTGCCTCTGATTGGCTAGTATTTGCTTTTGTGTTTCTTTGTCTTCTCACCCTCATCCTCAACATATTTTGTCATCCGACCTCTTAAGAAGATCATTCAGGAGATGAAGGTGTACCTCTATTTCATTATGTCATTCTTTTGTTTTGTTTTATCACCAAATGCCTGTCACGCAGCTGTGAGGCTTTGTGTTGTTGTATCAACATGCATGTGTGTGCTTGCGTGTGACGCGTTTCAGGGCAGAGATCCTTTTACACTGGTGTCAGATATGGGTCACTTCAAACATGAATGGAAAAATTTGGAATTGAACATGAAGCCCTGTCATGTCAACGTAGCCTCAGACTGTTGGTGGACAAAGGCAGGAGATGTCGCCTTTGGAAGTCATGATTTTCCACTTTTTACAATTAGTTTTGACTTCAAATGGTACATTTAGTCATAGCACCACCTGCGTTTTGCATAAGTGTGGCACCCAGTGATCTCCTGTCTCGTCTGACCCAGCTGAACGTACAGATGAACGGAGGGGGGGGTTGAGTGCGGTCGATCCTCAATGAGTTGGCTGCAGAAGCAGAGAGAGACGGAGGCAAAGTAAACAACAGATGGCTGAAGCATGTTGCCGCTCTTCGCAGCGGCAGACGCTGCGCCAGCCCACCACCAGCCTCTTGAGAGGTTACTACGCAACGGTGACCGTGACGACACGGGGTCAGATGTCAAGTGCCTTGATGACAGCCCCAAAATGCCAGATTGTCATCCACATGCTGTGCCATACTGAGCCACACACACTGAGAGTTTGTACAGTGTTAAATAGTGTTTTCTTTGGCTGAAGTTTGGCAGTGAGGACTCTGGAATCTTCCACGCAGCGTCCACCCTTAACCCACCTGCCAGCCGTGATGACACACACTAAGGCAGCTGTATGTGTGTGTGTGTCTATGTCCGAGCATTGAACCCTCTCATGCTGAGGAGTGAACTGAGTGGTGGCACACATTGGCTGCCAGCTGCCATGACCTCATTCACAGCGAGAGAGACAGAAAGAGAAAGACAGAGAATGGGAAAATACGAGCAGCCAAAATGAGACGAGGTGTGTGTCTGTGTGTGTGTGTGTGTGTGTGTGTGTGTGTGGAGGGCATAGAGATTTCACACAGAATTACACCATGACCTCACTCTGTGGTGCGGCGTCTGACTGGTTTGGTGGGAATATTTGTGCTGGCATCATCAGTCTGTGGTTAAAAATAAAAACAGAGTACAAATTGTCGCATTAACTTTAGTGCAGTTTACATTCAGAGAAACACAAACAGTGGCCTTGCTGAAAATGGTACTTTCTGAAGTGTATTTTAAACTTAACTGTTATTGACTTTCCAGGCTTAAGTAATTGGTTCATGTATAAATTAAGACTTTAGACTGAGCAGAGATCCACCAACAAAGCATTAACCTGGGTTTCCCATGATAATACTGTCACGTCAACAGAGAAACAAGGTTTAACCTCTTTTTTTCCTCCTGTAATGCAGTGCAGTGTTGACACGTAAATAAGCATCGCCCCTATCGAGGTGCGAGACAGACACTCTTACCAGAAGATGCGTCAGCACAGCATACACATAAAAATAAACGGGTGCTTTGCTGCTTGTTGCGGGAGAGATAAAGACACGCAGCAGATACGTGAGGCACACAGAGTTGTGTCATCCACTTCCCTGTCTGCCCGAGGTGTGACTGACTCTTTTCCTGTTAACAGGAAGCACCAGCTGCTGTTCCTGGAAGAGATAACTACGTCAGTTTAACCACACAGTGCTGTCTTTGCATACATGAGTGAGATCATCTTGCTTTTTTTATGCTGTGTGCCGGTGTTCAAGACGGATGAATTAACAGTAAATATGTGAACAAATTGATTCTCACTTTATTTTTTCTATTCGTTAAACTGACTTTACCACAGGAAAGTGAAAACAATTGAGGTCAAATTTGTATATCGTATCTATGCAGTTCAATTTACATTTATGAGATTATAATCTTTTATTTTAACACAGTGCCACCTATTCTCCAAATAAACCAAAACTTTAGAAACTAAACTGAAAGTAAATAAAAACTGAACTAAAACTGTGTCGCCCACAGTGGAAACTAAGAACATTACTCTGAAAATGACAAAAGTGGAAATAACATTCTCAACATGAAACCAGAATATCAGCAGTGGTTATTGCTCACTGGTATCTGGGTTCATTGGGTGCACACACACGTAAATGACAGGACATAAACTCCCTGCTGCTGTTACATTTTACAACATGAATCATATACTGTACTATATGATGTGGGAACATTGACATGCACACTAATCTCCCACTATAACTCCAAATATGATAGAATTCTGAATTTGATGCGGGTCATGCATCGCATACTCTGAGTTAGGCCTTATTCCGAATGATGCACTCTCTGACTGATTGAGACATGATAAGCCAGCGTTATTTGGGTTGTAGGAACATTCTTTGGACGTGTATACAAGGCATTCAGAATATACGTCACAATTGACCCTCTGGATGCAGACTGGCCAATCATAACGTAGCACTGGGTCGGCTCAGACCAGGGTCTGACAACAACACAGCTGTGCTCCATTGACTCTAATGCAGTCGTTTCAGATTTCCTTCAATTTCAGGCTGGTTTTGTAGATTTGGAGCTAAATGTTGTGCCTGGGGCATGCCGTGTATTAATGATACTCCTTACCTGGAGAGGTTGGAAAAAGATAAATGTTTCTTCCTTGTTCCAAAACCAAAATCAAACCCTGAAAAGTGTAGGGTTAGCTAGCTAGCTACTGAAGATATAGCCTACTGAATGTATACACATGCTGCTTTTGCTTCTTAATGGTTATAACAGTGAAACAAAGACCGACCCTGCTGTACAGGAACCAGTGAAGGGAAGCAGGGAAACTTGAACCTTGTTTGACTTTCCCTGGTGATCACTGCCCCTCCGGTGGCAGAGGTCTGGGTGCTGGCAGTGCTACGGGGGTGAAGCCAAACACTGTTCATCTGCACACACTGCGATGCCACACAGCTGGTTCAATATGAGTGAAGTTTCCCTTTATATTCATTGTCTTGTGTGGCGATCAGCAGTGATGTGGTGGTTCACTTTTACACTGTGATCTGTAGCCTGTAGTTTGGCTTTAGCTTCTAAATATCTTTGTCTTTTTAACCTGTTGTTGCTGCTGAGTCAGTTTGACATCCTGGATATATCCTTCAAACACAGACTGTAGACCCCTCTGTCTGCTCCTCTCTGGAATCACTGTTTCATTTTTCCAAAAATATGATAATATTTCTTCAGGGAGTGCAGTTAGTTACAGTGTGGGCTCCATACTCCGACAGCTTGTTGGACCATCACAAAGAGGCGGGGCTTAGTGAAAGGTCAATTGGGGATTTGACTGTGACACTCTTTGTCTTGCCTGTTTACAGTCAGCTATGTGTTTTACACAAACCAACTTGCCAACAGTTTTTAAGTCTGTGGGGTAAAGTCCTGGTCAGAAGGAGAAACACGCCTTCTTTTAAACATTGTAAAGGACTTCTCTATCAACAGGTTCTTAGATGTGCACAAACATCGTAATACCAACCCTATCAAGAAGGTGGTTATAGAAATGAAAAGGGAGGCTTTGTCCACAACAAGCCACAACAGTTTCACTTTTCCATAGTTTGACGTGACCAAAAAACGACATGTAAGGACATGTTAATAGGTGTACGCACGGATGCATGTTAACAGGAACACTAGTGAAATATTCACTTTCAGTATCCATGTAAACAGCTTAGTAGGAATATTGTCTTCTTTTTTGAAATAAGTGCATAAACTGGAATATTCCGTGCATGTAAGCGTAGTCAGTGTGAGGGTAAGTCAGGCTGACCTTTTCAACTTTGCTTCTCTGCGGAACGGAGATAAATTATTACCTGTTGTTTTTGTTTTCCCCCTGTTGTGTTGATGCCTTTGCAGACTCAGGCAATACTCATTAAAGTTACATTACCTAAATGAGAGCATGCCAGGTTCAAATCTCAGTAATGTTGCACAACTGGGAAATGTTTGCATGCATGTATTGGTATTGGCGTATGACTCTGTGAGGAGGATACAGGATGAGTCAGAGGAAATGTGTGTGTGTGCGTGTGTGTGTGTGTGTGTGTGTGTGTGTATATGTGCCAGTGTGTGATTGCGTGTGTGTGCGCGCGCGCTTGTTCATCCTGTTCATTGTTTATTCAAAACAAAGCCACACAAAATCTGTGAAGCAAAGAGTTGGCCAACATTTGCCACAGGCGTAATTTTCTTTTCTCTTTCAATCATCATCTCTCTTTTTAGTCTTTGTTCGTTTTCAGGCTCATTGCTCAGACTTTAGTTTGCTGAAACTAGTTATGGTTAATAATTAGCGGAGTTAATTTCTTCTTTTTTTAATGGTTCTTTCTCTTGTTCTTCTCTTAACAGGAGGGCAGCAGCTCTGTCTTTCTGAAGACATTTGTGGCATGAAACTGGATCGCACGCATCTTTCATTCATCACCTCCACCTCCTTCATCTCCCTCCACCACTCTTCAGTTAGGAGCTCTCACCTCAGCTCCACCGCATTGATGAGGTAACGTCAAGCTCTACGCAGCGCAGCACCCACCTTTCCTTCCCCTCCTTCTGTGAGCCTTTCCATCACAGCCATGGGGCAGAAGATCTCTGGCGGCATCAAATCGGTAGATGGTCGCGGGGAAAGCGGTGGCTCCCCGTCCTACCGGCCTTCAGCGCATCGCCGTCAGCACCCAGAATTGAGGGGCCCAGATTTCGCAAAACCACCACGGCTAGATCTCCTATTGGACATGCCATGTGCTGGACTGGAGACCCAGCTCCGTCATGCGTGGAACCCGGACGACCGCTCGCTCAACATCTTCATAAAAGATGATGATAAACTGACATTTCACCGCCACCCGGTTGCTCAGAGCACAGACTGCATCCGGGGGCGGGTTGGATACACAAGGGGTCTTCATGTGTGGAGGATCCACTGGCCCTCCCGGCAGAGGGGCACCCATGCCGTGGTTGGGGTGGCGACCTCAGAGGCTGCTTTACATTCTGTTGGCTACACGGCGCTGGTGGGGTCGGACTGTGAATCCTGGGGCTGGGATCTGGGACGCAACAGGCTCTACCACGACAGTAAGAACAGGGCCCACAGCTCACTGCCCACTTACCCTTCTTTCCTGGAGTCGGACGAGACGTTCAACCTGCCGGACTCTCTGCTAGTGATTCTGGACATGGACGAAGGGACGCTGAGCTTTATGGTGGAAGGACAGTATCTAGGAGTTGCATTTAGAGGACTGAAAGGCAAGAAGCTGTATCCTGTCGTCAGCGCTGTGTGGGGACATTGTGAGATAGCCATGAAGTACATCAACGGCTTGGATCGTAAGTACCATATCCTACACTGACAACACATTATGATTAAGTACTGATGAAGAGTATTTAATGCGGAATTTTTATGACACTATTACAGTAGTCGGTAAGATGGCTGTTAACACAAGAATAGAAAAACAGCACTGTGGTAGCCCAATCGTAACATGTCACTGCATGTCCCAGGCTGTAGTAAGACTTTCAGTTTGTTATGTAACTCTGTAAAGTAGAAGTTGTACATTGACACACTTTCTTTGGTATCGAACAGGGGGAAAGTTGGACAGGAAATTCACATGTTCTGCAATATTCAAGAGAGTGATGACACCAGTTTGTCTATTGGAAATGTTGAGGCAGTAGTTAAACTGCTCATCATGTGTTGTCGCATGAAAGTGTGCGTGGTCAGTGTTTTTATAGAAATCTTCTCTATGCCACTGCTTTCTTTTTTTTTGTTAACAGCAAATATGTGGAAGAAGTTATTTGTTGTTGTGAATTTGGGTTCTCTGGTTAAGGTGTTGTCTACCAAACATTCAAAGAAATACTTCGCCCTCTAAATGACCATTTGTAAATCAGTTACTCATGCTGTGTTACGTTGAATTTGTGAATAAAACTTAGTTTGCCCATGGTGAATGAAGAATCCAAAAATGACGACATTTTTGGATGAATTGAAGTCATAGTGGTCTGCGTTTAACAACAGCAAAACTATATAAAAACATCCCTTTACAAACGTACAAAACCCGTGCAGCATAATCCAGTTCTCATTAATCCAGTTGGATGCTTAGTATTTCCCGAGCCCAATTCAGACCAAAGATTCGCAACGAGACAAAACTGTTTTAGAACGTTGCAGAGAAAAGTTGGAGCAATGTGAACTGGCCGGTCTTAGCTCGACTCAAGCTGGTCAAATTGGTCCTGTTTGTCCGGCCAATTGGCTTGTAGCGAAGTCCACTGCTCAAGTCAAAATGACTGCAGACGGTTTGTCCGCCGAGCCCTCTGTTTCTGTCCTCATGTGTGCCGGTTTTGGACTGTGGGTCACTACTGCTGCTTGTTGTATGTGCTTATGCCCCCCACACACACATATTCTCATTGACTGATTATTTATATTATGTGGCATATTTATTATGAATACAGTCCATCTGATGCTCGTTTTGTTTCTGTTTTCTTCGTTCATCGCTACTACAAATGCAACTGTAGCTAGTATCTCACTATCACTACCTTCATTCATATTTTAAGAAGCTACGAATTACATTTAGCCACAAAATAAGCTTGAAAAGCTGAAAATCAGAATGGAAGTACAGAGAGTTGTTGCATAGAGATGATACACCGTCTCATTTAGTTGCATTGGTATGAACTGGCAGGTTTTTAAAAACGTTGCAGAATGACGCATTGCAAGTAGTTGCCTGTTACAACTCGTCTTGCTGCACATCTTTGGTCTGAACTGAGCTGTAAATGCAGACCCCTATGACTTCAATCTGTAAATAATTTCTCTCTTTTGGATTCTTCGTTCACCATGGAGGCATGTGAGAAAAACAGTTGTCTTTACAGGTAACACTGAGTGAGCAACTGATATACAAATGGTCATTTGTGGGGTGAAGTATTCCTTTAAGTATTAATGATTGTGTGTGATGATGTGTGACTTCATTATAATACCTGTTGAGGCACAGGGCTGACCTCCTGAATGTAGAGTTCATTTTCCGTATGTTGGAGCTGTTCTCAGACTCGTTTCTCAGACTTCTTTCTTTCAGCCGGAGGAAGAAATAATATAAATTTCTAATATGTAGTCTTATAAATGGTACCTGCAGGTATCAACACCTCATTACCATGGTCCTTTTGGCTGTTTCAGTGTTAGTCTTCTGGGTCACTGTCATGGCTAGAAGGGTGTTGTTCTGCATTACACAGTTCCCGATTGTAGCAACACTACATCTTGCATTATAAATGTATCAGGAGGTTGTTGTGTCTGTGTAGAACAGCTGTGTTTCTCAATGATATGAGAGGGAGATGAGTTCATAAAGAGTAGATTGAATGTGGGGTTGAGGTATTTGAATATGTTTAGTTCCCAGGAGACTCTACATTCTGGTTGACTCCATCTGTCTATCCACATGTGTGTGTTATGAGAGAAGAGACAGGCTTTTCCTCCCATCGCAGTCTAAACAGTAACTCTTTGAACAGCTTGTTAGAAAAGCTCTTAGACACACATCATGGACACCTACACACATGGACACCCACCTGCCAGGAAGGGAAAGTGTGTGTTATGAAAACACGCTTAAGATCTGACTCTGTCCGTTTCCCTCCCCCTGTGTTTGCAAAGCCCCATGGGTCTTATTTGATATCACAACAGGGTGTGTTTTTGACCGTTACCCGGCAGAAAGTTGAGAAAAGACCCATCTCTCTCTCTTTGTAGTTTGTTACGTCTGATTTTTTTTTGTCCAATCACCCCAGATTACACTTTGAAATGTTTAGAAGTTCTGTGCTCGTAATGGTCACCACAACATCAAGAGCCTGTCTTCTACACCCTTTAAGAGGTCCCAGACCATATCCTAGCTTTAAATTGGATGTTTTTGGTCTTAAAACTGCAGATGGCCACCCAGAATATGAATCAGAATTAAACATAAATCAGTGAATTTTAAGACTTGAAATTCTTAACCTCTGGTTTAAGTCCTGCCTGACTGTATGTGTGATGTCTGGTAATCTCCTACACTCAGGCTTAGTTCAAAGTACATACTTTGGCTGTTGAAAGCACCTCTCGCACTCACTTCCCATTTATGGAGCCATCTGCTGGATTTCACGGCGAGTCTGTGTGATGGCCCACCTAGGAGAATATGGAGAATATTGAGTGCGTTCAAAGCCCTCGCCTCTACAAGCGTACATCCTTCATGCTGTGAAATGAGGTTTGACTGTTGAAAATGGGCTCAGCCTAATGCATGGAGGAGAGTGAAGGTTGAAAGGCTCGTCCTGATAGGTGTGTCTTATGGAATAGCAAAAGAGGGAGTAGTGGAGAAAAGGAGGCAAGCGGGGATGTGTGTGAGACAGCGAGAAAGCCAAGGAATTTAAAAATACAGATTTGTGATCAGAGCATAAAATAACGAAAAGGAGTAAAGGTCTGGTTACACCAGAAAGTAGCACACCCATTGGCTCGTCGACTCCCATTTTGAAGCCTTTTAATTTGGCCTTTGCCATTTTTGATTTTTGGAGCCAGAAGTGACCGTATTTGAATGAGAGGGTTCAGGCCAAAGGCCCCTTAATTATGTGTAACTTTAGTCCTTAATAAAATTGAAATGGTTGAGTTCATCCCTGCACAGTTGTCACAAATGAAGATATTGGCTATAGAAACCAAAACTGTTTTTTGTACCAGCCTGTATTTTGGCTGTAAAGTTGGGCATTTAAATTTGGGATATATGGAGATTGTCTCGCTTTTGGAGCCAGCCTCAAATTGCCTTAAGAGGAACTGTTTGGGCACTTCTGCATTGGCTTCATTTTTAGCCGCTGAGTTTACAGCTTAGTGCCACAGAACAATTAATTGTTGTGTCTGTGCAAAACATTTGTTTCTCGTAGGTTGATGACATAGTGACAACTCACCATACGAGGTGAGCTATTCATGCTGGTAAGCGAATTACTAGCATGCAAGGAAGCTAGAAACATGCTAGAAGGTCATGATAGCCCCATGAGCTTCTTTACTGGGATTGCACATAATTTCATTCAATAAATAGTTATATTAAAGATGGGAAAAATATTTGTTTATTATCTGTCAGCAAGCTTGTTAGCTGGGTCGCTTATAAGCTTGTTGCTAACAGGTCAGTAAGTTCAAACACTTTATTCAAAAGACGATGCCTGAATCCAGACCTTGGAATTCATCCACTCCACTAAATTGACATATTCGTCTGGCATCCTGACAGGAAACAGGGCTTCCTCAGTTGAAATAAAAAACGATCCAACAAGCACCCTGGGGGGACTCAATTAGCCAGTCAGTGCCATGGCAGGGACTAATGCTGTTGTCAAGCAGTGCACCGAAACCAGTAAGGAGTGGCGAGCACATAGATGAGACAGACACTGCTGTAGAAGCTGTTTACTTTTCTTCGCTCCGCTCCACTCTTAAAACTTTGGCATAGGTATGTTGGCATGGCTACGCATCAGTGTGAATTTTTGAAATGATGCTGGATTCAGGCAAATATGTGGGGATGCTAGTGGTTGGAGAAAATTGAATCCTCCCTTCTGCCTAATATCAGGCAACAAAATGTATTTGTACTATTGACTTCTGTCTCCTAACTGTTGTGCAGCAGTTTATACCTCGACAGAAGACTGTTAAATAAAAGTGGAAGGTGACACACAACTAATTAAGCTATGATAGCTTCCTCTATTTAGGAGTCTCCTGAACTCATTTCTTTGAAAAAGACCACCAAATAAAAAATTTGACTCAGCCCCCACGAGCGAATCCACTGATTCCATCACAGTAGTTTGCCGTTTGACCAAGCTGTAAAAGTAAGTCTAAAAGGGTACATTATTATGCAGCTATGCAACCCTAAACTGAAACAAAATAAATGAAATCATATGCGTGCAGACAGACAAAACAATGCCTGACTTGAGAGACAGGCCGTAGGTAGGGGAAACCCACTTGGACCACCAAACCTGAAACAATGCTTTTGGTTTCACATTCCATTGACACATGACCACATTCGTAGCTGAGAGGTCTTTTTGGGTTGTTAGTGCTCCAGTCGTTGCTCTGAAGCTCAAACAAACACTGCGATGAGAGTAATATCTCCAGGTTCAGAGGTGAAGTAAGTAGCCTCGGGGTGCTCTCTTTGTTGCAGGGTGGGCAAACAGAGTGTGATTACAGCCTGTGTGTGTAGCAGCTTCGTTCAATATCAGTTTTGAATTGAATCAGCTTGTCTGCCCCACAGATGACTCGGATACTGAGAATGAAGTCATAATTGCCCGAGAGTGTGTGAATGGCAGTGCAGCTGGATGTGGTCAGATAACAGACGCTGTATCATATAGTTGTCTTTTGATGCTGTCTTCTTTGGTAATTGCTCAGAGTATGAAATTTGAAATGTGTGTGTGCATTTAAATCTCAATGAATGTATCATATAAATCTGTTCTGTGTGTTTATGAGTGTATGGTCGTAAAAAAATTCTCTGGGTATCTCGGTAATGACTTTATCTAACAGGCCCTCCCATGAGAAGCGACTATTGGATTGTTTGTGAATTATCGTTGAGAGGGGAAACAACATGACTGCAGGGTATTAAAAAGAGATTTATAGACGTGGCGTCTCCTCGCCACAAACTGTTTGTTTTTCTCATCACTCCGGCTCAGGCCCCGCTGCACCGCCAGCAGTTGATCATCACTTTGCTCCACCTCAGATCATTGCTCCCATTCCTGCAGTAACACAACACACACACCGGTGAGACCTATAACCAGCAGCACTGCAGGTTTATGGTAGTTTTGGGAAGATCATACAAAGCAATCAGGGTCAGGGAAGTACGTGCGCTAATGCAAATAAATGCTGAGCAAGGTTAAAACTGCATTATCCTGTAAATGTGATGTAAATTATTCATCCCTCCAGCGCTCTCTGACTGAGGACTTTCTCCTCTTCCACTGAGAGGTGGAAGAGGTGGATCTGTTTCCCAGATAGTGTATTTTCACTTAATTGTTGCTGAATTACATAAACAACACGTGTAACTAATTTATTTTGCTACCTTGAAGCATTTTCTCATCTGCTTCTCTCTAATGCGTGTGCATAATATCTCTCTCTCACACACACACACAGCTCTGTATTCTCCCTCATCCTGTCTCTATAATTGTACCAATTAGCGGCGCTTTGATTCACTACAATAGGAGCTGTCTTAGCTTGGGCCCTGATATGTGCCACTTCCTCTCTTTCTCTTTTTCCTCCTCTTTTCTCTTTGTATTCACACATACATCACACCAAACTCCACTGTGAAATCTGGCAGTTTAATGTTGCCTTTCTTATCAACCAGTGCACAAACCACCCGGAACGGACGCTTTCTAAACCATCAGAGGCCACTGCTGGGCACATACGACTGTTATGAGGTGAAGACCTTGTAAATCCAATTTGGGAGATTGGTTTTAACTTCAGTTGAAGGATTATATTTCTTTCCTGGTAGCAAAGCCAATGTTGGTGTGTTTTTCATTCCCTGCAGTTGCTGAAAAGTTGACATTAAAGGTCTATTATCCAACAGCTGTGATATGATTCACCAGCGCAAACCAGTTTCAGCTTCAGACAGTTTAGCTGACCGGATGACAGGACCAGTCATTACTGTTCTGGGACGTTGTGAGGGAAGCAAAGAGAGGAGAAAACAGTGTGGAACAGGGAAGCTGGTTTGAAAAGAAGGAAAGACAAGTAAAAAAAGACGAGTGAGACGGTGACAGAATGGAAGAAAAACAGAGAGTTACTGTGAGAATAAGACCTAGTCTGCACGTACATGGGTGTTTTTGAAAATGGGGGGTTTCCTCCTCCTTGCTCTCAAGTGGAAGAACAAATTTCAAGAAGAAGAAGAAGGAAGAAGAAGGCCAAAAGCTATCACTGGGAGGCTCCCTGGCCCTGTTCCTAAATGTAGTGGAAGCATAACTATACATTTATGTGTAGAGTAAGCACTATTTTGGCCACATCCGCCATTGCTTGAAATGTTGCCTCATCTGTGACAGCTCAAGCTAAAACCTCAATTTTCCTCGTCTGCAAGTCAACACGAGCTCCTTCTACACTGCCTGTTCAAGCCAGGAATGTCACGCCATTATTCTGCCTCGTTCCTCTGTATAAAAGGTTTGATCACAACGCGAAATGGGGGGACAGAGTTGTCTCGCCTATAAGCTGGCAGTGGAAGTAGTAACAGCACTGGGAAAAAGGGTTGGGACAGTGGATGGAACAGGTGGGACGTCTAGTGGACATGTTATGTGTGCGACCCTCCACTGGGAGATTTAAAAGCAGTTATTAGCAGTTAGCAGCTAACTCAAAGAAGAAAAATAGCAGCTTAAAATGTCTGCAAATTGGAAAAACATTGAGGTCCAGGAGCTCCTTCCTGTCAGCAAAGGATGAGATCAGCCGCCATGTAACAGGGACAGTAAATGATAATTATTGCCATGTTATGCCATTGTTATTGTTATGAAAGTGCTGCCTGATGCTTTTATTATATGACACACTAGAGGCTGATGCGGTTGTGTTATATGTCACACCCGTCATGCCTCTTTTGCTTCCAGAATTACAACATGCTTTCTTATATCTCACATTAGGACGGCATTATGCTGGCGTTGTTTGGGTCTGTATAAAAAAACAAAGCTGACCTAATGAAGGGTCTTTGTTGCAGCCTCATCGCAGGATCTCTGGGCGACTGAAAATGGAGTTTCTGTGACATATAATGGATTTTGTGTGTGGACAAAAGGCTCTAACGCACAGAAAAAGCTAGATATGAAATATACCTGTGTTCATGTGGACTAGAATAAGATCCTAAATGTACCATGGACCACACAGAAATCTTATCAGGAGAAGGATGGAGCCAGAATACAAAAGGCAGTGAGAGGGAGGGTGTGAACAATAAGGACAGAAAGTGGAGAGCTAGCGGAGCCGTGCAGTTGTGTGGGATGATGTGAATGAAGCAGTGTGACACAGACACTGGACAGAAAAACTGTCATATTTTCAAAGAAGTTTCAAAACCGTTTGTTCACTCCCACATCTCTGCACCATCACTTTGTCTATTTTAACCGCACCGTGTGAAAAATGTCAAACACACACCATAAGGCTGCTGGACTTCCAACGCCGCTGAAAGAAATGCGACATTCGCAGCACGCAGACACAAACACTAACGCTGGGTTTTTGTTGGCAAGGATTAATTCATACTTCATAGTTAAAATCACAATTGCAGGCTTATTCAGGCGTCACATTCCAGCAGATCTGTCAACGAGAAGTGACCCACTTTTTTTCTCCCTGAAAGCTGGCCTGACCTCCCTCTTACCTACTATTTAGTCTCTGCGCCACATGAGCTTACATACTCCAGATCAGACCTGATCCAGCTGCTGTGCTGCATGCAGACACCCATTCACAATAACTAAAGAACACTGAGATCCATTCATGAACTCAACATCAGATCACAGCATTATAAGGTACCAAGCTTTGGTTTTATTCAGTATGGAGAGTTGGACTCCAGCATTATGATTATTTCATCTTAGCCCTGTACAGTACAAATGTACCAGAGCAGGTAACATGCTGTCACATTACACCTTAAAAGCAGGGGTGGGCGATGTGTTGAATATTGTATGGTTGCTGATAATAATTGTTTTTAGTGCTGTATGGCAGATGACCATATCATCATATCGGGATATTCCTTGTGCATATTACTAATTCATTATTCATTAAAAGGATGCAGGTTAACTGGTGACTCTAAATTGGCCGTAGGTGTGAATGTGAGTGTGTCAGCCCTGTGATAGTCTGGTGACCTGTCCAGGGTGTACCCCGACTCTCGCCCAGTATCAGCTGGGATAGGACTTCCTCTAAATTCAGATTTGTTAACTAGAATGGTCACATTGGTATAATCATATGCATCAAAGGGTCAAATCAACCAGCAGTATCATATACCGTGGCATTGCCTAAAGATATCAAGATATCATTAATAGGCCATATTGCCCAACCCTACTTAAAAGGCGTGTACGTTAAAAGCTGTACTTTATTCATAAGTTTGGTTTTGTTGGTATACTTTACTCCTCTTGCAGATTTGTCAGTATAAAAGTTTGGTTTAGTTGACGTAACTGTTTGAAAAAACAAAAATCTTATCTGACATTAAAAGATCTGAAATGAGATCTTTCTGTCGCTGATGCAATGTATCAGCTCCCTGGTGCATTACACATATTCATCTTCATCCAGTGTTTGTTCTAGATAGGAATTTGGGTTAAAAGTGTGTTGCGTCACCCGAATCACAGGAAAACACTTTCTCAGTTGGCCCTTGTGATATTAAGTGCAGATATTTTGATATTTTATTTGCTGAGGTTTTTTGAGATATTCATCTCTCAAACTTCCGCTGCCACTGCAACACAATGAAGTCAATGTTTAATTGGTGACAGTGAACAAAGAGAAACTCTTTCACTACTTTCTTCAGAAGAAATAGTCCCACGTAGAAGTTTCTACAGTGAGGTGTGTAGATACTCTTGTGAAACCTTTTCAAAGTTTGTGAAATTTCAGTCACAGTTCGAAACTATACGTTTAGACGCCAGTTACAGTAAGTAGGAAAATGTTTTGATTTGTGTGAAGTGATCCTTTCCTATCAGTTTATCTCCTGAAGGTTTCCTGTCGTGTTTACCTCGGCTCTGCTCGGTTCAGTGCACTTAAGTTTCACTCTGTTCCATTACAGGTGCATCCATGTATTTGAATTATAAATCTTCCTGTTAGACAGAGTGACTCAGCTTACTAGTGTTAGCATGCTAGTGCTCGGAGTCTCGCACTGACTGCTGGCTGTGTGATATGTGGGTCAGTGGGTTAGTTCTTTAGCTTAACTTAGCTGCTCGCTGCAGGCAGAGCAGCTCACACTCTTCTTTTTATGCCTCCCTGATTTGTCTCCCTTTGCTTTTTACTGTCACATGCACATGCCCGTCTCCCTTTGGTGGCTTTCTTTTCTCTCTCTTGTTGGTTCCCTCCTCAAGTGTTGGCTCCAGCACATTTAGACAAGCCATCAGCAGCCTCTCTCTAGTGCCCACGCATTGTACAGACACACAAAACCCTGATTTTGAGAGACTGCAACACAAAGTTTTAGAGCAGTTCAGTTCGGATTTGATTGATATTTAAAAACGCAAATTCTCCCCTAAAATTGAAAAAAGCAGTTTGTGTTTGCACCTGCATTAGACAAAACACCCTACAGGCAGTTTATGCTAATTTAATAGTGGATAATTTACAATGCCTACGCAGTTACTTAATAGCTTCTGCAAAACGTCTGAGTGGGAGCATCATCAACCGATATTCTCTCTGTCTTTAATGTCCGTGTTGATGCCTCTATGTGACTTTGACCTCACTCTTCTTGACATAATCTAACTAAATGTCTTTGATTGCGTGTTCCGAAGCTGCGCTATAAGATTATGTGGCACAGAAAAGGCTCAGATGCACGTTTGAAAGTGCCTCGTGTTTTCTTCTTCATCCTCTGCTTTGAGATCTAAACACCCCCAGCTCCAGCAGGGAACAGTGGTGTCATGTCAGCGCGCTCATAATCAAATATTTAACAGCAGAGATGAATAGAGGAGAGGGGGGGGAAAGGCAAAGAAAAACATAACAAATAAGACACAACAGAGAAAGGAACGGAGTGGGGAAACTGGCGACATGCAAGAGAAGACAGAGAAACATGTTTTACACGGGAAGCCTAAAAAGGGAAGATAGTGATTTTTGTCTAGTGGCACACTGTAGCTTTTAGATGAAACAAAAAGAGGGTGTGAATAAAGCAAGAAGGAGAGTGAGTAAAGAGAAAGAGAGGCCAAAATGGAGAGGATGTGAAAAGATAAACAAACCAAAATAAACAAACAGTGAGACAGAGGCAACAGTGAGATGTGCGACTGATCAAAGTGTGGCAGCCAGAACAAATAGTGACACACAGGATGATAAAAGACAAAGAAAGAAAGGGGAGACATTAGAGATGAAGAAGATGAGCGGTGTGAAGAGTGAGCGAGGGGCAAATTGAAAGTCATGTCAAGTGAATGGTGTCAGTTGTGTCGAGATCACATGAAGTGATCAGCGATGAAGGGATGAAGGACGAGGGCTGCTCAGAGACGAGAGAGGCAGAAACAGGCTGCTAATGAATGGCTGCAGGGCAAAACTTTGATTGATTAGTGAAGGTAAGAGTGCTGGAATATGAATTAGTGTTTTAGACACATATTCACACACATACAGAATTTAAAAATGCCTACACCAATGTTTCTACTACAGGACTCATAGTAAATATCTGAATGTTTAGCACGTCCATCTTTGTTTAGTGAGGTAGCATGCTAAAATTAGCTAATTAGCACAAAGTACAAGCAGTACAGCCATTAGGGATTTTGGACAGGGGGCCAACAATTTACAAATTGGGCCCCTGATCCTCATCCACTCCAGCATCACCAACACCCACCCTTAGCTCTAATACCAACACGGGCAATTTCAAATAAGCTCTCGGCCATTAGCCCCGGAGGTGACCGAGATGGAGTCTCTAACAACCATTTCCAAATCCGGTGTTTTAGACCCATGCAGGCAGTTTTAATCCTCCTTTTACCTTAAAACAAACAAAGATAGAATAAAATGACCTTCAATGAAGGATTAGAGAAAAGTAAAATCACACATTTATTGAAGAAATATAGTCTATTAGTCTAGTATAATCCAGTGTTTATAATATGTTAAATTATGCTAATCCAAGACAGTTTATGGACCCCAGTGTGCAGAAATATTCAAATACAACATTCTGAAAAATGACAATGCCACTTTTCTCTGTGGAGCATTATTTAGCCCCTTAGGACAAGATACCATGAAATGCTTGGTACCAATAGATGTGTTCTGTCATCTTTTATCTCCACCCTATCTAAAACTGAGTCCACCTGCTGTTTTCACAACAACTGTGGGGGTTGGGGTATCAGATGACAAGTTCAAATGGGTTTTAATTATAACAATAAATGCATTTATTATGTAGATAAGTGATTCTTAAATGGTGTGCCATGGAGAACCACTGATCAGGTGTGCCGTGAGATTTTGTGATAACCACACATTATTATTGCAATATTCAACTGGGCCTATTCAAAAAGTTATGAATGAATTTTAAATTGACTGTATCGGTATGTTGTGTGCAACCATTTCCTAATAAAAAGGCAACTCTAGCGAAATAAATGGACCTATTTGTTGCTTTTTGCACGTGGGATTTATAAGTGTGTGACATATTAAATGCCCTGATAGGCAGCCAATGTGAGGGATGATTACAATTATAAGGGGAAAGCTGTGAGCGGGACAATGGATTGCTTTATTATACGGTGCAAATTACAACACCAGTGAAGACGACGGTTGGCAGTATCACGAGAGCTACTGGTCTTATTTTACCTCATTTTTACTGTCTTATGTCTTGATAAAAGTGATAACACACAATATAGATGCTATCGTGCACAGGTATAAATATGGATGTGCCTTGAGGTTTTGGCTTGCCCCTATGTTGTGCCTTGGGCACAAAATTTTTTTGCATTTTTAAACCAGATCACATGCAGCAGACCACTTGTATACATGCAAAACCAGATTAAGTGACATTGGTTCTCTCAAATTGATGCCACCTAGTTTTGGATTAACTAAACCAGTTTTCTGAAACAGGACTCCATATATTTGCTTTTCATCTTCAATGATTTGGTGGCCACACAATACAGTTCCATTTCTGTTTTCACTCTTGTACTGCTTCTATTTCTTTATCTGCTTTTTCTCATTGATTCCACCACATGACTTTTATTGATCCATTCCAGCTTTTACAAGCGCCCTGAGGCCAGAGCCGTGAGCACCTGCTCTCAGTAATGAGCTCTAACACAGGTGCTTGACATTAATCACATTTAACATATGTAATGAATAACATTTGGAGAAACTGTTTCAGAAAGCCGTGTTTGAAACCTGGATGAGCTGCTCTAGATTAACTCCCTGTCCCTGTACAGGAAACCATTACGATGGTGATTCACAGATATAGCTGTCTCTATAGCAACCCGACTGCCAACACCTTCACCTGAGTGCCTCAATGAGGATGAAAGCTGGATGCTGGAGACTTGTGTACACCACAAGACAATAGAGATGTTTTTCTGTGTTTCAGTATAAATCATGCAATGATAGCAGCTTAAGTTTGGTGAGCAGATAACCAGAGATCTCATATTGGCAGTTGTGACCTTTCCACACGGCACACATTGTTTGATATATTAATTAAGCACAGTAACAACAGTTGTGATCTGTTACAGCAGCTGCTTTTAACACCATGTCTCTCAGATGATACACAACTCGAGATACAGTGTATTAAACATTTTTACCTTTGAACAACATTCATATATTTCTTTGCAACAGCAGAGCTCATTAGATGGACTTTGTGTGTTTTTGTGTGTGTTTGTTTCTCCATGCAAACACGCTTTAACTCTCTAAGGAGCCCATGTGCAACACCAAATCTACTGTTTGCTTTCTGCCAGTCTGCTGCCAGATAACAACTAGATGGTGGCAGGCACGCCAGCTTAGTTACCAACTGTCAACTGAATATTTTTACCCCAAATTTTGGATTGCTGAAATTAAAATGAGAACTTCAGAAAAAAAAAACCCACCCTCGGGGAAAAATTGAAAGTATTTCTATGTTGCATCATTTTTTGGTTGACATTACCATTTATTGCAAGATCTCCCTTTAGCGTCTAACACATTATTATTCATATTAATGTGCTTGTATAAAACCTGAGCCACAGAGCGACTGAAAAAGGAGGGGTGGAGATGGAGGAGTAGAGAGGGATGAGGGGACAGAAGGATGGATAGGCAACGACTGATCAACATGAGGGGGGAATATAAAGCTCATTGGGAGAGGATGAAGGAAAAGGCCTCTGTGGGAGAAGGCGGCAGAGAAAAAACCATTAAATGGTGAATGCTGGCACTCCCCTGGGAGAAGACACACACCTGTGGGAGCCGACTGGTTCACATTTCCCTACTGTATCACCAGTAAGTGTGTTAAAAGCCCTGTGATTAGTGTTATTAGTTTTGTGTAAAACAGAAATGGCCCTGTGTGTTTGGAGACGCCGAGAGAAGATGAGAGACCGACTGAATTACTGCAGAAAGAAAACCAGAGTGATTTCACACCTGATTATCTCCCAATTTATCCCCTTCTCTGTCAGGACTGATCCATTTCCCCCTCATCTGTTCCAATGCACAGAGGGAGAGAAAATCTATCTAGACTCATTGCATGGTGGAAAGATACTGCATTCAGTGTATTAGGACATGAGAGCTGTGTCATTTTTAGGAGCAGGTCAGTCTGTGGGAAACTCATTTGAATGCAATTAACTTCCAAAAATACATTCCACACACAGCAATAAAACCTTTTTGATGCACGACAACACCAGCCACCACAGATTCAAAGAAATTCATGCGAGCGAGGAAAGCTGAGGAGCTGAAATCAGTTTTGAAAGCTCAGCAGTCGCTTTTTACGAACCCATAAATCCCACGTTTAACGCCGCCGCAGACTAGACTATGATTGTGAGCCACGCTTTTCCCAGACGTAAGTGCCTTCTTTGGATGAGGGTTTTTATAAAGATAGACTGAGGAAAAGACTATTACCTGTTTGACATGCATTGGAAAAACTAGAATTACCGCTTCAGGATTGCAAGTCTCGGCCAACCAGCAACAGTTTACATTCATGTCTGTCCAGGCTCGTACGTAGCCATAACAGTAAACAATGCTTCAAGTACGGATGTGGCTGCAAAGAAGCAGACTCTAAAACATGAATGGTTCACACACATATTCAACGTGACAACACAGACGATCTATACAATCAGCACAGTTTCAAGATGGACACCCAAGATTAGAGTCATCAGCATCCAACCAAATGTCTCCTTCTGTTCCTGAGATGTGACGCTGGATAATGGCCTGAAAATTGCTTTTGCAGAGCATTATGATGTCACAGTGAAGTTAACCTTTGACCTTTTGGATGTAAACTGTCATCACTTCATCATTTTATCTTATTAGACATTTGTGTGAATCTTTGTGAGGTCACAGTGATCTTTGACCACCAAAAGTTAATTCTTGAGTCCAAGTCGATGTTTGTGCCGGAGGAACTTCCCTCAAGGCGTTGAGATATCGTGTTCACAAGACGGAATGGATGGAAGGACAACCTGCAAACATTAAGGCCCGTACACATGCCGCGTCTTCAACTGCCTGGGGTACATGAGGTCTGGTGCTGGGTGCTACTCTCGTGCGTTTTTTGTGCCAGCTTTTAAGAGCGCAGCTGCAGGTTGCGTCTGAGGTTGCTAAGCAACCTTAACAAGCACTGTATCAAAGCCTACTTACCTGAAATCCTGAGTGCAGAGTTGATCTTCTTCCAGGCGCTGTTTGTAAGTGTGTGTGGGCATATCGTCTGTGGGACAGATGTAAAGCTCTGGATAGCCCTGCACCAGAATGATCGACTGTTCTGTGTTTAACACAGACTGATATTTACAGAAGAAGGGAAAGATATCGATGGACTGTAATTGGGTGTTCCGACCACGCGCGCTGCTGCGTTCCAAAAGTTGAACTTGGTTTATCTCAGAGCTGCCCTCAAAAATGGGCGCTCATTTGAGTGCGCCTGCCACGCGTCTACATTGAAAACAGTGAATTTGAGGGCGCAGAAAACACAGCATGTGTACGGCCCCTTATGCCTCCGGCCACAGCTATGGATGGAACAGGGGCATAAAAATATGGTGGCATGTAATGTTTGTCATCAGTGTTTGGTCACCATGGATTCATAAGGCCGCTGTTTTCATTCGTTAAATCCACTACCTACCAAAACACACACAGGTCCAGTTTTATTAACGGATTGATCCAATCACCCTCTGTCCCTGTAATGATTGAGAGCAAGATAATCATCCCCAATCTTTGTCTCCCTCTGTCTTTGTTCAGTATGCCGCTGGCTCAGCCTCTAATCAACGCTTCAATTTGGCCTCCTGACATCACCAATTTGCCGACAGGCTGGATTCCTTTGTGTGCTCTCATAGATTCAGCTCTATTTAAAGCTCTTTAGGCCCTCTCTTTGGCATTTTTCTGCCCAGTGAAGGAAACTCAATGTCATTTGCTTCACTTCTCCCTGTTCTGTGGCTTTGTTACATTAGATGTGTTTTCTGTTTTGTCAATGAACACATGAGCTGTTGCGTTACAAGCAGAGAGTTCAGTCAGAGCTACCTGTGGGCACTGAGACCTTCAGTCAGTCAACAACACCGTGTTTCTGTTAGAGTTGACCGTTCTGCTGCTGTTGTCTCTCTTGCGACACATAAAGGGGAACTTAAGTCTCTGAACTCTCTCTGAATTGTATCCATGTGTTAGTGTTGGAGACGAGTTGCACCGTTTCCATGACGACGCTTCTTTAACGTTTCCTGTTTGCACATCTTGTGACAATGATGTCATGACTTAAGACAGGTGAGCAGGGTTTGTTTTAGCGTTTAGGAATCTTGTCCTGTGCAGACGTGATGTAATGGGGGTTTTTTGTATGTCCTCAAAAAACTTTTAACCTTTTTTTAATCATGGAACGTTGACAGAGCTCTCTCGCTCTTTTCCAGCAATTTCCTAGTTCACATTCACCTTCCCACCTTCACACATGGGTAGTCCTCTGCTGTTTGCCACTCAGCAGCTCTGCTGTAGCCGTTTAAGGTAGAGTGCCGCATCAAAGGCATCTCAACATTCTCTTCTTACTAAGTGGCCTTGTTCATGCACTTTTTCATTTTTTTTTAAATTCAGTGAGTTCACAAGAAGCCAGGTTATTCAGAAAAACTGTTTCACAGGTAAATGCATATACGTACATTGTAACCTGGTGACTGTTAGCCCAAAGGTATGCGCAGCTGTGCAGTACTCAGATTTGTCCCTGACCCTCAACCTTATTTTGAAAGCGTTACGCACTAGGGATGGGGAATCTTGATTTTTATTGTCTATGATTTTGAAATGCATCACAACTTCCAACAATTGATTTTTATTTTTTTTTTCTCCATAACCTTTTTTTCCCCTTGCGTGGCAACATTGACTTGCTGTGCGACCTCTCTGGCTTCCTTAGTAGATTACATAAGCCCCTTTTACACTGCCTGTTCAAGGCAGGAATGTCACGCTCTTATTATGTCTTGCTGTTCTTTATGAAAGTTACCATCCTGGAATGGGGGTACGGAGGTGTCTTGCCTTTTAGCTGGCAGCGAAGGTGGTAACAGCACCAGTGACACCCAGCAGGACGGGGCAAGTGCGAGGTTTTGACCACGTATTATGTTTGCAAACTGCCACCGGGAGATTTAAATGGCTGCTAGAGACAGCTAGCAGCTAACTCGAAGAATAACAGCGATCGAAAATATCCACAAATTGGGGAGACAGTGAGGTCCAGGACTTTCTTACCCTCCAAGCAAAGGACGAGATCAGCCACCATATAACAGGGATGATAAATAATTGTTATCGTTTAGAGAGTGCTGCCTAACGTGCATCTTATGTGTCACGCTAGAAACTGACAGTAGTTCGTTACATGTCACACCTGTCATGCCTCTTGAACGCCAGCACGCTTTCTAAAATCACACACTGGGCAGCATAATGTCTGCCTTATTTGGCTCTGTTTGAAAAGCTAAGCCAGCGTAAATAAGGGCCTTTGTTGTGGACCTATTGTGGGATCTCTGGGTAAAAAAGGCTTAAGATTACGTAGTCGCACATTGTGTCAATTCCGTGGAAGTAGAAGTAGTATGTAGTATGGCTCCTGGCTAGTCAACTGCTGCTAACATCAGCTCTCAGAGTCTAAAATGAGCAATGGAAGCTAAATGAAGCAAGGTTTAACTTTTTCAAAAATAAAAATGTCATCATCTTGTACACACTTTACACTGCTTTCATGCCCTAATTTGACACATTGCCTTTTGTAGCGCAAAGTGTGAAGTTGATCATGAAATTAGCACACCTTTGTACTAAATCGAGAATTTTCTTTGAATCGAATCCTGAGAAACCTTAAGATTCACACCCCTATTACTTAGTTATTTTACCAATTTGTGGTGATGTAAGACACTGCTTTCATTTCACTGTAATGTTAAAACAGCAAGTTTTTAGTCATACACATGCGCACATGTGAAAAGCTGATGAGAAACCTGGTTACACACACACACAAAGCCAAGAATCTGGGCTGGGGAAAACAGGTTTCTCAATCCCCTACCCAGAAACCTGGTGACTGTAAGCTGTAAGCCACTTCCTGCTGCACAGCATACTAACCACTCTCAGGCTGGTGTTTTTTTATTCTCACAAAGTAAGCAAAATAATGGAGTGCATATCAGGTTTATTTGAACTGTGATGACTCACAGACACCTGCTGTTGTAGCTATATTGTAAACCTAATAAGGCCATGATGTGGATGTGATGTGAATAGTTCATTTCAATATTTTGCTTTTAATATTCAAGTCAATGTAATTATTAGAAAAACATCTGCGACTCAGAGTGCAGCTGGCCAACATTTTCCACTGGTATCGTTTTTTTTTTGTGTTTGTTTTCTGAGTTGAAAGCTCGATGAACATGCATTATGCACACAGGATTTTAATCTTTACTAAAGTCTACAATTAGTGTTGTGAATATTCTTACAGCAGTTTCGCATTTCGTAACCTTGGAGACCAGCAAACCAAAGTGGTTTAGAGGGCTGAATGTGGCCTCTGTCACATTTTTCTTCAGTAGCACAAACAGCCTCTCCTGTCCTTTTGTTCCCCTTTAAAAGACCAGTGTGTTCTTTCTATATTCAGGTCTTTCACAATATGTGAAACACCAAGTCATTTTATTTGTAGTTAAAAATGTTGTAACGTTTGATGTCCTCAACCTGCACATATTAAGGAAGTCAGACATGACCTAAAGGTTACAGTCTAAATTAAGATCTAGCACCTATGATGAGCTTCCTCTTTACTCATTTCATGTCTTATATTGCTGGTAATGTACGTCACATTAAATGATTTGGCTTAGTCTTTTTCTGAAACACACACTATGACACAAAGGAAAAATACAAAGGTCACAGTGTGGTTGATCCTGCACACTGACTGGAGCTGAGACACAGTGGCCTGCGGTGGTGAATTCAATCTCGTTTCTAAAGATGTGAGAGATAAAAGAGTGTGGAACAGCTGAGAAACTCAGAAAAAAAAACTTAAATGTTCTCTGAGATGATTAAGTCATAAATTTGTGAAGAAAAAAAAAATCAGGTTGATCAAACCTTGCAAAGTGAAGCAATGTGGTTTGCAGATCACAGACTTAATAATCTCAGAAAATATCCAGGTTTTTTCTCATGAATTTCTGACCTTAATCTTGGAAATTCTAAGGTTTTTTTTCCTCTAAATATTAAACCCCAATTACCCCCTATTACTATTCTATTTTATTTTTATTTTTTACCTATATTGGCCCTAATCATCTTGTGTTTGTTTTTGTGCTGTTTTTGCATGGTATGATCTCCTGTAAAATCTCTTTGCCGATGCCATTTTCATCTCAAGACTCAATCTTCCTTGTAGTTTTTTATCTCTTAGGTCACAGTCATTGATCTCCTCAGTATGTCCCTTCATCCTACTGCACCTCCCCTGTGTTATCAGTCATTCTGCTTCTAGTTATCCATCATTTCATCTCTCTATCTAGTTGACATTGCCCCTTTGTCCCCTCACCCTCTGCTGGCCACTGTGCCCGGGCAGCTCCTGTAGTTCGCTCTGTTGGCTGGTACTGCCACGGCCTGCCCTGTCCTCTGTCAAAGAACCAAAGAAAAGTTGTGTCAGAGATCTTTAATCCTGCTTTAATCTTCAACACAGTGTACTTTAGTCATAGTGAGTGGGTTTTTTTAGATGCTACAAGTCTACACTACTTCCCTTTGAACTGATATTATCAGTTTCTCTGAAACTCATTCTGATCCCTATGTACTTTTTTTTTTAAATTTAATATTTATTTTTCATGACAAAACATCATCAAAGTGCTATAGTTTGCTGTGTTTGTGAGATGAATGATGCAGTGAGGACATTCATTGTGGAGTGTGTGAGAATAAAGGAGAAGAGGACGTTGCCTTGCAGTGAATCATCACGGACAGAGGATGTAGCTGCAATGCAGGTCGTCTCACCTCAACGGCTCTTAGGTGAATAGCGTACGAGTTGTTTATGAGCCCAAAGGTAGAGGTAGATTCTCTAATGTGTTGTAAGTCTTTCTAGTCACACACGCAGAAATGACAACAATATCTGCATTGAAATTAAATACTTAAAAAGCACACAAGGCAGTGGTCTTGTTGTTTGCCTCTCCTATTATTAGCTCAGGTCCTCTGTTGAAAAGAGATGTGTGTGTGTGTGTGTGTGTCACAAAAATAGAAAAAGCAGGCAAGTAAGTGTCCTCCATCAACATTTTAATTGTTTAATTTGCATGTTAAATCATCCACCCAGAAGCAATGAAACACATCAGATATGCAAATTAAATAATAATGAGTAATTAAGACAGATTTGGAGTTGTAAGGAGTATTTTCTTAGGACTATATTTTTTAATTTTGATGAATCTGGGCTCTGTGTTTTCCCCTGCTGCCAGTGTTTTCGCTAAGCTGGGCTAATCATGTCCTTGAGCCGCCTCTGTTCTGCACGCACACCGAAGAAATTGAAATCGATCTCATCATCCAAGACAAACAGTTTCCTTCCTTTCCCCTGTTGAAGCTGAGCGATCTGTTATTGTTTTAGCTGCTTCACATAAACTTGAGAAAACAGTTCAACCTTTGTATCTGGGTTTAACTACTTAAAGTTATGTTTGTGGCCCACAGATGTGGTTTACTAGGCCACTGGGTCATGTGATCATGCAAAACTGTGTCTCAGTAACTGTGCTGAGTGTCTCGTGATTATACACATGCTTGGAATCAGGTCTAACACATAAAAGAAGTTAAAATAGGGACACATTCACTTTATATTGTTCAGTGTTGGATTATCATACAAATACATCTGTTGAACAGTAACCAAGGCAAAACAAAAAGGCAACATAAGAGGTAATAAAACTAAATTTCTCAAAACAAAACACCTCACCTTACAAATGGACTGGAAAAGTGCTCAGTTAATGTACAATAATTACACACTCTTGTGTTTCACATCTTGTTTGTTTAGACACAGAGATTCATGTTGTCAGTCGGTTCCTTTGGCCTTGGTGCTGATGGCAACAGCTCACATGTAAAGGAGTCAGCCTGGAAACCAAATGAATCTGCGAGCTCATGCTTTGTTTATTCTGGCAGATGCAGCAGGTTCTCCTCCTGCTCAGATGAATCTCAAGCCGACCATGTATCTGATATGCTTCATGTTTAAAACAATTACGGACAACTTGTATTGCCTTGCAGCTTTACACAGAATACATAACAATATTTTTGGTTTGCAGACCTGCACTGGAAATATCATGGCCACTAAAAAGAACTGACTGCAGTAGAAAATAGAAGGATTGTATGTATGACACCAGTCATGGTCTATGGAGGCAGTCCTTGTTGAGGGATTGTTTCTAGCAGGACTGATAGCTCAGGCTGCTAAAGGCCTGCTTGGAGATCTTGGTTTAAGTGAGTGAGTGAGTGAGTAACAGAGGAAGGTGAAAGGAAGAAAGTCTCCAACCATGTTTTTCCCTCCCTCCAAAATTTCAGCCGGTTCTGTTTTTTTGTTGCATAACCCCTTGTTGATGCCTCTGAGAAACGCCGGGAGCACACACAGCCCCCTCCCGGCCCCGCTGCCGCAGGACTGCTCCAGGTACTGATCACGGGCGGGATTCGAAACCACACATTGGGAAGCTGTGTGCGTTGGACAACCCCACAGCGCCACCGAGCACCCTTTGCACTGGAGCCCTTTCTCCGGGCGCATTTAAACTTTCCGTTAAGGCGTCGGACTTTAAAAATTTATTTGCCCCGAACAAGGATCGAACCATCATCCTCAGGATCTCCAAGCGGCTCTTTAACAGCCTGAGCTATTCCACCTCACATTCCAACTGCGTTTAACGGAGCCTTTCACTCTCTCCATTGGACAGGAACTTCTAAAATTCACTGAGCCTCTATAAGTCTTGAACCGTCAACCTTATGATCTCCAAGCAGCTCTTCACCAGCCTGAGCTATTTCACCTCACGCTTCAACTGTGTTTGACGGAGCCTTTCACTCTCTTCTCTGGACAAGGGCCTTTAAAATTCATTGAGCCTCTACAAGTCTTGAACCGTCAACCTTTGACTCTCCAAGCTAGACCTCAAACAGCCTGAGCTATCAGTCCTATTTCTGCCCAACAACAGGTCCCTCAACAAGGACTGCGTCAGTAAAGCATGACTGGTGTCACACACATTATCCTTTTATTTCTGCTTGTGCTCATGAGAAGCATCAGTTTATTTCATTGAGCTACAGCTCAGCACTTATTGAGGGTACTTACTTACTTGTACAAAATGCTGACTTTTCAGTTCAGGGTTTTGACTTGCACCTGGATCTTAAGATATTACAAAGACATGTTTTTCACCATGAGCTACATGACTGCTACACGTACTGTGACATCAAACGCCTTACTTTAATAATGTTTTTAGCGGCAGTTATAAAGTGGTATAGTACCAGCTGCTGAGAATGTCAAATGTATAAATGGTCCAGTTGTTCTCTGACTCAAGGTGGAAGGGCTGAGCATAGCTTCACTTCATTTTTCAGACTCAGAGGTTGCAGCATGGCATAAACCTAGTTTGAAAAACAACCAGGATGTGATGGTCTGTGGTTCAGTTCTACATCACATCTTGTTAATGTCATTGGTTTTTGGTCTATCCAAATGCATCCAGAGGCATTTTGATCTGAGGTTTTTGGTAATGTCTTTTTGAAATAAAAAATGAACAGTGTTTCCAGACTGACTCGAATTTCAATTTAATTTGGTGATGTCAGGCTACAAAAGAGAATGAATCACACCACTAAGAAGTGATGTTATGCAATATCATAAACTACTGTGGCTCAGGAGTTCATTTCTCAGCAACACATTAGATGACGGTAGCATAATGTAAGGGCATTACACACAGGATATAGAGTAATATGATTCTACATAACTTAATCATTGCAAGCTGAACTGTAGCAACTAAAGTCACCTTGAGCTGCTTTTAAAAAACGACTGCTGATATTGTACAGACATGCAGAAACTTGGGGATAGATGCACGTTGCTAGGTTACCTAAGTGAGAAAAGTGACACCAGAATGGGTAAGGCTTTATTGGATTGTGTCCAGACCACTGGCTCCTTCATCTTCAGCTTTCAAAGGGCAAAGACATGCTGATGTGCATCCTGTCGCAGCTCTGAGCAGAGAACATTTCTTGCACTTAGCGCTGAAAGTTAAAACTTCTCAGCTTTTAGCCAAAGAATGCCACACATCAAACGGGTTGTCGGTTGTCTCATAGCAACAGCAGTAGCCATGACAAGCGCTTCCCCGAAACAGCTGCTGATTTGCCAGATAGATAAAAGGTGCCTCTGGATCTTAGAGCCAAGTTGTTTTTAGCTCTTGTTGTGAATTTCTTTAGAGAGCACTCTGTTAATATTAGCTCGCTGTTTGAAGGGGAAAGCCATTACAATGTAAGATGGGCATTTCTTCTTCTTCCTAATAAGTTAACTTTTACTTTCTCTTGATACACTAGATAAGTGGACTCCTGACAAACAGTGATTGACATTACATAAGACAGATTTTTGATAACGTCATTTAATTGTCCCTCATAAGCCCACATTACTGCTGTAAATATTGTGCAACACATGATAGTTTGTGCCCTGTGTGTGTCCTAAGCATACACATTTTTCATGGCAGATATAAATCTGATAATAAGGAGCTACAGTATTAGCTGACCATGTTCTCTTAAGATTTTATCTTGCGTAATAAAGCCCAATAAAAATGAGAATATGATATCAAATTCCAATTGATTCATAGTTATGTGAGTGATGTGATGAGGAGTCAAGACAAAGACCTTGAGGGGGAAGATTTACTGCTCTGTTGTGGTGGATAGACGCACATTTAAAGGCAACAATAAATGCTTATAAATGTTTGTCAGTTTTAATACTGTAAAGTCAAATCTGTGGACAAAAGGCAGACTCGTTTTATCCTAGTCTAGGTTGAAAACCTTTTAACTCGTAGAAATGATAAGCTCCTGAAAACATGATCTTAAAAATGTCTCTTTAACATTCATTATTTAATAAAGTAAATAGATGAATAGCAGCAATTAGAGGTATAATTTGCAAAATGACATGTTTTATTTAAAACTAATTTAAAGAGTTATTGAGTGATTTAGCTTTGCACTGACATTGCCAGACTCAAGATGGACTTTAATTTCTAAAAAACGATGAACGTGGCTGCAGAAATAGAAATATCATCCCCTTTTCATATGATCAATTCGCACGTCAATATTTTTAATCAAACTGTTGTTTTAGCCATGAGTACTTTCACACATAATGCTTATATTACACTGTGAAAAAGCAAATTAATTGTAATTTTTGTCAAGATTAAGGTGGATCTTTGTGAACTTCTGCATCACAAATAAAGGCATCAACCGATTAAGTCTTGTGAAACAGATGGCACGTCACAACATGACACTTTGAAACAAATCTGCATCGCTGCTGGTTTAAAAAGTTTTTATGTAGCCCATTATTTTGCATTTTCATATTGTTTATTTGTCAAGCCCCCAGTGTGTAAACACCTTTATTCCATGCATTCTTCTTTTGTCAATACCTGGTGCCTTCATCATATGCTTTGCAACTTGACTGCTGACTGTTACGATTTTTTGTGCTGCACCCTTTGTGCTTCAAACAGCAATTTTATACATACAGTAATACTGTAAATAGACTTGACGATCATAAACTCAGCTGACTGACAAAATTTGTTTGTAGGGACTTAAACATAAATGACTTAAGGCTCCAAAAGGTTATACATTTTTAACAAATTCAAATGCCATGCAGTGATGTGCATTTAGGTTGAGATACCTACTGTACACACTTGGAAATAAATTCACTGATAGCTTTCACAGTGTAACCAGGAGGAGCCCGCTGCTGAAAGCATCTGGTGAAGTGTTTGGTTGCAGTGAAACCCTGTAAACATACTGTATGTCTCAGTGGCTCATAAGTGGTGATGACTCACAGATGACGTCTCAATCTAAATTAGTGTCACAGCAGCTTTCCATGTCTACTTAAAGGAAACTGTTGTGAAAAAAAAAACATGTAGTCCACAGGCTTTCTTCACTCCAGTGCTCTGCCGCACCTCACAAATTAATACTGTGTTGGAAATCTTTTTATTGCTGCAAATAGTGACCGACAAGCTCAGGGCGTTTGGGCCTTTTGGTAGATTATTTATAACTGCACAGTTTGAATGAACCGAACCAATTCCAGTGTGACGGCACAGAGATATTTGTTTTATGTGATTTTGTGTATTCTGGGCTTTTCTGGCCTGATGTCCCGGGCTGAGACTGACCTCGTTGGTTATAACACGACTGACCTTGCGTGGGATCATGACTGTGAGCCAGAGATGAGGATTAACTGTCTGTGTCAGCCGAGGAGAGACAGCAATTCCCTGAAGCCAATTGACAGTTTGTTCAGATGTAATGAAATGGGTGGTAGACCACACGTCCCTCAGTTCTGCCATAAAAACAGTGACAGTGAATGTCTCATTTATGCAAATTGAAAAAAACAAAAAAAAAACAACAAAGTAATAATGACAACCTCCATGTTCAGCAACCTTTCTCCTTTATCAGTTTATTGCTTAACTTTTTAATGGCTATTTTTTTTTCTTATATACCTTTCATAAGCAAAAAGAGAAGATTTTAATTTCTCTAGTTTACCAGAATGTTGCACATTCTCATGTTTCACAAGCGTTCCCAGCGTTTGGGAATGTCATGGCTGACGTCTGGGATGACACGTCTCACATTCCTGATAATTTTAGAAGCGAAACCAATACAATTTAAGCAGCCCTGTCTATGAAAGGCTTTGTAATTACAAACCTGCATGGGAACTGAACATGTGACCAACAATAGATTCACCACAGAGCAGTGTGGTAACGATTCCAACCACAAGGCTTTGAGCAGAAAAGGATTTCATTTATCATGCAGTGCACATGAATAATTTATCATTAGATGGAGCCTAATGGGAGTTTTAAACGGTTTCAAAAGTTGGCAGCACATGACATAAAAGTATGGATGAGGAACACGAAATAGCTTTACATAAAGTGATGTATCAGTCCTTGCTGTACATTAACGCTACAGTGGGTAACTTTTATTAAAAAATAACTTTTTAAAATATTTGCTGGAACTGTCACTATATCCACACACAAAAGTACATGAGCTGTTTGATCAAATATGAATCAAGAGTCTGTCACTGCATTGCCTATTTCGCCTCTCGGATGTTTTCAGAAACATATTTTAGTGCACTGTTTAGCTGTAAAATGAGAAGGTTTGTGACCCAGCTGCCATGTTGGAAACATTCAAGCCAAAAACCAAGCAAACTGTCTCATTTTATAGCGAAACAGTACAATAACAAATGTTCCTGAAAATATTGTTCCTGAGTCTTAATTCATAATTGATTACATTTGTTTTCCGTGAGCTGCGGTAGATTCTAGCAAATGCCGGTAGTGCCTGACACTAAAGCCGAAGGTCAGCCGATGGTCAGCCATCAGTCAATGTCAGGCTGTTGATGAGCGTCTGTCGCCCTAGATTTTGTGGCGTGTATCACACTGTTGGCACCCGCTTCAGCATGTTGAACCGGCATCGAAGCTGGCTGAGCCTGTCGGCGAGTGAAATCATTTTGATTGAAATTTTAGCTCTGTACACGAGAAGAGAAACAGAGGTGAGGAAAGGAAAAAAAAGGCCAAAGTAAAGGGGGTGTGAGATCCTAGCCATTGAGCTCTTGAATCCGTCCCGTTGGTCTTCAGGTTTCCCATTTTGACAGACGTATACAGGCGACTGCTAGCTGCTGGTATTGTTATTTCCTATCACCCAGGTACATAGCGTACATGCATGTTAGCTGTTAGCTTTGCGGGGTATGCAAGTGCAACTTTTTGGCTGAGACACAGGTGACATGAGGCAACACAACAGCCTGCGTTGCCACAAGCTCTTCGATGTCAGAATGGTATGTTTGGGCCTTTAGAAGCTTAAGGAATGGGAGGAAGAACCTGATTTTTTTTTTTGGTGTAAAGCAAATAAGACTAAAAGCTATTTGTATAAAAGTCACCATCTGTATCTTTCAAGGAAGAGTTTGAGATTTAGGCAAATTTTCACTTTTGTGCTGAGAGTCAAAAGAGAAAATTGTTTCCACTCTCAGGAGGAGTCACTGTGGCAGTGTCAGCCAAGCTGTCCAGCTGGACCAAAAACAGTGATTGTGATCATAGTAACTTCAGGCAAGCCCCCTGATCGGACTAAAGGCCGACCTTTGACCCCCATTAGGCGGACATGGAGCCATCATTCCAGTTTTTGCTTTGGTGCTCTCCTCCCTTCCTCCTCTGTTGTCAGAGCTTGTATCCCACGCGTCCTCCTCACTGCTCAGTGTCTTAAGCTCTACCTTGGCTCTCTCCTCTTCATCCTCCCCTCTATTTATCTTCCTCTCTGCACATTCCTCCTTGTTCTCTTGCTCTTTCCTCAGGCTGTCTCCCAGCTCTTCTTCTTCTGTCTCTAACCCCTGCTTTTGCTGTGGCTCCATGTTTATCTTCGTCTCCGCTGTCTTTTGTTGTCTCCTCTCGCTCCCCGCATCTGTCTCTGCCTCTGCCTCCAGTCGAGCTCTCAGCTTCTGCCCCCTCCGGCTCCATTCCTCCTCCAGCCTTTGGTACATGTGAAGGGAGAAGTGCCACCCACCGTTCTCCTGCAACATGTCCTCCACTTTACGCAGCAGCTCTCTCACCTGCTCCTGCTCTCCTCCCTTTCTCCCATCTGCCTCACCTCCTCTGCACTTGCTTCCGGCCCTCTTGTCACTTTTCTTCCGCCAAGTCCCTTCCTGTTTCTTCCCACCTCCTTTCACCTCCTGCTTCCTATGCTCCTGCTTGCCAATGACGGCTGCCTTGTTATCAAACACGTGATATCTGTAGCAACACTTCTCCATCAGCCAACGCAAGGCAGGGCCTCCTGATTTGATGTGCTCCTCCACGCTGCACCCCCGTCTCTTCAGCCAGTCTCCGCATGTGAACAACACCATGGTGTGTCTCCACACTGCAGAGGTCATGATCTCCATCCTCTCCTCCACCGCTCTCCTCTCAGGCTCAGTAAAGTCCAGCAGAGGGATCACTAACAGAACAACGTGAGGTCCTCCGATTCCACAGAGAGAAAACGCTCTCTGCAGTTCAATTTTCTCCTCTCGGGGCACAAATTCCTCAGATGAACCCCAACCTTGTGCGTCCACCACTGTGATGTGACGTCCATTGGTGACGGCGCTGGCAGCTGTGTTGGCCCCGCCTCCTCTGGTTTCAAAGACCTGCCCCCGGCCCAGCAGGGTGTTACCAGAAGAGCTCTTGCCTGTGCGTCTGGGACCAACCAGCAAAATATGAAGGTCACTTGAGGCTGTTGGGAAAAAAAGAAGAAGCTTTTAATCTGCAGCCACTGGCTTCAGCTTTCTTTGAGTCGAAACATTTGTGCATTTGGTGCTGTCTAGTATGCTCATTACAGAATCTGCTCATTCACTGAAGTCATAAAAGGCAAAGAAAGACGAGGAAGCGAATCTATCCATCTCATTACCTTGTAAAGATTTACTGTGATCTTGAGCCTTTTTTTACTCCTCTTCCTTGCAGTATTTGTCACACAGGATGCAATTCACTGCATGTTTTATAAGCATTACTTTAGTGAGAAAACATTTGTTCCCGACATATTCACGTTGCTGTATCTGACTGCAGAACTGGTCTTTGATCTGGAGCTGATGGCAGGGCACTAAACCGCACACCTCCTGATAGTTAGCATGGATCAAAAGTATAAATTCTGGGCATGTGTAAAACATGCTTGGCACAACGTAACCTTATCTCTGATTAAACTGCATGCAATGGTATCCAGCATTTGAGATCATTTCAACAGATTTGTAATTGAGGTTTAAAAATGAACATACCAACACCTCCTGGTGGGCTCCAGCTTCCCATTGTGCCTCTCTCTTATGGATGATTTCTAGAGGCTGCAGCTGTTAATATTCCTCCACAGTAATGTTACTGTTGAGAACTGTCTTTCTAGTTGCACCTTCTTCTGCACGTACTGTACTATTAGATGTCTGAGCACCTGAGGTGAACCTTCCTCTTATAAAAACACTGACCGACACGCCTCCCAAGTTGTTCTTGCTGACTGTGCATCCTTTAGAAACATAAAGCTATCAGAACTTTTATGATTCCTGTCAGGTGTCCAACTCTCTCTTTCAGGAATGCTTAAACTGAATTGGACATTTTATTGTTTTATAGAGAGATTGAAGATTGTTGTCAACGTCTGTCATTATTTAACTAGTGTTGCATACTAATGGGCGACAGAGAGCTTTTTTTTACAACGGAGGGACTAAAGTCTTCATTTAGGGAGGCCGTATTGATGGTTAGTTGCATCACAACAGTCTTCTATCTAGAAGTCAAAGCAATGAGAGTGCATTCTGGTACATCCTGATATTACGGTTGATTAGAGATGGGAATTGATCAGATTGTATCGATACCATCAATAAAATGATTCTGCTTATTGTTCCAATTTTAATGAGTTCCCTTACTAATTAGTGATCAATTTCTGGGTGGAGAATCATAAGAGTGACACTTTTGTACCCTCTCTTTGCTCATTTGTGAAAGTGGGAGCTAATGGGTGAGTCGAGGTAGCTGTATCCCTAGCAACAGTCTGTCTGTCATCATCTGAAATAGACGAAAAGAGAAAATATTTGTGCAGCATTCTCTGTCATTTAGGTTTCTTAGTCAGAGACGAAATCTGCTAAGCCTGCCTGCCTTACCCTCGGATGTGCTGATCAGTTGGAAAGCAGTGGCTTTTATGCATAGAGTGTGAAACATACAGCATTACTGAACTGAAGGCCATGTTGTGTAGAAAGATGTTTCAACATATTTCCGGTGTTTTTATCTTTACTTGAAACTATCATTTTACAGACATTACAAGCAGCACTGTTGTTATCTTTCTCTGTGAAATGAAGCCTCGCTTCAGACTATTTCTTCCTCTCTACCCTGACTCCCTCTTGTTGCAAGTCTTCAGCAGTGTAGTTGCACGAGTTTGGCAAACACTATTTTGCAACAGTCAGAAAAATATAACGACAGGAATCAATAAGCTCCGAGGCATACGACTCAGATGGATTGAACAATTTGAACCATGTTGTGAAATGAAAACTGCTGTTGATTCCCAGCCCTGCTGTAGATGTGATGGTAATCACAGCTCTGTAAATAAGTCTCATCGTGCAGAGCTTTACCATAGGCAGTTAATTTAGGGCCAATGAGATAATTGTCCGATGTAATACTCTGGAGAAGAAAGTGATCAACACTAATAACTACATGATGGAGTAATTAATGTGTTAATTACAAAGACATGTAGTCATTTTGATTGAACGCCAAAGATAATTCCTCTTACATACTCATAGTTTGTGTGTGTGTGTGTGTGTGGTGTGTGTGTTTGCTTGCAGGTTAACTGGTTGCAGCCAGTGTATTATATGCTACTACTGTATACATGAATATGGCAGTTGGGCACAGTGCAGCAGCTTAGGGCAGTGGTACCCAACTGGTGGGTCGTGGTCCAAAAGTGGGTGGTGGGCCTATTCTGAATGTACCGCAAGTGACTTGCAAATGTGTCAAGTGTCAAAAAACCCCAACACATTTTATTTTCAAGTACAGTACATTTCCAGCACAGAGCTTTTACTCTGAAGTGCCGTTTTCTGCTGTAGAGTGAGTGACTAACAGACAGCTGCTTAACAGAGACAGAAATCTAGCTCAAGGACATGGGCAAACACAAGTATGACGCTGAATGACTAAGGAGAAATGTAGGCCTTGTGGCTGGACCAGTTGGGAACCACTGGCTAAGGGTGCCTTCAGACCTAGAGTTGTCTTGCTTAGGTCCGACTCAGGGACTAATTTTGCAACTGCCTGAAGTTGATTCGTGTTCTCACGGGAGCATTTACAAGCAGACTAGATCAAATGCCTTGTGCAAGAAAGCTGCTCTTGACTGGTCAGGATTTCATTGAAGAAGAGTACACTTGCAAGATAAATGTGACAATTTCTAATGTCACAATGGAGGGACAACTACGCAGGTTGATTTTAGCGCTGCTCATCGTGGACTATATTGCTGTCATTGTTCATTTTAGTCAAACCATACAGTCCCTCTGTCATTATCAGTGCTCTCATGTTCGGTTAGTCAGCTGCCTTAATCCGAGCTCGTGCACTTCACAGATTATAGTTTACGCCTACCCTGAATGTTTGTGCATGTGCAACAGTATGTGTCCTCTCTTTTTTGGGCAGTCTTCATCCTTAATTGTAGGAGCCAGTGTTTTTGAAGCTCGACCTATACTAGGGACAAGAAGTCAGGATACCTCAGCGTCTGTGATGCCAACTCAGACTGTTCTCATTTTAAATCAGACTCTTGTGAGTCCCTGAACTTTATGGAAGTGCACACCTAAATTGCCACCGTATGACTTGAGTGTAGCATATGTGATGAAATGCTGTAATTCACCTCTTTGTATCCTCCCACCTCATCAGCTTACTTCAGCTAGTGATTTCCGACATTACTCAGAATGACTTGGGGCGATTTCCAGACAGCAGGTATAAACTTGTTGCGCTCAGCAGCAGGTTGTGCCTATAATGGAAGTGGATAGGAGTATAATGACACATAATGTACAGTTGTATTCAGCCCTCAAAGGCAGGTCTTTTACCTCTTCCTGTAAATCAGCTGATGTCTAATTTAAAACCGTAGCGGTGGAGTATTACACTCCACTGAAAAGTGACACCTTTCTGTCTCTTCCCTCCGGCCTCTCACCTCTCCCTCTGTTTTTTTTTCACTGATCTTCAGTGTGTGTGACCAAACACAGATGAACACACACACACACACACACACACACTCTGACCTGACAGGTAAAGCCAGGGAAGGATCAGCCGGGTTTTTATCTCAGTCAGGTTGGCGGTGTGAGGCCTCCTGCTGCGTGTGTGCACGTGTGAGAGCTCATGCCTGTGTACGTGTTACTGCACGTGTGGTTTTCCACCTTCATTTACACTTAATCCACTGAGGCTACAGCAGCACGAGCAGTTTCCTAAAGTCTCTCTCCTCTGTTTCACCTTTAACTTTTCTCTCCTCCCTCTGTGTTTTACTCTGCTCTGTTTTGATCTTTACGCTTTGATCCTTTCTACCTCATCTGACCCAGCTTCACCTGTTTTGTCTTCACCTCTCTCTTTGTTCTTTTATCTGACACACACGCACACACATGCGGGAAGCTTTCCTAATTGTCCATATAATTAGGCGGCCTTGTCTAGTGATGCTCCCCATCCCCATGTTGGGTTATATACAGAGTGTGTGTAGATATGTTTATTTATTTATTCCACATCCTTGTACAGTTTTGTTGTCCCTCAATCAGTTCACTCGCTATAAATTCTAGATGTTTCTTCCTTGTGAAGGTTATTTTTCTATCTTTTACACTACCGTGGACAAAAGAGGAGAACATTTGATTTTTTTTAAAGCAATCACTCATACAAAAAGATTTTGCTTGTACATTTTCAGACCCGCTTTCAATCGGTGATGTATAAAACAAGGCAAATAATTTCAGATTATTCCTCTTAATCTGACCACCTACATCTTTATTTCAGTAATTTACACTATCATTAGAACAGATAGCACATATGGAAGTGATACAGTACTGCACTGAGTGTAAACAGACATTAAACCTGCATAAATTATTATTTTTCACTCACTGTGGGGCAGGGTTATGACCTGTTAACACAACATAAATAATATTATCATGTTAAAGACACAGTGAACATGTTATCAATCTGCAGAAGTGACAATGTCGGTACAAGGTGGGGTACGTGCTCTAGATTAAGGAAAGGATGGAGCATTTAGGGAGAGAAGATGGTTACGCCGGTTTATGGGGGTTCAGTATAAATTTCTCCTCCATTGTTGTTCAGGACTTCTACATGTAGGATATGACAGTTGGACTTTGTGGTACTTTTTCCACACACCTGGACAGCTAGGTAAAAAGTGACAGTGACGAGAGCAGCATGGTTGAACTTTTCTTGGCCAGCAAAAAAAAAACCCAAAAAAAAAACCAGACAACTGATTTAGTTAATCTAGAGATAATGTGCAGAGCCAGAACATCTGGCTCATAAAGCCCTGACACACCAAGCCGAGAGTTAGCTGTTGGTCAATACCGGGCTGTAGGTGAGCGACTGTGGCTCTTGTCACTGCGGTGTGTCCTGCACCATTCACCCTCGTCGCCGCTAGTTGTCTTTTTTCCCCCACCGATTCAGCATGTTGAATCAGCATTTATGACTGCAGAATTCGTCAAAGAATGAAATCACTCTGATTGCCAGTTCAGCGCAGTGCATAAGAAGAGAAACAGAAGTGAGGAAAGTAAACAAAGAGCCTAAGTCAAGAGAGCATGAGATCAAAACAAAGTTGTTATATAAAGGTAAGATTACTTTTCTTCAGCCATTGAGCTCTTTAGCAGAAAGGCTTTGTGATGGTTTGTGTTATTGTTCGCTAGCGCACGGTAAATATGCTCTGTTCTGCCAACATTGGATTATGTTGTTGATGTGCAAGCAGCAACAGTCAAATGGTTTTCGGTTTCCCTTTTTGAATGGCAATTACAGACTGCCAGCTGTTGGCGTGGAGAATTATTTCCTCTCACAGAAGAACAGTACGTACATGTTCATCGGCTGTTGGTTTAAGTGTTTGTGATGATTTCATGACATTTGATGCAGCAGGGGGCTCTCGTAGCCACTAGTTCTCTGAATTCAGTTTGGTGTGTCGGGGCCTTTAGGTTGCTAATGCAGCTGCCTGAAAATGAAGCTAATGAGAGAAGTCAGGATAAATCAAAACAGTGAAGCTGCCGGCTGTAAAAAACAAAACAATGACCTAAAAGATGCTAAAATGCTACATGACGCTGAGGGGAATGGCAGAGTTTGGTGATAACTCTCTGTGGGCTTGTAACTTCAAGTAACACCTTTCATATTTCACATCTTTTCTATTGTTCACAAAGAAGTATTGATCAGCACAGCTTTAAGCAATTATGTTTTCTGGTACTATTCATTTTATCTTAAAAAAGGTTTTCCAGTTGACTATTCACATCCATAATCTGTCACACTGTGAACAGTGTTATTTCTTTATTGCACTCTTACAAAATGCCACAGTGGATCGACATCAGCAGTTTCTCTGCAGATCCCACACAGAGATGAAGGATGGTTTGTCATGTTTGAAAAACCGTGCGTAAGCAGGAACATTAATTGAGATTGTGCTTAGTGAATTATGCCAACAGATTTCCTCTAATATTGACATTTTTATGAAAAGGTCCGCCTACCTGCAGTTTGTAACTGTCAAGGATATCTGAGGGTCAGACGGGCTGGCTGTGCTCCCTCCTTGTCTATTTATCATCCTCTTCGTGTCCATCGTCCTCTTTTATCTTATGACCTCTTGCCATCTTTCTCTGCTTCATCTACTTTGCTCTTTTCTCCTCTTCCTCACCCCTGTCCTCCTCCTCCTCCTCCTCCTCCGCTCCCTTTATTTTTCCACTTCTCCTTCACATATTCCCTCCTCCTGTTTCTCTTATCACTCAGCCTCTCATCCCAGAGGAGACGGTGAACAGTGGATTTACAGTAATGCGGGATGGTAAAGAGAGAACAGGGCTTTAAAAAGAAACACTGGCAGGGCTTGTATTACCACCAACTCCTCTGTAGTAGCCAGCTCTGCCCACAGTGCCCATCCTTCACTGTGACACTAATGTGCCCGGTAAATTATGACTCATACCGCTGGATCTGTGCAAACAATTTAAGCACCAAAGTTAGCTTTAGCCAAATATCTCAAGATGGAGTTTGCTCGGGTAGGACATCAGAAAAAAAAGGGATTTTCACACCCTCCTCTCCTAAAGCTGTGTGGGACGGTCTTAGTGCAACTATGTTTGTAGCCATTAGTCCTCCCACCCTGCGGCTGCATCCTTTTTTAGTACAAAAGGGTTTTCTAACAAATCCTCCACGGACTGTAGCAACATTACTGCATTAGTTCTGCACAACACGTCGCTTCAGTGTGTGTTTAAGTGTGATTGTGCTAAAAACCGGCGGTGTTACACAATGTGCTGGGGAAGAGGATACAGGACACCACCGGAGGTACCTTAGTTACGGATAACGGCAACTTCCCTTAGTGGCTTTGAAGGACGCTGGTGTTTGGAGTTCAGCGTCTCGTGTGTTTGAAAAGGAGGACACTGTGCTCCACACCTCCTGCTAATCCTTCCCTTTGTTGTGTTATTTTAAATGAGGTCTGAATACGGTTATTTTGTTCAGTTTCTCTCTTTGTTGTGTCATGAGGAATGACTCACTTCCCCAATACAGCTGTTTATGTTCAGAATTGACTTTGTCATTTGAAACATTATTGAACTGTTTTTACTGCACTGCAGTGGATCTCTAATCCGGCGCCATATTTATTACACTGCATCGTGTTGTTTTACATACTGTTTGATTCATACTGTGTCCAAATACGACACCCCGGCTCCTGGAGTATACTTCTGTCATCATCAGATATTTGTACTTATAGTTCGTTATTCTTATCACCTTGGTTTGTCTCTATAACCTTATTTGTACCTTTCCTGTGTTTCATTCTTATTGCTGTTGCTGCTCAGACCCCTGGATTTCCCTACAGGGATTAATAAAGGTTATTTATCAAATTTCTTTATGTTGTTGCTACAGTGTAGAAAAGTGGGCCAATCGCAAGATCTCAGGCCTATACCATGGAGTCAGCCTTTGCATTATGACTATGGTTTGTATTTTACAGACAATGTCAAGAACAAACCTGTTATCTGCCTTCCGACTGCACGTTCAGAGGGTGCAATCTGCAGATGCTTTGTGCATACGCAGATTTCAGAGGGGTCTGGCGGCACTGAGTACGGACTACTCGCCACCTGCTACTGACATTAAATAGCAGTCCTCTTTCATGCTTAAGTAACGTTGGTTTTCACGCCTGATGTGAACCGTAATTGAGTACACGTAGATCGTAGTCGAGAACACCTTCAAGTGGACCAGGGCAAAGATCGACGGACCCCGCTCGGTGTATGGTACACAGTGTACACACCAGTCAAGCATACTGGACTTTGATGTAAAGTACTTAGACCCGGGCCTTGGTCCTTTACGTAAAAACTCCTTCGAGTCATATGTTGCCTAAAAATGTGGTCATGTTAATCTTGTTTATAAGAAGAGTCCATCAACGCTGCCCCCTTGAGGTTTCCACGACATTGCAAATGGAAATTTTCTGAATGCTATGAGCTCATGAGTTGTGACCCGTTTGTCAACATTTTCAGAAATGGCAGAGGCCATGCGCGTTAATTTTTCGAGGGATGGAAAGCTAGAATGTTGTCTTTTTTTTTTTTTCTTTTTTTTTTAAATGCTGATGTTCTCAGCAGCCTCATTTTTTCCCCTCTGTCATTATGCCTTTGCATTTCCTGCATTATGTGACCTGCTTGCTAGCTTGCTAAATTGTCAGCCTTGGTGGCTTCGAGAGGC
Source organism: Epinephelus awoara (assembly GCA_035609425.1). Taxonomy (NCBI): domain Eukaryota; kingdom Metazoa; phylum Chordata; class Actinopteri; order Perciformes; family Serranidae; genus Epinephelus; species Epinephelus awoara. Next base: position 13,412,055 of record CM069306.1, on the reverse strand, counting down.
CGACAGTAGCGTCCGGGTTGTCATAGCCTAGCAGCAATTTTCTCACTTCTAAACCACTTGAACGCCAAGTATATTGTATACATGGCTTCCCATGTTGTAACCTAGGGTGAGTTTATAGGAAAGGTCATTGACAGAAGTTGGTCACTGGTCAGGATGCTGTGTAGTAGAGTTGTTAAAAGTAAAATAAATAAGGTTTAACTTCTATTGCACAAAGTGGATTTTATGGATTTTCTGATCTACCAATTACTGCATATTTAATAGGCATAAAGATGTTGTCTGAGCTCGCTCTTTGTCAGCGTGTTGCTTGAAATTTAAAGCCTTTGCAGACTTCCTCCTCAGAGCTGCTCACATATACACTTGGTGTAATGAGTGAGCACACAGCTGCTGCAGAGGATTTAGCTACAAGTCCTCATTCTTAAGACAATATGACAATTAAAGCTGTATTCTTATCTGGGGATTGTTGAAGTGGCTACCTAATTAGCCAACTTATGTCTTTCTTGTGAAATGTTTTTGTATTCGAGTCGAGCGCAGCCTTCAGGGGACTGCCAAAGACATGTCTCCAACTGAGGATGATAAAAGTCAAAGATGTTGAAATGTCTACTTGAGCTCATCTGCTGATTTACTGCCTTAAAGCAGATATAAACTTGGATCACTGTTAGAAAAGCACAAAACATCTGTAACTCTGGTATGGAAACTGTTAGCTGTGACATGCTCTTTTTACTTTGTGTTCTTTTTCAGCAGCACGTTACAGTAGCTGAAATTCTGTTAACAGTGTGTACGCAGTTTAGAGCAGCTCTGAAGGTTACACACAGGCAAATCATGAAAAAAATCCTCGGATTCTCCTCTAAATCTCTTATTTTAACATCTGCCATGCAGCTGGAGAGATCTGGTTTTATTAGCCTGCCATGATGTGAGCTACGGAGAAAACATCCCAAATTCATGTGACTACAGCTGGATATCATTTTGGGTTTTTTTGATAGTTGGAACCACAGACACTTCTCTGTTTGTACCAGAAAGTTCAATAACCCTACATGTGACACTATCGGGTCTATCTGCCCGTAACTGAGCTCAAAGCCTCTGTATATGCACAGCAGGGAATTTTATGGGTATTTTGTGTTTGTTTATTTCACACCATTTGACTTTCTTGATTTGGAGATGTGCATGTTTGTCGGTTTGATTTCCTGTACTTGTGACCTTGCATATGTGTGTGCTCTTTGTGTCTGTTTTTCTGTCTTGTCAACATGTTTGCACGACAAGGTTTGTGGCTTTCCTTTCTGTAAATGTTTGTTCTTTTGTGTTTCACATTTAGAGGAAACCACCCTGCAGAGGGTCGATAGTGTGCCGTTAGATTGGGAAATAAATACCACAATAGAACACGTAATTGGGCGTTTGGTAATTTTAACCTGTAACTGATTACTTTGTGTATGTGTACACAGCACTGGGGTTGTATATTAGTCACCATTTTACCACTGTTGTCGTGTGAAAGCCTTGTAATTGCAGTTTTGTTCGTTTTCATATTATATTGACTTTAATTAAAGGATTAAAGGATTACATGCTCCTCTAAATTCTGAAAACCTCTCGGGCTTAGAAGCACTTCCAAACCGGATAATGATAAAAACTGCATTGTCATCACACACGCACACCTGTTTTCTGTGTCTTGTTGACATTTCGAAGATAATACAGCTTTCACCCGACAGCGATGATTTCTAACGTGCCAGAGAAGATCAGACACTCTGACCTTGAAGAGTACAAAGAGGGAAAAAGATAAAAAGAAGAGGGTGAAAGGAGGGCAGGGAAGAAAAGCAATGAGGAGTAGAAAGGAAAACCGGCAGTCGCTGGTGGAGCGATGTTGCAGGAGGAAAGAGGAGAGAGGTGTATTGTTACAAATGAGATGGAGCTGTGGCAGAAGGAGGGAGGAAGACTTGAGAGAGGATCATGTTTTCCTGAGCCATCTATTCTATATGCAATGTGTGTGTTTGTCATTGCACAGCTCAGTATTTTCTTCAAAGGGAAGTAAAATAAATTTGCTAAGAAATCAGTATATTTATCATAAGTGGTTTTTTAACGTGGATACTTCTTTGGTCAGAACTGTTTTATTTATTTTTCTGCAGTAAACGTTAGTGGTCTTCAGGGGACATGAATTTCTGGTCGTGATTGACGGACAGTACCATAATTTGATATGATTGTCACTAGCTGGGGCTGGGATGATATGCCTATCTCTGAATTTGATACCATCTTGGATGCCAATTTGAAATGTATTGCACTTTCAGTAATTCGATACTACAATTTATTGCAATTTTCCTCACTTAGACCTCATGGGAAAAACTTGAATCATACACTTTCAGAGGCTGTATATCATAAGAAATATGTCCAAGAACAATGCACATCGGATGTTAGTTTTTCTTACTTTCATTTCAGCAGCATCATATACTACATGTAAAATGAATTCTGGCTGTTTTTATGGTCTTATTTTAAAACGTTTATGAAGGTGAAGCACTGTGAGACCTTGCTCTGGGAAAGGTGCTGCATTAAATAAACTTAAATTACTTATTAAACCGATTTATACAATAGAATTAATTAAAAATATAAACTTTTTGAGGTAAACATTGATCTCCACTTCTATATTTTCAAATGGGCAAAATCTTATTCCATTGTAGAGCTGCGTGCAGCGTATTGATTCACCCCTCCTTGCCCTGCTCTCAGTCAGTACGAATACATGCACAGTTAAATGGAGTAATGGTTACAACTTGACAAGGCCATTAAATTGGACTACTGTCCTTGTCCCAGTTTACAAGCATGGGAGGGGAATTGATTTATTGACCGAAGTATGTCCAACTTGGCTATGATAGGTGACGATATGCCCCCTCTCAGGTCTCAGTTAGTATTGGACCCTTTTCCAGTTGACCTATTACGTCACAGACCAAACAATCGAAGAACAAGTTAGCTACGGTACTGGTACCATAGTGGACAACTTCACAGCTCCTCCTTCCAAAAAATGCACAGCCCTGAATGTAGATTTTGCCATGTTGTTACCGGCTTCTGTTAGCATTTAATGCCAGGGCAGACACTGTGGAGCATGCGCCTGGCCAGTTCGGGTCAGATTGATTGTATACATGCAGGAGTAATTCGGCTCCCAATAGCATTATCTGGGTGTGTTAGTTCGACTTTGAGAAATTCGATTTAGTATAATTTTAGTCAGACTAACATGTTAACTTTCATTTTAAAAGTCCAGTTTCATTCAGACTAACACGATAAATAGATTTTCTCTAATGTCATGTACACTGACTGTCTGTTCACCAGACTACAAATGAGACAAGGATTAGCGAGCCACACACCACACAGCCCCTCTGCCTCACTCCCTGCTGCAGTCAGGTGCAACCGCGAACAACACTTCTCTCAAAATGTCACCCAGCCAAAGCTTGGACGCTTGCACAGATATGTCCAAAAAAACCTTTACACTCCATTAAAAAATGGACAGTAGCTGCAGCTTTATCACAACAACAAAGGAGAACTTTAGTTTGGCTTTGAGAGTTTCCTCTCTTTCGCTGACTTTCCACCACTTTGTCTTTTAAACTCAGTTGTCATCTGTCAGGCTTTATTTAGCTCCCAGCCCTCCCCTCAGGTCAAATTTTTACATCCATCATAAAAGTGATGCTGCTGTTGCCATTTTCACCCTCTCTCCCATTATCATTGTCTACAGACAATAAATCCTGCTCTGTACTGCTGTGCACCGCATCTTATTACAGGCGTCATGTCACACTCTGTGGCCCTATTACTTCTTGTTCCCGTCGCAGCAGACCCGGGGTCACGATTCATATCCATATAAAATGTCTCATCAGGGAAGAAGTTCTTCACTGGCCAGGATCACTTCACAAATCCAGCAGTTCTCATCAGTAAAACCTTATTACAAAATTCATAGAGGTCCGCCACCTTCATATAAATGAATCAACCATGAGAGATTGGGGTGAAAACAATTAGTTGCTAAAAGGTCACTGGTTTGATTCCCAGCGCTGCCAATGTGTTCCTGAGCAAGGGCTCAGAAGCAGAGAGGAAATAAAGCACTTTACATCATAGATCAATGAAGACTAACACTTTGAAAACCAATATTATTATTGTTATTTTTAAAGTGTTGTTTTAATGGAAACGTCACTAACAAAACACTGCTCTGTATCCCAGTGCTGGACTGCAGGTAAAGAAATTCACCCACAGATGATATTCAGTCCTGCAGCATTTTAAAGCGTAATACTTCTTAATGCACTGAATGTGTAATGATCCAGGGGTTAATGACCTACTGCTGATCATCCTCAGCTTCTCTCCTCATTAGTATCTCTCACCACTTTTAGAAGATGCTGATAGGATAAAAACATGATGGAAAATGTGTCATTAAGAATAAATCTTTTTGTTAATGCACAGAGTGTTGCATTAGAAGTTGTTAAGCTCAGTTAATTGCTTGTATAATGCAATAGAAAGCCGTTATACACATCTAGAGGGCAGCGGATGAGTAACACTGGGGCAGACGTATGGTAAAAAGCAGCTAGTGGATCAACCCGAGCTACCAAAATATTATGAGCAGATACCTGGATGTTACTTCTTGTAGAGTCCACACCTTTAATGCATTACATACACCAGTATACACCTAAATAACACGCTGCTGCTATAAGCTTTTGTAATACTTTATGATGTCTTCTAATCAAATCTATAACACATATGCATTCCTTCTCTGTAACTGCTTATCCTGTTAGTGGTCGTGGGGGGGCTGGAGCCTATCCCAGCTGACAATGGGCGAGAGGTGGGGTACACCCTGGACAGGTCGCCGGACTATCACACGGCCGACACATAGAGACACACAACCATTCACACCTACAGCCAATTTAGAGTCACCAATTAACCTGCATGTCTTTGGACTGTGGGAGGAAGCTGGAGTACCCACGCTACATGCAAACTCCACACAGAAGGGCTCCTCCACCCCAGGGTTTGAACCCTCCACCCTGGCTTCAGACCAGGAACCCTCTTGCTGTGACGACCAAAACTACGGAGCCCTTTAGGGGAGATTGGGAGGAAACAAAACAAATGGGTGGAAAAATAAAGAAACATTTGCATTCTCTTGCAAAACTTATGCGTTATCACATGAAGAATTTTGAGTCTCAGTGTGCACCAACTGCAGCAGCTCAACATGCAAAGGGTCTGGGTGAAGGTGAATAAAATTTAGGTCAGTGGTTGAGTGTGTCACTTATGAAACACACTCCCAGCCAAATCTAAAAGAGCTTGACAAATCATCTGAAAACTGTCAGCAACAGCTTTGTTGTCTTGTAAAGTAATACTTTTTCTAGTTATAATGGCGAATGTTACTGTAACCTGCATGCTAACAAAGTGGCCAACTGTCACCTTAGTTTAGGTGCAATGCCTGAAAACTGATGTTTCGTCTCTCAAACCCACGGCTTCAAACAAGATGCCAGATGAATGCAAATGCAACATAAAATGTAATAAGTCAGCGTTTACAACTTTGTTTCCAAAAAATCAGTTAATGCAGCTTTTAAGTCCTATAAACATCATGCTTCATGGCCGTTGTTACAGGACATCTTAATGCATTGTGATAAAAGGCCTATAGAAGCTGTTATACTACATTAGATAATCATTAGACTTCATTATGAAGTTATTAATAATGCATTATAAATATGGGCTCCATAGAAAGTATTCCTGATATGATCTGGCAGACAAAGCAGTGCTGTTTGGGATAATCTCACATTGCAGTGGAAACGCCTCTGGAGACTTGGTGGTGTTCTGATGTCTTCCTGTTGTTTCACTAACAGGAGCTAATTAAGTCTCTATTTTGGCTTCAGAGACTTTGTGGTAAATCTGGTGAATTTTCACTTTCCCAGTCTACAGTTCACGTTTGTTTCAAGCTCTCCGAGTGTTTTTCCTCAGAGGGAAAGAAACAAGAGTTGTCAGTGTTTCCTTCCTCTCTGAAACACAGTTTTGTCTGCTGAAATCATCTCCACACAACTGAGCACTGAAGAGCCTATGGACATGCTCAAATTACACACGGCAAGCACACAGAGCTTTGTTTTTGCCGACTCTTTCACTTTTGTGTGAATTTATTTTGATTCTGCATAAAATTAAGATAAATACTTCTGGCAACAGAAGAGTTTGCTTATCGTTCCACTCTTGTGGCAAATGAGGACGTTAGCGAATGGAAAGCAGGTGTCAGTAAACACTCTCTGTCTCTGGTCAGCAGCCAGGGTGGCGGTAAAGCCAGCTTAGCATCACCGTTTCTGTTGACGCTAGCCTATATTTAGAGCTGTTAATGAGAGCCTGCTCTGTCGTTCACCAGCTTTCACTCTCTATCTACATTTAAGTGCAATAATTATCTGAACTATTATGAGCTGGTCTTTGTTAGTCAGTTTATATACATCAGAACTGAAACTATGAGTCTATTAATTGATCAGTCACTCTCTGGGAAATTAATAACAACAGTTCTGACAGTTGATTAACTGCAGGAGTCATTTATCAAGTGTGTGGATCAAATAGAAGGTGTAAACTGTAGTGCAGTGGGGCAGGAAAATATGCAAGGTTTTCCCAAGTTGGTACCATAACTGATCAATGTTGCATTACTGCCAATGTGGTGTGTATTTCTTCTTCTTCTTGTTTTTTTAAAAATCAATCAAGTGCCAGACATTTGCTGGTTCAGGCTTTTCAGACGTTAATATTTTTTGGTTTTCTCAATTAAAGGTCATTGTAAAATTAATTGGTATTTGAAGCATTGTGGTGTACATTTGTAGTCTGTTTGTAGTCCAGGAAGTATTGACCAGTCTTGTTCGACCAGGCTTTGGTTTCATGCAGGTGAACAATCCGTGTGGAGAGCAAAAGAGGTGAACACAGTGTTCGCAATGTAGTCTCGAAGCACATCAAACAGAAATAGAAAGAGAGTAGAACAGAAATTGAACTTGCTTGCCGTAGTCATTTGAGAAAGAAAATGGCGACTGATGTTAGTTGTTATGGTGACAACACACGTCAGTGGGTTGAGAACTTTAGCCTACTGTATAAACTTAGGGCTCATTTATGCTCAACATTAGACACATATACAGAGATGGATAGAGCCTTCTGTTTGTACACTGCGTTCATTTCGTCCATATATGTGCACGTTTTCTGAAAGCTTACGGATAATGACGAAACGTAGCAGTACCACTGGTGATAGTGGGGGCAGTGTAGCGTAGCTCAAATGAGATACGGCTGTAGGAGACGACAAAGGAATTTAAATAACAGCGAAAACGTAAAGAATCGGAAAATGGTGAAAAGAATTCTCCGTCAGCATTTTGCAGTGTATTTAATGGCCTTTTGACTGTGCCCTCTGTATCCATGCCATCACAAAGGACGCATAGAGGTATAAGGGCAGTGATGTTTACAAATTTTGAAATGGACGCATCTATTTTTGTACGTAAAGGGAGTACATATGATCCTTAAGCTGGTGTTTTCCTTTTGACCGTTTCTTGTTGATGCTACTTTTGAAGCCTGGGCCTATAATCAATGACAATAAAAGTCGCCTCTTCATGTTTTGCAATGGACATTCTCACTATTTGCTGAAATTTAATAGACTAGAGAAATAAGGAATTTGTCAAAAGATAATCAGCAGTTGAATTTATAATGAAAATAATTAGTCCTCGCAGCCCTAACATACGTGCATGGTCCTCTCAGCACAAAAAAAAAAAGACTTGTGAGCCACCATACAGCCGCATTCATCTTCTGTATGTGCTGTTAATGTGAAGAGAGCAGCTCTCATAATGGCAGCGTAATTGAGAGTCAAACAGAGGCCAAACTAAAAACCAACACTGTCACCATGACTGCACGCAAGTGAAGAACTGCGGCTTCTAGGAGCGTGGACGAGCATTAATTTAATGTGACAGTCACACTGCAAGGACATGCTTATGTTGAGCTAAAGTGGATGTACGAGTTGTGCATGTGTAGAGGTTGGGTTGTCCTTTACCTTGAAAACACACACACACGCACACACACACACACACACACACACACACACACACACACACACACACACACACACACACACACACACACACACACACACACACACACACACACACACACACACACACACACACACACACACACACACACACACACACACACACACACACACACACACACACACACAGATCCAGAAGCAGGTGGTAGAGGATGTTCAGAATTACAACAGTTGATGGAAGTGTGGGTTTTTTCCGTAACACGAACAGCAGGGAGAGTCAGACAGATAGACTAGCTGTGCTCTAATGTCACTCAAGATCCTCGCAAGGCACTTCACACCTCCAAAATAAGATACACACCGCTTATTGCATCCTGTTACAAGATAAAGACATTATCTCAGAGGGTATCTCCACTGATGGGAGCTCTTTTGCTGCAACTTCACACATCCAGAGATGGAGATTTCCTTCTCTCTGCTCCTGTTTGACTACAAATCTGTCTTTTTCATCCCTCCTCTTTACTTTTTACTGTTTCTCCCTCCTCTCCGTTCCATCTGAACGACTTCCATTGTTGTTCTGCCCCATTTCCCTGCATTTTCTTCCAGTTGGCATACCGGTGATTGGGTGCCATTGTGTCAGTGGGGGTCACTAGTTTCAAAGGCTTCTGCATGTTCAGTAAGCCATGTGTGCATACAGTGTGCCCGACTGAGAATGTTTCCTCAGGTGGAAGGGTTTGAGGATGGTGGGGGGCTGCCGGGATCATGGAGTTCATTTCAGTAGCGTGTCCCTCTTCCTCCCACTCTGCTGTGTAATTAGGCCAATCAGACATGGTCATTACTGTTAATTTAAACTGATGATACTGTAAAATGCGTGTGGAGGAAGCTATGAGGCCATGTTGTTAACACTCAATGAAGGGAGAAGGACAAAGAGGAGATAATTGGTAGTAAATTAGCAAGTTTAAGTTTGTAGTTTGGGTTTGTTTACTGTTTGATGGTAGAAAACTGAATGTCAGATTTTCCTTCAGTGCACAAACACATCCGACCAGATACACAACATCCAGACAGTCACCAAAATCAAATCAACAAATCCCTGGAGCATTCTTCCACTAGATTTCAGCAGTATCCTCCTCCTATCTTCTCTACCTCTGATAGTTACTGAGCTGCAGACCAGCCAGGCTTATTATCTGACTTTGTCGCCAGATGAAACATTAACAATGACGAAACTAATGAGGAGATGTTCACAAGAACTGAGTCAGAAAAAAGTACTGGTCAACATTTGTCAGTGATTCACACCATTGCACTTCCTGTCCACATCCCAATACACCCCCGTAAAAGATCCAATTTAGTTACTAAAGAATTGTGACTAAGATGTGAACTGAGACAACTGAAGAGTTGTCAGAAGAAGAAGCAATACCTTATTTGTCCACTCTGCTGTCACACAGACCTGAAATACACACACAAATACACAAACAGGACCTATGCATGTGTCAAATGGAGAGGCGTCAGAGAGAGGGGGCTGCCCATGGACAGGTGCCCAGAGCAGTTGGGGGTTCGGTGCCTCTGGTGGATAAATTATGTAATGGTGACACTGTTTCTAAGTGACCGCAAACATTTCTGAACCATAATTTCTTGTTACACACCTGCCAAAATATAGTGATACCAATATATCTGTGCTGGGTGGAGTTTGAAAGCATTTAATCCAGACTTATTCTGTTCAAATCCCTTGCAAAATTAACTATGTATAGCTTTCAACATTTGTAGGTAACTAATCTGTCATCGGTTTTTGTTGTCTGAGAAATTAACTTAAAGTGGTGGCTTTAAATGAATTGGTATGAAAATTTCATATCACGCTTTTAGTGACCAGTATTATCACAGTATTGTTAAAATGTGCTTAAAAAGTCTAAGAAGTACTGACACACTCACATATTATTTTAAGTTTAATATTGAAAACTAAAATAAAATTAGCAATTACGATTCAGAGGACAATCAATCATAAGACCATTTTTGATGCATCAAAATTTTTGATTTCTACACATGATTTATTTTTCTCACTGACACTTTTAAAACATCACATACTGTATTTGTCATTATCAACAATTACACAACAGATTAATTTATTTGCATACAGCATCTTTAAACCAGGGCGTGCCAGTCAGATTGTATCCATCTGCAGCTGCACATGCTAACCCACTGTGGGATATTCATGTCAATGTAGTGTCTTGTGTTTGTATACTGTACTATTTCACCAAAAGAAATATGCAGTAAATTTACTGGGAAAAGTGAAGACACTGAGCGGGCCAGGTGCAGGGGTTTTTGAGGTGAAACAGACAGAGTAGAGCATACTGAGTCAGCCAGTCTCGTTCTTCAACGTTACTGCTGATGGCTGCTCTGCTAACATCACTGGGTGATGGCGTAGAAAGTATTCACAGCATAGTTTGCCTCGCAGTGTCCAGTCCACAGGGTCCAGATTTTTCCTTAGTCATTAGTTCAAGGTCCACACAGTGTAATTTATTCAGCATCACACTGGCTTTTGGCCATGTCGTCAGTTAGCTAGTTTGCTGTCTCTGAAAAATGCACAGCTACTTGACACGCATGCTACAGGAAACGGCAGTTCAAAATAAGAGCTCTGTGCTGGAAATTCACTGTACGCTAAAATAGTTTGTTTTTTACAAACTAGTCACTTGCAGTCCATTCAGAATGGACCTGGGACCCACGTTTGGGCCGTGACCCATCAGTTGGGAACCACTGCTCTAGACTTTCCCGGTGGTGCACTGCCCTCACAGTCGAGTTCGGTTATTAACAAACATTTAGATGCTGAATGGTCCACATGCACATTGTGATGCATCTAAAAATCAATTATTTCCTCCTCCCCTAAAATCAGCAGCACTATTCACATTAATGTTTGCAGAAACATTAAAATAATTACATAGCCAATGTCGTATGTAAACATATGAAAACCAAATCACATGTACATTAACGTTAAAGACAGCCTGTCTTTGAGGACAAGGGACCAGCAGTCCTATCACTGGGTTTGCCTGCTGCACGCCCACTCTGTAAACAAGGGAACAACAAAACAAGCCCACGTTGTGTGCGGTGTCTGCATCTGGCAGACTGTTGCCAACTTTGATGCTGGACAGTATTTACCAAGAGTTTTCCAAAGAGCAGTAATCAAACACGGTTATTTTGAGTTAAATTTTAAACAGTAAGGAATTTTACAGAGGTTTATCATGACACCACAAATTATGTCTCAACTAAACTTGAGATGAGCAGCAGATTATATTAAGTATTAATTAAGTACGTTTTGCAAAAATTTGCAATATACAGTATGTGATATGATAAGCATAAAATACAGACTACTGAAAAGGACTCATCACCGTGTTGGTCTTGTTAAACTACAAAACACTCTTGCAGTTGTGGAGACAGCAGCCAAAAGTTTAATTTTAGTTTTAATGGAACTGGCAAAGTTCCCAACAAAATAATAAGATGTCTCCTACTGTAAATGTTTTCTTCATGGCCTCTATGTTGTGAAAAAGAGCAAGGAAAAGGAAAAGTGTGCAGAGACGCCAGTATCTGTACAAGGCTAAAATTAGCTGATGTTTTGGTCGGGCTCTGGTGGCAAATAGATTTTGTGAGTTTTTATTTTATTTTTTTTACAATAGTGTTAAGTTTTTATACATAGTAATTACAACAAGTTGGTACAGATGCATGTGCTCATTAAAGTCACATGGGGACTTTATATGACTGCAGAGGAATATTAGACGACAACAACAGCATGATTCACACAGGTCTCTTTAAAGCACCATCCCTCTACCTCCACCTCCTCTCCTCTGTGTGTCCTGCAGCTCAGACCGCAGCCTCCTGTATCTGTTACCTCCTTAACCCTGGAGTAAAGATCAAGGTCAAAGACGAGGCTGACCAGCTGCTCAGTATAGAGAGCGAAGTGACACTAATCTAGATATTCGCACTAGCTTTCCAAATCTTTTCAATTTATGATGTATATTTTTTACTTTCTTTAATAAATACGTTTATCAGCAGGACAGAAGGTCAGAGAGACAGATGGTGTTCAAACTGGACACAGAATAATGTGATCATAAACAAGCAGGTTGTTAGCATGTATGTGTGCGTATGAGGAGGAGGTTTAAATATTTATAGGTGTGCATCATCACTCTCCACCCCTCTACTTCTGTCTCTCATTCATTCATGCATAGCGAATATTAAGAGGTATTATGCATGTATTAAAGGCTGAGGTGCAGGTATAAACATAAACAAACCCAACAGAACACTGAAACAGTCATAGGTTTCGCCTGTTCATTTCCTAAAGTGTTTTCCTTTCTCTCTCTCTCGCTCCCTCCCCTCAGCTGAGCCTCTTCCTCTGATGGACCTGTGTCGACGTGCGGCCCGCCTGGCGTTGGGTCGTGAGCGGCTTCAGGAGATCGAGGGCCTCCCCCTGCCCCAGTCCCTGAAAAATTACCTCCAATACCAATGACTGCCACCAGCAGAGCAAACTGGGAGTTCAAGGACACGCAAACCAGACCACCAGGAAGTCTAAAGCTGGATGAATATGAGAAATGAATTAAAGGATGAAAAGAGGGGATGATGGATGGGAGCATGTCCACACTGAGGGCGCCACCCCTCTACTAAAGGGTGGAGATAAAGATGGTGGATGAACTGACGGAGGAGGTCCAGGCTTTCACACAAAGACAGCACCAGCTTCTTTTGGATTTCGAGCTGCTTTCCCATTTGTTTTTGACTTGAAATAAATTATTGATGATGGTATCCCATCAGTGTCTCACTCATTCAGACAGAGAACCCAGCCAGTGTGGTTAAGAGGTGACAGTGTTCAGGAGACCACCGCCACCTAGTGATTAGAATGAAAACTGCACCGTGAAAGCACACTAATCCTTTCCCTGGAGGCCTTTCTGACACACAGTCAGTGACCATATCATTGCTGTTGGATACCATTGTGTGTATTCATGGTCTCCACTGACACAGGTGACAGGCTGCAGAGCCCAGACGTCCGAGAGGGTTTTAGCACTAATGTTGTTTTTATCTGATTGACACGGGGCCCGACCAAAAGCTCACGGCGCATACAGAGTAGATCAGAAACATGGCTGTGAGGTGTATGCAAAGGTTAGTAAGAGGAAATGCTGAGCTTATCTCCTGGCTTCATGCAGACCTATGATGAGAGTTAAGCCCTTTTCAGACATGGAGTAAGTTCCGTCTATCAGTCAAAGTGATGGCTGTTTGGTTACGTTAAAGTTTGTTACGGATTCATTCACAATGCTTGTACAGTATTTAGTATTTATTAACTTCTGGTTGAGTTGAAAAGTGAAAATACAAAGAAAAGTGCTTCGGCAATGGATTTTTAAAATTCATTTTGCTTTTCATTTCTTAATAACTGACCACTGTCAGCATGATACGCTCACCCCCAGTTCCCACTCACCAATTTTATCCTTCATTAGTTTATTTTATTACATTTATTTTATTCTGTGGCAAATTTTCTACTAAGATGGCCAAGTACAAAATGACAAGACAATTCACTGGGCCTCTTTTTGCCAATATGCTGTATCTAAAGCATTTAAAATTAAGAAGCTACTTATGATTGTTATGGTAGACTTTTCAAAGTCTAATCGGACATGACAACAATCTCCTCTTGAATGATAATTTTTGCATTTACTTTTCACAGAAAATAAAAATATTAAAATTATGATGATTATGTGACTTTTGCTGGGGTCTTTACTAGGGTAGGTAGGGTACGATACGATTTTGATTCGATTCTATTCAGGAGCCTGCGATCGATATGACGCGATATCATATGCCCATCTAACACAATCATTTACATCAGCTCACAAAAACAACTAGAATATGGTTTGACCATTTTATTTCTGAGCTCTGTTTGTTGTTTGAGCGGAGGCACGCTTGCCCAGAAATGGTGACACAGACATGCTATGTGAATTTCAAAATAAATGTGTATCTTTAAGATGACGATATGGATCGATGTTTTCATTTTGCATCGATATAATCGGATCGTCAATCAATGAATCGATGTATCGTTACACCCCTAGTCTTTGCTAAACTAGCATGTTCCCTCATGTCTAGAATATGATTTTTAGGCCAGGGCATCTCTGCAACGCCAAAAGGTTTGTTGCAACTACGGTTGCAACAGTATGAGATATTCATGGCACAGTAACTGTCTCAGGGTTCATGGTATCACAATAATACAGAATTTATATTATTATCAATCAGAATAACCCTTAAAGGAATGAACATGGAAGGGTTATTTTTGGTTAAAAAAACATTTTATCACTATAATTGAAATTTGAAACCATTCTGTCAATGGCAAAATGGGTAAAAAAAAAAGTCCCCTTAGAAAATAACTAAAATGAAGGCAAGATTCTCCGTCAAGTTGCATGTTTTTTCCCCAATATAGTAGATAATGGTCAACTTTCATATCATGATATACCTTAAAATCGGTATATCGCTGCAACCCAAGTTGTGACACATTTTAATCAAACAATTAGAGTTCCTGCAATTTGGACATCACACTTGGCCTTATTGTGATTTTGATAATATTTTGATTACCTGTACAGTCCTAATCATATCGACAGTTTAAAACTGGCTCATTTACAGTGTTTCAATGTTGTTTAAACGGACTGTATTTTCTTTGTGCGTTGATAAACAAACAAACAAACAAAAAAAAGATATTAAAGTGGTAAATTTGTTGCTCCCAAAGCTTTTGAATCAGCACTAATCGAAGTTGGAAAAAAATGCTCAAAAACTCTGCTTCATCAGGACCGTGGGTTTGGTTTGATCAGATCTGATTGATGATACTCTAAACTACCACCAGCTGCAATCGGAATTAAAATATTGCTGAATCTTGATTGGTGGATGGAAATTGTTGCAAGCACCTTTTTCTAAATGAGCGCCGCCCACTTTAAACCAGTCAGAAGAGCAGACGGAGGAAGAAATGCATAAATCTCTGATGTAAAATAATCAAAACTTTTCTACCTTCTAACTGAAAACTGTGTTCTCATTAGGACTCCATCGATCACTGCGAGACGCTGAATGACAAAATACTTTTTAAAAGCCTTTAATAAGGAAACAAGATGTGGATTTAATCCTTTTATGTGCATAATTTCTGCTGCTGTGGCCTTAATTATTATTTGATGCTATCCACTGATTGGGAGGTGTTATGGAAATATTACTTCTGCCATCGTTACTTTAACGCAACAAGTTGTGTGTCTGAAAGGGGCTTCATCACAGAAACCAACAGGTCAAATCTGCTTACTGTTTACAGTGTTAATCTGCACTGGGAGTCGTTCCTCTTCACAGGACACTAAGTCACGTATTACAATGTCAGTCACAACCAAAGTATTTCATACTAAGCCATGGAGTGTGTCAGTGTGTCTGTAGGAGCTGGAGGTCGCGGCCCGTCGCAGTGTAACTAGTGCTAACCTACTGTTGGCAGTTAAGAGGAGCCTCATCTGCTGTTGTAGCACCCTGTTGTAGCTCACTGGTACCAGACAGTATCTGTCTGCTGTCCGCACAACTGTCTTAATGACCACAAACAAACAAACAAACAAACAGGAGCAGAGCAGATCTTGTCTCACTGGATCTCTAATAAAGGCTGGAGCAGGTAGGAGGAACATTACTGCTGCTGCAGATATGTTTCTGGCTCAGAATAGGATGTAGATGACCAATGCACAACCACACACACATAACACACACACATAACAAACACACAAACACACACACTGTAGACCAATCATTTTTTCCTTTCTAAAAAAAGGCTTGAGTCACTTTTTTTTTTACGTCTTGAGTTTGTATTCTACATTATTATTATTATTATCATTATTATTATTAATATTATTGTGAGTGTGGAGTCTGATTCTGATGATAGCAGGATGATGATGATGATGATGATGATTATTTATCACGAGCTAGTTCTATGTTTTTGTAACGGATGATTGATGGTTACATTCAGGTAAATTTAATACAAAGACGCAGGTGATGAAGGGAGAGAGAAATCAACAGTTTCTTCGATGCTGCTTTTATTATTATTTTATTATTATTATTATTAACATTATTATTATTGTTTGAGATGGTGGTGGTCTCACCTCCTGTTTTCATCACATAGAAGGACCATTCAGAAAAGAAGTGGAATGTAAGGACAGACGGTGCAGTTGAGATGTCAACAGATATGAAATGTGAATAAAAGCCAAGTGAATTTGAAAAATGTCTGCAGAGTTTTCCTTTTGTTTCTTTCCCTTCACTCCTTCGTGGCTCAAGACTCGTTTTGTGTCCAAAAACAACCTGGCCGCTGATTTTTAGGAATGCTTTCTAAAATATAAAGTCATCCAAAGTACATCTGACACTTTCCCTGAACAGTCGGAGCAGTAAGATGCAAAAGAGCCCGATGGTTCGAGTGGGGCTGACACATTTTCAGCTTCTTTAATTGTGTCTGAGGGAGCGTTTAATCTACCGAGGGAGGCCTTGGCGAGGAAAATTGGACCGTAAAGTATTTGGCTGTAAGTTCGCCCAATTGTCAAGTGTGCAGTTTCCACTTCAGAAAGTAAACAGCTAATGCACTGCTCATCAGCTCCTGCAGCTGTAAATACAGCTCACACTCTCGCACTCAGTTGGGGAGATATTGACGCGCTCAGGGTCTAAAAGAAAAACCTGCAGGGCACCGCTGAGCGAAAAAGCAGACATTAGTCGACGTGGTTACAGGCTTCATATTTCCACAGCACACAATATGGGATCAGACTCATCAGGTCCAGCTCATCATATCCAAACACACAGGGGGGATAAATGTTTGAGAAATCAATTGCAGACAGACGGTGCAATGATGCTGCCCGAGTCACTGGCGATCCTGCTGGGGATTGATCCAATACTCACAGTATAATAGGACCGGAGCCTCCGCACCAAACACACACTCGGTGTCTGAAAGCAGTGAGTTCAACAACAGTTCAATCCATTTTCCCAGCCACACACTGACATGAATATTATACTGTGTATGGTGCAGACATCAGGAGCTAAACTTTGATAAGGTCACACAGCAGAGCACCGTGTGATTTACAACAGGTTTAGTTCTGATGACAGATAACAATGAACCTACACAGGCTGATCAACACTTCAGTTACTGACAAGTACACAAGTCTAACACAGTACAGCACCATCAGTACACCACTCTAAGGACGCATTCACACTGGCGCTATTTGGTCTGCTTTAAAAGAACCAAGTCCACTTCCACGGATAGTTCAGTTCGTTTGGAGTGGTGTAAACGCTCATTCGAACCCTTGTCCGCTTAAAAACTGGGGGTCTCGCTTCACTTGCAAGTAAACCCTGGTGTGGTTTGCTTACAGTGGGAAATACAAACAGACTATCCAGGGAACCAAAGAGAGGAAGTGAACCAAAGAGACAGCGTGACGAGAGCGTAGTGCATTTTGGGTAGAAAAAAACAAAGCCAACAGCGCGGAACCAGAGGTAAATAAAAAAAAAAAAGAAAAAGTGGAAAATGTTTCATGGGCAGACGTGGAGTAGTGAGGAGGTGCAGGCGCTTAGGTCAGAGGATATCGCAGTTGCTTGTGACTACCCACAATGGATTTCTGTTTACGGTCCTGGCCAATCAATGAGCCGGTTTTTCTTCTTCCTCATGTTTTTTTCTTCCTGGTCAGTGGTCGTTTCGGGTAATACCGTCCCCAAACGAGCAGCTGTTGAAACTGCGAGATGTTGTCCAGGCAGTTTGGTCCGCTTTAAAAAGTGCAGTGTGAAAGTGAACTGAACCAAATGAAAGTGTGAAATTTTTTGCCATTCCCCGCCCAATCGAACCGAGTCCTCCGGACTATCCTGGTTTGAATGCGCCCTAACACAGTACATGCAGTCAGACCAGATTCTGCCAGGTGAAATTTAGTTGTGTAACGTGAAAAAAAACACAACCAAACTGGACAGGAAATTAGACGTAATGCATTCACTTGAGAGAAGACAAATAATCTGCTATTTTTCTGATTTAACAAGATTATTATCTCAGACTTCTGACAGAAGTTTTCATTGGGAAAAAATTCTGCTTGTTTTTCTGAATTAATATGATAATTTAATTTATGAGATTACCATATTATCTTTTAAACAAAAAATAAAGAATAAAAAAAGGACATAACTTTTTCTGAATGGGTGAATGGGTTATGCTTCCATAGGAAACAGGATGGCCAGGGTGAGACCAAAAACTGAGACTAAACTAAACATGACCTTGTAACAACAAGTTCAAGGGGGGGCAAGGCCGCCTGACACTTTAGGAAGGTGCAAGATTTTCCTCTGCATACGCACTGGTTTACCGGCTCAAAGAAATTTAGATACCTATTTGTCCATTCATTCATTTCCCATAACCGCTTATCCTGTTAGGGATCACAGGGGTGACACTGAGCAAGAGGCAGGGTTCACCCTGGACAGGTCACCAGACTATCACAGGGCTGACACATAGAGACAGACAACCATTCACACTCATCACACCTACGGACAATTTAGAGCCACCAATTAACCTGCATGTGTTTTGACTGTGGGAAGAAGTACCCAGACAAAACCCATTAGTATGTGGATATATTGAAAAAGATAAAGAGATTTGGGTAAAACAACCATTTTGACCACATCTACCCAGCCTGCCAAAGACAGCACTTGTCCATCTGTCAGAATCCTCCTCCACTCTTAAGTAAAGGAGCAAAATTGCTGTTGAAGATATTTACTACAGACCTTGTCATAAAAATGCCTGAGAACAGGAACAACAACAGTACTTTCACTCAACCGTGAATAAAACAGGCCACTGAGTATCCCCCGAACTAAGTGTTGATTACATTATGTATATAAAATGTTTATTGCCAAATGAGTATAAACATAAGCTGCTGTAACCCTGAGAGACCTCACAAAGTAAACAGGGAAAAAACATACAATCCAAAAACAACCAGCAATAAAATACTGTGTACAACTTCAGTACACCAGCCCACCATTGAACGTTGCTTAAAGGACAACTTCAGTATTTTTCAACCTGGGCTCTATTTCCCCATGTGTATGTGTGCATATGATTCATGGGTACTACGTGGCGAAAAAAAGCACTTTTAATGCACAAACTTACACAGGACGCATTTACCTCCTGCATCCGCCTCCCTCAATACTGAACTAATTTTAGAACGAGTTGTACCTATGAATCATACGCACACATACACCTGGGGAAACAGAAAAACTGAAAAATACCGAAGTCGTCCTTTAAGAAACTGGCCCACAGTTGAACCGTCTTATCAAACATTTTTTTGTCATTACTCCCCGTCACTGTCTTTGCACTCACAGCATCCAGGAATGATCCTCCCCTGTCTTCTGCTTTTAACATGCAGTAATAAAACAAGAATTTAAACAGTGAATATTTCCTGAAAGAGAGGTCAATCAACTGACCTCTAACCTGGCTGAACATCAGACGGGTCTCACACCTTAATAAACAGAGGTCAAATCCAGTCTGATGCTCTGATCGCTCCATAAAAGGTACATTCACACACATTTTATCAGAATGGTAAACAGGCTATAAGCATTATAATATATTGTTTACTTATCATTACAGAACAGAGGAGGTTTAGGAAGATAGTGGAGACTAAAGGGGAAGATAAGACTCTCTAATCTGAAGTAAATGGCTATACTTAGAATAGGCATCATTTATGTCCTCTTTTATTTAGTTTATATGCATATATATATCCTTTCTCTTTTTAATGAGTCAAACTTCTTCCCGTTCTGCAGCATACCTATGCAATGAGCAACACGTCTGGTTCTTTGGAAATGTTCTCCCATCACCAGGAGATATCGTCTCAACTTCCACACCCACGTCTGTGCTGCTTTTGAGACTATAAATAAATAAATGAGCCAGTGTACATAAAAAGGCAGAGTGTGATCTATGAGGAGAGGAACTATACACTGACCAGCCAAAACATTTAAACCACTGACAGGTGAACTGAATAACTTTGATTATCTCGTTCCAATGCATTGTTCTGCTGGGATACCTTGATACCACCTGACATCTCAAACACCATTGCAGACCAAGTACCCCCCCTCATGGCAACAGTATTCCCCAATGGCAGTGGCCCCCCAGCAGGATAATGCACCATGCCACACTGCAAACATCACTCAGGAATGACCCAAGGAATGTGACAAAGACCTCAAAGTGCAATTTATTACCTTTTTTCAACTGTATATCCACAAAGAAAAACATTGTCACATCTGTTTAATCTAGTAAGATTAAGTTTCCATTCTGTTTCTCACCTCAGCCATTTTTCTGCAGCAGCAAAATGTATCTAGTGGACTGAAAAAGCAGTTGATTACATTATTTCAGTAGGCTACCTAAAGATTAAATTGTATTTGTTATATAAATGATTTATACAATAAAAAAATCGATACTTGGCACTTTGTGACAATACAATATTACCCCACATAAATACTGTGACACTATGCTGTATCAATTTTTCCCCCACCCCTAGAAACTAACCAAATCTATAGAGGAGTGTCAATAGAATAATACATTTAAACGTTTCTGGCTGTGTGCAGACCGTGCACAGACTCTGCTGCTGCATTCATTTCCAACATTTAACCCTGATGCTCACTAAAGCAGGAACAAAGCTGCACTGAGCTTCTATTCTGGGCCTTTAACAGGAAGCTGAGGTGTGAAAAGGGTCCACATCACAACACGCGTCTCTCCTGGGGTGAGCTGCTTGATGAAAAACAGGGACGTTTTCCAAGTATTACTGATTAACAGATGATGCAGAGGAATATTCGAATGTACAGCAGTGATGCTCTTCATTATTTTGCCTCTCTGTCGGTTTTAACCCAAAAAAAAAAAAAAAAAAAAGACTTGCTGAGCTAATGTGCTGAGAGAAACAAACATTACGAGTTGACTGAGCCAAAGCACTTGTCGGATAAAATTGTTATGACTGCGACCATCTGGGACTGCATGGGCTGTTTTGGCTCAAGCTCTGCCGCCACATCTGTGGTACGTTCAGGCTACTAACACAAACCCTTAATAAATAAAAAACAGGGAAACGTCACGTTGTTGCAGAAAGTAATGATAGATAATGAAAGCCCATAATGCTTATTCGGAGAATTAGTTATTTGGAGCCCACACACACGCTCGCTGAAGTACACGACAGCTACAATGTCTCAACTACTACAATTAATCAATATGCTGACAAAACACAGCTCCCACACACGCAGCAGCAGTGAGGAGGTGTGTGGCTCGTTTCTACGGAAAAAGGGATAAGTTAAACAAGAGGGAAATAAACGGATGACAAGGAAACAAGGTCCCTCCTGAGCCCTGATAGCAGGGTTCATCACGGATAATGGTCGACTGTGTCACGCTAGTGTGTGCACGTTTTTAAGTATAATGTACTCAACAAATAGAGTCAGAAAATACTCTATGTCCTCTTCTGACAAGCCAAAACACACATACTGGTAATACACACAGATTTTTTCTGTCCCTTTAATTGTGTGTTGATCAACCACAAATCAGTACTTTGAGTAACCCTTTAGTGTTGTCTGATATTCAATGGGTTTGAAAGTCTTGATGGTGACTGATACAGATTACTGTTGAGTCATAAGGGAATATGATGTGTTAGAAAAGTCATGTATATTTTTTTATTCATTTACTCTCAGAGGCAGTGCACGTTGATCAGCGTCACTGTAAATTCTGCTTTTCTTTAACTGGTCTTAAACTGGCTATTATAACAACATTAAACCACACAACATAAAATAAGAACCGCAGAAATCAAAACATGAAGACCTTAAAAAGCAGGATAACAAGCTCAGAGAAGTGAAGCAGCATCCTGCAAATCAGGACTTGTAAAACTCTGTCAGTAAGACAAAACAATATCACACAGACAATCAGCACAAGCAGTAAAACATGACTTTACAGAAGGCAGTGAAACCAAAAGGGATGCAATCTGACAAAAAGCCAAGCACACGAGAACAGACAAGCGTGTAGAGGTGAGGTCTGATTGTGTTTAAGCCAAGTTTTAAAGGATTTGTGCCATAAGATGGTTTCCTCCTTGGGATAGCTTTGTCTCGTCTGACTCTAGATCTTTTTAATCTATCTCCAACAATTTTCAAACACATGACTTTCGCAAAACATCCACAATATTGCAGTAAAAGAATTACACTAACAGGGTGTTTGCAAGACAGTGGTGCTGCTTCTATTTCAATTAGAGTGCAGGTACATTCACCATCAAGACATCTGAGTTTGCAAATAGAAGAACAGAGACTCCCCCGAACAACAGCTGGGACCTGAAGGGATACAGGTACAAAAACCAGCTCAGCTTATAAGGTTAAAGACACTCAAGAGGCTGATTCTGATTTCAAATAACTGTGATAGCACACCATGACTGTTGTTTTAAACAATTTTTTTCTTAATTTTAGGCTGCCAACTTCACAGGGACGAGAGATTACAAATGGCCTCCTGGATAATTCTGTTGTATGAACAGTAACGTTTATTAAAATGAACTCTCACTGAGAAATGAGCTGAATAAATAAAATTAATTTCATTAAAAAATCAAATCAACATGAGAAATTCAGATGTTGCCGTTTGATCTGAATTACATCCATTTAGTTGATTCAAACCAGCATTCAGCATTTAACTCCTCTGACAGGACAGTCTACATGATGTTTCTAGATTAATATCATAGACTTAAATGTCATGGACTTGTCTTCTGACCATTCAAAACACTACTTTATATATCGGTAGAGCTGGGCTACAGACTCAAGAGAAAATCAAATAAAATTATATTTTTGACCAAATACCTCGATATCACAACAATATTACAGGGTTAAGTATTGATGCTCTCACAAAATAATCACACAATGAGATCTTTGATAAATAATCACTAGTAATGTAAATATAATGACGAAGGGGGTAATGGCAAAATATAGAACACTCCCAGTGGTTCCCAACTGCTGGGTTGCGGCCAAAAATGGGTTGCGGGCTGGTGGCGTAAGGTAGTCACAATGGGCCCAGTGCACGCTATTATGGCGGGCCTTCACGTGCCCTAGTTACTAGTTATGAAGCACCCACACAGAGTTTTAGGTGTATACATATTTTACTAACAGTGTGTCTTACTGTCACTTTTATGTTATATTTGCTTGCAGATATGCCCAGCTTGTAGTCTTGATAGATTTTGCACTACACTAGTTGCTGTAAATCGTACTGTCTCATTACAACATACACATTACCCAGAAATCATCATTACGTATCTGTGTATGACAAAAACTACAAAAGGAAATGGGAAATTATTAGTTTTACAAAAGAGGTTTTTTTATAGTTTATGTAGAATAAGCATTTATTTTGTTATATATTGATCCTTTTTGAGCGTATGTAAAGAAAACAGCAGCATTTTTGATTTAACGTGAGTTCCTCTTTGAATGGCGGTTTATTTCCAGGTGGCAATGGGGCCCCTCCACCATACCTGCCTCAGTGCAACCACACTGCCTATATTTACGCCCCTGTCGCTGGCCCATTCAGAATGGACAGCAAGTGACTCGCAAACATGTCAAGTTTGTAAAAAACACACTTTATTTATAAGTACAGTAAATTTCCAGCACAGAGCTTTTATTTTGAAGTGCTGTTTTCAGCTGTAGAGTGAGTGACTAACCGACAGCTACTTGACAGAGACGTGGGCAAACACAAGAATGACGCTAAATGTATTAAACTGTGGGACCTGGAGGTAAAGACTGAGGAGAAATCTGGACCCTGTGGCTGGACCAGTTGGGAACCAATGGTCTAGTTAGTTTATAAAATTACATCACTTCACTGTAATGCAGCCTTTAAAACCAGGAAAAGATAACACACACGATATTATAATATCCAAATTCTAAGAGGATTTCTAGTCTCATATCACAATATCAATATACAGCTTAATCTACAGTGCACTGCTTTATATTCTGTAGGATCATCCTGTCCTGTGCAGTCAGACAGATGTGGAGTAAAAAGTACAATCATTTGCCTTTGAGTATAAAGCTACATGTGGATATATTCAAGCAGCAGAGATGGGAGTAAGTCACACATGTGCAAGTCATAAGCAAGTCTCAAATCACTGTGAAAGTCATTAGTCAGGTCAAGCGAGTCACAAGTCATACTCACAAACTCATACAGATAATATGAACTGTCACTGAGCACATTTACTGTCAGTACAAATCTGAGTCTTTTTGCACACAAAACATATGAAAATGTACAAGTACAGCTGGAACTACGAGTCAGTTCTTGAACCGATAGAAAATAAATAAATTTGCCATTATTTTGATGATCATCTGAGTTGTTTAAATACAAAAACATTTTCATGACTCCAGATTTTTTTTTGTTGCTTTTGCTTTTTATTACTTAGTCAAAATTTTTATGATGAGGTTTGAACTGTTGGTTGAACAAAAACAAACATTATGAAGGTGTCACTTTGGGCTCTAGGTGTTTACACACAAAACAATCAATCGATTAATGGAAATGATCAGCTGATGAACCCATAATGAAGATAATCATTAGTTAATAGTTTAAAATGAGCTCCACCTAGACCAACTACAGCAGGGAGACATTATCATAGTACTTCCACTTGTGATAATTTAAGTACATTTTCCTGATTACATTTTTAAACTTTTACTTAAGTAAGATTTTGAATGCAGAACTTTTTAGATCAGTTACTGTTACTAGAGTAAAGGATTTAAATACTGCCCTGAGCCCCTGCTCAGGGTGAAAGACTCCTCTCACATAACACACAACATAGTGACTTAGTGATATTCCTCCACTGTAGACCACTTTATAAATCAACATGAAAGCATCATAACGCACATGCTGATTAACAACCACAACAAAATGACTTCAGCCACAACCGAAGCTCAGACAAACCTTTTTCAAAGGCAAAAACTTGACTTGTCACATAAGGAAAAACACAGGTGACACTAATTTAGTTAATGGCAGCTCAAACCAGCTCAACTTTTACACCTGTGAAAAGCCAAAATGTCTGCTGTGACAAAGGTCCACAAACAAATACAGCAAATGAGTAGAAACACACAGCAGAGCTACAGCACACAGACACAACAGCAGCCTTAATGTCACAATATGTGAGGAGAAGCAGCGGACTGAGCCTACCTTTGAGAAGTGAAGAGGTGAAACTGTATCTCGGCGGAGACTAAATCCAATTAAAACTCAGGGAAACTTGTCTACCTCCATTAAGATCGACTTCATGGCACTTGGACATGTTTATTTTCTCTATAAATAATTCCTGAAGCGACATGAATGAAGTGTTCGCAGGTTAGTTTGTTTCTGGAGACGCTACATGACCAGCTGCAGGTGTTTCCGGTGATGTTTTCAGGTGAACAGTGCAGCAGGTGGCTGCTTCAAACATCCCGCCCCTTCTCACAGGGTGCGTTTGATTTATGTCTCAGTGAGTCCCTCCTGTGTTTGTGTCTAAAAAAAGAGGGCATGAAAATAAGATGTAAGACTGACACATAAAATATTAAAGTTCATAAGACAAGTGAGGCAAATAATTTTTGTAAATATTTTTAACACATTAACACATTTCATACCCTAACCCAACCCAAAGTGCATCAGATTACAAAAACACATGGAACAAATGATAAAAATAATAAAAGTAAGCAATCAAAAGCACATAGAATAGAAATAGCTAATATCATCTTTATATCTAATATGTATTTAGATTTTTTTGTCCGGTCATTGTAGTAACTTTAATTATATATTACAGAATTGTTTGATTTGATAAATTGCTGCTTGTTTTTTATTGTCCTTGTTTTTTAGTGTCCTTGAGTGCTCTGCAAGGTGCCCATAAATAAAATGCATCATTTGTATTATCATTAAAAGCCATAAATTCAAACAGGCAAAAACACAAAGAGTAAAACCGAAACACATGGAATAGAAAACAATTAAACAACCAAGTAAAAGAGATTAAAATGAATTAATTCAAAGTAATGATAAGCAGATCTTTAAGTCTTCAGCGAGGATATAAATGTGCTCAGCGTTGTTTCAAGTCTCAGCTCTTCTGACAATTTGTTCCACATTTGAAGCATCGAAGCTAAAAGCAGCTTCATCGTGTTTAGTTTTGACTCTGGGAACAACCAGTCACCCAGAACCAGTCATACTGGGAGGTCTGGGAGGTTTGTACTGGGTCAAGAGATCTAACCACAGACTGTATAAATAGGATGTGACAAGATACTTGGATCTAAACTGTTATCCTTTTAATGTCCACACTAAGAAAAAGATGATGGAAACTTTTGTCTTTGCATATTTTATGTCCTCGGGACAATAACAACAAAAATGTTTGTTTTTTAAACAGACTCTACCAAATGATTGAGTTGTGTACCATGTACTGTTTTAATACTTGTAATATATTAGTATATCAACATATATCAGTTTGTTACCATAGAATTAGAAGTATTAGCAGTACTAGTTTTATTTACACACATTTATTCTGGATACCATTACAGGAGTTTGAAAACATCTCTGTGATGGTGAAAAATTATACTTATATAATACCTTTCATCAAATATATACTGAGATAACATTAAATATATTAACAACAGTGACTATTTTGTTTGATGAAAATGTCTTTAATTTCTTATCTTAGCGTCTCTACCTTCACCATAAACGGACAGTTCAACTGTTTGGTATCTAAGAAGACATGCCCTACCCCCTAAAACAAACATCACTTTGCATTTTTCAAGGCTTATTGCAAACTAAAAATCTGAACACACTCAATAGCAATTAATGGTTTTCTTGCCAGTCTGAGGCGCTGCATGTGTAGTTTTCTGCAGCACAGGTCCATGAGAGTGTTATTGAACATGTGGTGCTCATCAGTTAAAAAGGCACATTAAGCTGCTAATTAGGCGATTGTATTTCTTCATCCTCGGGGACCTGCTGGCTGGGTGCAGAAATGAAGAGTCAGCACTGTT
Source organism: Epinephelus awoara (assembly GCA_035609425.1). Lineage (NCBI taxonomy): Eukaryota > Metazoa > Chordata > Actinopteri > Perciformes > Serranidae > Epinephelus > Epinephelus awoara. The sequence continues at coordinate 13,385,120 of CM069306.1, read as the reverse complement.
GTGAGCGGGAAGCTGAAGCAGAGCTGCAACTCTTCATCTGCACGAGCTGCACGTTCAATAGATGAACTCAATTAAAAGCTTAGTGGGTTGGATTGAAAATCTATATATACTCAGGTTTATACAACACGAGGGGTTCTGACTTAACATTTCTTCTGAGAACAGACAGTTTAAATAATTAAATATTGTTTCCTGTAACGTGAAACAAAAAATTAGAAGTACTGAGTAGTTTTTTTTCCTGGAGGATAATGACAAATCACGTATTATTAAAAGGTGAAGAAGTGCCATTTATTTTCACTGCAGGATGTTTTCCATAAACTAAACCTGCAAACAGATTTGATGAACAAAGCAGCAGTGGTAAAAAGCAGCACAGTACATTTACTAGTACTTCTACTCCACTACATTTCAGTGGCAAGTATTGTAAGTATTGTACTGTTTTCAACATTAAATTTTATTTGACAGCTTATGTTACTTTGCAAATGTGAAGTTATAATGTCTAGTTATAAATTAAACTACCCAACTGTCTATAAATAATCAAAATTAGCACCACATTAACATGCTGCAGCATTAAAGTGATGAACACATTACTGCATCAGTAATTATAATCCATGATTTAGCACTGGGCTGATCTGAATAATGAGTACTTTTACTTTTTGTACTTAAAGTATATTGTGAGATACTTTTGTAAAGTAAATATTTTTCTAAAGTAAGATTTTGAACGCAGGACTTTTACTTGCATTATTAGTGCACACAGTAGTGTTGCTTCTTTAATGCAAAGGAATACTTCACCCACAATATGACCACTTCTATATCAGTTAGTAATGTTGTATTACTTTGAATTCATGAAGAAAACTATACCCTAACACCTCTCTTACACAACTGGTGCAGAATAATCCAAGTCTCATTTATTCAGTCGTACGCTCAGAACCTCCCAAACTCGTGTTTTTGCAATAAAACCTTCTTTCTTAAAATCAATCATGAAATCAATTTGTTGGTGTTTTCTCTGGAAGCATGCAAGAAAAAAAAAAAAGTTTTCTTCACAAAATTCAAGGTAACATGGCACAACTGATTAATTTACAAACCGTCTTTGAGTAAAAGATCTGAGTACTCTCTCCCCGACTGAAAAGTAGATGCTTTCATTCACCATCAATTTCATATTTAAGATTTTCTTGCAGGTTTTTGTCTGAAGGTATTAAAATGTAACTTTTAATGTTTCCTTCCACCAGCAGAGATCAGTAAAACTCCACCACTGAGTTGGTACTGAGTATATTTCTGACGAACACACACACACACACACACACACACACACACACACACACACACACACACACACACACACACACACACACACATATGATGATCACACCTTCTAAAATGAGGTGTGTTTTCCAAAATCCTCTCTTGTCATTTGCTCCTGTTAGAGCTCTCATTCTTCTCCAAACAACCGTTGTAATTCATATTGTTGCCTTTGTTTGTGTCGGACCTCACAGCAGCCACATCACTGTAATAAATGATCCAGACACCCACAGCGGATTATAAACTGGTTTCTTCATGGCCCCATTCACCACATTATTGCAAAATGTTACATCATTAAATGTGATCCAGTGTGTGTCTTCACCACCACAGCCACTGTTTTCTAAGTCAACACTGCAGGAGTCTTTATTAAGGTCCTCACTGAGGCCTCCTCTCTGTCATCTTCATCATCTGTTTGTTTGGTTTGACCCGGGACTAAAATTAGTACAGACATTTAAATCTCCAAACTTCTGGCTTGAAAAAAAAGGTTAATTAGACACATAAATATTTCTTTTCTTTAACATTGTTTCTATTTCAGTGTTTCTATTTAATTGTTTTTACCATTGTTATAGAGTTCTTGTTCAGTTTGTTTTGTATGGAATACGTTGCTCTTAATGGGATTCTTTTCTAACATACACTCACCAACCACTTTATTAGGTACACCTTGCTAGTACCAGGTTGGACCCCTTGTGCCTCCAGAACTGCCTTTAATCTTGGTGTCATAGATTCAAAAAGGTGCTGGAAACATTCCTCAGAGATGTTGGTCCATATTGACATGATGACATCACACAGTTGCTGCAGATTTGTCAGCTTCACATCCATGATGTGAATCTCCCGTTCCACCACATCCCAAAGGTGCTCTCATAGATTGAGATGTGGTGACTGTGGAGGCCACTGGAGTACAGTGAACTCATTGTCATGTTCAAGAAACCAGTTTGAGATGATTTGAGCCTTGTGACATGGTGCGTTATCCTGCTGGAAGTAGCCATCATTAGATGGGTACACTGTGGTTGTGGTTGCACTTGGTTGTAACCAGTGGTTAGTTGAGTTCCTGTTGCCTTTCTATCATCTTGAACCAGTCTGGCCATTCTCCTCTGACCTCTGGCACCAACAACCATGCCACGTTCAAAGTCATTTAAATCACCTTTTCTTCCCCATTCTGATGCTCAGTTTGAACTTCAGCAGGTCGTCTTGACCATGTCTACATGCCCAAATGCATGGAGTTGCTGCCACGTGATTGGCTGATTAGCTATTTGCGTTAATGAGCAGTTTGTACTATCGGGCTTCTACCTCACCATCTGTGTCGCCAATTTCCCTTCTCCAAAATATCTGTAAGAATGGGTCAAAGTTTCTCCCATCAGGTCTGTTTCTATATACTTTATTTACTATACTTTATTTTCTTACTGTGTACTAAAGATGACGACCAAAGTGTGTTTTGTTTTTCTTTTCAGATGTCAGAGTTTGGTGCCAAGGATCTTTCGAGGCCTGAGTAGTGAAACTGCAGAATTTGCAGATTGTTTTTGCAACTCTAATAAATAAATAAATAAAGGTTATAAATTGAGGCCAAATGCTATTATGCAGCCTTGGTTGTTGTTCGTCACCTCTGACATAGTTAATGTTTGATGATGCATATATATCACACATTGTAGAAGAGGACTCATTACTGTACATACCAGGCCTTCGTGGGATCAGAAATACAAACCACTGTGTAAATATTCAGTAATGCCCTGTACATAACAGCCCCTCTGTCTGTGTAAGCTCATCATGTAAACAAAAGAGACCCTCAGTCAGCTTTCTGCAACATGTGATGTGAATTCAGGCAGCTGTCCAACATCTACAGACACACACACAGACACAGACACAGACACACACACACAGACACAGACACACACACACACACACACACACACACACACACACACACACACACACACACATCAGAGGCCTGGTGCAGAAACAAGACAGAGCGTGTGTAGAGTCTAAAACAAGTCTTTATTGGTCAATATACAGAAAGCAGTGGGATGACCACTAAAGAGAGAGGAATCCCAACCATTTTGTTTACAAAAAGAAAAAGAAACGGATATATAAAATAACTGTCTTGAACATTTTTACAGGGTTTGTTTTTATATGTAAAAGAATCTTTTTCTCTTTAATCCTTCAGAAGCACAATATGACAAAGGAGGGGGGGGGGGAGTGGGGGAAACAAGGCAGTTGTTTCACAATGATGACATCACAATCACAGGTGCCTCAAGGCCGACAGAGGGAGGGACGGGTGAACAGGAGACGTATCAGTTAGAGAGCTCAGAGGGAGTAATAGTCACTGATACCGTCTGGACATGATGAGAAGGTAAAGGGTGATTTCTCTGAGTAGGAATGGGAATGTCAGAGGAGTCACTTTAAGATCGTTTGAATGTAGACAAACTTAATGGGATTCAGTTTTGTCTGAGCAAGTTTACTTCATCTGCTTTAACGATGGTACAAAATGGAATTAATATCAATGAAGTTACCACTCTTGCTGAGAGTTGTGGTGACATTGTGCAAGGAGTGGCGACTTGATAACAACGGTGAGATAAACAATCACTTTTTTCTCCAGCATTTAGCTCTGTAGGTCTTCACCTGACTGTAAAGGGGCACTCCACCAATTTAGTTCAGTTTACTCGTCAAAAGGAGCACTACTACGTTGATGAAAATGTCATCTGTCTTATGAAAATAAGCTTGATGATGTAATTGGGGTTATCTTTGCTTGGACATGAGACAAACTCCTAACAGAAATCCTGCGTTACTAACGGGAGCGTTGCTTTCAAAAGAACCTGGAGTCGGTTTCACAAAGATATTTTAGTGAGGTGATCCACTGTGTTAGACCTGTCTTCAAAAATAACAGTTTATCGACATACACACCGATCAGCCAAAACATTAAAACCACTAACAGGTGAAGTGAGACACATTAACAAGGAGACAAGGAGGCCCCACCCTGGAGTAGGGGTACCTCTGGGGTACCTCTTGGGTACTGGCAATTTTATTTATTTAGCCCACTGTCACAAATCACAATTTGCCTCAGAGGGCTTTACAGCACACAACATCCCTCTGTCCTTGGACCCTCACAGCTGACGAGGAAGAGCAACTGAGGAGGGATCCCTCTTCCAGGACGGACAGATGTGCAATAGACGTCATGTGTACAGAACAGATCAACATAATACATTTACAATAATCTGTATGACAAAATGATACATAAAGAGAGACAGAGACAGTATATATATAACATGTATAATAATAATAGTAGATGTATGACTAATAATAACAGCAGTAGTAGGAGGTATCAGGCAGGACCACGGCAGCAGCGCAACCACGACCCACAATCCAGGCGTTGCCGTGAATTGAGGAAACCTTGACAGCGGAGCACAAAGGCTCAAATGCTGCCATCAGGGAGTGCAGCTGCCATGAGCAAGGGTGCTTAGTCTGCAACAATGGTTGAGTGGGTGACGTGTGTCAAGTGGCATCCACATAAATGCCAGGACCTCAGATTTCCCAGCAGAACATTGGACTGTAACGAGATCAAGTAACTACTTATCCTATTAAGGTTTGTGTGGGGGCTGGAGCCTATCCAAGATGACACTGGGTGAGAGGCAGGGAACACCCTGGACAGGTCACCAGACTATCACAGGGCTGACACATTCACACTCACCGCCAATTTAGAGTCACCAATTAACTTGCATGTCATTGGACTGTGGGAGGAAGCCGGAGTACCCAGAGAAAACCCACGCTGACATGGGGAGAACATGTAAACTAGGTACAGAAGGGCTCCCCCACCCTGGGTTCAAAACTAGAGTCTAATGCAAGTTTCACAAAAATAAAGACAGACTATTTTCACCCCAAAAAGTTAGCCACACTATCCCCAGGCTAACTCGGGACGCAGAGCCGAGTTTCCATGGTAACAAGCAGTGACACCTGCTAATCAGCAGCGCCGAGTGATGAAAAAGAGAACTTGGCTCATAATATGTGGTTTGCTAACAGTGTTGTGGGGCGAGTAATGAGACGGGAAGGAGTTCTTCAAAGACTGCAGTGGAATATACAGCAGTGAGGACACTGTCAGTCATTTCCTTTTGCCCGCAGAAGCTCTCCTGAGTCTGACTGATGACTCAGCAGAAATATTGAGCCCTGTCACGTTATGTATCCTCAGCATCTCAGCTCTGCGACAAGTCTGTATTGTGTGGAGATTTTATGCTACTGGAAGCTATTTGTATTATTGCACACTTGAATTTTCCCACTAAAATGCCCTGCAACCATAAAAAGGCTTACGTTAATTATCTGACCTTTTTAAGGAGGAGGTTTTAATGACTCTAATACACAACATCCCAAAGAAGCATCTCTTTAAATACCTGCATTCGAGGAGTTTTATCCCGTCAATGCAAAACTGCATTGGTAATTCCTGCACTTTCATCCTTAGAAGAAATTATTACCAAGGATTGCAATAGTAATGATTTGATTTCATTAACTGGCTCACATCTGTTTCTAATGAGACCTCAGTATCATAACTTGATGTACGGAGGCTGACTTTAAAGAGGACATTTCTCATGATAACTGGAACACAGCCTGAGGAGGCTCGGACACAGACAGCCAACACTAATCTACAGCTACTTCAATACAATTGCTTGCTACAGACTTATGTTACCCCTCTCCAGCTGAATAAATAAAGCTGCAACACACCTGACACTTGTTATAAATCTAACGAGACTTAAGGAAGATTTATGCAGTATTGTATTTGGGAGTGTGACAAAATCTGGAGAGAGTTAATCAATAAAATCATGATCATTTTATCCAGGAATATTCAACTGGACTCCTGTATCCAACAGATCTCAATTTTGCCACTGCAAACAAAACAAACTACAGTACAGTAGGTGCTTGGATCTAGAGTACGGTGCAGTGTATGATTGATATTGTCAAATTGCGTCCCCCTTGTTAACCTGGCATCCCTCTGCATCCAAAATAAAAAGACACATATAGAGAGACCTTCAGGCACCATCACACCGATGATGACGAACTTGATTGTGAACTGCAGGTAGATGGGCAGAGACTTGTTGGCAAAGGTGACTCCCCTGAATCCAGAAGGTATCAATCAGGAAGAGAGTGATGAGGTTGATGACAGTGAGAGCCGACATGAACAGACCTGCTTTGCCGATCTGTTCAGCCAGTTTTTTCAGTGTCCCCTGGAGGATCGACTTCTCCTTCTTTGTGTGAAGATGATTCCAGTTTGAAAGTTCGCAGACCAACATCTAGAGCCTTCCATGACATGAGTACCTGACATCAACAAGGGGTCTTTGTTGACGCTCTTCTTGACATGATCCGACTCTCCAGTCAGACAGCTCTCGTCAATCTTGAGATCGTTGTCAGTAGCAAGGAGGTCACCATATTTGACTTCTGCAATGTCTCCGACGACGATCTCTGATACTTAGATCTGATTCTCCTGCCCCCCCCTCTCGGACCACGATGAACTTCTACTCCTGCTCTGGAAGCCGTGGAACTGCTTCTCTTTGCTCCAGTCATTAAATGCTGTAACCAGGATCGCACAGACCACCGAAAGCAGGATGGCAGTGCCTTTGATCCATCCAGTCTCCGCCTCACCCTCCTCCTTCACGGTGCCAGCCACTATGCCACAGTTTTCTCTGTCACCATCGGGCGGTCTGTAGTAAAAAAGGACTGGCCTCCCAAAAAATACGGACTCAGTGGTCGGCCTGAGGTGCAGATCTGGCCTGACAAGAACTGCGTGACTTTGATGATACTTCACTTATTGGTTAAATCTCTCTGTGTGTGATTGGGTATGTCTGTACAGGTGGGTGGGCTCGGGATGAATTACTCTCAAGACTTAATTTGTTTTTACTCACAGATGTTTTATGCAAAGTGCAATGAAATTACTTTGTGTAAAATGTGCTATATAAAGAAAAATTTGATTTGATTTGATAGAGGGAGGGACAGTGGTGCTGAGTCGGACCAGAGTGTGGTGCTAGTTTGTCATCATGCCTTTACAAGCTTCAAAATTGTGTTTGTCATCTAAATTTGGCGATAAGTGGTGCATATTCTGAAAGCTAAGACAGTCGTGTTTTGTTTTTAGTAAATTGCCGAATTAGTTTTACCTCAAGACGTTTAAGAACTTGACACTTCATGCAAAGAGACACATATTTGAAGACCGTAAGTTTGAAGTCACAGTCAAAGTCTATCTTTGTGAAACCGGCCCATGTGCATTTGTCAGGCATATCTAAGAAAAGATGCTACTGAGTTGCATCATGGGAAGTGTAGGATCCAGTGTTTTTGGAGATTCACCCAATCTAGGCAATAAAGTCAGGATATCTTTGCCTTTTTCCCCAAATCTGACCCTAATGAGTCCAACATTAGCACTAAATTACTGGAGTACCCCTGTTTCTGTGTACTGGTCCTTTAGACTGGGCCCATAATTGCATAGAGGGCTCCCATTACCATGGAATTAAAAACAACAACGTAAAGACGGGATAACAGTAGCATTCAACATCTCTGTATAATTTCATCTGCTGAAAAAAGAAAGATAACTGATCTAACCCTAAACAGTAAGAGCTACAATAGGCCACAGTATGGATAGATTTGGTACACAGACAGATGCAAACAAACAGCTCTTTAGTTTCTACAAGTATCAGAACTACGATCAACTTTTTCCATCGGCTCATTCGCTGATGGAGCAGTGATCATTTTAGCTTCATAATACTTCTGAGAAATCAAAGGTGGAAGATACTAAACAGTTAATAATTCTGCTTTGTATATAAATTCAGGACAAAATGTGGAATGTACACGGTGAGAGATAAGATATCCAGGATGTTGTTTCTCTTTAGTGTCCATGACACAGAAGCACAGCACTGTGATGTACTTAGAGAAACTCAGCACTGATCACACAGACGAAACGGTTTGAGTCAAAGATGAGAACAGAGGATATACAGCGAGTGACAGTACAGCTATGTTATACCTACTATATAGGCCAAAGGAATTAGATCTGAAACAGTGTATGGATACGTAAACTAATGGATATGTATATGGATACATATTGCAGATAAGTCTGCTGATAACTCACCATCTTGTGGACACTGGGTTTAAAACATAAACAATATATCAGTAATCAGAGGACACGTGTATTTGCACGTATTAAAAGTTGGGATGAAAGCCGACATTATCTTTGTGTTAATGTAGGAACTGGAGAGAATTTGTGTCACTATATTCAAAAGTCTAGATCCAGTTTAATCAGTTAATCCTGCACATGTAATGAGGAGACTGTGCTTGTTTGATATTCATCATATATTTTGCCTCACTGACTGTGATGTGAATAATAATAATATACGTACAGACAATGTTTTCCAGCACTGCGGGGCAGCAGCTGATTCTGTAGTTCTGACTTTGTCCAGCAGAGGGAGATGTGTCATTAAAAATGACAACGTGGGAAGATTCAAAGTGTTTTGTTTTTTTCCAGCAACAGATTATAAATAATTTTATCAGAGATTTTGTTGCTGTGAGCGTGTGTGAGAAGATGTAGCCAATGTGAGGGAATGTCTGCATGTGTGTGTATGTGTGTGTGTGTTTCATAGGGAGAGATAGACGAACATGTAAAGAGTGTTTATATGTGCAGGTACATGGATGTGTGGTCAGTATGTTATGGAGGAACTGTCCCACTCTAGTTTTCCCTTCTGCATCCTCTCTTTCATCTCTTCTCTCTCTACATCTTCTCCACCCTCTTCGTCTTCATCACTGTTGTCTGACTCGGCACTTGTCATTCCTCCCACCTGTTCCTCCTCCTCCTCCTCTTCCTCCTCCTCACGTTCTTCTTTTACCTCCTCATCTTGCGCCTGAGCTCCTCTTATGTTCTAGAAAACAAAGCATGATTCAATAAAGGTAACCACACATCATAAATCCAGTTTACAGTGGCAACAACTATTTGTATATAAAATAGTACATAAATTATCTAACACCCAGAAGCTTGGGTGAAAATGTCATCCAACCTCCATGGGGTTGACAGTGATGGTGAGTGCAGAGTTGTCCCAGTCTTCTTCGCTGTCTTTGACCTCGTCCTCGTCTTCTCTAGAACCCTCCTGATGTGTGGCGTGAATCCTGTACACGCCAATCACCACAATCACCACCAGGGCGGCAATACAAACCACAATAACCACTGTGGCTGCTGGAGGTGCTGGTCCTAGAGGAAGAGAAGGAGGAGGAGGAGGAGGAGGAGGAGATACAAAAGACTCTGTATATTAAAATCATATTCATGGATGTACGGCTAAGTCTACACATACCGTACCCCCAATATTAACTGTGTCTGTGTGTGACTTTAATTTACATACTTAGTCTTAAATGCATATTATGTAATTTACGCTGCAAGGGGTCTCTAAATCAAAACAATAACATGAGTCATAAATTAGATTGAAGATCGTGGCAGTCTTCCTTGTGAAACAAAAGAAAATCTATCAGACATGACTTAGCCAGAAATCATGTTCACGGACGAGTTAATGCGTTTTATTCACGTCACGTTATGTCATTTCAATCAAATGAAATTGCTGTATTTTTCTGTGACCAGGAGGCATGTTCACGTGTTTCAGATGGGGAGAAATTCTTTGTAACATAGGTCAACATGTCACAGGACTCTGTTCACTGATTATCTGGCTGTATTTCGCTGCTAGAAATTAAACTATCCCTAGTTTTTATTTTTTCAGCACTCTGCTGCAGAATCATTTGGTCTCAGCTTTCCATAGCTACTGCATGGCAGCTTGCCGTGCAGTGGGAGGTAAAAGGGACCAAATGAAACACATTGTATCTTGAATAAAATTACAGATTTCTCTGAGTTTGAATAAAGTTGGAAATGTTTGGGTTAATGAGTACACAGTTCTGAAAAATCTTTAACTATAATGAATAACTTTGATTATTTTGTTCCAATGCATTGTTCTGCTGGGAAACCTTTAGGTGGCGACCTGGCTTCTAAATTTCCCAGGTCCCAATCTTCTCAAGGATTCTTGTGATGTGCCGGTGCCCCAGATGTACCCCTAATCCAAGGTGGGGCCTCCTTGGATCGGATTTGGCTCTGCCCTGTCGAGGCATGGACACAGGATGTCTGGGAGTGTCCTGTGGTGTCTGGCACCAATGCGTTAGTGGCAGATCCATTTAGTCCAGTGGGTTGTGAGGTGGGTTAAGGGCATGTGCCACAGATGCTCATTCAGATTGGGATCTGGGGAATTTGGAGGCCAGGTTGACATTCCTTGGGTCATTCCTGAGCCATGTTTGCAGTGTTGCATGGTGCATTATCCTGCTGGGGGGCCACTGCCATTGGGGAATACTGTTGCCATGAGGGGGCGTGTACATGGTCTGCAACTGTGTTTGAGTGGGTGGAACACGTCAGGTGGTATCCACATGAATGCCAGAACCGAAGGTTTCCGAGCAGAACAATGCAATGGAACAAAACAATCAAAGTTATTCACTTCACCTGTCAGTGGTTTAAATGTTTTGGCTGATCGGCGTATAACATACCTTTAAATAAAATTTCCTCTCTTTACAATTTTTGTTTTATTCTCAAATGTGTTTGCTGAGATTCAGGGGTGTACCACTGCAGTTAGATAATGCCTTACAGTCCAGCTACTGGACACTCAGAACAGTACAGTAGGTCAAAGCTGAAACTATAGGAAGCAAATCTAATAGAGGTTTACATATATGGAGTGTTAGGATAACTTTTCATTTCCAAATAATAGTAGTATATTTTTGCTGACAGTTGGTACAGACGATTCATCAGTTAAAACACTCTGCTCATAATCTTCACTACAGAATACATTGTAATGACATTGGTGGCTTACCTGACATGTGTGTGTTGAGAGTGTGTATCATGAGTGGGTGATGGACGGGTCTCATGTACTGAGGTTGGGCAGCCATATGATTGACATGTTCCACAGGTGCTGAGTGGTGAAGAACACTGACCTACAGAGGCGGGACAGAGACCATTATCTTTAAGAAAAAGAACCATAATTTACGCAACCACAAAAATAAGAAGATAAAAAGATGATGCAAGACAATGCAGCATGAAAGGAACTAACCGAGCATGGGAAAGATAACAAGCAAGATCCAAGCAAATGGAGAAAATGAGCAAAGAAACAGATAAATGACAGATGAACAGATACAGATAAACAGTCTGTGACGTGGAGAGAAGAAGAGGGTGAAGAGGAGTTCACATACTGCATTTTAAAGACATCAAACTGACCTCCAAGTTGAACTCATTGCTGGTGTAACGTCCGTTGAGTTCAGAGCAGGTGAGTCTGAACTTACGCTCACTCAAGGTGGCAGGTCGCCAGTTCCTGTAGCGCACCTGTCGCAGTGCTTGCTCATAGTGGGCCATGGAGTCCACACCTTGCAGGAAAAACATGTTATACTAAAATATGTCATGTAGCACGGCGTGTCAGTTTGTATCTGTAATATGTTACGACAGGAGATTTTAGGGACCTTTACAGCTGTCTCACTCTATAAAGAGTGGATGTTCATCTCATTGCTGGATAAAGGGCACAGCATTTTTAGAGGTATTCTTCAAGATTTTAATGTGGAAAGATGGCACCTTTTATGATGTCCTCCCACCACAGAGCATTAGTGACACACATCATCCTTCTTACCAGGGCCCCGCCTACCATATATTGATATTCCAGAGGTGGAGTTGGTGGCATCCAGGTGTTTTCCTAACAAGACACTGTGATGAATCTCCAGACTCTCTCTCTCCGGATTCAGTTCGTCGCCAATTACCAGCACATCGCAGTAGTCCAGGTTATGCATCACCTCCATCACACCTGGTCTGCGAGCTGTATGCATGCACACGAAATGACAGCAAATTAGTTATGTATGCAAATAGATTTAAAATGATAAATATTCAGCGCACATTCAGACAAAATAGCTTGTAAAAAACCTTTTCCTTTACCCACATTTCCTGTAACATTAACTGAAACATTATTATGATGCTGCTATGACATGAGAGTATCCTAACAACACAGGCAGCCTCTCAACTCACATCCTCCGAGGCCGTCTCCCTTCATTACTGTGCTGGTGATGTGAAGCTCTTTGAAGGGTGCCACACCCAGCGGGCCCCGCAGGTCACTGGCAGGCCTGACGAGCCGATTAGATCCTGTAATGGTGATTCTCGGTTCACTGGGCGGCAGGACCATAACTACTGACTTGATGTCTGGGATGGAGAGACACGTGTCCTCGCCGAAACACCTGACACACAGACAGAGAAGAAGAGCGAGGTTACAGAGCAGGACAGCACCAGTGTCACTGCTTCACTGCTTATCTGTCTTGCTTTAACTCTGTTGGTGTCATGCTGGCTTTTCATTTTCTATTTTCATACTGGAAAATTATTCATTTCACATTCATCATTGTACAAATTATCAGTATAACTGCATGTACATTCAAATAGCATTGTAATCACTTAAAAAATTCTGCAGTACATTTGATCACCATTTTACAGCCTCGCTCTTATAACATTAGCAGTTATAGCATTATATTGTCACTCAAGCACTCTATCAAGTCAGCTAAAATCTGACCTTCTAAGATTGATGTACTTAGTCTTAGTACTTAGTAATCTGGGGGGAAAAAAATCAGTTTTGGACTTTGAGGGAAATTGAAGTTGGCTTCTCCACGTATTTGTTGCATTTTTGTCACAAATAATTATCATCAAATGCAAATTGGGGAGTAAAATAAATAAATAATAAATAAAAAAATATCCCATTGTCTGCTCTTTGGCTGCCTGGCGCTAGGTTGCTAGCACTGTGTGAATATTTACGCAGGAGGTGTATTTATACAGAAATAGTAAAACAGACATAGTCTGGAAATCTCAAACTAAAGGCATATCTTAATATCTCACTGTAACTTACAGGAATGTTGATCATTGAATTGATGCATCGTTACACCCCTAATATTAAAAGAATACTTTGCAGTTTTTCAACTAGGTCTGTGTTACAACAGTATGTGGGGATAAACAGTGTTAAGGCACCCCGTGAGCTGCCATTTGTCTGAGCTCCCGCGGGGGAGCAAACACTGTTTATCTGCACACACTGTGGTGACAAAGACCTGTTTGAAAATCGGCAAAGTATCCCTTTAAAGCCCCGGAAATCTTGGCTTTAATTCTTAAGCATTTTCCCATAAGATTAAATATTCATGACAAAAGCAGCCCAACAACCAAAAATGAAGTATGGAGAAAAAACATCCTCCGTTATCTTGTTAAAAGTTTAACACTACAAAACTAGTACTTTATAAGGACCCTTGCTCCTTTCTGTGTGTCAGCCCTGGTAGTAACCAGCTATGCTCCTTCAAGTGGTTGCTTTTTAGTGAACCCTGGGTTTTCTTAGATCTGGGGAAAACTGCATTTTCCCACTCTGCACCTTGGACATCAATCTTCAAAAAGACCCAACATTAGAAACACTTATATCCATCGATGAATTTAAGGGCATCATAAAGAATGTCGTGACAGAGGCAAGTGCCTATTTTTCTTGAGAGGCCACTGTGTTTGAATAGCAGTTGTTCTATTGTGGATTTTTATATTATATGTTGTATTTGATGCATCTAAATGTGTTCTGATTGGCTGCTACCTTGGCCAGGTCTCTCTTTTTTCACTGTCAATGGGACTTCCTGGTTAAATAAAGGTTAAATGAAATAAAAGGTTGGGCGTCGGTGGCTTAGTGGGTAGAGCAGCTGTTGCCGCAGTGGCCCGGGTTCGAATCCAGCCTGTGGCCCCATGCTGCATATCATCCCCTCTCTCCCCCCACCCCCCTTCACACCTGTCTGTCCTGTGCATTAAAGGCAAAAATACCCCAAAAAATATCTTAGAATAAATAAATAAACAAATAAAGAAAAGGACTGTGTGGGTGTGGTTTGATGAGATTTGATTGACAGTAGTCTGGCAACATTAGCAAACAATCACCAACTGTCTTAAGATTCTGATGTAAATGTTGCTGAATCCTGATTGGTACAGAGATATGTGTGACATTACCTTTTGCCAGCTGAGTCCTGCTCATTTCAAACCATTAAGATGTTACGGTCATTAAGAGACCACAAAGCTTTGTGCTAATGTAGAACCTGATGACTCTTTGGAAGAACCTGATTAAGAAAATACATTTTCAGGGCCTTTATGCTGCATGAGTCGCATGACTTCGTCTGTCCAATCATCTTCCAGGACGGGATGATAAGGAATTACCACTTGCAAGGTTTGTTAAATGCCAGAACAAGCTGGTGATAAACACTTTACGACTGAAACCCTACCAAATGCCAGTCGCTTTATAAACACATATGTGGTGGAAAATGCATTAGACATGAAAGAGTGTGTGATTTGTGTATTGTGATGGTTTGGTATTTTGAAAGGCCTCAGAGTCCTTCACACTGGGCATGCTTTATGTGAGGAGGCTCTGGGTGTCTGGAGGTTAAGATAGGATGAAGACCTTGATGTTTCCGACTCCCGTGGTAAATAGTCCGGACAAAAGGTTACACAGCATTGTTTTACCTCCTCCCATGATGGCACGATTATACGAAACATCTAAGTGAGGACTGAGCTGAAGCACACATTTTCCACATCAGCACATAAATACTTGAGTTTGGTTGATTTCTGGTTTTGCAGGTCGAGCCCGCTGTACAAACTTAAACTGGTTTGATTTTATGTAAACTGGGTGAATCAGCATTGCCATTATGACACATTTATTTGTTACTCGCTTTGAAAGCACCGCAATGGACGAGGATGATTCGGCTGATTCATGAAGTTGAAATGAGGAATTATTTGTAAATGGACCTGCACTCGTAAAGCGCCTTTCTAGTCTTCCAGTCTGACAACTCAAACCGCTTTTTACACTACGAGTCACTGGTGGCTGAGGCTTCCATACAAGCGACTCAGCCGCCCCTTGTATGATACCTCCTTATTTCACTACAAAAACCTAAATAAGGTGGAAGAAGACAGGAGGGAGATCGCCAGGTAGCTGAAAGTTTCTGGTAAGTTTAATGACCATTGTTAAAAGCACGCTAGGCTACTTACTGTTGCCCGTATTGCATGTCTTTTCTAGTAAATCTCACTATACAAAATATGTGTTTTACTATTTTAAAAAGTAATGATACAGACCTGAGAAGACACCAAGTAGGCTACTCACCTATCTTTTACGTGGTTATGTCTCCAGTCTAATCTGGAGCACACAGCTGATATTTAGGTGGTTTGTTTACAGTGTAACAGGAGTGCATATTTAATGCATTCAGTGTAGATGAACAGCTCCAGTGTTGCGTAATGCAATGCAATAGCTGGATGTTTGTTTGCTGTTGGGACACTTTGTCGTTATGTTCCTCTCAGAAGTGGCAGCCTAGTCACGTGCAACTAGATCTAGTGGTTAAAACGGGTCTGGTGCAGTGTTTGGCTTAATATCAATCCACTTTGAACATTTTAACACTGGCCCAACCTTAACAAATACATGTTGATTCAAAGGATTTAGTTGCATGTTCATGATAATTTTGGATAATGTGGATATCACCTAGTTGCTCCCAAAGGCCCAAACATGACTGTAATGTCATTCCCATTTATTCACCTACTCAGACTGTAGTGGCCAAGGCTAACATATGGTGCCACCTGCTGCTCAGTAACCATTCACATGGACTCACACACCGATACAACAGCCATCGGGAGCAACCTTTTGATTAGTGGACGACCATCTCTACCTCTGAGTCTCAGTCGCCCATATTGTACTATCTGCTTTCTGAAAATTGCATCTAACAGCAACAAAATTCCAAACTTTTTCCAAATGATTACTATATTAGTGTCTGAAAAGTCCAAATTAAACTGCAACATCCCTGCCACTGGGGAACAGCAATGTATCAAGACAGCAGAAAAAGTTGCACTATTACAAAAATACAATATTGCAATAAAGTGATGCCTTAGTTATTAGCCTTGACCTCTGCTTTCACCCATACAGAAATAAATCTCGGAAAGGAAAAATAATCCATTTGAAAATAAGCATAACAGACAAAGACGGATGTCAGCTTTTAAGGTCTTGGATCCAGCCAGGCTTGTTTGAAATGCTAAATCCAACGACCCTGTCAACACTGAAGTGGCAATTATCATTGAACTACTCCTGCTGCTCGTCAGGACTTGTGACACAGAGAAAAAAAACACACACACAGCCTTCAAACAACCCAACACCTTCGGAAATAATTTAAAAAATATCAGCGATGTGTAATGAGACAACATATTATCGCTTTTGCCTCAGTCACAGACGGCAGATTCAACATATCAGCTGAGTGTAAAGGAGGATCTATCTGTCTTTATCTCGAGGGGTGCTGTGAAGTGTTGTTCAGAGTTAGACAGCCTGTATTGCAGCTCCCTGAGCTCTCCTCACTTTATCGACCAGTGCACGTCTAAGCTGATTTGACCTGTCTGCGTTCGCTGCTCAACAAATGAACAGGCGCTGGATGGGTGCGGAGACGGGAACAGACACACGTGCTGCCGTACACACATGCAGCATACAACTAAACACACACACAAACACAAAAACAGGTATACAAGTTGTGTGAGGAAGAACAAATACTTTACAAGTGAGGAGAAGCAAGCACACACACACACACACACATACACACACGCACGCACACACACACTCTGTCACACACAGATACAATCAAGCATGTTACACTGTATGTGATGCAGTTGTGAGGACGTGAAGTATTTCTCTTGGTGTTACAGTGCTGTTCAATGATTTACAGTTTACAGTTCACATATATCACTATATCAAGTGTTGCTGACTATGCAATGAGGAAAATATATCCAGTTGTGCCAGCAGAAGTCTGTTAATGAGTCAGTTAATTAGAGCTGGGTCGATTTCCGGTTTTGCTGGTCTGATCCGGTGTATGAACTTAAACTGGTTTGATTTTATGCCAACTGGTTGAACTGGCATTTGTCATAATGACACATTCTGGCTAATTAAAAAGTAGCATACAACATCAAGTTGTGCCATCTGTGTCACAACGCTAAATCCAACTTGTATTGCATGATGAACATATTGTGCTTGTTTATACTGTAAGCAGAATAACGCAGCAGCTAGTGTCTGATAGGCCGTGAGCTCAGCACAGCAACATGAAGGCGATCAAATTTGTGTTTGTTTTCTAGAAAGTTCATGCGTCTTTTTGGGGTGACAAGAGGACACAATGCAGAGTTAGTCCCTGAAGAAAACTAAAACTGCGGCAATATGACAACATTTTGGATTTAAGGTGATGAAAGAAAACTGCGCCATTTAGAGCTTAAAGGCTCTCTAAGTCTTCCTAAGCTTGAAAAGTTTTTGTCACATACAGCAAACATCTCCTCACGATCCACTCGCTACATGTCCTATAAATATGCTGTGAAAAAGTCTGGCCTCTGTAGGCAGCCCAGGCTCCGCAAATGGCAACAAAAATATTGTGGTCCAGGCTGCACCAACCAGCCAGCGCGAGACCAGCGAAAGCAAGCACACACACATGAACGCGGTGCCCATGTCTCACGATCTCACGCAAACGCGCACACGTGAACACGGTGTCCAGAGAGGCAGCTAGAGCTACAGCCTACAATGAGGCTAAAAGGTGAGCTTGGTAATGCAATGGGATAGTTGGACGCCTGTTTGCTGTTAGGACACGGTGTCATTATGTTCCACTCAGGAGCGGCTGCTGAGTCATGTGCAACTATAGTGGAAGTATGGTACAGTCGTCTAGTCCGGTGTTTGGCTTAATATCAAACTAGTTAAAACTTTTTTACACTGGCCCAACGCTGTTACTTGTCTATTACATTTTTCATATTTCCTGTGTGTAAGTATAATTTTGGCCTGATGACGGCATTAGAAAATGTACGGGAGTCACCAAAAAACACTAGCTCTTCAAATAGCATGGAAGGCCAGACATTTTTATGACACATTACTGTGGACCAAAGTGTTTGTAATTTGATTTCATAACAGTGTGGCTAGCACCTGTCAAGATAATGTGCTTTGGACAAATGTTGGAAAAACAGACCGACCGACATCACCGTCCTTGGCAGTGGACAAAGTCAATTCAAATCAAATTAAATCCAGAGATGGAATCACAGAAAGACACACAGAGGAAAAAACAGACATTAAATGAAAGACAGACAAAAACAAACCAGAGAAACGGAAAAGCAAGGACAAGTAGACACTAGCAAGATGGTCTTTCTGTTCACCCGAAGGCTTAATGTCCTTAATGGCCAGCTGGTCTGTTTAGTGGTTTAATAGTTTTTTATACTAATGATCCATCCTTTGCCATCTCCCTGGGAATTCTGTGGCTTAAAGTCAAAGACAGACACAACACATCTGACGGAGCCTTGATTTGATGCTTTAACCACCACGCCTCTGGCTGTTTTTAACTTGTGTGACTTAAGTTAACAAACTTGTCTTATGCATTATGTATGCATCATTTCACATCAGTGTTTTGGAGATAGTCAAAGGCCTCACACTTTTTTCAGCTCCATCAAACAGAACACCTGTAAAATGGACTTCCTTAGTGGTCACTTCCAAGATGTGTGTCCTTGACAGTTAAAATCCAAACACACACACACATACATATAAAGAAGATGAAGCAGCAGATCTGTACTTCGCAATGACATCTATAAGGTTAAATAATTTTTCTATGATGGCAGCAGTCAGGGGTGGACTGGGACACAAAGTTGACTCTGGCATTTTGACTCAGACTGGCCCACCACAATCGATCACACAAATAAAAGTCATATATATATATATATATATATATATTATATGATACAAAGTTGTAAATTTCTTTGAACATTTGAGGGGATACATATGAAAGAGAGGTTCTTGGGTTCTTTTTTGAGCATCATCACTTGATTCCTTGCATTCTGGTGAATTTTTATGCAACAATTAGTACCTTTTCTGCATCTATTTCTACACATACAGATATATTACTACACTTGACTCTTCCTGCTGTAACTTGTGTCACCTCTGCATCACATTTTCTGTCAAAGATAGTTTTACATTATGACAGGCTGACGATAAAATCATCGGCCGATGCTAATTCACATAACCACAGTAACTCTCTCCTGTATGCCTATTCATGGCAAGAGCTGAGAGGGAGAAATGAGACGGAGTAACTCTATGCAGCCAGCAAGTTGCTAAAAGGGTGTGAAAAGTCCGGGTTAAAAGTAATTTTCTGACCTGCAATTTTTCCCGTCCCCCTTGTGTTTTGTATGATCCGGTTCGGCACCCTTTTCTTAGCAGATGCTGTTTGATAAAGCTTCTGAGTGCAAAGGAGGAGGGGTTTAAAAATGTTATGAGGCCTGCCCAGTGTCAATTAAGGAAATATACAGATGGGTCGGACTACCTGTATTATTGGCTGTTCACAAAAAAAAAGACAGTTGTGTCAGCCCAGTGGGAGACTGCCCAGTATGCCAGATGGTCAGTCCAACCCTGACAGCTTCAGTGGCTTCTCACTTGGGAGGCTGGTTCACTTTGAGAATAAACTTTAATATCTCAGAATCTGATTCAAACATCACAGAAACAGAAAATCTAAAAACCCTCTGAGCTGGTAAAAAGCAAAGACAAAGGTTTGAGATGTGCTCTTGAGCAAGAGCAATAACTCACAACTGACCCAGCAGAGCTGCTGAGTGACAAGGACTGAACTGCAGGAAATATGAAAACATGAAACTACGTGAGTGTAAGCATGAGTAAAAACACATGTTCCAAGTATATGAGCACTTACTGCACTGAAGTGGCGATGTGTAGCCGTCGGAGGCCTGGCGTAGGGAACTGGCGAGAGTTAATGTAGGAGACCTTGGTCATGGCTGTGTTGATGCTGTCCAGATCCTCTCCCTCCACCACCAGCACAGACTGGGCAGGGTTAAAATGAAACTACACGCACACACGCGCACACACGCGCACACACACACACACACACACACACACACACACAACCATTATTTCAGCAATATCCCAAGTTTTTTCTTAAATTTATTCTTAAGAAACGTCCTAAGAAAAGTCTAAGTCAGATTCTTTACATGTTCTTATACAGCAGAATCGTTTGCATCCGTGTTCTTTTAGCAATGAATTACACTGTCCTCGTAAATTAAACGCAGGTGCCAGTTGATCCTGATAAGTATAGGTAATGCCTTGTCAATCGCCTTAAAAGGGCTGCAGGGCTGTGTGCACACAAAAAGGTTGAGTAGTAGTTATGAATGCCCAAATGAAAGTCTTAAAAGAGTGGAGCATCAGACTCAAAAAAATAAATATATAAATAAATAAAAATAAAAGTTTTGAGTGGAGGTTCTTTTAGTAGTGTTAGTATGTATGGGATGCAGCAGCAGGAAATATGCCATTGCGAAAGAAGACCTAAGGTGCAGAAATAGGTCTGCTTTGGACCTATAAAAGTATAATCAATCACTAATTATTGGATGGAGTGGTTCCCAGTTAACATCACTGATATGTTAATGTAGTGTATATTTTTTAAAAGATCGTAATGCTTTCTAAATTAATAAAAATATATATTCTTTAAATATTACAAATCATAATAATATGTGTAACCAAATCTTTTATTAATATTCAACTGTATAATTAATAAAAAACACAATAACTCATTTTTCACAAGCACGTCAGCACTCAAATGTGCGTCAGTGTGTGCATAGATTTTGGTCTAGCCTAAGAACAAAATCTCAAATAAACATTGGTCAATGTCAGAATCTTTGTGAAAACTGTGTATTTTAAGAAGAGATGTCCTTTTAAGAATGGTTGGTGAATGAGGCCCAATAACATTATGTCTTGGTTAAATGAGGAGATGCATGGACTGTGTTGTGCAAGAATTTCTTTGATATCAAAGGATGCATGTAACTATTAGCTATGTGGAGCAGCAATTCAGCAAATGCTACTTTTAGACGAAAAACATCAGCCTGCACTGCTTGACACAGTGTCTAAGTTATTCTATAGCACCGCCAAAATGTTAAGCAGTTACTATACTACCAGCCAAAAGCTGAAAGTGTGGAGTGTGTGTGCTCTGAATTGGAAACCTCGTCTCGACGTACCTTGATGTCCTTAGCGAGGCTCTCAAGGGAGTTAATATCAAGACCTTCTTTGCAGGCTTGCAAACAGGAAATAACCTTCTGGGTTTCAATGCGGCCTGGTCGGATTGTCAGACCTGACAGGCTGCCACGGAAATACTGTGTGAACCTCGGGGTCCCTACCTCCCCACCTAATGGAAGACACAGAGAAGAGGAGAAAGACATGAGTGGGTTGAGGACAGAAGTGAAAAGACGGAGAGGTGGGGCAAAGAAGGTCAGTTGGATAGAAACAGATTGGGTATGTCACAATGTCAGCCAATTCCTCGTCTCACGTTTCCTTGTCTGCTTTTTTCCCCCTGCCATGCTCTAACTCTCCTGTCTTTTCAGATCCTGCCACTCCCACCTGTGATCCCACCAACCCATCACCTGACCTCCTCCGCCCACCTGCTCCCACTTCTCCATTAGCCCAGTATCATACTATATACCTGCCCACGTCCATTAATCCTTGCCAGATCGTCTGCTGTGCTCTCGCCTTTGCATTACAGTCATTTTCTCTGCCTGCCTTTTGGACTCGTGCTCTCGGGTTTTGACTTTTGCCTGTTTTCGACCTCAACTAAACTTGAACTTTTATATTTTACCGGCCCGGTCTCAGAGTCAGTTTTTAGGTTCAAACCTGTTTTTACTGAGCCTTTGCGGGGTAAAAGAGACAACAACATGTATTATGTATGTCTTCAAGGGAAAAGCACACACAGTTTGCTCAAAATAACATCTGTGAATCTGCTTCAGAAAAAGCTTACAACACCCCAATGGATAGCGAGCTATGAAGAATTTAGAGGTTATTTTTCCCAGAGTTCACAAAGGAGGTAAGACAAGAGGTATGCAAAACAACTCTAACACGAGTTCAGACAAATAAAAAAGAAACATAAGTGAATCACAGTGATCTTGTGTTTTCACAGTTTTCTAATATCCAATGAAGTTTTCATTAGCATATTTTAGGATGGGAATGTTAAACTGATTTTTTTTGGAACAATTAAATACTTAAAACTAAACAAAAAAATCTTTTACCATGCAGGAAATATTCATTCTCACATCTCTGCATTTTTCTGTCTGTATGACTACAACCATACCACATGATTTGTGTGAACAGGTTCACAAATGCAAGTTAGTCTGCAATACTCAATTACTATATGACACACTAGCAACACCTGGCACAACTGCAGATATCCCAACACTTCCTGTCAGGTTTATGAAGTGAATTCGACGAACGAGTTTGACAGATGTAACGCATGCTTGACCCGAAATGTTGTGCAGCTGCCACAGAGCGAGAGAGCGAAATACATCCTTTCATGCTAAATGGAACCTCCAGTGCGAGCCCACACACTGGCACGGTCTGTGCGTGCACTGCAGTCTGTGGGGTCAGCTCCATCACAAATTCAGTCAACCCTGACATCTTCTTAAGAGTGTACAGCTTTTTTCATGCAACTCACCAGAGTTTCCTGCAGAAAAAGGCCGGCTCTGCCCTGCGGTGCAAATTTTACCACTTCTCATGAAGTGTGTCATTTTTCACCAAATCATAAAGGTCCACTCCACTTAACACAAATTACCTCCAGCATGTCTTTTGGGTCGGCTGTGGCTTAAACACTTTGACAAAGTTTGGGAAAGGATGGTCAAGTCAGGTCAAGTCTCCGTGATGCAAATAACACCAGCAATGAATCCACTCAGCCTACAATTATACTCTGTACTGTATCAGAAATGGCAAACACAAATATGTAAAAACCTGTTTTAAAATTACACATCTTTATGTTTTGTAGGCAGATTTTTAAAGTTTATAAAGCATTGTGTTTTCCTGTTAACTGAAATATTCTATTTTGAAAAGAATCTCTTTACAATATTGATATTGGTTCATAATAACTAAGAAAAAACATAACATTAAAAAATGTTTATGCAAATACAGAACAGTGTTTGGTAATGATAATAAATTGAAAACATACTTAAAGGACACTTAAAATAATTTAGTTTATCAACATGAATTTATGTTTGTTTTTTTGGATGGATGGATGGATGGATGTTCACAGCTGTTATTTAGATACTCATATGTTAAAATATTTGCAACATTGTTTAAAACACTCAAATAATTTGCTGGATCTGCCTCAGTGGTTCTCACACATATTTACCTTTTACATTTTACATTTAGCTTCTCATTGGTTAATTAAAAGACATGTGACCTATAACAAGGAAGTGTAACCAGGAAGTGTGGTTGTTTGCGAAGCTGCTGAAGTGTGGAGAAAAGTAAAGGGCTGGTTAAGAGAATATCCGTCTCCATCCAGCTGTGTACTCCCAACAAGAGTGACCCAACCACCACACATCGTACCCTCACGTCACAGTTATGAACAATCACTATATTACTCATTCTACTTGACCTGAGTGCACATTTGACACCATCAACCATTCCATCCTTCTCTCCAGCCTTGAAACCAATCTTAACATCACTGGCACTGCTCTCTCCTGGCTCAATGCCTACCTCTCCGACAAATATCAGTTCATCAACATAAACAATTGCAAAGTCCCCACTGCTCCCCTCTGCCAAGGTGTTCCCCAAGGTTCAGTTCTCGGCTCCCTCCTCTTTATCCTGTACATTCTCCACATCGGTCAAATAATCCGCCATCATGGACTTCAGTTTCACTTCTTTGCTGATGACATTCAGATCCACATCTCCACCAAAGCCATCACTCCTGCCAGTCACTCTAGCCTTACCAACAGCATCACCAAAATAAAATCCTAGCTGCAAACCAACTTCCTCAAACTCAACTGTGACAAATCAGAAGTTATCAACATCGACCCCAAATCTCTGATCAAATCCACCCATAACTTTTCACCCTCCATTGATGGCTCCACTGTACTCTCCTCCCCCTATGTCTGTAACCTTGGTGTCATCTTCGATCAAACCCTCTGTTTTGATCAATATATCAAACACATCACCAAAAGTGCCTTCTTCCATCTCAGGAACACTGCCCGCCTCCTTCCATCCCTCTCCTTTTCAGCTGCACAGACCCTCACCTACGCATTCATCACGCCTTCTATACATTTTTTTGAACCAAACCACTCATGAAACTTCAGTATAACCAAAACTCAGCTGCTCGTCTTCTCACACACTCCTGGACCCATGACCACATCAACCCTGTCCTTTATAACCTAACAACGATCCCCCAGCTTATCCACTTCACTTATAAAGCTCTCCACAACCTGGCCCCCCTCTACCTGCCTGAGCTCCTCCATCGGCACACACCCTCTCGCACTCTCAGGTCCGCTGATGCCAACCTCTTCCAATAAGCTTGAGGTCAGTGGACTCTTAAAAAGGCTCAGACAGGCATTTAAGTAGCATGCTGTATTTTATGTTTTGACTTGTGTCTTATGTCTGTTCCCCTGGTGTATTTTATCTGTTGTCTCATTGTTTTATTTTATTTGACTGTATTTGATTTCATCTAATTGACTGCAAAGCTCTCTGTGGCTGCTGTCTGTGAAAGGTGCTATAAAAATAAACCTTCCACGCTTATTGCTTTCCATTAGCATCATTGTTTATACACCATATTTCAACCTGCTGCAGCAAAATCTCCCCCACTGTCACACTGAATGTGTTCTTCAAAGTGCCTGAAAGTTGACAAAGTAATTTAGTTGTTTGAGGCTACAAACCTACTCAATATAACACAGGCCGGATGTTCTCCTCCTTTCCTGTACTCAACTGTTCTGTACAGTGAGGCTCAGGGGAACGGTAACAGTAGACGTTATTGTGAAGAGCAGCTACAGTACCAGCCAGCATGGGGCTGGAGGCATCCACTCTTTCAGCTCTGTCACTGTGAATCATACCAGGGTGTGTACACATGTAGAGGTGAGAGAGACACCAAACAACTGCCCTTAGCATGCTACTGTAGGCAGCAGATACTGATACTGCACATTTTACAGAGTGAGGTAATACAATCGTTCACCTACAGTCTTTTATCGTGTGTAATAATATCTACTTAATTAGTGTCAGTATGTGTGGAGGAAAGTTAGGCTCTCTACTCCACAATATTTCCACGGTAATAATTAAGTCACTTCAGTCTTTCATCTCACAGATTGTTTGTACTTCTGTTGCCTATGATCATCCGTCTCCTTTTAATCAAAGCACCGGTCCACTTTGTCACATGTTTATCTCCCGGTGCTCTGAGGTGCAGAGGGTGGACACTGATGATGCCGATGAAGGATGGTGCCATTTTAGGATGCAGTCCGTGTTCTCCAAGAACCATTAGGAGCAACAGCATATGATTTGCAGTAAACAACATTGCAGCATCTGGTATGCTTTCGGACAGCAGAAATTTGAATCAGTTCATCCACACTACACGCAGAATCATCAACAAGCTCGTCAAAATGTATCCTATGCTTGTCCCAAGGTTTCAGGATCAAATCAGCCCGAGCTTTATGATTGCAACAATTAGCACAGAATCAACCAATCTGTGAATTCTGCACAACCTTGCACTTATGTCAGATTAAGTTTTCCGCAGATTCAACCAATCATCATAGTTTCCTGTGAGTTTCAGCTATCACAGCAGTCCCCCGCATAACGCCACCAAACTCTCTCCACTGTTCCTGGTTGCGAGGAGGTGCGACACAAACATCTCACATTTACTAATGAAAGTTACTGCTAAAGACTGTGCAAGGCAAACAAGCCTTGTTTGCACCATTGTGGTGCAACACACATAAGAGTCATTGATTGACAAAACACCCTTCTACTGTTATTATACACATATGATTATCATTGTCATACACATATAGTATCATATATCAATATATACCTACAACATATGCTACCACAATTACTGTTGTTATTATTATTATTATTATTATTATTATATCATTACTAAAATTAATGTTATTGTAGCTATTGTCACACTGTCACTGTCCCTGTCTCTCTTTATGTATCATTTTGTCATTTGGATTACTGCAAATTTATTATGTTGATCTGTCCGTCCTAGAAGAGGGATCCCTCCTCAGTTGCTCTTCCTGAGGTTTCTACTGTACTATTGTTTTTCCCCGTTAAAGATTTACTTTGGGGAGTTTTTCCTTATCTGCTGTAAGGGTCCAAAGGACAGAGTAATGTGTGCTGTAAAGCCCTCTGAGGCAAACTGTGATTTGTGATATTGGGCTTTATAAATAAAATTAAATAGCTTAGAGCATAGACAACAGACAAATCACCATGACAGAAGCTTTTGTATCCAGATCTATTGCAAGTGTTGAAAGAATCAAGGTGAGTTGAATTAAAGACGCAGTTAGCTGTTATGTTAGAGCATAACTCACAGATTCAGAACAGTACTGTTATACAAAAATATTACAACTACTTTCGCTAGTTTCACTTGCTTCTGCATTTTTGTTGCAAACAAATGTCTAAAAACATTTTTTAATAAAAAAGCTGTAGTGAAATCAAGCTGCAGGTTGCAACAATCTCACAAAAAAGCCTGTGAAATCCTGGAGGGACTGACTGATTGACTGATCTATATTTCTTCTTTGTATGTAGGGTCAGCTTAGCCTTAAATCCAAAAACACACACACCTTTAACTGTTCTTTCTATTTTACATCGAGAGCACAACCCCAAACTTATTGACACAATGCAAAATACTGTGATAATCTATTAGTGAGCTTTGTTGATATCTGACAACTAAATTGCTGTGGTTGCCTTTTAGTGTATTGCTTTAATATGGAAGTACATCACATGCATATAAGCTGATGTGACAGCTTCAGAGAACAACTTTCTATAACTACAGTTGTTCCAGAATAATTTCCAATGATGTGCTTTTCCCAGCTAAAACAAATCAGAACAACTTGATCATGCCGCTGTTGGAAGGCTGGCCTCCCCACTTGATGTCAAACTTGCACACATAATCATAATGACCAACAATCTGGGGTGTCGGTGGCTTAATGGATAGAGCAGGCACCCCATGTACAAGGCTGTTGCCGCAGGGGCCTGGGTTCAACTCTAGCCTGTGGCCATTTCCTGCATGTCACTCCCCCTTGCCCTCCCCCCTTCACACTGGTCTGTCCTGTCAATTAAAGGCTAAAATGGCCAAAAAATATCTTTGTGAAAAAACAAACAGACAAACCAAAATTTTGATTTGTATTTTTCACTCCATCTGTGCCCACCAGATCTTGTGTACTCACAGTGTCACCTGCAGGAACTAAGAATATCATCCTTATTATATGTTTGATTATTCTTATTCATAAAAGGTGCTTGTGCATTGTTACAGACATGGTAAGCATTGTGTTTTTGTGACGACAGTTGGTCCATGCAGGGGCTGAGTGAGAAATTTTACATCTCCTCCTTTTCTCTCTGAATTTTGAAATACTCGTCATTATTCTGCCTTTTAGTCTCCTTCTTCATCCCTCTGACAAATGCATCGTTGAAAGGTTTTCATCACGATGATGTCTTTGTGATTCAGTGACTAAGTGTGAACTGGAGTGAACTCTTGGATTGCCTGTGTCTAGATGTGCATATTTGTTTTTAAAGATTCACAAAAAAGAGAAATGAATAAATGGATGGAAGAGGAGGAAGAGGGCACGTCACGTGTTGCACGGCAAGTCTTGCATACATATTACCATACAGGGCATTCACAACAGTGATCTTTTGTAAGTAAAAAATCAGTGCTGATTTACATTGAATAGCTTAATAAAATGAAACATTTTAATTATTATTTTGATTTGACGTAATACTGTGCACTGAATAAGTTAGATTTCAGACATCAGTGCCATAGGATGTTGCACGTTTTCACCCTTTGGGTGTAAATGAAAACATAAAATCCATTCCTGTCTAATTTTTTGGCTTTAGGCTGCACAGACCTCGTTCTCTCCATTGTGGTTCCCTTCGATTCTCAGGTGATTGAGCCCACAGATTTCATCTTGCTATTTTCTTATGCCTACCTTACACCAGAAGACTTTAAGAAGACTAAAGTTTGACACTCTCTCACATGTGAGTACAATGTTAGATTTCAGTTGCATGCTATAAAATTTTGCAAAGACAGGGATCTCGCACAGTCACTATTGGCAAGACTAAAACTAGATTCTGTTCTGAGATCATTTCCCCTGGTGGAAAATAGTTCGCCAAACTTCCTTTAAGAAACATATTAACAATTCCTTATATATCAGCAAAACCATATGACTCTCGAAACACAAAATTAAAGGCATCATAGTTCAACAGTATTCTTTTTAATTTGGCATCAGTATAATCCATAAAGATATGCTGTGCTTGCGTACAAACTTTACATTTTGGATTTGTCGCCAGCCTCCACTGGTTAGCTGTTATGTTAGTGGGAGGAGACTGTGGGAATGAGAGGTGAACCATTACAAAAATTAAGACTTCCCACTAAAGTAAGTGCTGGTTGGTGGATCAGATACACGCTGAAATAAACACTAGCCCTTTTTAAATAGGAATTGTGCAAATTTGCAGGAGAGCCCAATCAGTCCTCGTTCAGCATTGACAGTATAAAAACAAAATTGGGGAGTGCAGCAAAATGCCCCAAACCCTATTTTTGTTCATACAGAATGCGCCTTTTTCAGGGCAATGGGGGGCGTGAGCAAGTAACAAAACGTGTAGCTCAGTGTGTGACGTAAACAGTGACATGCTCCAAGGGAAGCCACGGCTGGTCAGTCCTTTGGCGATTCTCTCATAAGTTGGCCCGTCCTTCACTGTTCCCGCCATTTGACAGTTAATGGCCTCTTCGTTTGCAAGGGCAAGGAGAGTGCGCAATGCCTTGTCTCCCCAGTTGCTCATCTTTACAGGTTTACGTTTCCTCTTGCTACTAGCTGCTCATTCCTGCTATCAGCTGTTTCCTGTTAGTCCACCGCCAGGGGGTTGCACGTGTGGCGTCATCAACAGCTCCTCCCACAAGTCATAAACAGCCCCTCACGTGGCGGAAGGGTGCCTTGTTCTTTTTAAATCAAAAAGGTTCCGCCAATATGTCCACCCTACGCGGCGGAAATTGGGCACCTCGGATCAACTCACCAATTTGGCTCTGTGTGTCTAAACGCTCGCAGCTTGCCTGCAAAACGGCCATTCGCTGAAACTCTGGCAGTGTAAAAGGGGCTACTGACTCGTGTTAACTCCAACTTCACCAGTTTCTTTTTCTTTTCCCCAGTCCAAAAGAACTGAGACTTGAACCCGGTTTGCTGCTTCCTCTTTGGTGCTGGAGAGAGCACAGCTATTGGTTGTTGTAAGTGTTCATGTCACTGAACTTTACTCTTTGCATGAGCCAAGACTGGAAACACACACTAATGTTAAACACGTTTGATTTTGTCTGGACATCAAAATAAGAAAAAGAATGACGTAAGATGTCTCAAGAACTAACAACACTGACCAACACTGAAAAGTCATTTGGTGTAAGGCCCCATTACTTGTTGAGACACACATTCAGAGCCCCCACACTCCCACATAGTTCATGAAGTGTAAGGTCCAGAGTAATGTGTGATTATATTTTACTGGATTTGTGTATTATAAGTCAGTAAATCTGGTTTGCTTGAGGTTTTCAAGGCTCCTGAAAGGCTATGAATTGTCACACAAACAGGTGTACCCTACAATATTAATAACTGCGGCAGTTCATTTCGGTGTTCCAGCTCCTTGGGTCTTGTATTGTACGTGCTAGCTTAATGAAACAGAGCCATACTAATTAATATGACACCTGTGCTGCTCCTGCTTTGACGAGTCAAAATGAAAAAGCTCTGGTGGATTACTGTCAGTCTGAAAACAAATATTGGTTGTTTAGAAAAGAATTAGGATATAAAATATGACTGTTCTCTTCTCATTTTGTGTGCTAACAGTATGCTGAAATAGTGGCCAGTGTGCTTTTACTTTAGCTGCAAATGATTTAAAACTTACGGCTGATATATGTTGACTGATGCCTTTCATTATCAGCATAAAAATAACTCCTGCTCTCGATGCCTACTCTATGCTTCATTAGTTAAGTATGCTGTACTGCGAGGGTTGCTCTGAAATTTCACACCCACTTTCCAGTTGCACATGAAATGAGATGGCAAACACATTTTTCCCATCCAAACAGCTTGTTTCGACATGAAACTGCTTAGAAAAAACCTCCAACAACAACCAAACCATTTGCTTATTAACCTTGTAAGGCGACACGCGTCTTCTTTTTTTGCTTTCAGGGCAGTGAAAATACAGTCTGAATGCCTTTCATCCCACATGTCTCATCATTATGTTGTTGATTGTGGGGAAAAGGGGATGGAGAAATGAGAGACTCTGAAAGGCAATCTTGCTCGCTAATGGCCTGCAAAGTTATCAGTTGCGGCTTAGTGAAGCTTAAAGCGGCTTCATTGGGATGTAATAGCTGGCAAAGTTGTCCTCCATTCACTCTAGCTAATCCTTCCTTCAGGGCTTTCTCTCACAATCAGAGATTCATGGAAAGAGGCAGAAAGAGAGGCCTGTATGAAGCAAGGAAGAAAATGATGACGACAAAAAGAAAATTGCAATCAGGCACAGGCTGAAAGGAAATTTAAACGGCAACCAAAATGCCATCAGGACTGAAGCTTTGGATGAGGCTGGTGAGGGTTATGAGCGTGATTTAGGCACGCTGCAGAGCGGATCACTACTGTCTCATTCTGCCCTCCTGTAAAGCCCTTTTGTATAATTATTCAAGTCATAAACATGACAGCAGGGCAGCTCTTATTCATTCCAATGTGATCACTGCTCGCTTTCTTTCCCTGCCGCTGGAACTGACACGCAGAATTTCCTGTTTGATACCCACTCTGCTCGTGCCTCTCCATTTCAAAGAAGAAATACTCGTAGCCCCGGGGCATAAATCTTAATCTCTTTATTTATCTTAACAGAAAGTCTCCTGCTTCCCCTCTCTCTCCGTTTGTGCTTCAAATGTAATTTTCAACATCTTTTGGCTGATGTGCCTCTTTGTTGATGCTGTTTCTCTGTTTGCCATATGCTACCACCCGTGTCCAGGGTGTTACCCTTTGTATATTAAAGGGAAAGCGCACCCCAAAATCCAAAACACATATTTTTCCTCTTACCTGTAGTGCTATTTATCAGTTTGAACTGTTTTGGTGTGAGTTGCTGAGTGTTGGAGAAATAGCCGTAGAGATGTCTGCCTTGTTTCAAATATAAAGGAGCTAGACGGCACTTGGCTTTTGGTGATAAAAGTGTAGCCAACAGCAATGTCTCTTACCAGAAATCATGAGCTGGTTACTCAAGATGATGCACAGAATTTGTTGTGAGCAGTTTCATGTAGGAACTATTTTCTTTACACCTGCCAACTGCATCACTGTGCAGAAGCATTCGTGCATCTACTGCGAGCTCACCTAGCACCACTGAACTAACATGGACCTGCACTTGTATAGCGCCTTTCTAGTCATCCAACCACTCAAAGCGCTTTTTTACAACACTAGTCACGTTTACCCATTCACACATACATTCAAACACTGTTGGCTGAGGCTGCTATACGGGGTGCCACCTGCTACTCAGCTTTTGACGGAGGAACAACCGTCAGGTGCAATTCTGGGGTGTCTTGTTCAAGGATGCTTCGACATGCAGGCTCAAGGAGCTGGGGGGTCGACCCACCGATCTTACGATTGGTGAATAACCTGCGCTCCCTCTAAGCCACAGCCACCCCGCTTATGCTACAGTTCAGCTGAGGAGGACGCCATTAATGTTTAAATTTCGCCAGCCTCTCGTCCATGAGTAGATGCACGATTCCTTTTACGCAATGATATAGTTAGTGGGTGTAGTTTGGTAGAAATAAAATAGCTCCTACATGAAACTGCTCACATCAAGGTCTGTGGATATCTTGAGTAACCAGGTCATGATTTCTGGAAAATGACACTGCCTTTTACTTTTTTTTTTTTGTTGTTTAGTGCCGTGAGCACCACAAGCTGAGTGCCATCTAGTTCCGTTATGGAGAGAAGGCAGACATCTCTACAGCCGATATCTCCAACACTCTGCAACTCACATCAAACAATCTAGACTGATAAACAGCACTACAGGTTAGAGGATATGTATTTTGATTTTGTGGTGAACTGTCCCTTTAAGAAAAACCCCAAACAAACATTATATTTCATTACACTTTAGGCATTAAATGCCCAGTCTGTTCTCAGTTTTCTTTCTGTGCCAAGAAGTATGGGTTACTGTTCAAAATACTTGGACATGTCTAAATACAGTGCTTTTCTCTCTCTCCCTCTAATTTTGGAGTGGTACAAATTTAGGCTATTTTGTAAAATGCGGTACAAAAGTACAATTTTATATTGAAACTTCCAAAAGAAAAAACAAAAAAATGCACTTAAAAACAGATAAAGGGAGCAAATTAGTCCCTAAATTAAAAAACGTTCCTTCATTCCCTCATTTAATGTGTTTTTATTTCTCTTTTACCTCTTTGTTAATCTGGTTTCATATCAAGCATTTACAATACTAAAGCAGCTGTAACTAACAATATGCAGTCATAAACCAATTACTTAACAGAACAACCGACAGTTCTTTTAAATGAAACAATAAAAATGATGTTTTTCCTGTGCTGGTGTGGCTCCCATTTTGTAAAAATGGGCCCATAAATAACTGTTTTCTTCATTTTATGTGGAGGAAATAAACACCACAACCTCAAGCTGAAAAGGCTGCGGCATATAAAGCAACTGTCAGAGTGTATAGTGTAGCTGTAAACAACCCAAATGACACAATTTAATAAGAGTTGTGTCCCATTCCTGCCTGATTTCAGCTTCTTTAATGCAGTGAACAAATTTCTGCATGACTTTAGAGCTACCGTGTATTTGTAGATAGACACAAACACACACTGACCTTGCCAGCAGGCACCCACAGTCAGTTGCGTATCAATCTTGGCGCTGTGGATGGGCCAGTCATCCGTCACCAGGTAGGGTTCATAGGTGACACCATCCACAAACAATGTCACTGCAGGAAATTCCACGTTGATCACATAATAGTGCCATTCCTTGTCACAGATCTGTAAAGGAGAGAGAGGTTACGGTGTTATTAAGCTGCAGTACTTTCTGCTACATGTCCACTTCATGCATTCAAATAAGAAAACATTCCTGGTTTGCACATGAACAAAAATAGGGCAGCTTTAAAAATACATTACTCTGGCAACTACATCTCTTTTTCTGTGGTCTTATTTAGGTTAGGAGCATTTTTCCGTGGAGGATTATGTTTATAGGGAGGCTGTTATGAAGGTGATGTTTACTCCAAGCCTGGAGCTGAAACCGAAGGCACATCCTTGAACGCTCCCCGCCTTCCTACCTTCAATGAAAGAGAAGCAACAGCTTCCTCTCCACTTCTAAGAGTCACTTGCTCCCTGTCGTCAGATAGCTAATGAGGTTTCTGTCTAATGAGCTGTTCATTAAAGACACGCGATGAGTGACAAACATGGCTGCTGCACTGCCACACAAGTTTTATTAGCCATCACAAACATTCTTTGGAAAACTTGTAGGGACACATCCTGTTCTCGCTTTTTTTCTGCCTGCCTCCCTACCCACCACGAACACACACAAACACACACTTTCCCCCTACGCATGTGTTAAAACATATCTGCCACTTTGCTTGTATGACTTTAGGGCTACAACTAACGATAACTCTGCGTTCACTTCATATAGGATAGAGGGTAAAGATGTGAACGATATATACGTCTATGACAAACATAATTGCCACAGTGGATGTTGCCGTTGTATGTTTCTGCAAATCACGGATATGTTACATTTGTGCATTTCATATGAGGCAGATATGCTGAACATTTCCAATTTCATGTTGTGACAGTGCATCTCAAGAGTGGAGCCATCAGCCCCAAGCTTAACTCTATAATCTATGACGAGAGTATTCCTGACTAAAATGAAGCTTTGCCTTAGTTCATGCAGGACACGGAAGTCATAAACCCTTCCTGTAATCAGCTGACTGGATCATTGCTTCTAATCAGTCACACACCAATCACAACCCATTCTCACAACAAGGCGGTCCAAAGCTGCTGCTGGCTAAGCTTTGCTTCCTCCACCCCAGCCTCCACCTTCTGAATTCAGAGTTCTAACATGGTTCAGGTTAAAAAGGTATTTTATGTCTTGCTTTGGGCCCATTCTTGTGAGAAAATACCTGCTTTTGTCACCATAAACCCAGCTGGAAATATCCTGAACTCTTGCCATAAAATCCCTGCTTTAGTTGCTACAAACACAGCTGGAAATGTCCCAGACTCTATGACAAAAAAATACCTTCTTTTGATGTTACAAACACAGCTGGAAATGTCCTGAACTCTTGTCAAAAAATACCTACTTTTGTCGCTACAAATACAGCTAGAAGATGTCCCAGACTCTTATTAAAAAATACCTGCTTTTGTCGCTACCAACACAGCTGGAAATGTCTGATATATCTTATATGTCTTGACATTCTCTACATCAAGTTGAATTCACACGTTAATATCCATGTCTTTGGTAATCCATAGATGGTTGTGTAAGAGTTAAAAATACCAAATATTGACATTATAGCACTTTATCTATAAATTAAAATGCAGCAAGAGGGTTGTGGGTTCAAACCTGCTGGCCGGCTTGGGCCAGCCTCTCTTGTACCCTGTCTCTACTCCAATGTCAGCTGAAAAGGATAAACAGTTACAGAGAACGGATGGAGGGATGGATGTTCCCCTTTTCAGGCACGTCTGTACCATTAAGAGCCTAATCAAATATATCAAGGCTTTTCAGTTGTAATTATGGGTTAGAGTTAGGGACATGATTGCCACTGACAAGTCGGTAAATAGCTACAAATAGTAAACTGGTAATTATAATTACTTTAGTATGACGTGAATGTGGCGTTTGCTTTGAGTCTGACTGGTGACCGGGACAAGGTGTACTTTTTTTGGCTCCAGTCCACTGACACCACAAACACCCTTAACAAGTACAAAAAATAAATGACCCACTCCCCATCCAGACCAAATATGGGGTATGGACTGGCAAATGGACAGGCGCCAGCATGCTGCACTAACAACAAGGCGCCCCCAACTGCTCGAGGCATCCATCCCTCCCCTTATGCATGTATAGGTCCTGTTTATGCATGTGTGTGTATTTTGTGTGTGTATATGACAACAGAGTGAAAAAAATTGAATTTCCCTTCAGGGGTTGCTAAAGTATTTCTTCTTCTAAATGTTGCTTTCACCTTTTTTAACAGCCCAAAGGATGAATGACACTTCACGCGGCCCTGAAAGCAACAGCACATAAGTGCCAGAGTGCCTGTTATCTGAATCACACATAATCTAAATTTAAGCTGTGAGCGTTCTTCCTTTTAAAATGTTTTAAAAGTTCTTAGCAACTTGGTGAAGTCTTAAAGGATTTCTCACATTATTGTTCCTCCACTTATGGCTATTACATGCGTTTTCCTGTAATCAGTCTGCTGTGAAGGATTCGGTTGAATTAACAGCAAACGTCAATCTATTTACACTGAGGAGGAGAATATCTGCTAATTTGAGATGCACAGGGAGAAACAGCAGGAACAGATACAACATAGATAGATTTCCATTTTGTGAGATTTCTCTCCAAAGCTCCACGGCCACACACACAAACATACACGCTGGTAGTTTATTCTAGCTGTGATATGCACTAATGGGGTTGAGACCTGTGCTTGAGGAACCAGGAATCCCCAGGGATGTTCAATTTAGAAAGTAGAGTCTCAGCCTTTAGGAGTGTGAAGGGACAGAAATTCCCTCAGGATATTCCAGACACCCCTCCCACCACACAGTATCACAGTATCTCAGCAAACACTGCGATAAATATGCCTAGTTATATGTTTTTCTCTTTCTTCCTTCTTTGGACAAAAGTAGATCTAAACTTTACAAATCAAGGCGCAGTTTTATCTGGCTCCAGCGACAACGCTTTGGTGTTCAGCAAAACGACATCTTGGTGTGATCCCAATTAATTGTGAAATCGCAATCTTTTGCCACAGTCTTGGTCCAACATGAGGATGAACAGTTTGAAAATTAAAATCAGAATACATAAAAACTGTCAAAGTGGAAAAGCATAACTTGCTCTGTTTTTCAGATTCCTGCACTGTACTCAGATTGAGATATCCGATGTTTCTAAGCATGTGTTATTAACAATGACAGTGTGTTTTAGTTTCATCAGCTCGCGTTCAGGGTTTGTATGTGTACTGCACTAGACAGGCAGAATGAATTGCCACTTTCATTTAGCTGCTGGCCAGCTGACTGCCTGCGGAGGTCGCTGAAAAAGACAGACACTGAAAAAGTAGACTTACAAGAGGCATCTCGATCTGTCTGAACTTGCTGGACTTTGACATTAGTTGCAGCTCCCTTTGTTGAGCTTGATGTTTTTCGTGCTGTCATTATGGGCTACAGTAATGCTGCCAGAGCTACAAGACATCTGATAAAAATTCATATTGTTATGTGTGAAACAACACATTTACACCCAGCTCAGTGAGGCTGTATTTAACAGAGAGCTTAATGCTCACAATGACACGAGCAATATGCAGATGTTTAACAGGGATCATGTTTTTAACTGGACGCAATGTAAATGAATGAAAGAGGGAACATCTGATTTTTTCAGTTTTTCCCAATGAAGATGTCCTAACCTGCTCCATGTGTCAGCAAACAGGTTAATGGTACATGTCCACAGGGGCATTTTTACATGTGAGGGGTCGCCTTGCTTCAAGCATTGGATGTTTGCTGGATGTGCCAGCTGTCTGCTCCCAGATTTGAACTGGACCAACATGGCGGCTCATTCTGATATCTGTCTTTATATTACAAAAACATTCACTGAAATGTGTTTCTTAAAACATTTGATTTAAGAGGGAAGCAATGCAGTTGCTGAATCTTTATTAATTTTAGATCGACAACTGTTTGTTTTAAAAGGTTTTTGGGAGTTATCAGAGGTGTCGAGTCGCACTGAATGCCCTTAATTTGTATGAAGTAGCAGAGACTGCTTACACAGACAATGAATGTTATGTGTTTGAAAAAAAATGCTCAACCTATTTTCAGAGCAACAGCATGCCATTGCTTGGACTTTAGGATCCCTAAATTAGACTGTTGTAAACTGTAGTATATCTCCACATCTTTTCACGCTCGGTCCGCCAGAGTTTGCTCGCTTGCTGTATCTTAGCACTAAGCACAGCTGAGGCTGATGAGAATGCCATTAAAATTTAGCGCTAGATGAAAAGTCAGTAGATCATTAAAGATCATAAAAGTCTTAACAGTCCTGTCCACATCATCCCAAAGTGGACATGAAGGAGTGCATAAAATATGACTTGAGCCATTTTAGTGTCAACCAAAAATTAAGGGATCATCATCGTGTAGACCTTGAATTTCTACACTAAATTTTAAGGCAATCATTTCAATAGTTGTAGAGATATTTCAGTCCAAACCAAAGACGTGGACCAATTAATAGAAAGATAAGACCACACAGGGCAATGCAGCTAGCATGGGAAAAAAATTAAACACGAAAGCTCCACTTCTACAAAACAAGAAACATTTTCATGTTGCTCTTGAATGAAAATATGACAGCAACAGAGTTACATTATTTCTCTCACACAATGACACTGATTGTTTCACCCATAATCTCTTATCTTGTGCTCTACCATTCTCCCTCTGTCTGTGTCCTGACTGTAATAACTAGAAGAGTGCTGAACTGAACGGCAGAAATAGAAGGCATGAACAAACAACGTCTATATATGTATATATGAAAATCCATACCAGGAGCTTTTATTACACTAGTCAGACACT
This sequence comes from Epinephelus awoara, assembly GCA_035609425.1. Taxonomy (NCBI): domain Eukaryota; kingdom Metazoa; phylum Chordata; class Actinopteri; order Perciformes; family Serranidae; genus Epinephelus; species Epinephelus awoara. Next base: position 13,347,062 of record CM069306.1, on the reverse strand, counting down.
ATTACATGAATATCAAAGCACAGACAATAAGTAAAAATGCTGTGTGTGTTTTCATTTACTACCTGATGCCACATGTAAATAATAAAACATTGTTGTCATGTTGTTACACATCAGCTTCACTGCGTGGTTTGCAGAGCAATCATTCATGTGCACATACAGTATGTGGCTACTGTAATTAAGAAACGCCCTGAATCCAATCCAGAACTCAATTTGTTTATGTTGCTGACTGTCTAAACTTGAGCAATCACACTTTACACTTAGAAATGCACACACATGTACACACCTCATTAGCAGATACCATCAGCAGTACTCTCTCTGCTGCTGCTGAGGCATGTTTGGATTCTCATTGCCTGTCTGAAGGCACATTAGTCAGTGGGAGTTGAAAGTATTTCTCCACTGCAACAGTGTAATAATAAAGACAATGAATGCTGAAACACTGTAAGGAGCTGGTCCCTGAGCAGGTTGCAGGCCTGCTTAGGATGAACGCAGTCACCAGAGGGGTCCCAAAAGAGAGAGAGGTAAGCAGCCGCAGAGGCAGAGAGACACTGAGGCCATGTCCCTGCTAATGTGGATGCATTTTAAAATACTCTTCTCTGCTCCATTTTGGACTTCCTTTAAAATTATACTGCTGTTTTCCAGCAACTAAAACAGAATATTTTGAAAAGTATTTTCCATCTAGGTCACATGATTCACTCACAGGGAGAAGATAGTGATCATGTTTGCCCTCACACTTCAAAAGTTACTACTTTCTACTGTTTGGATGGATAAAACCACGTTTGTTGTGGAAAATGTGAACAACATTTCTTCCTATTAAAACTTCTTATCCTCCATCCTTTTTATCGCTCAGAATGCTACAACACAGTGAAGATCTGCACACTAATGGAGCAGAAGTTCAGCTAACTACAAACATAACATGCTCTCCTGGAGGGTGGTGGGGATGTGCAGGATCATTGAACTTAGGGAAGGATTAAAAGCTTCAATTGAACAACAGTAAAAAGAGAAGATGCTGAGAAACATGAGAATATTGGACATAAAGAAGGTGATCAGTCATTATAATAGCAAAAGGAACACACTTCTATATGTGATGCATCTAGGAATTCATACATACTATTACTGTACTTCCACAGAACACATTTCAAGCTATGATTGCGCCCCAAAAAAATCAGGCTTAACCCTACATGAACCAGCATAGTTTCTGTCCAAGATTAAATTCATATGGAAATAGTGTGGCGAATGACATCGGTGACACGATCTCAGACATGCGACATCTCCTACTGAATGTTTAGCACAACCCAACCACTTATATGCTTTATACATTAAATAGAGATTGTATCACATTTCTCCTCTTTAATGAGAGGCGGGAGTCGGGATGGGTTGATGGCAACACAGCCCATACATTATTCATGACATTACACAGACTATAAGGTCTGCATTTAAAGACAACAACAACAACAACAACAACAACACCAGGAATCAGAGCGATCTCGCCCCAATTCAAGTCCAGGGGCATTTTAAGAAATTAGAGTCCGATCCAGCCCAAACCTGGCAGGTTAGGCCTAATTGGGTTAGGGCAGGGAATCAAAGCTCTACTTTATATGCAATGACTTTTCTAATGTAGAGGACATAGTAACCATGTCATCAAACATCAGAAAATTCTGTTCTGGCTAAAGAAGTATTTCTTTCCTGGAAAGATGGTTCTTTCCTTAAAAAAAAAAACAGGCTGTCTATTCAGCAGAAAAAACGCAAATACTTTTGAAATTGGTGCAACCTGACCAGAGAAAACTGAGAAAATGGGCTGTGGCATTTGCTTTTGAAAACCTACAACTACCAGAGTGCACTGTACCACCCCAGACCAATAAACACTTCACTGGTGGTTAACAATATGGTGCCCGTTCAACAACATACAACTGTATTACAGTTGAAAGTAAGCCAAAACATTTCTGCAAATATTTTAAACGAGAAACGGAACAACGCAGTTACAGAATCTTGGTTCATATTTGAGCAGCACTGTCTAGTTTTACCATCTGATCTTTTTTCCAGCTTCTGTTTTTACAATACAGGAAACAGTATGGCGCCAACTTCTTGTTCATGCAGTCTCGTATTACAGCCAAATAGTGCACTAAAATACGCTTCTGAAAACATTTTAGAAAAGAAAAGGCAATACAATACTCTTGGCTTATACTTAATCAACATTGCCTGGTTTTACTATTTAATCTGAGTTTGGCCCGAGTTTCGAAGAGAGAGGGGAGGGCAGCATTCTCTCTCAATCCACTTCTATACTCTTTGTGTTCGTGGCGGCGGGCATATGAAAATGTAGAAGTACTCTCTGAATTTCAAGCAACAGCCCAAAAGCCAGTGAAAATCTGCCGGATGACACGAAACACATCATCTGACAGATTTCCGCTGGCAAATGGTAGGGGAGATCTGGGGACTAGTAGGGATGCAGTATATTTACACCTATTTCCCACACTGTTATAATATAAAGCTGGTTCAAAATTGGCAGTGTATCCCTTTATAAAGGCACAATGTCAAATAGCATAGGGTCAAGAAACCCAGCTTTCTGACTGAAAGAATTTTGACATCCATGACATGGTCACACAGGCGCTTTTACTTGTGTATACTTACAGTATCTTGATTAGACCTCTTCTCAGGACTCTAAGCATGTACAGACTGTGCCTGATTGACCTCCTCTTATCTGACCTCTTAGTTTTGTTGCACCTTTCAGGCCTTTTTCACGGCAGACATTTGATTTGTCATAGCACCGCATGAAAAGCACAGGTTTTGCTGATAACAGTACCAAGACCCTGATACCAAAGAAGCTAAATGGAATTCAGCCATCATTTATTCTATTATTTACACCTGTGCTTTTACTACTTTGATGTGTCAAAAAATTCTTTTTAGTACACACTATTGGGTGACAACATGTAATTCACACATCATCGATAAAAGCAGCAGTCTAATCAGCAGGAATAAGTGGAAACACATATGTGAGTATGTGGGATTTTTCAAAGAGACTTTTTTTTTTCTTTTCAACAGCAGACATTTTGGTATGTCATACAAGGAAAAGCACTGGTGTAATTTATGACATTATAAATGACAGCAATCCAATTTTGGTGAGCTCTTTTCAGGTTCCTGGTATTGTGCATGCTGGCTCACTGGAATGGCTTACTGGAAGTGAGCTACTGTTAATGAAATTTGCTCCACTTGAGCTTTTCCCGCTATGACAAGCAAGTCCAAAATATCCTACAATTCCAAGTGACAGCAACTTACTTCTTCTTTTTATCTAAGAAAACACAAGTGTGTAAAAGATCCTCTATCCCTCAGATAGAAGACTATTCTCTTGGATAGAGGACTTCCTTGTTTTAGAAGTGTGTTGGGCAAGATCAAGGATTGTACAATTGGTACCCAGACACTTTCTGATTATCCCTCTATTACTGTAACCACCTCCGATCCCGTTAAAGATTCAGCTTGCAGAGCCGGATTCCCTTTGTCGAGTATATTACCGTGCAATAGCAGCGTTTTATTGCTGAGAATAAAACACCAGAGATAAGCCCGTCTATCTTTCGGAAATCTGCCACAGCGTATTTACGAGAGGCTATTACACCTTATACATCGGCACGAGAGAAAGATCTCAAGAGCCAATTGGACCTAGAAAATACTATACAGTTTGAAGGCTGAATTTAGGTTGTCACCCAAAGGATCTCTGGCAAAACAATTAGGCGCTGCCCACTCTGTGTTAGACCAACTACTAACAAGGAGAGCAGAAACCCAAATCTTTCTTTACGCGGAACATAGGTTATAGGATTCAGGTAATATACTGGGCTGGCTTATTGTGCAGTGAGAAATCCAAACACAACCCCCCATTCGCAGATAGCAATGGGGCATTTTAAATCTGCTGACATAAACAGAATAATGAGGACATTCTGCTGGCTGCTGAGAAGCCCTTAAATAGGGTCAAGTTTATTTTGATGCACTGGAGAGGTTTGGGACCGGAGGAGACTTCTTTATATGGATAGAAACTGTATATACATTTATATGGATAGAAACTGTATATATATATATGTATGTATATATATGTATGTATATCTGCATGCCCGTTATACCACTGATCTTTGATTAGACATTATATCATTTATAACAGCTGGTATAATGATTTGTATTGATTGGTGCATGAATTTACCTTATATTCTAACTTTTTTTTTTGCTGTTGTCCTCCCCATATATATTCCCCACATATTGATTGCTTACCTTCTGTGAATTTAGCATCCGCAAGATTATTTTAGGAAATCTCAAGCTTTGCCTTGAGGCACCACAACCCTCCTTTCCTCATCTTTTCCATTCCATACCCTTTATCAGAGCTACTTTCTTCTGTTTATCCTTCTCCTGCTTTCCCCACCTCCACCTCATCACTCCTTCCTAACTTGCACCTCTCTTCTCTTTCTTTTTTCATCTCCTTTGTTCCTATTCACATTCCTCGCCTCTCCTCTGCCACTGTTGTGGCACTGCATTATTGATGCAAGCTTATTATGTGTCAGTGTGCTGGTAGGGAAAGACAAGGATAGTGAAAGAAAGAGAAAAATAAAAGAAAAAAGAACAGTGAAGGAAAGAAAGAAAGGAAAAGAGCTTTGCTAACATGCTGAACAGTTTGTACTTAAAACACATCTTGTCATACAAAAGCAGCTTATTCCTGTTTGGCAGACCTAACGAAAGATGTGGCTGTCATGCAGGCCATGTAACTCTAAACTGTAAGATATAACGCTGAAGTTTTGTAATATTTGAAAAGAAATATATATATATATATAAATTGCATAAGGGTCAAGTTATGATTCAATACAGAATATGTTGATAAAGAGAAGCTATCTGCAAGAGCTTATTGAAGTCAGCGACGACTGAAAAGGCTAAACAAAGAGAGATGTGAGGCATGAGATGAAATAACATGACTGCCACTTCAAGTCAAAGGTCTGCTTTGAATTTGTGTTTTGCAGCAGGATTTTTTTGCAATCTCTTTGTCTGTTGAATTGAAAACCAATTCTCAACAGTAACAACTTAGTGCGGTGATATAATACCAGTGAATCATTTAAGTTGTACCAAAAGCCTCTTGTGCCTAAAGTAAAGATGGAAGTTAGAGATGGAGGAGAATAGACAAGCAGTGAGACAGACACAAAGAGAGAGGTCGAGATGGAGGGAGAGAAAATGAGAAATAAAGAGATGGAAAAAACAAGCTGTCAATACATTAGTATGCTGACGGGATGCTTATGTCACTCAGCATGTCGGCTGAGTGGTCTATAAGTAGCAGATAGAGGCATTAAGCCCCCTGCCTATTACACACACACTCGTCTCACCACACACACTGCGAAAACATATACATCTAGTGAGATGCAGCAGCTCTACATAAGGGTAAGACAGGAAGCGCCTAAAGCGGACAAAGTACAGCTGAGCTCTCAAATGAGGTCATTTGAAAAATAGAAGCCGGGAAAAAAATAAACACACACTGAAGATGTATAAGCTGGAGGCGATGCTCAATATCTTCTCTGTTGCTCTTTGTCTTTTTCTGTTTTGCTCTCACAGAAAAGTGAACAAATGTGTGTTCCATCATCGCCAGTTTGTGCTCTTTTAAACTAAAGTAAGCTGCATATTGAGTTCTTGTAAGAGTGACTTGCAAAATTAGAGTGATTTAAAGCAAACGGTACCAACCCAGAAAATTACGACAGCACTGCCAGAGAACACATGATGAAAGAAATTATGGATTTGTGGGAGAATTCCACACAACAACAAGTGTGTCATTTTAGAAAGATGTTTTGAAAATGCCCTCTGACTATTAACAGATCACTGAAAGGAGCAGTGTGTATGATTTAGTGGCATCTAGAGGTGAGGACTGCAACCATCTGAAACTTCTCCCATGTGTTCATTGTTCAGGAGGTTTTCACCTGGAGCTGAATTATCTTTAGAGGTCTCTTCCTCTGCAAAGCATACAGGCTGGCTGATTTAAACCGGTAAAAACACTGAATAAAGCAGTTTCTAGTCAGCGTTTTCCGACCCTATGTTGCTCATTGCAGATCATCTGCTAATGTGTGTGCACATCTTTCTTTGACAACTTGATGCGTGCTCATCTTTTTTTCACTGACAACTTCAGATCCAGATAATCAGGAGTTTTTTACTGGGAGCCAAATTACCTACTGCAGTGATGTGGGCGCTGTGCCGGACTGTTGTGGTGAAGAGGGAGCTGAGCCAGAAGGCAAAGCATTCGATTTAGTCAGTGGCAGTTCTAGCCTAAATGGTGCCCTGGGTGACACCCCTCTAAGCTGGAAAGCATTGCTAGGGAGAGGGACGTCCCGGGTGCTTTGCTTGGCCTGCTGCCCCTGCGATCTGGCCCCGGATAAGCGGATGAAAATGGATGTATGGAATGGATGGTCTCTTGCTCTCAAATACAAACAGACCCAGTGATTTAAAGCGGTAAAAACATAGATGTTGTTCAGTTCAGCAGCCCTATCTGGTGCCAGTGTTTGGTTTGTCTGTTCTGGGCTACTCGAGAAAATATGGTGATGCAACATGGCGATCTCAGTGGATAAGAACCTGCTCACTTTGTAGATATATAAACGGCTCATTCCAAGGTAAAGAAAACACAACAATTCATATTTTCAGGTGTTTATACACACAAGAAAACATGCTTATTATATTATATTCCATTCTTGCCAATATGTTCCCCTAAACCCCACACACTGGACCCTAGGCACCTTTTTTTTTACTAGTGTGGTAAACAAACATGTCCCTCTTGCACTCTCATTACTGATGCTTTTTGCTCTGACCTTTAAAATCGTGCTCTAATGTGCTCCAATAAACTGATAACTGCATTCTAAACATTATAAGCATTGATCAATTACAAATAAATTTAACTGAACTGAAACATTTTATCAGTTAGTCTCTCGTGCTTGAGGTGAAACTAAATCACCCTCTGAATAGGCACTTCAATCTCTTCCTGGTATCTACAACAAACAGGCAGAGAAGCGACGCACTCACACACACACACACACACACACACACACACACACACACACACACACACACACACACACACACACACACACACACACACACACACACACACACACACACACACACACACACACACACAACGCCACCAACACCATCCAATTAATCTCCTCAGAAACAAAGGGAGGCTTCTAATCAACACAAGACAGAGAACAAGCCATGGCACAACAAGCATGGTAATAGCAGGCAGATAAGGCAGATAATTGTAGATGCTGTACAGACAAGCAATGAGGGTGATTTTGTACTACTCCAACATTCAGTCCCTCCAATCCAGCGCTGACATACATGATAAATAACAGGGTTCTGCAGCTGTTTCCTGCAGTGTAATTGGCGAAATTGGGAAGTTTATCTGTGATTCACAACACGTGATCCGTTCTGTCAATAGTACAGTTATCATGAATTTCTGCGAAACAGCTGCCAACACAAATAAATCTTTGGCCCTTGACTAATCTTTTTTTTTTTTTTTTTTAAAATCTCTGAGCTGAGAAATGTGAGAAAATACTGTGTGTTTGTCTCAACCTTCCTCTTCTGTTAACATAGATTTTTTACTACTCTATCTATAAGGACCCTGCTGTGAGTAAATAACACCTCATTTGTAAGGGTTTAAATCAATGCCACATCCCACACTTACTCTTGTTCTTTATCTTACTATGCAGGGCATACTTAGAAGACTGTTCAAACTAGAACTGTAGGTATAGTATAAAAAGGCACAGACAGTGAATAATGGTTTTTTCTTTATTCACTTTTTCCATTTAACTTCTGCTTTGTGTGACTTTGTTTGCATGCCTTGCCCATCCTTACCGTCTTTGGCTTACAGGACAATATAAAGAATGAATCTTGATTTGTATACCACTTAGCCCTTACACCTCCATTATGCACATTCACCTATAAGGGTAGGGTGTCCCAACTCTTGTTGGGATAGAGTGGTAAAGTGTTAGGGATTGATGTAGGGCTGCCCCCTAACAGTCGACCAAATGTTAGTCAACCAGAATGGTCATTAGTCAGCAGAATTTCATTGGTCGCCTAGTCGGAAAAAACAAACAAAAAAAATGTGATTCTCTTTCAGGTGCTGTGCCTTGTCAAAATAAATCAAGACCTATATGACTGGACCATTTGGGAATTCAATTTCAAAGGACAGACACAGGAAGAAGCCACGTTCAGCAGTCAGACAGGAGACATGTTACAAACCAATCACAGCCGACAGATATCTTTCCCTTCTTCCGTAAATATTCAGTCTGATAAATACGGAAAAGTTGATCATGTTAGTGCAGGGCTACCCAGAGCTTTACACCTGTCCCGTGGACGATAGGCCTCCACACTTATAAACTGCGCCTGCAAGAGGATCAGCTTTGCAATCAGGTTTCAGGTAAATAGGCTATATGATGCTTGTTAAGGTTGCTTAGCAACCTCAGACACAACCTGCCAGGGCGCTCTGCTGGCACAGAAAAGGCACAAGAGTAGTGCCTAGCGCCCGACTTCATGTTTTCTACATGGTTAAAGGTGCAGCATGTGTACGGCCCAGGGCACGTTGTGCCTGTGGTTATTCCACAGGCTAATTAATAACATGTCGGGCAGGAAATCCAAAGTGTGAGATCATTTTGAGAAGGTGAAGGACGAACCCAAGGTGATATGTAAACTCATCTTCATTGGTCAACTACAAACATGACGTGTCATCTGAAACATGGAAGTAGCCACATACCCATTAGCCCACACCGTCATTAACAGGCGGCTCGCTCAGTGTGTGACGTGCACTAGTAGATAAAATATAGGCCTATATTAATGAAGGTTCATGAGTACGGTTTTGTATTTCTCTGAAATGTACAGTAGCACAGTGTTAACAATGTTACTGATACTATTCTTTCTCAGACCTCGAACTCAAACCATTGTGTTGCCCCACCGTAAAATGGCCCTAAATGACGACGATTGGTCAACTAGGAATATTCTTAGTCAGGGGCAGCTCCAGCTACATGGCCCTACTAACTGAGTGTTATGAGAGATCACAAGCAAGATGGCTGCACAACCAACAAAAGAAACCCATAAGTGTATTTTCTTTGTTAATAAAGCTATAAAAAATTATGAAAGCCCTTGTTTTATCATTGGTTTAATGTTGTTTTCATGGTCCTTTTCTTAATAACAAGCATGATAAAATAATCTCTAGTATGATGACGTCTCTGAAGCTAACTAGCTAGCTATCATTCCATGGTTATTGCTGATTTGTGCATGGCAGTCCCACATTCGGACATATTTCCAAGTTGAATTCCCCATGTTTGATGGCATATGACGCCCAGATTTGAACGAAGTTGCGCTGGAAATGAGGGGTAGGGGTAAAAATAAGAAATGGGTTTAGGCCTTTGACTGTGGGTGAACATCTTTTGAACTGATTCAAGGAGAGTGAAAGATGTGCTTGGATGGGAAGAGATCCATCCTCAACTCCATGATGAAGGCTGAAAAGAGGAAGGAAAACAGGTCTGTGTGCGTGTGTGTGTTTGTGAGCGTGGTCGTGCTCACATACACCCTCACAAATCAGTAAGTGCTTGTGTGTGTGTGTGTGTGTGTGTGTCTGTCTGTGCGTGCGTGTGTGACGGTTTCCGTCAGATGTGACATTCCTTTAGTGTGTTCGATCGACAGGGAAAATGGAAGCCTCTTTCTTTCACCCTCTCTTTGCCAGCTTCCTTTCATCCCTCTCTGCCCCTCCCCACTTGGGGTGAGAATTGCAAAATCAATAGAGCTAAATGGAGTTGCTGCGGAAGCCATTGAGTGTCCTTTCTAAGTGCTGGAGGAACAAGGACAGTAAGAAGCAGCTGTGACACCCCACAGTCACCTCTTCTCCTTCTTGCCTCCTTTTCAACCGTCTCCACGACTCTCTGAGCTTGTTCTCATTATCAACCACAAAGCACTGCAGAAACTCAAAGTATTAAATTACCTGCTGTTTAGTCTTGTAATTTCTAGAGATACTGAACAAGGGAGAAAGAGTCGTGTATTTCAAAAAGTAAGTAACACAATGTATAATGTAAAGAAATGTGTGGAAAATAGGTCACTGAGGCCAGATACTAAACTCACTTTCATTTTCCTGGCTTCACGATTTATTTTGCTGCTTAACTTTTTTTTTTGTTTGTTCAGGAAGTTTTATTGAGTTCAAGGTCTCTTGAACAAGAGAGACCAAAAACTCAGTCCAGTTGCCCCCCAAAAAAAACTGTTGGCATTGTACGTCTCTGTAAACCATGGATATGTTACCGTTGGACGTTGCACAGCATTCAACTTGTCATAGCAGGAAAATCACAGGTGATTGTAATTGTGATTGATTTAAAGAAAGAAACAACCCATGTTATTTTTTCCATGAGTGCCGAATTGACCTATGGCTAAGTCCCGCCCTCAAATGCAATGAGCCAATCACAGTGCGTATAGCCATTCCCATACACTCGGACATTCTCTGCCTGGAAGTTCATTGAAATGCATGACAGAAAGTCAGTTTTTTGGAGATTTGAAGTTTAAAAATGGTCAAACAGTGTGCATGGGGTACATGCAACTCCGGCACAAGGTATCCTGAGAGGCTGGGCGATGGGGTGTATTTTTCACACTTTAAACCACATGTCAACCTAGAAAAGTGTCTCCTTTGGATAAAGTTGTGTGGTAACGTTAGACCACAACATCAACTCAACGTGAATAAGATTAACAAGGATGTCTACATCTGTTCTAAGTTAAGTCAACATTGTGTTTGAGGCAACATATTGTCACTTTGCTGAAAAGAAATATAAAGTTATCTTTAACATCTCTAGCTAACGTTAGGTAAAGTTAGCCTAACGTTAGCTCCTAGCTGCGTTGTTCATCATGTCACCTTGTTTGCTGGAAGTTCATTAGCCTATTTTTGTTCTAGTTTTGTACTTTGGTGATCGTTCATCATTGTTAGCTGTTGTCCAAAGGGCTCTAGTTAAGCTATCGTTAACTTCTGGAGCTTAGCTTCATTAATTTATCTGTAATGGCAGAGATAACAAAGGTTGGCTAACGTTATGCTGAATGATTCAATGTAAATACTGTAGCACCGAACTAACGGAGAGACACTCTTAGTAAAGATGGTAAAAAGGCCGCTATCCTTTTCCCATTTTCTGAGCCAAAAACCTTAACTTCAGTGGCATTTTATCTTGTTGTCTTTGGTGGCGAGATGCGGTTCACAAGCGTACACTGTGACCTGTAAATTTTGGCTTGTAATTTAAGCTTTTCATCGACCTTCTCAACAATAAAAAGATGAATATATCCCTGCAGTGCATAGTTTAGGCCCTTTTGGTTACTTCTCAATGACATCGTATGAACATGATAGTTATGTCCCCAAAAATCATCAATTGCCTCCTGCGAAATGCCGTGTACTGTGACACCTGCCATAGCGCCGGTTACTGAATGTTGATAGTTTGTCCGAGTGAGTGGAGGGGGGCGTGGCTTAGCCATAAGTCAATTATGATGCATTCAGCCAGACCAGACCAAGATAGGTCTAGCTATGAGAGACTATGGCAGTAGCCTTTAGTCAATAGTTGTATGTTTCAACCAGTTTCACTTAAGTACTGCTCTCTCCACCTGCATGTAAAACCACTGTACCTGTTGCAGTTAAGTGCTTGATATGTTCAAATATGCAGGAAGTCACGACCATAAAAATGCATACTGACCAATGGTTCACTAGCAAGAACCACGCCACAACAGTGAAATACAAGAGTTATTGAATGTTGAGAATAGATGAATGGATGTGGGTGAGGTAGAGGGAAGTTATCATCTGTTAGGCTTGTCTGGGAGGATGTATTGAAGCCCGGGCGGCGGGAGACTTAGTGTGGGGGTTCGGCTGATCACTGGCCCCCAAAAGAGTCAGATTTAAACTGAACTGATTTGAACATGAGCTCGACGGAGATCATCAAGATTGTTGCGGATGCAGGAGCGATATGGGATGGGATATTGGGATGGGATATTGGGATGACCAGCGGCCTAGGACCTGAATGGTTTGGTCCAACGAAGGGTGCGAATGCAGAGGCTGAGAAGGTCTGAAGTGAGTGGCATGCGCTTAGCTGGGAGAGCCGGCTCCTGTTTATGAAAGCCTTTTATTAACATAGTAACGTGAGAATGGGAGGTTGAAGGACAATGGAAGCCAGTGACGAGTTTGATGTAGAAATTGATTCTGCTAAGTAGGACTGGACGGTGGAGGACCGTATTCTTTGGATGGAATAAGCATGGGTGATGAAATTGCAGATGGGCGTGACGTCCAGAGAGGGAAAAGTTAGCTAGTAGGTGGAATGAAATGCCTTGAAGCGATTCCAGACAGTTAGGTTGGCTGAGTGTGTGCTTGGGGCAAGACTGTTAAGGATGGCTTCTTGTGAAACATGAGAGAGGTTTGACAGCTGTAAAGCTAGTTGAATATTGTGGCTGAAAAAGGTGGGATAGGTGTTGGGTGAAGACCCGATTCTGGGGCCAAGTGTCTGAATTTCTGGAACGAGAAGCAAGACAATGAGTCAGCAATGATGTTGTGATGACCGGGAACGTGGGCTGCCCGGAGGATGAACTTGTGTTGAGCTGAGAATAAGGTGAGTCTGCGCAGGAACTGCATGATGGCTAAGACTGAGATCAACCTTTGTTCAGGATCTCTACGCCTGCAGTGTAATCGGAGTGGATAGGTATGGACTTCCTAGACCATTCGTGCCCCCAAAGAATGGCAGCTATTATGATGGGATACAGCTCGTGAAGTGCAGAGGAAGGAGAGCGGGACTCTGAGTCGAGGGATTCGAACTCTGGGGGCCAAGCGGAGGCGAACCATCTCCCTCCATAGTAGCTGCCAAAACCTGTTGAGGGAGCTGCGTCTGTGAAAAGTTGAATGTCCTCAGATTGGGTGATGAAGTCATTGTAGAAGGAGGAAATGCCATTCCAAGAAGATAGGAAATGTAGCCACGTGGGCATTTCCATTTTGCAGGCATCGTCCAGAATGACCCTATCATGGACAGAGGGAATGGCAGCAGTCTTAGACAAAAGGATGGACAAGAAAGATTAAGCTTGAGGGATTATGCGAATGGCAAAATTGAGATGGCCATGTAGGGCTAACAGCTGACGTTTGGTGCATCTGTCTGCTAGGGGGTAGTTCGACAGAGGCAGAGAGATGCAGTATATTGGTGAGATGTTTGGAAGGAAATTGAGTCCAGGGTGATGCCAAGGAACTCAATGGAAGTGCCAGGTCCTGATGTTTTCTCCTCGGAAAGAGGGATGCCAAGTTCAGAGAAAGAGTTTGTGAGCGTATTGAGCCCCTGGCGAGGAGGTGAGGATGGTGGAGTGACGACAAGAAAATTGTCGAGAAGATGGAGAATGTAAGGGAGCCTGTGGTTGTTAGTGAGGATCCAGCATTGGGCTTCTGAAAGAGCATCGAAGATCTTAGGACTGCTTTTGCAGCCAGAGGTAAGGCGCACAGAAAAATAATATGCCCCCTTCCAGCAAACGCCAAAAAAGAAAAAAAACGCCAGAAGTCAGGATGAATGGGCACTGGTGATGTCTGCTTTAGAAAGCCATGCTCCACGTCCTGCTAGCCGAATGAGGGTGATGGCATGGTCGATGGTTGCATATTGCATGGAGAAATCCGGACTGGGAATGACGCTGTTGATGCTTGGAATGTGAGTTGTGTGGGAAAGACAGGTCCATAATTAGCCTCTTTTTTCCACAATATTTGCGAGTGGCAACACCTATTGTGCTAATGCGAAACAGTGGAAAAGGAGGAATATCGAACAGGCCTATCACGAATCCTTCTTTGACCTCTTTAGCCAACAGGGTGTCGACAGTGTGAGGTTCTGCAAAAGCAGACTGGAGGTTGTGACAGACGTGGGAAATGTCAGGGAGAACTGCCATACCGGGATGAAAACCATATGTGAAGCCATCTATGAGAAAATGAACAAGCTGTCTATCAGTATGGTTTTGTAGAGCAGTGGCAAGGACATTTACCTGAACGGGGGTGCTGAGGTGCTGTACAAGTTGGTCTGACAGGCGGTTAAAGACTGTGGTGTTGCATGAGGAAGATGGACGTGAGCAAGGTAGCGGAGCAGTGACAATGGATGCTGTGGCAGGGTGAGAAGGGGCTCCACATAGTTCGCAGGAGAGGGACGTACGGGCTGTGAATATGCGGCAGTAGAGTTCAGAGTCAAGGGTGCCCCAGTACGTTCCCTGGTTAAATTGCTGTATGCAGCCAGCTACTTGGTTGGCGAAGTGCACGTGGTAACTGTAAAACCCTGTCCCTCCAAAACGTAGGGTCATGTCGAGCACGATAGATAAATAATCATCCAGCTCTGCTCTCCGTGTGGGAAATGCAGAACAGATAGCATCGCGGTAGAGGAAAAAGCAAAGGCAAATTCTGTGGAAAGGATAGACCAGTTGGAAGTGAAGGAGGAGGCTGGAGATCACTGAGTTGGTTAGCGTGTAGTGGGACCCCTTGAGTTGCTGACTGAAGCTCTCCTGCTGCTGCGTTGGCTATTGCAGAAAAAAGAGGAGCAGAAGCCATGTTGCTGGGAACAGCTGAAGGAAGGGTAGAGGAAGGGATGATGGGATAAAAGGATGTGTGTGCACAGGGATTTTGTGAAGCCTGCGAAGACAGGGATGAAAAGAAAGCTGAAATCATCTGAGAGAATTCAGGAACAGAGGGAGCAGGCACAGGGGGACATACAACCTGGCCCCCACCAGAGGGGGCTGATGATGCAGGCTGTGGCTGAGGCAGCGACGGTCCTGTGACGTCCCGCCCGACGACACTGGCAGCTGGTGGGACGGGTGAGGAAGCCGGAAGAGCAGGAGGTACGGAGTCTGTTGCTGCTTGGATAGAGGCTGAATACAGATCGCAAAAGTGTGGCTTTGTTGGCGTTGCGGTGGAGTAGGATGCCCTCGTTCCGCAGGAAACGTTGGAGGCCAGTGACGGTCCAGTCTCTGATGGGATCAGTTTGAGGACGCGGAGACTGCCAGCTCGCAGATGAGGGCGCACCATGGGTCCTCAGCTGCCGATGAGGAGCGGGTATGAGCTGGCTCCTACGCCCGTGCCTGCGGTGTCTGGTCCTCGCTGAAGGAGGAGCGGAGGCCTGAGATCTGCGGACCCCCACGGTCCGAGTCAGAGTCGGAGAGATCTCGTTGGCGGAGCTTGAATGGAGACGCCGGGACTGAGGTACGCTGACTGCTGAATGCAGGTGATCACGCCGGCGTGTTTGGCTGCATTCTGGTTGCTGCTGCGAGTCTGGTGAACCGGTGTCGAACAGATCGTCCAATGGATCGCCTCTGAATTGGTCGGGTAGATCTGCGGTACCGGATCCATGGTAGGTAACATTAGACAATTTTTATGTTTGTCTTTGTTTGAATGAAAGTTTTCTCTGTGAAATGTTTAGGCGAGACACACGGTCTGTCTGAGCTGAGAAATCTTAAGACAAATGGGGTAGGATGGGTTGACCCGGCATAAGTAGGCTTGGCAGGTGATTAGAGGTGTGGTTGAGGCGTGGTTCTGCTCCCGAACCCAAGTTAACAGGTTAACTACATTTAATGCATCAAACTTCAGTGTATATCACAGTTCAGTTATCAGTAGTTTCTTCTTTCAGTCTGCCAAATTGTGCTGCTATGATGTCATATCCCTCATTAACCTCCAGTATTTCAGACCAGTTTTCATTTATATTTAATGAGAGTCTCTGCACAAGTGATTTGTACTGGTGAGTAAGTCATCACGTATTCTCTTTGACTGGACTGCATGCTTCCTTTATGGTTTACAAGATCCAACTTAAAGCACAAATGGGATTCCTGTCATGTACTGTATGTGTGTGTTTTGGAGAGGAGGAGAAAGAGAATAAGTGAAAGATAATAAGAAACAGAGAGCGAATGAGAGGAAGCAGGACTGAAATAGAGCTGAGTCTTGAGGTTGTTTGCTTGTTTGCTAAGAAAACTCAGCAGTCTGCTGCTTGGCTGCCCTTCTCTTTGTCACATCCACCTCCGTGGGCCTCGGGAGGAAAGAACACTGGACTGAGAAAAACACTTTTCAATCTACCTTTGACCTAGAACAAACAACCACCTGGTTGGAAGGTACACACCAGCACCAGCAGAGATAGTGCCAGGGAAACACACTGGGATGTGTGCATGCACACAAGGAATGCCTGCACCACACAAAAGACCTCAGCCTTATGTGTCATTTTTCCATCAAAGATAAAAAAATATGATATAATTGGACAAATCCATAGTAAAAGTAGTCATTACAGTAGACGCATATGCTGATGCATGGTCACACAGTCACGAGCACACATACAGGAAAAAACCAAATCTCTTATAATCTGCTTAGTGAGCAAAACTCCTACGAGCCTGCTGTAATTACGAAGCATTTTTTAATAATTTTAGTATGAGGTGGACATATGCTGTATCCCAAGGGTAAACACTTAGATTAGATTTACATCAACCATCCATTATTATGGATCTGAGGAGAGTCTGTGGGAAGGGGAGATTCCTGAGCAAGAGTTTATTGCCTTATCATGAAAATAATTTTGACTCCGGGGACTTTCTTTTCTTTTTACAGTAGGATTTTCTCTGCTCAGTGAACGGCCTGGTGAGCTAGAGTGACTGGACGCCCTTCAGCTGGATGATTCTCATTCAAGCGTCCACCTCACTGTGGTGTCCTTGAGCAAGATTTTTCAGCTCCACAGTCACTGGTCTCACACTGCATCGTAATGTCTTTAAAGGAACAGTGTGTAAGTTTTAGTGGCATCTAATGTTGAGGATTGCAGATTGCAATCAGCTTAAACTCCAGGTTAGAATTCCTTCAGTGTAGGAGGATTTTAGCAGGTGCCGAATTATCCATAGAGGTCTTCCTATCCATAACAAATCGACCTGGTGAGTCAATCTGATAAAAACACTGAATATAGAAGTTCACGTTAAATGGTGTTTGGCTTGACACAGAGAGGCTGCTACTATGGTGGCCAACGCAAAAACACAAATGCCCTATCTAGAGCCAGTGTTTCATCTGTCTGTTCAGAGCAAGTGTAGACACATGGCACTGCAACATGGCGGACTCTGTGGACGAGGACCTGCTCCCTGTGTAGGAACAGCTCATTCTGAGGTCACAAAAACACAACTTATTTTTTTAGGTGCTTATACACTAAAGAAAATAACTTATTATAATCCATTTCTGCCAATATATACCATTCAAAGTTACACACTGGACTTTTAAGCATGGGTTAAAAAAACGGATGTCACTTTGAGGACTAAAACTTAAAATTCTTATCCTTGTGTTCTGATAAAACACCTGCTCACTGTGCATAATGTTTTGTGAATTTCAGGGGGTGATTAACCATTGTGTAGATCTGCGGGATAATTACAGTAGGAAAAGCACTGTGCAACATACAGAGAGAGAAATATGCATTATTATATGCATCTTCCTGGCTGAAGCAACTTCATATGGTGCAATTTCTTCCTTTCAAAGGCTTTCTGTGGGACTGAAACAGTAACTTCACTGCAAATTAGTTCAACAACTCTCCAGAACTGCATGACAGATAATAGAGATCTGCTGCTGGGTGAGCTATTACCCATAACTAAACAGACTTTCCACTTTTGGTCTATGTGTGTGTGCGTGTGTGTGCATGCGCGCGTGTGTGTGTGTGTGTGTGAAAACAGTGTCTTCTACCCTCTTATCTCCTGCAGTGAGCAGAAGAAAGTGATGGAGGGCCTGCGGTAATTAGAATGGAGAGCCTCTCCTTTCACTACACACATAATGATAGCCCTTCACCTGCTGTAGCAAATCACCCTGAATCTATGCTTGCACTCAAATAGGACACAGACAAGCACACACACATAGACACATACATACACACACACACACACTCCTCACCTGCTCCAGTTTCCAGTGGAACTCGGCAGGCCTGAAAGTGTCGACCTGAGTGAAATCTCTCCTGAGCAGGAATACCAGGCGGCAGTTGTGGACATACAGAGAGTAATGGTGGCGGTTCATTTCTGCAATGGGAAGATCACAAACATGCGTGGTCAGTGGTCACATACTGACATAAATGCACGCACACAGTTCAACATATCCCAACATTATGAATTGCATAAATCAACAAGCCCTCCACTTTGAGGACATTAAACCGATGCACCTGCTCCTTTAGCTTTTCCTATTGATTTTTTTTCTGTAACCATCCAAAAAAGTCACACAGCCCAGCTCTGTCAAAGACTGAACTCTTTCCAGTTACCTCAAATGGGTTCTCCACATACAAAACACAGCTGTCAGCAAGACAGAAAGGGTCCAGTGAGTGTGGTCACAGAGTGCAGGCTGCTGGTATGTCTATTTGGTGGAGTATTGACTGGTGTCTGTATGAGATGGCAATGAAAGGTGAGTCCCACTTGCTCTGCTTTTATAGTACACTGACTCAGTCTGAGGTGGGATGAGGTGTGCAACAGATTCTCCACAATAATGAGACATTGCTCATCTTTTTTGGCTTTAGTGTTATAAAATGGCAACAGATGTTTGTCATTTCCTGCCTGTAAAACTGCAGTTCAAAACAGCATCTAAGCAATATTGTGAAATGTCGAGATTATTCAGTTTGTAATAATAAAGTTAATGGAGAGCTTTCATACACTTCTAGGATGTGGGGAAAAAAGGTGTTCACATTTGTTGTTTTACCATTTCACTTCAGGCTGAGACATAAGTCAATATTAACATTGTCATTTTTGCCAAAATCTGTCACAAAATTTGTGTGAAATACTAAAGAAGCATTTTACTCACAGTAGGGGGATGAATCCAAGGCTACATCCACACTAATACATTTTCATTTTAAGACGAAAACAATCTCTCCAAAATATTGATGTATCGATTCTGAATATTTGAAAAGGTGTCAACACCCATGTTCTCCAGTATCGGTACTATTGATACTACTTTCTCACTCTCTTCTCTCCAGCAGTGAGGTGACACCTGCTCCCACACAGCACTGTCTTCTCATCACTTGTCTCATTTGCTCCGGTTGCAGATTGGCTTTTCACAGTTTTGTTTTTTACTTGCACTTTTTTTATGTATTCAAATCTCAGATACTTCTGAACATGTGCACTACCACAAGGATATTGTTTTGATTAATGTAAAAAGGTTGAATTATTATTAATGTTAACTACAGTAATTTTGAATTTTAGGCCCTCAGTGTCAATTTTGCCCCCCAAAAAGGTATTGAATGTTGATATTTTTCAAGGTTCTGTATTGGAGTTATAAATTCCACTATTATGGCAACACTGCCGTACACGCAAGTGTTGTCGCACCACACCAAAATTAATCTTCGTCCATACTAACATGCCTAAAAAGGCATATTACATGACCATCCATTCAGTGTAAACAGGAAACAGATTGTCTAATCTGTGGTTGTTTGCTTATTTACAGAAAATACCACATAGATGGCAGAAAGTAAAGTGATTTCTTTGCTTGGACCAATGCTGAGGTGGAACAGTTACATGTGAATATAAGGAGGTCAAGGCAGCAGAAAACATATTCAGAGTCGCTGTGAAGCAAATACAGCAACATATTAGAGTGGTACCAGAAGCATTATCCATTGCTGGAGGAAGCCATGGCAATGGGAAAGGAGTACTGTACTACACAAGAAAAATAAAATCACAAAAGGTATGTTGACCAAGCTATGATGTTTTGGTTAAACAGTTATGACTGATAAGAGCAAAATGGAAAGCAAACATGGGTGTCTGTGTTATCATTTTCAAAAGTCTCAATTTGCGTCCAACCCTGGCGTTTCAACCCTGGAACTGAAACAAGGTTAGTATCTTTTTCAGTCTCTGTTTTAGGGGTTCAAAATGTTTGAGTAGTAAACGTAGCAATAGTTATGCATCTTTAAACTAAAACCTACTAGTGTGGAAGAAGCCTAAGCATAACTTTTGATCTTCTGATAAATAATTTAGCAATCATACTGACATGTTGCTATTAAAGCTTTACGTCTTGATAGCAACATGTCAGTATGATTGCTAAATTATTAGTATAATGAGAGTTACTTTGCCCTTGTTTCCCGTCCTTGATGTCACCAAGCTCAGCCAGATGAGTGATGGGATACAAGACATGGGTGTCTTTTTTTACATAGTTTTGGTGATCTGGCCTTCACACTTAGCCTTCTGGTACCGCTCACATCCTTAAGCCAAACAGTTGCAAATGAAAAAAGGGTTTATAAGATTCTGATGGTTTAACACGAACCACTCTGCAGTTTTGCATTACAAGATCAGACTACACATTTCGTAAGCTAATAAGCCATCTGTGAGACCATTGTGAGAGCGTGCAATGTGCAGATGGCTCGCTTAATTACACAGTTCAGGCAGCTCGGTTCAGACATGCAGTGGGGAAATAAGTTTAAAGTTTCAAAGACCATTTGCCATTGTGGGCTTCAGTTTTGTCTTAATGGTCTTGTTGTTTTTCGACCATGTTATGGTCATACTATGTTTATAATGCTGAGGACAAGTCAAAACTGCGAAATGTCTGAGCAAAGGAAGCCAAGAGTCTCATAGTTTCCTCATAAAGTGGAACAAAAATGTTTCTAAAATACAAGAAAATTGATGTGAAAAATAAATTTTCTCCTTCTAACATGTCAGACAGAGGAAATGAATTTCTTAACAGTGAGTACGTGTGAAATTGTCTCCTCACCGGTCTTGTCAGAGTTACACAGTAAGGTTTCCTTCTCAGCTCTGAGTCCTGGACTGGGCCCGTGTTTCATCCACGTTGCTATGGTGAACTGGTCTGTCAGGTTCTGGGGCACCACGTGATCCGGAACATTAGCAGCCTGTCGTCCGTCGAATCTGTAGATGAGGTCGCTGTCTCGGCCGCTGTCAGTCAGCAGAGACGCTGTCCAGTTTGTGGAAGGGCTGGGAGCAGGAAGGAGGTCGGTGCTGCCTGATGCTGCACCTTGATGTGCCAATCAGAGAACACGACACTGTCAAGACGGCTGCACAGAAAATCAACCTGCGGAGAAACTGCCTCTCCACAACTTTCTTCTTTCTCTTCCTTTATACCAGAAGTTAGCAGATATCAGTTCATGACCTAATGTTGTTTTTGCATGTCAGAATTATGGATTAAGCAAATGTAACTGTGAATCAGTGAATGTTCAGAAAGGGTTGTTGATATCATCAAGCATGGTTACTACATGAATCTGCTTGAATTAATGTATTTTAATGTGTATGTATTTGATTCCCACAGGCAACATGAACCATGTACACAGTTTAAAATAAGATTTGCGTGGGCCTTATACTATTAATGCAGTGAGGTTCTTCTTCACTCACATCAAACATAATATGGCAACTTCAAAGTATATTTTGAGAGCAAATAATTGAAGTTGAAAATAACTGATTTTGACTTTCGTTCTTCCTAAACAATGAACTGATTCCTGAATTTCTCAACATAAATATTCTGTACTTGTAATGTTTCACATGTAGATATGTTACAGGGTATAACTTGAAGCATTAATAAACACGTCACAGCCTGTAAATTTAATTCAAAATCAAAAAAAAAAGTTTCAAAATAGTCTCCAGGCTTGAAATGGCACACTGGAAATTGGCATATTAAGAGAGGCTAAAATGTCAAGAGGTAATCTCTGCTTTAAATTAAAGTTTTCCTTGTCTCTTTTTACCATTACCACCCTGTGCGCTCTCACAGTCCCCAATTCTTAAATAGCACCTCACTATTTTTAACAAATCATTTCATGGAACTTCTGCCTCTGAAACTAATTTCTTTTCTCTCCACTTACCACAGAGTTTCTGCAGAGATTTCTCAGAGTAGGTTTCCCGGTCACAGCCCTTCCCAATGTGATTAGTCTGTAGCTCTACCATCGCCTTCACGCCAGACAGGGGACCGCCACACGTTTCCAAGTGCATCTTGGGAAACAGCTGCCTGCTCCCAGTCCCTGGCTCATAGTCCACCCGCTTGTTCCAACCTTTAAGGGTCACAATTTGTTCAGTGGTTTATTTTGTCATGACAATTACAGGTAATCTAGTACCACACAGTAAACAGTTTTTAAACTGTTTTTTAATTACATAAGTATTTTTCATATTGCATAACAAAAAACATCAAACATTATGCCATTCTTACTTTATCTGAAATGAAACCTGATGATTAGTTCATTTTAGATCTCATAGTAGTTCTCTCACTAAATCGATCTTACAAACACTGGGATATCGAAGTATCACGTTGGTTGTGGTTTCACTGCGGTGTGGGGATAACATGAGATATTTCTGTCTGACCCGTCTCTTGCAGCTGACACCACACTTTGTACTCCACCTCACATACTTTAAGAAACAGTAGGTATTTGATGGTGAGAAGGGCTTTGATATTTGATATTTGTCTTCTCTGAAATAACCACAGGTTCACCACTAACCTTTCATTTTGTACTACAGTACTTCACTTTAGATCAGCCTCTCTGTGTGTGGAGGTGATTTTGGCCTTTGTATTAAGTAATACTTCACATCCCTCAATGACCAGTTGGTTATGAATTACTCATCACAAAGAACAAAGAATCCAAAAGCCAACCACAACAGCAAAACTATATCAGAACATCTGTTTACAAACTCTCGCACAAAACGTGTCAGTTTAATCCAAGTCTCATTTATCCAGTCGTATGTTCAGTGCTTCCCAAAGGCATGCATTTTTGCTAAAACTGGAATTTTAAAAGCACTTTTGCATAAACAGTCTCAGGCACAGACTCATAGCACGCCTGCATTGTTTGTCAGTGGTTCCCAACTGGTGGGTCGTGGTCAAAAAGTGGGTCACAGGTCCAATCTGAAAGGACTGCAAGTGACAGGCAAAGGTGTCGGTGAATATCCAGGACAGAGCTTTTAATTTGAAGTACTGGTTCCCTCTGTAGACTACATAAGTGAATAACAGACAACTACTTGACAGAGACAGCAAATGAGCTTGACAACACGGTCAAACGCAAGTATGGTGCTGAATGTTTTAAACTGGTTGGACTTTGATCTAACAACTAATCTGGACCCCATTACTGGACAAGTCAGGAACCACTGGTTTATGTGTTTTAAATTGTAAAGTTTTAGCAAAAATTTTACAAATTTTCTGTTAGATTATGGTACATTTTAATCGAGAGAACACAGGAGGAATCTGTTGGAGCAACATGAAATGGAAATTTTACATGATTAGTTAATCACAGTATGCACATATGCAATATGAGCACATGTATTTTAAACAAACACATCTGTTTTAGTATATTTATATCTTTAAACATTGTTCACTGCAGGACGCACAAATGTCTCACTGCTAACATTGTTATTAGACCTGCCCACAGAGATGTAAGAAGTAACATTTAGGTTATACTATAGGTGGTTTATGGTTTCATAATGAGCCTGTGGGTCTTCAAAGAATGACAGGAAGAATGACAACCACACAGGCTTGGTATTGTCTCAGGGATTTCCTGCCCTGTGTCGAGTCAAAAGGAGACTGAAAGGGCTGGTAACATGACAGGAGGAGCTGACCTTCTTGTAACTGTCAGTACTGTGGCCAGGTGTTATATTTTCATTACCCAGGTGTTACATCTATCCACAATGTACGAGAATTCTTGAATCGCAGTGGAGAAAGGGATTCACAAACATGGTCATGTACAGGACTGTGAATGTGCACACGCTTGTGTGTGTAGGCGGACACCTGGCAGATCTTTCCAAACCTACAGAATATAATATCAAGTCTCCTGAGACAGGAAGAGAGGCGGACTGCAATCAGGTCGGCAAGGAGGAGTGAGAGGTGAGGTAGAGCAAGACGTATTTAGCCTCTATTTATGCCAGAGAGCCTTCTTCAAAAAACAGAGCTGCAGACGCACTGCTGACCTTTACACACACATGATAAATAAGGTTGTGTACAAAAGACTTGATGTTTGAATGCATAATTGCATTATGTTTTATTCATGGCTTTAAAGCTACTATGGGTTAATGGTTTTACAACAGGATTATGCAGTAAGGCCTCTTTTATGAGCCAAAAATTGCAAAGAATCATTAAACATTGATGAGGATATTAGCCGGGTACGATAGCAAGTGCTCCTTTGTGATTCAAATGCTGCAAGTCGATAGCCCCGTGGTACCATCTGGATCTCAAAAACGATTGAATTTTTCTTCCTCCAAAGAGCAAGATCTTGAAGATCCAGCTGCTATTTTGTTGTCAGTGGTTTTATTTTCTGTAAATCGGTATGTTTTTGATCAAAAGCTGAACATGCCCCTCTTTTCTTGAGTATTTTCCTTTTCAGGCGTACTGTGCTGAAATCAGTGGCCCTCAGAGCTCTGCTGCACATGAAGATGACATTTACATAAAACTGAATGCCAGACAACTTTCTCAACACTGCACTGACTCTCTGTCTATCTCCACCCCTCTGTGATGTGCGCTGACATTTCCCTCAATGAGTGTCCCTAAAGCCTAAACAACTGGCATTCACATCGTTTTCATTGCTCTCTTTGCACTAATGAATCTTGTCGGTAACATCAAGCATTTCCTCTTAAATTATCTACTCTCATCATATAGTACACAATTACATGATGCAATTAGATATGGGGTGAGACATCAAACATGTGACTTAGCATTAGGGTAGCTGAAAAACATCCATTAAAGGGATATTGCTCCCAAAAATGAAAATTCAGCCATTATCTACTCACCCATATGCCGATGGAGGCCATTAGGTGTGCTAGCCGTTCCCCCTGCCGATCTCTGCAAGGGATGTTAGGACTCTAAAACTTCACCAGGGCCTCCATTGGCATATGGGTGAGTAGCTAATGGCTGAATTTTCATTTTTGGGTGCACTATCCCTTTAAACCATCATGTGCTCAGAGTTTGGCAAGCTAGCATTTACGTATGCAGCTCCCTATATGTGGAATCTTTACATCCTCTCGGCCGTTTCAAAGTACCATAGCCGGATTTTTGTACACAATCTCCTATATGCCGATATCACGGTGTACCTTAGGTGGTCTTTGTATTCGTGTATTTGCCTTTTTTTGCATTTTTATGGTTCACTTCTTGTATATTTTTCTTGTATATTTATCTTTTCTTTGTAGTCATCTTATTTCATGTTTTATATTTCTTGTTTTGGAGCTGTACATCTTTATTCTGAAGTTTTGTTCTGTCTGTTTGTAATTTATGTTGCTGCCTGTCTTTGCCAGGACACTTTTGAAAGAGAGATTATTAATCTTAAGAGGGTTTTCTGGTTATATTAAAAAGAAAAAAGTGTTTTTCCAATGCTGTGTCCAAGATTTCTGTAGCTTTCTCTTGGATGTGTTCTGCTTGTAACTACCTTTTTACAATGACCCAACCACACCTACACACTGTGCCCATAAATGTACAGATCACAGCAAATAAGAAGGAAATTAAAAAATCCGAGCAGAGGTCAGGGTCTATGCAGATAAATACATACTCACTACTTTTGTATGAGTCCATATCATTATCATTATTTCATTCTTACTTTAGGTGAAATGAGACCTGATGAGTAGTTCATTTTAAATAGCTGACTAAATTGATCTTACAAACAAACTGCGATATCGAAGTATCACGTTGGTTGTGGTTTCACTGCGGTGTGGGGATAACATGAGAAATTTCTGTCTGACCCGTCTCTTGCAGCTGACACCACATTTTGTACTCCACCTCATATATTTTAAGAAACAGTAGGTATTTGATGGTGAGAAGGGCTGCCTTTGATATTTGTCTTCTCTGAAACAACCACAGGTTTACCACTAACCTTTGACTTGGTACTACAATGCTTCACTTTAGATCAGCCTCTCTGTGTGTGGAGTAATACTTCACATCCCTAAATGACCATTTGGTTATGAATCACAAAGAACAAAGAATCCAAAAACCAACATCAACAGCAAAACTATATCAAAACATCTGTTTACAAACTCAAACTCACATAAAACACAGCCATGTTTGGAAACTTCACGATGTTGGATAAAGTTTCTTCTGACTGGCTGAAGTTATTCTCAAGTCAGATTTCGTCATATATACAACCACTACAGAAGTTTTTATACAGAGCCCCTGTAGCTCAGAGCTTAAGAGGCCACCCGTGTAGAGCTTTGATTCTGTGCCCAAACCTGATTGGGCCCGACCTTACCTGCTGGGTTTGGACCAGGCCGAAATGTCTCAACATTCCCTTGGGCTTGAATCAGGACAGGTTCTTGCCAATTTCCTGGTGTAAGAGTGTGTCATTTCCATGTGAATCAACAAACAGTTAAGTTTCACTTTCAAAGCACTCGGCGCTCTTACGCTCCAAGAGTGTGGTGTTTTTAACCCAATATATTCCAACAGCGCCCTGACCTCGTAAACAGCCACTCTGAGCACCAGAGTGGCTGTTTACGAGCACACCCTGTGACACAAACATCGGTTACTGCACTGAAAAGACTTGTATTGACAAGTTTGTGACACAAACAGCGGTTACTGCACTGAAAAGAGTTTTTAATGAATGTTTAAATATTAAGAGACTAAATACATTTGCAGTGGAAATTCAGGTTTTTAATCAGGCTTGGGCCCAACACTGCTGCCATGATTTGGGCTCGGGTCAGGCTTGAACAGATCAAAGCTCTACACTGGCTAACTCAACTTGCTTTGCCTTGGGGCCACTTTTGCGAAATGACAGGAGGCCAGGGACCAGTTAATAAAGAATGATTAATAATATTTATCAATATATGTAATAAATGAATTGCCTGTTCTTAACCTTTTGACATTTCCTGTACACAAGGGTGTTTCTAGGATTTGAGAACAGTCAGGAACATTCAGGCTCCATTGTGTTGTTTTTTATGCATTCTGGCACCTTATTTACACCCAAAACACAAAATTACTTCATATCTATTTTCATCTTGAATAAGAAAATGGGCCAGATTTAGCCCGCGCACCATAAATTGAGTATCACTGCTCTACACACATGAGCCACATCTGCGATTTGAGTCCAGCTGGAACCCTTTGTTGTCCCACTCTCTCCTTTGTTTCCTTCGTTTCCTGTGGATGTGCGTAATAATGCCAAAAAAAAAAAAAAAGCCATCCACATGAGTTTTGGTGTTTGTAGAAATTGGCAAAAAAAGAAGCAAATTTGGTCCATGATTAAAGTTTTGTATCATCCTTGGCTCCGCTTCCTTTGGAGCTCTGTAATAATATGATGAGAGTGAATGAAACCTGTAAGGGGATCTGTTTGTAGATTTAAAAACAGCTCTGCTCACTCTGATGTTTAAGTGACATGCTTTCTGATAATGAAACCGCAGCTTTGCAGGAGGCTGTGGTTTTACTGACGAACTGTGATTTTTTTTAAAGACTGTAAGACCAACCACCACCTCTCTCGTTTACCATAAGTTTATTTCTCTTTTCCCTCCCTCGAGTTGCCTGTTCATTGGGGCTCTTTCTTTATCTCTTCCTTCCTCCGTTTCCTCTCTCCCCTCTTATCTGTCTCTGTCTTCCTCTTTCATTCCTGTGTGAGCTTGACTCCTGAGATGCTGTCAGTGCTGACAGGTGAAGCAGCAGGGGAAACGGGCTGGCTCGAATGCCAAGCTGCTAGCATGTTAAAGGAGAAAAAAACGCACTCCAGTCAACTTCCCCTCTGGAGTTTTTTTTGTCAGGTCTTCTGATTTCCTCGAGAGACATTCATTCTAAAATGAGATAGAATTCCCTTGAGGGAAAGGATATGCTAAAAAACTGCACCGTCTGCTTCAATTTTGATGGTGCTGCTTTATATTTAAGGACGTTTAAACAATATGTCAGTGCACTTTATACCAGCATAGTAATGAGTACATTTCTGTCAATTATTACCAGGTATATTAAGGCATTGTGAGAGCATTTCAGTGGCTGTCTCTTTATCTCTGACCTTGCCATCCTGGTTTGCAGACAGGCTTGACATCAATATGCACAGCCACATCTTCTTTTGCTCTCTTCTGACCACAGTCAAAGGCCGTCACCATAATCTTGTAGCTCTGCTGCTTGTCATAGCTCAGCCGCTCTGTGTTTCTGATGTTACCTAAGAGGACACAAAGAAAGGAGGAAATGTAATTATGATTATTCACTGACAGAGAAAAAAAGAAGACGCTATGCTTATGTGACAATAATAGCAAGAAACACTTTCCACTGAGCAATAAGTGAAACTGACTTTGCAATAAAGAAGCTGCTCCTTGAAAACAAACAGAACTCTTTGTATTTATTGAAGCCTTTTACTGGAAGCTCAAGGTCCAGTAACCTTGTATCGCATTTGAATATCAAAGCCTCTCTGTAAACAGACAATGTACAATTACAATGATGGATTATCCTCACCTGTCACCAGGGTAACAGTCTAAGAGCAGTGTGAGATGGAGGAGATGCTACAGGCCTGTGGGTTTTCACAAACGTGCCTTAAGGAAGGTGATATTCTGAGGTTACTATTGTCTAAGAATCCAACCCACAGCTGGCTAACTTTAATGGGTGTTTAATAGTGTTTTTTACAGTAATGTTCTAACTTTCACATTGATGAAGGGCCTTTTAGAATATTTTGTTGGTCAGCTACTGATTGGCATTAACCCATGTGTATGTCAATTATTTCTGACATCATCACATTTGTATTTTCAGATTAGTTTAAGGGTGCCTTCCCACCTGAGCTGTGAGTACTGTTTTAATAAAAGAATTATGGAGCACTTGATCGGATAGTCTGGCTCTTTTGGGCTGGTGTGGAGTTGTCAGTCAAACCCTGGTGTGGACCAAACAACCACCAGTGCAGTGCAGTTCATTTGTGGCGTTAAAGGAGATGAACCGACCACAGGAATTTTAGTTAGCAGACATGTGATTTTAGCATGATTTCAAAAGAAACTACACACAAAATATGCAATCTTAGAACTGACCTGCTATGACATATTTATGCAATTGGTAACCATGGTGACATGTATGCAGGTCAGCGCTAGAAGCTGTTAAAACTGCTGCGGTATCTGACTCGGATTTCTCTGTGAGTTAATTAACTCCAGTGAAAAGTATGTGGCAGCGATCCCACAGTAATTAGCCCTGAATTACATGTGGTTGATTTGTAGCCTACTAATAATGCTCATAACCAGTTATTTCTTGGGGAGCTCTTTGTGACACCAAAGAACATGAATACACACACCAGAAGCATTAAAGTGCTGCATAAACTTCTGTCTGTCATAAAGTTCAGGGAGGAGCCAAATGCAGAGTAACAGGCAAGGTTGACGTTTTAACAAAAAAAAAAAAGCGAGCTTTAATGCAGCTGATAAAAAACATCTGGTATAGGTGGCAGGTAAATTAAAGAACCAAAACTAAACTGAAAACCAACCCGGATAATAAAATGAACTCAAATCCAAAATCCAAACAGAACATCAGGCAGGATACGGAGCAGGGAATGACACCAAGAATACAGGGGTGAGCACAGCAATCAACACGGGAATGAAAGCAGGATGAATGCAGGATGAATGCAGGATGGACTGACCAGGAACAAAGGGAAACCCACAGGTATATATACACAGAAAGCTAATCATAAGAACGAGACACAGCTGAAGTAAGAAGTCACAAAAGGAGGGAAAATGGACATTGGCTAACAACAACGGTGTTGAGGGGAACACGAGGGTGGAGCAAACAAGAGTAATACAGAACAAGAGTGAAGGGAAGACTCTGGGAACAGGGAAGGACTAGTGAGACAGGTGTGACACAAAGCAGACGGGAAAACACACAAAGACAGGAAGTAAAACTAGACACGACACGAGGAGAGAATCTACAAAATAACACACGATGCGGAAAAAACATGAATAATATTAATAATAAATAACATGAAACAAGGAAGACAAACAGTAAACTCCAAAACAAAAACCCAGGATCATGACACTGTCAGTCAATGGAATTTGATCTCCCGCACGTGGGTCCTGATGATGCAAGATGACCAAAACAGTCCAATCAACAACTTACATGTCTGTCAGTGTAACTTTACGTTTACTCCTCTTGGTTCATTTGTAACATGTTAGAGTGAACAGGAACTGGACAAGAAATAAATGCAACAATAATTGAATGAATGGTAAATGGATTTTATTTATGTAGTGATTTTATCTTATCTCTTTAGTGTTATAACTTTGCCTCTCATTCACACATTCTGATGGCAGCAAGCTACCACGCCAGGTGCTGTCCAACCATCACTTTGATCAAACTGCTGACCCTGCAATGAGTCAAGAAACAGATTTTACTTCCTAAGCCACAGCTGCCCTGAATTGTTTACGTGCATTTTCTAAGCAAACTTGCGTGCCTCAGACTTCACCTACAAGGATGAATAAAGTGTTAAGAATTAAGTTTTATATATATACAGTCATGGAAAAAATTATTAGACCACCCTTGTTTTCTTCAATTTCTTGTTAATTTCAATGCCTGGCTCAACTAAAGGTACATTTGTTTGGACAATTATAATGATAACAACAAAAATAGCTCATGAGAGTTTAATTTAAGAACTAAGAACTATTCATTTTCCATGGTTTTCTTGATAATAACCAAAATTACTTAAATTCTTACATCAATAGCTATGGCATTGTACCGCCAAAAACACTACTTTTAAGCATTCCATGTTTTCTTTTCTGTTTGCTTTAAACACATGATACAGACAAGAGTTAATACTTGATTGCATAACCATTGTTTTTGATGACTGCAGCCATGCGTCTTGGCATGCTCTCCACCAGCTTCTGACATTGTTCTGCTGTCACAGCAGCCCATTCCTGTTGCACAAATTCAAACAAATTTTCTTTGTTTTTGGGCTTGTGGTTCTCTATTTTGAGTTTGATGATTTTCCACAGGTTTTCAATTGGATTAAGATCTGGTGATTGAGCAGGCCAAGGCATGGTGCGAATGTTGTGGTTCTCCATCCAGGCTTTAACTGACCTTGCCGTGTGGCAAGGGGCATTGTCTTGTTGGAAAATCCAGTCATTCGAGGCAGGAAAGAGTTTTCCAGCTGATGAAAGAAGACTGTTTTCAAGGGTAGTCCTGTACATGACCTGGTTCATTCGGCCTTCACACAATTGCATTTGCCCTGTTCCACTCAGACTGAAACAACCCCAGATCATGACTGATCCACCCCCATGTTTTACTGTAGGGGCAAGACAGTCTGGGTTGTAAGCTTCTCCAGGCTTCCTCCTAACCAGTAAGTTGGCTGGAGTGGGCATCAATTCAAAATTGGATTCATCACTGAAGAGAACCTTAGCCCAATCATCAACAGTCCAATCCTTGTGGTCTCGAGCAAAGAGTAAGAGAGTAGAGTTTCATTGATGAAGGGCTTCTTGCGTGCTCTGTGTAACTTCAAACCAGCTTCAACAAGTCGGTTTCGAACTGTCCTTGCCGAACAAGTCACATTTCTCGACAGTGCCCACTCATTTTTAAGGTCCCTGGAGGTCTGACGACGATTCCTGACACAGGAACGGATGAGTGCACAGTCATCTCGTGGGGTAGAAAGACGTTTCCTGCCACGGCCAGGTAGCAATTTGGTAGTGCCATGTTCAGCTTGTTTTTTGTTGTTGTAATGAATCTTGAGATCTTCGGTTTTTTCGCTACCTGTCTCTCACTCATGCCAATTTCCAGCAGTGCCAAGATGGCTGCCTTTGTGGCTTCACATAATTCTTTTGTTTTAGGCATTATGTGAGAGCTGACAACTTCTGAGTTGTGCTACGGCTTGAATGTAAGCAGGAAACCACTCTAGGCCTTTGCATGTGCAGTGCTGCTTGTGACATGAAATGGCCTCTTATATACCCTGGGAATCAATTAGGCTTAAGAATGTCAAATGGGCCATAAAGTATTATGTGACCAGCTGCATTTTTTGTTGTGTTCATTGTATTATACGTTTAGTGGTACCAGATATTAGAATGAACAAGAAATTGAAGACAACAAGGGTGGTCTAATAATTTTTTCCATGACTGTATATATATATATATATATATATGTTTTGGTTTTTTTTTTACATATTTTTACCTTATCAATATCTCTCTGCTCTGTTGTGGCTTCTGTCCTTTCTATGTCCTGTATGACTGTCATTTCATCTGAGGGCTGTCTTAAAAGTACTTATTTTCAGCGTATATCCACGGGTGGATGTTACTTTCAAAATTACATGCATACATTTTCTTATTCTGCTCCACAACATTTCTTTTTTTCTGGCACCATTTGGTACATTTATCCCTCCATCCCTAAAGAAATCCAACATTGACTGCTGCAACATTTTCATTTTTACTAAAGTTAAAATATGAGAAAATTGTCGATGTGTTATGATGTAACTTTCCATTCAATTTCTCAAAAACTATACAGTGAAGTCAGGATCAGGGTCATGCTGAACAGGATTAAATGGTTTTTATCATATAAGGAATTCTTTGGTTACATAAGTAACAAGACTTATTGATATATGATGTGTAATAAAATATTGCTCTGTCCTTAATGGCCGCTCTAAGTACTCGTACGGTAACAGCATGAACAGACAAACATCAAAAATCCAACAGCAGCTGGGTTGACCAGGTTTCACACGATCAGGCCAGCTGCTCTGTATTTTTGTCCATGTGCTGTCAGTGTCCTCTCCTCATGCCACAATGTTATAAATCTGGTTTTCATTGTGTGAGAGGAGACAGACGTGAGAGTGTGAAAAAAGTATTAACTCATGAGCCTTACGGTCAACACGTGAGAGTTGGCAGCCCTGCACAACATATAGTCTGTGCCAAGTTACCAGAGTATGTAGAACTGAGGAGTATGTGCACAGCCCACATTTTACGTGCATTCCTGTGAACAGGCACGTGGTATTTCGAGCCCTGCTATTGTATTAAAGTCACTGTTGTGGAGCTGGACTCCACAGCTGGTTGAGATAAGTGATGCAACATCTCCAACTTGAGAAACTAAAGCCCTTTTTAAATAGGAATTGTGCATATTTGCAGGAAACCCCATCAGTCTTCTTTCAGCATTCTTCGTTTGTGAGGGCAAGGAGGGCGCGCAATTCCTTGTCTCTCCAGTTGCTCATCTTTACAGTGTCTTTCAGGTTTGCGTTTCCCTCTTTCTACTAGTACTAGCTGCTCATTCCTGCTATCAGCTGTTTCCTGTTTATCCGCCGCCAGTAGGTCGCACTTACGGCGTCATCAACAGCTCCTCCCACAAGTCATCAACAGCTCCTCACATGGCCGAAGGGCACCTTGTTCTTTTTAAACCGAAAAGGTTCCGCCAATATGTTTACCCTTCAAGGCGAAAAATTAGGTACCTCAGATCAACTCGCCAATCCGGCTCTGTGTGTCTAAACGCTCGCAGCTTGCCGGCAAAAAGGCCCAACATTCGCCAAAAATCTGGCAGTGTAAAAGGGGCTTAAGATTCATTAAATGGCTCTTCTGATAAATTTTCAAGTTTCAATTTGGAATCTATTTTTTGGAATATATAAAATCTAGACTCTAAACCCCAACTTAACTGATAACTCCTTGTGAAGTAAGTCATATTCACTTATTAACTTAAAAATAAATAAATAAATAAATTACTACAATGGAGTCAATATGAGCATTAGAATTGCTTGACGTTGTGATAGCCAAACATTTGTCCACAGTGAGATCCTTAATTTTTCCAGAGCGCTGACTCCAATAGTTAGTTCGTAGGCTGTTTACAGATTTCGATGTAAGATAAAACAAGACAGAACTTTTTTTGTGTAAAAAAAAGTGCAAACCAATATATACAAAGAGATCGAGGCCAGCGGGTAAGGAAGATTGTGCCTTTACGGTAGCTGCTCCAAAGCTTTGGTATAGCCTTCCACTCTCAATCAAATCCTCCCCCTCTACTGACATTTTTAAGGCAAATCTTAAAACGTAGATGTTTTCAATGGCCTGTGGTTGTTTGTAGTGGTTTTAATATTTTATGATCTTTTCACGTTTGTAATTGTAATTGTACCGGTTTTATTCTGTTTTTTATTTGTGTACATTTTATATTGCTATATATTTGTGTGTCATTCTTTTAACTTGGTGCAGCGCTTGGGTCAACTGCGGTTGTTTTTAAATGTGCTATATAAATGAACTTGATTTGATGCCTAAAACAGGTTACCAGTATGTGAACATGCTAGAGCAGGTTGGCTTTGCAGCATACAATATGGCCATGTCCATTTGTCTTCTGATTCCAAATGAACCCAAAGTTTAAGATAAGGTACAGAAACCTACTGGTCTTGCTTCATCAGATCAGCCCCAGGTGGAGTGAGGTCTATTCAACCGTGGCCACCAAGCTTATGGTTGGATATTTGTCAAAAATAGACAACACACACACAAATAACCACACAAACAGAGGGAGAAAGAGAGAGACTCCAGAGTATTTTAACCGATCACTGGACATTTTATAAATTAGATGCCATATACACAACCTTATTCTATTTGAGTTTTTAGTACGGAGTTACAGCTGTTTGATTCGAAAGACAAAAGCTTGCAGTATCTGACTCATTAACAACTTTTAGAGTCGTGTAATATTTTTATTCGTCTAATCAAAATGAATTAATATAAGGGATAATTTCAGGGTGTTTCATGCTGTATCTAAAGTCTGAGCTCAGCCAGTTATGTGTGGGTGGAAAATTACAGTATGATTATAAATATACTGTATATAATAATTATATAATGAGCTAATAAACTGATTCACTTGGGATTACATTCCAGAAAGACTGGTTGCATCAATTCTACAGTATGTTTCACTGACTGAGCTAAACGTTAACAATGCAACAGAGAGGTGCATGAAGTCTTTACTGTCGTGTTCAACAATGACAGCTACAGAGTGAGATGATGGTTGCAATGAATGCTGTGCATCTCGAAGAGCATCAAAGCAGAACAGCACTAAAATATTTTCCAGTTGGTGATTAAACACATTATTTATATGTGAGGCAGATACAGATGTTCCCCTTGATAAACAGCAGGCTTCAAAACAATGTCATATTCTTAGTCAGTCAAGGATTTTTCACATCAGTCACTGCCATCACAGTCTGTCTCCGGACCGATGAGGACAACTGAAGCTATTTTTGTTGTTTGCATCTGGAGGCTTGGCTGTATGAAAGGCTGTCACTCTGATTGCTGTCGGGGAGAAGAGGAGTGCAGAGGAGATGAAAAGAGAGAAAAAGAGGGGAGGCCAGAGGAGAGGAGGTGCAGTGAGCACAGAAGAAATCAGTTCAGAGCACAGCAGTACAGAAAAGAGAAGAGCTGATCTTGAAATGTCAGAGGCAGAAAGGTGATGAGGCCAGAGTCAGACAGTTCATACAAACATCTCCTGCAGTGACTATTTGATCCCCAGCTGGTGAGAACAACAGTAACAGAGAACTGGATATCAACCACTCACCACTCACCACAACAAGTAAGGTGATATTTCCATTTATAAAGACACACTACTGTTCTTGATTCATTAACAGATTATCATCCTCTCTGGGAATCTATGATGCCCATCTGAATTTAAGGGATGGGGAAGAAAATCAATCACATAATTACTGTGATTACTTGAAGCTTTTTAAATCTATTTTTAATGCCTTGATCGCTAAATTGAAATGCAGAGGTGGAAAGAAGTCGCCACTTTTATTGCGGTAATATTTAAGTAGCATGATGTCAAATTTGTTTCAAGAAAAACAAAGCCAAAGTGAGAAAGCAGAAAATGGTGGATGGTCAGAGGACAGAGAGCTTCAGTGGCTGTACCGGTATGATTTTCATTATGATCTGAAAGATTAATATGGTGATACCCGCAATTTCTCAACTTGACATATTGATGTCATACTGTTACCCATGGCAACAACAAGCATGACTGAGAGCTAAATTATGACCGACTCCACGGTGGTTCCAAAAAGAGGAGCAGCTTCAGTAGTGTGGAATAAACTGTGGCATCCTGAATGTTTTATGAACAGCCCCGGACTCTTAGCAAGTTACCGCTCAGAGGGAACTCATTCAGCGGCTCCTCTGGCAGCAGCACAGCGTCTCTCCCTCTCCACTCTCGCCATACGCACACTGGAGTCAATGTCGTCAAGTGATTTTGTCGTAAACCTTTGGTAATGTAAACCTATGTGACGCTCACGGCTTGACAAACAACTACATATATGTGAATGTGCAATAGTTGTGGTATCATAACAGCTTGTCACAGGTCACAGCGTGAAGATTAGAGGAGAAATGGCAGAGCATAAAGGTCCAGGTGGAACCCTGGTTTACTTCAGTTTGTTTTTCTAAGCAAGTTGTGTTTCTAAATGTACCCATTTATTCTTAATTCACTGTCTGTTTTGGTTTCAATTGACTTCAATAAGAGATACATACTGCTGCAGAACAGTCAATTTACTTCCATATTCTATCTATATTTTTCCCTCAGTGCACAAAATTGCCTTGTTCTAAAAAAAGTAGGTCTAAACAATGCCCCGTGTCTTTGAGTTTCTCCCAAACAATATTATTGTGCCTGGGAGGAGATCAAATCAAATGAGCCAGACTACTGTAAAATACAGTGAGAACAGGACCAGAAGGTTAAAGTCAGAAAGCAATGAGACAAAATAATAAATATGACCCTCAGAGAGAGAACGAAAAGAGATACAGTTAAGAAAGTGAATTCTGTCTTCTGTCTGATCTATTGCTAGAATTCAACACACACACACACACACACACACACACACACACACACACACACACACACACACACACACACACACACACACACACACACACACACACACACACACACACACACACAAAGCCCTCCAGTCTTACTTCAGTTTGGATGATGCTGCACTTGGATCAGCACAGCGTGGATGTGGAAGCTCAGGGAGAAGAAGGCAGCGCAAATCCCAAAGCTGAAATTTTATATAGGCAGATAGGCTCCACATAGCTCTCAATGAGGAATAAAATATACTCCATCAGTCGACTAGGACTAGTGCAAAGCCACAGATGAACATCACTAAAATCTGTTGAAACTGAAGATGGATCTTTGTCAAATAACATCTAAGCTATGCACTGATGAAAAAGCTACTTCACAGATTACAACATAATTGCAATAAAAAGAAGAATCGGCTACAGCTGTCTGCTCGCTTTTACATTTTCATACTGTATTTCTTTAAGTGTATTCACATTGACCTGTTGTTTGCTGTACATACACAGACTGGTGAAGTGCCCACTGTACATACAGACAAAAACAAAGTTTTAAAGCAATTTGTGAATGAACAAAATCTTTCATCTTCCAGCACTTTACAAACCTACATTTAAAGCTATCCTTGACAGTACTATTTCTTTACACAAAGGTGGTTTCTACTCATTGTTTGTTCCACAAATTATCTCTAGAGCCAGCTGTCTGAGCATTGGTCTATCATGTCTATCTTTAGCAGACACTTCTTCATGTTCATACGAGCAGTGAGCGATTTGAGGGGGTACGCCATCCCCTTGTTAGCAAAATGACCACAATGGTCCTATCCGGACACTGACCTATAATCGACAGAGTATTGAGAGTTATTACATTTTGGTGGAGGGTTTCTGTTTTGAATGCCCATAGCATTTGTGGCACTGATATAGCAACCAGGAAACTCATAGATCTGTTGCATACGTTATCTATCTCATGTGATGCTACTCAGCCAATATAATCTTTGCATTCTGATCATGGGCAGATTATGAGACCGCCTGCATGAGCAGTGTGTGTGCATCGTTAAACATCTTGGTTCCTTTTTATGGTGCCCATGTTAACAGGTTAAAGCAGCCACACAGCCTGCATAAGCAGCACTGCTCAGGTGCAGCTTGGCTGCTGCTCATCTGCAGAACATCTCGAGCGATGGTTTCCAAATGGTCCTGCAACGGCATCTAGATTGCTCCTTAGTCATTAGTTCAAGGTCCACTTGCGTTTGGCCATGTCATCAAGCTATATTGGTTTCTCTGTCAAATAGCTGTCCATTAGTCACTCACTCGACAGCAGGAAGTGGCACTTCAGAGGAAAAGCTCTATGCCAGAAATTTGCTGTTTTTAAAAAATGAAATTTGTTTCTTACAAACTTGACATGTGTGCAAGTCACTTGTGGTCCATTCAGAATGGATCCGCAACTCACTTTTGGACCATGACCCACCGGTTGGGAACCACCAATCTAGAGATTAGGAGTCTCATCTATTTATTCAGTGTAACATGCACGTTTTTCAGCAAAATAGAAAAAGAAATAAAATGAAAATGGTCTTTTGATAATCATATTGACATCGTACCCCCTTTCACTACAGTTCTAGATCACTCACAAACATCAAGAAATATAAATATTTACATCTAACGTTTTAAAACAGAAGCCCTTTGACAAACCTTCTGTGGACAGAATCCCTTCATTTGTTAACACAGGCCCCACCCCCTCTGCTGCAAAGGGGCAAGAAAGACGGACTTCATAGCTTTTTTTTTTTTTGCATTGCTTTGTAGTCGTTACCCATCTACCTGTGGTTTTGTGTCTCTTTGTAGACGTTATACATCTCTTTGATTTGTGTCTCTGCAGTTTTTTGGTGTCCGTTGTTGTTTTGCACCTTTTTTTTAGTACTTTGTGCCTCTTTGTAGTTGTTTGTGTCTCTTTGTGGTCATTTTGTTTGTTTGTTAATTCATTTGTTACAATCCCTATTAGCTGGGCCAAACACAGCTAGTCTTCCTGGGGTCCACATTTAAGAACATATATTAAACCTTGCAGACCACACAAATTAATGAATTTAAAAACAACAAATAGCAATCATAAGACATAAGATAGAATATATTATGTGTCTCATAATAATTTTGGGTCTCTTTGTGATCATTTTGTATCTCCTTGCAGCTGTTTCACATCTCTTATGGAGTCAGACATTTTCACATGCCATGCTCTAACGGAAGATGGGTAGACAGCGAAAACTGAGATTTCAATCAAGAATGGACATACTCTTGGACAGATGTTCAGTTCTCCCATGAGCAGTTCAAAACCAGCATACTGTATCTCATCATACGTTCATAAGACTATGGCGATTATTAAAAGCCCCATTACTAGATAAAGCACAGAACATCTTTTGAGCCAACATACCCACTCAAATCTGAACTAAAGGCAGAGAAAATAAAATAGTTCACATCAGTCAATTTGTCACAATCACTGAATCATAATGCAAGCACACATTAGACATTCCTCCTGTGACAAAATTAACAAATCACCTACTCCATACGAGGTTTAAATGACTGAGGTTGTCGAGATAACATATGCTTTATGCTTTGATCAAGATGTTTACTGTGCTGTTAGTGCTCAAGCGAAACGAGCATCATCACTATATGTGTATTTGACACTTACCATGTGTCTGGTAAGGTTCAAATGAAATTTAACCCAAATGTAAAGTAAATGGTCCCTAAAATAACCTATGGTTCAGATGAAAATGCAATCTCAACACAAGGTCCATTAAGTAGCTGCTCATGTTCAAAGTTAGATTTTTTCTTAGCACTTTAAAGACTTCTTATCCACGTTGGCTTAAAAGCAGCATTTAAAAGTTCATTCTTGAGGATGACCTACTGTACAATTTTATGCGTGTGTCACACGGATAATGGCGCTTCAATATAATTCAATTTAATGGAAACTTCCCAAGAATAAAGCCCCCAGGCATGCAGACTGACCCTCGCTGTGCTATCCCACTTTCTCCCTGTTTCTCAGACACATACTTCACACCTAATCACATCAGCTTTTACAGTATAACTGTGACCAAGTCTCTCATTCAGCCAAGCCAGATTCAACACACACATAAATGCACACACACTTACCATTGCGGTCTATGGCAAATGGCGTCCCTGCAGTGACAATCTCATAGTTGCAGATCTGGCTGTACTGTGGTGAACAGTCTTGGTCCCAAGCTTCCACCTGCAACATTAAGACACTGAGTTCACTGCCAGTTCTTCCAACAACACTAAGAAGATCACAGACAATCATAGTATCCTAAATTTCTAAGCAAATGATTTTTTTCATGGCAAGGGAACCTATTACGCTCATTTTCAGATTCATACTTGTATTTAAGGTTTCTACCAGTACATGTTTAAATGCTCCTATATGCTCATACTGTCTGCTGGAACACCTGTATTCATACTCTGTCTCAGATGCTCCATTTAGCACCTGTGTCTTTAAGCCCCACTCCCCAAACAACACAGTCTCACTCCCAAATTTTTAAATACTGACGCTTGGTCAGTGGTGTGTCACATCAAAATATAATGTGCTAGGTACCCCTTCTGCATTACTTTTGGACGTTCAGGGACAGCATGTCAGTATAGACTTGTTACATGCATCGTATCTTTACACAAAAAATTCTCCTTTCACAGGAAATGTGCAGTTTCTGCTCTTTACATACTTACAGTCTTGTTCAAAATAAACTTAGAATGTAAGTAAGAGACTTTCTTAAACTTAAAGTACTTCTTTACTTAAAGTAAGTAGGCTTGTTAATGACATAATATAACATGAGCGTCATGTGACATTTATCATTAGCATAGTATGCCGACCATACTAACACACTACATCCATATTAAAACAACTCAATTGACTCTTGGTTTCACACTGGGCATGAACAGTGAGCTCTGGGCTGAAACTCCAGAGTTTGATTGACCCATTTACCTCCCCTCCCACTCACCCCATGCAGACTTCTATTATACCTTATAGAAATACTACTATACAATGATTTGTGGAATAAACAATGAGAAGATATTATACTAGCATCAACAAATGCTGCCACCCAGGTCATCTCATTCTGCAGCAACAGGGTGCGTCTCTGTGTCATTGTCTAACACACTGACAGGCCATTGACCAAGCATTGACATTTGAGGAGTTGGGAGTGAGGCGAGGTTGCCTAAAAAAGCATAGTCTGCTTTAATTGGTCAGCGTTTCTAGGTCTCCCACATCTTTGTGTCTCTGGGTTGTCATTTCAGCCGTAAAAAGATTGGAACAGAGTATAGCAGCACTTTCTACCATGAAAAAGCACGAATAAAAGCGTCTAAACACAAACTGACATGTTCCAGCAGAAATATGATCCAGTATCGGGGATAAATTTACAACATCTGTGGCGTAGTTTAAACGTATCCCTGACGTTAGCATGTAGCTTCCTTTAGCGGGTGTAGGCACAATAGGTTCTTTTGGCTATGCATTAATTTGTCAGGTTGATTCTAACAATGAAACAACAATGCAAAATGTAACAGAGCCAAATAAATCATACTAACTTTAAAATATAACATCTAAATACCTGCAAAATGCTGTCGTAGATTTTGCCCTCTGTTACCGATGCCTTGTAAAGCGGCTCCCGAAACACGGGGCAGAACTCATTGACGTCATCCACCTGGATGTGAACCACCGCCCTGAGTGGAGGAAGGGATGAAAGACAGAGGACACAGGGAGAAAAGAGAGGGTGCACGGTAGGAAGCATGCAGAGAAAGTGGAGTGGAAATAATTGATGGGGAAAAGGTAAAGAAAGGACACAGGGAGAGAAAAGATGGATGGAGGCGGGGAGAGAGAAGAGAGGGAAACATCTCTTTAAGTCATTAGAGATGATTAAAATTTATTAAGACCTAAAGTATTTCACTGTTTATCTTAAGGACAGTTAAAAGCAGAGGAGAGGTAGAGGAAAACAATTCCTCTGCTTATACGGAAAATAGATTCATTTGAGAAAAACAGGGTTGAGAAGAGTTGATTTAAAGGTACTTCACATAAGGTCTTGTTTATCTGTATTTCTGTGTGAAATGGGCTCCAATTATCATCTAATGTCAATCGAACTTTTATTTAACAGCCTTGTCTGCTGACACATCCCAGGCAGATCTTGCAAAGCCAGATTGTTTTTCATGGTTCTTGTTTTTCTACCTTTTTTCCCCCATCTTCCCACTTAGTCTGATGCAAACACACACATAAACAATCTCATCTGCTAGAAGTGACTGCTATTATTAACTATGCACTCTGATAACATTTGTGCACTAAGGTATATAAATGAAGCAATAATTCAGATCATATCATGAAATTTTCTTCACCGGTGACCTTCTCTGACAACAACTTGTGGTGTATCTGAAGAAGCACATCTGGCTAATTAATGACATTAGCTTAATGAGGCCTATTTAGAATGTCATGCAGTGATAATGTCACATTCTCTCACATTCTCTCTCTCTTTCTCTCACACACACACACACACACACACACACACACACACACACACACACACACACACACACACACACACACACACACACACACATACACACACACACACACACACTGTGTGTCATTCATCATCCACTGGTGAAATTCATCACAGATCCCCGAGCTGATAAACTTCTCCCTCTCTCTCCTTCCTTTTGGTACCAGGCCTGCAGCAGCCTATTTTAGCAGCTCCTTGTCTCTGAATGAAGGACCAGAGGGTTTGATTTGCTGCTGTCCATGCCGTTCTGCCTGACTGTCAATCTCATTCACATAGCACTGCCGCACACACACATGCCGACATATTGATGGGCCATTAGGGGGACATATCCTGAGAGCAGAACTTCAAGTCTCAGCTGTCACTGCTGCCGTACCGATAGATCTTGGGGAAAAGAAAAAAATTATATAAAGAAAGAGGAGAGCATAGAAACAGTGAAGACAATATCTAATTGAAGTCTAAGGTTATTTTTCTTCATAACTTTGAACAGTGAGTGTAAACAAGTTTATTTTTGTAGTGAACACCTGAAAACTATTACCATGTTGGTATTTTTACTTAGAAATTAATTGAAAGGGAGAGAATAGAATTGATTTTTTTTGGCATTGTGCTCAGAACAATGAAAATACGCTTAGCAGCTCTTGCATTTTGTGCAGCATAAAGGGTCAACAAATAACAAATAAACAAAAATACAGAAAAAAGAGCAAAATATGAAAATATACAGACAAGTAAAATATACAAAAAGTCAGGTGTTAAGAATGAAACAAAGTGACATGGAGTGGTATGTGCAAAAAACTTGTATATGCTGAAACGTCACTTTTCTCAATAAAGCTGTGGTGAAGCTGTGGTTAGGTTTAGGCACAAAAACCACTTGGTCATGGTTTGGAAAAGATGTTCTGGCTTAAAATGCCCATGTTTGGTGGCTCACACGCTGCGACGTCCAGCAGGGGCTGGAGCCTATCTCTGCTGACACTGGTTAAGAAGTAGGGTACACTCTACACTGGACAAGTCACCAGACTATCACAAGGCTGACACACAGACACAGGAAACCATTCATGCTCACATTCAGCATGTTTTTGGACTGTGAGGAAGTTGGAGAAAACACACACTGACATGGGAGAACATGCAAACTCCACAGAGAAGGGTCCAGGTTGGGAAATGGGCTCGAATGCAGAACTGGCTTCCAACCAGGTTTGGTGCCACACTGATGGAAACACTGTGAAGTATTGCCAAAAAACAACCCGTGTTTTTGTTTGTTGGTCTCAAATAGTGGTCTGAAGCTTGGCAGGCGTCTCGCCAAGGTGACATGACTGCTGTGGAAGGTGGAAATGTTATCCTGAGGTAATATAGTTTCAGCTGGGCCTTCCTCACCCTGTGAGAGATGTTTACAGACCAGGTGAGGTTTGCTGAGGTGTAGACTCGCAGGAATGTGAAGTTCTCCACCCTCTCTACCTCCTCTCAAGTGCTCACTTCGCCTTGATCTTCTCAAGTCTATTATCATCTCATTAGTGTTTGCGGTGATGAGTTCAAGGTTGTTATGGGAACACTGCTCAGTGAGATGTTGAACTTCCTCCCTGCAGGCCGTTTCATTATGGTTTGTTATCAGTGCTACTATAGTGGTGTCCATTTGACGATGGTGTTGGAGAGGTGAATGGAGGAACCGTCGTTGTAAAGAGGGAGTAGAAGAAGGGGCTGAGGACACATGCCTGCAGTGCTCTTGTGGACGAGACCAGAGTTGAGACCTTCAATCATGACATTCTGCGGTCTGTTGCTTAGAGAGTCCAGTATCCACCAGCACAGTGAACTGTTCAAGCACATGTTGCTCAGTTTTTGGATCAGTTTGTGCAGGATAATGGTGTTAAATGCTGAGCTAAAATC
This sequence comes from Epinephelus awoara, assembly GCA_035609425.1. Taxonomy (NCBI): domain Eukaryota; kingdom Metazoa; phylum Chordata; class Actinopteri; order Perciformes; family Serranidae; genus Epinephelus; species Epinephelus awoara. Next base: position 13,303,080 of record CM069306.1, on the reverse strand, counting down.
AGCATCCTTACAAATGTGTAAGGCCAAAACATACCTGAGCCAAACACCACGTGTCAATACAGCCACCCCTATTTTTTTTCTATGTGCAACCACATGCTGGTAGCTGCTGCCCGGTTGTCGGCTCGTGTGGACATGCCGCCCGGCGACACTTCACGTCACTGTCCTATTTCCAGCCTTGCCGCTCCTGAGAAAAACGCAATTTTCCCCCATTCGCTCACAGCTTGCAGATCCCAGGTTCCGTAACAGCGCTTCCTCTCTGCTCTCCCCATTTAAAATAACTCTCACTTCTCGCTGTCCCTTTCTCTCATGTCATGTGTCAAAGAATAGATGAGGAGAGACTAATTGTAGAGGGTGAGAAAAATCTCGAGCTACACAACCCACAATCCTGTCATTATAAGACAATGGCAAAAAAAGAAAATGCCTGGTGAGCCACAGAACTGGAGAATGGCAGTTCAGGTGAGAAATCAAGTTTAATTAGTGGGTGTGCTCACACGACTTTAACACAATGCATAAGTGGGAAAAGTACAGATCTTATAGTAGTAATAACTGTGTGTGGTTTTCTGTTGACATGCTGTAGTGTGAGGTTTCCTAGTGGTGCTACAGGCAGCACTTGACGAGTGTTAGGGCTGTGTGAGGAGCTGTTCTAATGGCATCATCTGTTGGTCCGATAACAGAACAAAAAATTGCACACACTGTACAGTATATACAATGAGAGACATAGTTATATAGCAGGGGATGTTTGTGCCAAATCTGAGAAATTTCCCTCAAGGTCCTTTTGAGATATCAAAAGAATGACACAGATGCAGGGTCACAGTGACCTTGACCTTTAACCACCGAGTTCTGATCAGTTCATCGGTGAGTCCAAGTGGATGTTTGTGTCAAATTTGAAGAAATTCCCTCAAGGTGACCTTGACCTTTGACCTATGACGATCAAAATCTAATCAATTGATCATTAATTAAGAAATTCCCTCAAGTCATTCTTGAGATATTACGTTCACAAGTATGGTACAGAAGTATGTACATATTTACAGATGGATGTACATACCAAAAACCTGGCCACGGCTATTGCTAGTGTGGAGACAATCAAGTTTGACAAATAGCTCTACAGGTAGGAGGAAAAATATATATTTGATTTCGGGGTGAACTGTCCCTTTAAACAATTACAATTGTTTTAATTTCACATCACTCCAACAAAATGTGGAAACCAAAAGACATTGTTTGGGCAACAAAGCACATAAAACCATGTTCAACCACGCCAAGGACACATGAACAGACATTGGTTGACTCACTTGTGGGATTTTTTCCAGTCAGCCCCGCTGGGTCCGGCCCCACAGTCGTAGGCCTGGATAATGAAGGTGTACTCTTTCTGGCTCTCACAGTCCACAGGGTGACTGGCCCGCAGGACTCCTTCTCCTGATGTGCGATTCAACACAACTGCCTCGAACGGAGCATCTTGACCATAGATCTTAAAGGCACAAATCTCTCCTAAAAAGACAAGGACAGATGCAGAAATTACATAATGTTTTACTTCGATAGTTACATTGATAAAATACAGAATACAGCTACTGTAGGTTTTTTTTAACAGTATTTCCTATCTGTAGCAGGGAGCTCGAGAAGCTCCCTAGCTCGAGAAATTCTTCACTGGGCACACTTTGTGAGAATGTGTCACCAAAAATTGTTTATTCTGCTTCTGTGCCAAAAATGAAGGCAACACTTTCAGTTTGCAAGCACCAGTGTCACCCAGTGAAAACTAAGAAAGACAAACAAAAACAGTGGTAAGACAAGTGCAAGAGAGGGGGAGAGATAAACATCAAGTGAAAATTAAAAAGCTCCAGCACATTTAACACTTTGATTTTTTTAGATGATATTGAGGAAGAAAGTATTTTGTGTATCAGTTGGACGTCTTGAATATCCCTGATCTTTATCCCAGAGAAAAAGAAAAATGAACCATGTGAGCTCTAAAGAAGAAACATAACGGTCTTCAACATGTCTGTTCCCCAACAGAGGGTGAAAATGTTGCTCAGCATGTGGTTCATCAATGGTGCGACACCGAGGACTCTGGGTGCTTAATATGGAGGCAGCCAGCACAACAACTCTCTGACTCACAGTGAGAGACAAAGGCTGAGATTGCACTTAATTTCACATCAACACCACGTGAAAAAACATGGGCATGGGAAACATTTACATTTGGATTTTTTTTCATTCACTCATTTTCTTTCATGCCATTGCTGGTAAAAGCTTTTTTATTTTGCCTTGTTTGTTTCTTCCTTTATTTCTCCCTGTCATTTCCTCAAACCCAGCAGTCGCTACCAGATAGCTGAGGCTGAATCAAACTATGTTTAATGAAGTAAAAACCAACAATACACACTGCTGACATTTTCTTTGCAGCACAGCTATCACTTCATATTTCAGTCTAAGTCTCATTTCTGGACACAGTGATCTCTGTCAGCATGAGCTGCTCCTGAAAACACAGTATGCTGCTCCTGGGGTGTAGTGAAGAGAAAACTAATTTCTGATACGTGTCAAACTGTACCAGCTCAACAAAAGATGAAATCTGTCGTGTTCACAGAATGCTCTACAGTACACACTGGGTGCATTGTGTTTGCCTAACGTGAGTGTGTGTTTCTGTGTGTAGATGTGCTTGTGAGTCTTGAATCATCTGTGGAGTTCATCCCCTGCACAAGTGTTCATTTCAGGGATTTGGGAAATCTCCTTGCACAGGAGACAAAAAGCTGCAGTGCTCTGACCCTGCGCTGGCTGATATCTCTCAGAACATAGTGGAACACAGTGGGGACAAAAAGCTTCCTTGCTATGGGAATTCTTGCATGCTCAAACCCCACTGACAAATACAAAGACAAAGTTCTCCCTCGCTATGGCTTCTTTCCACTTCTCTCCTCCCTCATCTTCATATCCCATTGTTATGCGCACAGTCTTTTATTTCCTCTCTCTGACTTCCTTTTAACATGTTTCACACACCCTTCCTTGTGAAATAGTGATGCTGCAAGGCCTAGTGGGCTTTTTTTAAGACGCCTGGCCCTCACATCAGCCCCTTTGAGATGTCACCCAGATGAAAAGCTCCCCAATATGGCTGTGGTATGTGATGTGTAAGTACCGCAAAATAATAATGAACACAGCAGGTGGTATGGAGGGAAAGCGATAAGCACGGCCTTGATCCCGCCTGCACGCACACATTCGTATACACAAACTGAGCAAATGTGGTCCTAGATGGGACCAAAGGAAGGGGAATCTGGTCTGAAAATACCAGTGATTATAATATACTGCTGCAGCCTTTATACATAAACCTTGACTTAGTGGTGGGGAGCAGGAAAAGGTGCTTCCACTTAACAGTTTGGGGGTTGGATGCAAATCCATTTTCCGCTCCATCTGTTGTGGCAAATTCATTTTTCTGGATTACATTTTACAGGAGAACGTAACAGAGTCACGGAGCGGAGGGAAGGTAGTGAGAGCAATAGGAGAGACGCGGGAGAGATGAGGAGGAATGTGATGTGCCAATGTATATGTAAATAGTAATGACAGAGATTTCAGGGGGTTTCCTACTGTGTCAGCAAATGTGTACTTTACGCACACATTTTCTTTCCTGCCACTTAGTTTCTCACCAGCCCAAACCGGAGGGAACACTATAATTTCACCCTGTTGTGGTGTGTGGATGAAGTGGAGTCTAATCTCTTGGCCTGTATGTCATGAGGGAAAGGGGTCGCGTCTCAAAGTAAACATCATAGATTTTTGCTCCGGGGAGTTGGCCTGTTGCCATGGCAGATTGAGAGCAAAGTGGAAGAGTCAGCAAAAAATGGTTCAATAATAACATTCATCTTAAATAGATGGTACTCCACAGAAAGCTTGAGCGGCATAAACGGCATCGACCGAAAATGTCAAGCTGTCAGGGAACATGTATTTCACGGGATGTTAAATTGCGGATATAATGGAGACGGCCAAGATGAATACAGTTAATGAGAAAATGATGCTCTGCAAACTAACACGTTGTCAGAAGGAGCCAAAACAAATTTGTCTATTCCTACCATAAGTAACAGTACTTGACAGCATTTAATTTCTTACATTTTTTTTTATACTTGCTGGATTCTACAATTGCTTACACTTCAATTTTAATATCCATGGCTGTTTTTTAAAGGGTAAAAAAATTGCTATGTCAAAAATCGTATTTAGAATAAGGATTTAATCTCAAAACTAAGTCAAACTGGCTGAATCAGCTTTACATATTTTCCTGAGGCCGATTTTTATAGATATTTTTGCTGCCTTTGGGTATACTTTAATTTGTATTACTTGGCTGTTGTGATTAGTCTGTAAATTTATGTAAGTACTTTGTGTTTGTGACCTGAGTTGGTGTGCCTGCTTGTATTTATTGAAGTTTTAATAAACTTTTTTTTTAGCAAATAATCTATGCCACATAAAATATTTGCATTTTGCTCACAATCTGGTTCCGCTGAACTCATTTTCATGTCATTAAAAATGAATCAGGGCTTCCAAAAAAGTGTCAAATGAAACGAAACTGATTTATATATTAACATCAATGAACACATGAATAATGAAAACGTGTTACTCTGTCTGTCTGCTGAAATTGTGTGTGTGTGTGTGTGTGTGTGTTTGCTCATACAGCAGTGATATTAGTCCCTAACTAATATAATATAGAAAGTAAAATAGACAAGATGCTGAAACTACTGTGGCAGATCAGCATTTTAGCTTGCTGAGAAGTCAATGTAGCTTCTCAGCTTTGTGGCACACAAGTTGCCCTGTACGGTGGCTCAGCAGAGCTCTGTTGCCGGCCTTGAGGTGCCATGACTGGCTTCCGGGCTTGGGGGCACTTTGCGGCACTTCCACCTCCTGTCTGAACTTGGCATTCTCACCCAGGTGTGCCCTCAGGTACTCGATAATCGGTACACCATAGTAGCGATGGTAATCAGTTGGTAATCTTAAAAGTACCAAATTCAACACCCAGCTCTATTTACTGATCAGTATTTTGTTCTGCTGGAGACAGCAGATACATCAGTTGCATTTTCTTAAGCAATATTTTCACATATTGTTGGCTCTGGTGGCTCACAATGTCTGTTGTGTAGTATTTTAATCTTAGAATTTAATCACATTGGAAACAGATGGAGAAGTTATCCACAAGTGACCAACTCTCTACTTCTACAAAATTAGTTAAAAACTTCAAATCAGCCTTATTATTACCATCACTGAGCTCGTAAGAAACTGTTTATCTTTGTTAATAAAAGAAAGGTTTAAAAAGCCCTTAAGGTATATTATGCAGGACTGACAGAGCTAACAGTGTTAACTGGGGAGAACCGGAGGGTGGGCGCTACTATTCTATGAAAGCACCATCCAGATAGCAGACATAACTGCTGTATGAGCACAGAGCAGAGTGCTGGCATTGAGCTAGCCAGTGGGATACACACATGCACTTACATGCATGTGTGGTCAGACCATCTACAACAATAAATCACAGAGAAGCTTGGATATCAACACACACAAAGGTAACATGATTTCATTCTCTGCTCAGGACGCCATTACTCAACTACATCTTTACAAAGCAAATAGCTGTTTGTTGCATACAGAACCTTAAACAACACTGATGAATTCAGCCATTCTCATGAAAATCTTTTTCTCAGCAGTCATTTTTACACAGCAGAAACAGGTGTTGCTCATAAGATTTACCAGGACTCTGCTCCATTACAACACTTCACTACACTAACACGCACAAACCAATACTTCATTAAGGTTACTCTTCGGACCTGAGACAGGTCAAAATGTTTGGATCTCTGCCATGCAAGCCTTTTCAGTAATTTAAAAACCAGTACCAAATCTAATGTGAACCAGTGCACGAGTGACAAAGACTGTAACTGAGAACTGGCGTCTGGCAGCAGCAGCATATCAGTCAGGATGTGGATAACATACTGTGAGGATGACACACCTGCAGGTAAACTATTATCCGAACAGGGTGTGACAAAGGCCTAGATAGCTCCTTTAAAATTACAGGTCTGATCTTCAGAAAAGCCAACAACATACTCATTAAAATGTGAGCAGGACTCAGCATACAGTATAAAAAGACAACCTGGGGTCTGGAGCTGTGATTTAAATTGCTGTCTTCATCTTCGACTGGAGGTTCTGGGCGATTCACCCCCTGATGCCAAGAAGACAATTATGTAAAATAGACAGGCTGCTAAAAGTCCTTTGGGTTAAAGGAGAGGTACAATTGTGTATCATCAGCATGAAAATGAAAGAATATGTCATGCTGTCCAATAATGTGACCCACGGGTAACACAAGTGGAAACAAATTAGGGTGAGGGATGAAGCCTTGAATTTATATCCGGAGTGACAAGTTAATACTTCACCAATTAGCGCACTACAAAAGGAAACATCCGTCTTCTTTAGATTTTAGCAGTTAACAATGTGATGTATCACCTTGCATCGTGATTGTGATTCTGTGATCTGCAAAAATCTAAGGAGTGACTTCCAAAGTAGTCAAAGCCTCCAGTGAGCCCGCTTTCTCAGTCAGGCCTCAACAGAGAAAGAGGAAATTCAATCATGTTAATTCCTCATCTTAATCAAATACTGTTGTGACTCCATCTGGTGTGTCTGTCTCTATGTAGAGCATAAGACATAAAAGCTTCAGTGTCGAGATTTGACTCTGTGTGTGCGTGTGTTTGCGTGTGTGGTGAGGGGAGCTGTAAGACCTTGATTAAAGTGAGTTTCTAAGCAGACAGAGTATCAGGCAGTTTTAAGCCCTGATTCCTTGACTCTCCAGCCTTCAGCACTGAGCTCACACTCACCCCCGTTCCTCTCCTTTAATTAATCACTGGATTACACTTCATCCCACTACTGACCCACAGATACACCCTGACTACACACACAATATACACCATGTGTATGCACACTTATACATGACTTCCATGCAGACACATACTGTATATCATGCACAGTAAGCTCTAAAAGAAAAAACACATTATGGGTAAAAATGAAAATTTCTTAGAGGGTAAAGGGCTTCATCACACTGACTAAAATTTAAATGAGACTTTATTGACATCGAATTGGCTTTGCTCATTGCTTTTTCATGTTGAAAGTAAAAAAGTGAGCTAAATTTATGGGAGATTTCTTCAGGTAGCCGGCAGGGTATTGAAAATATTTAGATTCTATTAAAAGAATCTCTGATTTTTAAAATTTACACTCAAAAATATCTTCAGAAAGTTGCAGTCTTCAGTGGCACCGAGTCTTTGGTGAGATTTGTGTTTCCCAGGTTTAATCTTTGATGCATTTCGCTGTAGACATAAGAGATTTTCACCATGAAGAAGCACCTTGCTCTAAATATCCCAGTGGCATATAGAGCACATGGCTGTGTGTGACTGAGCAAACAAGGGCATGTGTTATAAGTCTTCCCCTCCTCTGGAGCTCCAAACACTCCAGCTGTACCCGCCAATTTCTCCGAAGAAAGAACATGTAACTGAAGGAGAAACTTTTCACAGCTTCCAAAACTTCCTCCAGCCTGACTGAAAGTGTTTGCATTGTTACGGCAGCCTCAGACTGAGCTTTTATGGACATTATGTTTCAGTCCCTGCTGAGTTACAAGTTTTATTAGGTAGGCCAGTACAGTCTAATTCAATTCATATATATCAGAGACAGAATATTAAAAACACCTCTCTGTATGATGCAGTCTAATACAACAACAAAAGCCTCAGTGGAGTCAACAAACAAAGTGTCAAACTAAACTTTTGAAGCTTCAGGTAGAATTTAGTAACAAGACTATTGTATTGTATTGTTTTAGATTGTGCAGATGAACCTAATTAAAGTCCTTTTAGTCATCCCTTTTAACAGTCACCTTCTCATTTTGATTTAGCAGCCATCTAAAAAACACTCTTCTGTGCAGTCATATTTCAGTTTAATGCATTTTGAATGTGGGTAAAAACAACAACCAGTAATTAGGCTGGTGCTCAAAAACAGGAGTCAAATTATGCCATCATTCATTAACTGGCTGGATGCACTAATCAACACAGTTTCATGTGACATAATGTTACAGAGACGCATAGAAAAATGAGAACTGTAAATAAAAGAATATGGAAAATAAGTTCCATCTAAGAGGAACAACCAATTTTAAGTAATCTTTACAGTCTTGATTGTATGTTTAAAATGAGGTGGACTTATGATGACTACTTTACAGAAAAAATGCCCAGACTTGCATGATGGAAATAAATACTTTAAAAGAAAAAGAAATGTTATTGCTTTGCTCTTTCGGTAATATAGGTTGTGCTCTGTTGGTACTGTTTGCTTATTGCAGATTGTTGGCACCATTTTATTGAAGTGGGGTATGTTATTTGCGTTATGCACGTCAATGGTTGCATAAAAAAACCTATCTGTCAGTTTTAATGAGTATATATGCCTAAGTTGTTTTGGAGCTGTGGGTATAATAGATAGTCTATACGGTTGGGCGACTGGAAAATTATATCCACTATCAACATTCGGCTGAGTATCGCCGGGTGGAGGGTGACGCTGGTTGTAATTTTATTTTTCTTATTTAATGGTCCGCCTCAGCACACAGCTGGCAAAGCATTAAAACAAGGTGTCAAGACAAGTCTGGCGATGCAAGACTACTCAGCGACAGACACAGCAAGCAGCCAAGTAGCACAAAGAGGCCAGAATATTTTCATACCTAACTTGGTGAAATAAGATTTTATTGTTTGCAATTGTTGGAACAGTGGCAAGACTAACCAACATGTTTTTTTTATGAGTTTCAATTTTGTTCTGGCGAGTTTGAACAAAGTGTGTTAACAAGGCAATTAGGCTAGTTTTAGTTTGGGGAATTCAGGAGGTGCACAGTTTTCTGTTCAATAAAGAAAAAGGTGTAATATGTTTCCTTTCTTGACATTTTGCAAGTTTATTTTGGACCAAACAAAGCACTTTCACAAATGCCCTGTGAAACTGAATTTATGTAGAAATTACACAGAGGAGCTGTATGTGAGAATGCAAGTGCATGTCCAAATCTGTTTAATTGGACATTAAACAAACTGTATCCTGCCAGCTCCCACATACAAACTGTGTAATGTCCAACTGAACCCATCTGTGAATAGAGCAAATAATCATCTGGACAATTTACAGTGAGCGAGGGGGCGTGTTTATGTTTGTATCATGAGGCCCATGCGACACCAGAGGAAAACAAACATCTGCAGGTGAAGAAGAGAATCACTTACATGAAGACGGCATGAGGTGATTCGGGAACTTCTGTGGGTAAGGGCCGCAGCCCATGTAGACGGATAAATTAAAAAATCGGCTCTTTTGGTAACGAGCAAATTACAAACCGGTCTCCTGACCATGGTGTGATCTGCATCATGTCCTGCCTGCTGCACGCTCTACCCAGGCGCCATCCCTCATCTGAACCAAACAAGACTATTTCCAGGACATGAGAATGCTTCTGACAACGACAATGTCCTGTTGTGTGCTACATGTGTGGCAAGGAAACTTCAGACGATGCCAAGACTTGATTCTCAGGTCATGTGGAATATTTCATCACGTTGCCCAACCCTGATATTACATTTACTATATACTGAATTTGCTCTTAACCTTACAGTGACTAAAAATGTAAAAATTAGTTACACTGGCTGAACATGAGAAAAGGACTTCCTCTCTCTACTTTTGCAGTTTTTGTTTTGTTTGAGTGAGGGCAGAGGAAGAGGATGAGAATAGAAACAAATGAGAGTTCATGGCCTTCCACTATGCCTTTCTCCTGTTGGCTTAATGGGATTTACTTTCTACTGCCTCAAGGTTTTTGGTGAGGACACGATGAGGACACTAAGCGGCAGGCAGTTAATTTGACGATAAGTTGTCAAATGTCAGCGGTGCCTCTGTAGATTTGTCACTTCCTTGGCTTCTGTGGCTTTTTAAATCTACACTCAAAGCTTTACTCTACACCAAAGAAACCTGATAAAAATTTGACACATTGCAAGAAGCAAATTTAATTGATTAGAAGTTTGTAACAAAAGAATTAAAGGTCAATACTGAGGCAAAAAATGTGTTTGCTACAAAGCTACATAGCATGATCTGTTTTAAGTGCTGGATGTGCACCCACATAGTCTCCCACTCTTTGAACACAGAAGAATGCATACAGTATTGATTGAAAGAACTTCTTTACACAGACACCCACACGCACACACAAAAATAAATCAAGAACGGCCTATAGGCAGCATACCAATAATATACAGTTCTTCAGAATCGAGCTACAACAGGAAATAACCCCTGAAATGTTGTCTAATGACTCAGTGTTGTCAAAAACACCAGCATCTATTTTCCTGTCTCATTCCCCTCCTGAAAACTGCAATGAAAAGTCAAACTGTAAAGAAATATCAGTCTCTATCAGTTTCTTTAGAGTATGTCTGGCAGTCTCAAATTTAATAAACAGGCTAGTATTCTATGAGGTGTGTGTGTCTGTGTGCACGGGTGCATGCATTTGTTGACCGGCGCAGTCAAGGCAGGCTCACAGTCAGTTAAAGAGAGACATGCAGGAGCAATTCATCACAGTCTCACTGGGCTCCTTCAGATAGCCGGCCACTTCCTAATTGCATTTGGGAGATTGTCGCACTATCCACTTGACCTCAGGGTGACAAATCAACAGCTCGCACAGACGGGAAGCACATGCACACACGCAAACACACACACACACACTTTGCAGGTTATCTATTCACCCAGGACCGCTGATGCCTTGGACAACACAATATAGGAACGGGGAGAATTCAATATCGCAGACAATACACATTCATTCTGCTGGGGGCTTTGGTGGTCTGCTATGCAATTAGTGTTAATTGCAGCCTCTGAAGTTGTGGGATTAGAATTCATCGGATGAACTGTGGCTGTCAGTGTTGCCTGTTAATTGAACTGCGTGAAGATGTAGTTGTGTGACTTAAATGCTGAAGAGGGGAGCTCTGCAAAGCTTTTGGGCTGTAAGTGTTCAAAACTGATACGAAGGAGTGGAGTGTTAACTGCTGGAGTCAGACACAACAATGAAGAGTTTCAGAGAGGCTACTTGTGGCTGAAAGATCCTGGGTTTAAGTGCCATGACAGACTCATGGCACTTAACTGACTGAAATAACTCTTCAGCTAGCTGCTTAAAGGGACAGTTCACACCCAAATCAAAAATACATATTTTTTCCTCTAACCTCAAGCTAGATTGTTTTGGTGTGACTTGCCAAGATATTGACTGTACAGATGTCTGCCATCTCTCCAATGGGCTGGGCAGTAAATTGATAGTATATCAGTATCGTGATATGAGGCTACAGTAGACATCACCTTATATCTTGGATATTGTCTTTTCCTGGTTGGCAGCAAAGTGATGTAATTTCCTGAACTAACCAGACTGTAGGGCTACACAATTAATCAAATATTAATGTGCATAAATGTGCCTCTGTGTGTGCTTTTACATAGCATGCAGGTGTTTTCCGGATTCAGAGGTGTGGCGAGGATCAGACTGATCAGAGCTTTAAACTCTGCCATGAGGGAGTACAAAAACATTACTAGGACAAGGGGAGGACATTTCTCCTCGTTTGATAACATTACGATGTGTTGGACAACCATCTCATTTTAAAGAAGACAAGAGAAAAAGAGAGAGAGAGAGCAAGCAGCTGTGGTCGAGCAAGCTGGAGAGTGAGTGAAGAGAGGGAGCGCTGGTAGCCAGAAAGCTGGTGAACCAGATCAATAAAACGTTATTTTCTGATTGTTTCATAGCGGCTATGTTCTAAAGCACAAACACGCCCACACACCTCCGCTCAACACTGAGGCTGTACTCTGCACAAACTGATTTGGTCTGAATATTGTCGCCGTCTCGCTGCGAGACTGAGCCCAGTGTGTGCAGCGCAGCAGAGACAAACAGCAGTGGAGTTATATAAACTCGTTATGTTACTGTAAGTGCCGTAAAAGCTTCGCGAATTAAAAAGCCAAGAAGCGTAATTTATCAATGAGATCCGTGCAAAAGATGGACAGACTCCAAATGACGAAAAATATTGCCGTAAAAAGTGTAATTTGTGTCACAACGATATAAACGATAGAGCAAAATATGAAATGATAGACATTTTTCTCTCGTCACACGATATATATTGTCATATCGCACAGCCCTAGATACCAAAGTTTAAAATACTTGCTCATAGAAAACTTGTTAGCATGTCAAATCAAGTGCTTCCTAAACTAACTGCCAGCCTCCACTTACGAAGAGCTGTCTGCTACGTGTGCACCCATCAGCATATGAATGTTGTGACTGCAAAAATAATCCATCATCAACCATCATCATCTGTTGTGTCAAAGTATTTTGGAATTAGGAGAGAACAAATCATATGCAAAAGAACAGTCAACACATCCACTTTACTGTTGTCTATTTAGCAAAAATCTGTTTGTGTTAATATTTTGTAAAAGCACCAACAACCAACCTTACAATACTTTTGCAATTTCAATATCTTGATATTTGGTCAAAAATATTGATTATGATTTTCTCCTTATTGCCCAGCCCTAATAGGAACTATTTTCCTTGTACCAAACTACACCTGCTAACCATGTCACAGCACGGATCTACTGCTAGCTCACCTACATCCTACATGAAACTGTTCACAACAAGGTCTGTGGGCTATCTTGAGTAACCAGTGCATGATTCCTGGAAGGTTGTGCTGCTGTTGAGTTATTATTTTGGCACTTTGAGCACCACAAGCTGAGGGCCATCTAGTTTCATTATATTCAAGAGAAGGCAGACATCTCTGCAGCTGATATCTCCAACACTCTGCTACTCACAATAAAACAATCTAAACGAAGAAACCGCACTACAGGTAAGAGGAAAAATATGTACTTTGGATTTTGGAGTGAACTGTCCCTTTAACCGCACACTGCTACTGTGAAAATATGAGAAAGGTAAATGAGGCAGGAGGTTATTTATCAAGTTAAGCGGGAAATTCTGCAAATTGTGTGCATGGGGATCTGGCAGAGTGCATCAAACGTTGGACCACAAAGCAAGCCTCGTTTTTCACTTCAGCTGTTCAAAGAATTGAAAGGGGGAAAAAAAAAACAGAGCCGGGGCACAGGTACGACCATAGAGAGAAAGATAAAAGAAAAAAACAGAAGGAGAACACAAGAGACATGATCACTGTAGAGGATACCACTGACATGTGGTACGGAGAGGTCAAAGAGATACAAAGGAGAGGATTAAAAGGTGATTGAGAGGAAAGGAGAAGCTGCAGGGGTGATAAAGGAGGAGGAGGAAAAGGAGGAAGGATATAGAGAGATAACTACAGTGTGGGAGATAACTAATGCAGGTATAAATATCACTATCACCCTCTTGAGTATCTCAGTGTGCCTCCCCTCCTCTTCCTCACCTTCTCCTCCCCATGTTCCTTCTCTCTTCCTCTGTAGCAGATTTCACAGCGGTAAGCAATTATTCAGCTCTTAACATCGGCACTCAGATGCACCGCTCAACCTTGCCCTACCTTACCCCTGACACGCCTCACACACTTTGTTTCTACCCTCTTTCTCACCTTCCTCTTCCTCCTCTGTTCCACAGACGCCTGCTGTTGTAGCTGACAGTTCACTGCTCTCCGAGGGTCACCAGTTGACAGTTAAATGGCTTCTTGAACACGGGGAATTTTACAGTTTGGGGATGCATGTGTGTGCAGGTGCTCTCTCACAAAGACATGTATATAAAAATATACACAAAAGAGAAAGGGTGGAATGTTGAGAGCTGTTGTTGGCTCTGAACTGAGGTGTAAAGGAGCGAAAAGCACACAAAGATATGTTGTCTTACATCTGGGAGAGAAAGTATATGCTAGTAGTTTGTTAAGTCGTGAAGATATAAGATGTATCTTCAAAGTTCATCTGTATTTATGCTTCGGAAAACTAAATAAATCAGTATGAGAGACTCCCCATTATTGAGGTATGCAAATAATGTATAATCAATCAATGCACACCATAAATCTCTTTTGTTTTCTTCTATTTCCCAATTTGTTCATTTCAGTCCACTGATTTAAACAAGAAGACAATTCTATAGCCACAAGGAGCCACAGAGCTGGACTTGGGCACAGCGGTGCTTTGAGCTGAATGCTAATACACTGTAGTTCATTGTGTTGACGTTACATGACATGAATGTATACACCAAATTTCATGGAAATCCATTCAGTAGTCATTGAGGCGTTGTGCCTTTTCACACATGCCATGGCAATTCAGGAATAGACGGGGCAGGGGACAGTCCAGTAGATGGTGATGCAACACTTGTGGATGCCGACCGCCATAAAACTAAACAGAGGGAGAAGCTTGGGCAAGGCTGCATGGATGTGTATGCGGCAGAAGACGTCTTGTTATTTTCAGGAGCGTGGCGGGCAAAGAGCTGTTTTTCAGTGTTCTTGTATTTATTGAGTCAAATCACATTTTACCTGCAAAAGCGTTAGTTAATTCTAAACTGTCAACAAGTTGCTAATTCAAATATACGTCATCAGCGTCTGCTCAAGTCTTGTGATTAGCTCACTTGCTCCCCATTAAAGCGTCCTTGGTCAGTCGGATGTTCCCTTTTATGTGCTTGTCCCTGTAATGTTACTGCTTTGTAATTTTCAATGACCATTTTTGAAATTCCACAGGAAACAGAAAAAAGTTCTGCACTTCATAAACATAACCCCACTTCAACCACTCTCTGAGGTCAACCTGCTCTCCTAGTCAATCTTTTCATACCCAGCATCACCTGTTCGTTATTGTTCCAACACAATCACGCCTCTCCTCTTCTAAGTGACAGTGATATCATTGTGATTCTTTTCTCTCTACATTTTCGACACCCCCCCATTGCACAGCGGGCCGGCATGGCTGGTTCTGAGATAATCACAGACTGCCAGGTACAGCAGGGAGTCTCCATAAGCCTCTGAGCTGTAAATGTCACAGTGTCTCTGACTATGACCTGTGTCAGCTCAGCAGCTCACTGAGAAGAGAAGGACATGGGCCGCTGGTTTACAGAAGACACACATTCACATGCATACTCGGGCCGAATACCATTTTTTAACATTCGGACCTTCGGCAGAATTTATAACGAATATTCGAATATTTGGGGGGGTTTTCGGACCTAATTGTATTGTGGAATTTTGCATAGCAATGACCAGATCTTTGCTCTCAAACCACCAAAAAATGTGATGGCACAACAGTCTCCTTCAGTACATTATTCTGTGCTTTCTTTTGATTTTCACATTGGCTAGTCATCCTGTTAAATTTGTCTTCTGATTAAATCAGAACCGTTGAAACAAGTTGTAGGAAGCCTCTGCAAGTAATTGGTTGCTGACAGACACTCTGCTGCAATAAAATGGTTAATCAGCAGTGCCGTACACTATAGAGCCGATGCGCTGCTGGTTCTGCCGGCCCGAATAGAATATAATGTCTATAGCCTTACTGTTGTGTGTACAGCCTTATAGACTGAGCTGAGTAGTGATGCGCGGGTCGACACGTAACCCGCGGGACCCGCAAATGGACCTGCTGGTCAGGCAGCAGTTATCGTCTGTTAAATCGGTCTATAAATGCTATTTTGACATTATTGGCTATTACTGTCATGGCATCCGAAGATACTGATGCGTTGAGCAGGTGACAGTCCGCGGTCGTTTCCAAAACACACTTGTGTCACGCACTCCAAAAGAAACTTTGGAAAAAATGTATTGTACAAAACGGGGGAAACAAACGTTGACAAAAACGGTTCCATAATTCATATTAAATTCAAAAGATAACAAAAAACAGCTACAAGTTAGAGGGAATAGTGATAAAGTGGTAAACTTGGCATTGATCCACAGCCTCAGACAGATGCGCTCAAGGGTGCTGTGTGCACAAGCTCGGTTGGTAGGCTATACTATATTTTTACATTTTTAACAATGCAATTTAAAAGTTTTGATTTTTATTGATAACCTACATTTACCAACAACAAAAAGACTACATTTAGCACCAAAAAATATGTAAAAAAAAACAAACAAACAAAAACAACGAATATCGAATACCAAAGTTTCATAAAGAATACCTACCCATAGAAATGAAAATTCGAATATCCGAATATCCGTTTCACTGCACACAAATATGCAAACATGCACACACTCACACACACATGCCAAAGTAGTGATAGTACAGGGGAAACAATTCTTGTAATTTCAACAGACGTGCCGCAGAATGTTTCAGAACAAAAATGTGCACCCATCTATTTTCGACGGAGCTACAGTGCACTGCATAAAGTATATTTAGTTTTCCTGCTAACAGGCACCCCATAAGATCAATAGGTACAATATAATTTTGTGGATGAATGTTTTTTTAATCTAAAAAACAGAAAAGAAGTTTATGATCCAAGTCATTCATAACTGGATTTTAAATGGTATTACAATTGTCTGTAGGCAACAGCACAACAAATTTGTAAATAACAATGATTAACACAACAAAAAATAAACCATTTAACTACAGCCTGCTTACTTACTGATGGTAGAGGCACAGATAAAGGAAAAATGAACAAATCAAGAAAAATGTGTAAGTATACAAAATTGGGCAGGCAAATACTCCGATTCTGAAATGCTCCTGCTGTGTTACAACGCCGTGCGCCGGATTGAACAAGACATGGTTGCAGCTTTGTCTGGTGAAATTGTCCCACCATAAATACAGGGACTAATTCATCTCTTCTCATGCCTAACTTTAGTGGATCATAACATGTCAAGTATGGAATTAATCTGCAGAGGCTCCAGTTCAAAATAAGACCAAACTTCTAAGGATGTCTGTTACTGAGCTACGACAGAGCTGTCAACTGTCCAATTACGGCAAAGAAGCCAATAACTAAAAGAAGACAGAGTCCCTGAGGTGAGACCATTATAGTGTGATGGCTTCTTAGACTACCTGCTGATCCAATTATTTATTCATACATTAGATTTGAGTCTATATAAACAAAGTGACTTGACTTGTCTGCTCAAGTGTGGGTTACTTTGACGCATTAATTAATGACATAAAAGTGACTGCGTTGCAAGTGCATGTGTAAGTGTTTAACATATAAATGCATACTTGTACACCTCTGATGAGCATTGAGTTTGTTTTATTTTGACAACTTAGCAATGCAAATGACCTGTTTAACAACTCATGTAAGCCCACGGCTTCGGCTATGTATTAAATTCTCTCTGGTACTGTTACTGCCTAGTTACTTTGATGGCAAGAAAAATTAATATGACCGCCCAATTCTTTTGACGGACCAGCTGCCGAACTTCATGAATCATGGAACCACATCCTACATTATAAAGATCTAGGAGGACTAAATGTAAACCACAGTGTATCTGGGCTGTGGTTTACATCGAGTCATGACAGATATGCACTACATATAAATATACACTGCTGTGCATTTATTGAGTACACCCAGCTCAAACTAATAGAGTCTCATGCAACAGCCCTTCAATAAGTCTTACTGTACCTTTGTGAAGGCTGGCCTACCCTTATTAATATAAATAGAGTGGACAAAATAATAGGAACATCTCTCTATGATGCAAAATAATTCAACAGCACCACAAGCTGCGCCTCCAAATGCCCACACAATTTACCCTTCACTAAGTCCTATCCTTGGAGAATCAATCATAACGTAGCATCAGGCCGGCTCAGACCAGGGTCTGACATCAACACAGCTGTGCTCCATTGACTCTAATGCAGTCGTTTCAGATTTCCTTCATTTTCAGGCTGGTTTTGTGGATTTGGAGCTAAATGTTGTGCCTGGGGCACGTCGTGTATTAATGATACTCGTTACCTGGAGAGGTTGGAAAAAAGTGTAGGGTTAGCTAGCTAGCTACTGAAGATATAGCCTACTGAATGTATACACATGCTGGTTTTGTTTTTTAATGATTATAAAAGTGAAACAAAGACCGACCCTGCTGTACAGGAACCAGTGAAGGGAAGCAGGGAAACTATGCTGATATTCAACCAGCTGTGTGTCATCACACTGTGTACGGATGAACATTGTTTGACGTCTCCCGGAGATCCCTGCTCATCCCGGGTGAAGCCAAACACCGTTCATCTGCACACACTGCGATGCAACACAGCTGGTTCAATATCAGTGAAGTTTCCCTTTATATTCATTGTCTTGTGTGGCGATCAGCAGTGATGTGGTGGTTCACTTTTACACTGTGATCTGTAGCCTATAGTTCAGCTTTAGCTTCTAACTATCTTTGTCTTTTTAACCTGTTGTTGCAGCTGAGTCAGTTTGACATCCTGGATATATCCTTCAAACACAGACTGTAGGCCCCTCTGTCTGCTGCTCTCTGGAATCACTCTTTCATTTTTTTCTAAAACAGTTTTTATCTTAAAAATATCGTTTAATGGAGCTTTAGAATTATATGGTATTTCCTACATTAGATGTCAGTTGAACTGCGGTGTCAGTATGCAGTTCACAAACGGTACCAGGAAAGGCTAGGCTGAAACAAATGTATCTGTCCCTTTTGTATCACTCTCTTTCTTACCTCTCTCTCTCATCTTGTCCTCTGCTTTGTTTCCTACATTTCTAATGAAAACTTGGGTACACAATCATTTTCACATTATCTCTTATACTTGTTTAACTAAAGCATGAGTTAAAGCAAAAACAACATCAATGAAATCTGACAGGTGGCATTTGAGAACCCCAGGAGACCTTTTGCATGCTAATGCAAGCTTAGTGAAATGACATAACTGAGCTGTCAGTCAGGGGGGCCAGCAGGGGCGTGGGCTGTGGGGTGAGACCGCATGCAGCATTCATCAGGTGAATTCAGAGAAAACATCTTGGAAGGAGGTAATGAGCAGTGTAGTTTTGATATGCTGTGGAGGTTAAGATAACCTAATCTGTCATCTCTCATTGATCTCTGCATGCTAGTTATGTTTGTCATAACAGACGGCAGGCAATAGCTCATGCATGCGTCGCTGTCATGTTTGATCATTTGTCAGCTCTTCAGCTGAGGAAAATGCAAAGGTGTCTTTTTGTTTTTAGAGAAAATTCCATTCATTTGATTTCCCATCATAAATCACAGTGTGAGTCTGGAAATGAGCAGCCAGTTTGTGTGCATATAAATGAATTTCAGTCCTAGTACACATTAAGCTGTCATATTTACTTTGTCTCCTAAATATACTGTGATAACATCATTTACAAGGTAGGATGGGGACATAACATCACATTAAACATGCATGTGAAAGAAAACATACTGGAGACACAAAGCACCTGAGTGGAAATCATGATCTTGGAATATGAACCTATCTGTGACAGATGCAGATACTGAGCATCAATTACTTGCAATGCTTGTTTGTAAACAATATTTTCTTTCTGTCTTTGTAAAGGCCGATTGTCAGGTGTCAGAAAATGTTTTTGCTGCAAGTCCTGCGTCGTTGACCCCGGTCGGCCCTTGTTGGCGGCTTTTCTGCAGATACCGCATGTTGAGTCAGCGTCTGAGACGGTGGGGCTCGTTGTTTAGCTCAGTGCACAAGTAGAGAAGCGAAGGTGAGGAAAGCAAAGAAACAACTAAAGTCAAGAGGGTGTGAGATCAAAACAAACTTGTGCTATCAGGTAAGATTATGTTTTTAGCCACTGAGCTCTACAGCACTTTTTTCTCTTTATAGACCCTTTTACTGTTAGTAAACTATATGTCTTTTTTGCTCAGCTAGAGGCAAAACAATTCTCTACAGACATTAGCCAGCCCTAGCTAGTGAGTTCTCATGGTTTGTTTTGGACAATGGAGGAAGATGACAGAAGTGGTCCATTCAGAAATACTCATCCAGAACGCTGTCTGAATGTACCATTCAGTAATCCAGAGCACTGCACTCTTAGAGTGGCAGAGAGCACTCTCAGCACTCGGAGACAGAGCATTAGAGTTAGGCTTGTGCCGATTTCCAGTTTAACAGTTTGGTCCGGTTTGAGAGCTCCACCCGGTTTAATTCACGTCAACCGGATAAACCGAAGGAAAAAAAACAACAAAAAACTTTTCACATCCGCGACGTGTCACTATATTCAACTTATCTTGCATTGTAGCATGCATTATGATGACAACTTAATAAGGTTTATGTTTGTTTATAAATGAAGTGGAGGAGCCTACAAGTGTTTTGTTTAGTTTGTCGACACCGGATTTCCACTGGATGTGTGTCCATTGCGGAACGGCAGCGCTGGTTATCCGCTGTGTGCTTTGCCATCCGTCAATACCCACCGGCTGCGTTTACTGGGCGGAGCAGTGCAGCTCCGCCGGAAGACATCTCGGTGCACCGCCATGATTAATTTCTCCTCGTCCATGGTGTCAACGGGGTGAAATGAGGTCTGAAAACCTCTGACCTGTTGACTTCAGGCTTGCCTCTACCCATTATGTAGTTTTCAAGGTGTAGTGCAGGGAAATATGATCCGCTGTGAAGACTGTGTAGTTTATTTTGAAAAAAAACAAACAAACAAAAACAAAACGGATGTTTTATTTTGTTTCTGTGCACTACTTCCTGCCCCGCACGATCTGCCCTGTGCTGAATTGCTGTGCTGCGCTGTTGCGGAGGGCTCCGGAGTGCCGGTGCTGTGACGTTGATGACATTTAAGAATCCTGTGTAGCCTACAGCCCTGTGGTGGCAAGTTGTGTTTTGCCTCCCGCTAACAAACTGACGTCATTGTGACATCAGGCCTAAAAGGGTTTATTGGGCTGTGTTGCTAACGTGCTAACTGGCGCATTACATTCATCCTTGGGGCTTCCAGTTTTTTGAATGACAATGACAGATTTCAGCCGCCTGCTGCTATGGAAAGTTATTTACTCTCCTGCAGGTGCAGAGCTTACATGCTGTAATCTTAATGGTATATTCAGACACAGGTGGCATGAGGTGACGCAACATTCTGCCTTTGTCTCCACTAGTTCTCTGATGTCAGTTTAATGTGTCCAAGCCTTTAAACCTCAACCTGCTTTTGGGAACACCACGCGAATACAGCCACATGAAAAAGACAATTCAAATACGGTCAGCGCGCCAGCCTGCCAGAGGCTATTTTAACCATCAAAGAACGGTGCAATGAATATTTCTTTAGAAGTTGACAGATCTATTTTTCCGTTCATGAGACACATTATGTCACCACATAACACCCCACCCATATCGACTGAGAGCTGATGAAATCCTCACCTCGTAGCGACAGCCCCGCTTGTGATAGAGTTAAATGACACAAAAAGGTCAACTAAAGGTCTTAGAAGGGCAGAAAGGGGTTGGTATTAGACTGTTTTCATCTGTTGGTGCCAGGGGAGGTAGGGGAGCATAGATAAGGGAGTTTTCCTTATTCCCCCTTCTCACTGTTTTTTTCTTTGTGCCTTTATTCTCACTTTCTCTCACACAATTAGCAGAAACACAGAAATCCTCAGGGGTGTAACACTAGATTAAAAACCTGTGAAAAATACCAATAACATTACTGGAAATTTCAGCAGCTGCAGTGCTGTAGAGCTCAAAGTGTCATGCTTTACATATCATAACTGTATGACGAATACAGGTCTTGAGCACATCAGACTGCAGTGATCTACATCTTAATCTATCTCGCTAATTATCAGTAAAATTCCCATAAACCTCCCTGCTCAAAGTATTATATTCTAATACCTGTTGGTCTTTTTCTTACTGGAAGCAAAGCACTCAAAGGACATTTGATCAATATTTACTTTGAGCTGATATTATTACTGTTATTTCCAGCGTCCACTCGGGATGTGAACAGAGGAAAAATGGCCCTTAATTGCTTCACTTTCACTTGATGTCTGTACAGCAATGTTACGGTAAGCCATTGACATTTCCACTACTAAGAAGTGAGATGTAGATTATTAAATAGAATTACAACTAGTCGAAATTACATTATATGTCGATTTATAACATGTCAAAATCGAATTGTAGATATCTGTAATAGAGTTTGAATAGAAGTCAATGGTGAAAGCTGATGAATTGTAATTGAGGTAAAGATGTCTACAAAGAACATTTTCACTGGAAGAAATTAGATGTTTGTATCAAGAATTTACATTCTGACTAGTGAGAAGTGATTTATAGATATCTTTATTTAAAACTGCTACTAGTCCATCCATCCATCCAACCATTTCATCCGCTTATCCAGGGCCAGGTCAGCAGGCAGGCAGCAGGCCAAGTGGGACGTGCCCAGAACACCTCTAACGGAAGGTGCCAAGGAGGCATCCTGATCAGATGCCTGAACCACCTCAACTGACCTCTTTCGACACAAAGAAGAAGCAGCTCTACTCCGAACTCCCTATAGATGTCTAAGCTCCTTACCCTATCTCTAAGGCTGATCCCAGCCACCCCATGGAGGGAACTCATTTGTATCCGCCATCCCATTCTTTTGGTCACTACCCAGAGCTCATGACCATAGGTGAGGGTTGGGACGTAGATGGACCAGTAAATCCAAAGCTTTGCCTTCTAGCTCAGCTCCCTCTTCACCACAAAGGTGCAGCATCAATGCAGAAGCCACACTAAACCGCCAATCCATCTCACACACCATTCTACCCTCACTCGTGAACAGGACCCAGAGATACTTACTAGCCCAAAATAAATCGTTGATATATCGGCTTGGAATCGTAACTTAGAATGTAATGTCAAATATGTCGGATTTAATTTTGATGCTTTAGAATTTCAAGTCGACATATCCATAATTCATTTTGACAAGTAGCAATTCTAATTAAAGCTATCTGCAATTTATTTCTCACTAGTCAAAATGTTAATTCTTGATATCAACTATTAATTTCTTACCAGTGTAAATGGAGTTTGTAGATATCTGTAACTTCAGTATAACTAGTCAGCTTTAACCATTGACTTCTATTCAAACTCAGTTACAGATATCTACGGTTCAGTTTTAAAGCATTATAATTCCAAGTCGACATATCCGAAAGGTATTTATGGCTAGTTGCAATTCTACAACAAAGTACAACTTAAAACCTAATTCTCACAAGTCAACATGTTAATTCTTGATATCTACATTTAACTTCTCACTAGTGGAAATGTATCTTATGGATATCAACATTTTAGTTCTTCTTATTGCTAATGTTCACTGTAGATATCTACAATAGTTATATTATATATACAAATGGAATTATTGATATTTAAAACTCAGTTCTGATGTATCAAAATTAAATTAATATGTTGGCTTCGAATTGTAAGAATATAATCTCAGATATCTAAAGTTGCATTTCACATATCTCAAATACAGCTGTAACTAGTGGAACATATATTAATACTAGTCACAATAATATTTGAGATTTCTACAATTCTTTTATAACTAGCCAGAATTAAGTTTTAGATATCAGAAAAGGAATTTTCATTGGTGAAATTGTTATTATATGTCTTTAGTGATTGATGTAACAACCAAAATGAAGATGGTAATTTGGACAGCATATCCTAAATGGTTTGTTGATATGCTGGACATACTGAAAATGAATATGGTAATATGGGCGACAAGTGGTTTTCTTGGAAATGCAACTGTCGATATCTGAAATTACATTGACATTAGTCCCAATCCTTTTTCAATATATGGAAATTGAATTATCTGTTTAAACTTAAGCTATTTGTAAATTAGTTTTGACTGGCAGACATGTAATTTCCACATGTGAATATATTTGTAATGTGAAAATTATTTTACAGATATCCCATAATAGACATTTTAACTTTTGACATGTGCAAATGTGATTTCCACTTGTGAAAACTAAATCACTACTAGTCAAAATGTCAAAAGGGCTTGCCATTAAAATGTTCTTCACATTTCTCCTAAAATGGCCGCTGACATCGAAGAGAACCAGTTTTGAGAGACTTTTCTAAAACCAGTTCAGCATCACAGTGACGCTATAACAGCATTTTCAGAAAACTTAACGGATATCTTTTTCATACAATATATCTGTATTGTGAAAAGCAATTTCCTGCTACAGTGGTCTGCCTGGAGTCATCTGCAGCTAGTGGCGAGCCATAAGAGTGGCTGTAAGTATATGTTAGCTAGAACTCTGACTTAGTTCTGTTCAGCACTTGACTGATGGCCCTCGCTGCCCTCATCCATTACTCTGTCACTCGTTTGGAATTGCCTTTCACACATTCTGGCACTTCTGGAAAAGTGAGCACTCCTCTTTTTTGTCCAGATAGCTGAAAGAAGGCAGAGTGGCAGGTGAGGACGCACAAAAATCTTATTTCACTTGCTGTCAGGTCCTGTGGGACCACTTAAGAGGTGATCTAGCGCTGCAGTGTGATTGGTATGCCAAAATGTGAACAGAATTCACTGAGCAAAGAAGCTAGGAAGGACAGTGGCAAAAAAGAAATGCAGATACATGCTGCAGAAATATAACTAGAGGAGACACGTAACTGACATTCTCAAGGAGAAATGTGGACATAAGTGAAGGTCTCATTACACTCCCTCTTTTGACTGGGTGTTAGAAATTGACATGAAATGTATGAGTAGGCACTGAGGAAAAGGAATGATCTAGAAATGTGTATTTATGGAATACTGGACTTTATGTAGAGTTTTGAATCTAACCATGTGGATGTTATGCCTCTGAATACATTAAACCTAAATAAACGTTCAGTGTGTAGCATTTAGGGGGATATATTGCCAGCAATGGAATATAAATTAATAAGTACAATAAATGTCTTGTTTAGTGTATAAGAAGTGCATTGTTTTTGTTACCTTAGAATGAGCCATTATATCTACATAGGAAGAGGGTCCTCGTACAGTAGCCCAGAATGGACAAACCAAACACTGGCTCTAGGTGGAACATTTGCATTTTCATATTGGCCACTGTAGTTAAGAGCCCCTCCGCAATAAGAGTGTTGGAAGAACACTGACTTTTTGATGGGAAACCGCTTTTTTCAGTGATTTTAAAACACCAGGTCTGCTTGTTTTGGAGAGGAAGAGACCTCTGCAGATAATTCGGCTCCCAGGAAAAAACTCTTGAACGTCTGGATCTTACGTTATCAGAGTAAAAAAGCAGCAAGTGCTAGGCTAGTAGCCCATTTCCGCCATGCCAAAGAGTGTCAGGGAGACACTGACTTGCAACATGAAACTGCTCAATTCAGTGTTTTTACCAGTTTAAACCAACAGGTCTGCTTGTTTTGGAAAGGAGGAGACGTCTGTGACTCATTTGACTACCTTCTGAACGTCTGGATCAGAGATAAGGTGAGCACACATTAAGTTATCAGAGAAAAACAGGTGGCAGGTGCTTTGCAAACGGGCCATGTGTGACGTGCCAAAGAGCATCGCAGAAACACTGATTTATAACGTAAAACTGCTTAATTCAGTGTTTTCAACAGTTTTGATCACCTTGGTCTCATTTATAAACACTTTGTATGCCACTTCCCACACAAAAGTTGTGATCTACGGGAGAATGTGCACACCTGTGCAGAAACCCTAACCCATGTGTACAAACATTTTGGAGACGTGGAAAATTGGCGATGCAGATGGTGAGGTGGTGAACTGAAGTCAAGTTGGAGAAAATAAATGTGAGAGGCATCATTATACATATGATAATGTCTCTCATATCACACATTACTTATAGATGCACTTTACCATAAACATTTGTTCCAGCGGCAATATTAGTGCTTGTCCTAGTGAGCCAGAACTTTTCCTTAAGCATCTTTTAATTGTAAAGATTATAAGCTTACTTAAATCTCACCTTGAATTCCACTCAGTATTTCATCACCGCTGTCTCACCATAACGTTCCCATCTCCGGGAGCCCTAAATAATTGCACAACACAGCATCAACGGTTTCCAATATCTTTCAATACTGTGAATACATATCACCAAGGACAGTGGTGGTTTTCAGATAATCTTTGTGAGTAAAACTACTGCAGTGAACACAACTATGTGAGCACAAAACACACTGGAGATGTTGCTGTAGCTGCCACTCACTCTTTCTGTCTCCAGTCCCCTTATGTACATCTTCACCACCTGCACATATGGATTATGTAAATGAGTAAGGTCTGCAAATAAAAGCAACGCCAGCACTCGCACAATTATTAGACTCCATATCCTGACCAAAATCACCATAACAAGCTTAGATGAAAGAATAAATTGTGATCACCTATCAAACTTTCACCTTCATATCTCAGCATCTGGGATACACTGATTGTCATGATCATTTTGGCACGGTGTGAAGCAATCACTCCAAATGCTGTAAACATATAAACACTGCGGCGACACTCGGCTAATACCGTGATTCCCCCGTAAAGACCAGTTGATCAGCAGGCTCATTTCTATCTATCAGCGTTCATGAGGTGCTTTGAATTGACCATTTACAGTTGAATGTGGGCGTGTAGAGGGTGGGATATGAGGCGGACCCACGTGTGGAAAATTCCAAGTTGATTTGGGATTTATGAAAGGAAATTCCACACTGTCAGGCGTATGCATGCTTTTAAAAATCTGAATATTTCTGTAGATAAATTGTCTCCAGGTGAAAACCTTCTGAAGCACTCGAGGAATCCTAACTGGGAGAAGTTTCAGCTGGATGTAATCTGCAATCCTCTTTCAATTGCACACACTGGACCTTTAAACATACATGTACTCTGCCTGTAATCTTAAAGTCACAGCCTTCACATTCATCAAGGGTATTCTCTCCTGCCTCTCACCCTCCACTCTTTGCTTGTGTGTGGGCCTGGTGACATGACAGCTCATTTCTATACACTATTAATGACGGAGCTCCCCTTTTCTAGCACTGACTATCATCTATCACCCAGAGCCAGACCAGCCATCACTCTTTCACTAAATTACAACCCGCTGCATGAGACATAAAATAGGGTAATGGGCTGAAAATTAGCCAATTACAATCATTACACTGCCATAATTGACCCTGGAGACCCATGTCCACCAGTACACACTCTGCCTTAAGGTTATGTGTGTGTTTGTGTGTTTGAGGCACTTAATTAGGAGGAGATTGGACCATGAGGATAAAATCTAATTTATTGAACAGCAGCAATCCAACAGTTGACTGGCAGTAAACTGGGAGCATTCTGGAGAGGTGAATAGCTGAGATGCTTTTACAGAGTACAAAAAGAATAGCTGGGGGAAAAGATGATGGTGTGGGGAAGAGGGGAAATCAAACCTTTCTTTACTTTTTACAGCCATCTGAAGGCAGCAGGTGTCTGCATCATCTCTGTCTCTAATTGGAAAGATGTTGTTCTGCCACGCCACGATTACACACAGCGAATCCGCTGGTTAAAGTTTGTGCAACCAGCACCAGACTGTAATAAAATAACCACAGAGACGTCCTTGCTTATGTGCACATTAAACGTGTCATTATCATTAATTAGTCAACAGGTGCATTGAGGACACATTGAAAACAAAGCTTTGTGAAAAAAAAGGTAGATCAATTAAAACTTCTTTGTCCGCTAATAACTCCCCCGGGACTGGCCGTCCCTGGCGTGTGCATCCAAAACACCGGGTAAACGGGGGGAACGGCTGCATGCGTCATCTCTTTAATGAGTCTGGCCTTGAGCTCTGCATCATTAATTACAATGCAGGTAGACGTGTGGCTGTGATGAGCAGCATGATGTGATGGAAACTGTTCGGGTTGAACGTTATGGTGGTGTTCCCTGAAACAAAAGAGTGTGACTTTTATAATCCAATTCATTTGGGGATCATTACTGAGATAACATTTATGTAGCAACACGAAGATCAAGTTGTAAACTGTTTTGCTCCCACATTTGCTCCTGCAACTTGATGTATATCCTGAAAATGTGAAAAGTGACAAAGAATATAGCAGAATAGTCCAAATCACTTTCATTCTCTTGCACTTATTAGTCCTCATTTAACCTCTCTCTTTCTCCGTCTCCCTCTGTCCCTGTCCTTGTCTCTCTCCAACACAGATATATAATCTCAAGGTCTCTCAGGCTGAAGCATCATTGAATAAAAAGGCTGTTTGTCTCTTTCACCTTGACAGAAAACTGCAAGACATCCATCAGATTTAAACCGCATTTTTCAAATCCGGTCTGTGACCCCGTGTCTTAACCATAGTTCATCATTTGGAAAGTGCCTGTTTTATACAGTGAAAAAGCAACTTAAAAAATCACATCTTAAAAGAGTCCATCTGCATTTCTTTCATTCTACTTTGACTTGAATACTATTCAGTTTGTGCACTGTCAAAACCAAACTGCATCTCTAAACATTTACTGATTCGAGTGTAACGAAAAACTCACTTGACTGATTGTTGTGAGACTCAACTAAACAGGATGTTTTTTACATAAATCAATAAGAATATGATAATGCTGTGTGTATTTAGATCTATGCCTGTAAGTTCTAAGAGTCCTAATGCCCAGTTCAAACCAAAGATTTGCAAGACAAGTTGAAACAGGTAACAAGTTGCGCTGGGCCATTCTGCATCGTTCTAAAAACCTGCTGGTTTGCACCAATGCAACGAGATGAGACAGGGTATCACCTCTATGCAACAACTCTCTGAACTTCCGCTCTGATTTCTAGCTTTTCAGGCTTATTTTGTGGCTAAATATAATTTGTAGCTTCTTAAAATATGAATGAGGATAGTGACCGTGAGATAATGGCTACAGGTGCATTTGTGGTAGTGATAAAATGGTGAAGAATATAAACAAAACAGCATCAAATGAACGTGGACTTAACATAACTGCACCAACTCACGTCAGCCACTAAGGTAAAAGAAACTCAAGTGGAGACACAACAGGTGAATATGGTAAAATGTTAAATATGTATCACCATGAAACTTTCGGAGTTGTTTGCTTACATTAAGACAAGTTTTTTTTGCATGAGAAGTTGCAGAAATGTTGTCTTCAAATATGCAAATGAGGCATTATCTAATTAATATGCACTAATTTACAAAAATGTCAAGAACAGAAATCCGAAAATTGGATAAATCCAGGTTTAAAACCCTTGTTTGATTTTGTTGACACATTAAGAGTCAAAGGTTTTTACAGAGGGAATTTTGGATAGTTCTTTTTATCACCCAATAAATCAGAAAAAACTGTCAACAGCCATAAAACTAGAAAATGGCACTGAGAAGAGTGCACACCTCCCTGTCACAGAAACTGATACAAATACACGCCTCGTCTATTTTTGACGGAGCTGTGTTGCGCTTCACAGAGCCCATCGATTTCTCCTGCTAACAGGCACTGTATGTGAAATATAGATCCGATGTTATTATGACTAATAGCATTAACTTTGTCCGTAGGTTACTGCACAACAAAGCAGGAAATAATAGCAATAAATACCGATAAAACAAACAAAAAAAGAAACTATTGCACTACATAGCCTGCTTGCTTACTTATGATAGGAGCACAATATCTAGGAAAAAAGACCAAATCAACAAAATCTGCAAGTCTACAAAAAATCAGGCAAAAGCTCAGTATCTGAAAAGCTCCTGGTGACGGCATGCAGTGGACGGAACAAAATTAGGCTGCAGTTTCGCCTAGTGGAAATGTACAGCAGGTTTTTAACAAATAATAATCACCGAAACCACAAGAGGTTCTTGAACACACATTTATAAAAGTGCACGCAAAATATAGGGCTGATTGGTCCAATAGTTTGCAAGTTTAACTGTGGACAGACAGATACAACCACACATACACATGATCAAATGTATGATCCCTGTCAGGTGGAGATAAAAATCAGTTTCATCCATGTTCTTAGGAATAAGATATCAT
Organism: Epinephelus awoara; assembly: GCA_035609425.1. Taxonomy (NCBI): domain Eukaryota; kingdom Metazoa; phylum Chordata; class Actinopteri; order Perciformes; family Serranidae; genus Epinephelus; species Epinephelus awoara. The sequence continues at coordinate 13,273,466 of CM069306.1, read as the reverse complement.
ATAAATCAGGCTATGAATGATATATGAACAAAAACACCTCTGTAAAAACCTTCAGAATATTGATCAGATGAGTTCAACTGGAAACTTTGGTGGAGGTAAGTGCTACTGAAGTGGATATTTCAGGCTCAGAGTATGAGAGAAAACTCATTTTAAGAATGTGGCCTTTAAAAATGTGTGTGTGTAAAATTCTGTACATTTTTAGACCAATATTAAGACAAGGAATTTTATGTTTTAACATACAAATGCGGCAGTATCTAGTTAATTTTGTCCCTTTTTCCTAAACTTCCATAGCAGAAATCTGAACCTAAATAAACACTTAAATGTTTACGTTTCTTTCCACTAGTCTGACAGAAGACACGTTATTGAAGCAGAATAGCCCCAAATCTCAAAACTGACTAGTGCATGAAAAGACTGTTTTCATCTGCAGTGTCTTCCCTACGGACTTAATTTGAACAAACAGAGTCGAATATGTACATTACACTGACTTCAACATCGCCTTGTGTGGACAAAAATATTGGCACAGACTATTAACAGTGGTTTAATACACAGGAAATGAAGACTGGTATTTGTTTGAGTTTTATCACTTAAATTTATATTTCTCAAGAAAGAGCTGGCTGTTTTCAAACTGTCACCATGGCCCATCAGTTCCTAACAAATGCTTGTACACATGATCTTGTTAGAGTTTACCATAGATGGCACAATGAGCGTAACATATCAATTATAACTGAGGGGAAAAAAATCCATTAAAATCTTCAATTAACTTCAGTCAGGAAGCGCTGTCCCCCTGTTTATTTTGTGTAATTTGGATGATGACAGTTATGAGAGAGGAGAGGAGGTTGAAAGGGTGGAGTAGAGGCTAAGACAAACAGGAATGGGAATGATGAGAAAAAGGTGACAGAACAACAGAGGTCTGAGTCAGTTGCAATGACAGAGAGATGGGGTGGAGTTAAAAGGGTGGAGGGGTCATGGATTATGGAGGATAAAGTTAGTCTGTGTGACTCTGATGTCGTACACAGGTCCAAAAGCCAGATTATCTTATTTTATGCTCACATGAACAAGGCAAATGGAGCGAGGAAGATATGCAAATTGCTGTCTAATTGGCCTGTCAGGATACTGAGGCCCTGTCAACCCACTGTCAGAGAGAGAGCGGGCGCGAGCGGGAGAACACAGAGAATTACTGGATTAGTTTCAGCTGCCATTCACTGCACATTTCATTAAGTAATTTCAGCTCACATCAGGACCATGGGTCAGTGCTCTATCCTTGAAGAGCAGGTTCTGTCAGTCGCCATTTTGAGGGGGAAAAAAAGAGAGGCAGCACGTCTCATCACGGCTCTACCTTCCACCTCCTGTCTGTCTCCTTCTACCAAAAACACAGACTCTGCCAGTAAACAAGTTTTCACTGGCTTCCCTCCTCTGCAGATGGCACACGGAGGACAGATTTAAATGCAGAGGAGGTGAAAAGAAACTACTATGAAACAAAATATTAAAACAGGAATAAATCTGTGTACAAAGTGCTATTTTTAAATCAAGATTCAAATTCAGGTCAGTATTTACTTTTTAACTTACAGTAGTGAATTTGCTAACATTTGCTAAGCCTCCTCCCTCTTTGCTCCAGTTTTAGTCGCCTGTCAAGCTTTCTGTTCTCACACGGAACATACAAAAGTTACAGTGATTATGATGGCAGATTTAGCGTTCAAGATTCTTAGTAACGTAGTAGTGTTGTAGCAATACTGAATTTCTAACTTTAATACAATACCTTGACAATTATCAGTATTCAAAACCATTTTAAATACCACAGGGAAAACTGGCATTGAGGCAATACAAGTTCAATCTTTTATTAAAAGATAAACACCGTAGAACTTAAATTAATGGCCCCCCATGGAGGAAACTCATTTTGGCTGCTTGTATCCATGATCTCATTCTTTTGGTCACTACCCAAGCTCATGACCATAGGTGAAGGTTGGGATGTAGACTAGTAAATCAAAAGCTTCGCCTTCCAGCTCAGCTCCCTCTTCACCACGATGGTCCAGCGCAGCGCTTCTATCACTGCAGACGCAACATCAAACCACCTGTCTTCTGCTCCATTTCACCCTAACTCATGAACAAGACCAAGAGATACTAGAACTCCCTCGCATGAAGCAGTAACAATCCACTGTCAGCGTGGTGGGTAGACCTCGGAAATTTACTTTACAAATGGAAAATCTACCTGCAATTGGCGCTTGGTGGGTGTTAACTTGTACCCCGTAATGCAGTGAGCTGTTTTGTCTGACAGATGTTAAATCTGTGCTTTGTATGCATTGATACATCATTCTGTACAGCTGTTATTATGGTACGTGGTAAAATACATAGTGGTTATATGCACACGGCCCCAGGGCATGAATATAAAAGTAGGAGCATCAGTTGGACAACGTGATTTATATATACGAAATGGTACCTTTTCATTTAATAAACAAGCTGCCACAGATGGTAGACCACATTCAGGGGATTCATTCTAACCTTACAGACACAGACACACCTTAACACACACACACAGCCTTAAGTCATTATGACTGGACGCACACACACAAAATGAGAGACATTCTAGAAATTGAAAATCATCACATGGTGTCAAGAAACGAAAGACAGATCCAGTGCAGAATAGAAAAAGGGGGTAATAGGGTAATAAGGGACGGGACTGGGTCCTGTGGAAAATCAATCAGAGGCTAAGAGGTTGTTTGACGCTGTGAGCAACTTGACAATGCATTGATGACAGAGCTCCAGTGGAGCATTACTGGACAAGTAATTACTCCGACCATCTTATATGGATCCAATTAGCTCGCCTCAACAGCGGAGAGGCATGGTGACTCCCATCATATAAATGGGTTTCCCCCATTTGTCAGTGTGTGCAGGAAAACGAGACTAAATTGTTAGCGTATCTTTTCAGAGACAGGAAATGGCTTAATTTCTTATTTGACATTTTTCGTTATATGCAGGTTATTTTGGAAAAGTTCCTCTGATCCTGAGACAGGCGGTTGGATAATTACATGTATCTATTATAGTAAAACCGAGTGCGTGCAATTTTTCCCACATAGTAGGAAAATCCTTCCTCTTGGTGTTTAAATTGCCTTGTTACTTATCCTGTAGTTTCACTGAAACATGACAAGGATGCAATCAGTCTCAGCTGAGAGTAGCGTGACTCAATAAAGCAGAACACAAGACGACATAAGTAACAATAGTCAATTAAGATCATATACTCCATCTGTCGAAAGTAATACACTGAATACAAAAAAATAAACCTTAATTGACTCTGTGTGAGACTAACTCAACCTTTATCTTAACTTGGAAATACACTGATGTAAAAAAAAAACAAAAAAAAAAAAAAACAAGAACACAAATAAGAAACTTAGTTAAAATGGTGATAAAAAAGCAAAAATAGTAAAAAGAAATGAGCAAAATAATAAAATCTTATGAGCAATTACAATTTAAAGCAGTATCAACTGAAGAAAAGGATAGCTGGAAGTGAAAATGGATGAAAATAAAAATTTAAATTGGCCTAAGAACAAAAATTAGGTAAGCTTTAGATTGTTCTAGGTTGCAGTTGCAGGTGCACAATGAGAAAAACTTTTCCAAGTGTTTTCCCCACTCAATAGAACAGCCAGCACCCCACGCATAATCAAATCATGTCAGCATGTTTGATTAAAAAGCAACAAAGTGATGTGAGGATCTGAAGAACCAATATATAAATAATAAACTCCGGTGTCTAACATGTCTTACAGAGAGACAGGGCCACCCAGCCTCAGCATGCGGTTCAAAATGATGAGTATTTTAATTATCGCCGCTAATTAATCTTAGCGCAGAGTGATAAACAGCATCAAGGGGCTTCAAAGTGGCAGCTGATGCATGCATGTATAAAATGTCACCATAATTCCAGTATGATCGGAAAGTTGCCTCAATAAGCAACCGTCTACAATGCAGAGGAAACCTATTTTTGCCCTTAATGTGTTCACCAGTTTATTCACATTGTCATGATCAACATTTTTGGCTCTGGTTAAAGAAACAACATGAATTTAGTTTTTATCAACACTAAGAATTCATTTATAATTACTGAGTGCAACTTGTAAATTAGCAAATCAGCACTGCAGGGATTTAACAGAAGAATAGTTAAATAGTTTAATAGTACAGTTAAAAACAGACAGGTTTTAAAAGGAATGGAGTGTAATCCTTCACAGCCTGCTGACAGCTGAAGGCTACACGCTGAATGAAACTAATTTCAACATTTTGTGGAGGCAGTCTACAAACACATTCACACGCTCATACAAAAACCACACACAACACCTGCAGGCCAAGTGGCCACAAGTCCGGATGGGAGTTGATGAGCTTTATTTGATACCAATGCCATTATCGCTGCTTATCATTACGATTTGTTTTCAATTCCCTAATTAATTCCTGATCAACTGTTTGTGTGGAAACCACGTAGGCCTACACAGGTTTACAGCATCAAACACCGTTTAATAACCTCTGAGTCTGAACACAATGTAAATTAGTTATTCTACTTTGCCTGCCCGCATGTCGCTAACGTTATCATAACAGGATATTTACCCTCATTAAAGGACGAGCTCCTTGGTTGGAGTGTCAAATAAATGGCATTCCTGGAATTTAAGCCCATGTTGTGTTGACAGATGTTTCAATATATTGCTGGTGTTTCCGAATTTACTTAAAGTTATCATTTTACAGACACTACAAGCGGCACTGCTGTCATCTTTTTTTGTGAAATGAAGCCACGTTTTGGAGCGTTTCTTCGTCTCTGCCATGACTTGTTGCAGCATAGACACAGGAGTTTGATGTCATTATTTTGCAATGTGCAACAGGAAACCGGTTTTCAGCTGAAATTAGTCCTCGATTCCCATTTGTAGTCGCAAGACCAATTGTTTAGTCTGATATTTTAAAAAGCATCTTAACGATTGGGTTTTTATTTAGGACTTTTCATAACAAGATTCCACTGGCTATACTCCAAAAACAAAACTATTTAATGACCTGTCACTTTGTGCTGCTCGTCCGCTCTGCTTGGTTTGGCGCATTCTTCGCTCCGTTCCACTCCATCATAAATTTTATCCCGCTCCATTCGCTCACCACTCCGCTCAAAAAAACTGTGTCATACTACCCTAACCTGTAATCTTCTATTCACAAAGCGAGAGATAAGGCTCCGCTCCACCTTTTAAAAAAAATAGCCGCTGCTCACTCCAGGGCTCCTACACATTTGGACTTTCAAAATTCCATACTTTTCCATACCCTAATTTCCAGACTTCTCTGTGGGGGGTTTTCCAGAGAATATGCAACATCTGAGTAAATCCACCAATGTATCATATTTCACATCATATTTAATTATTCTTAACAGGCGATTGTAGCCAAGTACCATAATGGCATGCAAATAAAAACTCAGGTAAGTTCAATGTCTGGGCTGAGGCAAAAACGTTGGGACTCTGGGTGCAAGTGATGCAGTAACGAGACATCTGTCTTTTTTCCTTTCATGTGGCTCAGAATCACCTTCTCCCCCATGTTGGTAATGTCAAACGATTTCACACAAAGCTTGCATCTAGCTATGTGTGGGAATTGGGAATCCTTGGCCAACCGGTATCTATATACGGTAAGCCATCCATCCAAAAACTTGCATCTACCCATTGTGAACCAATGGTTCATGGGGAAGCTGACTGGACATACCACTTGTCAATCAGGTAAAAGGGGCAGTAACTGTGCTTGACCCTGCATAAAACACGATCCAGATTGATTAAATTATTTTTGGAAATACCTAATCTTCTATTTTAGAAAACAGTATTTTAGAACAGTGGTAATAGTCTGGAAACATAAATATTTTTCCATACTTTTTAACACCTGAAAATTGATCAAATTTATTTCCATACTTTCCATACTTGCGTAGGAACCCTGTCACTCAACACAAAATCCTTCTGCTCCCTGCTCCCTGCTTCAGCTCCGCTCACATGATCTGGTCCATAGTCCAATACAAAACTGATCCAGGATAATTATGTAAAGATAAGACTTAAAGCTGGTCCGATATAATTCAGATGTGATTTTGCATAATTTCAGCTCAGAGTTAATAGGATTTGACATTTTTACATCACATTCTTAAAGATTAGATGGACAGATGTTTATTTTTTTCCAGCATCTATTAGATCATCTTTATCCCCCTTCTGCTTTTAGTGACAAGGTTACATTATTCTCTGTTCCATTTCCAATTCTAAGGAGGATAAGCTGAAGAAAGCAACAGTCATAACCTATAAATGAGCAGTAAATATTTCACCTGCCTGCAACATGAATGTGGAAGTATTGTTGTCAAACAGGACAGTGGCTTTCCTCTCTTTGACACACTGTCTTTAACATTGACTACATTTAAACACTGTCCACCACACGCTAATAAAACTTGTGAAAATTCCATTAACCTGAAGTCATTAAGTAATTAAAAACAGCGGCACTACAGCAAAGGCAAAAGCAAATTATTATGTAGGAGTCATTATATTTTCCCTCTGTGTTTCTGTGTTTTTCAATTTGCTGCACTGTCCCACAATACTTTAATGTCCTTTATTAAAACCTTAAAAAGCTGAATGAAATTTATAACGAGATGCGAATAATTTGGAGAAAAACATAAAAATTGCTGATGAAGAACACTTTTCTCCTTTAATTATATTCAGTTCCGAGGCAAAGTGAACCAACATTGATTTGATCTAAATAAAAATTTGAAAGCTTTCAAAGCTCTTCATGTATAAACAGCAGGCCCTGCAGGGAGAAGGACAGCAGGCAAGCTGGGGCCAAGCGCACAGGTCAGATACAAGGTCGGCCGAGAGCAGAATCAATAAAGTGTAATAAACATGGTAACTTTCTGGTTGGAAATGAAAGGAGGTAATTGTCTGAGGCATGTCACTGTGTGGAAAAATTCAAATGAGGATCTACCGTGATGGAGGAGAAAGGGAGAGACAGTGGGGGAGAAGGGAAACCAGAAGAAGGATTGAGACAACTGGGGGAGGAAAAAAGGGGAATGTATCTGTCCTGCTGGGAGCAAATACAGAGAAATGGGTGTGGAGGCGTAGCGCTGAACCTCATGTCCTAAGGCAAGGAGGAGATATCAATACACACACTCTGACAGTTCACGGAGAGCCAGTCTCCTGCTCCGAACAGGAAAAAAATTTAGGAAGACAGTGTGAGGAGAAAAAGGCTTGCACAGACAAAACTGTACTACAACTCTGAAACCACAGCGGACTTGTTTCAGGGGCTGCCATAAGTTTTAGAAGTGGTGTATCCATTTTCCCGAACATCCAACACTCACAGCATTGTACAGGGGTGGGTAATGCATCACAAATAACGCACGTGCTGTTTTTTTCATCATTTTTCAATGGACCCCACACCCTAAAAAATATCAAAATGGAAAGTAACATGTCTTTTGAGTAATTTATTAACCAGGTACTTTATTACTTGTAGGTTTTTAAAATGGCAATTTTAACTTTAATTTGAGTGATTTCTTTATGGGAGAACTTTTAATTGAGTGTAGATTTTCAGTACTGTACCCACCGCTGGTATTGTAGGAGGTGTAGTGTAATGTATATTTAATCCAATCTGAGTAAAACAACAACAACAACAACAATTTCCTCAAAAAGGATCAATACTTGGTACTTTGTCACATCTAACAACTTCCGTGGAAGAGAACCCTCTCTGTATGTAGACATGGACGGCTCATTTTAAGGTAACAAAACCACAATAATTCTTATTTTCAGGTGATTATAAACTAATGAAAACATAATTATGAATATTATATTCCATTTCTGCCATTAGATGCCCCTGAATCCTACACACTGGACCTTTATGTAAAAGATTTTGCATTCATAGCAACATAATAATATCTGGTTAAAGCGGTTGTAATTTGGTTGCTTTTTTAAACCTTTGAAACCTGGAGCGACATCACTCTTCTTGTGCTGCTTTCAAACGCCTTTGTAAGTATTTAAACCTTTGAAGCCCAAGAAAATTGGTGTGATTTCTTTAAAAAAAAAAGAGAAAAAAAGGGATAAAAGGCAATGAGCAAGTTGATATGAAATGTCCCACAAATTGGGAAAAAATAAAAAATAATATGAATAATAATATTAATTATATATTATAATTATATTCATAATTATCATTATTGCATATTTAAAATAATATCAAATTGTTTAAATACTTAAATAAATTAAATTAAACTAATTATTTTTTAAAAATTTAAACACTTTTTTTGTCATTTCCTTGTTAACAATTTTTTTTTGTTTTTGAATTTTCTTTCTTTCTTTCTTTCTTTCTTTTTAACCACTTTTTTGTTAATTTTTTGGGTCGTTTCTTCTTTCGTTGTATGCTGCCTTCTTCCAATGTTTATGAAAGAAATCAAGCAAGTTTGCTCAGGTTTCAAAGCACAACACTGATATCGTATACTGTAAGTTGTTGCAGCAAACGTGTTAGTAGGGCTGGACGATAAAACGACCTTGATCTGGAAACGCGATAAAAGTGATGTCTATAATAATGCTAAGCTTTGGTCATTTTAACCTTTGTGTTTCGTTGCTGGTTTGCAGGATGGTGGGACTATGCTCATCACTCTCATCCTCAAAGTTTAGGATATATTTTACTGGAGTCAATAACAATGATGCATATTATCCGCGAATGCATAAGTAGGGAGGGAGACATTAAGATCAACTCATCAAACACCTGTTGAACAAGCACAACACAAACTGTGTCCTCAGCAACTTGATGTCTCCTCTTAATCCACTACCATTTTGTTTTACACAGCCATGGAGCTTGGTATGCTAAACTGCTGAAAGTTCATTTATCTTGATTACGTTATCCTCCAAAGTTGAGGAAATAGTTGATAACATGGTACCAGTTATATGGGAGGAGTCTGGATATCACAAAAGCAACAAAGGTCTGCGGTCTGCAAAATATATCGTCAGTCAGTGCCAACCATTATTTCAATAAGTTACAAGGCAAGCTTATTTGTATTGGGGTTTTTTTTAGTCATAATCAGGATACTCTTCAAACTGCCAAATTTATTATTATTATATACTGTGATTAATATCAACATTGATCAATATGAAAAAAGAAATCAAGAAAATATTTGGCCATATTGTCCAGCCCAGTGTGTTAGTGTGTGGCTCTTCAGCTGCTACATGCTCCACTATGTTCATCACCTAGTCACTACCTTTGTCTGCATGCTGTTTGGTGCTGGGCAGGCAGAGTACAATTAGTGTACAGGGGCTTCTCCCTGGAAACAGCTGGCTGCTGCAGCTGGAAACAAGGTTGATGAGAGCCGTGAGACTGAACGACAACAAAAAAGAAAAAGCTCTGTAGAGCCGAGGGGAACTGCGTAGCTGGGAGATCATTCCTTGTGGAATCATCACTATCAGCAACACCATTCACACTCCACAGTAATTTGAATCATTGCTGATATAAAAATATAAATTAGTGCTTTAATGTAATGCTGTGATGTTCGTACTTTATTTAGGGGTTAGCATGAACAGACAAGATGCTGACAAAATATAGCAAGGTATTAGTGCAAGTCTGCTAATGTTGACTGCAGTAGAGAGAAATCAGGTTTGCAGGTAGGTGTCAACTCTCTAAAGAGCATACAGAATCTTTGATGTTCTGCAACCGTTTCATGTTGCAGACTTGCCTCACTATTACCTAACGACTAAGCACCCACTGCAGAAATTTAAGAGCTGCACAAAGGCAAAGACGATAGAGGAAAAAGACAGAGAGAGGCAGGCAAAGTGATATGTTCCTCTTCACCTCGGGGCAGACAGATAGACACCTGCGTGGTTTGATCAGACTGTCCCTTCAATACTCTCGCTTATCCTTTGATGATCCATCACATCATCCCTTTCTATTCCCCACTCTATGTCTCTCTTTCTCCCTCACACACATACATGCTGCATATCCCTATTTCCTGCCTCAACCTTTGTGTCTCTCTTTCATCCCTTTTTCTAACGTTTTTTTGTTTTTGTCTCTCTCCCTCCTTGTTTTTCTTTTTGCCTCCACACCTTTGAAGTGTGTCATAGCTGCTGCTTTGTTGGGTTTAATTAGCACCTCTGCTTTTGTCACCTTGGTGCAGTTCCGCTCTCAGGTAGTCACTGCAGGTAGATTGGGATTTGGCAAAGTAAAACGCACTATTGTTAGCATGTGAAGATGCTTAACTGCAACACAGCCAAAATTATAGTCATGATCTGGTGTAAAACTGCACTTCAATGCAATTCAGCCATTAGTTTCTCTTTATTCACTCCAATTCTACTCTTAGTGTCCTGCCTCTCTTTTCAGATGATCCATCCTGCTGTTCCTGTGCAGATGGAAAAGATTTTAGGCTGTTATTGTCATGGTTTGTTTCTGTACAAAAGAAAAAGATAATACAACTCTAAGCAAAGCTTCATGCAGTGATGAAAACTTGTCCATCCACCTGGCAGTTTTAATTATAACTGGAGAAAGTTTTGGAGAGCTATGGACCACTTCCCGTCGGGTATTCATTCTATCAGCTGGCAAAAAAAAAAAGATGTGATTGTTCCTGACAGAAGTGCAGGAATATTAAAACTTCTCACTCGAAATTATTCAACCATCCATCACTTGGACTCATTACCGAGTCAGGTATTGTAAATAATGCATGCTCATATAATTCAAATAGCATACTGTTCATTACAAAAAAAATTCTGCTCACCACTGGCTTTGAACTTATGATAATAAGTCCTATATCATACTACAAGAAATAAATAGATTTTGACTCTGTGTGTGTGTGTGTGTGTGTGTGTGTGTGTGTGTGTGTGTGTGTGTGTGTGTGTGTGTGTGTGTGTGTGTGGTAAAAAATAGGATGAGTGGCACTGACAAAAATTTAAATCATGTCTATTCTTTCTTTGTTTTTCTCAACAAAGTCAGACTGAAACTGGAGGAAACTCTCCACAGTGGAAAACTGCGGGGTTTGGAATATATGTCAGCATCATTGACACAACAGTTTGACTGGAACAATCAAGTCTAATATAAACATTATCTCGCTGAAGTCATCATTAAGTCGTGACCAAGAGGATTTGAGGATAGAAGAAATCCTGTTAAAGAGGCACAGCAGAGGCATCTCAAACATGCCTCCCTGCACATACAGTGATGAATGGCTCAACTCACATGGATAAAATAAAGTGTTCTTGACAAAATAAACACTGCAGTTTATTTTAGTTGTCTGAAATATATTTGATAGACCACAGAGATATGTGAGACCCTTCCAAAATCCAAAATCTTAACTTTGGGCTGATGCTGGCTGAATTTTGAGACAGGTACCCTGGGGCATTATGTTTCCACTGAGAAATAGTCATCATAATCAGAGCAAGCGATGCAAATAAATAGATGTTATAGCTTTTGTGTTCTAACCACCAGACATGTATTTCCAGCTGGAGTGTTTTATTAAAATTGTTAAAAAGCGTGCATTCAGACTGAGAACAGCCCTGCAATTACACAACACAGGGGGCTGTGTCGCTGGGGGTGTGTGTTGCTTTTAGTATTGGCGAGACATAAAATACAATCCAGGAAGTCCAGTTTGAGGAACAGATGCCAAATCATTGGATAGCATTTCATACTGTTACATAGAAAAGTTTGAGGCATAATTTTACCACTTTATCAACAATATACACATATGAACTCTGTGACGTAAAATACACCATGTCACTAAGTAATCCACCAGGAAAATGTGCTGGCCTGTATTTGATTGGACACTCAGCTCCTTAACAGCCAAGTGTGAAGCGGTCAGGATGAGAGTTAGCACCTCTAAATCTGAGGCCGTTGTTCTCTGCCGGAAACCGGTGGATTGCCCTCTCAAGGTTGAGGGAGAGTTACTGCCTCAAGCGAGGAGTTCAAGTATCTCAGGGTCTTGTTCTTGAACCCGAACATGTTGGAGGGATTACATATCTCATCTAGCTTGGGAACACCTTGGGGTCCCCCAGGAGGAGCTGGAAAGCAAAGCATTGCTGGGGAGAGGGACGTTCTGGGTGCTTTGCTTGGCCTGTTGCCCTCGTGACCCAGCCCTGGGTAAGCAGATGAAAATGGATGGATGCATGGCACCCAGCTCTTACCAGGTGATGTGTTGAGGCAGAAGTTGAGCCTGGTTTACCTTTTTGACCAGATGACTCATTGCAGCCCACTGATGGCCACTGTGATGCTATTTTAAAAGATTATATCTGCATGCAGAAAAGTCAGTAACCAATCAAGTCAGTAATTATGAACGTCTGTAACAGTTTTGTAAGACTTGGTGCTTACAGCTGAACCAACTGGATGGAGAAACGTAACAGACTTAGACATGTGCTTTGTGTTTACTTGAAGCTACTTCTTGAGTTTTGATAAGGTTGGCTGAATGTGAGGAACCACAGATGGATCTGTCACCCTGGCTTAAAAGCTAGTATATGGAAGCATTTTGGCTTCTATGATGTTGAAAGGAAAGGGGACCTGGACAAGAGCCATACTATATGCAAGTACATTCATCTGTTTATTATAATTATTGATCATTACAAATAGCTGAACAGCTGAAGGGTTACAGCCCAGAATGTAAGCTAAACTTAAACACTGTCACAGAATTGGCATTTCAGCCAACAACTGTCTGACGGAACAGATACACTTAAATTCTAATCAATACAGCTGTCTACTGACAACATAATGGATCTCACTCTACATAACTGCAGCCTAACCTGTCTGTTTAGGATTAAAATATATTGCATTGAGTCTGATGGTATAACTGCAGTGACTGTGTATTGGCAGGTCTGAGTCCACAGCAGGACTGAAGCTGATTCTGCTGCTGCGCTGTGAGATGCTGCTTTCGCTTTGCAGCTTGTGTAATAAAAAGGTTTCATTGCACTGATGGTGGACTTTATACACAATACAGTGACTGTGGAAACAGAATTTATCGGCTCTTGTTAGGAGATAATACGACTGATAATTATGATAATGATGATGAACTAGAGAGAGCACAGAGTACCAACAAAGCAGTCAGGCTCACACTCAAAACACGTTCAAGAACATAAAAGACGCTAACTTAAGACTTACTGTAATAAATGCTGAGGAATTCTAGTTTCGACAAACATTCACAGCCCTGCGCGCGCGCACGCACACACACACACACACACACACAATGTAAACTAACCGACGGGGAAAATCAAACATGTTTTTTCACGGCAGCTGCCTGTGATGACCCTCTCTCGTTTTCATTGTCCATCTGTCTCCGCTATTTTTTCTCTCAGCAATCCATTCTCCTTTTTCCTACATTTTTTTTCCAACTACTTTTGTTCCTTTACCCTGTGTGAGTTCTGCAGAGGAAACAATGTACCGTAGCACATTATTCTGGTACCATGATGAATGGGGAGAATCTGTGCCTGTTGACTGCGGCCTCGAGATAAAGAATAAGCAAATGAAACTGCCTGCCTGCCTCGCAGCACCCTAGAGTCCACTGCCACCATTCCTCATGCTAATTTGATTGAGAACGCTTGATCAGCACATACTCCTCGACCCACACACCTTTGCTCCAAGGGAGGTGTTGAGGAAGGGGGGCAGAGGATAGAGGGTGCCATCATGGCATGCAGTAATAACAATTTATCTCCACGATGCCTGTCTCAGCATATAATGTTCAAGTTAGGCCCACTGTGGGTAGTTTACATCAAAGTGAAATGTGGTGCCGCAGGAGAGGGCGAGACTGAACGAGAGACAGGAAGGAAACGAGAAAAAGAATATATAGGTAAAAAGGTGAGGTGAGGTAAAAAGTAAAGATGAGGGGATATATATGAGGCCTTCGGAGAAGCACGAGTGATGGAGGGCCATGGTATGGGAGAGGGAATAAAGAATGAGGAGAGAGGAGAACAAGAGAGAAGAGCACAGGCGAGTACTTAACAATCCTGGTCCATGTTCCCACACTGCAATTAATGTGGAGCCAGAAGGACAGCCTACTCTTTTCTGCAGTAAAACAAAACCAGGATTGATGAGAGTATCTGTAATGCATAAGTGACTGCCTGGATATGGGCTCGCTAGCAGCTAAGTGTCGAGATGGAGAGAGAGGAGGAGGAAGGATAGTTGGGTTGAGAAAGAAGGAATGTGGCACTTGGTGGAGACACAAACAGTGGCACGGATTGGGATAAAGATTCAAGAGAATAGTTAAGAGTCCAAGAAGAGAAGGGGGGAGGTATGTGTGCAAAACACAGGGAGGGCTATAGCAGTAGACAATTGCAAAGGGAGATAAATTGGGACAGAGCTGCTCTTTTGATGGCCATTTTTTTCAGAGTCTCCTTGGTAGCGATTGTATGGGTTTCATTCATTAGACCGCATGCAATGAAAAACAAGGAGAGAAATATCACCAGTCAGCAGCCAGTGCACAGCGCTGCTTTTTCCTCTCGGGCCATATTTCACCCGGTTTGACCTTCTCAAGTCAACAAACCAAGTGTTAATCATGGAGAAAAACAATCAAAATGAATTTCCTCTTTTGTCTGGGTGCTCGTTGCGGAGTAATTAAACCGTCACTGCATCGCGGATTTTGGTTGCTGGGGAAAGCAATGTACTGTAAATTACTGTAAGTTGGTACTGCGTGATTACAGAGGAACAATGTTGGTGAGGAGAATCTTCAGCATCTCCACTTTTGCGATATAATTAAAAGATGAATGCATTTTTGCAGAATATTTCTGTATATTTGTTTCATGTTTTGGATAATTACATTTTCCTAGACCCCTCCAAAGCATCATTAAATCATCATACACAGTAAAATATTCCACAGTATTTGGGTTACGCTGTACAGTATATGTACAATGCAGGCCAGTTAAAAGCCCCGCGAGGAAAAGCAGAACAAAAGAGCCTTTAACATGGATCCAGGCTTTTCCACACTCCTCAAGGTCAGCTATATTTATCCATTATTTACAGAACAGCTCACATGTAACAGTGAAAAACACTAAATTATGACTGTGGCATTAGAACAAAAAAAACACATAAAAGGGAAACAGAGGGAGAAAAATAGCTGAGTATCATTTTTCCATGGTTGTCAGAGCTGGGATTAATAGGAGCCATTTCGCCATAATGAGCTGTTAAGCGTTAGCTGCCAAAAAGCCTCTTCGTTTGCCTTTGAGTCTCAGAATACTTTGTCCAATTATAATAGCTCTCTCTGTCTCTCTCCTTCCTGTCACTGTCAGCTCTGCTGTACCTGCGTGACAGCTGTCTGATTCCAGCTCTTGTTAGACAACATAATCAGCACCCGAAACAGTCATCTGGAGATGAGGTTTATAATGATGTCGTACTGTTATTATTGAGCGTGTACCTGTTCTGTGACTCAACCAGACAACTTTCACTGAGCACCACGCTCCCAGCACCCAGTGTAATGGAAAGCCATTATAGGCTGTGTGTGGCATATTTGCCACAAACATGAGAAGCATAAAAAGTTGAAACAAACAAGTGTTGTCCTGGAGTTGTTTTTCATGGACTTCTCAGTGATTTTTATTGGCCTACTAGGCTGTGATAACTTGTTCTTAATAAGCCTCGGTGAGTTCTCAGTAACCAAACTGTCAGTGAATGCAGAGCATCTACAAACCAAATACTGCTGCTTTTGCTATGTGTGACATATTATGATACATTTCTGAAGAGTTATACATATTTAGAGGTTAATTTATGAAGTCAGAACACCAGTAAATGAATAGCACTGTGGCTATGACCAAAAAATGTGCTACATCTTATAAACGAGTGAAACTCAAGGTGGGTTTCAAAGAGAAAAAATATTATCTCGCTTCTTGTGTAATGTCAAGCTTTGTAAATGCGCTTTATAACTGTTTTAAGGGTCAGTTCACTCCAAAATCAAAATACATATTTTTCCTCTTACCTGTAGTGCTATTTATTAATGTATTTTATTTTGGTGTGAGCTGCTGATTGTTGAAAATATTTAATATATATCCAAGATGGCTGCCTTCTCTCAAATATAATGAAATTAGATGGCACTCAGCTTGTGGTGCTCAAAGTATATAAAAAAAAAAAAAGACGTCTGAAAATCTCAACAGTAATGTTACATGGTCTGTGGATTATCTTGAGTTACCAGATCATGATTTCTGGAAAGAGACATTGCTGTTGAGTTTTTCAAATCCATTTCTTGGCAGACAACTCTAAGGCCATTATCTCCAACACTTGACAACTCACACCAAACAACCCAACAAAGTCTAGAAAGATAAATAGCACCACAGGTAAGAGAGAAAACTTTTGAAGTGCACCTTTAACATCGTAGACAAACTTGTAAAACAGCTCCCCGGTGTCAGATTAAGATTTAGGCTCGAACATGAGCCTTGTCATCATGAAAAGCTGACACAGCTCAGCAATATATTCTTCCACTCTTGAGAACAATCTCTCGGTCAGCTTAAATGAGGCAATTCAGCAGCAAGAAAAAAGGATGACACATGGCTTCAATTAGCAGCCGTGAATAGATCCCTGTTACACCCGCAAACGTAATAACAGCCCACAAACATAATAAACCACAAACGTAATACAAATCTGCAGCTTTGAATGTAATAATCCCGCAAATGTAACAAATTTCCCACAAACGTAATAGCAGCTGCCTACTACAAACGCAACACACAATTTTCCGAAAATGTAAAATTATTACATATGTGGGAAGGTGAAAATCTAAACTGTAATAACTTCCCACAAATGTAATATGAGACTGAACAATGATCTTTGTGGTTGTTGTTTGTTTGTTTACTTATACACCTGCCAATAGTGATGCGTGTGTTGACAAGCAACCTGCAGGTTGGGTGGGGCGGGTCAGAAAGTGACAGAGCAGCGTTCTGAGTAAGTTAGAAATAACTTACAGAAACAAACACACACACACACACACACACACACACACACACACACACACACACACACACACACACACTGGTCATTCCTTGTCAGTTCACAGAATTACTCTGTGGCAACAAATATGTCATTTATTTGGATTTATTTCATTTTATTCTGCCTCTTGTTAACACAGATTTCTCTGCAGCATCTGGCCCACAGTACCTGTTCAGCACCTCGGACAGCGGCGCTGCCAGATGGGTTGGCTCTCATAGGGGGTCAGGTGCAGGTTGTAAGGTTTTAAAAATCATGGTTTACAATAACTTAATCCTCATCCACTCAAAAATGTGTTTTCTTCTTGTTCCTACAGATGAATGTTTGAGCCTCACTGTGCAGAAGGATGTATGTGCAGAGCTTGACACTCGAAGGCTGTTTTCACATTTATCTGCTGAAAATGCTCATATGATCTTAAGGGCTAGGGCTACGAGCCTATGTTGGTGGCTTATGTTACCTGTGTTTGAACCATTTAATTAAAATATGTCTGCATATCAAAAGCCAAAAACTTGAATATGTCTTAGCATACCCATAGCTATCTACAGTGGTTGGAAGTTGGTATATCCGTAGTTTGTAGAGGCAGGCAGCAATACCACCACAGGGGCAGGGGCATCTTAGCCACATGAACAACTCAATATCAATTTAACTGTACGCTATGTTTAGAATACTGTCACCACTTTACTTTGCTGTCAGATAGCATTGTCCGACAGTGACCTGAAGCTGTTAACAATACAAAGTAACTGATTGAGGCAGCGGTAACCAGCAGCTCCTGTGTTCAGCAAGCTTCAAATTGAGCACAGCGTTAGTTCAGGCAGGCCACGTTGTCAAGCTCCGTTTACATCCCAGCTACAGCAACTAATCAAAAACAGCCAATCAGCTGGTTCCTTTTTACACAACCAAATCTCAGTCAGGGCACCCTGCTTAGACTGCTTTAGCCTGCCTACTGTTGCTGCTTCCTCTGCAAGCCTCTTCGCAACCCGCCTCCACCCCAGCTCCATCTCTTGTTTGAGGTGTGCTCACTCTGCCTTTGGCTTTCGAAGTCAGCGTGTGGAAGGGCAGACAGAGGCGCTCTCTTTCCCTTAAGCTATCCACGCAGGCGTGGGAGGGCGGAGAGGTTTGCTCCCAGAGCAGCGCCATTAAGTTTTCTTTGACTAAAGTGGTCCTGATTGAATTACTGTTTTTATCAGACGAGTCTGGTGGATTTGATAAGAGCATAGATGGGGAACTAAAAGTGTTAGCTGCTTACCTAACATAATGGACTGTCTGAGGGAACGGTAAAAACACTAAAAATAATTTTTTATTCATTTTTGGGTGATTAAAATACATTTTGCTGCTGCCCCCGTCCACAGTGGTACATTGTTTAGCTTCCATGGCAGTACTCCTGCCTGCTTCTCCAAATTGGCGGCATATCGACTGCCATCTACTGTATGTAATACACTGACTATAGATAAGTACCTCATACAACTCCACTTCAAAAGATCCAAACTATCCCTTTAAGTCAGAGGGGTCTGAGGTTCATGTATTACAACAATTTAGAAGGTGTGATTTTAATCATATACGTGTGGTGGAGCAACTCCGTAGATTGAAACAGTTCAGTTTATCTAATCTTAATTAACACACACAAACTGATATCCATCCACTATAGGATCAAAAACGTGTGGTACAAATATAATTATTTACAAACCCTCTTTCTTTTGAGTTTTTTGGGCAATTCTATACATGATGAGAACAAAGCACTCCTAAAAAACAACATTTGTTTTACACTGCTAAGGTTGATAAATGGAATCCAGTCTCCATGACAAACGGTGAGCACAGAGGACTGTTGGATCATCTGTTTTTGTCTCGTGGTGTTAGGCTGCCACAGTTTCCTGCACACAGTACTGAAGCTTCTTTGTCTCTGTGCCAATGTGTGTGTGAGTCAACGTACATGTTGGAGGTTGTGTATAATGTATGTGCTATACTTTATAAATGTGTGGATACTGTACAGTGGATGTTTTATTTCTGAGTGTGTGTGTGTGTGTGTGTGTTTTTGTTTTTCCTACCAGCATAGGGGACCGGGGCATCCTTGTCTAGAGCTACCAGCGGAGGGTCCAGCAGCACCGTGTCCATGTTCTCTGTGATCACACCATGGTATGATGTTTCTATCCACGGCTTGTGCTTGTTCACTGTGGGAGAGACGGAAATGCACGTTACAGTTTACAGCATTATTGTAAGGTGTGTTACCATACTTTACATGCTTTGTTTTTTCTTACTGTATCTGAAATGTGCAGAGTCACTCCAAGATGACTGAGGATGACGAAACAGAGGGCAAGGAAACCTCCAACTTTTAAAAAAATAATGTTGTGGGTTGTGATAGATCTCTGAGGTTTGTACACATGACAGGAGGACTAATGGAAGTTTGTGTGGGAACACTGTGTGGAAAAATATTGATGTTTGTTGTATAGCTTTACATCTGTGACTGTCTGGCTTTAAAAATTACTCTGTGGCTCTCTGTAATGCTTTGTTAGAGAGCACAAACAACACAATTACTCAAGACGAGAAGCCTTTTGCATTAGTATTCCCACTTGTTTTTTCCTCCTTTCTCCTACACTGTAGACTCTTGAAACAAACATGTTAAAAGTGACACATCATGTGTTAACTTTTACTATACCAGCATGTCTAGTTAAGGACAACACATTTTGCCTCGCTCTCGAGATAATAAGTTGTGTGTTAAATATTTCAACACAGAGACGTGACACTCCAACAGACAGTGTTGGGAAGGTTACTTTTGGAATGTAATAGGTTATAAATGACTATTTACCCTGTTAAAAATTTAATAAGTAATTTTACTTACTACATCTTATTACTTTGATTACTTTTCTAAACATGTTTTAAACTGGACAGTAAAATTTAATGTTGGACTTCCTTGTAGTTGCATTTTCACTGCTTATAAAGAAGCTTCCGCTGTACAGTAATGTTAGAGCCCTTCCCCAAGGAAAATATTGTCAAATTTCCAGCACTGAAAGGCGTTCTTGTCTGACATCATGCCCCATGTGTCTCCTCACCATTGGCTACACTGGGCTACACAATGGGCATTTTATACCAAGTCAAGGACTGAATCAAGTCATTGCAGCAAAGCCTGAACTTCTAATACCTTGACGTCGGGAAAACAACAGCAGGCCAGAAAATCTTTAAAATCCTTGTTACATCTATAAAAACTTATTTTTAGATAGAGTTCTAGACTACAGGAGCCATCCAACTCTGTGAAGAGCTCTGTGTTTTGACCTCTACATCTTTACCCTTCCTCAAGCACCATCATCCTTCTCTATAGTGCATTCTCATTGTTTCTTTTTCTCTCCTTCACTCTCTCTCTCTATTGGTGTTTCTGTGTCTGTGCTAGTGTTCTACAAGACAGAGAATTCAACCACCCTGTAATAAATGTGATTGAAAGGTCAGGGGGATGAGCCGGAGATTAAAGCAGATCAGCATCACACGTAGTTACTCGCAATGTAAATTAAACTTCCTCCCACTTTCTCGCTGCAGAGCCGCACACGTAGATAGAGACCGGTGTACAAGCCACAACAACAACAACCAAATGTGCATGTGCAGTTTTGTGTACACACAGACACACACACACAAATGCGCACATATCTCTAGTGTACAAGTGTCACTCTCCGCGGGGACCCGGGATGTCAACTTGACCTTTCAATCCACTGAAGAGGAACGCTTTGTCTCATGCCAATGAGCAGATGACATGTCCAGCTGGCAGCGATTTTAAAATGCATCAAACTGTTCCTAAAACCTTCTCACAGCTTCTCATCTGTTTGGACAAATTTCAGTAGTTTTGTCTACTATTCCATTTTCTCCCTGCGTGTCATCACACTCAGGAAAAAGAAAGGGGTCAAAGTAAAAAAAAAATAGTAATAAGAAATGAGATATGCTTGTACAAAGAGAATATTTCTTTGAAGGAATGAAAAAAATGTGAAAATATAAATAACCTTGGCAACTTACTATCAACTGGGAACAAAACTATTTTCAGTGGTTTGTATTGACATAAAACACAATATACCGATCGGATGAAATATTACCAAAATACAATGATTGTGCCTTTGTATTACTCCACATTCACACTTGCCTTCTACTCCTTCAATTCACTGACAGAGACCTACTGATTATTTTAGATGGGACTCTCGCCCCGCTGAGACAGAGTAGAGTGGATTATAGGGAGTGAGAGAGAACCACAAGGGAAGACATTATTCATACTAGGAGTCTCATCTCATGCTCATGCAGGAGATAGAAAGCACTGCAGCAAACAGCATGACTCTGCTCTGCTAGATCGTGGAGAGCAAAGGTCTGTCTTAGATTGGTGTTTAGGCATCTTTACACCTGGGGTATTTTACTTGCAATCAAGGAAAGTCGGTGCATTAAAGCGTACTAGCACACACACTTTTATGGTTGCATTGTAGGTACAGCTTCTCTCGTCTGTGTCGGTAAAAATTTCCACCCAAAAGCAGACGTGAAATGAACTGAAACAATCTTATGAAGAGACTCTTCAAAACCAAGACCATACTAGACTGTGGCACTGAGGTGACTATAAAACAAACTATAAAAATGGACATTATTCAAGTGAGTCTTTGTTTCTGTGCGCTTGCACCTGCCAGGGTATACATAATAATCCATTGTGCTCACAAAGCATTTCATTTACATTGGAGATGTCTTCAGTAACTCTAATAGCAGCCCTAAGCTACTGCAGTTTACTCATGGATGGAGAAGGTTCAATTTCTGGTTCAAGGTCTTACATTTATCCTGAACAAATACAGTAGTGGTGGTTGCAGAAGCAGAGCTGTGACTCTTTAAAGGGTTTCTAATATAAGAGCACTTTTGTAGAAAGAGCACACATCAGACCATGGAAATGGGCTATTTCCAAAATGGTTTTCTTGACATGTAGTGCTGTAAAGCCATTAGTGATGCGTTTAAGGCATTCATCCTTGACATCCTTCTACTGAGCCACAGCGATGAAACAAAAATTGAGGTACGCTTGCATTCGAAAAAGGAAAAAAATGCAGCCAGGAGCAGCTGCCTTAACAAAGTCAGACCTGCTAAATGGTTTTCCATTAGATCATCTCTGAAACTGAAACTAAGAGTCTACAGCCGTGCTCTGTGAGGCCTCACTAAATGACTAATGTGCGGATGTTTAGCAGGTGTAATGTTCAACTTGTTCAGCATCTTAGTTTAGCATGTAAACAACAGTTGTTACTTGGCAACAAGGCTACTAAATGAATGTTAGGACACAGTGCAGTAGCGCATCATATCATTGGGGTAAAACAAATGCACAGTTAAGTCTGGTGTGCACCTGCCAAAAGACTAACAGTTGGCACACAACAGAACACATAGAAAATGGAGATGAGTGAATAATTTCACTGAGGCGTCCATGATTGGCCTTGGGTCAGACTATTTTTACACGAACAGTAAAGCTAAGGGTGAGAATTATATCTCTGCAATTACTGAGAAGATCTTTAACTAATAAAAAACAATAAACAAATGCTTCCTATTTGAAAATCCATTTTATTTAGCAGTCATCCACTTGAGTTGAAACCGTACCTTTATTTCTAGTGTCGTCTACCATGAACCTCTAATATCAAAGCAACCTCTGTGGCTAAAAAAAAATTAAGCTAAAACTGTAGTTCCTTGAATGGCCACTTGAGGCTGGCTCCAGAAGCGAGTCAATCCCCATAGATGGCCATGTTAAAATGCCCAACTTTACAGCAGAAATAAACATGCTTATAGCCTGGTACAAAAAAGGTTTATGGCTAATTTAAACATTCAACTGTAGGGGGTACATGTTAACATAACTCACCTGTTTAAAGAAACACACACGTGTACCAAATTTCACAACAATCAAGCTAACTGTTCTTGAAATGTTTTACTTAAAACCACAAATTTCAACCTCATGCTGCTGCTAGGATTACCTTAGTCACCACTCATAATCTTCTGGGTACCATAAATGTCAGCACAGAATTTGATGGCATTCCATGTGACAGTAGTTGAGATATTTAGACCAAAGTAGTGGACTGAGTGACCAACACAAAGGCATTGGCATCTGTGGAGCCATGCTGTATAAACACCATTGTTGCAGCATATGGTTCCTGCGTTATTAAGGTCACAAGCGCCACTGAATGTAATATTCAAGGCGTCTTTGTCCATTTCCTAAGAACCATCTGCAGCCATTACAGCGTCAGGATGCACATTATGAAGGACTAATTCATTTAGCAGAAGAAACAGTCTAAAAGTGGCTCTAGTACAGCACTGGATAAAATCTGATGTGACAGTAATATAGCAACACAGAACCCCAGAAACAAGATTGTGCTTTCCTGTAAATAACATTACTGCGGGGAATTGTCAGCTTGTCCATCCTGCTACTGAAATCAAAATATCTGTTAGTGACCTCCCCTGGGACTGAGGCTCATGAAAACATATTACTGTAGCGACACAGGCGGTTGATAATATACAATATATTTAATTTGGGTCCCAGCTCATATACAAAAAGACACTGCATTACTGTGATATGTAATGATCAGTTTCAAGTCATGTCAAATCCATTTCTTGCAGCATTTATTTGATAACATGATGTTGCAGTAGAACAGATGTAATCCCTCCCTTCCCGTGAGGCAAAATACCAATAACAACTAGAAGACAAAGAAGCGGAGACGGAAAAAGACATAAAAAACTTTAAAACTAGGGATAAAAAGACAATGCAGAAAAAGATAAAATGAAAAGCTAGACGGAGGACATCACATTAAATTCTGTCTCTGAAAGTTTTGAGATGAGATTTAATAGATGTTATCTGAAAGTAAGAAAATGGCACGCTAAATCTGAGGAGCCAAGACTAATCCCTAGATTTTGGAACAACCAGGAAACTTTCCTGAGCAACCAACCTTGCAAATTTGCTAATGGTGAGATAATAGAACCTGCACAGAAAAACCAGTACAATGTGATGGAAAACCTCTCTGCTTCTCATGCAAATTACATGAGGCACTTGACAATCTATTTAGAATTTAGAGGTTCTCTAATGCAGTGTAAATCATAAATATCCCTCGACAGGAGGGGAAAGTGAGATAATGTACACTATGCACATAATAAAAAAATGTGAGAGGAGGATGAAAGAAGTGGAGTGGATCAGGGAGCTAAGAATAGAAAAATAAAGGAAAAAACGGTCCCACGGGGTGCATCGCAATTTCAGTAATATCACAGAATAATGACAAAACCTCAGTGCTAATGAAAGATGAGGCAGCAGACTGAGCATGTGCAAATCCACAGTGACCTCCCTGTGCCCTGCTAGAATGAGCAGTAATTAAACTTGGGTGAGCCCCAACACACACACACACACACACTCATATTCTCTTACCTATGAGTGTCCTCAGAAAGATACATCTCGATGTTAATGGGTGACTTGTTGACACAATTTGTGTGACTGGACCTCTACGCCACCATTACTCAACACCAGAGACAAAAGTAGATCATGAAAATGGATTTACTGCATTCACAGTAGCAACAGAGGACACTAAGGGAAATGTGAAGGAACATGATGGAAGTGATTTAAAGGAAGGAGAATGAAAGGGTTAACCAGGAGAAGAGAGCAACAAAGAGGAAGGGAAGATAAGAAGCAGCCACACTGGAGGGGATGGGATGAGTAGGGAGAGATAATGGCGGAAAGGAATCAGAGAGGAAATGGGGCAATTGAGGGTAGAAGAGAGGGCAGGCATAGCAGGCACTTCCTGTATGAAGAACAGTCTGCCGCCTGTAGGACCTCACAAATCCTTCAATTTATTTTCCTCTTAAAATATTAAATTGAATTTCTAATGGAAAGATCACACATCACCAAATAATAGCACTGATTCCATTCCATTTCATGTAAGGAAAGACCTTGCAGAGGCCTCCAAAAATAATGATTTAGGACAGGACTTTGAGACGCCAACGTTTTGATGGTGATGAGACGATGAGGTCCCAATAATAAAATCCCCCCTGGTTAGCAGAAGGGGAAAAAAAACTGAAAACACAGGAGGAAGGACAATCACACCATCAGGTTTGTGTTATCACTGTAGCCTTCATATCAAAAACAAGCTTTGGATGAGAACTTGGGTGGACAGTACAAAAGGTCAACAGATATTGGATTTTTAAAGGCCAATATAATAGCAATAGTTTGGAACAGGGAAAAGCCAATATCAACCCCCCAACACCCCGCGGAACAAACTTGACAGTGTTGGAAATTAATAATCTTTGACTTTTTAAGAAACTAGAAACTGTTAAATTGAACATCTAAGCCAAACTAATAAATACTAGGGCTGTAAACCTCCAGTCAATTGGTCGATTGTTTGTCAATATGCTCATGTCAGACCAAAGTCTCATTGGTCGGGCAATGTCGTGTTATTGTGGACACACAATGTTACCAGGTAGAGTGCAGTCAGTGCATTGGGGCAATTTTTTTTGAGACCAATCAACTGGTAGAATTTCAGTCGACAAGATATTTTTGGGGTTGATTACAGTCCTAATAAATACCTGAATAATTAAATAAAACTGGATCACAGAATATCAAACTGAACATTTAAAAAAACTAGGTGAGAATGATTTTCATTTCTTTAAACTATTAATTTTCCTCAAAGTGAGTCTAAGATGTTTAGGAACAAAATAACACTTCTTTGAATTTGTGTACGAAGCCTCCATGCATGTCTGGCACTTGTACTTGAAATATGTATTTCAATTACTTTTGAGTATTTTGTAATGATATCTATAGAGTGGAGTCATCTTATTTCTTTAAAATACTTTCTCAATGATCCATTTAACAAGACTAAGTCAAAACCTTTATGTGTGGACTGTATGAAATGCAAAATGGCTTTTAATGTGAAACAAGAGCTTTTAATTTGAAACAGGAAGTGGTAGCATTCACTGAGTCAGACTCACAAGACTTTTGCTCTTGTGCTGGACCTTCTCTTCCAGGTCAGCTTAATGTAAATACATGTTAAAATGAAAAGCAATACACTTAGACACAGTCACATGGCATGCCATCAGTTACTATCGGAGCCAAGCTCTGCAAATAATGACAGTTTGTAAACTCCCCATTGGCACCAGTTATTCGGCCCAACCAATAAATCGGTCAACCCTTTAAAGTGATTTGACGTTATGTGATCTGAAATGTGATGTCTCTGATTGGAGTCTGGTAATGGATGTTTGTCACTCTTCAGTGCCAGTTATCAAATTACAGAAGAAGCTAAATACAATCATTACAAAAAAGAGTAAAACAACTCCATATTAATCAGTTTTGGTGTCGTTTTCATGCAATCTAATTTAAACCACAGTTTTGCCGTCTAGACATGAAGCTCAGAAATAATGCCCCTCTCTTCTTTCTATTCGTTTCTGGCTTCATTAACAGAACAAGAATAAAGACCTACTGACTTGCATTCAATTATTGTTAACTGACTGCATGTTAATTTCACAGAAATTCAAAGCATGAGAGACAATTTGAATTATCTCGCAAAAGAAGATTACACATTCATTTGCTACATTTGAGAAAACAGGAGTCTCCTGTGACACCATGACGACTATCACAATATTAAACCATATGTTTTATCATGGGTTTCTCTAATGAAGCAGTTAAAACAAACAACCTCATTCAAGACTTGTCTCTTATATGGATGTGTCCGTGTGGGGAACTGTTTATGACGCTGTTAGTTTAACAGTAAAAGCAGAGAGAGAATAAAACTGCGGATTCGAAGCAATTCAGCTCATTTAGGATATTTAGTGGATATACATGTGGGTGATAATTGCTTCAGTGGTGAACAGTGATTGTTATTGCGCTACACCTCTACCATTAATTGACAGCAATTTAATCTAAGGATTCAAGGTTTTTATCATGTGTAGGAGTTACAATACAGCATGAGCAGATATGATTAATACAAGTCGTTAGTGTGTCTGAAAATATAATCAGCACAACTCTTCAGATGTCACAGTTTTTATAGAAAAACACTTGCAACAACTTTATATTTCTGGTTGCTGCCAATCAACGATGCAATTAGATACTATGTAATTCCTTTAGGGGATATATTGTCTTTAAAGCCGCACTGATGTATAGTATATTTCATATAAACAACGGGTAATGTAAAAGGGTTCACTTGTAGTGACAAACCACAAACCCAAATCTGCAGTTGCCTTCGGCTCTAGGGAGCCTTTTAGCATCTTATCACTCAGTGTTTTGCTTGCCGACTGTAGCTGGAGAACATTGTGTAGCATTCGGCAGCTAAAGAGCCACATGTTGTTCTCAAATACATCAGCTGATCCAGACTCTAAATGAAGGCTAATGTGTATGCTGGATGTGCACAGTGTTCAGTAAACAAAAACTGCACTCAAGTAAATATATTGTTACTTTATAATAATAATATAATATGAACTCAAGTACAAGTTAATGTATAAACAAAAAGAAAAGTAAAAAAGCATCTGGTAAAAAAGGTTTAAATGGCGAGTAACCTTACTAAATCTTTTCTCCCTCCCTCTTTCTCAACCCGACTGGTGGAGGCAGATGGCTGCCCACCTAGAGCCTGTTGCTGTTCACAGTTCCTGTCTCTTAAAAATAAGTTCTTCCTCGCTGAAGTTGCCAAGTGCTTGCTCATGGGGAAACTGTTGGGTCTCTGTAAATGAAATTAAAGGGTATGGTGCTGGACCTGCTCTGCAGGGAAAGTGTCCTGTGATAACTTCTGTTATGATTTGACACTATGTAAATTGATTGGCTTAATTTGACTAGATGCAACTTTTAACACCAATGAATTACATTAATTGCCATTAATGTGCCATACTCAGAGACAAATGACAGAATACGTGCTGTTTAGCGGTTCAATCTCTTCAAACAAATCAGCAACAAAAAACTTCTATCATGAGTGAAGCAGAGCAGAGAGCTGCTGTTGGGAAGCTTCAGTGCGTCTGGTAGAATCATAAGCATTGTTTAGAGAGGCTGCGATGAGCTCTGGTGTTCAGATTTAGGTAGAGGGAATGCATGCTGACAGCGAAACAGTCTTTGACACAACAGAATTGCGATGCAGCTGCGCCCCGGTGGAATCCAAGTGTTATTGAATCCTCAAAGGAGAAGCTTTAACACAGTCTGCATCGTGTTTTGTCTCAGCGTCCACAACAAAATCCTCTGTTTCATTCGTGCTGAGATAGTAGGTTATGTTGAGCTCGCTGTCGGACAATCACTGTTGTGAGTGTGAGCTCAGCTTAATTTAAAAGTTATATACATGTACAACTAAATGTATTAGTATAAGTAGCGAGAAGTACATATATTTTATCAAAACTACCCTTAGTTGTAAAATTCTTTAAAACATTTTTTTTACTAAAGTACATGTAATGCACTGTTACCCACCACCGGATGCGTAAATAGGCAACTTGGTTTACACATTTGGCACAAAAACTTTACAGAGATATTCAACGTCAGCTGTCTATAAATTAACGCAGCTTTCACCAAATAAAACCCTGATTGGTTTCCTCCTACTTATAGCCTGCCAATCATCATTCGGGGGCCTCAAAAAAAGGAGCACGCCTGAAGCATTCCTTCTCTCTGATCCTCTGTTCTCAGACTGTCTGAGCTGCTGCTGCACTGTTTAAGAAACTTGTTAAGAATATTAAACATATGTGGTGGGAGGTTGAAGACAATAGGTGAGTTTGTGTACCCTATATATTTTTACTCATGTTGTTATTTTGTGTCTAAATACACTAGGTTTATTGGTTTGTGCCACCCTTTTATTTGTTTTGGTAGAGCTTAGTTAGGCCTGGTTTTGTTACATCGATTTTATTTGTTTGGCCTAACTGCTTTGTCTCACCCTCCACCACATTTGGAGAACACTGTGTTAACACTGTATTTGATTTTTTCACTTCGACTTTGACTTCTTCAAATCATTTCATTGCTGGGTTATTGTCTCCTCTTGTCTCCCATTTTCAAAAGTGGAAATAAGACATCATCATCAATTTTACTACTTTAGGGCTGACCTGAATGCTTCAAAGCTTCGATTGTTGCCATAACAATCGACGAAAAAATCAGTATGCTCTATTTTCATATGTAAATATTACGGCTGTCAAACGATTAAAAAAACAAATCTAATTAATTACATGCTCTGGGATTAATTAGGCAAAATTAAGGCGTAATTTCGACAGCCCTAATATATATATACTGCCCCATTACCCCCAAAAATCTCATAAATACAGAAATAGTTATCTGACAAATGTCAGTACCAATCAGCATTAATTATTTTTAGTTATTCTCAGACAAGGACGTATAAACTAAGTCATAGTTTTTTGACTCTGACTTGCCGTCATCTAACTCCAGCTGAAAATGAACAGTCTGACTACAAGACAGGCTTACAGGTGCACTAGCAAGATGTCAAAAACATCAGTTTCAAAATCTGCTAAGATGAACCTCAAGTGCCAGATATGCCAAAGGAAACTGGTGTCACAAATCCACATCGAGCTTGGCAACTCACCTGAACTCGTTGGGTAACAGCTTAGCCATCCTGCAAAGTATTTTTTTTCTGGCTATTATGGCTAATGGCAAACTTGCACGCAAACAAAGTTAGTTTAAGCTTCAATTCGTCAAGAACATTTCTCCTTAATGCCCAAAACTAATATTTAAGACAGCCTTGTACTGCTTCTTTACTTTATCTTCACTGTCCTGATAAATCCTGTTAAATGCATTTACAGCGATGGCTGAGAAGAGAGCAAACTACAACAGCAGTAGATTAGGCATGAGAAACTCCAACACCCAGGAGAGGAAGGGGACAAAATCATTACATTATGTCCATAATTACTATGAGCATCAACTCTGACTTTTACAGTCCCAGCGCTGAAGTGTAAGATGCAGTTAGCAAGAACAGAGTAATTAGGCATATTGACTGCTGCGAATAAGTCCTGCACTTTAAGCAGAACTAGGTTAGAGCTGGCCAGTGGGTCATTTTCAGAACATAAAGTCTTCCCACTCACTCTCTCCCAGGACCCTTCCTCCTTGTACAGTTAGATTTGCAGGCAGTGTTGTTGTTTTAAAGTGTTGGGGTTTTTTCTTCTTAACAACTCATTAAAAGGGCCATAAACTCTGATCTCCACCAACCACGAGCCATAAAGCCCCCCCAGTTGTGAAGACAATTAGTTTACGGAGATTTTGATTTAATTTGGCTTTGCCCACAATCCCATCAAGACAATTCAGAGGATGCTTTCCTATCCAAACAACAACGTGTGAGATACAGAAGTGCCATAATTGCATTGCGACATACAACTCCCTCCTTTGCTTTTCTCCAGTCTGGTGTCAAACAAACTGAGGAGGGGAGCAAAGCCACTGTGTTTAATTGGCATCAAATCTTTAACACGTGCAAGTGCAACGTCTACAGCCATGTGAGAAAAACTGTGGAGATATAAAGAAATGTCTGAGGATAAGGGTATCACTTGGGTGTTTTCCTAAACCGATGCTGGACTGAAACTTTTGATTATTAACAAATTCACCTAATAAATAAAACCTAACCCAACTACAATAACATAACAGGACATAACAGCATAACATGACAGCAAAATACAATTGGAGTTTGAATCAGCTGTCTCCCAGCAGCCACACATTCCTCCATTATCTGTTTAGGAGCAGCTGAGATTGTCACTACATGGAGAATAGCTGGTCATCCTTAAGAGTCCACCTTAAGTGAGCCAGGTCAGGTTTCCATGAAAGGGTTAACTCCACTTGCTAACTTCACTTTTGGCTTGGTTCTTGAGGGTGTGTTGCATCTGTTCACTGACATATAGCCACACAGTTTAACTTCACACACTCTGCTCCGGTCGCCGCAGCCTCACTGTCACACATCACAGTCAAACACACGTCCAGCACCGTAATCTAGGCTGTGATTCGGCCCAGTGGGTACTGGTCATATAGGAAATGGAGTACTGGGTTGGCACTGGGTTTCAGTACCCAACTCGCCGCTGACACACAGTGCAAGCGTGTGAGTGTGCTTATACGGTAGATGGCCATGGACAAAACCTACGGAGAACAAATTAAAGAATCACACAGAGAAGTTAACGAGAGAACTGATTTACCTACTGCTGAAAAGAAATACATATAATCACAGAGGAATGCAAGAAGGAAGAGGGGATATAGGGTAGAAAGTTAATGGTCTGTGGTGGTATTGTATCTCCTCGTGAGCGTGAGATGAAACTCAGCAGGTTTCTAATTCTGGTGGATCTGATGAGTCAGCAGAATCCTATGGAGACTATGGAGTGTGAGTGGGTGGAGTTGTTACAGAAAATGACAACAATTCGAACCAGAAAAAAAACATATTATCCACATCAAAAACACAGAGAGAGGCAATCTGTGCCCTGCTGTCAGTTACTATATGATACACAGGATTTACCAGTCTAACTCAAAGAAACAGAGAAAGGCCACAGTACATCACAGATTGAAGGCTCACCTTCAGGACCAATACACAATGCATAAAATAACTGTATAACACATAACAGACTAGACATAATCATCATCGGCATGGGTAACCTTCAGTTTATGAAAGCGTGGCTTTCATCTGAAAGACTTATGAGAGCTTCGATGTCATTTAAGACAGACGACAAATCTGCCACCTCGGTTGATTCAACAGATATGCTATTTGCATTAGCACCAATTCTTCGAAAAATAATCGCCATCATTACACTTTTAAGCAAACATTGCAATTTGTTTAACTCCCTGATTAGAGCTTTTTTTCTGGTGGTGGCATTTCCTGACGCCAGAGCCAAAGCGATACCCGGGGAGTCTCAAAATGTCAATTGTTTGCCATTAGAGTGCTTGGCATTTACTATAAGGAAAGATGGAGCCCTGCTGAGAGAAATTCAGTGTGCCTGCCCTCCAGAATTGCACTCAATAATAAACCTTATTTGTTTTTCTTCTTTGTCTGCCTCTCCTACTTGTTATGAACCATTTGTTTGACTTACAGTACAATGAGAGAGGGAGGGCGCGTGTCTTGGATAACCAGCAATGGCTCTGATTAGTTTCTGCAGAAAAAGAGATGCAGAGTGCTCTGAGTGATGGCTTACTGTCAATTAGTTTCACTGAGTGGGCCAATGAAGGGGCACAACAGAAGGATTTGAAAGGAGCGAAGTGAAAGTGGAGTGCAGGGAAAAGGACAACAAAGAGAGAACAGAGAAGGGGACGGGAGGGAGGAGGAGGAAGGAGGTGATATCTCCATTAACAGAAAGCAGCAGGCGGCGAGAGGAGCTGTGGTGAGGAGAAACGGATGGCAGTGTGACTGACTGGATTGAATAAGAAACAGTTCCACTCTGCAGACTTGAGCCTCATGTGGTGATCAACCAACGTAAACAGCCTACCATTTGCACTTATTTCAACTCACTTCAAATACGACAATCTGCTGGGTGTCAAAAAAAACTTTAAATGGAAATTCCACGCCCTGACTGGCCGCTGTGAGTGATTCTTCCATCTGTTTATGTCTAGTTTTGCACCATATATTCAGTGACACCATTTTACACCTTCAATGCAAAGCAGACAGAAAAGACTGTGAGAACAAATGTTGACAGTTTGAATAGATTTATACAGTGTGGATGGGTTATAATCCCCAGCAAGGAAGACGTATGTGACGGTAGTACAATGAGTGTGCCAGTTCATCACATGATATATCAAATGAACGGTTAATGGAAAACACTTAAATCTATTTACTGCTGTCTGCATTTTGTTTACATAACCAAAAATAATTTCATGATGCATCTTTTGATCATTTTTGTTGCAGTTTCAATCAGGCAGTTTCAGTTCTGGTTTCAGGTTTTTGGACATTTTTTTTTAAGTTGTTTCATGAACAAACATGATCTGCAGCAGACTGTTTCCTCTGAGGGGGTGAAAAAAAGCTCTTTATATCTCCAACTACACTGAATAAGTGTTGACACCAACAGGGAGCAATCTGGACTCCATTTTGTAACTGTCAGTATTTATGGTTTCATTGAAATGCTGCACTGTTAAACGGCAAATATTTTAAGAGGTTAGAAAATAAAATGCACCTCAAGTTTGCTGAAATGACTGCTATGTGAATCTATGTCAATGTGATAAAATTACAGAACTAATCAAGCATCAGTAACTCGGAAATATCTTTCAGTTTAAAGTGATATAACTCACAGTACAGTCAAATTTATGAATTAAATCATCATTACCAATTGGTAATTATCATTACCAAATATTGATAATTAACTGATGCTCACTTATGAATGAATTTGTTTCCTTTGGCCCATGTGTACTATTTTGTCAGCTACACTCCATTTCCTGGTTAGGGATGGGTTCCAATCACTAGTTTTCATTTGGGATCTGGGTCCCAGTTGGCAAAATACCAGACCTCTTATCGAACCTTTTATCTCTCTTCACTCCTTTTCATAGCAAAGTGTACAAAATATTAAAATGAACACCCTTTTTAGCCAACGCTGACCATTAGCTTGTGTTAAGATGATAATAATAATCACAGGCAGCAGACACTGGCAATTCCATATTGACTAAAATGAAAGTTTCTTGTGTTCTCTGACAGTCAGTGTCTCTGCTCAGCCAACTATCAATTATGAGTGAACAGTAACATCACTATCAGCATCAGTGAATAACCAGCAGACTGGTGACTTGTGCATTGGGACCTCCGTAATTTAAAACAAGTGACTTGTGGGGGGGGGGAAAGGTGTAAAAGCAAGTAGGTCACAGCTGTTGCTTCAAGGTTTTAGAAAACCAAAATTTCATAAATTGCCATCCTGGATAATTGTCATATCCAGGTTGTAGTCAACATTAATTGGCTTCAACTCAAAGCTTTTCAACAGAAGGTGCTAACAGCAGCCAGTTGCACCAGCTATACATAGTAACTTCTCTCCTAAGTGAAGTGCAAAGTCCTCACTAAACGATGTGTTGAAACCAGTTTGATCATAAAGCTGTCTCGATGTTTGGTGCACCACAGACCACAAGGTTTATCTCAGACCCCCTTTCCCATCAAAATCAGCACATGTACATAGGGGTTTTTTTCACATGGGAAAACTAGCTATAACTGTTGAGTCCTGTATGCCGTCCAGAAATTTTCAGGTAAATAAACAGGTAACTTTAATAACACCGACAACAACAGCACCACAAAACAGGACGCCTCATCATATCATAGACCTTATTCATCACATATCATTAAGTGCTCTACATATCCAAAGGTTCAGCATCCTCAGTAGTCAGAGCCATGTAACACAGCTCTGCTGCGGATGACTCTGCCTTTTTCTGTGGGTGTGTCACTTTAGACGTCACGGACAAGCCGGAAAACAGGTTAGTAAACAGTAGAAAGCAACATGGAGGCCTGTAAAGCTTTATGGTGGTAACTTCTTTTTATATATCTCCTGCCTATTCAGAGTCTGTTTCAAACTCGAAGCAGACTAATTCGGTAGGATGTTTGAAGGCTGCTTGGGTGGAAACAGAGGGTATTCTGTGGTGGTGTGTCATTGCATCTCGCCGGTTAAGGGGCTTAAATTAGCATGTTTACCAAGGTGTTGTGTTTTCATCAATGCTGATCAGAACTGGAGTCAATAAATTCCTGTATCCTGGGTGTGAGAACTGATTGTAAACTTCCCCACTGCATAAAAAAGCCAAATGTTAGCGGGTGTTAGTGGGTTTTTGAGCAGTGGAAAAAAGTTTTAGCTACTCTGGCTACATTTTCAACTTTAAATGGTCAATCATTGAAAAGCACTATGCTGTTTAACATCTAAAAATAGCTATCCTCAATCCCCACAGAACAACAATAAGGTCTGTAAATTAGGACAAAGAATTATGATGCTAGCTATACAACAAGTGGTGAAACTGTCAACTGCAATATAGGGTAATATAACTGTTTGCTATTATTGGGCAGATAAAACTGTAACGTTATAACAACCACATAATGATAACCTCATAAATTTGTCCTCCAATGGATATTTAAATGTAACTGCCCGCCTACTGTTATGTGTTATTTTATTTGTATGCTCTTTATTTTGTATGTTTAGACTCTCCCATTCAATTTCTGTTTTGATTACAAAAGGTATGACATCACCTGGGGGTATTATCTATCACAGAGAACATGTTGCTAATGCAGTTCCCCCTCATCCTGCAAATTATCCCACCTTTTAAATCCATGTGCCATGACAACCGCTATTGTACAAAGGACTTTACACCAACTAAGGGCAAGGTGTGAGACTTAAGACTCACATGGAGAAGCAGCATTTAGTGTTTGCACCACATGTCTGAAACAAAGTTCCACAAAACAGCAACTCTGAATTCTTTAAAAGCAAGGCTGAAGATGTTTCTGTTTGCTGCTGCCTTTTTTCAAATCAAATATTGATTCATTTCTTGTACACTGCAACTTTTATTCACAAAGCTGGTGCAAGCCAGTGCACATCTTTCAGTTTCTGCCATTTATAATTTTATACTTGCAAAGGTTGAAGGCTGATTCTGTTGGCTCGATTCATTGCCTGAAGTGATTCAATAAGCAGAATTGATGCTGGATTTGAGCTTGATGAAATGCTAATTCGGTAACTAACTGGCTACCTCACTTTATGTTTCTATTTTGTCACATGAGCTCAGAAGTCTCACTGCTCTGCCATATTACTTACTTTGACATTCAAGACATCGTGCCAGGTGAGGGACACATCACTCAATCCACTCCAGTCATGAAAGTTGTACTCCGGCAGACATCTGTTTGGTTGATGCACTTCTTATCCTTTTTGTTACCGATTCACATCGCAGCTGAACCAGCTGTGAGTCTGACTGTCTCTGACTTTTCCTGCCGTCTGTCTCAGATCTTCTGTCTGTCACTGTCTGCCATGGTAAATCTGTCATCTGAAGCCATTTACCCGTGTCTTTCTTTCTCTCTCTCTCTCTCTCTCTTTCTCTCATTCTGTCGCTTCCTGTCAGTGGCATCAGGTAACAGGTGTTAACTGTCAGTCTGACAATTTGTTGGGACTTTTCCCAGTGAAGACTTATATTAAATGTCCCTTGAACGACCAAGCTGGAAAGAATCGAGGAGTGACAGTTAAGTGTCAGGGAAGGCGACACCGCCGAAAACGGGGGAGAAATGTTTAGCACATACTGGATGGATCCAGATGATAATAATGACAAAGATGGACGTGGCAATGTGGGCTAACAGATGAGGATTAGCAGATTTCACAATGTGGGCTGCTGTTTACTTTCTTGGCACTGTAAATCAAATTAATACTATAATCCTCTACTAAACTAGTATTCTGATCACTAAAACACTGTGTATCCAAACAGTCAGTCCCAACTCAGAGAAAGTGGATTTAAGATTAACACAGATAAAAGACCGAGCCGCTTGCAACCTGCTTCCTCCTGGCCTCTCAGTTCTGTTTCCTCTGGACAATGTCTTACATCTACGAATCCACCAGAGGAATAATGGAGTAAAAAGAGCAGGAAGTCTGTTATATCTGTCCAAGCTGCAAGATGTCTGATTCAATTACAGCACAAAATCTGTTTCAATAGCGCTCTAACAAGAAGGGAGCAGGAAATTACTTCCTCTGTGGTGTCCTCAACAGAGCCCATAGCCGAGCACAGTGACTACATCAGAGGGTCTAAAAATGGCTAGTCTGTTCCCTTTGTGAAGAAGCTGTCACGAAAATACATCCTGAAGCTGCCACTTTCCCTCTTTGAGAAAACAGGATACAGATATTACTTTTAGGATAAGAAATATAATGTACAAAGTCTAAAAGATACTCAATTAATTAGAAAAACTGCTGCAGTCATGATACATTAAACCGCCTGTGTAAGTATGGATGCGTCTTCAGAGCTGCTGACCACACTTAACTATGTCCATAACAAATAATTATCATAAACACAATCAAATTTGCTGTCACAGGCCATGTGGGTGCTGTTATCGCTGTGTCTGAACTACTTGTGTCCACATAATGTCCCATAACAACAAACTTAATTCTTTTCATAGTTAACAAGTTCTTCAGCTGAGGTCTGCACAATATGGGGGAAACCTGCAATGTGTGATAACACTGTTGACGGAAAATCTGCCACATTTGGTGCTTAATGGGTGTTAATTTTGGACCCTGAAGGTGTGTGTAAATAAAGCATCTGAAATTAACACTCGCCAAGCACCAAATGTGGTAGATTTTCCCTTAGTTGAGTAAATCTATCAGCCCCATGGCCAAGTGTATGTTCTTACCAAAATAGTCATGTAATAAAAAACTAAGCCGGGAGTCTCTACTGTGTTTTGATGCCATTTACAGTTGGTCTACTTCTGTCCTGTGCTGTCTGGTGTCTGTGCCACATTGGCAAACAAATATGTGAATTACTACTTATGGTTACTACTATATTACACTATGTTGTAATTGACATTCACACAGGAACAAGTACTTCATGGTGCATTCAGGTGCACGTCAACTGTACAAAACCAGATTGCTTTGTATGGAAAAGCATGTGAGCATCGGCAAAGACTTCATGGTGAATTCAAGTGCACCTTCTAAACTCAGGAATCTAAAGTTGCAGTATTCAAGATCGACCTTGGTTTCAAGACCAGCCTGAAGACCATTTTCTGGAGGTTTCAGTCTTGGTTCAGGCTTTACTACATTTTTTACTCATTCTTGGACAAAGAAGACTACGGATTATATTTCAAGACCACAACTATGGCTACGTCACTAAACTTCCTATGCATAAAAGGAGCGCTGAATAAAGATCTTAAAGTTGATTTCAGCTCCCATGTGTTTGTAAAAATCCCATATATCCTCATTATCATCATCATCTTCCAGATCAGTTTGAGGGTGCCTATGGTTTCCATGTTCCCGTTTTTATCATAAGTGTTCACACAGTGTGGGACTTTAGTACATCTTTCATTACTTTCCTTAGATGCTAAAAATTACAGCTATATTCCATTCATTGTCCAGCTTGCTATCAGCAAACTCCATATTCTTGTAGAACAGGTCTCCAAGTACCTCTGTGATCATTTTCAAGCTGTTAAACAATATTTTAGTAATATTTTTAAATAAATGATCATACCTAATATTTATACATTTTGGCAAGTAAAAATATGCATGCTCAAAATACTTGGGTTAATTTAATTTCTTTCAGTGAATGTAAGCTATTCAATGTTTGGGGTCAATGTTAACAGTGTGCCTATTAAAGCAGAAAGACATAGGAATGTGCACACTTCAGTATTTGTTTATTTACACTGCCATTCTTGCACTTCAGCTACTCATTTTAGCACTTTATTAAATGCACTTTTTTATATCTATTTATTACATTACTGCCGTTCTTATGTCTTTTATAACTGTTTTATTGTCCTGTGCTCTTGTCCGTTTTGTTTTCTTTTATGTACACCATGAGATTGCTACCTCAATTTCGTTGTTTGCTGGACTTACAATGACAATAAAGATTTGAATTGAACTGAATTATCGCAAGCCATCGTAATACTGAACAATGTTATCACATTCAACAGAGTTTCCACATATTGTGAAGGCTTAAAATATATCTATGCACAGACCACTATATATTTAACCATTCTGTGAACTCATTTGATGGGGAAAAATGTGTAGTGGAATTAATTCAGAAAGTGAATAATGTCTTAAAGAACTTCAAATATAAAAGGTATAACATATGGCTGGAAAATAGTTGCAAATCCACGTATGGTACTGTGGATAAAGAGTGGGAAATCACTCCAGGGAGGTTAAAGTTGCTGGCAGAGGCATTTTTAAAGCGGGAGAAAAGCTTTAGTCATGGCTGAAGGGGCCTATAAGCCCCTCTAGAAAAGTATGAGCATGAAAAAACAGTTACTTTCCACAGCAGACTCATTTACTGCACACAGCTGTGTATGCAAACACACCAACACACAGTAACCCAACAACACTGACAGAATAAGTAAGTACTGCACCACTGGGAATGAGGGTTTAGAGCTTTTAAGTACCGTTTTAGTACTTTGTCTCAACAGTCTTCTGGTCACAATGATGTGCACAGTGGTGTGTGTCTTTTTTGAGCACCAGGACTCAAAGGTAAAAGAAACCGTATTATAAATCCTACCGTCTGACTCCTGAGTGATGGAGCTGGTGCTGAAAAAGATACAGTGAGAAGTAATTGGACTGTGATCTCAAATGAGCTGAAGCGTGTGTATGTGTGTGTTTTTACAGTATAATGTGGATTTCAACTCACTTGGGTGAGCTGTTTCTTCTTTCTTCTTCTTCTAAGGAAAAAGTGCATACACTAAATGTACACTGTAGATCACTGTTAAGATCAACAATACTTGTATTTTCAATACTTATTTCATTTCCCCTTATCTGTGTATAACACCATTTCCTATAACATAATCAGTGTGGTGTGGAGGGTCAGTCTGTCTTAAGGCCCGAACATACTCGGGCGTACAATAAGCGAAACGGACTCCGCGAGGAATGCCCGCAGTCATTCTGGCTTCCATAGTCGAGCGCACTTCCGCATTGTAGTTTCCTGTAAAAATGTCCGTGAAACACACTATACTAACCACAATTCTTGCGTGTTGATATGAAAAATACATGCCTAGCAATCACTGGTGCGCGGAGCAGAGTCTGCACGGTCATAAAATCTGAGTTTTGCGCGCACAGGGCTTGCGGACGTCCGCTTTTGGCCCGGGCAAACCTTCGTGGAGTCTGCTCCACGTACGTTCCACCCGAGTATATTCGGGCCTTTACTGTGTGTATTATTCAAAACTGGTCAAATATAAAATCAGAATGATTATGGTGATTAAACACAACAAATAATTTCAAAGCAATGCTCGTAGTGAAGGGCTAAAACAACATGTTCAACTCTGTTGTTTATGAGCATGCTCAAGAGAACAGACACACTGCAGGTTTGGCTCATACAAGAAACATGCAAGTGCACCTAATTTTCCATGAAACTGAATTTAGTTTAATATCTTAAATTTAAATCAGATATTTTTCCAGTCTGTTCTAGGTCATGCTGCTCCGTTTACAAACATCTGACCAATCAATAGTCTCCACACGTGCTCCCTATTAGCCTGAGTCTCGATGGAGCAACATGACCATGGGCAGAGTATAAAATATTTCAACTACAGCGAAACATCTGCACTTGATATGAGGGTTTAAAACAAAGTCACTGCTAGCTAGCTCACAGCTTAAATCTTGCAGTTGGTATTAACACGGAATATGTACCAGTCAGCCTTAATTCTGTTCAGCCTGGATTACTGAATTTGTCAGGTGAGAGTACTAATAATAATAATACATTATATTTAAAAGTGCCTTTCTTGACACCCAAGGACACTTTACAATCAAATCAATACTATGGTGTATCTCAAATCAGATACGTCTGTTATCTGACTACATAATGACGAAAACTCCACGTTTTTCTCCTCACTGACTGGGTCAATCCATGTGAAATTTGGCACAGTGGTAGAGGGTGATAGGAGGATGTGAATGAAGCAGTATTACATCAATTTGCCAAAGGGGGGTGCTATAGCAACCGATTGAAATTGCAAACTTTGAATGGGCATATCTCATGCTCCGTATGTCGTAGAGACATGAAACTTTGCAAAGAGATGCCTCTCCTCATGAGGAACAAATTTGCCTCAAGAACCCATAACTTGCGGTTATATAGATTTTCTGCCATTTTGATTTTTTTGAAAAACACTTAAAATCGATCTCTTCCTAGGAAGTCTGACCAATCTGCATGAAACTCAGTGAACATAATCTAGGGACCAATATCTCATGTTCCCTCTTAGGCAAAAGATGGAAAACTTAGTAAAACTGAGCTTCTATAAAGCAATGAATATTGCGGAGGGCGTGGCTCATCACATAAAGGTGTATAACATCTCAAGGGTTTCACCGATCACCACACAACTTTGTAAGCATATGACCACACATAATCTGAGGGGACCCCTCCATTATTGACCCCATCAAACAAAATGGGGGCGCTACAGAGCTAATTTCCTATCTAGGCCTAACCACCAAATCGATTTTTACTAGACTTAGTAGATGAAGAACAGGACGCCTCAAGTTGACTGGAGAAATTTAACTCTAATTGGCAACTGGGTGGCGCTATAACAACAGAAAAATGCTGAAAAATGGCTAAAATGTGAGCGATCGCTGTGGCTCCCCCTGTGGCCGAATGGTTTTGTTTTTTCTAATTTTTGGTATGACTAAGTCATGGTATGGTATGCTGTACATAATCATGGAAACTGTCAGTGTGTAATTCTGTCAGTCAGTCATTCTGTCTGTCCCACGTTTTTCTACTCACTGACGTGGTCAATCTACTGTACTTTCAATAAAGCAATCCTACTATCAACTTCACAAAAACTCTGTCTGAATACATTGCTCTTCTTAATGGGTTCGCTTGACTACTTAATCTGCAATTTCCTATGTCTGTATCCCAAACACACACCATGTGAAACCATACATGGGCAACTGTGCATTCTGATAACCCAGAAATACACAGCCTAATAATTTAATATCTTACGTACAGTATATCATTGGTCAAATCTTCTGCATCATCCAGTACCGTCCAATTACAATACATGAAAAACCCAACTGCTGCAGTCCGAACCATCTGTGATGTAACTCACTGATACACATTTACCTCCTCATAATAAGAAATATACACATGCAAGTGTACACAATCACAGAGAAGCACTAAAGCCCACATACCCCCACAGATAAATGTTTGCATGTATGTGCAGAGTAAAGATGCAACATTTTGAAATTGTTTGTAATCCAACACATCACAGCACACATTGCCTGGCTCACCTGGCATCACTGAATCCAGAGTGTGTGTATGAAAACCTGATTAAACAGCCAGAGACTGGTGTGTATGTACAGATGGTGGGTCATACCTTAGTGCTAGAGTAGATGTGTATTTTGTGAGCAAAGGTCTCTGTAGAGCTAAAGACATCAATCACATACCGTGATGTTATTTATTAGTCGAATGATCAGTAACCAAGAGAGAACTTGTTATGTTTCAACATTGTAAATGTTTCATCTTCACTCCAATTGCACTTGTTTCTCAGATGGCCCCTCTCACTGTGGTCTGAAGATAAACATTGTTGATACCGAGCCTGTGTGGAGCCATTAGGACTGCAATGAGGCTCTTACTATTGGAAAACTATTTTCTTAATCTGTTAATAAATATTTTAAGGTATCCATCAGTCTCTGTGATTAACTGTCAGTCTCTCTCTTTTACCGCTTCATGCTATGCCTTCAGAATCACAAACACACAGTCCCACACACACACACACACAGCCCGAGGCTATATCCAAACCACCATGGTAGAGAGGACGAGGGGTGATGGTCTATTGACTGATATAGTTCAAGCAGTCCATGTAACACTTGGTGGTTAGCCAGTCATTTCAGCAACTGCCTTGGGCAACCTGCTCCTGCCCACTGTGTGTGTTTTGTGTATCAGGATTTGTGTGCTTGTGTTTTTGCTGCGGACCGATGGAATTCCCAGAAGCCTGTGAGAGTGACTGGGAGGATGTCTGACAGGTGAAGATAAACTGGACCAACAGCCAACAGTGTGGAGGCAGTGGGCTTTAAAAGAACAACATGCCAGACAGAACACATTGTCTACTCTGCATAAAAGTTGAATATGTGTGGGATTTAGGGGAATGGGATGCTGCATTCATGTATGTGATGGGGTTGGCAAAGCACAGGGGCTGTAGAGGTGTGTGTAGGTTATACAAATGTGTGTGTTGTGTGTTTCATGTGTAGATGGGAGCTCAGAGAATAAATGCAAGGGAGACAAAGAAAGAAAAAGGCAGATAAATGAAAGTGAATTTAATTCCAATGAGACAGAAAGATGGCGCAAATATATCAGGGATTAGTTACAGCCTGAGAGGTAGAGCAGTGGATAAATCACCACCATCTCATGGCGCCAGGGGAGGGTGGGTGTTGAAGGTATCCCTCATGTTTTTCGATTTGATCCAGAGGATATGGCTAAATTTCCAATATAAAAATCGACATAGGAAACATTACAGTGGCATGACAACCGGCATCTAGAGTACACTGACACCAGTGCCATCGCTACCTGAAACTGCGACTGATCCAGTTTATGGGTCATTGTCAAGAGGCTGCTCAGAAGAAGAGCAAAGAGTAGGAACCTAAAAAGGCTAGGCAACCTAGCCTTAAGCTGCAAGTGTCATGGTGGTAAGAGACTTTCATCTTTTCCACTATCTTAAGTAGACACACTGATACATTTAATCCATATGAGCACATGCTGCTCCTCTGCCTCGTCTTCCTTTACCCTTAAGTACCAAGACAGATAAGAGCGGACACCATAAGGGCCTTTTCTGCAACAGAGGGTGAGGCACAAACAGAAGACAGAAGAGAATCCTGATGGACTGCTGAATGCACACGGCCATGTCAGTGATAAAAGACCACACTGTGTGTACAGTGTGTGTTTCTGTGAGACGTACATTTGTCATTTTTCATTCCCTTTCTCAGCAGGTTTGGCCTTGGATGTCTGACTAATCTTGTCTACTGAAGGTCAATTAGCTCCCGAGGCGATTGAAGCAAATCCTCAGCAAATGTAATTGTTTCTACTGGTGTTGCCTCGGCATGACACGGTACCAGAGATTTGGTAGTTGATAACAACGGCAGTACAATTTCACAATTCTTGAAAGCCAAAAACAAAACAATAGATCTCATGTACTTAAGCACAGACC
Source organism: Epinephelus awoara (assembly GCA_035609425.1). Classification (NCBI taxonomy): domain Eukaryota; kingdom Metazoa; phylum Chordata; class Actinopteri; order Perciformes; family Serranidae; genus Epinephelus; species Epinephelus awoara. Next base: position 13,229,931 of record CM069306.1, on the reverse strand, counting down.
CATTTATTTAAATCAAGCAGCAACCTCTAAGGCTGAAAAATGAAGCCAACGTGTTAAGTGCCAAAAACTACAGTTCTCTGAATGGCCACTTGAGGCTGGCTCCAAAAGCCACCACAGACCTCCATATCAAAATGCCAAACTTAAACATGTTTACAGCCTGGTACAAAAAACAAATTTTGATATCTATGCTGCTCACTCAGATCCTGAAGAATTGCATCTCAGAATGGAGAAAAAAATTGGCATCAACTTGGTACCCATGTATCAGTTCTTGTGACATCCATAGTACTGCTCTAAAATATTGTACACAAACAGCAGACTTTATCATATTGTGAATGTCATAAATTGCAAATGGAAGCTTTGTAAAAGAAGAAAGGGTGACCGCTGCAGAATCTTGGATCCCACAAAAACACTGTGAGCAAAAAGAAGTATTTTCACAGATCCTGAACATCTTGTACTTCATCTTTAACACACGGTTTCCTTGTGAAGCAATGCCCAGAGAGGCAGGTTCCAGCACAGCTCAGTAGTCACGCTCCAGGACATCAAGTCTGTGTCTCCTCTCTCATATACAAGTGTCCCTGGCTGACAGAGCAGTAAAAATAACAACACTGTTCTCCATAATGACAAAAAAATAAATGGCAAATTGGTTTATGGAAGTTTCACAATATCACATCAAGCTGCGTGTTATTAGAATGTGGGACAAGGCAGGCGCATCAGAAAATCACGAGTCTGGAAGATCACTTTGACCTTGGAAACAAAAGACAAAGAAAATTAAACTTAAGGTCCTCTAACTAGTTTTTTATCACAGCTATTGAAACTGTATGTCACAGTCTTCCTCCCCTTTAAACTTTCCGCTGAGAATGACCATGACATGTGGTGAAAAGCTAGCCTGACAGCTTGCAGACACACAGGAAACAGCAGCACCAGGCTGACACTGACACAACTAAAATAACTGAAAAGGAAAGGCTGCACTGTTTGTTAAATGTCGACAATGTCCTGTGGTGTTTATCTATTTTTTATTTATTAGGGGGCCAAAGCACAAGTGTGTGGAGTCTTGCGGCTATTTTAATTTCAATGTTAGACATTTTAAAGATTTCTTGTGTTGATTTATTTTCTATTTATTAAGGGGCCAAAGCAGCCAAAGCAAACCAGCTACATTTTTTATTTAATATTCATGTTCAAGTTTAAAGTTTGTTTATTTAACCCTGTTATTTAACCCTGTTAACAATAAACAGGTCAGTTTCTCATACCAACTGTTGTGGATCATTCTAACAAACCTGATTAAGTTGTTCTTGTTAGAGTAATATCACTTGATCAAACCTTTTCTAACATGACTGACAACAAAATAAGTGAATATGTATAATATGCGCTTGGATCATATCGGTATCGGCCAAAACTCAAGGCTGTAATATCGGTATCAGATTGGAAGTGAAAACCTGGATCAGGACATCCCTACTGGGTATCCTTTAAAAAAAATTACAATACCAGTACCAGTACTGCTACCCTTAAAGTGACACTTATACAAATAGAGTACATCATTTGATACTCATCATCGCTCGCAGCACCGAGCAATAGACAAATGTTAACAGACTACAACGTTCCGATATGAGCTGAGATGGTGTAGCGTCTGTGAATGAGTGTGTTGCGTTGCCATCAGAAATAGGAGTTCAACATAAAGTTCCACATCAGCTGCAGCCATCTTGGTTGTTTTAAAAAAAACAGTGCTTCTGTTGTTGTGTAAGCTAAAATTTACATAATTATGCATTTTGTGCAAAGCATGAACAGTCTGCAAGTTGCTAGTCATCATCTCAAACACATCCCATATTAGATAAAAGATTGTGATTGGCCCACCCAGACCAGGTTGGCTAGAAATCTGTCTGAATAGGAAGGGGACCAAACGTATCTGTTCCAGTTAATAAAGCACAAGTTTGCAGTAATGTGTAGTAAAAACTTACATAAAGAGTTAGACCTTGAGTTAAGACTTTTTGTCAGGAGACCTCATAGATTCACATACACAATTGAATAACCCCTAATACCTAATATTGATCAATCTGAATTTAAATTCTTTGGGCTGGCCTGGTGTGTGCATGTGTGTGAGGGATAGATAGTTAGAGAGACAAAGGAGAGGCAGGGATGCTGGGCCGGGGACGAGCCAGCTAAGATCTATGGGCTGTCAGTAACACTAATCAGGCTTTCCCCAGCAGCATTCATCTCTGGAGAAGTACCAAGAACTGGGCACTGACCGGCAGCCGACCAGCCAACTCACCGCAGCCTGCCATGGCTACAGCACTGCTTCAACTACCCAGTGATAACAATGGAAAAGTCGGATTATTTAAAAAGAATGACATGTCAGATCGAGTAGCAACGGCTTCAAACTTTTGTTGTTATCTTAGCTATGCCTCTTATTTTGAAAACTGTGTCTGCTCAGAAAGGCTTTTTGCCTTTTAGTTGTTGCCAAGCTGCCTGGTGGAATAATTGTTAAAAAGACAAAAAGGAAACAGCAGACAGGGAAAACTAGAGACTGTGAGAGGATGTACCGTACCATAAATTCTCAACAAAAACATGATGAATGGAGAATGAGACAACATTCTGAAATATGTAAACTGGCTGACTTCAAGGATAAAAATTCAAGAAAATGCAGTTAAAAATAGCAAGTGACTCCTTTTCATTCGTGTTGCTCTATAGTTATGCGATTTTCAAAACCTCTGGCCTCACTGCCAGACTTCTGTTCACTTTCAATCCTCTGCAGTTTGCATCTGACTTTGTCAAAGTTGTCTGCATTACATATGAAAGAATATGTCATTGGAATAAAAAGGCATGTGGGAGGGGAAGTGGGGGCCAAAGTAATCAAGGGAGCTGAAAAGCGTGAAAGTACCATTACTCATAATGCCATATACACATAGGAAAGATAAATGACTGCAATCCAATGGCAGCCCTCTAATACTGGATCCAGTTAGGCGGAAAGGAAGAGAAAAAGCTTCCCTTTGCTTAACATCTTAGCATTGTTTCAAATAATTGTTACACATTGGGAGCTCATATGAAAACACATGTCCGAGAAGCAGCGTGAAACAAAAGGAAGCCACATACACTGCTCTGTGACTCTGTTGTGAACTTGCCTACATCCCAACATTTGTCTTGAAATCCTTCTCTGTTAAAAAAAAAAAAAACCTGCAGCAGGCAACACACTGCCTCCTTCAACAACAGCTGCTGGTTATCTCTGCCTCGGGCTACATGCTACAGTATCAGGATAGGCAACATGTGCTGGGGGAAGTTGACCAACTGAGGAGGAAGAGTAGGGAAACAACAATACAATTCACTGCCTCAAGGCGTCCCCTCTCAGGGAAAAGTTACATATTGCAGGAATGTAATATCAGAGGGTGAAAAACAGCATATTCTGACAGCTCTGTCAAAACATGTCTGTTGAAATACACTGCTAAAACAACATGGTAGTTAGAACACATTGTGAGTTATGTGCAGCTTTGTTTCAAAACAAGAGCATGAAGTTGCTCCAAACAGCTTGCTCAGGACGACTCTGTTTCACTGAAACCAAAACATCACCAGCGGTTGGCATGATTTCATAAATCTGCATGAGTCACTGAAATTTACAAATGTCCTTTTTTTAGGGTTAGTAGTATTTCTTGAAGTCCCAGTGAAACAGAAGTCAGAGCATCTTTAGCTTTTGGCCTGTGACTTAATTCCCACTGAAACAAAATATTCTATCAGTGTACAGTTACACGATGGATTTAAATAGAATCCTTCGCATTTGATCAGACTGCTAAAAACTGGGTGTGTTAAGAGTTTAGCGGAGCTACAGCCAATAGTTCCACACACACTTCCCACACCATTAGATGAGGACGATGACAAGTGAGAGATGAATGAATGATAAATTAGATGAATGAATGAACAAACTAGACCTTCGCCACAACATTTTGGTAATAAAAAAACAGGTTGGATAGTTGAAAAGTGGGCAACGTAACAGTGAGGTGGCGTAACACCGACAGGATAGTAGTATCCATCAGGGAGAGAGAAACCAAGCCCATCATATACTCCATGTAACATTAGTTGCTGAAGCAGTCCACTGTAAAATGCCTTGCCCATAATCTCGAGCTGTAAAAGATACCAGATTCCTCAAAGTGAATTAATTTCTATCCAGCGACCAGAAACCACTGTGTTTTGGGGAAACAAAGACACACCTACTTAGCATGCTGTTGCTAGCTAGCTTAGTTCTTTTTACCTCCATGTGGCTAAAAGCTGCAGATTGATTGACGGTTGCATGTTGTGATGTTATTGGTTGAAACTGGTTGGTATTAGCTTACATTACCACATGTCACATTTATCTTACAGGGGGAAAAAATGACTGTATTTAGATATAAGAATGTCCAACTTTAAGGTAGGGCTGGGCAATATGAACAAATATTCATATCCTGGTATTTACAGGCTGACTGGCAATACACAATATATAGCTCCGTATTTTCCACAAAATGGGCGACATGTTCAGTTGCAAGTCAGCCATATTTGAGATGTCACAATCACTTGTTTGAAAATATACAGCTGGACAATATGTAAATAAAAAGTTATATAAAATAAAAAGCAGGGCTGTATGTTAACATTTTTGTACATTGCACTGGAGCTACAAAGGTTTAAAGGTTTGCAGCACAGGACACAAAAATGTAACATGACTATAAAAGTATCAAGTAGGTCCAAATACACTGTCATTGTGGGGGAGCTATAAAGTCATTTTCATGGCCTTTCAAATGAATCTAGCATTAACAGAGAGGCCGAGGGAGGGAAGGAGACATTTTGTCCGTGTTACATATGTCTTGTATATGAAACGTCTGTGTTGTCACTGCATTTTTTTAAGCACATCTGTCGCCTGCATCTCAAGAGTCACACAATAGACTACAACTACAAGAAGAACGGCAACATGCTGTGATCCACCGCACACACAAACTAGCAGCGCTGGATTGCACCTGTGCTGCTGCGCTAATGTCATTCATCTTACAGACTGATTTAGCATAGCACGTGCAACATAGAGACCAATGTCACACTGTAGACTAATTAACAGACAGGTTTAACAGTGGAGCAGCTCTGTGTCTCTCTTAGTGTTGCTACAGAACTTGTGGTTGAGCGGGGCGGAGGTGTGGGGAGTGTGTGTGAGAGGAGAGATGCACACTGGTACGCATTATGTAAAGCAACTTGATCCTATATAGATATTAACAGTGTTGTCTTAACTTATGTCTTGCATAATAATATATCGATATATCGTACATAGTTGTTATATCACCCAACCCTACTTTGAGGACATATACATAGATTGCCTTACCCTAGTAGTACATGCATTGTAAACACACACACACACAAAACACATCTATCAAAAATTTTAACTCTCATGGGTATGCAGTGCCAAAAAAGCATTAGAGCCATGACTGGCATAATTTATTTGTCAGGGCTTGTATAACATTGCTTATAAACAGCAGCTACTCTTGACATGGGCATATGACACATCCACACACCTCCCAGTGTGATTTCATTCTCCTGGCATTTTTCAAAAGTTGTTTAGCTGCTCAGAGAGCTGTGGGTGCTCGGGAGAGAGGTAACAATTGCCAACAGCAAGAAGCTTTGAGAAACAAAAGAAAGCGAGAGAGGCGGAAAAGTAAAAAGACAAAGAAAGGGAAGGAACAGAAATAGGGAGAGTTAATTAGGGAGCCTCTACTCGGAGGAACCATGAGGTTCACATAATAAGTTTTGAGAGGCTGAATAACACTCAACTGAACTAATGTCATATAGTGAAAACTGCCTGCAGTAACAGTGAGAAAGTTTTATGCAATGTTACATCATGTTTCCCTCTGGGCTCAAACACAAAGGTTTCCGTCGTGCCACAGCAACGCCTGGGTCAGGGTTGCAAATTAAACTTAGGCCATGAAATTATTGTGGCGGCTTCAAAGCATTATATTTTCTTCGTGAACATTTTTCACTTTGTAATAAAATTCTTGACTGTCTTTGTTCTGTGCAGCCACTGCTTAAAAACGGCTACATACCAGCAGGCATGCAGGTCTAAATAACCCTAAGCTCAATTATTATTTAGGGTGAGGAAAAATTAGTCTCTAAATGTAATTTATTTGTTCTGGAACAGGGGAATCTGAGGTACCTTTATGCAGACCAGTTGGCACAGTTGGCAGAAGAAAATGTTGGCATTGGCAATTCTGCAAACCACAGATATGTTACATTTTAACATTTCATATGTATTAAATCAACATTTTTAAAGTGACATAGTTCTGATTACATGTATATGAGCAGATTTTGTAATAGAGAGAGGAAAGGGTGGTTGGGGTTTTCAAATCAGTTTTTTGTAGGGTTTTCTTAGAGTGACATTGGCAGCATTTTCCAGCCATGACTGTGCCCAAACAAGAGCCATTCCCAACATGACTAAGTAGTATTTGTGCCTAGAAATAACCACGTTAACCACTGCATCGCTGGAATGTAAAGATGCATAAAGTTTAATATATGTGCTTCATAATCATGTGCAAACGTTACATATCTGTGGTTTGCAAGAACATACTATGGCAACATTTAATCTGACGATTGAGGTGCTTTTTGTCTTCACTAACCATTTGGTCATTACGTCATGCCAAAAGCAAATTTACAAATTTTGAAAAACACTGTGTTCTCTATGCAGTCAAAGTGTTGTGCAGTCATAAAGAAGATCTATTTCTGTCAAAATGATGACACTGCAGGTACGAGTGTATTTACAATGACTTTTGTAAGGCTCATGGACTCAGACATGTTGTGTAGTTGTCAGCAGAGGAGAGAAGAGGAGTCAGAGGACTGGGTGACAACTCGGGGGATTTTTCTTTTGAAGCTGAGAGGGGAGACGTGAGTCTGAATAACCGCAACAAAAGGTAACAAAAACTAGAACCTTGTGGCGAGGATAATTGTGACAGCATGATACTATATTGATCATTCCTAAATTAATTTAAATTGTTTTCTACCCCGATTCTCCTCTGTCTCTGCCTCATCATATTCACTTTTTAAGACTTAAAAAACAGTCAGGAGGAGGGCTGAGCGATTACACAAATTTGATTTTCAATTACAATTTTGGCTTCGAATAATTATGAAAACAAGATAATCGAGATAAAAATTAATAGTGTAGCAATTTGTGCTCTTATTTTGTCTTGTGTTACAAATCCTGCACACCCCTGTCCTTTACAGCAGTGCACTTAGTGTTGCCAATTTGGCGACTTCCTCGCTAGATTTACATCATTAGCTACAAGGTGAAGCTCTCAGGATGGCTGCTAACAATTAATTTTCGCTGGCATCACCTGCATCCACCTGCTTGTTGATCTTGAAGAAGGCCCAAAGGCCAAAACATCATCAACATAAAAGAAATACATATGGAGCTAGAGTGCACAACACTTCAATCAGGCATCACCTGCATCCATCAATTAGCACAAGACAAAAACCAACTGGCAGGCAAGTCCTTCTCGCTCACAACGCTCAGGCAGCCTCACACTGCAGATTCAGACCGTGGCAAAGTAAAAGCTATTGCCATAGAGTGTTAATCACCGCAGATATCGAACCACACTCACAAATCCTGCACATCAGAGTAAACACCAAATTAAAGCATGATTATGGTCCAAGTGCTTTGGCTCTGCTTAGGGATGTCCCGATCCAGCTTTTTCACTTCCAATCCGATACCGATATTACAGCCTTGAGTTTTGGCCGATACCGATACCGATCCGATCCAAGCGCATATTATACATATTCACTTATTTTGTTGTCAGTCATGTTAGAAAAGGTTTGATCAAGCGATATTACTCTAACAAGAACAACTACTTAATCGGGTTAGTTAGAATGATCCACAACAGTTGGTATGAGAAACTGACCCATTTATTGTTAACAGGGTTAAATAAACAAACTTTAAACTTGAACATTAACATTAAATAAAAAATGTAGCTGGATTGCTTTGGCTGCTTTGGCCCCTTAATAAATAGAAAATAAATCAACACGAGAAATCTTTAAAATGTCTAACATTGAAATTAAAATAGCCGCAAGACTCCACACACTTGTGCTTTGGCCCCCTAATAAATAAAAAATAGATAAACACCACAAGACATTGTTGACATTTAACAAACAATGCAGCCTTTCCTTTTCAGTTATTTTAGTAGTGTCAGTGCCAGCCTGGTGCTGCTGTTTCCTGGGACCAACAGAGGGGACAAAAAACCACACACAATGTTGTACAACTGTTTAAACAAGCAATAGTCCATCCATGGCTCCAATTTCACTAACTGTGCCCATGTGGCTTATACCACCCAGCCCTACTGGGGCGGATCACTGGAATGGAGCGCTGGGCTGGCTGGATCAGAGTTCTGGGATCGGCATTTTTCCATGCAGTCCGATCTGATGCACGTTTTTTTGCAGGGCATCCCTAGCTCTGCCACAATATGCCTTCACATGTGCATTTCAGTCACTCAGTTGTGTCTGTATAAATGAGTGCAAGCTGCAGTTCAAGAATGATCAACAGGGCAGAGTTTTATGACGGAGAATTGGGTTACTTACATTTGAGTTAATTGTGTTTTTTTCAAACTGACATAATGCCAGTATTTGAGCACAGAGGCAGTCAGAATCACAGCCAATTAGCCACCTACAACTGAATTATATTTAAAGTTAAAGACCAGTTTGTTTAAGTTTAATGAATGCATGCTGTTTCCAAGGTTGATGACTAATCATGTTAAATAATCGTGATTTTAAGATTGATCAAAATAATCTGACATCTTGATAAGTTACTGCAAAAATTGCAAGTGCAACAGCAGCCACGCCAAATGAGCAACAGCGGGACATTTACAAGGTGATACACAACAAATACAACACACAACTCCACACAGTGCTGCGCTACTATATATTACAACATGGGTTTGTAAAATATCTTTCTCTCTCTCACTCTCATGCAAACACAAACACACACACACACATCCATCCTCGCATGAAAAATTTAGAAAGAGCAGTGTTTTCAAACTTCACCCCTCGGGCAGAAACAGCCTCGCTTTCCCATCACAATGTATTCTCAGGGGTGAGGGCATGATGTTTCTCATGATAAAATCAGAGACGGTAAAATTATGTATTTTATGTCATTGATCTGCGTCTTTTATTACTTAATTTCAAGTCACTTTAAAACACTTTTGAATATTTCTATTGGATTAATGTTACAAATTGTTACCGATATGTGTTTGGTAGAAATGTTGCCACAATTCCCATCACATTAAAATGTATTAAGTGCCTGTATTTGTTTCCTCTAACAGTCAAAGGTTTGGTTTTGAGAAATGGCTGCTAAGTCACGTTGAATCCTACCAAAGTCCGACCCTACCATCACTGGAAATGCACACTGCTCGTCACTTATTCCTGTTTGTTATACTGTCGTTTCATAAAGTGATTGGTTATGCGATTACACTACACGAAAGCTGGAGGTCTTCATTAATTTTTTATTGCTCTCCTCTCCTTCTCCCCCTCTCACCTACTTTCCCACCAACTCCACACCCTTCGATCATTCTCCTCCATCCTCTCTCCACTTCCTTTTTCTGCACAAACGTGCCTGGAGAGTGTAATGTTAAAAGGAATAATCCATCCAGATACAGCACACTGGTGTAAGTCCATAATGACTGATGTTACAGAATATTTTCCAATAACTTTTTTTTTTTAGAATTGTATTGTGAGTGGGTAGAGGCCACCCTGTCTTGTCTACTTTAACTCTACTGTGTAATTTACAACATTCCCCAAACAACCCTCATGGAGCATGCCTGACCTTTCCGCATTCAGAATATGACTTCTTGTTAACCAGCTCTCTTGCACTTTCTCCACCCTTTACAAAAAATACAACACGCTGTGTTAAATTCTGGTCTGACCAATTAATAACGTTCTGGAATTAGTTCATCCTGTTATAATAACTGACTTTGGTAAAAAAGACTATTTCTGTTGTTTGAATAATTATAACTTGTTTGAACTGATAATGTAGCTCTTTATCAAAACAATAAAGACAATGACTTTTGATAATGGTTGCATTCATCAGTGCAGTTCGAACTTTAGGGTTAGGGGTTTACATAAAAATCTAGATGAAATTTAATGTGTACAATTTAGGGCTTCATTTACACAAAAATTAGGATACCAGCAGGTGCACTGTCATATCCTGACTAATATACCTAATGAGTGATAAAAACTGTAAGAATTACCATATAAACCGAATTTGCATAATTCAAAAAACCCAGGGCTCGACATTAATGCTTGACAGCTACAGATTACAGGCTAAAAGTGAACCACCACATCACTGGTGATCTTCACAGAAGACAATGAATATAGAGAGAAACTTAGCTGATATTGAACCAGCTGTGTGTCATCGCAGAGTGTGCAGATGAATGGTGGTTTGCTTTGCCCCCGTGCTGCTGCCAGCACCCAGACCTGCGCCGCCAGACAGACAGTGATCTCCGAGGGAAATCAAATAACGTTCATCTGTGCACAATGCGATGACACACAGCTGGTTCAATATGAGCAAAGTTTCCCTGCTTCCCTTCACTGGTTCCTGTACAGCAGGGTCGGTCTTTCTTCATTAAAAAGCAAAATCAGGATGTGTATACATTCAGTTGGCTATATCTTCAGTAGCTAGCTAGCTAACCCTACACTTTTACAGGGTCTGATTTTGGAACAGGGAAGAAACGTATATCTTTTTCCAACCTCTCCAGGTAATGAGTATCATTCATACATGACGTGCCCCAGGCACAACATTTAGCTCCAAATCCACAAAACCATCCTGAAAATGAAGGAAATCTGAAGTGATTAGAGTCAATGGAGCACAGCTGTGTTGTTGTCGGACCCCGGTCTGAGCCGGCCCGATGCTACGTTATGATCAATTGGATGCTGTGTTTCTGCTGTGTGGGAATTTTTTAAGTTAAAATCATCCTTGCCATGCAATTGTTACCTCTTAACTGCATGTTTTGTACACAAATACATTATGACAACTGTCCAAATTTATTAGTTCTATGTTGTTATAAAAAATATAGGTAATATTTGAATCCCTACATGCAGTTTTGGGTACATACACTAGGGGTTTCACTGAGCGCCCTGAACCAACACAAACCGTGGTTGTATTTGGTTTAACAACCTCTGGAAATGGAAATTCTTAACCAACACCTTCTCTCAGTCTTCTTTTTTGCTTACTTTCTGTGTAATTAAACAAACAAAAAAAGTTTCCAGCTTACTGTGTGTTCTCTCACAAAAGGTGTATAAAAGGCTTTGACTTTAAAAAAAAGACTTGTCCTGTAGATGTGTGGTGGCAGTTACATATCACAGTGCTGTAGCCAAGACATTAAAAATACAGAGGGGCTGAGATACGAAACTGAATTTCTTTCTACAAGATAAGACTTGAATTTTCCTTTAAAACGAATTTCATCATTGATTGAAAAATGGAAATGGACATGCAATAAAAAAATCCATGGACATGACCTTGGTGTCCTCAGCAGTAGTTTCTGCCTTGATACATTATGTGAGAGCAAAAAGGGGCCACAGCACAGTGTGAAGACCAGTCAATAATCCGATAAGCAGAAGGACAGACGAGGCAAAGTCAGTGACAAGTGAGCCGCTCACATAGAGACGGTGTTCATCACCAGGGAGTGCTTTATCCAGAGGAGTTACAGCATTGAGGAAAACACGAGTGTTTTGAAGTCATTGTATTTCTCTTTGGCACGGCAGACTCTAAGCTCACACTGTGGGATCAGCCAGCTCTCAGCTTGCAGCTGCTCGTCGCTCTTTCTCCGATCTTTCCTATCAAATTCTGTTCACTTCCTTTGTGCTCTGACAGATACCCGGAAGAGAATCTGGCTTAGAGTAGAGATGTGCGAAGAAAGATGTGGTGAGAGCATACTCAGTGTGTCATTTGTATGCGGTCACTGGATATGAATATGTGACAGGTGCATCTGGGGAAAAGCAAAACTTGAATGACTCTGACGTTCCAGTAATCGGCTTAACCGCGTTTAAAAAAAAAAAAAAAAAGGAACCCTGGAATGGCCTCAAAAACAACTGCATTATTGCCAGCTGCGACAACATCGTGACGGCTGGTATGGTTAACAACTTGTGAGTCTGTGTGAGTGTATGTGTGTGTGTATGCTAGTCTGTGTGTGTCATGATGGCGAAATGTGGTCCAGACCTGTGACTCTAATTGTAGCGGGAACTAGAGCGCAGCTCGAGTCCGAGACAATTACCCAACGTTTGTTACCTGACATAGTTATTGTTACCATGGTTACAGCTTGTCTGTTTATGGTGATCACACATGGACGGTGTGTAAATGACCATCAAAGGCTGCAGTTACGCACAGTCAAACACGTCGCACTGAATTAATTGAATTCAAAGATGGATGTGGTCCGAGCAAGGGGGCCAGAAGTTGGGGGTAGGAAGTAGGGAAGGCACTATTGGCTGCCCCACTTTACACCCCTGGCACACACCAGCGGACTGCTATATTGCAGCCGGAGAGATCCCATCAGAAGATGGTCTCTAGTTTTATCAGAGTGTTTAAATGTTTAGACAGAATAAGATAACAGAGTAAGTCTGTGAATTTAAATTGCAATCACAGCAGCATTTCCCCCCAAAATGTTTAACCCTTATATGCAATCTAAAAAACTTCTTGAAACCTAACTAAGCTTTGAGCGACCTCAAACTCAGCTCTCAAACTGTCAAATAAATGACGGTTTAACAAACTATCAAACAATTTATGAGGCAGTTGTCTATTCAGCTTTACACTGACTCCTTGTACAAAAAGCAAGTCACGAAAGCTACTCAGCCAAACACAATACACTTAATGTATTCTGCCACTATCATTTTAATCTATAGCCAATTAAACACTGTGCAGAAATATCTACTTAAATGCATAACACGAAGCAGGAGAACCTCAGAACTGCTGCAGATTGCTGTCTCTCCGCACTACACGTTGTTGGCACTGTAATTGGCTGCAAATGCAAGAGAACTGGAAAGGCAACAATAAGGTGAATCAAAACAAAGTTTTTTCATGCTGCTGCTACCTATGCAACTTTCTAGTATTATGCTTGGCCTGCTGCTTTATTCGGCGCTCCTGACATAGCGACACAGTGGTTGTGCAGCAGTCATTAGGCCTTTGTGCTCAAAAAGACTACACAGCATCACTGCATGGCAACTGCTTCACAGCCACTTGATAAAGGCATCAGGGCCAGAATGCAAAATAGCTACGAGTAAGGCTAGAGTTTTCTTGAACCAAATGTTATGTGGTGCTGCAGTTGTAAGTCTGTGCGTACTCGTAGTCCACTGAAACTGAAAAACTGAACAGATGACTCACAAAGTCTAACAAGGGGAGTCCAGCCTCTCTTATAGCTGCGGCTATGGTTTGGCAGTTGCAGAACATGTGTATGCTGTCTGCTGCAGAGATAAGAGGTCAATTCAGGTCTTTCAAATAAGAGGATTCCCTCATTGGGGAACTGCATCTCAAGCAAGTGCAGAAGTGTAGTCGTTCAACACACTGCTCACTTATTCCAATACTGTGCCTGCGCATCAAGCTTTTAAGTCTGACATCTGTGTTTGTTTTAGTCTCACAGCACCGAGGTCTTTAAATCCATCTCTGGCTGGCTTCAATTTATGCTAACTGAGATGCTGTGTAAGGGCTTAAGTCAGATAAGACAATCTGAAGTCATGTTTGACTTCTCTTTGAAAGAGAATTTCAGGGAAAAAAGAGAGCAATGGATTCAGGGGCTAGCTGAGGGAACACTACTCATTGCGTTACATTACATCACTCCTACCTTTGCAGGTAAAGATACGTTTTTATTGAGGAGTTATAAAAATAAAAGCTTCTTCTTTCAAGCAGGTCCCTTTTTGTATAAGCTATGTCAATTATTTAAAAATGATTGCTGTGCTGTGAAAGCTAAACGAGTGGCAGCTTGACTCCAGGTCAAATAACTCACAAGAAATTCCTCTGAAATGAAGCCTTCAACCATGGTGGATGAAAATGAATGAAACCATCGGACACACATGTGAAGGGGGAGGAAAAGTATGAGGCAGTGAGAGAAGGGAGCAAACCAGCAGCCAAGGTCAGAAAACAGGGAGGAAACTGCTTATTAGACAAACCATTTAGATGATGGAGGTGGTGAAATGTGTGCATGTGTGTGTGAAAGACAGATACAGAGGAAGAGGCAGAAAGAAAACTGAAAATAGGAAGACATAAGAAATAGGGGGAGGGAGTAAACCAGACTGTGAAAAGATGAAACAGGTAATTTTCATTTCTCCACATAACATTCCTCTCGCCCTACTCTGACTGCCCTCCTGTCCCTCCCTGCACTCCGCCCCATCACTTTTTCTCTGGCTTTTGGCTCTTGATTTGAATTTAGACAGGGAACAGTGAGCAGAGTGCACGGCTGAGGTTTACAGCGGGTGATTTGTCCTCACTACCCTTGGACTCAGTCAGAGGGACACAATTCAGTTTTTTCCAGCCAAGCCGGGCAGCAGGCAGACCAGAAGCAGAAAAGAATGTAGAGGTTTGTACGTCCAGGTGGCCTTGGGGTTTAAGACACTGATTATGTAATCACAGCATCACTGGTTCAAGTCCAGCTGGGGACCCTAGTTGCCTGTCATCCCCCATCTCCACCCCCATTTTCCTGTCAGCTCTCTACTATCTACTAAAAGCCAAAAATACTTGGAACAAATGTGTGTGTGCAGCCAGATCTCAAAAATGAAACACAGATGTGCAAAGCATGATTTATGTCCAGTGCCAACATGCACTGTTAATGCAAAATGCAGTGTGCCCTTAATGTAGCAAAGTGTAAAGTAAGGATGTGGTGCGTGGGCATGTAGTAAATTAGACTTTGGTGCAGGAGACTGGAGTTCATGTCTTGTCACGGTCTTTCAACAAATGTTTGCTTTCTTAATGTAACCAAAATCTTTCCACAACCCTAACCATGGGTTTTAGTAACCCAAGCTTTAGAGTGTCTTAGAGAGGGATGGCAAACAGTAACTGTACAAATATGAGGATAAGAGCACACACCTTTGGACAGTATTCATAGTGTTGCACTCATACAAACTGTGACATGAGTTGTGTGAAAAATGAAAAAAAAATAAGATAAAATATAACCCGAAATAAAATATTCAGGAATGAAAGAGGAGTCCTTGAGAGAGAAGTTCAAACCTTGCTTACTTTCTCTCACCTCCACACACCTAGCCTATGAGCATTATTGTAGGACTGCTACTTTTGTGATGTTACAGAAATTTTCAGATACTATAACTGTAGTAACCAGTTCATCTGCCATAACTACAGTCTTTCCATAACTGTAACATCGATGCCATTTGCAGATACTGGTGAAAGCAAAGTCTTAAAATCACTGATACTGGACGTTGAATAGCTTTGTCACTGGACGTAATCCTGTGTTTCGCAGAATTGTCCAATATCAATTTTCTCTCTGGCAACTAGGGTGTGTGAGTCGGTATGTGTGTACTGCAAACCCAACACAACACAAACATGGGCTTACTAAGCTAAAAAACACACACACAAGAACAAGAGCAAGGCAAATCTGTCTTCTTTGTACAAAAAAAAAAAAAAAAAAGAAGCTATTTAATATTCAGTATTTTGAAAAAAAAACCACACCAGTGTTTGAGAACAGAATGAAATAGAGAAAGAATTAGACAGGCAGAAGGTGTGAAACCAACAAAAAGAAACAGCACTATGGTAAACATATTGAACTATGGTGCATTCTATGAACTAAAATCATGTATGAAACAGTTACATGAGCCAGACACGGGAGTTTTCAAGTCCTAACCAATTTAGAAAACAGGCTGCTTCAACTTCACAGATGTTCTTCTCTCTGAGCTCAAACATGCACACATCACAAGTTATGAAATAATGGGGGATCACACACAACTAGAGCTGGGTGCTAAACTTGGTACTATAAAGAATAGCAACCGAATTGCGTCACTACAGGATATCGATCCATCAGTGCCATATTTCAGTACCTAATAGCACATCTGGGTGAGAACACCAGGTTTAGACAAGAAGCATAAGCGCTGTGAAGCACCCTAAAACCTGGAAGCTAGCCATGAACCTCCAAGACTGGCAACAGAGCTCCGTGGATATGCCAGTTTCGATTTCAAACAGGAAAGGCCAGGTCCCTTTAGCTTCCAATGGGCCAAAGCTATCGGTGCAGCGCTGATCTGCTGCGATAGCCTCAGCGTGTGGTGTATTTTCTTTCCTTTATTATTGTAGTAATAGCCTTCTATCACTGCTAGAGATGGCTCTATGTGTGATTGGTTAAGAGTAAAGTAGTAGAATTGTTTATTAGTCTACTACGCCACTCCTGCAGTTTGTTCAAAAGTTAAATTTCTGTTATGACATACAAAGTAAAGTAACAGAAAGAGTTACTGTTGGGTACCGGTACTGGATGACATGTACTGGAACAGATACCATTATCAGTTTAAATGTGTACCCAACCCTACAGACTACATTATTGCACCAAGTGTGAAGGAGTGTGAATACACCACCTCATGGGATCTCATGCAAGAGCAGATGTAAACCAACAGGGACTGTGTGACAGTTTGCTTTAATGATAACAGTGCTTTGCAGTTAGAGAAACAAAAGCAGAGGGTCATACTATGGGCTCGACTTCTGATGCTTTCACAAAATATTTACGGATTATTATTGATGTTTATCTATCAAAACTCTCACTGTGTAATGTGGATATAATGATGAAGTTAAGTAAAGACAAGCAATAGAGCAGCTAGAACAGTATGGCTAGTTCATTAAATTACATCACTTTGCTGAAATGCAGCCTTTAAAAGTAGGAAAAGACAACAGTTATGATCTTACAATATCCAAAATCTGAAACAATATCTACTCTCATATTACAGTATCGATATAATATCAACATATTGCTCAGGCCATTGCTTTGCAACACCGTCAGCTGCTCCATACTGACATAAATCATAACCATAATCATCCAGACTTTAATTCCTAAATATCAAACATGTTTGAAATTATCAGGGCAGCCCCAATGAGTTTGTGAGCAGTTTGAGAGGTTTAGGACTGGATCTGTGAACTTCTCATATTACTAAATAATCCGGGCTAAACATCGGGACCGACCAAAGTCCCAGACCAGATTTCTTCAATTGTTGGGAGGGGTGAATTTGGGATAAATAGGCCCGTAACTCCTGTAGTCTGAGCCCGGCTTTTGGTGTATTAAGCCAGTCACACGGACAACAGTCTGTCCATGAACCAAAGGTTTTATAATTGAGGGGAAAAAAGACTGTTTGTTCTTCAGTGCCTTTGCGAAGAAATAAAACATTTTGTTGTCCGTTTGATAGATTACCATCTGCCAAGTATTCCCACAGCATGATTCTTCAATCAGACACAACCATAGATCTTTCCAGATAAATCCCCCACTCTAATACTGTAAGGGGTAGATGGGAGGGACAGAGAAAACAAATCTAAAATCTAATTTAACTCACAAACAGTAGAATGTGTACATCAGATTACAATCAAATTGAATTTCCGACTCCCCGTCTCCCAAGTTGCCTTTTTTCCTACATCCACTTGTACACAAACCTCCTTCAGTTTCTGTGTTTGCTTTGATATTACAAGACATCAGTTGGGCAGTCCTTCTCTTCCATCAGCCCATACTGAGCGCCGTGATGCTTCCCTGCGTGTCTTCAAATATTTTCATTTTCACATGGGCAAATTCAAATGCTTTTGCAGCTACTGCGATCATGAATACAATAGACACTAATCATCTGCAGGTAATTTCCCAAGGTAGAAACTAAACTCGTAGATTTCCCTTGAGGTGGCTGTCTAAAAAATGCTCCCACTTCTTGCTGTTTTACATACTTGCTATCTTTCTCATGTTTTCATCATCCTCTCCTTGTTGCCCCGTGACACACTCTAAGAACAGTCACAGTACTTTTGGAGTAGAGGACTCAGATTGTTAGTTGTTGAGTGTGTATTAATCATTCAAGTGAGTTAATATGAGTTATATGCCTGAAGTGCTGCGATACACCAAAGCAACATAGGAGCCTTAAAAATGTCTCCCTGCTCTCTGTCCATATACTGTTGGTTTCATCATCAATAGGTCCTGACATTAATTAAATCTCACCCAATCAGGACTGATGATCTTATCCCATGTTGTTTGTGCAGTTGTGGTGTGATAATAGGTCACTGAGGTCATGTGCTTTAGAGTACAGCTCCAAGGTTACGACCTAATCATACAGGCCTTGTTTTCTGAGTGTGCGCGTACGCAAAGCCTAAATTCTTTTTTTCTTATTCTTTTAAAGACTAGGGGATGTAACATAAAAACTCATGAAGCCTATAGTTAAAACACAAAGGAGCTAAGTCATGACCTCCATTTGTGACAACTGCAAAAGTGGTTGTGCCAATTACAGCACTTGTGTTGTTAAATTAGCCGGAGAATTAGAAACAGCTGCACGCTTTATTTTTAGTTGTTTGGGTTTTTTTCTAAGAGTGTACTTAAAAATAGCGTTAACTTTCAAGATGCGGTCATAAGTGTCATCTCTCAGTCAGAGCTCAGCTCATTTTGCACATTTTCTCCCTCCCTCCGCTCTCACACTCTCTCATACACTGTATTACTGCTCGTTTCGTTTCTCTCTCTCCCACTTAGGAACGATCACATTAGGTCCATTAGGTGCGAACTAAAGGGGGAGAAAATACAGCGAGCGGACAAACTGTTAACACAGCAAGGTCAACAGATAGCCATCAGACTGTTATCAGGAAAGGTCACAGCCATAATGCTAATGCGTGTGTGTGCATGTGTGTTCATGGACACAAAAAAAGTGAATTAATTAACATGTGTTAAGGTGATAAATGATGTAGGCATCCAGTGTAAAGAATGATTTGCACTTCTACATTTCTCTCTACATTGTTACCCAAGGTTTCTTCCTCAAGTAAAGCTTTGTTCTGTTCTGTTCTGTTCTGTTCTGTTCTGTTCTGTTCTGAGCGTTTCCTCAGTGGTGTCCAGATAAACTGATACAAGCTGTTCAGAATCAAGAGGAAGGATGTTGCTGGGGGATAGGACCATTAGCTGTCTGTCTTTATCACGCTGTGTTCCCCCAGGCTTGAAACAGACCGGACATGGTACAGATTTCCCAGAACACTTTACTCTGGCTTCTGACTATATAGAGATGTCTGCTTTTGAATCAAATCATACAGTATAAATGGATCTGTGTCTTTACTGTGGCTGTTGATTAAAGGAATATTTCATCCACAAAATGACGTTTGTGTATATTCACCACGTTATGTTAAATTCACATGCGCAGTATAATCCGACTGTGTGTTCCCATACTATCATACTATTTAGTGATAATTCATATGTCCTAATATGTATATGTCAGATGCAGTTTGCCAAAAAAGACCAGGATGTCCTACTGCGTAAGGTTGGATTTTGCAGTACGCAAGGCAGCATGCTTTTCTGGCTGTTCTGACCCACAATCAGTGGAATCTGTGCAGTGGAAAACACGTCACACCGACTGAGCTGCAAACAGATGACAACTTGACAGCTCATTGACAGCTGACAGAAGCTGCAGTGACAGATGACAGCGCATTCAAGTGTCCTAAGACCAGCTGAATAGTAATAATAGGAATATTAATTGTTACAGTTAACAAAATAACCATAAAAGTAACCTTCAACACAAGGGCATAACCATGAAAATAACAATGATGGAGAAATGCATAGCCTATGTAATTTCCCTATTGTGATGTAATGTTAGAATCTACAATGTATGCAGTTATAACTTAAAGGTTAAAATAAGATACATTGCAACTGACAGTACTGCAGTGTACTGTCTCTTGCAAACTTGGTGAATGCTGTTTTGTTTTATCTCCAAGGTAAGTGGTGTATGAGCGAAAGGGTCAAAGTTCAGGGCATAATGTCATAGGGTTGTCATGAGAACCGATCCTTCGGTACCAAGTCGATGCCAAAACGCAAAAATATACATTGGTACCTGTTTGGTTTTTTTCGGTACTGTAAGTACCGGACACAACTTTGACCTCAGTGTCGATTCCTGTCGGAACTGACGGGGGCAGTATACGCGCGTCAGTCTGTGCCGAGGAAGAACACCTGTTCTCCATCGTCTTTGCTAGAAACAATGGCTTCTACAAGTGCTAGAGCTTAGACTGGGCTCAAAATATCCAGTCCGACCCCACCCGAGCCCATGCATGTTCCCTTTAACTGTAATTACGAGCCCAAGCCCGGTTTAAAAGTCGTTTAACAGTCGTATGCTCAGTACGTCCCTAACAAAAAACATTTACTGAAAACCTTACAATTTAAAACACATCAATACAAACAGTCTCGTGGTCAAGTAGCCGAGTAGCTCAGGCACGCTCAGGCCACACTACTCGTAGGCGTAAGTGTATTGTATTTTAACATTTTAGCAAAAATGCATGTGTTTAGGAAGAAACAAGCATACAACTGGGTCAGTGAGACTATACTGCACGAGTTGTGTGAGAGTTTGCGATTTTTCATTCACTTTAATATTCCTTTATTACATGTGTACTGATTTGATGTATCATCCCCCCTTAATTGCTTTTTTGAGAATTGGGTCTGTTATTGATTTGTCACAAAAACGTCTAACCCTCTGTGGCATGCTGAGGTGGGTCAAATGGAGCTCATGGGGGGCACTTAAGGGGTTCGCTTCTGTTGTGTCTCAGTGGTGCTGTGAAAATGTACCTTGCTGGCAATTAAAAAGTAAGGCAGCTATACTGTGCATACTTGTGTATTCTTTACAGCACACACCCAGTGTGTCTGCACTTGTCTGCAATGTCCCGTGCAGTCTCTTCTAGTACATGGTGCCCTGTACAGCACATCTGCCTTGTCTGTGGCCTTAGTTTCCTCTCATTCTCCTATAATGTGTTTTTGTCCTCTACCTCCTTCAGTCTGTTTATTGATCTGTCTATTTTCAGTCTCTTGCTCACTCACACACTCGTATAGCATCAGCATGGGTGGCAACCCCGCCATCTGTCCTCTTCACCCTCCTTCCCCGTTTGCCGCTTGCTAATTTGCTGGTTAATTATAGAAATGCAGGGGATCAGTGCGGTCTCTTCATAACATTGGCTGTGTTTATTGTCTTTGGGAGAAGCAGGCTCTAATGAACTCATCGAACATTTAGCCTATAAGTGAGCCATATAGTCGGGGAATAGATTAAAGGACATGCACATTCAAAAGTACCTACAGTGCATATTCTTTAGCTGTACCGGCCATTCCAGGGGAAGATGAGTAGCTTGTGTAAAATTGCTTGGGTAGCTGAATTCCAAATTGTTGTTGTGAGTTAGCTCATCTGTAAAGTCCTACAGCACCAAACCGCGCACTGTAACAAAACAGTGTGAACTGTATTGTAGTCTCTCAATGTGCTGGCTTATTGCATAACCAGTTGATCTGCACAAGGCCACTCTGAACAAGAAAAAATGCTTCTACATCTTTATAAACACTGCTTTACTGGTTAAAACCCCTACACAATGACAGATTTATAGTTATAAAGAGTTATATAGAGAGTGACAGCATCTTCTTTGGTGTTTCTGTCTCATATTCATCACAACGGTTTCCTATTTGACAGCACAGCAGGTTTCTGTGCTCTGGTTCCTGCCTCATAGCAGCTTTCATTTTAGTGATTTAGTTGAATGATTTTTACTTGTTTTCCATCACACTGTAAGAAAAAAAAAACATTTTAATTAAACTTTAACTGAAGTAGTTAAATTAAGTCAGTGACTGACTTCACAGGGAGGTGAGCTGCAATTTTGCTCGACTGGCTGACAACACCAGCCCCACGAAAAGATCACTGAAGTGTGACATACGTTTTCTGACTATATAAAGGATTTCGCCTCGAACGTGTAAAATGAAAAGAATGTAAAGTGATTAACTGACTCAAATTACACTAAGAAAAGGGATATCACATTTTCGAGGTGTCTTTTTAGTGATAATTCAAAATATGTAAATTGCAAACAACATGCATTATTCATTAGTGTACATTTGTTGAAGTAATGTATGCATGCTGTCCAAAAGAAGACACACATGTGTTTAAATTACACATTATTTCTAAGAATATGCAGTATGTCCAAGGACAAATCTCACTTTGTTAGGGACTGTTTCACTTACACAGAACAGAACAGTTTTAAAGCCACAATGAAAAAAGTTGGGAGTCCTGTAATTGATTGTCTGCACAAACATTTTGGTAAACAAATAAATATAAATCCTATTCATTTTCAGCAGGCAAAACAATAGCATCGGAAACTGCCTGAAACTGGATCAATAATGCAAACAATGCAATAAAAAATAACAATAATGTTATTTTGATCCTACATAAGTAGAGAGAATTTCTTCTGGGGACCGATAAGAATAAGGCCACAAAGCAATCCTTCTTCAGACGTTTCTGTGTTGGAGCTGAGGTTATTTAGACCTTGAGTTGCAGGTGGGATGGCAGATGTCTGACGATGGAGCTAATCAGACTTCCTGCTTGGTCTAATGGTTGAATAATTGTCCCAGCCTTTGCTGTGGTCTGATAGCGCCCTATCAGCCCGGAGTCGTCTTACAGAGCGGACAGGGATGGAAAGTAATGCAATAGGGAGAGCGGGCAAATTTTATTAGAGATGATAAAGCATGGATTCATAAGTCTGGATGGAAATAGCAAGAAGCAGAGAGCTGCAAAGCTCATTGCTCTGAAAAAATGGCTCTCGTCCTGACCTTTCAGATACAGAAAGAAAGAGGATCTCATTGTGTATGAGGAAATGTTCCCTTGTGTGATGAAATACTGTCCCACCCTCAGTCACATACTGTATAGACTTTTGTATTTCTTTCATACAGTAGAAAAGCCGAACAAGGTCCTCAGTGAACACATAAGCAGATCGTTTTCATTTAAGTGTAGTTAACGGAGAAATGTTAGATTGTGTCCTGACATACATGTATAGAAAGGGTTAACGTCATCACCTACATTCTCAAAGCACAACAATCATTTTAAATAAAATTTCTTTATATCAAATTCATTAGTAAATACAATTTGTATTAATTACTGACAACAGTTGTATTTCCTCTATTGTTTAATGTGCATACATTTAAAGGACCTCCTCTACAAAACTAGCCCACTCATCTGAAAGCAGCATGCATTTAGTGTGTAATTTACGAGATGGAAAGACCTACTTCAGACCATTTAATCACATCATCTACCCACATTATTTCATTACAATAAATTTCAATAATTTCACTTGTAGTAGTAGGAGTAACAATAGGCACAATATAGTCTGTAGAAATAGGGATGATATGGCTGTGAACGGATGGTGGGAAGATTAAATTTATCTTGTGACAACATACATGACACACATACGGTCTATTTCTATGCATTTACATGCAAATACATGCAAAGGTTGGATCCACTTTTAGACCACTGTACTGTTGAGAGCACATTTATATATAAACTCTTCAAAAGAAACTTTGAGTAATGGCCTCCGAACCTCCCACGTGTAAACATGACTTTTAAATAGATTTTTTTCTATTTAAAATGGGAAAAATCTTATTTCACTGTAGAGCTTTGTCCACTGTATTGCTTCGTACTGCTGCTCCATCTGTTGCAGAGAGCACGCTCTGTGCTCCAACAGTGTGGTGCTATATTTAACAGTATATATATTTCAACAGTGCTCCTAATGAATGGCCCACCTACAAAAATAGAAAATCTATCTGTGGTGGTAGGTGTTGTGATCGTGGTGGGCCACCACAAATAAATAAATGTGTAGAAAACCCTATGAATATGGACGTTGCCCCAATGCCCATCCCTAATCCATAGCCAGATGTTAAATTACAACCCATTTCAAAAGGTATTAAAAAATTTTGCCTTTTCTTTCAGGAAGGTAATTAAAAAATGTAGTTCAGAGGCCATAAATATCCCTAAAAAATGCAGAACTTATTAAATGTAGAACTTATTTAGGTGCATAAATGGCCTAAGGAAGCAAAGGAGTCACCATGAGAAGAGTGACAATTTGTAACTGAAGGCACAGTACCCCTTTTTGCTATTCACCTTTTCAAGTAAATGGCACAGAACTACAGAACGCCTCACCATCCCCCAAAAACAATAAGACTCTAAATATTTAACTACATCTTAAAAATAAGTGTCTTCAGAATAGATCCACTTGTCACACACGTATGCCTACATGTTTACAGCCACCCACACACACTTTCACACCAATATGTGAGTGTATACAGAGCCATGTTTAATTCATAAAAACATGTACCCAAGCCTATGTCTTACATAACAATGTTTATCTGTACCGTCCCTGTAAAATAAACTGAAAACTCTCACTAATATCCCTGTACTGTAACTCCCATTATTGCTCATCTCCTCAGAAGCCTCAGGGGTATTTAGATGGGGAAACTGCACGATTCTACACACACACGACCAACATACACACCAGCGCAACAAGATTTTATAGGTGGTATTTCACAATGCTGAGTGGAACAGAAACGCTCCTCCACTTTTCACCAATAAAAGCAAATTAAAATCCCCTTACATCCTGGCAGCATGCCACCAGCTCCTTGATTCAATAAGACATTCAAATCAGCTTAAAAGCATCTTGGTGAAAAGCTTACACTGTTTGTTTCTGGCACTGAATATTAGATCACGTTGTCAAATTGTGTTCTTTAGATTTTCTACAAAAAAAACCCAACACATTAACAAAAGCAATTGACAGTGGCCTTGGCACTTTCACTAAAAACAGAAATCAATCCAATTGTCTGTTCTTTCCAGTATTCACTGGTACACGGCCGCTGGGATGGCTGCATTCTTCACAGCCATTAGCGATGATTTGTGCAACAGTGTTATGCCTTATCATCTCTCTGCACCAAACCAAATGTCAATTTCTCCAATTTCTTCAAGCAGCCATTTTCTCCAGCCTGTTTTTGGAGTTTTCCAGTGTCTTTTTTTCCAAGGCTGTGTTTTGGTGTGTGACTGTGGGCATCTCTACCACATGGCTGAGGCGAAAATTCATGCACAGCCTTATCACCTCATGCTCACATGGCTCTCCCACATTGTCCACACTGGGTAAAAAAAACAGATGTTGGATATGCAGTGTTCCGTCGTCTCCATGCCCTAATTTGTTTTAACGAGCCTGAATTATATCTACAAGTAAAAAGAAACATTCTTTTAAGTCTCCCAATATATTCAAATCCTGTCTTTTCATCTCAGTGACATTTAAATGAGCCGATATGACAAAGTAGATGTGTGTATATTTGGTTTTGATCTACTACATCTAAGCTGCAGACAGATACTGAAGCTCTGTGTGTTTTCGTCCAGGCTTAATAAGGAAACCTGCATTATATCATCTTAGCAACCATGCATACATAGAAGAAAATTATGTTTTCATTTCACCTTGAAAATCAGTCTGCATGAACTGTAATGGGTCGTTTAGATAAAGAAAATAATCCTGATTTGAGCAGGACCACCCTGAAATTAAACACTGCAAATAATCAAAGCATTTTGAATGTGGTATTTGTCAAAAAGATTATTGCGCTCATGCTTTCTTGCATCTCATCAACAGTCTAAAGTAGCTTTAAAGTTTGTAGCCGGTGGTGGGTCACGCTTCAGCAGAGTTCAGGCAGCAGCTTATTGATGCGTTAAGGCTGTCAGTGTCACTCACTGACTTCAACGGCCGCAGGGGGAAAGCAATGATGCAAGATCAAAAGAGGACAAACCACCCTAAACTCTCCATTTAAAAAGATAATGTGGAGCTCATGGGTGCAGGTAAGCAGATAGATCCTTATAGAGCTGGATCTACAAATGGAAATGAGATTTACCTCTACTTGTTGATCATAATCCATTTCAGGCTTTTTTTTATTACATATCTTCATAGCAATTTATCCTCACTTAAGCTCTATTCACATGGGAAAAGTATTACCAGGGGACCTTGTGTGATTTAGAAATTACCCCCCACATCTGTGTTTCTTGCAGTGCATTCACACAGGATTATTTAAGTCTGTATTTTACTAGAATTTACTGACAGTATCCTCAGCAACTCCACTCTACATAACACAGGGGCACTACACAGTACTGCTAGCGGTGGTGTAAAATGTTAGCTTCTTTTTTCCCTTCAAATGTGAGTTAAATTAACAAAACCAATTCTGCTAGACATTGTCACGTCATCCATCTTATCTTTTGATATTTCGCTCTTCTGATTGATCTGAGCTTGCTTTTTCCGCAAATGGGTCTCCATGCTGTGTACCGAGATGAGCCTCCTGTTGCCAAAATGCTGTCAAAACCTTTATTTATTATTGCCAACCCTGCCTCTGAACATGGAAGAGGCAGAAATGAGGCGTGGAGAAATCAGAAAACCAAAAAAGAACCCCACATCACAAAAGATGTTAATTCACAGGGAACTGCTATTTTCACACAACCTCTGCATTTGACAAAACATGGTAGGCAATTTGCAGTGGAATTGTTACTTGACAAATTATGAACAAGGCAGGTCTGCATGGGATAAAGATCACAGGTCACCCCTGCAATCATTACAAACTACAAGAGGTTCCCAGGTTATACTGGCCCTGTGCAAATAGGGCTTTAGTTGTATGACATTATGACCCCCCGGTCTATTCTTAGGAGTACGCTAGTTTGTAAACAATATCACCTACAAAAGTAAAAGCCAACCTCTGCTTTTTCTGCTTGGCATCTAACCCAATGCTAGATTTGTGTTTTTTTGGTACTCTAACTGCAATTTTTGTAGCTTCCTCTAGGATGAACCTGGTCAAAGGTCAAAGTCACCATAACTTTACAAAACATGAGATTTTTTGTGGGGTTTTTTTCCCTTAGAGAAAATCCTGTATTCTGTAACGATATTAATCCAAGTTATCAGTGTTGGAAGTTGGCAGTCGTGAGCATCTGCATCTCAAGCAGCAATTTCCAGCATGATATGCCTGTTTGTGGTGATATGGGTCAGCATGCCAAGACCCCTGCCTTTGTCTGCTGCCTGATTGGCAACGCATCAGATCCCAGCACCTTGCCTTGCAGGTGGTATACCCATATGGCAGCAGCTCCATGCTGCTCTTTGGGCTGCCATACAATCCCAAACACTCATAGTCATACAAACTCCCCTGCCAAGTCGGGCTCCAGCAGAGGGCCCCATTCTGCCTGGTCCAGGTGAGCTTGATCATTCCAAAGGTTGCAGTTATTTAGGGGTCTTGAAATTGCTCTGAGCCTGGCCCCCTTCTAGGACCACTTTGCCTCAGGAGACCAACTGTACTGAAGCTCCACACGACAACAGCTCCCAGGATCACGGGGGCATCCAAATCCCTCATCCACAACAAGGTTAATCTCGGAGGGATCTCAAAATATGTGCTAGAGGACATGGCTATCTCGCTTACCATGTTGCCACAGCTACTTGGACTCAGATAAGTGACAGGAAATGGTTGGATTTTATCTCTCCTTGCCTGACAAAAAGAGTGCTTCTGCTAATGATAATCACCACTTGGACCTGTTTAACTCAATAGAGGGGCGTGTATCATCAGTGGCTGTGGTTATGGATAGATGGATGGTGGGCACTAAAACCAATTGATGACAGAAAGACAATTTTATCATTAAGCACTACACTAGGAGATCGACATTTATAAATGAAAGAAGTCATGCAATCTGCTCAGACTGTCAGCACTCTGTTATGAGTATGATAAACATAAAACTACAGCACCAAGCTTGTTCCATGATTTACAAGTGATGCAGAGTTTATTAATAT
Organism: Epinephelus awoara; assembly: GCA_035609425.1. Lineage (NCBI taxonomy): Eukaryota > Metazoa > Chordata > Actinopteri > Perciformes > Serranidae > Epinephelus > Epinephelus awoara. The sequence continues at coordinate 13,202,189 of CM069306.1, read as the reverse complement.
GCCTTTAGGTCCTTTTTCCTCATAGTTATCATTGGTGGTAATGGATACAGCAGTAGAGCAGTAGTAGTTGAAGTATAAGTATTAGCAGGGATTTAGGGCACTACTTGGATATTACGCTTAATTTAGATTTTATGCTGCAGAGCAGTGGAGTGAGTTTCTCGGATTCCCTGTTGGGATGAAAACTGGAGAAAAGAAAATGTTATTAAACTCCAGCGGCACAGTTTTCATGGAGCATGATGATTTTAGTGTTGTATCTCTCTACCTGCCTTTGTAGCTCTACTTTCACGCAGTGATGTTACTTATAAAGGCTAATGTTCCAAGACATTATCTTAAAAGCTGCCATATCAAATTCTAGTATACGGCTGCCTGAGGGGCTAACTGTGGCCAATGGTGTGTGTGTGTGTGTGTGTGTGTGTGTGTGTGTGTGTGTGTGTGCGCGCGCGCGTGCATGCGCCAGTGTGCATGTGTGGATTAATTGAGGCCTGTTCATCGTAAAAACACATGCACCATTGTTGTCAAAGTGAAACTGTGTATGTTAATGTTTTTACTATTAAGTTTTCGGATATATTTAAGGATTAAAAACTATAAAAACGAAACTTGATAATAAAAGTCATTTTCTGTCTTTAGTTATTTGTTTTTCAAACTTTTTAGATCTCAACACCTTTTTAGTACCAACAGCGATGTGTTTATTAGTACTGATTAGCAGAAAACTGTCAAGTATTGGGAAGGTGTCTCGGCAAATTTGTAACTCAGCTTTGAAACATTCTGAGTGAATTAATTTTCAGACTATTTTATTAAGGCAAAGCTGTACTGCTGGTGTAAAAACAATATTTTACATACAACTTGGATGTAATTGAGGAATTTTTTCTATGAATCACAGTCAGCACATATTCATAATCACGAACAAATTAAGCGAAGTGGAGCTTTTTTTAGGTCGAACACACATACAAACACAGAAGAGCAACTGCTGAAACATGAAACAGCTTCTGTACCAGCCATTCTTCTATGTATGTGCAGGCATGTACTGTAAAGGCAAACACTTACACGGACACTATAAAGCAGGGGTCATCAACTAGATTTGTCCAGGGGCTAAATTGTTTCTAAGCAGACACTGTGGGGGCTGGACTTTCAAATTACTTTAATAATGAAAATAACGATAATTATAATAATGAAACACATGGTGGTGCAGTAGTTAGCATTGGCGCCCCACAGCAAGAGGGTTCCAAGAGGGGGAAGCCCTTTTGTGTGGAGTTTGCATGTACTCCTAGTGTCAGTGTGGGTTTTCTGTGGGTAGTCCAGCTTCCTCCCACAGTCCAAAGACATGCAGGTTAATTGGTGACTCTAAATTGGCCGTAGGTGTGAATGTAAGTGTGAATGGTTGTTTGTCTCTATGTGTCAGCCCTGTGATAGTCTGGTGACCTGTACCCTGCCTCTCACCCAATGTCAGCTTGGATAGGCTCCAGCCCCCCTGCGATCCTCAGGAGCATAAGAAAATGGATGGATGGATGGAAGTTCATATGTAGAAAATAAAACAAAATGTTAAGTGAGAGCTATGAGTTTGTCCCCATTCTTGCATGAAGACATGGTGCAAGCAGCACTGCCATACTAGCAGAACATGGGTTAATCATCCAACCATATCTAACCTGACCTGCAAATCACGAACTTTATGCATCATCGTAACAGAATTATCAGGACTGAGGTGAGAAACATTGACTGAGACGCAGGCTAAGCACTGCAGCATGTACGTGTGTGTGTGAGAAAGAGAAAGAGTGACACACCAAGAGGACGAGAGGGTGGAAGGTGACATACTGCATACAATGTTCCTGAAAGTTATTAATGAGTTACTCAGGAAGCTGCTTTGTCACTTTTTATCATTTGATATTTTTCTAGTAAGCTTATAGAACCTGCCGCATCACTACCACTGATAACAAGCTGACAGATGAATTTATTTACGTCTTTAGTACCTGCGGGTCAAACTCACATATTTGGGTTTGGTGAATCCTAATAAAACTGTTTCCGTCTCAATTGTTTGGGGGATTCTCCTCAAATTTTCTGAGTTAATTAACACTCCGTGGGCCAGATGGTAAGCCTTGGTGGGCTGGATGTGGTCCACGGGCCGCCAGTTGATGATCACTGCTACACAGGATTGACCGCACCGTTTTCTTACATTAGTAAACATCTTGTGTGTACATGTGCTGATAGTCTTTATCGTCCCTGTACTGCCGCCAGGCTCAGACTGTATTGTCAAACAGCATACCAGCTATTGCCAGGACAACATTTAACAGAATGTGACAGTATTGTAGATATAATACACCGGAGAGAAGGGGTAGGTAAATAACATGTCATGTTTTTGCAGTGGTATTAGTGTTGTGTTGTGATTGTGATTATACCTGTACACCCGAGGGTAGGAAAGAATCATCAGCCATCTAGAGTTCTTTTAACAAACGCTAAGATTTGATGTCACTATCAGTAGGGCATTGGACACATTCATTATAAAATGACAGTTAAGAAACAGGAATTGAACAGCTGCGGCTGTGAGAAAAACATCTGCGCATCTGAATGTATAAACTCCACTCTGGAAAGCCAGCTGCAGTGATTTGTTAAAAAAAATGTGTTCAAATAAGTTGCGTTTGAAAAAGTACAACAACATTATTACATTAGGTTGTATACTTTCATTGAAATACTAACAGTACTGACTGCTGTTAAGTCGATTTAAGAAATTTTGGTTTCCTGTTCAGTTCCAAATTTTCACATACTCTACCAGCACAGCATATTGGATGGGTGTCATTTGAAGTTCTGCCAGTCTTTGAACTAGAGAAATCAGGTTCAATCAAACCAAACTGTTGGCAGCAGGTGAGATTTGAAAATGTGCTGAATCTTTTTTTTCTGTCATGGACACAGCTGTACAACATTAAATTTGGAAAAAAGTAAGAGATTACATACTTCTGAAGTGATACCAAGTAACTTCGCATTCATTGCGACAAGAAGGAAAAAAAAAATGTAATGACATTCAACCTTATTTTCTCCAAAATTAAAATAAAATACTGAAATACTGATTGGACATGTGCAGGAGCAGCCAGCCCTTTTCACTAACCTGCACCTGTTTTTCTGTGTATCTCACAGTGTGGGGGAAGAAGCACAGTATCGGGGAAGTGACCATGGATGGGTTATGAGACAATCGGCCCCTAGGCACAGATATACAAAGGGCCCCACCAGAACTTCTCTTACACCTTTCCTTGGTGTCTCCTTGTGGTTGTTTTGTGTCCTTTTTGTTGTCATTTGGGTCTCTTTGAGGTCATTTTGTATCTCATCAAGGTAATGTTGTGTCTCTTTGAGGTAATTCTGTCTTTTTTCGGTTGTCTTGTGTTGCCTTACACTCATTTTACGGATCCTTTGCATCTCTTTATTGTCATTTTGAGTCTCTTCCTCTCCAGCACGTGTTAATTTGAGGGACATTTTGCAAGTGAAGGCCAGGAGGGCCCTGACATGTTGGGTCCTTTGTCCTGTGCCCACTAGACCCACGCAATAATCCATGGTTCGGTTCAATCAAACTCAAGTTCGTTTGCCCCCTAAGTGCGGTTCGTTTGGGCAGGTGTGAACTCTGAAATCACATTCTGGTGTGCACCGAAACAACCGGACCGAGAGCTTCTTGAAGAGGTGGTCTTCAGTTACATATGAACTTTGGTGCGGCTCGTTTGTGGTGAGAACGTGTTCTGACCTCGAAACCAACTGCAGTCACATGACACATTGTTTGGGTTAAACATGAGCATGTTACAGTCCTGGAGGATTATTAATGTGCACCTCCTCCTGTACTGCCTTAATATGCACATTCAGCACATCCAATGCATCAAAACATTGTTTTCTAGTTGGAGCCGCGCCTCGTTTTCAAACTGTATGGTTTGACTAAAATGAACAATGACAGCAATATAGTCCACGATGAGCAGCGCTAAAATCAACCTGCGTAGTTGTCCCTCCATTGTGACATTAGAAAGTGTCACATTTATCTTGCAAGTGGACTCTTCTTCAACGTTTTGCTTACTTCCAGGATTTTTCCCGCATGGAAATTCTGACCAATCAAGAGCCGCTTTCTTGTGCAAGGTATTTTATCTGGTCCACTTGTAGATGCTGCCGTGAGAACACGAACCAGCTCTAGACAGTTATGCAACTTTTTCACAAAATTAGTCCCTGATTAGGACCAAAGCAAGACAACTCTAGGTCTGACAGCACCCATAAAATGTAGTTGCACACTGTTCTTCTGATGTCTAGACAGACACTGTTTTGCACCAACACTGTCTGATCATGTGAGGTTATTAAAAATGTTCTAATTCCACCCTGTCTCCATGTGCATGCATGCACCACTTGCCTGCAGCCACAAAGTCACCCAGAGAACCCTTACTTCTTCTGTACAACGTGTACTTGACTGCCAGTTATACCCCACTCCTTGGTTCACAAAACTGTCACCCCAGGAGTCTTCACTTCTGAGCTAAATAGAAGATAGTCTGCAACAGTTCAACATGCTAAATGTATTCACTAGGAGTCTCCCGAATCCTGTATTTTTTTTTTTTTTTTTTGCAAAATATGTGTTTATCTACAATATATAAACACGATACCTCTGTAAATGTAGACTAAGTTACAACATTTAAGTACTGTATGTCTGCACTCTCCTCCACTCAGGTCATGGCAAAGTGTTATGAGTTAGCCCACCAATTTCTGCTGATCCTCCTGGTTTCAAAGTCTTACACTGTTGCTAAAGAAGCTGTGTGAACCTGCATGTGTGACAGAGAACACAAACATATCAGTGTATATGGCTGAAATTGGCAAAATAGTTTAGTATTAGTGAAACAATACAAGAGGAAATAACACTAGATACAACACGCACAGGAATATATCACACAGCCTAAGCCTGAGTATTAAAATATTGGTGTGTCATACATGCGGCACTGCATTCATTTTTATTGGACTACCCTGCGTGTTGTTATAGTCCAGTGTGATGTATTGGGGGTTCTGGTAGACTAATGGAGTGTATGGGTGACTCTGAGTAAACATCCTGCAGATGATAAAGCTCCTGCATCCAGCAGTGATCTATTCCTGGATAGGAACACATTCTGTTTCTACTGGGACAATGCACACGCACATTTACAAACACACACACATTTACCAACACACACACAGCTATTCCTGGACACACAGCCAGACAGAGGGGTTGGCCGTGTCTGGCTGGCACTACCAGCAACACAGCTGACACTGCAGGTTGTCCGTGCGTGTGTGTTTGTGTGTGTATGTCCATGTTTGTGAGGACCAGTTTGAGTTTTAGGCCTTGAGTAGGAGGGAACATGATATCTTTTGTTTTAATTATTGCGAGCAGCGCAGGATTTCCAGATGGCTTACCATAATATGTTGTACAGTGTCCTGTAGTAATTTGTCTGTAGGTCTATTGATCTGTTGTGGCAGGAAGGTTATTTGGACTGGATTCAGACAGCCTTTCTAGCATGAACAAAATATAGTTCAAGAGCAGCTTTCAACCAACAGCAGCACTTACAAAGTGCTTAGTTTTGTCATGAGTGACAACTCTTTCCTGTCATTATACTGGTGACTAAAGCAGCCTACATTCTTAACGATGCTGTTTTCATACTTTCATATTGTTTCACTGGCGAAATGTCACATGGTGCCGTCAAGATGTGAATTACAATGTTGCAATCTTGGGCATTATGAAAGTCTTTTGCACATCAATGGAAATAAGTCTAACTATAATGCTGTGGTTTTATTGGCTGAATTACAAATGCATAACTTTAGAAAATCACATCACATCACAGGGATGGGAATTGGTAAGATTTCAACATATGCCATTATCGATTCTGCTTATCAGTCCAAGTCTTTATCACATCCCTGGTTCTTTCCTGACAAATTTTCTGTGTGAAAAAATACGTAGACTTACACAGGTTTTCGGCATGGACGCAACTGTTTTATTATCTGAGTCTGAACACAGTGCAGGTGAAATGACATCATTGTTTTCCAATGCACAACGGTTAGAATAACTATCAGCATCAATAAAAGGAACTGATATGTTTGGAGGCATACATTCCAATGAATCAGATCATTTGGAACCGGTTCTCAAGTAAAATTGGTTCTCAATTCCCATCCCTATCACATTAAGAAAAAAAGTAAATCTTGCATAAGGATCATGATGCAATAGTTCTCCTGAGGGAAATCAGATTCCTTCATAAGGTTCTTTGAGGCTTTGAGGTTTTAGGATTAAGGTTAGAATTAGGTTATGGTTAAAGCAAGGGTTAGGGGCGAGGAAATACAATTAATCAGTGAGAGGCCTCACAAATATAGTACAAAAGTGTACTTGTGTTATGTGTGCGTGTATTTGAGTTTTTGCTTCTTTGTTATATAGCACTTACAGTAACTCCATGGCCAGGGGTGCATTGTCCTAGATAGTGAAGGTGTGTGCAGTCGAAGATGCATAGCTCAGTGAAAAGTAAAAATGGAGCACTGGTTTCTGGGGGAAGGTAATTTAAATTTTAATGAAGACAGAAACTTAACACTCTAATGAGCAATAGCTCCATGCAGTTGCATGTGCAACCCATCTTTTCAATACTCAGCCCAGTCACAGATTTAGCACACCGGTTTCCAGCGCAAGAAAAGTACCACAGTTTTAATGAACCTGGACTTACAGAGGAGGGTTTTAAAAGTAAGTTAAAATGGAAATAGTAATGTGAATGTAAATATTGCATGCTTTTTACTTGTGCCCAAATCTAGTTTGAGTGAACGTTGGTAGCTGTTGCCTGTATTTTGAAAAAAGCAACGAGCTCCTCTTATCAGTAAAGTTGCTGTATGGACTCTGAAAAATATAAAAAAAAATCATTGGAAAATATATCCCGGAGCTCAATGGTACTATGGTGGATAAATGCTTTTTTAAATGAAAATCAGATAGAGATTATTAGTTTTGGGGCACACGGGCTTATTTTGGAGGGAAGATGTGATTTTGGTGGTGGGAAAGTTCAAATAAACATTCATCTCGGGCTATTATTTGGTGTCAGTGGAGCAGCACAAAGGATTATCTCATTATTTTTCTAAGAGACAGCATTAAGAGGAAGCATTAAGGTATGCAAATAACAAGGTTGTTGATATTACAAAATAAATGGGGTGTCCCTGTGGCTCAGGGGTTAAAATGTCAACCATGAACCACAACATCCTCTGTTTGAGTCCAGCTGGAGACCTTTATTGCATCTCTCGCTCTCCGTTATTTCATGTCATCTCTCTGTTGGTGCTGTCTCACAGAGGCATAAAAACAATAATGACAAACTGAATAAACAAACAAAGGGCACAGCAAAAATATTGCATGTGTGAAAATGCCTGTTTGTATAATCTCAAATATGACTACTTCAGTTCCCCAAAAATTGGGGGATTATAGGGCTACAATTCCTAGACTGATTATTTGATGTAAAAGTAAACACCCTCAAATTAATGGTGAAGCTTTGCACTTTAACCTCAAAGTCATTGTTTAATTTCAAATTTAATGTCCTGAGAGAAAAATGACACAAAATGTGTCCCATTGGATAAATATCAACCACTCAGACCTTTGTATGAGGGCCTGAGCATGGCTACATCAGTGAAAACTAGTAACAAGCACAGATAAGATGAAACTAAGGTTAAATACACAAATGTCTGTTGACAGGAGGGTCAACAGACGTTGTATGAAATCATACAGAAGATTCCTTATTTCAACTTCATGAATCAGCCGTTACTCTTCGATTGCAACACTTTTAAAGTAAGCGACAGATAAAAACAAAAACACAATGTCTGACAAAAGTTCAGCTCAAAACAGCACTTGCAACCAGCTGAAATACCTCTTTCATTGGCTTCACATCCCAAATGTTGCCATACTGCTGCAGTTATAGTTTTCTTGACAGACTGACTCTGCAATGTCTCCTCTCATCACCCAAAAAACACATGAATTTTAGTAAACAAACACAGCATGTGCAGCTCTTCCTCCTCCCACTTCTACTGAATTTAATCTCCTTCATGTTGCTGACACCAGCCTAGGCTCGGCAGTAAATTGCAGACAGTCTATCAGACACTAGTGGCTCTCTGAGGCCATTTATAAACATAATATTATGTTAATCATGTTGTCATGTTGCTTATTATTAATCCAATATGAGTTGGATTTAGCGCTGCGGTGCCATCAGCACAGGTTGCTAATGTAGGCTTCTTTTTAATTTGCCAGAGCTTGCCATAATGACAAATGCCAGTTCAGCCGGTTTGCATAAAATCAAACTGGTTTAAGCTCGTACATTGGACTGGCAAAACCAGAAACTGACCAAACTCTACCATCCAGGCATTATCTCATTCCCCATCTCAGCTGTCATACTCATACAACTGTAGTTCTAGAAACTACTATTACTAACAAAAGAATGTTAATAGCAGAAACACTGGGTAACCTTTCGGCGTAAAGGACTGTGGTGTTTATTACAATGTCAAGAATATCTGCTGCCTTGCGTTCGACACACAGCTCAGCTCGCTCACAGGAGCAGCACTTCGAGTAGGTCTTTGCCATTTGGGGCATAGCAGCCGTCAGTGTTGATAGGCTATTAATCGTGACATGTAACTAATCAGGCAGTGCTGTGGACAGGACATTGAGCGAGGCTACAGAGTGGCAACTGCAGACAGAGACAGGCAGCAGCGTCAGAGCCAAAATGGTGCATCTTTCAGTTAATTTATTTGATCCAAAAACAAAAGTGCAGATGATAGCACAGCAGGCATCACATGACTTGCACTTAGGCAGTTATTGTCACAGCCCTGGATGACACCAACAGAACAGGGACTTTCAGAAATAACTCTAAATTTCTTCAATCATTGTAAGAAACATTAACTTAACTCAGGGATACTTAACTTGCTTTGCCTGGAGGGCACTTTTACAAAATGCCAGGAGGCCAGGGGCCTTTTAATAAACAAGCATAAATAAATCATTAGCCCAGACCTCTGTTGGGGGGCCTGGGAATCCTCCATTGGCACTTTTTTTGTAATCTATTTTAAAACTTTTTGGCATTTTGGCACCTTATTCACATTTAAAGTACAAAAAAAAATCTCAGTGTGAATCCATTTAAAATTAATTGTGAATAAGAAAATGGTCAGCGGGCCACCTGACACCCTTTTGTGCAGGTTGAGTATCTCTCATGCAGCTTCCATGTTGACTGAAAAAGATACTGGCAGAAGAGATGTGTCACCAACTTGAGTGCAAAATCAATGTAAAACGAAATGGCAAGGTACTTCCAATATCAGGCTATCAGGGTCATACTACATACAATTTTCAGTCTATGTGCTGCTGCGTGTATTCCTGGCCATGAAATTTTGTATTCCTGACCTTACCAGTCCCTTTGGTGTTTTTGTACTCAGGGTGAATGGTGCGCAGGTGGGAGAAGAAATACAGCAAGACAGATATTTCATGTACATTGCACTGCTAGTAGGAGGCATTGCCATGTACATGGTTGATAATACTGTCAGTATAGCTACAAAATAATGCAAAATGGCTGGACATTTAGAATATCCACAAATATTATTTTATCTATGGCAACATATTTGTAACACCACATGTTTGCATGTTGCCACTCTGAACCTTCTCAACAACAGTATTATTTTAATACTGGTCCGCACCCTGCTTTTGAATTAGTGTCACTGTGACTGGCACAAATGGCTAAGGGTATTATCACTATAGATAAAGAGGTAAAGACAGAGGAAGGAGAGGAGAGGTGAGGAGGTGCTGTGAGGTCACGTAGACAGATTGTCAGATAGTCCTCCAGGGCATCTAGGGACACTCGTGTCTTAAGTCTGTAATACCACTTAAGTCCAGCCATGGTTCTCCAGCTTTCATGGGTATCAGGACCGCGTGACTGTGGACTGCAACCTCAAGAGCAAGACTCTGTTCTCACATTCAGTTGAAGCATCCCCTCTGTTCACTTGCAAAGGTGGAAAGAGAACCAGGACATCCTAGATGCAAGATTACTTTTCATTTAATTTCATATTTTGAAGACTACTGTAAGTTACGCCTACTGAGTTGCTCCAGGGAAAGGTTTGCAAATGTGGCATCCTCACTGCGACTATTCTAAAAGACTATACACTGCAAACCGGTTCATCTCCATTTCAGTAATGACCATGCCTTATAAAGCAACTTAAACTGAATGTCCTCCTCACTGTGCCATAACAGAAAAACTGCATTAAAGGCTTCTCTGTAATTACTGCCTTTCTAAAAGTAGTTGAGGAACATCTGGTGGCTTCAGAATGTACCCAAAAAAGTACAAATACTGTACATAAAACTACTCAACTGCACATAAGGTACATCCAAACACGCCAGCCCTTGGTATCACTTAACAGCAGCAGTTCACGCATTCGTCTTAAGTTAGGTACTTATTACAAAGTAATTATTTCACTTACATATCACAAAAATATCATATGGTGTGTTTTCAATTTGATTTAATTAAATTCTAATGAAAAAAGGAAAGAAATAAAACCATACAGAAGGAGAGCATTTCAGGGAAATATACATTCTAAACTTCCTCGAATTAAATTTCCTAAAGCCTCCTTGAGCATGTTATCCTTTTCATCACAAGATTTCATAAACTATATTATACCAGTTCTCTATTAATGGGGTGTCTGGCTTAAACCATGTCTTTGTAACTGCTTTTCTAACAGCTACACTCAGTATTCTAAATAAGTATTTTGTTTTAATATTTGTAGATTTTGAAAGCAGAAGCCCAAAAATGAGTTTGTCCCACTTTAAAGTTATTTTGTCCCAGATGTAGTCACTAATTCTGCAGCCAGCTCTGCTTTAATGCTCCAAATTATTAACAACCGAAGACGTGTGGACAGATAGACGGAGGGAGGAAAAGGAGACAAGTATTGGAGTGGAAGGAATAATTGAGAGACGTTGCATTAACATGTCAAATGTGCAGAGGAGAGTGCTATTCATTCTGACACATAAGTGAATCTGGCAAAACTATGTTTTACTGTAGATGATGGTAAAAGGATAAAAAAAAGAGTAAGTGAGGAATAGAGCACTAATGTGGGGAGTTTTTAGCAGGTCATATTCTTAATTTAATATTGTTATAACAGGCAGGATTTCTGAATAAAAATGGCGAGCAGTGAAGGATTAGAAATTTAGGCCCTAAATAAAGAAAGTGAGTTAACATTAGAAAGTCTGCAATGATTCAAAACAGGAGAAGCTCTAACCATATTTCAAGACAAGTGATTACATTATCTTTGTAAATGTTGTATTTTTCATTGCCAATCATTTATTCATGCATAAGTCAACTGCTTTTTTCTGTAAACTGTCTGAAATGATCAATGGCCCTGCTTTACATTCCTGCAGTTTGTGTTATTCATTTTCTCTGTCTCGTCACCCTTTCTCTCCCTCTAATTTTGAAGGGTCTCAATTAGACATTTTAAACATTAACTTTGGGCTGATGGCATGTGTGGATTGTCATCGAGAAAGGATGAGAGGGGATTTTATCAGGATGACTCCCACACCTGGGCGAGATCAGAATGTTAAACAGATTCAATCAAAGAATCAAATTAACTTTTCCAGAACAGATTGCCTGACAATTTAAAACAAGTGAAATTGTCCAACGTGCAACAACGTGCCCATTTTTAGCCCAAATGAATAAATGGCTTCCATTAAAAAACTGGATCCAACAACCAAGGAGGGGGAAGTCGTAATGCCTCAGAAAATAATTATTATAGTAGCCCATACAAATTTATAGCAGGTTATTAACCGTGGACTCTGCGATTCTGGAGAAAGATTGTTGATATTTGAACTCAGCACCCAAACAAACACATCCTTCCCGTCAATGCTGCTGTAGAAGCTCTGTTTTACTTTTCATTTTTTTTCCCACTGCCTTTCTCTGTGTACATCCATGACCTCTCGCCTGGCCTTCAAGCCTACAGTATCACCTCTATGCAAAACATGTTGCTGCGAGCACGGACACCAGAGCTAACGTTAGCTATGACACTCCTTGTACAGGCAAACGGTGTAGCCAGCCCACAGAAGACCAGATGACGGGGTTTAGAGCCAAAATAAGTAAGTCTACGTCTGACAAATTAACAAACTCTCTGGCAAAATGGATTGCAGTGGAATGTAGACAACTCTCGGTGGTACAGGATAAGGGGCTGGGAAAGGTGCTACAAATAGCACCGTCCGACCTAGTTTGATAAAAATGTGATTAATTGCGATTAATAGTTACAAAGCCTCTAATTAATTAGATCAACTTTTTTGTGTCCCACCACTAATATATATTTACCATTCAGTTATTCAGAGCACCACACTCAGATTGCAGAGTGCACTCTGGGCACAGACAGAGCAGCAGAACACCACTGCCTATAAAAGTGAAACTCAATCATACATTAATTCATATCGACGTGGAACGCATAAAATATTTCTTAGAGCAGCGCTTTCATTTTGAAGTTGTCTTTTCCAACCTAATCTAGATTAAACCAGCTGCGTTCCCATGGAAATCGCACACCCCACATTGCAAAGCCTAAAAGTTTGCTTTCACTCACCTCTGCAGCAGTTGCTCCTCTAATGTAATCCATCAACCTGATCAGCTCTGACTGACTGATCCTACCACAATTAATTCTCCACTAAACCACTCAAACTCAACAAAATGCTGCTGAGAAAACTAAAACTCATGAAGAGTTCTGCCTGTGCTGTGTTCATGTAACCGCAGAAAACTCTGAATCCAGAGAGGGGACACACGCAAAAAAACCTGAAAGTTTGTTGATCCGACCAACACACTCACAACCCAAGGCTTAAATAATAACACAAAATACATTGTCTGGACTTGACTTAAACTTCTATCGTATCATTCTTATTCTAAGACACATCAAAAAGAGAGTGTCATATCAGACATAGTGAAAGCGGGAGTTAAGGATATGAGTGCTACAATAGATGTGGTAAAGATGGTAAAGTTGTGGTAAAGAGCTATACTATAGCAGCATATGACACAAAGATGAATCTGAATGTTTCTGTCTTTACAAAAAACTTCATTTCATTTCATTTTTCCATTAGAGGAGATGGAATCTGCTGTCTCCTTAAAGTGCTCCAGATGTAAAAATGAAGACATAAAGACATTTTGTTGATACCAATAATTCTGTCTGAGAAGGTTTTGAGGATAAGGAGGAAAATATGTGAGCTGCTACTTTCATTCAAAAGGTGCACAGACCTTTGTATGGAGAAGTCAATTGTTAGTTTTGACATTCTTTTTACAGTAATAGCTCAAAGCTTTGTGCAGCTTTGTCTGTTCGGACACTTAATCACTTCAGCTCAAAGCTGTATTGACACAGTCATTATCTCTCAATCAATAAGATCAATGCAGAGAGGAAGAGGTAGAGCATAGGAGCACATTTTCTACTGTAACACTGTTGTGCTTTTTGTGCTGAATTTTAATAAAGATCCCATCCAGTCAAAAATGTTCTGATGTTTGTGTCTCCTGAAATGTCTGACCTTGACCATACTGACTTGTATCTGTGCAAAGTTTTTTACTAGAGAGGTGTACAGGTGGTTTCACATTCCTCTATTTTAGGGATGATGTCTGTGCATTTCTGAGAATAAAACGTACCCCATGTAATCACTGTCTAATACAGGGAACACATATCGACATTAGAACAGACTTCGACACAATATCTGCAAAGAAACCTGTCTCTGCCAATTAGCCTACAAGCTAACAAACAACGTAAACAAATGAAAGATGCTAACGACGGTACCATTCTGATCTGCCTCCTCATCTGAGTGAGGCTAACGTATCGCTGAATTTCCCAGAACGTTAGCTATCTGAATGCTCACTGCTCTCTCACCAGTCAACTTTTTTTCCCCCACTTTATGTGGGAAAACCATGTTGAACAAAATATTGCTAATAGCATCGTATTTTTACATACATTCATATTGAAAACGTGTCTGGAGGGGGACTTTAAATTCTGACATTCATATTTAAACCAAACACTGTATAAATTAAGATGCAGTTGTGGTTGGATTTAATAAATTTTCTAAAATTATAAAACAGTCACAGACTACAAATGTGTCCACAGAAGGACTTGATTTAATTCTCTACAAGCTCCTTCATGTTTCCGCCGTATTGAAATGCGTCTTTGAAGTGGACTGCGGCAATGCATCACCAAATTACAATGCTTGCCGAGAGTGACGTCCACTTTCACACACAAACAGACACAGATTTTTCAATTTCATCCTTTTGCAATTCCAACCACCCATTTTAACAAGGACACAGAGTGTCAGTCAGATTTTCACGAACACAAACACACACACAGATGCTACATCTAAACCACCTATCATTCTTACAAGTAGTGACACTCGAAGGCGAGAAGGGCCTCCATCTAACAGGATTACTTCTGAATAATTGCAAAACCATTTCCAGACTAATGACAAGAAAATGTATACCCGAGACACAAAGCAGACAATAAATGTAGTAGAAACCAAACACTCAGAGAGAAGCGTGAACGTAAGAGAAGAAGATAATTGACAGCTTTCGTAAGAGAAAGCGAGAGGATTCGGGGGGTCGGTAAGAGGGAGGGATGAGTTAGAAAAATAACCATCTTGACGTTGAGTCTTTGTCCTTTTCCAGACAAACACGACAACTGAGGGTAGTACTCAAATCTTGCAAAAGGGGTGCATTTGACATTGCAAGATAAGTGTTTGTGATAAGCATAGTGGAGGCTTAGTAGTCTAGACATGTAACACTGGGTTTGAAATTTTGGCTGGACCTCTCTCCATTCCAATACTCATGCCTCTCCACACTTTGATACATCTGAGGGATAAAAGCTAAACAAAAAAAAACAAAAAAATAAACTAAAAGTAAAATATGTAGAATATCAAGTTGAAAACATAAGGGCATTTCATCATCATCATCAACTCTTGAGCAAGAACAGAAAAATGTTGTCATGCAGTGCTGATGAGCATACACTGTCCAGCAATTAGGAATTCATTATTCATTGATTCAAGTCAGAGGCAAATTAGCTGACCTCAAATGTCATGGGGTTTATTCAAAGAAATAGCTCAATGTACAATAATAATTAACTCACTGCTGTCAATTCTCAAGATACTAATGTTATATTATTTAAAGGCTACGTTTACACAGCACCAAGTGGTTTCACAACACTTTCTTGATGTCAAAACTATGAACAGGGTTGTATAAAGCATTGTTCCAGAGTGCTCCGGCAGCACTTTTACACAAATTTATAAAGGCATAGGAAGAAAAGTTGAGCTTTGGACGCTACATACCATTTTGCAATGGTATGTAGCGATGTAGCGTACCAGTGCCATGGCTAAGGCCAGCTAGACAATGAGATCATACATGTGAGATCAAAAACAAGCCTAGACAATTAGTTGATTAATATGCACACACTTTCAACTGGACAGGGGTGTGAATTACTTAAGGTTAAAGTAGATTGCCCTGGGTGTTTTAATCCCTGATAATGACAGATATCCTTTACGTCATTGTTAAAAAGAATTCAGCCAATGATGGAGAATATTTGGTTAACGTGACCTCTCCATAGCACATAGGCAGTGGTAGCCTGCTGAGGAACAGTAAGGATGATTCTTTGTCTTATTTTTCTAGAATATTCAACCTGAATGATGAGCAGAGTAAAACAGAGCATCTGCGAGTTCTACAACAGAAAGACATTCATCACAGAAATACTAAATGTGACAACCCACCCCAACTTCTCAGAAACAAAGTTGTTCAGGGTGAAGAAACAAAGGCAGACAAAGGGGAGAAGAAAGGAATTTGGGAAGAAGGAGGTGAAATAAGGAGAGTGAGTGAAGGATTATTTCTTTTTGTCTCCCAGGCTGTTTCGGGTCTGCCTGACTCATTCTTCCAGGAAGTGGAATCAAATCAGGAATCATTCGGTTGTCCAATAATGTATTTTACCCTTATCTTGTGTTAGAGCGGAGAGAGAAAACACACGGCCAGAAAAGGCAAAGAGACAGAGAGGTGAGAAACCACAGAGGTCATACACACAATAAAACTGAGACTTCTTGTTTCCAAAGATATAATCATATTTTATCTTACTTATAAGATGTCCATGATAAATCAAACATATCTTTTTGAGTATTGTAGAGACACCTGAGTTACACATACAGTAAGTGTTTCCCCTACCACAGATAATTCCCTTAACAATCAGGTCATATAATGATGAGGTGCACATGTTATGAAAATTAAGCATCCTGCCCACCGCCCTTGTATTAACCTTAGTCTATTATAAATCCACACAGGTGGTGTTTTCCCCAGAATATTGCATCAAATTTATGACCTGCATTTATATTTCATTAAGTTTTTAATGCAAAACCGTTGATTGCCAGAATAACAGGCTTGTTAACTGGTCCTGTAGTCAATATTATGCAGCACAAATTACCCTGAAAGTGTCTGAAACACAAGTATGGTGAATAAATAGAGAGAAACTTTTCTTTAAAACAACACACACTCCAGATAAACAAGCAGCTCCATTCATCAGGATAATACCTCAGCTGACAAGGGCAACCCCAAAACAGGTTGGAGGCCGATGCAATATACCTCCAGTTTGGCCGGAAGAAAAATATGTGATAAATGATGCTTCATTAAGGAACTTTTATATATACTGTAAGTCAATTAAGGTTATATTAAATAAAAAGCTTTGCCTGCTTATTAATACCCATCGATAAGCCTGTTATGTTTCTGTTAGGCCTGTAAAATCCACGAGCAGACTGCAAAGATTCTGACAGTTTATTTACTCAAAAGCTTTTACAGAAAAAAATTCAAATATTTCCACCTTTTTATTTGGCATTGGATCAAAAGAGAAAGCAATTACTGCCCCATATCACTCCAATGGGAATACTTATCCGAGAAGTGTGCCGATCTGTTTGTGTGTTTGAGCTTGTGAGCAACTTTTCATCTGCTTGTTTCTCTGTCCTTCTAACTGTCTGAAAGTCAAACATTGGCTGCCCTTCCCCTCCGCTCAGACTTTGTTCTGTCTGTCTTCCCACCACCTGCTGGCCCGCCTGTGTCTCACTCAGTCTGTCAGTCTGCTGTAACATTATGGTAATTGTTGGCCTGTTTTGTGCATACGTGTGCACAGTGTGCACGGTTCAAGTGATACAGCTCTTGTGTGAGTCTGAAACCTTCACACTCATCCAATACTGTCACCGAACAGAATCGCTCTAGGGAGGATTTCTGAAAGCTCAATGTCAATTTCCTCCCTTCCTCCGCTGCTGCCTATCGACATTTAATTTAATACTGCAGGACAACACTGAAATCCCACAGGAAGGAGGAAAATGAAAGACTACAGCACAGATAAAGTTCAACAAATTGCGCTGGAAATTGTTCATGTATTAAATCTGACATTAAAAACAAGCATTGGGCAGCACAAACAATAGGCAGCAATGCTATTGTTTTCAGTTATTACACTTTATGAACAAATAACTGATTTACAGAGAGGGTGTAATGGTTTGCAGATATGACTTTTTTGACTGTTTTATGTGTGATTTTTTTTTTTTTTGACTTCAATTAGGGATATAAACGGTTTACTGTCAATTGGTAAACTGACAAGATTATGTTTGATTGGTTATGCATGTCAGTCTGTGGGTTAATTTTGCTACTCCTTCATTTACTGCACTGCACACCACCTGGGTTGGGTGGGAGCAAGCCAGCGGCACAGCTCATTCAAGAATTACCACTAGTAACACCATCCTGGAACAACAGTGCAGCGGCTCAATTTTAAGCTTCTAACCCCTTTTAGCATTGTTAACAATGCACGAAGTGTCAACAACAAGTGGCTAGTGGTTTAAATATAGTTAACAATTACAGTACAAGGAGGCTGAGACTGGAGGGTGGTCACCATTTTTCTGAAGCTAGGACACTGGGATGGCAATACCAGCAGTTATTGCAAATGAATGCATGGTTTTCCCTGCCTATCAAAGACAAAGGCGAGCCGCCTGGGTGATTTTGGCTGCCGCCTTGGTTAAAGTGAGTGTGTGCATGGGGGGCATTCAGATGTAGCATCTTTTGTGCGCACATTACTTTCCTGTAATGAATGACCTGCTTCTCCCTCCGGTGTTGTGTCAGATCCCGGTTCCCCCCTCGGGCTCTGTCTCTCCTACTGTTTCCCACGGAGCTCTGCCCCATTTGAAAGGCGAAGGAAGTCCATATGTGGAAAGATGTTGCCTCCGAGATGTAGAATGTGCATTATAGAAGAGAAACACGCATTTCAGGACCGCTGACTTGTATCAACAGAACAGACATGTCCTGTGATTTTCAGCCTCCTTTCATATTCAATGGAGGGGGGACAATACCAGACAGTAATATTCTCAGCTGTCAGGATGTCCCTGTTGTAAAGGCTAAATAATCATAGAAGGCTGAAAATCACAGGACACATCTGTTCTGATTATACAAGTCAGCAGTGTAAAGCTCAAGCATGTGGGAGCGTCCTTTCATATTTAATAGAGGGGGGGACCGTATCTAAAAGTACAGCTGTCAAGATGCCCCACCACAGGTGTTTGCCACCTTGGTCTCGAAAAAACCCAGGGAAAACCCTGGAATGACACAGCTAGCTAGCTCCCACCCAGCCTGGGTTGTGCGCAGTGCAAAGCTGCCAAGGCTAAACAGTGGACACCAGAGGCAGGGCAGTGGCACTGTGTTTCTGCATCGTAACGCAGCTATTTTTCTATCAGCAAAGCCAACAGAAAATAAAATGAAAGGAAATACATTCACATCACATAACATGGGTGTAAATGTATTTTTCTGGCAGTATTTTCATTAAGGCTGTCAACCACTGGTTCTCAATGGAGCGTCCGACAAAAACAGAAAGGCCTCTTGTATTTCACTTCATTTTGAATTAACCAGTTAATTACCAGTTAATGGATGTCAGCTATCGAAAGCAAAATTAACAGAAAGTGACATCCCTAACTGCAGTGAATGTGAAATTGGAGGCTGGCTTTCATTTCATTTCAAGCTTAGTCTCCCAATCTGTATACAGAGGCCGTACTGTCTGCAGTGGATCATATATTTAAAGCAGCGTGGCCACTGATGCTTCACATTATTCTGGAGTTTAACCTCCTTTAATTCCTCTTGATTATGCAAAATAAATGTCACCTCAAGGGCCACTGCGAGACTAGACATTAAAGTTTGGGAAGTGAGGGGAAAAGTCACATTAGTAAAGAATTTACCTTTCAGACTAATAAAATGTGCAGCCAA
The DNA here is from genome assembly GCA_035609425.1 of Epinephelus awoara. Lineage (NCBI taxonomy): Eukaryota > Metazoa > Chordata > Actinopteri > Perciformes > Serranidae > Epinephelus > Epinephelus awoara. The sequence continues at coordinate 13,182,957 of CM069306.1, read as the reverse complement.
CTGTTAAGTATCAATCTACCAATGGTCTTACAGGACACAGGAGTGAATGAGAGTTTGAAAGAGATTGATGGGTATATGGGGTAAAATAAGGAGAGAGTGACAGTGATTTTGCAATTACACGTATTACTACCAAAGTATACAAAGTACTCATATTTACTTTATGTAATCAGATTCTCAATTTGAGTAATTTCTGTCTTGTATTTTCTAAATAATTTGACACTATAAAAGAGGAATAGCTCAGCTTCTAAAAGCTAGTGGTCGATGTCAGTGTCGGACAAACTGAATCATTCTTGACTCCATTTATCGTTGTTGGTAAGTGGTTAAGGCTGAATAACACAGAGACTTTGTGCGTCTCCAAGGCCATAACATTTAAAGAGAGGAAGGCAGAAAAAGAGAACAATATTTAAGTAATTACAAGCTATTTATCTGAAAGCTGTCACCTCCTTTCACCTAAGCATTAGAGGAAACAGGCTCCATTAATATCCCTTGTTGACCAGATACTCTGAGGAAAAACTGACTGATACTGTTCAGTGAAATGACTGTGATCAAGGTAATCACAGCAGCTTCCTTTTAATTCTCCACAACAACTCCCATGTCCAAATAGCCCATTAACAGTTTGAAATAAAATGATGCCATTATCGGTGAAAGAAAGGATGCTCTGCGGGGTTGGGTTTTTTTCAGCTGTGTTTGTAGAAATAATAGCACTGGTGTGATACTGTTTTTAATTCAGCATCTGCTCAAATTATGACTTGAAAGATGTTTTAGTTTTCTGCCACAGCTGCACCGTAAGCCTGTCTCTCAAACTGTTTTGCATCAGTGAAATGCAGCTTGGTGTTTGAAGCCTAAACAGGGGTGAAGCACGATGAATAGCTAATCAGTTTTTAGACACTTAAGGCAAATGTGCTTCATCTATTAAAAACTCTGATAAGCTTAGACCTTTTCATGGTCTTAGTGGAGGCTATGGATGACTTCCAAATACTCTAAAGTGGTGAACTGGAAGTGTGGAGGGGTCCCAAATGGGTATAATTTAGTCATATATTTAAACATCTGTTGGCCTGGCCTTATCACAGAGCCCAACACGTCAAGTCATGAATGCTGTAAACTAGAGAATTTATATTGGATTCTGCCTGTACCAATATCAATGTAAGAGTTGGGTTTTTTTTAATGTATAAACACATCACATGAACAAACATTTTTGATCCCTTCAATTTGGATTCTTTTTTTTTTTAACATGCCTAATTTTTTGCCACAAAGATCCCCCTTCCAATATATAGACATAATGCATACATCAGCTGATTAATCTTATCACATTTATATTGATGCTGGCAAATTCTAGTCAAGAGATTAAACAAGTTTTAGGTCATTTAAAAACAGTGTTTCCGGTGTTAAATGTTCTTTAATAACTAAATGTAAGGGATCATAATCTACATATGTTTGTGTACTGTGTATATGTAAAAAGAAAAAAAAAAGTTGTTAGGGAGGTATGAATTGTTATTAATGACTTTAACGACAGTGTCAAGCTTTTTCAGTGTGAATGCATCGAATGTCCACGGACGGCTGCAGACCTGTACCGATCACATGCACACGTTTCCAATGCATTGAGTCCGAGAGCGCACATGTGTGTTGTTAACTATTATGATTACTATAACCCGTCAGCAACCACCCCAGCTGAAGCTTTGGTTATTCACTGTTGATTAGTACTGCAGCTCCGGAGCCCAAAAAATGGTATTTAGGACAGCCCTGAAATGTTGGCAGATATATAAATTTCAGATGTTTTTTTTAACTCTCCAATACCGATGGCAGTCATCCTCAAACAATCCACCACTGGCCTGCCTCTACCCTCCACAAAATTATACAGCTCACTGTGGGACACTACCCAAACACTATGAAAAGTCCTATTAACAAGAACTGGGAGACACTAAAAACACTGTAGGAAACTCTCTCTCTGGAAACTAAGATGCTCTAAATAACATCACAGACAACCTAGTTACAGAAATAAATAAAACTTTTCATCACTTACATATAATGTGGGTTATAGCTAGGCCACTTAATCATCTTCAAAAGGAAACTTGAAGGAAAAACTCAAACCCAACTGTGATATTACTGTTCATTGGAACAATTAGTCATACATCACTCTCACCTCGAGTGCAATCGTTATTCATTATCTCAAATGTTATCCAGAGATGTATGCTAGTGAGAGCACTGTAAGTGTTGATGACAGTATAGGGAGTGAGAGGGTGTTAATTGCGATTGTTTGTGTGTGATGCAATCAAGAACTTAGAGTGAACACCAATTTGAAGAACAGAATTATAGAAACATGAGTAAAACAGAAAGCATAGGCAGACACACATATCAGTACTTCTGCATAATATTATCAAAAGAATCACACAGTACACAAATTCAGCTAAACAGCTGTCCAAGCACAGTATGTCAGGATAAAAAAAAAAATCTAAATGACGTTCTGCTCTGTTTGCCTCCAAGATTGTGCTGACAGAGCAACACTGCAGACAGGTAATCATATTCAGGAGGACCTGAGGGCACATAGCAGCATGCTAACACACTTACACTCTCAGTTATATAGACTATCAACTGACTGATTATAGCAGATAATGACTTTGACAGTACCCGCCTAGTTTAGACACATGGCTTAATAGATATTGTCAACATGAAGCGGTTGCTGCATCTCTGTTTTCTCTTTGGTTCTAAATGTTCATCACTATGATCTCCATGCACTGCATGTTCAGGAATTATTTATCAGTCAACACAGAGTTCAAAACTGCAACACCTCTATAAAGAACTGGTCTTAAAGGGGCAGTGGATCAATTTGACGTATTCAAATTCAGTTTACTGATCAACAGGAGCCCAACTCACCTTGCTGGATGCATTGTATGGCTCTTGAGGGAGCCTTCTGATGTTTGAAAAAATAACTCTGAGGATGGCAGGGCTTTTTCCATTAAATGACCAATTCAGAATTTGTGCTTTTAGCGAATTATTTTTATGGATTTAATGTAGCGATACACTGGTTTCAGGGTATACAATAAATGTGTGTTCGACCAAAAATAACCTTTCCATTTTCATTCCTTTAAGGGTCATTCTGACTGATAATAATATAAATTCTGTAATGCAATGACACCGTGAAACAGCGAAGTTTTCTAAGATGGTTATCTTAGAGTGAAAATCGCACAACATTGTAACCCTAGATGCGTCTCTTGTAGAGATGTAAATGAAACCGATACCAAAATTCTGAAAATGTGATGGTACTCGTTTTTCTCTAGAACCATAGGTACTGGTAACGCAATTCTTCTGAACCTAACGAGGCTGCATATACGCCTACAAATGTTCTAGTCCACCACTGAATGCCAAAGGAAGAAGAAGAACGCCTACCAGCTAGGGGTGTAAAGATCCATTAATGTGGATAAATACAGATCGATTAAATGATAAACAATCCAATGTCACCGTTGCAAATTGAAAACATCGATCCATATCGTCATCTTAAGGACACGCTTTTATTTTGAAAGTCTGTGTCACTGTCATACAGCGGCAGGCAGATGGCAAGCAGCCGAGAGAAAGATGATGAGGATGATGTTATTTTCTCAGGAATAAATCAGCAGAGTGGAAATATTTTGGATTTTTGGCGATTTGCACCCCAACTGCCAGCACAGAAGAATAACAACATATGGAAGATGGCGACAAGAACTGCACCTACAGCTCCAACTTGACTCGATTAAAAGGGTATTTACACTCTGCTACAAACACCAGCAGCATTACGAGGCACTGAGCGTCTATTCTGCACTGAGCGCTGCATGTTTGGCGATTTTTTTCTGGTCAGCAAAAGCATGTTTAACTTTAGGTAAAATGCTGCGCTCTTTACTGTCATTTTTTTAACCAGACATCCAATGTGGACGAGTGACAGGACAAATAGCCTACCGCAAAGACAAATTGTGACATCCCCACGAACCCACATCAACTAGTACTTTGCATTCAAGAAAGAATCATCAGGGATCAATAATAAAATTCAAATAAAATACAATTAAAATATTTTTTATTGACAGAGTGTGTCTTTAAGTACATGGGAATTATTGTTTTATCTTTTTTTTTTACCATAGTATCAAATTGGGTATTGAGAATCGTGGAATTTCACTGGTATTTGAATTGACTCCTAAATTTGTGTTATCGCATCATGCCTAGTCTCATAATACTTTGTCTGCATTCCTCTCAGTTAAAAGCCCATTTGTTCTTTCCAAAGATTTTTTTCCAGGAGAGATCAGAAAATGTAAAAAGCTTTCATGAGCTGAGTATAACTTGAGTTAATATTTCAGGACATAAGTTGGCAGCAGGGACCGGTAAAGAGGAGCACTGCTTCAATGAAAATGTTTTAGATCCCTTCTTTTATTGTGTTGGTAAGTAAACAATCAGCTAGGCAATTGGATGGATTAAAACACGACCAACTGGTGGCATTATTTTTGAGGCAAGCAAGTCCATGACCTATACAATATTCATGGAGTGACAGCAGTAAGAGAGAATGACACTGGTTTTAGCTGCAGCCTTGGCAGACACACCACAGAGGCAATCATTAATCATTTACACTTCCCTACCACCACACTGTGCATTAGAGACTTAGTGCACAGGAAGCACACATGACATTAAATGTCTATGCGTGTTTGTGACTGTGTGTGTTTGACTGCTCCAGAAACTCCCACCCACAACCATGTGATGAACACGAAAAGCTGCAAGCATACACACGGAAAGTTACATTCACTCGGGACTTTTCCTGACACACACACACACACACACACACACACACACACACACACACACACACACACACACACACACACACACACACACACACACACACACACAGGGTTTATATACAAAACTGCTGACATTTGGACAAACAAGCAGAGTTCATCACTGCACAGTGTGAGATGTTTTAGACGAAGTGAGAGGTGGCTGACTGGGATCAGTAAAGACAGAAACATAAAAGAGATGTAAATGATCGAGGTTGGAAATGACAGCGAATGCCACAGAGGAAGTCAGAGGCACGAGAAGGGCGAAGATACAGAATCACAGAAAAAGGGTGTGAGGGAGAGAGCCAAACAGATGGAGACAGAAACTGACATTTGACATTTTAAATGTCTTTAATGAGTCACTGACGCTACATGTGACACGGCAGACAGGAGAGGGGAGTAAAAATAACCGAAAACATTGACATAGGAAGCTAAAACACACCATCAATTTGAAAATGTAAAAGCAACACAGTCCTGCAAGAACAAATAGCACTACCCAGTACCAGACATTTTCAAGAGTCAAACCGAGGGATATCCAGAGGGCACAGCAGAGAGCCAACCCAGGCTGATGTGACCAACAAGATCCTGGCTGGCAAAGAGATGCCCAGAAATAGCGGCAGCCTCCGCCTCTCGTGTGCCCAGCCCTGCCTGCTGTGACATTACCTGCCTACCACCACATAATCATGATGAATCGCTCTGGGGCCTGCCACCGACCGCTCACACCGCCAAACAATGAACGGCAATGGCAAACATCACCACACCACGCAGCCTCTCTTCCTTTATCTTCCCTCTTTTCTCTGTCATGATGCTCTCATTTTTTCATTATCTCTGCCTCTCTCTTTCTCTCTAACATCTCGCTGCTCCTCTGTCCTTGGCTTCTGTTCCCTCTACACATCGTCTCTCTCCTAACCCTCCTTTTCTCGCCTGGTCTGATTCTTTTTTTCTATCTATTGTATTTTCTGATGCATCTCTGTCCTCCATCTCTTCTTTCAACTTCAAGGGGGGCAGTCACCAAAGAAAGAAAGCTGGAGGTTCAATACGTCGAAGGACACTGGAGGTGACTTACGCCTGCATGTGACAGACCGAAAAACAATAGTCAAACTGATATTTAAAAATTCTCGTAAGCTCTTGAATAACTCGATGGCAAATGATGTCAGTCTGATGCAATGTGAACCGTCATTATTCTGCTCTGTAGTACATTCAGTAATAAGATACCAGACTTCAGACATCAGTGGTTTTCCAGATGAACTGTAGTTCTGAGGCAGGGAAGCCATTTATGTGAAATTGCATAGTGTTGCCAATATTTTCTTCATGGCATTTGTTTTCGACGTCATCTCTCAGCATAAGAAATTTTGGTGGTGAGGTCGCTACAGGGGTGAATGTGATATATTTGGAGTATTATACTCCCATCGTGTCACGAGAAAGAAGACTGTGGAGGGCATTTTCCGAATTTAATACTAAGCCAGGCCACATTACTCTCAGCAGTTTGTTTTAATCTACCACAGGGATCCGGGTGGGAAAGAAAACACTGTTTATCATCACTTTTCTCCTAAAATCAATACATGACAACGGGGATGAATTACATATTCTGCAAAAACAAAGAGGGTAGCATCACCGCCTCGGATTTTTCCAAATCACACCACTGCTGCAAAATCGCCCTCATTTCTCAAAGACAGTCAAAATAACACAGAACTAAAAGCAGAAAGTCCTCCGAATATAATGATACTACTCGACACAATGCCTGTAAGAGCTGGTAAAATGCGAGATGGAGAATTTATGTCACGATTTCCCGGGCAATTACCAGTGTTTCCCCTTCACTTTGCTCCTCTAGGCTACTGTCTAAATAAAGAAATGATGCTTGAGAGGCAAACGTCACCTTGAGAGGTAAACAGTGTAGCTCTTTAATACTGTATGGCATCTCAGCCTCTTTGTGAGTACCAACGTGAGCAATCTTGCAGTATCGGTCACCCGAGTGGGCAGCAAGAGGGAGGAGAGACAAAGGTCAGGGGGTTAACAAGAGGTGTTAGCTGGCCATCTTCTCCCTGATTTGTCTCATCCCCAAGCATCTGTCAGATCCTTTGTGGAGCTGCCATCTTGGACCACTCCGCTCACAGCTGATCCCTATTACTGGGGAGGACAGCAGCCTTATTACAGAGGCTGAGGAGCTGCTAAGTGAATGTGTACGCCTGTGTGTGTGTGTGTGTGTGTGTGTGTGTGTGTGTGTGTGTGTGTGTGTGTGTGTGTGTGTGTGTGTGTGTGTGTGTGTGTGTGTGTGTGTGTGTGTGCGTTTAATGTGCACGAGGGAAAGAGGGATGTCAGTGCAAAGGCTATGGGGGAAAGGGCAGCTAAAGGAGGGAAGGTATAAAGGAAGCAGGGAGAGAGAACACACACACTAATGTCCAATAAAGGCAAACAGCCATTACATCACTAAGTTGCGAGCCTGGAGCTGCCATAGCTGCTAAAAGAGCACTTCCCTTTCTGATGACAACTCAGAACCATTTTCTGGTCAATTACATTAAATAAAGTATAATGGGAGAGCGGTCACACGGGGAGAGAGAAGAGAGGATTGATGATGTGTTTTAATGCTAATACATCTCAAACCAATACATCAGCAGCGTGATCAGTGCTCTCTTATTCACTTCCATACACTTCCATTCTGGTTATTTCATCTGTGACCCTCTCCTCCCCTCTACTCCTCCTCCCTCTCCACACCACTGCCTCTGGGGCTCTGGCTTTCCTTCACAATAACATCCTGTTTTCTCTCACTAAAGATCTATCGCCTGTGACATGTAATAAAGTGTAATCACAGGTTCAAAACACCACCAATCGGAACTTTAAAAGGTAAAAGGTGATGATATTCAACACGAGCTAACAGGCTTTTAAATGACACATTTATCAATGCAATAGGCTCCAGGTCAACCCATGGCTTTATAAATGTACAACATATTTCAGTGACATAGTCGATGTTGCCAGTGGATTGCATAAATGGAAAATGAAAGCTGTAAAGTTTTTATTGCCTGTAGAGTTGAATTTACTCATCCAATAATCTGGAGGAGAAAAGCACATTTCTGACTATAGTGTTCTGGTGTAAAGTAAATTATTTAGTCTCAGAAGGATATTGAGAGTATGTTGCCATAGCAAGGGGGCTGGGTGTTTCAAGTATTTCCTTGTTTTCAACTATCAAAAGTAATTTCTGCACACCAATCTGATGTGCCAGTGTGGTGGCGCTGTCTTTTCAACTCAGTACAATAAAGTATTGTCTGCTTGTGAAGAAAATTGACTATAATTATGGAGGAAAAGTGCCACAGAGATATGGGGGTGAGCAATCCACACACAAAGCCTTGGCATTTTAATAGAAATTTAACAGTTCAGTCGTGGGTTAATTGTGACAGGTAGACTGATGAGGACGTTCTTGCTTCTTCTTGCCAGGCTTTTTGTTTGGAGGACCGTCATTTCTTTGATCTGACTGCCTTTGACTTTCGAAAAACAATGCATAAAAGTTTATTTAACACGAAGAAGTCATTTCACTGTCTCGCAAAACATACTGCCTCCGTCTAATCAGACAGAACAGACGGTGTTTGAAAAAGAGACAGAAGGAGAAAGAGGAGGGAGAATTGTTTTAATTTATTTTCCTGTATTTACCTTTTCACTTGACAAAGGGTCGGTGTTTGGCCCTCTATTATTCAGTCTATGTATCAATGATGTCCCTAAATCAATAATCTCCCCCTTACGTGGGACTGCAAATGTACACTGATGACACTAGTGTATACACACATGCAAAAACAGCAGTGTTAGCAGCTGTCAAGCAACAACTGCATTGTAAACTAACACACATTGTCTTGATCATTCATTCGAGTCTAAATGTTAACAGGACAGGTCACTTGAATTCAGTGCATCTGCTACAAGCAAAATACAAATAAAACGGTGGCAAAACTTTTTACCCAAAACTAAATCAACAGAGTGCTACATTCCTACTAATTAAAGAAATCCTTGCATCAAAATGAGGTACTTCCTCGCCTAGTTCAGTGGATATCCTATGGATATGTCTCCTCCGTTGTATAATTTTTTACGGATGGTGACAGTGGAGGCTGGCTGTTCGTTTGGGGAGCTCATTTTTTGATATGCAGAAGAGCTTTCTATGAGCAGAGTAAGTATTTCAAATGTCAATATCGCAGCTGATCATGTCATTTAATTGTGGGAAGCCAAAATCATGATCGGGATTACAATTTGATTAACTGTGCAGCCCTCGTTAATGCCATAAAGTACAACTTGGCAAATTTTAGAAGTATACTTAAAATTTGAAACTTTCTCTCTCTAGAGGATCCTTTCCCATATGCTTTCCCACATTATGTGGGGGCAGACCTCGGGTTCTTATACAAACAAACTCTAAAAACTTTGTACAAAAAGCCATTGCATTTTTCATCCAGTAATTCTAAAATATACTGGGGGCCAAAAATGTTGGTAAAAGAATGCTTTAGCACTGTAGAGTGTTATGAAAATGACAATTTTCGGGGCGTCGGTGGCTTAGTGGATAGAGCGGGCACCCCATGTACAAGGCTGTTGCTGCAGCGGCCCAGGTTCGACTGGTTATCAGGGTTGGAAATTCCCAACAACCAAATGCGGGTTAAATATGTACGTGGTGGCTAGATTTGCTTCACTCAACAGCCAAAAAATAACTGAATCCATCGAATGGCTGGTGGATTTTGTCCGCCAGCTACAGTGGCAGGTGGACAAAAAGTTTACTTCCAACCCTGATGTTTATCTTTTCACAACGTTAAGCTAAATTTCTGCCAGTAGCTTGCTAGCATACATTCAGTGCATTAGCTAGCCAACAGCTTAAACAATACAAGATTCGCGAGCTTTGCATCCATTAATGTTCCCACAAGTTGTTGATGCGAAACTCATTTCAACACAATACAAATAATAAGACTTCACTTCAGCCGGGACATACATGATAAAGTAACGCAAATGTCAACATCTCATTTTGCACTAAAACTGTGATTGTGGAAATAAATAATATATTATAAAAAGTGTATGTAATTGCATGGAGTGGAATTTGACCAAGTAGTGAGCGCTAATCCATCAACTGTTGATAATGTCACAGCCGTAGCAAATTTACCTGCAGTCACCAACAATGGTGATCACAGGTGTACAGTATTCAACTCACGTTAATGTCCGAGTAAAGTGTCAATCACTTGTGTTGTGTTGCAAGTGTAATTTCTGTGTATAGTGGTAGCTTTTATCTATTGCATTTTCTGTATAGCTGTATTTGCTTATGATAAATAATATAATAAAATAGTAAATGAGTTTTCAATTTATGTAATTTGTGGGTGGGCGGCAGCCCCAGACCCCCTTAGCAGTTTTGCCCCTCCACAATATTGACTCCATAGCTACAACCTTGGGAGAAATACAATTCACTGACCTCTGAGAATTTCAGATTGCACAAATTCGTGCCTACTTAATAACATTTTAAATGGTCTGGCACCTCCTCAATTGCGTGACTTTGTGCATACTCACTCAGTATTAGATCCTCAAGAATATCCTATATATGAGATTGTACCGTACCATTTCTTCGCATTGCATTCGGGCAATCAGCTCTCTCTGTAAAAGCCACAAATCAGTGAACACCCAGCCTGACAGCATGAGGAGCAGCAGCTCTATCGCTATCAAACCCAACTTAAAAAGTCTGTTAAAAGCTACTTGGCTCTGTACTCACTGACCTTGAATTCTATCTTATTGTCTTCATGACTTGCTTTTATTTGACAGGCATACACTGGTGATTTGCTATTGTGTGTAGCTTTCTATTGCTTGTCTTGTGCTCTCTTTTGTGTGTAACATTATAGTACATTTTAACTCTGTATTGTTTTCTGTTATGCTGTCTCTTTGTATTAACCCGCCAAGGGACTACAGATGCAAATTATCTTAAAATTATAATCTGGCACCATGCATCAAATGGTGACATTTATGTGTTGAATTGTACAAATAAAAAATGAATACAATCATCCAAGTCAACACACCAGTACTTCATATAGGCACTAACAAATCCTCAGACAAGACATAACTGTCAGTGTAAAGACCAAGTTTCTTATTACAAAATAAACACACACACACACACATTGCATATCAATACAATACAGAGCAGTATGAACACTGTGTGCCATCAACTGTAAATAATACCCTCTTCTCAGTCTTTCCTTGACACCTCCCAGGAGGAAATATCACCCAAAAAAAGAATGTCATTGTCGTATATGAGAGAAGGTGCATATCTGTACATTTGAACATTAGAATGCACAAAGGCCCAGCGGAGCACTTGCTGATAAAAAGGATGTTTCATTTTCCTTGTGCGATGACGAATGTCAATCGATTAACAATAATGAGCTTGAAAAACCTGGGTAAGCACCATTATCACAGTGTGCAAAAACAATGCTGAAATTGCAGAAAGATTAATAGGATTTTTTGCTGACAGGGAACAGAGTTGTAATAGCAAACGCTGTGGACCATGAATAAAATAAACAGAAAATGTCATTACACCAGAGTAAGTAAAAATTAAAACTCATCTGTTGTGACATGGACTTGATGGGAAATGTTGCTATGCTGACACAAGACTTGTGGGTGGTAAAATACCGCTCATTCCTTTCGGGACAAACAGAGGGAGAGGTGGAGAGAGAGATAAAGAGAGGTGGAGAGCAGGGGGGTTGCGTATGAGTAGTCAGCACTCAGGTTGAAAGGTCGGATGAGTATATAGCAAGAGCGCGGAGAGGAGGAGGACCAAATGACTCCGAGGGCAGCAACAGACTATACATCAAAAACACTGCAAATGGAAAAAATAAAGGCAAAGCTGGAGAGTAAATTACAAATCGGAAATTGAGGCTCCGTTCTGACACATCCAAATTTATGGATCAGGCAAACATGCAGTAGGTGACTCACAATCACACGACTTGATTCACGGTAATACAGTGTAATTTGCCTCATAAGCCCTATACTCACAGTTCATCTTCTGCGGACACACGCAAAAAATTACACTTTGAAATTAGAAACAAAACTGCGGATAACACAAATGAGGTCATTAAGTCCCTGGGGAACACTTCCTGTTACAATAACTAGTGACACGGAAAAGTCAATATTTGTGCATGTGCAAAACTATAGCAGGTTTTGATCTGCTTAATACAAAGCTGATAAATAAGCAGGAATTTTGGAGATCTAACATATGAGTAAATATACAAGGAGGACACTTCTTTAAAGGAAAACATTGCTGATTTTCAAAGAGTTCTGTGCCATCACAGTATGTGCAGCGTGTGCAGGTGATTGGTGTTTGTATGCCGTGAGCACCCAAACGTCTTCACCTTCAATAAGTGAAACTGACGACACGTTTTGTGTCTAGGGTTGTGATGGTAGGAGATTTTCACGGTACGATAACCATCTCAGAAAATAGCGCAGTTTCACGATATACCAGTATTACAGAATTGATTATTGCAAGTCAAAATGACCCTTAAAGGAATGAAATGAAAATGGAGTGGTTATTTTGGTTGAACACACGTTTTATTACTATTATTAAAACTTGAAACCTTTTTTTTTTTTTTTTTTTTTTTGTAAATGGAAGTTTGTGTACAAAGTCTCCCTTTTCAAAGTAACTAAAATAAATAGCATGCACGATAATGTCAGTACAACATCAGCCAATATTGGCTTTAACATGAATTTGCACAATAATGAATATTACATACATTGAAAAGAATTGTATTTCATGTTTCCATCTGCTGGTGGGCCATCACCATAAGAGTATGCATGCACAATATGATGTTAATTCCATATAGCAATATTTGTATCAGTTATCGGCCAAATAAATTGTTATTTATCAGCATATCGGATATCGGCAAAAATTAAATATTGTAGATAAGCAAATGTACAAGATATTATAACTATCAATTTTAATATCACAGTATACTGTAAGACCAGTATGCCATTGCAACCCTATTGATGTCATCGGACAGACTTTCGTTCACCAGCTGATAGACGGGGAGCTCCGGATGTTCCAACACTGTTCATCTGCACACACTGCCCACGCTGCGATGACACAGAGCTGATTAAAAATTGGCAAAGTTTCCCTTTAAGACCTGACAAATACAGTGTTCAGACTATTTTAATTTGTACCTAGAATTCTGCAACAGCAAAAAGAAATAAAGTCTAGAAAGCTCCTTTTAATGTCTCTTCATATTTAATATATTCAATTTCTGCCAAAAACACGTCATAACGTCCTCACCTGTGCTTTACACAATCAAAGCTGAAGAGCACTGACAAGGTGAGCAGGAAAAAACACGGAACACGCTACATGAAAGAAGAAAGAAGAAGAAGAAAGTGTATTTTGTCCTCAAAAACACTTTTTTTCAAAGGATCGAGAATTTCAGAAAATACAGATAACAAACCAGTTTCTTATTCCCACCGGGGAATTTTAATTAAACAACAAATATCTCCACACAAGAAAATTTCAAAAAGAAATACTGCCCATTTCTTATTACAGTATATAATTATTAATTTTGTAACTTGAAAACTTCTGGCACTTCAGTGTGGATTCATTAAGTATGTCAGGCACATGTTTTTGCACCTGACAAGGCTTTAATAAATGAAAAAGTACTAATTTGCTATTCCATCAAATAGGTCAATTTTCAGGAGAAAATTAAAACAGGACATTAGGAAAAAATTAAATACAATTTCTGACTTGGTTGTCTTAACAGAAAATATAAAAGTATATGTTTGGTTTTTTAAAACTAATCTGTTTATAATATGCCTGTAATAGAAATTTCCATTTCTTTTCATGCAATGTAACATCACATCATAAATGTAATATAAGCCCGAGAGGCATGAAGCACCTAATTAGCAGGTGTCTCAGGTAGGCATATTGGTACCTGATAAGCTACTGAGATGGATTTTACACAAACAATCCATTATACACACAAAAGAGACGCGATATACAAATGTGATAGACACAAAAACACAGATTTGGACACAGCAATGTCACCTCAAAACACAGCTACACTTCATAACCACATCATTTAAATGATTTATAAATGCTACAGCGAAGGAGTGCGGGGAGCGAGGGATGGAGAGCAGACGAGGAAGAGAACAAAGAGGAGACATGAAGGACGATGGCAGAGGTGAGGACATACTCTCTGTCGTGAGGTGAAGCTCGAGAATGGCAGATTTACAAAGGAAGGAGAAGATGAAAATATGAAAGTGATCCGAGAGGAGAAACAGGGGTATTTGCACTGACACACGCAAATCCAAACCCTCATATCTAATGTGCTGCTGCCAGGAGGGGAGAAGAAAAGAGAGACAAAGTCAGTGACACAGACAGAGACAGGTGGGGTGGTAGAGTCCTGGAGGAAGACAGACAGAGAGAAACAGAGATAACACTTCTGACTGATGACTCGTGAAAATTAAAACCTTTCTTCTTGAGGACATGCTTTCATTTTCCCTCCCTGCTGTGATTCCTTTCTTCCTGAGCAGCGATTGTAGCTTCAGGTACACCAGGTGCAGGCGTCTGTGTATGCATGCGGACGTGACTGAAGGTGTGAGCAAAACCACACAGACTTGCTTTCTTGTCTGTTTTTCACACTCACACACACACACACACACACACACACACATGCAGACAGACACACAGTTCAGTCTCCTCGCAAGATATTCTTTTGTTGTGATTTGTTTTTCAGTCACACACTGAGTTGCCTTGTAGGCAAAGTATTAGAAAACTTAAAAGAATTCCCTTTGGCATGACTTGCCGTAGCACCTGTGATGTTACACTATGTAGTTTCACTTTGTAGCCTACCTCTCCAATATTCACGCAAACCTGTGGTTGTAAAACATCTCCAGAATCATATCTCATGATGGAAAATACATGGCTCTTTCATGATTACCACTGGAGGGAATCAGAAGAAGCAATAAAAAAAAAAATCAAATATAAAGCCATTTCAAAGCGTATAGCAAGGCTTTGGACTGACTATACAAGAAACCCACACAGGATAACTTGAAAGGGAGATGAAGGAGATGACTCAATCCATGTGTGAGTGGGTGCGCGTGTGTATCTGTGCGTGTTTCTTATATTTGGCTAGAAATGAGCACACACTACAGTGTTAACACATTTTATTAGGTGTACAAATACACAGCAGGCTAATAAGTTTGTATTGGAATTATAATTAAAACAGTGTGCAGTGGTGCATGTCTTCATAACTTCAGGCTTTATCATGAGTCACAACAGACCCTGGTCTGTTGTTTAATAAAGGATTGCTAGGCTTGTGTACATAGAGACTATAAGATAACGCTTCAATGACACCAGCTCATGGGACACAGCAGAGGCACAGCGCCTCAGTCTAGTCACAACTTGCTACTGAACGTTGCTCTGTTCAGCCCAACTCTGACTGAGGACATGCCATTTTCAAAATTGGTAGTTTTGTATACTAAACGAACATCTCAAAAGAAGAAGATTTCACAAACAAAAAACCTCCATAGAGTTCCAGAGGCACTCAACCTCCTTCTTATTTGACCTTGGATCTGCTCTTGCTGCCAACACTAAGGCTATTTTCCAGTGTTTTAACTGTAATGTCAGTGAGAGCAATTGAGCTAAATTTAAACAAAAGAATCATTTGGCCTCATCGGAAAAGTGTTGTAAGACATTACTTCAGAGACAAAGATATTTTAAAGAAGAAATTATAAAATTATACATCGGGTGACCACATTCATATATTTAATAAAGAAAATCAATGGAGGCCACTTATTTATCTTCAGAATCCATTTTTCATAGCTTGTTTTGTGTTTCTTTGGGCCACAAGCACAAAACCCACGGCTAGCAATCAACTGTCAATCATCGGGGCTTTTGCAAAGGCAGTAGACCTGTAGATCTGTGTTATCCTCATTCCATACATCAAAGCTGATACATATGCTGTTGAGTATAAATGATCTCTCTGCAAAATAGCACTTACTGCCTTTATGTTGTGGCCACTTATGGGTATTGCAACATATGCATCTTCAGTCCTTATATATTTGGATCTATGTGCCTCTCTCTCTTCAGCCTTTATTCTTCATTAATAATAATAAAAATGTTGTTTATATAGCATCATAAAATCAAGTACGATTTCAAAAGAGTTGCAGCAGCATGGAGCATGGTTCACCCTACTCTCTAGGGCTGACCCAAAAAATTTGAAGCTTCGAAGATTCGTCCGATGGCACGGGATTCGATTTTGGAAAAAATTTAAATGGAAGCTTCTGCGCTTTTTTTTTTTTTTTTCCATTTTTTGGGGGGAGGCCTTAAACCCAACACTAACCCCCACCAGTCTGATTCTGACAACGAGTGCACTCAGAGCTGGCAGACATGTCCAAGAGGTCATCAGATGTGTGGTTGCACTTTAAAATATGCCCCGACAACCCCCAGAAAGTAGAGTGCCAGATTTGCCAAAAGCAACTGGCATATTACAACTCGACAACAAATTCGGGAAATCACTTGAAAAACATAAGTAGTAACTAGTAGGCCTAATATGCATTTTCCAGTTCCACCGGTCCGCTCTGAGTCTGGTGTCAGAGACACTTCTGATGTTCTGAGTTGCGCATCTGTTTGATTGTGCTGCAGTGTGCGCCGAGGGTTTTAATTTAGTGTTCAATCAGTAGGAAAAAAAAATATCGCTATCAGGAAAGTCAGAGCTAATTATTAAAGGCTAAAGTGAACAGATACGCTTTTAGATTTCTTTTAAAAATATTTAGCGATCTAGCCTCCCTGATATCTATTCGTAGTGCGTAATTGACAATATACTTAAATGATATTTTTGATGTTTTTTGGGCGATTATTTCATATATCATTGTTTGTCTTAAGCAATATCATCAGCAGGGGAATTTCAATATCACCCAACCCTACTTACAACTGAGTATACACTAGACAACACACTGAACAAATGGTCACTAATGACTAGAAGTCTGGCAGTAGATGACCTCGCAAATCCTGCAAGAAAGCCTTCGTTCTCATGGGTGGGTGGGTGGCAACTAGAAGGAATTGCACTGAAAAGGCCAAAAAAAAGAGGAAAAATGCACAGCGTCTGGCAGACCTGGCAAGGAGGACTGTTTAGTCTAGATAAAGAACTGAGCTGAGTGAACTTTGGAAAACAAAGCAGACCTCAGGTGAGGTAATGTATTTGTTGTTGGTGGTGGTGTTTTTTTACCAGTATGATTTCCTCAACAACACACAAGTGACATCATCAGTTGCCAATATCAGTTCCAAATAAACATTTCTAAACAATCTTTATGTTAACGACTGGAGGTCCAGACTAGAACAGACCAGGTCCAAGTTGTTCTGGTCATACATCAGGCCCAAATCATTTTCATAATCAGCTCAACACTTCTGATGCATCCCTTGACCCATGCACTCAATCTTCCGTTACAGGAAATTCTGTCTCTGTCTAATTCTTTCTGTTCCATTATTTGTGTTTCTATCTCTCCTTATGCCTCATACATCTGTGTTCCTAAAGGACATAGTGGGAAATGATGAACAAATCAAAAAATAAAAATAAGTAAAACCGGAAATGATAAAAATTCTTACAGAGAATCCACTTGCACATCAGTTTCTCAAATCATGTTTTTCCTTTTTTGCCTATTTCTGCTCTTTCCTTTCCCATTACTGTTTCTGCTCTCTCACTCTGTCTGTCTCCTCAACAGCACCACCTCAGTCATTTTACTGACAACCTGCCACCTGGCGAAGGGAAAAAGTATGTTTGTGTCTTTATTAAGAAATAAAAAAGTGTTTACTCAGATAGTTTTGAAGTACAGCAGTGTCCAAGTGTGCAAATGTGTGTCCACCATGCATCAGCGAGAGAACAGGGCAGTGTGTGTGTGTGTGTGTGTGTGAGAGGGTGTCTCTCAGAAGTCAGCACTGCATGCAATGTTTATCCACCACATATTGAGCAGTGCTGACCAGAGAGCCCCACCGGGGCCATTGGACCAGCTGGTGTGATACTGGTGTACAAACAACCCCACACAAACGCCCCTCTCTCTCATACACACAACAAACACACTCATTCTCTTCTTACCACACATACATCATCCTATGGCAGCCCTTCCATTTTGCTCCTCTCCTCCACCTTACGCCTCATCAGACATATTATAATTAGCCGTGCTGAGTAATTAACATCCAAATTAGGACATTAATTTGCATATCTGCCCTCATTTGCATATACTTCCAGCAACACACATACCTGACATTCCTCCACACGCTTATAAATCCCAGTACAAAACACAAGGGTACTCAGTCTTTTTCAAGGCAATTGCCTGCCATCACAACTCATGCACACACCTTTTTATATTTGGCAAACATGTATTTTTTTTCTCCTTTGTGAGGCATTAGAGAACAAAAACTGGTGATAGCAAAGGAGAGAGAAGGCTTGAGGCGGAAGGAGGCTGAGAAAAGGTACAAGGGGAGTAAAAGAAAGAGAGATTCTGGACAAGCTAGCAAAGGGAGGGAATATAAATGGGACTGAGGAGGGGGCTGGTAATAGAGGTACCCAGGATAGAGTGAGAATGTGACACACTCCAGATGAGAAAAGGCAAAGTAAGACAGAAAGAAGACTGCCTCACCATTTATACAACTCACTTAAGCCCATAAAACTTTGGAATTGAATCCAGGGCGGTGGAGAGAGAAGGAGCAGCAGCTCTGGAAATCAGAATGAAGGTTGCTCGAGCTTGGAAAAATAAGTGAGAAGAGGAGTGACGAAACACTTCTCTCTCTCTCTGTGACATTTGCCCTCTGAATGGCATCAGCCCAACAGAGCGAGGCAACAAAAAGCGAGAGAGTCGGAGGAGGAGAGAGTGAGAGAAAAAAGGGTGGAAAAACACAAGTAAGAAAGCCGAGGAAAGAAAGAGAATAGAAAGGGCATGAATGACAGTAAAGAGGAAAAGAGCGACAGGACAGGCAGAGCAGTTCCCGCCAGACATTGTTTCACCAGTCATTGCACAGAAGAGGAGAACCTGAGTTATGCTTCTGCGTTCCACATCGCTTTCACGATTTATGTTCCGGCGAGGATAATGCAGCTAGACGGCTCTGTTGAAAAGACACCCATAAATCTGATCTTGTTTTCGATTTTTTTTCGGCCCGATTCTTTCTCTTTCAGCACCCCTCAAATCCTTTCAGCAGACATTCATCTGCTCTGGTCTATTTCCTGACTTCTTATGTAAAGGTATTCAGCAGCAAGCCTTTGTCTCATGTATATACTGTATTCTGCTGAGCTTGTAGAGCTTGTAAATGCAAAAATCTACACACACACACACACACACACACACACACACACACACACAAACTCACTCTGTGTCTCTCTTATATAGCAACAAAACACCCAGCCTGCACACAGAGGACTTAATCTATTCCTTTTCGAATGTTACAAGGAAATGGCTTCACTCAACAATACAGAGGTTTATAAAATCTTGGGAAATTACAATGACTCCGTAACTGAGTCAAAGCTGAGTTCACACATCACATTCACCTTTGGAAATTGAATGAGTCATTTAAGTCTCTAAAGAAAACTGCCTCCTCTCTAAACTTAATCTAAACCTAGTTAGCCTTCCCTCTGGCTCCCGGCCATATGGAGGTCTTTCATAAACAAGGAAAATAATGATAATGTTTGGTTGAGCGCAGACAGCCAGTCAGCCCAACACTCTCACTCCAGAGACCCAATTAATACCACTGTAAACCGCCGCTGCCCTTCATAGGCAATACCAGTCGACGCCGTGTATGTGTGTGAGTAAGTGAAAAAAAGAGAGACAGAGAGAGAGAGAGAGATGTGAGAGTATCACCGGGTGAGGATGTGATTGAATATGACGCCCTGACCGTGGCTGCCCTCCCCGAGCACCAATCGATTATCATAGTTAGAAATCATCCTCAGATCACTGACCAACCAGCCAATCATGACCAGCAACATAACCGCTGATATCTTCAATAAATGTCATGTTTATGGTGTTATTTATCATTTCAAAAGCAACTGGGGCATGTAAGGTTGCCTCCGAGACATAATGTTATGTGAGGAAGAGTTTCCCCGCAACCTGAGGGTGAAATAAGTACTTATATACTGCTAGTATGTGAGTTCCTACAGTATGTTAAAGGGGTGGGGGGGGCGACACAGCAGAGTATCACAATATTTTACGTGGCAATATGGTATTATATAAATTTTCAATATTGTCAATGCAAATTAAAATTGCTTTTTCAGTCTACGAGATTTTGCTGCAATGAAAATGACTTTAGCGAGATGAACAGACTGAACACCTATCAAATATAAACAGATGCTGACAAAGTTTCTCTTTTGGGACATAATTTCCAGTTGCAAAAAGGTAATAAATCGCAATATCTGTTCGCGATAACACTGTATCATGACTTAAGCATCGCGATGCTATCATATCATGGGGTCTTTAGTGGTTCTGTCCCCAGTTTGATAAGCAAATGAAACTGGTCAGTTATGTCTATATTAGAGCTGAAATTATTAGTCATCAATTAATCTTTTAAGTCATTTTCCAAGCTAAACTACCAACGATTCACTTATTCGTTAAAACAAGTAGTTTGAAGATATTACTTTGGGTTTTATCTTATTAAATAAAAACAGATCCTGACATAGTGTTTCTTTTAGGACATAATTTACAGTTGAAAAAAAGATAATAAATCGCAATTTATGTTCGCAATAATGCAATATCATGACTTAAGAATCGTGATACTATCATATCATGGGGTCTCTAGTGATTCTCTCCCCTATTTGATAAGCAAATGTAACTGTGGTGAGTTACGTCTATCATCAAAGGTGAAATTATTAGTCATCAATTAATCTTTTAAGTCATTTTTCAAGCTAAAATACCAACGACTCACTCATTTATGAGTATTTGCTGCTTTTCTTATGTTAAAACAGGTCGTACGAAGATATTACTTTGGGTTCTAGGTGATTTTAACTATCAGATGCTGACATACTGTTCCTTTTGGGACATAATTTACAGTTGAAAAAAGATAATAAATCGCGATATATGTTCGCAATAATACTGTATCATGACATTGTGATACTATCATATTGTTTCTAGTGATTCTCTCCCTGATTTGTGTAGCAAATGTAACTGTGGTGAGTTATGTCTATTAAATCAATCTTTTAAGGCATTTTTCAAGTTAAAATACCAACAATTCACTTATTTGTGATACTTATGTAATGTATACATATACATATACAATGTGATTTTCACTATTTTCTGTCATTCTATAGTTTAAACAAACGATTAATCGATTAACTGCTAATTAAAATAAATGTCTGTTGGTGGTTATTTGACAGCTTTTCTTCATTTATCCCTCCGCCCACCGTTTCACAGTGACACTACCTGGCTTTACAGCACAGCTGTAACTTCCCTGTAAACTGAACACCTGTCCCGTTAATTGCCCTGTCCGCCATTACAGGAACTTTGAGTAACTGGGCAGTAATTAGCGACGGGAAAAGCTCTGAATATAAAGCAGAACTTCACAAAAAAAGACAAAAAATAAATAAACTAAATGGCGATGAAGTTGTTGGACGGACGGTTGGTGCTCTCCTCGCCAACTTGAGCAACTCAAACGCGATAAAGCGGTCAAACATGTCGAAGCCAAGTTGATTTCTTGTCCATCTTTTTCTTTTTCATCTTCTTACCTTTTCCGCCGAGAGCGCAGGAGTGGCCCCAGATGAGCCAGAGCAGCACAGCAGGGACCCCGGGTGTCTGCATGGTTGTCGCTCGGTGTGGGTGATGTCTCCCCGTCCTCGCCTCTTCCCGAAATCCTGGATCACCTCCCAAGCGCGAGGATGTTTTCAACTGGTCGGGCGCGCGAGGAATAGTCGAACGGTGGAGAGACAACCGCGAGGCACTGTGAGCAAAGAGAGAGAGAGGCACTGACGTTTAAACTGCGCCAATAAAACAAGGCTTCCTGTTTGTGGTTTTCAAAATAAAACACAATCGACTGATAATGTAAAATAATGTCAAACAAAGGCATTAAAACAAGGCTACATTCACACAGTGTAAAAACTGAATTATATTCTGAGCTGTATTCTCACACTAGTGATTATTGCTGCCTCAAAAAAGGTTTCTCCACAAGCAGGACTAATCGTATACATTTATTTTGAAGATTAAAAGGTTTCTTCTTCGGGGGAAATCTAGCTTTGTTTAGCGAACTTGACGTGTATCTGTTAATGAGAAGGAGCAAGTGAAAGAGAGGAGGGAATGTAGGGAGGGGATCTGTCTGGGATGAGTGTGAGTGTGTCGGTAGTTTGGTGTTAAAAGGGGAAAGGATTGATTTTGAGCTCTACTGCAACCGAGAATTTGCTGTCAGAGATTGCATTCCTCCAGAGGAATACAGCTACAGTTATTCAATCAATTCAATAAACCCAAAGCTATGGCAAGGTAGGACACCAGAGGCTTACCACAGGCCCAGAAAATGAAGCAACGACTGATTTAATACTGGAGCTAGAGAAGCACAGTGACATGAGCATACAGGGAACATTAATGCTCCAGTGATAGAAGTTTTTCAACACGGGAAACAGCTTCAAAATCAGTGTCTTCCAACCTTGAAGCGATGTCTACTACTGCTACTGTCTGAGGAGGTATTTCCAAGGCAGTAATCAGGCTACAATATATATTCAAATATGCAAGTACACGCTGCTGTCCAAAATAAGCATTAGCGTTTTCATTTTCTGTATATGATTATACTCTTAAGGGTCAGTGGGGGGGCTGGAGCCTATCCCAGCAGACATTGGGTGCAAGGCGGGGTACACCCTGGACAGGTCACCAGACTATCACAGGGCTGACACACAGAGACAGAAAACCATTCACACTCACATTCACACCCACGGCAAATTTAAAGTCACCAATTAAACTGGGAGGAAACCGGAGTACTCGGAAAAAAAACCCACAACCCCACCCTGGGTTTGAGCCAGG
Source organism: Epinephelus awoara (assembly GCA_035609425.1). Taxonomy (NCBI): domain Eukaryota; kingdom Metazoa; phylum Chordata; class Actinopteri; order Perciformes; family Serranidae; genus Epinephelus; species Epinephelus awoara. The sequence continues at coordinate 13,160,218 of CM069306.1, read as the reverse complement.
AACCCTCTTGATTATCTTAATGATAATCATAAATAAACATAAATTGCCTTTATATTACTAACATTTACAGTATGATGGTGGATTTGTTACATTTGCAGCATATTTGTTGTGTTCATCAGATAGCCCAGGTGAAAGCTGAGTTAAGTTTCAATAATTTAGTTTGTGCTGCATGTGTAATTTATTAGGGTTGAGCCACATACTTGGACAAAATGAGTGTCCAGTACAGATAATGTACTTTTAACAAGCACCATCCATTAAAATATGTCAATAACCGCACTCCTGGTTGAGGAAAATCCTCATTTGGGCAGCTGTGTTTGATCTATTACTCTTCTGATCAAAAATTATCTAAAGCTCATATCTAAGATTTTTTTATGTAAATAGGTTTCCCATATCAATTTCAGGCTTCAATAACAACTTAACCGACCCATTTTCAAATTAAACCACACCCACTTCCAGATTAAACCCCGCCCATAATACAATACAGATCATTTAGTTGGCTGAACAGCTAGGGCCGTTTCATAGTGGACGCAAAGGCACGCGGACACCAACGCATTGGGACGCATTGAGATGCATTGGCGGCCATGATGCGAGCTTGCGTCTCAAACGCGTGTAATATCATACATTGCCAGCGTGGGTAATAACGCAAGCGACGTACTTGAAATTAAGCACTTTTTGTTATTTGCAGAAGAAGCAGGTATGAAATATGGCTGTGAGGAGGAAAAACTTTGTGAACTTGTACGGACACACTCCCATTTATATGACAGTTCTAGTGCCCTGTAGAAAAAAAATAGCAGTACTAGCTAGCCGGAATGTACCGGTGACTCTGCTACCCCCTACTGCACGAGTGATGTATTGCAAGTGTCGCCCGCGTCGTTTGTGTTCAATGTGTTGACTATGAAAGGAAGTGTGTTGCTCGCATCACTTGCGTCGCTTGCTCGTGTTGTGTGCGTCAACTATGAAACGACCCTTACAGACACAGATAGAGATCGTTTAGTCGCTCAACCAGACTTATATAGACAGTGTTTTATTGCATATTCATCCATCCATTTTCATCCACTTATCCGGGGCTAGGTCACGGGAGCAGCAGGCCAAGCAAAGCACCCCAGATGTTTTTCTCCCCAGAAACCCTTTCCAGTCCTCCTGGGGGACCCCAAGGTGTTCCCAGGCCAGATACATAATCCCTCCAGCATGTTCTGGGTCTGCCCCTGGGATTCCTACCAGTGGGACGTGCCTGAAACACCCCTAACAGGAGGCGCCCTGATCCTGGTCAGATGCCCGAACCACCTCAACTGACCCCTTTCAACGCAAAGGAGCAGCGGCTCTACTCCGAGCTCCTTACCTTATCTCCAAGGCTGAGCCCAGCCACCCTATGGACGAAACTCATTTCGGCTGCTTGTATTTGCGATTTCATTCTAACAGTCACTAACCAGGGCTCATGACCACAGGTGAGGGTTAGGACGTGGATGGACCAGTAAATCAAACGCTGTTCATATGATTCATTGTTTTACATTTTGAAATGTAGTTTCAGGGGGGTGGGGGTAGACTTGGTTGCCTCCAGCGTTGACTCCATGGCTACAGCCTTGGGTATTTTATAAGAAAAAAAAGCAAAGATTCAAGGGAAGTCTGGATAATTAATCTGACTGTATAACTACATATCTGTTCTTAATGATCTTCAGACTAACATTTGCTCAAAATTTGTTCATTACCATAACAATAAAAGATAAAAGATAACATCTGATCTCATAACAGGTGCCACACGTTGCTGATATCTACCTGCTGGCTATTTAGGTGTTCAGATTAGTCAGCAGCCCATGTGCATGCTTGAGTCAGTTTATCAGCTGTTACCTTCCATTAATTGCTGTGTAAAATAGGCTGCATTTGGGAAAAATATATATCACTTTAATTAAGGAGTAACACGAACGGTGCTTTTTTCTTTTTCTCACAGCGATATTCCTTTCATAATCGATTGAAGCAGCTGCTACAGTATGATGTTTCTCCAGCTGTATCCTCCTAACAAGAGCCTGAGCAGCGCAAGCTATACTCCCCCTCACAGATTTGAGTCTTTCAGTTTTCACCCTGTGGCAGAATCACTGGTTTTCTCTAACGGCCGTATGTTCTTCAATTATTCCCCCATGCTTCTTCATCTGTTGGGTGTGGGTGTGTGTTCTGGGGATTAGAGAAAGAGAGGGAGAGAGGGCAGACCTCAAGTGAGTTAAGAGGATAACAAAGATAGAACCGATACACACACACACGTACACATGCAGGACCACATTTACATGCGCACACGGTCACTTACACACACATATACTCCCAATTGGCTGTTTCCATGGGAAGTGCCAGCTAAGTTACAGCAGAGCAGTGACGGGGGAAAGATGGTGTAATGAGCAGATTGTCCTTCTACCGAGCCATCAGCTCAGCAATCATTCAGGACAGGGGACAGAAGGAGAGATTCACTGTGGCGTCACTGAATAATTGCTCATTCTGTTATTGACAAATATACATTTTACTCTCAATGTTTCACACAAGCTCATATGGAGTAGTGCATATGGGAATGTGCAAAAGCACAGATAACTCTGTCTCTTGAACATTACAAAAGATATGAAAAATGTGAGCCTTAAGTATTTAAAATGGTTAAAAGTTGCCACCACTACTGTCAAGAGGGTCAGACTCAGACACTGGAAAGAAATGTATCAAGAATGGCTCAATACCCTGGTGGAATCAGCTTCCCTACGAGTGCCTCATTAATAAGATACACAATAAACTGGACGTCTTCTTGGAAATCTGGGAACCATTTTTGATACATTCCAGGGAATCTAACTCAGAGTAGTGTCTTGTGTTATCTTGGAGCCAAACATATAGTCACAGCCCAGTGGTTCAGACAGGTGGTATATTTTTATATATATACATATCTATTTTTTGAGATTATTTTTGGGGGGTTTTGGCTTTAATGTACAGGACAGAGTGAAATGGGGTTAGAGAGAGAGAGCAGGGGTGACATGCAGCAAATGGTTGCAAGCTGGACTCGATCCTACGACCGCTGTAGCGAGGCATCACCTCTGTGCGTGGGGCGCCAGCACTATCCACTGTGCTACTGAGGCAGCCAGACTGGTGGTATATGTTGTAGTTAAGGGGGTGGAAGTAAATATAAATTTTGTCTCCTGAATAGTTCTGTTGCAAACTTCAGTTAGCTTAATTTTATTTTTTATAATATCTAATTTTATTTGTATCAGTGTTGTTTTTTTGTTTGTTTTTTTGTCTATTTCAGTTTTCCACATATATATTTTATTTATTTTATCTATCCTGTGCAGGTGAACTAAAGCTGGGGCAGGATCACAGAAATGTAGAAAACCTGTTGTGTAAATGTACCTTGTTTAACTAGTCATTCATTCATTCTTCTTCATTCTTCTTCTTCTTCTTCTTCTTCTTCTTCTTCTTCTTCTTCTTCTTCTGCCTCTGTTGAGGAAACAATAAGAAGTATAACTGAGAATGTACGAAAGCATGGAGCCTAGTGTGAAGCAGGCTGGTTGCCTTTTCGCCCTTCCAATTTTTCCCTATTCTCTTGCAAGTCCAGTTTATGACTACTAAATCACTCAACAGTTTTGACTGCTGAGTTGTTCATGTTACTAATACAGCAATTACTGATGGTACTGGATCCTCACTGTGATGACAACATTAATTTGCCAAAAACAAAATACACAGACAAAAAAATCACAGGACTGAAAAATGTTAACCCTGAAATTCCAAACAGTTCAAAATCAGTCTCACTATAACAACTCAAAACTAACATCCAAAGAAGAGCTTAGGTTTCATTTCCACATTTGCATCTCTGAAATGGGGGGTTTGGGTCTTCTGGCAAATTTAGATACTTGATTTCCTGCATTTGGGTGATTTTTTTATGCACCAATTTGTTCTTTTTCTTTTATTAAAGGGTTAAGTTATATGTTGCAGTGGTATTACCTTTGGAAAAACAATGCAACAATGCAATAAGAACATTATTCTTGGAGCTCTGTTTCTGTCTATCTGCACTTACTCTGGTGTGGCATCACAGATTATTGGGTGAGACAATCTCCTCTCTGCTGGTATAAGGAGAGTTGTGGATTTTAACTGATACAGACTGAGCAGTCAAATCAATAACAAGTTTGAGCCCAGAAATATGATGGTTTGTTTCTTCACACAGACAATACGGGGCGTGCATGCACACAATTTCTTATCTTAATGGCTTGCAAAAGGAATGCATTGATGAACCCAGACTAAAAGGCCCTTGTAACCCACAGTTCATTGCTGGGTTTAACTCTGACATTAACAGCATTTACTGTGCTTCAAAATAGTTGAAATACATTGCATACTGTACGTGCATGCATGTGCAGTTCCTGTAGCCATAGCTGTCCTTACTGGGCAGAGTTTAATGTATGTTGTAGTGGTATATAGCACTGGTCTGTGAAATGCCACAGCACTTACTTGAACCTTTGTATTATTTTAATGTTATTCTTTCCCCCCCTGCGACACAGCAGTTATTGGAAAAACCATTTGCTGTACAGCCATTTTGTCAGACAGTCAATTAGTGTTCGACAAAGCTTCTCCTTTCCATCTGACAAGCAGTTAACAACAATGGAATGAAAGGTTACCAGGAGCACGTAGGTGTTTGATGCTGCACCGCTGTAAAGGTCAGCTTATGATTATAGTGGCTTTCTTCTGGGAAGGCGGCCGTACCCACAGAAGCATAAGAAGGTATTAAAATAAAAGTGCAGCAGTGTAATACTGGTCGGAAACAAGTACTATTATTAATGACAACGTTAGGCATCTTTACTGTGTGTGATTAAAAGGACATGCCAACCTCTTGTGCAGTGTATTTCAGCACCACGGAGAGCTCTGACACTCTGCTCAGAGTAGTCTTCCTCCAGCAGGGGTCGCGCTTCAGCAGGGTTTTCTCAGCGGAACCATCGAGCCGTAGCTCTGCGGAGCCGGGGAATGAGAACAGTGTGACACACCACCAAACTGTAGCCGTAACAATGTGAAAAGCAGGTAAATAAATTATTTATCATTCCTACCGTTAGATATTATGCTATTTGTAATATGGCCCTTTGAATTGACAACTTTACAGTTTCATTTATACATTAATTTGAATACGAGTTCGTCGCTTTGTGCGTCCTTTGGTCAACTAAGCTAGTAACTGTTAGCTGCTCGTTCAATGTCAAGGATTCATTGACTGTCACATAATGGAATTCGTTTGCTGTCATCTGAATTTAACTGCCAGAAACCACAGTATAACTCATAGTTTCTACGTTTAATAGCGTCAAACCTGTAAACTTACAGCTGAATCGCGAAATGCGACAGTCTCAGGTCTGTTGCATGTCTCATGTAGCTGTCACAACCCTGTGTTAAGGCATTACCCAGTTTCTTACAATTATAATATAAAAGGTAATTATACATAGTTTCTTACAGGAGATTATTTATGAGTGAAAGTCCACATATTGCCAGGTAGTTATGTTGTCACAGTACGTCAAAACATACAAACTTAATTTGTGTTTCTGTCATTGAAGTTTGTTTATGGTCTGCCATATGTCAAGAGTTCATGCATGCAGTACATGAGCAGTGTCTCTAATGCAAAGCAATCATGAATCCCTGGATTTGTCATTAAATAAAGAAGATAATTATTTTCTTTGTATAGCACTTTTGAAGCAAAGAGCACAAAGTGGAAAATGAAATAAATAAAATGCAAGTAAAACAGTAATTAGATACGATAATATAATCCTTTATTAGTCCCACAGTGGGGAAATTCGCATCTTTGCAGCAGCAAAGGGATTAGTACAAACAAAAAGCATCAGTAAAATATAAAAACACAAAACAAAACGCAATATAATTCAAACGCAAATAAAAAGATCTCTAATATGTCTAATAAGTAAACAGTAAAAAACACAGAGCAACTAAATAAGTAAACCATAAAAATAAAAACACAGAGCAATATAATCAGCAAACAGTTAAAAAAAAAACCAGGACAATATAATAAGTAGACAGTTTTAAAAAGAGCAATATAAAAAGTAAACAGTAAAAAATCAAAGAGGCAATATAATAAGTTGACAATAAAAAACAGGGAGCAATATAATAAGTAAACAGTAAAATAAATGGCAATATAATAAATTGGCAGGCTGATGAACGCTGGGTATTGCACAGTTAGCATATTCTGATATTGCTCCTGATTGATGATTATAAACAGAAAAAATAAAAGCAAGATATAATACAATAAACAGGCTGAAGGCTAGATTCACATTATTGCGTGAATAAAGTGTAGATATTGTAGAAGTTATTTATACTGATACTGCACGTGACTGACCTGTGGACACTAAAACAATGTGTGGACAACACAACATAGAGAGGATGTAAAATCCAATTATTGTAAAAAAAAAAAAAAAAAAAAAAATAGAAATCAAAAGGGGGCAGGCAAACAGTTCAAATAGTCCATAGTCCCTGCAAATCCAGCCCATAAACAAACTAAACAAACTCAGCTATATTTAGAGGAAAGATTACAATCTGGGGGTCACACAGAAAGACCACACTATAAAAAAAATAATTTTAAGGCATTATATGGTGTACATGAAGGTAACCAGTTAAAGGTCTAGTGTGTAGGCTTCAGTGGCATCTAGTGGTGAGGTGGCAGATTGCAACCAACTGAAAATTCTCCCACATGCCAAGTGTGTAGGAAAACTTGGGTGGCCAATGTAAAAAGGCATCTAGAGCCAGTGTTTCAGTTGTGTTTGGGTTGTAAGAAGATCTGCTCGCGTGTAGGTATGAAAGGCTCATTCTAAGGTAACAAAACACAACTTAAACTAAAAGTTATGAATATTACTTTCTGCCAATATGTCCCCTTAAATCCTACACACTGGACCTTTAACTAACAAATTCCATGTTTAAAGTGCAACAAGTTCTTTAAATGATGGCTGGATACTCGCCCGAGAGGCTGGCTGTGATAAACCACCTTTCCAACCAATGTGTGAACTGAGGCTGGTGTTAATTTCCCTCTAGGCTTTCTGCACATTCATGTACACATTAAAACAAAAATGCCACTGCAGTTGTTCCCCTCCTCCAGCGTCTGACTCCGCCACATTTATTCTTGCCAGTGTTTCTAACTGCTTTGGGTGTCCCGCTGAAGAATGAGCAGAGAATGGCTATGCTACGTGTTGCTCACTGGGGCCACCTATACTCACGCTGTGCTCATATATTGTGAGGTGCTTTGGGATTAAACTCCCACTAAATGACAAATAGGTTATTAAGGTAAATGCAACAACGGCACACCTCTGCACAGTGTGGCAGGTACTTAAAGTGCAAAATGACTTGTAGATATATGAAGTTGTTCTACACAGTACCCCGTCGAATGTTCTAGATGCTAGCTTCATTCAGTCTTCTCACCTTTGCATCCAAACTTCCAACAATGCTAATAACGCTGTCTTTTGCTGTCCTCCAGCGTTCTTTGACAGCGGTGTAAGGAAGTCAACCAAGATGGTCGCCCGCCGTGTTCCACTAGTCTTGCTAGCCTGCGGCTCCTTTAATCCCATCACCAACCAGCACATGAGGCTGTTTGAGCTGGCCAGAGACCACATGCATAGCACAGGTCAGATCCAGACATCACACACTGCGCCTCCTAATTGTTTGTGTGTTTAATATGACTGTCTCGATAATCTTTAAGGCCGAAGAAGCTCTTGTAAAAGTAAAATTATTATTCTTTATATTAACAATGAATCCAACGAGTGTGTATTTTAACAGCGGTAGCTCACAGTGATGAACCTGTCGAGAATTATGACCCAACTCTGCAGCTGTACGGTGCTTTTTAAGACTCCTGCTCATTGGTTTTCTTTTATGGCGTCAAAATTTACTGTTTGGGTCTGTGTCCCCACTTTGATCAGCCTCATTTCCAGCAGCAGCAGGCAGCTCCTTCCAGAAAACAAACCCAGATAAACCTTCTGTCTCTGACCTGTACAGCACCAAACAGCAGGCGTACAAAGTTAGAGACAAGCCAGAGAATAAAGTTGAATAGATAGATAGATAGATAGATAGATAGATAGATAGATAGATAGATAGCCTTTCTGCCCCCTAGTGGCCCAAATATCAACTTACGCAGCTTTAAACGCCCCACATTCTTGTCCATTTGCTGAGCTACAGAAGAGTAATCAATAAAAATCACTTCATTGATTGTTCCTAAACAGTTATATGCCATTTTGTCTGATACTGCAGAGACCCAGGTTGCACTCCTTGTTCTCTTCTTGTGTGACGCAGTCAACCTATGCTTTGTGCATTGTCATGTGCTGCCGTGCCATTTAACCATGTAACAAGCATGTCAGCAGATACCTTTCCAAAGCTGCTCTGCATAAGAGTACTGGCCCGGTCACATGGTTACAACAACATCATTATACCTTACACTGTTCCTGAGTCAGCTCTTTGAGTCTAAGATGCTTTATGAATCCATGCACAGTGCAGCACTTCAGAGGGCAGGAACATAAATAATGCTCTTACAGTTTCCCTTTGACCTCTCACCTACAACACATAACCTGACTAATTTGAGGGTAGCCAGCAGAAAATGAGGCTGCGTGCAGGAGCTGTTTTTATTTCCCTGCAACTGAATGTGCTCAACTGCAAATACACCTGTTTTTAATCTGTTTTCTTTTTTCAAACATTAGAAGTAGCACATTTTTCTTCCATGTCTCCCCTTCCAAATTTTAATTTTCAAACTTTTAGTCTGATTAATTGCTCAAAGCAGTTTCTAAACCCTCAGACTGATTACACAGAACAAGATGCCCCTCATCACCATGTTTGAAAGGGACAGTTAACTCCAAAATCAAAGTACATGTTTTTCTTCTTACCTGTAGTGTTATTTTTATCAAACTAGGTTATCTAGGAGATATCAGCTGTAGCGATGTCTGCCTTCTCTCCAATATAATGGAACTAGATGGCACTCAGCTTGTGGTGCTCAAAGTGCTAAAAATACATTTGTAAAACTCAACAGCAATATCTCTTTCCAGAAACCATGACAGGGTTACTCAAGATAATCCACAGACCTTGTTGTGAGCAGTTTCATGTTGGAACTGTTTTCTTTCTACCGAACTACACCTGCCAACTATATCGCCGTGCAGAAGGGAGCATGCATTGTAGACCTCACCAATGGGGACTGCCCGATTACTTTTTTTTTAGAGCTGATGATGGAAGTAGCGAAGGAGTGAGCCATCTCACATCTGTCTAATCTCTGTACCATACCAATATCATTTGGGCACTCGTGAGAAAATGGCGGCATGTAAAGACAAAGTTTATCAGCTGAAGTTTAGGGGAGCATTTCAGTTATTGTGGACACAGCTGGCTGGTGTAGCTAGATCGAAAGAAAATACAACTACATGTGAAACTGCTTATAACACAGACTGTGTATTATCTTGAGTAAGCAGGCCAAGATTTCTTGAAAAGACATCGCTAAAGAGTTTTTCAAACTGATTTTTCTGGTGCTTTGAGCACCACAAGCCAAAAGTAATCCACTTCCACTATATTGGAGAGAAGGCAGACATCTCTACAGCTGATATCTCCCACACTGTATTTTTTATTTCAGGGTGAACTGTCCCTTTAAGAAGATCAATTGTAACATTTGTCCTTAGCTGTGAGATATGACGAAGCATGAATAATATTACCATCAGTATCTCAGATATTACTTTATCTGCTGATTTATATTCTGTTTCTGTATCAGCTGTCATGACCCAGAAAAACTGTATTAATCTTCCTCTCTCCCCTCAGGCCAGTACCAGGTGGTGGGTGGCATCGTGTCTCCAGTGAGTGACGGCTATGGAAAGCAAGGCCTGGTACTGGCTAAGCACCGCATTGCAATGGCAAAGCTGGCGCTCCAGAGCTCCAACTGGGTCACAGTTGATGAATGGGAGAGCCAGCAGCCAGACTGGACGGAGACTGTGGTCACCATGAGGTATAAAACAAGTTTATAGCAGCATTAGAGTTCACACTGCTTCATTTGAAAAAAAGGTTTCCATGCAAGAACATGTTGGGGAATATAAGTCTCTCTGGGCTGTCATTGTGAAATTTGTTTGCAGCTAGACAAAGGTTTGGGATCTTAATATTAATAGGTGTCCGTACCTTTGGTTGTTTTGTTTTTCTGTGCCGACAGAACCAAGCACATCTTGTTCACAGTTTATATTCACCACTCAGTAGGTGCTATTTGTTTTATTAGCTTTAACTGTCCTCTGTTACATCCTTCATTGTTGATGGGAGAAATATTTTCTCTTTGCTGACATGTCCTCTTAAATGTTTTATTTGGAAATGTTGACAAGCACCAAATTCATTGAACAAGTACCTGCCTAATCATAATGTGATAACCCAGAGGAGCAGAAACAGAAACAATGAATGAGGTCACATTAAGCTGTACCCAGTGTCATTATGTAAATACAAATATATACACCGAGCAGCCAAAACATTAAAAGCACTGACAGGTGAAGTAAATAACTTTGATTATCTTATCAGTGCAAAGTTCTGCTGGGAAACCTTGGGTCCTGCATTCATGTGGATGCCACTTGACATGCTCCACCCACCTAAACACTGCTGCGGACCAAGTACCCCCATTTAATGACAGTGACAATCCTCGATGGCAGTGGCCCCACCAGCAGGACAATGTCACCCCGCAAAAACTGCTCAAGACTGGCCTGAGGAACGTGACGAGTCATTGCAGCTCAAGTCGTTGACCTGGCCTCTAAATTCCCCAGATCCCAATCTGATTGAGCATCCGTGGGATGTGTTGGTACCCCACTTCGCACCCCACAGGACTCAAAGGATTTGCTTCCAACGCCCCAGCACTAGACACCACACGACACCCCCAGAGGTCCTGTGTTCATGCCACGACAGGTCAGAGCCAATTCCGATTTACAGTGGGGACTCTGACCTGTCGAAGCATGAAGACAGAACCTCTGGGGTGCTGCCAAATCCAACGGGTGCATAATCAGATTTGGATCTAGGGACTTTTGGGGACAGGTCGATATCTTTGGCTCTCTGTAACCTTTCTTGGGCCATTGCTGTGTAGTTTTTGCAGTGTGGCATCAGAGAGTGTTGCTGCCATGAGTGGGTGTACATAGTCTGTAAGATAGATATAGTCTGTAACTGCTAATGTCACAGGACTCATACTTCTATGGGGTCTTTATGATAGCATAGCAACAGCCAATAGACTGCACTAGAGGACAGAGTCAGGATCTCCAATGGAGAGAAGTCTCTCCCTGGACCCCCTAAGAGAGTATTTTGTCTCCTCTAACTGGATGAATTACATCAGGTCACTCAGCCACATGGTGGTTAGGTGGATTTATTGATTTCCAATATTTCAATATTCTTCTACGTCCTTGCAGCGTCATAAAAGCAATGGTGTTTTTATGTCTTTTCCTTAATATAGATTGTTTTCTATCTGTGATACCAAATGTAGCTGCTGCTGGGTTGGAAATCAATATTAAGTGCCTCGCTGTTTTAAAGATCACAGACCAGAAAGTTGCCAGAGTAGGGCATTGCCAAACATGGGTTAAAGGGGCAGTCATGCTACTTATCAGTCTAGATTGTTTTGGTGTGAGTTGCTGGGTGTTGGAGATATCAGCTGTAGAGATGTCTGCCTTCTCTCTAATATAATGAAACTAGATGGCACTCAGCTTGTGGTGCTCCAAGTATCAACAAAAAACATTTGAAAAACTCTGATGAACTTTCTGGTTGGCTTACATTTGGTCGACTATTAGGGGGCAGTCCTACACCCACCAACCATATCACCATCATCATCAGTTTGGTAGAAAGAAAATAGTTCCTACGTGAAATTGCTCACAACAAGATCTTTGGATTATCTTGAGTAAATAAATCATGATTTCTGGAAAGAGACATTACTGTTAAGTTTTTTTAAACATACTTCTTTTTAGCCCCACGAGTCGAGTGCTATCAAGCTTCATTATATTGGAAAGAATGCAGACATCTGCAAGGACGATATCTCCATCACTCAGCAACTCACACCACAACAGTCTAGACTGATAACTAGCACCACAGGCTAGAGGCAAAATATGTATTTTTGATTTGGGGGTGAAGTGTCCCTTTAATTTAACAGGGGTATTTTGACACTTGTCTTCACTTGCGTCTGTTTTAGGGTATATTTTAGCCAGTCTTGCTTTGGGAAAGTGATGTAGAACTTTGCTGACATGCCCTAGTTTTACCACGGCACCAGCAGAGCTCACAGGGATGTACTCTCCTTTGCTGCTCCTCTGCCTGCCCGGCTTCTCACCAACTTCAACTGCTTATGTAACAGAGTGTTGCCAGGTTCTGGCCTCTCGGGGGCTGCCAGACTAGACTGGACTCATGTCAGGTCTGGTTTTTTCATGAGGTGAAATCGAGGGCACCTGCTGTTAAATTTACCGGCAGAGTGGGAATGGTGGAGTTGCAGAAGGCAGTCTTGGACGTGAATCTGGGTGAAGAGAGGCAGGCATAGGTGATGTGAGTAAGGAACATCTTTTTTGAGGAGTGGCTCGCTCCATATCGCAGTTTACTGTGCAGAAATATGAAATGGATTTGCAGCCAGGCCTTATCAAGAGTTTGACCCCAAGGAATGAATGGATTACTGCACACACCTACTGTGTGTATGGAGTATATAGGCTTATTTTAGAAAGGTCTCTTACACTTGCGTCATTCAACTCTTGCCGCTTCAATCACTCTCCTTCCTCCCTGCTTCTCGTTTCTCACAAATCCCCTCATGAGTGTTTGCGCAACATGGGTGCTGATCAAGGCATGAAGTGGCCTGTTGTTGTCCAGAGGCTGTGAACAGGCCACATCACAAGTCCTCTTACTCCCCAACACGCACACACAGAAATAACACCTCTAAGAAGCTTTACTTGAAAACAGTTTTTTTTACAAGTTCCTCTGTGACTCATAGATATTTCTCTTTTTCCTAAATCAGTTCTGTTGGATGAGGCTTTATTGGCATGACTCATGTTTAGATTGACAAACATGTTGCTTATGCATGGAGATACATGGAGTATGGAGATGCTCAAAATCAGAATAAGGAAAAATATGTGTTACCATTTCTAAAATGAAAGGAACAAAGTCTCATTCTTTCAAACCTTTTGTTGTTGGGCAGGTATCATTATGGGCGGATTCTGAAGGAGTACGAACAAAGCACAGGGACACACAATGAATCCAGTGGAAACACCCCTCCCCTATCAAGTAAGAACCGCTTACTGTTGGGATCAGCTCAGTAACTCTTTGACCTCTGACTGTTTTCAGGCTTTTAATATTTGGTGTAAATCTGTGGTGGTCAAGTGCATGTATTTTGGTAGGTTGGTCTATCATTTAGGTCCAACTATAATTAAAAAAATAAATGTGAAAATCTCAACAACTAGTTGATGAAATGCCAGGGTCAAAGCTGCACTACCCACACCTGTTAATAAAAGTCCCATGACCCAACCTGTACCCATGATTAAACAATCACAGGCTGCAGTCGCTCACATTAGCTGGGTTATCCGTTTTTGAATTACAAATCCAGCAGAGGAAAACTGCTCTTTTACTGGCTGTGCTCGATGCCCAGATGCAAAAATATTCCACGCAATCACTGCCAGGCTAGGAAACATTTTAGCATGCTCTATCCACCACCATGAAACCTCAAAGGATCCTCCTCGGATGTCTTGAACGGACTATAAAGTTTAATCACTGGAGTTGTCCACATTGGTGATGAATGTGACGAAGGGCTCAAAGGTTCGACTTGTGTCATTGACTTTCAAAATAAAACAATACATAATACATCTTCTTACCTGTTACACAGCTTTTTGTGGGTTACCTGACCTGCTGCAGGACTCTGGCAAACATGATAGACATTACACCTGCTCATCCGGGGACCCCCAGGGGTCTTTGAGGGAGTTCCAGGGGGTCCCCAGAAAATGGGGAAAAGTTTATTTTCACTGTTTAATTCACCGTAGAGGTGAGCTCGATGTGGGTAAGAGTCGTAAGAGAGACTATTCTGATCATAGGTTTCACTTCCTCCATGGTTATCTCTCTTGTAGTTGACAAATATAAAAATCTGGTCTTGATCATATCTCACTAACAAAATATTTTCAGATGGAGGTCCCTGAAGTGAAGTCTTATCAAATGTTGGTCCGTGACCTAATGTGGATCAATTTATGAGTCCTTGACACAAAAAGGTTCAGAACCACTGCTCTGCCGTGGCTGTAATGGCAAGCTGTTTTAGCAATTCTGCCTAGTCAAAAGGAACATTTCCGATATCTACAATGACATCCTTCCAAGGACAAATGACATCACTTTTTCCATTCATGTGTACTGGGCCTTTAATTTCACATATCCACAATGTCATTTTAACTATCAATAATGTAATTCCGACAGACACCCACATCACATATCTCGATATCTGCATTGTTACAAGTCAGAATTTTAATTGTAGAAATGGCATTTTTACTTTTCATAATGCCAGTTTTGGATATCCGTGATGACATTTTTGCTAGTAAAAAAATGTATTTTCGAATATTCACAATAACATTACGGATATCTAGAATGTTTTTTTATTTTGGATATCTGAAATTAAAATTATGGCTAGACACAATTGGACAATAGATATTTTAATGGGAGTTTTTTCTTCTAATAATTCCACTGCAGATATATGAATATTTATTCTGGATATCTAAAATGACAAATGATGTGGATGTCTGACACTAAAAGCTCAATACACATGAATATTTAAAAGGTATGCCATGTACCTAAGGAAGAATGACAATGAGCAAATCTGAAATGTTCTCTTTGACAAGGAAGAACTGAATTATGGATATCTGCAACGATATCTGAAATTTAATTTTGACAAGCACAATTGAAGTTGTGGATATTTTAAAATTCAGTTTTTATATTAAGATCGTTGAATTGCTTTTCCATTGCAATAGTCTGTGGAAATGCTAGTACAAATGGTGTGTCATAGGCTGTAGGCTCTAAGATGATCATGATATTCTTTAATGTATAAAACACATACTGCTTGACTTTTTTTCAGCATGTTACTTCATCACGTCTTTAACAAGCCCTCTAACAGAGTTAGGGTTAAGGATTTGTACCATTCCCACATAATGTGCCTGTGCTTAACACGTTCAAAGTAGAGGTCCAAATGGTGCTCTGTGGACCTGGCTAACGGTGGTTACAGGGTATTAGGGGTAGGTTTAATACTTTGAAGACTTTGTATGCATGCATGCGTGTGTGTAAATGCTCAAAGGGCGGACAAAGTCACAAATGCATAGCTGTAGTATGTGTTAACATGATGGTTGTTGTGTAACTGGAAGCTAGCCAATCAGTATTCAGGAACGTTTTTCAGGATTATCTATGATTTATTGAACTCATTTACAAGGATGTTTGTCGGAGCCCAACACAACACTGCATAATAACTTTTATAAAAACTGAATTGTGGATAACAGTGACTGTGAGATCTGTTGTGAATTTAGTGGATAAAATATGTATGCAACCAAAATTAGGAAGAAAAGTTTGCTGTTTTAGTCTCATTTTTAGTTAATCCTATGTCGAGTCACCGTTCAGTTTGAGTTTTATTGGGAAAGGTTGAACTCCGAGAGTTTGGTGTTGCCATGTTTTGATGTAGCCTCGAGCACCATGAATATCTTGGTTGTGTAATTTTTAGAACTAGTGAGTTCATTTTAGTGATGTTCAGACTTTTCATGTGCCTGCTCCAGACTCAAAATACTCACTAATTATTTTCCTCCATATTCACATCATTAATGCTTCCAGTTTTTTATTTTTCTCCTCAGCAGTATGAGCACTCTTTGAAGAGACTGTTCAATAATTTCTTAGGGAATTGCAATTTTTTTAGCGTGATTGTGAACTAGCCAGTTGGCAAACATCCACTGGACTGTTTCCAGGAATTAAAAACTAAGCACCACTTGAGGATTATGTCACTCTTTGCCATTGTAATTGCTCAGAAAAAAATATCAACGATTTATTGCACAGGCTGATCACAGAATGATTATTTTTGGGTAAAATCATTTGAAGGAAATTAGTGTTACCAGACCCCAGTGACTGATGAGTGAATACCTGTTGAGGATAAAAAAGGATTGAGGACTGAGATGAGGCAAATCTGTTGATATTCTACTGGTATTAGTTTTGAAACACCTAACTAATGCTAAGTTAACGCCTAGCATCCACACTTCTCTGGTGTTTCCGAACCTCTAAAACGGATATGAGCTCATTTAAAGGCACATGCCCCGTGCACAGCACTGTCAGTCCTTGTAACTTGGCGCAGGTGATGCCACGAATAAGTAGATGCTTCACACCCAAGAGGGCTGACTTACTTCTTTTAATTTAATCTTCACTTGACAATGCGTTTCGCCCATGGCCTCATCAGGTTTGGCGGGTCCTCTTTCATGCAGTCTGCCGTGTTGTTCTACAGTAGCCCAGAACAGACAAATCAAACACTGGCTTTAGATAGGGCCATTCATGTTTTTGCCCATCGTGTCAGCCTACATAGTTCTCCTACATGCTTGGCACACAGGAGAAGTTTCAGTTCTGCAACCTAGATGCCACTAAAGCCTTCACACTGGCCCTTGAAATATTAAAAGATAGCTTGGTTAGTAAAGAGCAAAGGTCTTCTTCACTGTCTTACTCCGCCTCTCCCCTCAGGCCCCCGTCCCCAGTTGAAGCTCCTGTGTGGAGCTGATTTCCTCAACACTTTCAAGATCCCTGGCATGTGGCTGGATGAGCACGTGGAGGAGGTGGCCGGACGTTTCGGCCTCGTCTGCATCAGTCGAGGGGAGCTTCAGCCTGAGCGAGCCGTGAATGAATCGGACATGCTCTCACACCACCTGCAAAACATTTTCTTCGTAAAGGAATGGGTGAGGAATGAGACGAGCGCCACCGAGGTGCGTCGGGCTCTGAGACGGAATCACAGTGTGAAATATCTGATCCCAGACTCTGTGATAGAATATATTCACCAGCACAACCTCTACACGGAGGACAGCGAGAGGAAAAATGAGGGCACAGTGCTGAGGCCGCTCACCAAACAGGCACAACAACCAGTGAAGAGTCTTGATGACTGATATATGAGCTGCTACAGCGCTGAGCTGGACGCTGGACGCTGGCCCTCAAAGTGTGAAGTCACTCACAGATCAGTGCGTCTCTTCAGGGACTGGAAGCTCTGTTAACATCCGCTGGACTGCCGTGTGATAGGGGTTTGTGCCACATGCAGAGAAACACATATCAAGTGTTTTACAGTAGGAAGCAGCTACACAGTGCTGTGGTGTCTTTGAATCATACTCATGGAGTGTTGCAAATACTGAGCCTCATCTTTGTGCCACAGTGTCGATGAACATTTGTTTGCTACAAGTTTTCATCCTTTGTAGTTTTACATATTTCACATCATAGTAGTATATACATATACCTATAATATCCTGTATATTTGTCTTTTGACTGACTGATGTTTGTTCCTTTTGCTGAATAAATATATGAAATAATAACTACAATCAGGATTTTAGAAATAAATGAGGTTATGAGTCCAACAACCCACATCCCACCCACAAAAACACACAAAAAGAAGCTACTAGGGTTTCAGTTTATCGACATCATACTAATATATTTCTCAAAATACATATCAGAGTTTGTCAGCGATAAAAAGATAAAGTCCTGGACTTTTTATCTTTTCATCTCTGTCCTTGATGTTTACACAGTCAACCAACCTTTATTAAAACAGAGACAGGAATTCAGTTCCTGACATTAAGATATGTTAGAAAATAAAAGCTAAAGACCTTTAAAACTGAGTCATATGAACAAATAATTGATTTTATTTTCAGAAGCAGAAAATGTAGAAAAGCAACCAAGAAAAATCACTTAATGGTTATGAAACATAGTTCAAGGCGCAAATATCCATTAAGATGTTTTGTAATTAAAGAGTGACATGATGTCTAATTCAGGGGTGTCATGTATGTGGTCCACAGGCCAGAACCAGCCCTCCAAAGGGTTCAATCATGACTTTATACACCTAACATTGATGTACTTATGAAGGCTAAGAGTGGACAGGTTTCAGGGAAACAGTGAGTAGCTACTTCATGTAAAATACTGTTTCATAGGCTTTTCACCCTGGCCAGAATATGGTTATCCATAAAAACAATGAATACTTACTATAGTTATCTTTAAGGATATTGAACATTGTGCAAAGTGTTGTCATGTCAATCAGCAGCTTTAGTACAAAATAATTTTTATCAGACTAAAAACAATATTGTTGGAGCCCTATTGCTACGGCATTGCCAAAACTTTTGGTGGATGAGAATCTGCTTCCTCATTAGCTTTCATTCTAGTTTGGTTTAGTGATACCAGCATTATTACACAGGAGAGGAAATGTGTGGGAAAATGTGCACATAATGACAATGAGGAGACTGACTGAATGTGTAAAACTAAAACATATTGTTGTAAACTGAATATATGTTTCTTAATACATCTCAGGCTGTTCATTGTTTTGTCGATGGATGAACATTTTAAATTAAATAAAGGAAACACTTGGGAGGTGTTGTTATTTATAGGTTGATATGTGGTAGTTGTATTGGTCTGGTCATGGATGGATAAATGAGCAGGCCCAGGGACCCAAAATGTCAGGGGCCCTCCCGACCTTTTACTGTAAAATGTCACTCAAATTAACACATCCACACATGAGGAGGCTTAAAATGACTAAAAAGAAACATAAAATGACTACAAAAAGACACAAAACAGCTACAAAGATATGCTAAACAGCTGCAAAGAAACACAAAGAGACTTAGAATTAGCAAAACAAGCACAAAGAGATAAAAAATGACCACTAAAAGATGCAAAGCATCTTCAAAGATACACAAAAACACCACAAAGGGACACAATGCAACTGCAAAGAGAAGCAAAACAGCTACAGAGACTCAAGGAGACTCAGAACAGCCATGAAAGGGGGTAAAACAACAAAGAGACACAAAAAGACTCTTAAGCAATGCATAGCAACCACAAAGAGACACAAAATGACCAGAAAAAGGCTTAATATGATCAAAGATGCAAAGGAACTACAAAGAGATTCTAAATGACTACAAAGAGACACAAAAGCGGGGGGCGTCAGTGGCTTAGTGGATAGAGCAGGCGCCCCATGTACAAGGCTGTTGCTGCAGGGGCCCAGGCTCGACTCCAGCCTGTGGCCATTTCCCGCATGTCACTCCCCCTCTCTCTCCCCCCTTCACAATTGTCTGTCCTGTCAATTAAAGGCTAAAATGCTCCAGAAAATATCTTTTAAAAAAAGAGACACGAAAGGACCACAAAGAGTCAAAACAACCACAAAGAGATGCAAAACAGCTGGAAAGAGATTCACAGTGAGTTCAAAAAGGGGCAAACAACCACAAAAAGACAAAAAATGACCACGCAATGCAAAGCACACAAAGAGACTCAGAACAGATATGAAAGGAAGCAAAACAACCATAAAGAGACATAAAATGACGACCAAGAGATGCATAGCATCTACAAAGGGACACAAAAACACCCCACTGAACACAACACAACTACAGAGAGACACAAAACAGCTGCCAAGAGACACAAAGAGACTCAGAGAAACGGGACAAAAACGGAGACATAAAATGCCTACTAAAAATGCATAGATACTACAAGGAGACACAAAATAACCTCTAAGACACGAAGTAACTGCAAAGAGATGCAAAACAGCTGCAAAGAGATTCACAATGAGTTCAAAAAGACAACCACAAAAAGACAAAAAATGACCACTAAGAGATTCAAAGCATCTAAAAAGAAATGCAAAAAGACCACAAAACAGCTACAAAGAGATGCAAAATGGCTACAAAGAGATGCAAAACAGCTACAAAGAAACACAAAATGACCACAAAGAGACACAAAACAACTACAAAGAGATGTAAAACAGCTGCAAAGAGATTCACAATGACTAAAAAAATGGCAAAAAAGGCATAAAATTACCTCAAAGAGTCAACACGAGATGCAAAACAGCTGCAAAGAGACTCACAATGAGTCCAAAAAGGGGCTAAACAACCACAAAGAGACAAAAAATGACCACCAAGAGATTCAAAGCATCTAAAAAGAGACACAAAAAGACCACAAAGAGATGCAAAATGACCAGAAAAGGGCTTAAATGACTGTACATGCAAAGCAACTACAAAGGCATTCTAAATGACGACAAAGAGACACAACGTGACAATTACAAAAAGGCCCAAACCAATCGCTGACGCAAAAAACTGCAAAGAGACGGAAACAGTACCACATAGAGACACAAAACCCCAGAGAGATGCGTAACAGTTACTAAGAGACACAAAACAACAACAGAAAGAGGCTAAACAACTGTTAAGTCTGTGTCTTAGCTCATTCGTAGGAGAGGCGGTGGGGTCTTCTGCATGTCTGTGCCCTC
This sequence comes from Epinephelus awoara, assembly GCA_035609425.1. Classification (NCBI taxonomy): domain Eukaryota; kingdom Metazoa; phylum Chordata; class Actinopteri; order Perciformes; family Serranidae; genus Epinephelus; species Epinephelus awoara. Next base: position 13,139,808 of record CM069306.1, on the reverse strand, counting down.
GGGTCCAGTCTACTTGAGATCAAATTAGGCCCATTAACGAAGATGACTTTGACACCCCCGGTCTATATGCTGTTTAAAGGTGTGGGGAACTATTGAAGTCTTTAATTAGGTGCTCATTTTTTGTTGGCCCTAAAAATCTGAGAATCACACTTGAAAAAAACCACCATGTGTGTCTGTGTGTATATATATATGATATATGATATATATTAGATGGTGTACATCTTAATCGTCGGGCTACCAGACCGCCCCATGTGTAGGATTTTAATTGTAGACAAACGGAACTGGATCCTGATTTAAATTTCCTCTCATATGAAGATCATTGTTGGTGTGTCTACTCTGCAGCAGCCTCCCAACAGCAATTCATTGTGGATCTATTCAGTTCCCTCATTATCATCCACACACTGTGTCTGCGAGCCTGTATTTTTTCCACCAAAGGATTTAAAGTAATCCTGACAGTTGCTCAGCTACAGGAGGTGTTTTCTCGCTGAGGCCAATGGCTGAAAGCGCCACTGTGACTGATACTGACTGGCATCCTTTGAAAGATGGTGTGTGTGTGTGTGTGTGTGTGTGTGTGTGTGTGTGTGTGTGTGTGTGTGTGTGTGTGTGTGTGTGTGTGTGTGTGTGTGTGTGTGTGTGTGTGTGTGTGTGTCTTTGTCTTTGTCTGTGTCCCAGTCAGTGAAGGATTTAGACAGTGGGTTTGCTGCAGCTGGTCCAAAAGAGAGATTATCAAATTAATTGAGTTATTTAGGCGAAACAAAAGATATGACAGTCCTATTGTGCTGCATTTAATTGTTCCAGTCGGATCATTTTAAGCTCAGGTGATTCTGCTTTTGTACTGTTCATATCATCTGCGCTATGTGCTCTACTCAGCCACATTCACAAGCTGATTTGTGTTTTGATAGATCTTTGTGGGATTTTACCCATTAGGCTGATTGTTGATGGCCCCGCATCATGATTAAAACCTCATCTTATACAACAGAAGCAGGCCAAATCTGCCACACGTGGAACTCTGCAGAAGTGCGCCTGTGTCAATTAATAAAGGAAGTGTATTCATCCTAATCCTACGCAGGCGGAGTAAGCACTCTCCAACATAAAGCACACAAGTGTATTCGACATTATGTATGCATGCCGCATGTATCCCTGCACACAATATGTAGGGAAAGCGTGGGGAGGATTGAGGGGTTACGTGGAGTCGACCGAGGGAGGGAAGTGGGAGGTAATCGGATTAAAGTGAGTTTGGTTCAAATTGAGGCTTTTGACAGCAGGTTCTGCACTCGGTCACAAGTAGCCATCCACAGCGGACCTCTTCATCATTCACTGGGAGTAAGGAAGGCGGCAGAGCAACAGCCAACATGCCAGCTGACTTGAACGGATATTGGAAAATGATCTCCAATGAGAACTTCGAGGAGTACCTGAAGGCTCTTGGTGAGTTTGTAGGAGGCGATAAAGGAGGACAGGCCTTGTAAAGATGAAAGCATGGGAGCAAACATACCATCATTAGCGCTCTTAAAAGCAAAGTTTGCATTTTAGACCTGTAAATAAAATCCTAATATTTCAACTGTAGTCGAGCACAACTGCAGCCATCTTGTGTTGTTTCTTATCTCACATTGTATCAGTGCAATAATGGGGTTACTTTTACGCAATAACTAAAGTTGCTGTCAGCATTTATTAAATCTGAACCCAACAAAAATGTTCCACTTTACCTCAAAATAAACAAGCTAGATTACAAAATGTCATACAAACACAGCTGCACATCACACAGCTTTAAAAATCTTGTCATACATCTGTCTCTTCTCATTTTCTCATTCATTTTCCGCCTTCCTCTGCGAACCTCTTGCAGATGTAAACGTTGCCATCAGGAAAATCGCCACCCTGCTGAAGCCTGACAAGGACATCACCCACGATGGGGACCACATAATCATCAAAACCCTCAGCACCTTCAAAAACTACAACATGGACTTCTATGTGGGCAAAGAGTTTGAGGAGGATCTGTCTGGAGTGGACGACAGGAAGTGCATGGTGAGCATTTAGAGCTGATGTATCCAGAGGGGATTTAATACAATTTAAAAGTCCCATATTGAACTCATTTTCAGGTTCATGCTTGTATTTGGGGTTTCTACTAGAACATGTTTACATGCTTTAATGTTCTTAAAACAATATATTTGTCTCATACTGTTGGTCAGAATGTACCTGTCCTCACCCTCTGTCTGGAATGCTCCGTTTTAGCTCCTGTCTCTATAAGCCCCTCTCCTGTAAAGCCCACTCTGCTCTGATTGGTCAGTTTTTACTGTTTTTTTTTTTTTTTTACATGTGTTGTCATCTCTGCACCATCAATGCAGCCAAGTAATCACAGTAATGACACTGTAGCAGCAGTTTCTACCTTTATACATTATGGTTGTGGCATGACAACCTCACAGAAGTCATGACAGCATGTTAATGGCAACCTGGCCTCACTCAGAAACCGTCGAAAGGACATGGCGGGACAAGAACGAAAGTTAAGGCAGTGAAAGTCAGAGTAGGACAGGTGTGATGGGTGATGGATGGGTCCGACAAACACGGACTTTCACCTGGGAGAGCGGTGTTTGTGTCCCGTAAGATTCTAAAGCTAAACCCTCTTCTTTTTTCCTAAACCTAACCAGGTGCGTTAGTTTTTGGACAAAAAAAAGGTCCGTTTGTGTTGTTGTACTGACATAGTGCATCTATTTTGAAAGAGACTGTATGTAAATGGTAAAATTCCTGTGAAAACGGAAGTGTACTCTGAAAGAAGACAATGAATGTTATAGGCAGAACTGGACATGGCGTCCCAGAACGTCAACAACCAACACACCCAGGGTACCTTTCACATCGCATCTGGACGTGCAGGGTCCGTAACCAAACGTCAATAGAGAGAGAATGTGTTGTTTATGGGCACAGTTTCTAAATTTGGGCTGCGCATTTTTCTGTTAATTGAGGGTGTTGATGCTTTCACAGTATTTATATAACACCTAAACCTGCTTCAACATCTAACTTACAATATGGCACCTTTAATGAATGCACACATGTACTGTTCAAAACTTTTACGAAACATGTTAAACCTTCATGTTCTCCCATTAGAGATTAAACTAACTTTTCTTCTGTGGTGTCCCTCCAGACTATAATGAGCATATGGTGGGCTGAGGTTTTACACAAAACTTTCTACTTACAAAACTTTCCTCAAACTTTTCACGCCTGTGTCAGTGAATTGATGTAATGAAGACCGGTGTCGGATACTGCACAAGAAGAAGTGGGGGAGCCAGAGAAATAAGTCAAGACTCACATTCTTTTAATCAGATTGTGTCCCTGAATACTGAATAGGATCAAAGATTATCTGTGGTCCCCCTTGAAAAAGGTTTTTTTGTATGCTGATAGGCTGATTATAGATAAGCTATAAACTGTTTGGATGAGAGAAAAGGGGTCATGTGCGTCTGTATGTGCAGATTGTATCGCGGTAATTATTTTTAATAGGGGTGCAGGAATACGGAGCCTCTCGCTCGGCATATAAATGTTTGAATCTATATGTTCACACATCCACATTGTTAAAGCCTCCACTGTTGCATCGTGTGTTATAATCCCATTTTCTCCATGACTTGTGACCTCATGCAGACCACCATCACCTGGGAGGGAGACAAGCTGGTGTGCGTGCAGAAGGGAGAGATTGAAGGAAGAGGCTGGACCCACTGGGTGGATGGTGATGAGCTTCATCTGGTAAGAAAACACCAGCTCCTGCCATGAATATTAATATATGCAATTTGGACACTTTAATCCAAATCCAAAATGCCTCTCAGCACTGTATGTGCAGCGCATATATTTTTATGTGTGAGAATTGGCCCACTAGCTCCTGTGGTAGTAACATTAGACCGTGTGAGGTGCATGTGTAACTCGTTTACTGCCAAGGAAATCATATTATTTCTGCATAAGGAACTGCCTCTAAAGGTAAAACAGACTTAAGTATTTTGCTTCTTAAGTGCAACTCATTTATTCTGTATTTCTGTGTGTCACCACGAACTGAGACCTCAAGTGATCCAGCACATATCAACATCTGCCACTGCCATGTTATTCTCTTGACTTTTTCAATCTCATTTCTGTTAGTACTTCAATAACTTTTATTTTCTCCTCTGTGAAATTCATAGTGCGGCCCAGTGTGGCCTGTAATGAAACCATTAGCATCTGAAAAGACTTTAAAGTAATGACTAGCACATTACCATTTTCATTAGCTCAGCATTATCAGATTTCCCTCTGTGTGATTACTGCTATCAAAGATAAGCAAAAACAATCTGCCAAATTATTTGGTTTAAGTGATGCCAACAGATGTTTTCAATCAGCGGCCATGAAATTAGTTATTAGTTGGAAGTTCCCAAGAGCTGGAGGAGTGTTTGAATGTGGAGCAACAGTGGCCTCTGGTGGATGAAAGAAATGTGTCTCAGACACACACAAAATATATTTTAATGGTGGATTTCTATGCTAAATGCACTCATAAATCATTATATAAAAAACATTATTAGGATACTTTATTATGTGTTGTTTTTTCTGTCCATTTCAATGGATGGAGAATCTGAATCCAGAAATAAACAAATAGTAAAATGACGATAAATGGCCTAGATCGTTTTATTCAACAGAAAAACACGAGTTTATTAATTTTTCATGAATGGTTAACTCATATCAACAAATAAAGTAAATTTGAAAAAAAATAAATAAGATGAAGTGGATGACACGGTTGTGCAGTGGTTCGCATTGCCACCTCACAGCAAGAGGGTTCCTGGCTCAAACCTATGTCGGGGGCCCGAACCCCTGGGCTGGAGGAGCCCCCCTGTGCGGACCCCGCATGTTCTCCCCGTGTCAGTGTGGGTTTTCTCCGGGTACTCCAGCTTCCTCCCACAATCCAAAGACATGCAGGTTAATTGGTGACTCTAAATTGCCCGTAGGTGTGAATGTGAGTGTGAATGGTTGTCTGTCTCTATGTGTCAGCCCTGTGATAGTCTGGAGACCTGTCCAGGGTGTACCCTGCCTCTTGCCCTGTCAGTTGAGATAGGCTCCAGCCCCCCGACCCCTAACAGGATAAGCAGTTACGGAAAATGAATGAATGAATGAATAAATAAAGTGATCCTTTTAAACACATTGCATATTATTTTGTATTGTGTTTGCCATCACGACTCAAAATATGCTCAATTTCTGAACTATCTACAGAAATAGTATGTTAAAAAAAATAGTATATTTTGTAGACATAATCCATAGAATACATTATACCTGAGTGTATTCTTAGAAAATATTATCAGAACAGTATTTTCCTATTTGAACAATATTTCCCTTTCTATTTCTCGATAACATTCAGACTCCTGTTCATTCCAATGTACAAATATTTTTGAAAAAATCCTTAGTGAAAGCTCTTTCATATGATTTTTGACATGTATAAGTAATATAATATCACATGTATGAACACAAATGATATAATTTAACATGATTAACAGCCAGAAACGAGCCTTGCGCTTTCTCCTCGCCTCACAGTCAGCCATGCCTGTAGAAAAAGGAGGCGTGACTCTACTACTGTTCACTTTAGATGGTGTGGAACACTGCAATTGGCTTACAGACATCCCATCAAATAAATCTGTGCACTTGGGTTGAGTCAGAGGACACTAATCATAGATCTAGAAGTCCTGGCAAAATGACATCCATTAGAACAGATGGGGGATCTGAACACAATAGAAAGTTGTTGCTGTTTTTTGTACCCTAAATCAGAGGTTCCCAACTGGTCCAGCCACAGGGTCCAGATTTCTCCTTGGTCATTAGTTTAAGGTCCACACAGTTTAATATATTCAGTGTCATACTTGGGTTTGGACATGTTGTTGAGCTAGCAACAATAGACCAATCCTCAGTCCCTCCCACCCATAGTAACTGTTGCTATGTCAGACAAATTTTTGTGCGTGATTGTACGACTTAGGGAAGACAGTAGGGCCTAGGATCCTCCATCTGATCATTCCCATTAGTCAAAATTACAGTCTGTTCAAATCTGAGAATGTGTCAGTCTAAAAACTCTAATTGTCTTTTGTTCTCTGCAGGAGCTGAGAGCTGCGGGAGTTGTTAGCAAGCAGGTCTTCAAGAAGACTTAAGATGGGTCTTATTGGACGAGACGGCGCTCCCAGCTGACATTGACTTAAAGAAACACCAGACACATACCATCCAACCTCCCTTTGGTCCATCTGTACACTCCTTCACCTCTCCGTCCACCCATGTTTTCTGTTATTCATATTATTTTCATGAAGAACACATTTATATTCCATCAAGACCATTCCTCTCAGTGTGTAACATGCAGTACTGTATATCTGTCTCAGGGTGGATGCTGTTCTGATTAACAAGTTTAGATGTGTTGGACGCATGCAGCTGATCTGATGGGTGACCACTGGGAAAGTAAAGCATGGCAGTGACGTCAAGAGAGCAGTGGGTTAATCCAGTTTTAGTTCTTTGAATGCTGTGAATGAAAAAATGAAAGTGTTTGAGGGCTGTAAACATCTGTGCTGCTGATGTTTAGTCTCCAGAATGTATATCACATATGATGTGTGTATTTATCCGTCCTAATTCCTTTGGGAACGTGCCATTGATAGTGAATCAACCAATAAAGTAAGCAGTGCTCAATAATTTGATTTGTCTTTTTCTGAGAGTTTAAACCTGACGTTTATTTTGCTAAACCGACTTGCTGGGAAAGCAAATGATTTGTTTGGCAGCTCAGTCATAGAGAGGCAAACCATTTAAATGACTGGTTGATGTTAAGTTTCACAGGCCAACAGATCAGCTGTTTGAAGCTCCTTTTTTTTATCACAAAATGCCTTTCCAGACATGCACGAGGAATCTGAAGGCCTCTTCTTAAGAATTTCAGTGAGTGAAGTGAAGCCTGTGGAGCTTCAGCCAGACAACTCAAGCCACGCTGTGCTCTGAATCGGCTTATCTGTCAGCTCACTTTGTGCATTGCCATTACCAATTGGGCCGTCTGTATAAACTGTCCAACTCACTTGCTCATTCTTTGCTGCTACTGCTGCTGCTGCTCGCCCTGCTGTTCAGCCTCCTGCTGCTTCTTGTGCATTCACACCCCACCACCACCCCTGCGTCTACCTGCGGAGCTCTGTTTATTTATGGTTCCCCAGGGGGTTGTTATTGATCTCTCCCTGCTCTTGCTTTGGCTGGTTGAAAAAAATTATGGTCTCAGAGAGGGGTCGAAACGGAGTCTGGCGCCAGGGTAAAATCTGCATTTGCATTTATTCTCAATAAAACGTTTCCACTAAGTGCAGGGGTGGTCTGGCGGAAAGTCAGTAACTCAACTCTTATTTTTATCAGCAATCAACAGGCGAGCAGCTCAATACAGCAGAGGATTTTCAGCCGTTGATTTTGGTCCAACTCTGCTGAAAATTATGTTTTTCTTATTGTCGTTTCACTTGGGTGTTTGACATTCACTGTACAGAATGATGTATGTGCAGAATGTGACACGCGGAGACTGCTTTCACATTTATCTGCTGAAAGAAGGAAAGTTTCTCTGGGCGCACTTTAAATCTGTGTTTAAGGCGTGTATGCACGATTTTGTGACATCACAATTTGCTTGTAGAATAAACCATGGTTCCATGGACACTTACATACTGTACACAGAGAGTGGAGTTGCAATCTGCAACCTCTCCGCTAGATGCTTCTGTATTATCTTTGTTTTTTTAAGAAAATCCTGCATTATATATCTTTAAATGTTCTGTATACGACTTTCAGAACATTAATTGAACTATTTGCTATGTAAAGATATAGTGAAATAACAGTGTCCTGAGAAGAGAATGAAGTCGCTGACACTTTGCACTGCGCTTGTATGGCAGTTAAGGGTGGTCACCGCTGATAACTGCAACGGTAGCGTTGCAAAAGTGTAAAACCCTGCCTCCGGTTCCCCTCCAGATTAGCACTGTTAGCTCTGTCAGCACTGTTGCTGTTGTAAGCACTGTCAGCACCATTAGCTGCTAGCCACTGGTTTAGTTACTGCCATGTTGAGAGCCGTATGAAGATAATGTCCGCTCAGACTGTGGATGGAACATATGCTCTAAATGTTGCTCACAGCTCCTTTAAACTTTTGAAGAAAATCGTAACAGACAGACAGATAGATAGATAGATAGATAGATAGATAGATAGATAGATAGATAGATAGATAGATAGGAAGTATTATTTCCAAATATCAGCATAAATGCTGATTTTTTAAAAATTGAAAACCAGTTGAACTTTATTAACCTCCATGCTCAAAGTTCGGGTATTCTGGATTAGCATGTGAACTTCAGAAAAAGAACAAATAGAGAGCGCACACTGTTGGCAGATGTTACAAAAGAGCTTCTCCTGTCTGTACATTGTACAGTGACCATCACTGCAGCGTCTGCATGTATATGTGTGTAAAAGTGCATGTGTGTACATGAGAAGTGGTGTGTGTGTGTGTGTGTGTGTGTGTCACACATACGCCCTTCACAACCTCCCCCATTGATTGCACAAAGACTGAAAGAAGAGGGTGAGTTTCCCCCTCCCCCTTCAAAACAACTGCCCCTGCCAATCCCCTTCAAGCCATAAACTCACTTATCAATAGTTCTCTGCCCTCATGCCCCCTGACTCGTATAAAGCAGGAGGACACCCTGCACCCTCCCCCTCCTTACACCGTCTAAAGTCTACACACCAGCTGCCAACATGCCTGCAGACTTCAGTGGGAAATGGATACTGGAAACCAGTGATAAATTTGAGGAGTATTTGAAAGTGTTGGGTAAGAAACTTTTAATCTGGGTGGGCTTCATTTTGCTCAAGATGTTAAAGTAGTGTTTCAGGGTGATGCTGCAGGTTGCACAAGCTGCACGGGGAACAAAATCATCCAACTTTGTGGCTTTATAATTTTTAAAATAGTGTTTGTCCCTTGTGTTCAATCTAATCTGAAGGTAATGCAAAAATGTTTTTCTGCAGCATTTATCTCACCTCTGATTATTGAGTATACAACAATTATGATGTCAAATACTACCTTACCTTGTCAGCTGTATCATTTGTCATGGACATTAGGTCTTGATTTCTGCATCATTAACACAAATCAAGACCTAATTTTCAACGAAGATATTAAGTATAAACATAGAAGTGAGTGAAACTCTCTGCACTACATCTATTCCTATAAAAATGTAATTAAGTACAATAATCTGGCTGTTCTGCCCACGTATAATGAAGTCTCTGTATTCTGACTTTAGATATTGACTTTGCCACAAGGAAAATTGCCATCTCGCTGTCTCAGACCAAAGTGGTATCCCAAAATGGAGACAAGTTTGAATTCAAAACGCTGAGCACCTTCAGGAATTATGAGCTCTCCTTCACTGTAGGGGTCGAGTTTGATGAGTACACCAAAGGACTCGACAGCAGAAACATCAAGGTGGGTCGACCTCTCATATATGGAGTCCTTGAAGGGATAAGAGTCAAGGATAGCTTATGTGATGAGTCAGTGTTTCCCATTATACCTCTTGATTGTATGATAATGAGAGTGTGTTATCTGTGCATGTGCAGGGTAGAGATTGGCCTGTGGTTGCTGTGTGTAACATCAGTGCTGAAAACAGATGCAACAAACAGTGTACAGATGATAAGAAATGACCGGTGACTTGCAGAGATGCACCGTTACACTGAGTGCCAATGAGGGAACGACATGTGAAAAATAAGTCCAGGGAAAAGGAAGGTTTAAATATCTTATTAATATCTTCAGTCTCTCCTTAAATCACTGACATCCAACTGCTTCTTTGCACAAAATGCATCAGATACTTGCAGGTGTTTTAGCCATACCATTTTCATGCCACAAAGGTCATAGAAAACACTGTTGTGAGGGTAAATTGTATTAATGAAATAAGTGGAGACCTGTTTTTACAGGTCAGTAAAGTATGTTAAAGTGTATTAAACTGGTTATTAGTTGATAGTGTATGCTCAGTTATTATTTTGAGACATCAGACCGCTTATTAGTGACAATTTTTACTTCAGAGGCACATTTCAGAACGATTAAAAAAAGCTAATATTATCAGTCTATACTGAAGGCATTCAGCACTAATTACACATCAACTGGAAAAGCAACCCTAAACTGGTGAGTCTTAATTGCAGCAGTAGCCTTCAGGTTAGAGGAATTAGCCTGTGAGTGGTTAAAGTATTCACTTAAGAGGGGAAGGCAGGTCAGTGACAGGCAGTGGTGGAATACATTTACTCATGTACGGTACAAATTCACGGTACTTGCACCTTACTTGAGTATTTACATGTTATGCAACTTTCTACTTCTACTCCTCCAAACCCATCTTTGTCTTTTTTTTGTTGTAAAATAGTCAGTAGCATCTGTAACAAAGTATATGCTTATTCCAAATAAAGTATAATAATCTGTGAAAATTGTTAAATTAAATGAACAATTTCTCATTTTCTTTGGTATTTCTCATCATATGCAGATATGCAGTGATGATTGTTGGGTACTATGTTTGTTGATGTTATCCAGTGTAAAGTCTCTGATCATGTGATGAGAGGATATGTGCACAATAGTGTGCACTGGGGCCAGTCACAGCTACCTTACGCCACTGAATCATGTTCATCCTAAAGATAACCAATGATGACCACATATTATTTCAAACCAAAATATGCCTTCTAAAAGAAGGAAAATAAACATTGTATTTATTCTTGCTTTCATAAAATGTAGCCTGAACTCCCTCTTCTGAAAATGGTATGGGCTTTTTTTTTTTTTTTTTTAAAGGCAACCAGTGTGAAAATAAATGCTGGCGTGGACATGACCCGAAAAATTTACTGATCAATCACAATCACAGTATTTTAAGTACATTTGGCTGATATTTAGATAACTCAACTTAAATAAGGTTTTCAATGCAGGACCTTTAATTGTAGAGTGTTTTCACTATGCTGTAATAGTATTTATGTAAAGGATCTGAATACTTTTTCTTCCACTGGTGACAGGTTTATCTGCAGAGGAGTGAATAAATACTTAAAATATGTGTTCAATAATTAATTAAGTTCACTGTTTAATGAGCGCTATATGTTGTATGTATGTTGGTAGTGTCTGGTGACCTGGGAGGGGGACAAGCTGGTGTGCACTCAGAAAGGAGAGAAGGCAAACCGTGGCTGGAAACACTGGATCGAAGGAGGCAAACTCTACCTGGTGGGTTGACATGACTGTATCTGTCATGATAATTAGATTTCTGTTGAAATATTTGAACCTGGCTGACAAATAAAAGAGAAAGATGTTGGATTAGTGGGACATACTGCGCAGCAGAATGTGATTGTTGAGTCTGATGAGGACAGTTTTATCACAGTTATTGCTCAAATTTTTTCCCTCCTTCCCTCCACAGGAGCTGACATGTGAAGATGTAGTTTGTGTTCAGGTGTTCAAGAGGAAAGAATAAAAGGCAAATATCTGTTTTAGGTTTTCATTCACTCAGTTAAAGTATTTGTTTGCTCCTTAATAACATGTTTTCCTACATATGAACAAAACAAATAAAGGTGCTTTTCAGACATACATTTCATGTTGTCAATGAGTAGAGACAAACCTGTTACTGCAATAAATAAACTTTAAATCTGAGTGTTTACAGTGGGCGTAACATCAGAGGGCGTGACAGCACTGTTTGACAGAGGAGAGTGAAAGTATTACCTCACAGTAACCAGTATTTTTCATTCTGATACACTTGTAATCAACATAACCTGACATATCTCCTGTTGGATTTTAACAGCTGCCTCTGAAGTCACATACAAAGAGACTGATTTAGAAGGGTTTTAACTTTCACCTTGTTTATCAGTTACACACTGCATTGAACACAGCTTACAGTCACTACAGTGGGGCATTTCGTAAACCAATGCTTGAATCGCCATCTGCTGGAAAAATATGGTAGTAAGTGAGAGGAGATGACCTCTAATAATAAAAGAGTGTAGATTTTGTTTCTTCATTGGAGGGGACAAACGTGAAATGGGGGGTTTGGGGTCGTCAAGCGTTTAATTTCCTGCATTCTTGTGAATTTTAATGCACCAATTTGTGCCTTTTCTGCATCATTTCACAATGTAAATGTCTTTAATTCTGTCGAAATAAAAGTCCTCTGCTACTGTCATGTTTTTACTGGGGTAGACAAATGCACAAAGGGTTGAATCATTACCACCCCTCCTCACTTACTAGCATCAGTTTGTACTCTTCAGGGTGCACATGATGTTTTGTGAAGAAATGAATGACTTGTAATCGGGCCATGCTTTGATGACAGTTGAGTTATAGCAACATTTTCTTGTGACAAGATAATTATGCTTATACGAAAACTTTCTTCAGTATAACAAGTTATGCTTATGTGTATTTTGCTATGATGAGGAAAAAGTAAAAAAAAGAACATGTTTTCATTGCAAACATCAAATTCAGTGCAATGCCAGTGTCCTCGGTCTCCTCTATAGTGTATTGGATTTAATTTAATCAACTCAGTGATGAGGAATTTGAAAAATGATGTCCCACCGGAGGCATAAAGTAGTTACAAGGGGCCCTAGTGCACACTATATGACAGACCCTAAGGCACTTGGTTACTTGTTATGCCCCCAAACTAGCTACCGTTTAATCTTATCGTCACATTATCATCAAATAGAGACTTGATATTGACTTGATAACACCAACATACATATCACCCAGAAATCATCATGGCATATATGACAAAAATACCAATGGAAATAAGAGATTATCCATTTAATTGTACAGTTTTTTATAGTTTATATATAGTTTATGTCGAGTAGGTATATATTTTATAACATATTTTGCATGATGGAGGTGGGTTTACCTTTTCAAAGGTATATTTAGCAAATGGAGGTTTTCTTTCAGTTTAGGCACATTTTTAAGGTAGCAATCTAAATTACTCACAAAGGCCTCTCCTCTGCGTAAGAAAGGCTTGGAGGGCCCCCTCTCTTTATGGGTCCCCTCTTTCCATGGGCCCCAGTGCAACCATCCCACCACTGTCCATATTTACGCCCCTGCCTCCCATTAAAGTCCTCTCCATTGCTCAGTTAATCTCAGACAATAAAGCAAATTAGTCATCTGAAATCATCTACATGACAAACTGGGCAGATTTTTATTCCCTGTCATCGTGTCATCCATCACCTTTTGCAGACAGAAGCATTTCATGTCACGTCACCACTTCCAGCGCAACTCTCGCGAGATTGGGTTTCAGGAAGTTCCACGTCAGTATCCAGTGCTCTGTTCACTGAAGTCGCAACATTTGGACCCCGATAGCAACTGTTCGCAACTCATTTATTTGATTTTATTGCGACAACACGGGGATAAAACATGGTAAGACACATTTACAATAGTTCCCGGCATGTTTTGTTTTCTTACATGTATATATAAAGGTCCTGGTTTATTTTAAAAGGACAGTGAAACTGTCAAATAATAATGCATTATTGTAAATAGCTTAGCGGCTAGTTAGCTTCAGTTAGCATGAGAGCTTGTAGCTAACGGCTGTTAACAGTAATAACCATGGCTGTTTGTTAGCTTTATATGTGCTTACAGTAGTTTTGAGTCCGTTGTCGATTTAATTATTATAGGATGAATGCGTTTAGGATTATTAGGGTCATTTAGATGTATTAGGGCCAGTGTTGGCATGCTAACGGTTTTTGGCTATACTGTCCTGTTATTCCGGGTCTTTACGTTGACGCTACTGCTAAGTGATTAAATGCCCGTGTAAGGTCACTCAAGTTAAGAGTTTGAAAGGTGTAGGATGAGACCCCGATGTCTTATGTCTTTTCAGCCTCTGAGGCTGGACATTAAGCGGAGGCTGACAGCCAGGTCAGACCGAGTGAAGAGTGTGGACCTTCACCCAACCGAGCCATGGATGCTGGCCAGCCTGTACAACGGCAGTGTCTGTGTGTGGAACCACGAAACACAGGTGGGATCACAAATCAATGGGCCTCTCTTGAATATGTCATTTTGTAGCCAAAGACTGACATCACAAACACATAGAAGCAGTAGTGATACTGTGAACCTGAACTGATCAGCAATGCTATATTTTCCAGACTCTCGTCAAGACCTTTGAAGTATGTGACCTCCCTGTCAGAGCATCCAAGTTTGTGGCAAGGAAGAACTGGGTCATTACAGGAGCGGTGAGTTACATCTATTGTTTGTGTAGTGATCACGACTCTGACAGTTGTCATCCATAACACTGTCCGTTTAGTTGTATAAACAGAGTGTGAGCTTTAATTTGTTTAATTTGGTGTGTTATGTGGGCAGTGGTGTCACATCACAATGTTTGCATTTAGCCTTTACGTCTAATTATCTTGCTATACATATTTCTCGTTGTGTTAGACTCAAATATCATATACTAATTGCAGATTCTGTAATGTATTTTGCTCTTATGTCTTTTTCATGCGTCTTTTAATAACCTGTGTATTCATCAGTTAAAATTCAAACTTTTTCCCCTGCACAGGATGACATGCAGATCCGGGTGTTCAACTACAACACCTTGGAGCGTGTCCACATGTTTGAGGCCCACTCTGACTACATCCGATGCATTGCTGTCCATCCCACCCAGCCCTATATCCTCACCAGCAGTGGTACGCTAGTACACTTATGACTTATGACATTATTCGGTACCATATAAGTAAGAGACTCAATGGTCCCTCTATACCAGTGTCTTCAAATGTATGTGTATTGCATTCACACATGCATGAATGTATTTCTACTTCTGTGCAGATGACATGTTGATCAAGCTGTGGGACTGGGAGAAGAAGTGGTCGTGCAGTCAGGTGTTTGAGGGTCACACTCACTATGTCATGCAGATTGTCATCAACCCTAAGGACAACAATCAGTTTGCCAGTGCCTCCCTGGACAGGACGATTAAGGTAGGTACTGCTTGCTGTTGTCACCTTTACTGCTGCTGATTTATCTTGTCAGTGGGTGAACGCTGTGGACAATCTTCTTTAATGTCTATAGATTTAGCTTGCCTTAAGTACATATAATTAAAGGTCTCTGAAGTGCATTCATTGACTCTCTGTCATGTCCTCTGGGTTGTTCCAGGTTTGGCAGCTAGGCTCTTCGTCTCCCAATTTCACTTTGGAGGGTCACGAGAAAGGAGTCAATTGTATTGACTACTACAGTGGAGGAGACAAACCCTACCTCATCTCAGGGGCTGATGACCGCCAAGTAAAGATCTGGGACTATCAGGTTAGAAAACTTTTAATTCACTTCCTTTTCAGGAAGGTGAGAGTAAGCCACATAAGACTGATCATAGAACAATTAAGCACTTACAGTCTCATTTCCTGCTTTTGTTTCGTTATGTTTAATCAAAAGTCAGTGATTACAGCTCACTAAAAGAGCTGATAGTTCTAACAATTAATTTATGTTTTCCTAATTGATCTGCTACATCCTTTCTGTGAGCATCTTTTTGCATTGTGTCTGCATATAAATGTTTAACTGTTCCTTTGTGTGTTGTAGAACAAGACCTGCGTTCAGACTCTGGAGGGCCACGCCCAGAACGTCTCTTGTGTCAGCTTCCACCCCGAGCTGCCAATCATCATCACTGGATCCGAGGACGGTGAGCAGGAATCCCACTCGTTCACCCCTGTACACAAACACCCCCAGAATGGGCAATGAGCAATGTTACCTCCTCCCTCTGTAGGAACGGTGCGTATCTGGCACTCAAGCACTTACCGCCTGGAGAGCACTCTGAACTATGGCATGGAGAGAGTGTGGTGTGTGTGCGGCCTCAGGGGCTCCAACAATGTGGCGCTGGGCTACGACGAAGGCAGCATCATTATCAAGGTGAGCAGAAAAGAGAGTAATTCTTAAAAAAAAAAATATGTGAAACTTTTACTGTATGCACTTCCAACCTGCTGAAGACAGAAGAAAAATGAGTTGTGCAGAAAAACACAATCAGCTTACGAAGGAATTTTATCTATAAAAGACATCAAGATGAACTATTTTATGGATATAATCAAAGCTAAAATCTTTCTGCTCTGTCTCCCTCTGCTGTGCAGGTGGGTCGGGAGGAGCCGGCAATGTCTATGGACACAAATGGAAAAATCATCTGGGCTAAACACAGTGAAATACAGCAAGCCAACCTGAAGGCCATGGGTGATGCTGAGATCAAGGATGGAGAGAGGCTGCCACTGGCTGTTAAAGACATGGGCAGCTGTGAGATTTACCCCCAAACCATCCAGCATAACCCTAATGGAAGGTATGCATACAGGCCCTTTGACTGGTTATGATTGTATCAGAAACAGGCAGATATCTGTCACTCATTGATATGTTTCTGTGTGCACCAGGTTTGTTGTGGTGTGCGGAGATGGAGAGTATATCATCTACACTGCCATGGCTTTGAGGAACAAGAGCTTCGGCTCAGCACAGGAGTTTGTCTGGGCCCATGACTCATCTGAGTAAGTATGCAGTTTGAATTAGGTGTGACACTTCCCTGCTTTATACCAGTGTGTCAGAGAGTTAATTGCCACACTCTTTTTCAACAACAGATATGCCATCAGAGAAAGCAACAGTATCGTCAAAATTTTCAAAAATTTCAAAGAAAAGAAATCTTTCAAGCCTGACTTTGGAGCTGAAGGTAACGTGAACATTGTTGTTTGGTGTGTAGTTTTGGAAGTTGATAGTTCCCACTGCTTTCCTCATTGGTTGTGTTCCCATTCTTTCCTGCAGGGATCTATGGAGGTTTCTTGCTTGGGGTGAGGTCAGTGAATGGCCTGGCATTTTATGACTGGGAGAACACAGAGCTGATCCGCCGCATTGAGATCCAGCCCAAACATGTAAGACTGACATTCACTTTCATTTCTTTTTTATTTAAAAGTCATTCAATAGCCTTAAATTTCAATTTCTTAGGTCTGAACTACCAAGTTATGTATCTTTACATTTCTTTTTTCTTCAGTTATTTTAGTAACTCTGTTTCCGTCTCATTCTCTCGGTCATAATTTTTTCCTCTTGTTTATAATTTGTCCAGATCTTCTGGTCAGACTCTGGTGAACTGGTCTGCATCGCCACAGAGGAGTCCTTCTTCATTCTGCGTTACATGTCAGACAAAGTAGCTGCTTCTCAAGAGAACAATGAAGGAGTGACAGAGGATGGTATTGAAGATGCCTTTGAGGTGAGTGCATTTAACTTAAATCTCAAAGAAGTACTCACTGGTTTTAATATCTGTCCCAGTGAATCTTGTTTGTTCCCACAGGGTGCTATTCCAGCTTCAACTAAAAACTTTGTGCGCTTGTTTTTTAAATGTGCAGGTCCAGGGAGAGATCCAGGAGATTGTTAAGACTGGACTCTGGGTCGGAGACTGCTTCATCTACACCAGCTCTGTGAACAGACTCAACTACTATGTAGGAGGAGAGATCGTCACTATTGCTCACCTGGACAGGTACAAATACAGCGTATAGTTTAGCTTCAATTTAAGTGGGTGTGTGATTTG
This sequence comes from Epinephelus awoara, assembly GCA_035609425.1. Lineage (NCBI taxonomy): Eukaryota > Metazoa > Chordata > Actinopteri > Perciformes > Serranidae > Epinephelus > Epinephelus awoara. Next base: position 13,122,370 of record CM069306.1, on the reverse strand, counting down.
CTGAATAAAATGCAATTGTGAAAAAATGCAATAGTCTGGAGAAATAGAAGCTTATCTCTAAAAGTTTAATTGGTTGCTGTGAAGGATGCTGCATCTTTTCCACCTACTGCCTTCTCTCCCTGCAGAACCATGTACCTGCTGGGTTACATTCCAAAAGATGACCGTCTGTACCTGGGAGACAAGGAGCTCAACATTGTCAGCTACTCCCTGCTGGTCTCCGTCTTGGAGTACCAAACTGCTGTCATGAGGAGGGACTTTGGCATGGCTGACAAGGTGCTTCCCACAATTCCTAAAGAGCAGCGCACCAGGGTGGCCCATTTCCTGGAGAAACAGGTAAGGAAATACAGCAGGATATTTAATTGCAGTCTTTAAGTTTAACAGAAAAGATGCACAATTTTTTGCACCCATCTTGATAAGAGGTCATACCGGGGCACCATCAGTGATACCGGATGATATCCAAATTGATAATGTACTTAGCTTTTAATCCAGAAATGATCAACAGTTTGTGCTTGTAGGGTGCTGATGGGTCTTACTTTTGTTTCTTTAGGGCTTCAAGCAGCAGGCGCTTGCTGTTTCCACAGACCCAGAGCACAGGTTTGAGCTGGCGCTGCAGCTGGGAGAGTTGAAGATCGCCTACCAGCTGGCTGTGGAGGCAGAGGTAAGAGCAGACTATCTTCTGACCTTCTAAAAACCTTGCCAGACAATTCACAATGACTCACAAGATGTTGTCCATTGCCTTCCTTTATTGTCATCGCTGGTCAGGTTTCTCTGTCCAGTACATTTCTAACATTTGTCATTCTAATTCATGCAGTCTGAGCAGAAGTGGAAGCAGTTGGCGGAGCTGGCTATCAGCAAGTGCCAATTCGGCCTGGCCCAGGAGTGCCTGCACCACGCCCAGGATTACGGTGGCCTGCTTCTCCTTGCTACAGCCTCCGGTAACGCCACTATGGTGGGCAAGCTGGCTGAGGGTGCAGAGAGAGATGGCAAGAACAATGTGGCCTTCATGACCTACTTCCTGCAGGGGAAGTGAGTACCAGCTGAATGTGACATTGGTGGACAAATTGGGGAATAGATTAGTGTCGCTCACATAAAATTTGTCCTAACTGCATATCATCTTTTCTGCACAGTCTGGATCAGTGTTTGGAGCTTCTGATCAGGACAAACCGACTGCCTGAAGCTGCCTTCCTGGCTCGCACCTACCTGCCCAGCCAGGTGTCCCGTGTGGTTAAATTGTGGAGGGAGAACCTCGCTAAGGTCAACCAGAAGGCAGCTGAGTCTTTAGCAGACCCCACAGAGTATGAGAATCTCTTCCCCGGGCTGAAAGAAGCCTTTGCAGCTGAGCATTACCTCCGAGAGTCCTGCTTGGGCACCACTAGGCCTGCCAAAGATTATCCTCTTGTCACGGTGAGTTTATGTTGACAAATGAGGTAGTTGTGTTGCATGCAGGCAACATTTCTGAAGTTGTATCTTAGTCCTCTGTCTTGTATTTTAACAAACTCCAACATTTTTCAGCTCAACGAAGACAGGAATATTCTTGAGGAGGCTCAGGGATACGAGCCCAAAGGAACCTTCATTCCTACTGTCCCCAAGGTTTGTCTGCTCTATCCAACATTTTCTTTTCAGCCAACTTTTATCTAATAGTAACCTGAGTACATACATTTAGCAACAGTCAAACTTTCTCTTAAACCTTATTTGACTCACTTTTTCCCAGCAGACACATGACAGTGATGAGGAAGTGGCAGCAGCTCCTGTCATCGCTGCAGCAGTAGCAGCTGTGGCGTCTTCACAGCCTGAACCTGTTGTGCCTGCAGCAGTGGACAAAGAAGAGGAAGAGGAGGAGGAGGAGGAGGAGGAGGAGGTCCCTGAATTCTCCAAATCTCAAAAAGAGGTTGGACATGTTCTTCTTCTGCTTTTCTCTGTTGATTATACTGTCTGTTAATAACCAGAAAAAATGGTGGCATTATGTACTTTTAGGATTATAATACAAGGTGTTCTTGATGAATATTTCTCATAAAATCTATTTCTCCTTTGTGCGTGTCTTTATGTAGACTCTGGACGAGCTGGAAGTGGATCTGGACAACATGGAGCTCGATGACATCGACACCACAGATGTTAACCTCGATGATGACTTTCTAGACGACTGAGACCTGACGCCACTCTGCTCTCCACCACCCTTCAGAGCTTATTTAAGAAAGAAGAAGAAGAAAGAGACCAAATCCCCTTTTCCCTTTTTTGTATTTGTACGTAAAAATATTATATTGTCAAGCCCGCCCACTGCAGCGGCAGGATTTAAGTAGATAATTATGATGATGATGATAATGATGATGATATCAGTAATGTTTTATTCTCAGAAGAACAGTAGACCCACCACGTCTATTTCAAACTCTCCATTTTGTACACCTTCTATTGATTGAGTAACTTTCATTAACTGTCCATTGAGCGATATGGTATATTTACTCTTTGCTTTGTAATGTCTGTTATGGCAAATCAAAGTTCATTCAGTCCAATAAACTCCGGTTGCTGTACATATTCACATTTGACTTGAGAGCGTATATTACTAGATGCTAAAACACGGAGTTCACGATATTAACCTGTCACTTGTGTCATGCCATCTGTCTACATTTATGTAATTGGAGGTGAAGAACTAATTGGTCAGCTTATGTAACTGGCATTGTGCAAATGTAAAAATACTGGTATAACTCAAGTAAGCTTGATGCCAAATACACTCGAAAAAAGGCATTTCAGACTTAAAATCAATCACACTACCACAGGTGTTTTCATTTACTCAGGCTAATTAGACCTCTGCTCAGGTTGGGCGGAGCAACAATATGAATTTGAGAAATCCCAAATCCATAAGGTGATTAAAATTGTGAAGGTTTTTTATGGCATTGGTGCAAGAAAAGAGAAAAGACTGAGATACAAGTCACTGTACCTGCCTATAGAGCACTGAGAAGAGGTCATAATAAGCCATGATAATTTAAGGGGTCATGCAAGCAACATTCGGAGCATTAATATAGCAGCAAACCACTATTTGCTATCTAAAGATATGGTGGAGCAACGGTTTCCTCTGCCCTCTGGTCCCCTCCAGTTTACACTGTTGGCACTGTTGTCATGCACTGTTTATAGAATTAGCATTGTTAGCAGCTAGCCACTGGCTCAACCACCTCCATGTTGACAGCTGTGTCCAGACAACTTACATGCTCTAAATTTCACATAGAGCCCCTTTAAAACACCTGTGGGTGTACCAGCTGTGGGTAAGTGTCTTGGGTTTATTATAGAGCTCCTTAAGATGCACAAGGACCTTTCCATTATGCTTTTTTGTTTTACTTATTTTTATTTATTCAAGAAAAGGGACAGTGTGCATTAATCAACATTTTAACAAACGTGAAGGCATCCAAATTATCTGAAAGGCTAGTTTTCACCAGCTGTAAAAAAGGCATCCTAGAACAATTAAAAACAACAATAAAATACAGCAGCAGGTGAGCGCAAATGCTTAAACTGAGTAGCAGGTGGCACCTTGTATAGTAGCCTCGGCCACTTGTGCAGGGGCGTCAAACATAAGACCAGGCCCGGCCCACCAGAGGGTCCAATCCAGCCCTCTAGATGACTTTGCACACCTAATGTCAATGCACTTGTGAAGGCTAACAGGTTTCAGGAGCAATTTAAAGAATGAGCAGATACTTCATGTGAAATTCAGCCTCAGATGCTTTTCACCCTGACCAGAATACAGCTCTCTGAAATAACAGTGAGTACTTACTGTGATCATATTCACAGATATTGAACACTGCGCAAAATATTGTCAACCAGCAGCTTCAGTACAAAAGAATCTGTATCAGACTTATGTCTAGAACAATATTGGTTTAACCCTGTTGCTAAGGCACTGACAAAATTTCAGACTGTAAATGGTTTGTAAGGCAGGGGATGAGTTCACCTGCTTCTTCAATAGCTTCTAGTTTAGTGGAAAATTATGAAAAAATACACATGTAATGAAAGTGAGTAGTAGACTGAGTGAATGTGGAAAAAACAGACATACTGTTGAATGTGCACATCTTTTTTAAGGATTTTGCAGGCTGTTCATCGTTTGGTTTGTAAATGGATGAACGTTTTCAGAATGTATTTGAAGAGGTTTTTTATTTGTTGGTTATTATGCAGTGGTTTTGCAGGCCCGGCACACTTGAGATCAAACTGGGCTGTATGTGGCCCCTGAACTAAAATGAGTTTGACACCCCTGCACTGGTGGATGAATGTGTGAATGTAACATGTAGTGTTAAAGCACACTGAGTGGTTGGAGGAGTAGAAAGGCACTATATATAGCACAATCTCTGAGCCATTAATCCCACATCATATATTCCCTGGCTGCAGGGGCCCGATGCCTCTGTGTGTATGACCGCCCCTGTAGACTCACGCACTGCAGCAGGAGTAACGTCCATGTAAAGCTGTCAGTCTCCTCCTCTCCTGTGGATGGCGCCCCTCCGAGACAGGCTTGGACGATTCTGTGCAGTTTCGTGTGCAACAAAGTCCCGACAGAGCCTGGCAGCTAGCGAGAGGAGAAAACCGACCCTTCACAGATTGTTTATCTTCACCTCGTTTTAAACAGTCTTCCAGTCATTTCTAAGCTTTCAGCGGCGCATTGAAAGTTTAATACAAACGGGAACTAACGCGGTTCAGTCCTCGGGAGGTGTTGGGACGCTTCGTGGAGGAGCAAGGGTTTTTTTTAAATAGAAAGGCAGGCGTAACGCTAGCGAGCTGGCGTAGAGAAACAGAGAACCAGGGCTACGTAGCGAGCAGGTCAGCCAGGGAGAGCCGGGAGGACCACGGCACAGCCGCCGCCAGCGCCACGGGGAGTCGGGGCCCGAGAGGGAGCCTGCCAGGCCCTCGGCTTGATGCACCCTGCCTGCCTCGCCTCAGCCGCAGTCCGAGATGGGGGAGACCAAGATTATCTACCACCTCGACGACCAGGAGACACCGTATCTGGTGAAGCTGTCGGTGCCGGCGGACAAAGTCACTCTGGCAGACTTCAAAAATGTCCTCAAGAAGCCAAATTACAAATTCTTCTTCAAATCTATGGACGATGACTTCGGGTAACTGTTGAGGGGTTCATTGTGTTTAACATGGATACAGCACAACACACCAGTGGTTTCTGTACATTAGAGCAGCTACATTAACGTTAACTTAGTTGCTACCTCTCCCAGCTGGCTTGTCATCGGTTTAAACGTTACCTGGCTGTCGATCATTAGCTAGCTAGTTCCTTTGTTAGCCGTTAGCTCGCGGCGTTAGCAGGTCTGTTTAGCGTCCCGACCCCGTTTGTTTACATTGCCTGTGTGGCTAGCTTATTCGTCTTGTGCCTTGACTTTGTCTGACCAAGTTTGGTGTTTGTCAGTTTCACCAACACCAGTGAAAGCCCCCAGTGGCATTTAGCTCATCTTAGGTGAACTGGGGTAGTTGACAACACAGATAATAACCAGTTACTGGTCACACCGCTGTCAGTTGGTGGCTAATGTATGGCAGGTTTATGCTAACAGGCTAATGTCAGAATGTAAACGACCAGTTTCAGATAGTCAGTGAGTTCAGCAGGCCCCTGCTGTTGTTGTCTATTAGCCCGAGGAATGCAGAGTTGGACACAGGAATGCCCTGTTCATCACTCTGGCAGCTTTATGAGCATGTCCTTTTGTGTTAAAACATGGCTGGAAAAGTAGATGTTTAATGCTCCTCCAGACTGTGCCTTCTGCAGAGTTTAAAAACAGGGGAAATGTACTGTTTTTTAAACATTTCAGCCAGGTTTCCAAAGTTGGTTTTGGCCTGGGTCAAACTAGGGTGGGGCAGCAACTTCTTAACATTTACAAGTGGGGAAAGACATGTTTTGAAAGGACCCACAGCTATTCATATTCTGAAGAGTGGAGGGATATTCTGTAAATAGACCATTGAAACCTTTACTGCAAACGGCGGTGTACTCTGAGCAACCTGTCAGACTGGAACAGAGACTGACTGGTGTCCATATACACCAAGACTCTTATGGAAATCCTCACTGACTATCACTATTCCCACTTCTCTAAGAGGCACAGCTAATTGCCAGTAGTGTGAGGCATGCCAGATTTGTTCTTGATCCTCGCAAGCAGGCAGTTAAAGATTCATTGACTGGGAAAGTTTGCTGCAAATTCATCCAGTTGAATTGGTTAAAAACACAGGCAGAGCCGTGTTTACGCAGAAAATCTTTACATGCCTTGTTAATTTCAGAGCCGAGAGCTTTCCTTTTGAGCAGCCTTTGATGTACAGACAGACACTTCTTTATATATGATCCCTGGACACATTTACGTCAAGCTTGCCCTCCATGCCTGTGCTGGAAGCGTCTGACATGTAGTGATGTTTGCTGCCCCCTGAGATTCTGGGATTTTGTTTAACATGGCTAAACTGTGCAGTAGCATGCAGAGATATTGCTCTTGTGCTTTTTTGAATTCCTGAAATATGTTGTTTATTCAGCTTGGTTATATATTACCTTCTAGCTAACAAAGCATGATGGAGCAGGTTTACTTTTGCAGAAAGATTTAGAGAATAAGTTTGACTTGTTGACCTGCCTTTATTACACAATAATCACCACTGACTTTTTTCTATTGGCAATATTACATATCTGTGGCTGGCTGGCAGTATGAATCAGCAGTGTTGTAAGTGCACCATTAAATCAGCATTTGTTGTCAGTGTCTGTCTGATTGGAAGCATTGCCCATCTCCAGGCTTGAGTTTATTGCCCTGAGAGTGCTTTTGTGTTGGTTACGGTTTACTGAAACAGAGCTTTGTTCTCTTTACAGGGTGGTAAAGGAGGAAATATCTGATGACAACGCTAAACTACCCTGTTTTAACGGACGTGTGGTGTCATGGGTAGGTTCAAAATACATCCTGAAATAATTTTCTGGTTTGTTTATTTTTTTTGTTGTTGTTGTGCCCTTGTCTTTGCTCACTGTATTTTTGTGGTATAAGTGGCTGTGTGGCAACTGCGTGCGTGCATGTATAACAATGATTCCCATCTGTTGGCCTGTGACCACAATCATACTGCGTCTCCAGGGAGATGCCCTATGCATCTGTGTGATAATATCATTATCACATAATGATCCCTAGGAGCAACAGACACATGCAAACACCCTGCTCCTCTTCTGTCCTCTTGTATTTTAAGCATGTTTAAGAAAATGAGCTGCAGTAGTTTTTATGTTATTTCAAGTCCCCACACATGCTAGTCACCACACGCAGCACATACATACATGTACTTGCATGCAGTGTCTCATTTAGAGGCTCTGAGCAGTAATTCTCCAGTCTCCACAACACAAGAGACATCTGGTGCTCCCTTCCTCTCCCCTCGACACTGAAATTGGGTTAAGAGCAAGTGAAATCACAGGATAGGAGGAAAATACCCCGTAACAAAGCCTCACTGCATGTCCTCTAACAAGAAGATTGAATCTCACAGGGTGGGGAGAGTGAAGTTGAGAGAAAGAGTGCTCTGTTTCTTGATGTGAAAGGCTGATGCAGTTGGTTAATTTATTACAATGTGGTTATAATTATAGGTTTTATTTTGGAGTCATCAACAGAGTGTTATCGCTGGATGTTTGAGTGCATAATCCACCATACTCATCTTGATGTTTTCCTCTGTTGTGGTCATTTTCATTAGACTGTGTTGTGGTTTGGTTGGCTGCGGTTCAAAGCCTATTCCTCTCTTTGTGTGTGTGTGGTTGAATATGTTAGTTATCTCTCAGGGGTTCTTGAAATGTTCCATGTACAATGAAACGTTATCTCTGTTACAGTGTGTCCCATGTGTTTGTCTCCACCGTTCATCTGTTATTTCAATGATGTGATTGAGTGTTCTCTGGGGTCCAAGGGGCCTGGCTCGCTATCAGCACATCATCACAACAGGCCAGCATGCTCAGTCTGGCCTGTTGTACATATTGTCAGCTGACAACCAGATCTTGTCTATCACATTAAATTTTACACCTTATCTTAGTGCACCTTAACTGTGCTGTTGTAAATGCACTTCTCCCCTCTCTGCACACCAAAGTGTCTCCTCTTAGAACTGTAAATAAAGCAGTGCAAACACAGTATGTAGGTCAAAACTTGATTAAAGGCTAAACAAGATGAAGATTAGGGTTCATGGTCAATATTCTTTTATATGTCTACCTCTATTATGTCTGTACAGGTCAGGTGTCCAAGCTAAAAAAGTGATGTCTTTCTATGTTGTATGGTAGAGCTGAAGTGTTTTATTGATTAAAACGCAAACATTTCATGGCTCCAGCTTCTCAAATATGATTTGATTTACTGTCTCCCTTTGATGTACCCTCTAGTAAGCTGCTTCAAATCAGGGTTCAATGTAAATGTTTTTTTTTTTAATCAATTTTTACTTGCCCCCTATACAAATTGATGATTTGCTGTGCTAGTAAGTTTTGGTACCTGACTTGCCTTAGCGTGCATGTACCATACAAGCACTGGTAAGGCCTCGGAGGAGGAGGAGTTGTCAGCAATGAAATTTTACGTGCCTTTAAAAAACAGCCCAATTTCATCCACCTTCCTCTCGAACTTGCAGATAAATGTGCAGTACACTGTTGGAAGTTTGCCCGTATCCTCTAACGCCACCCAATTAAACTTCTGTTTCCAGGATAATTGAAATTTATGCTTCTGCTTTGTCTTTACTCACCATAATTTTCTTGTGAGTGCCAGATTGGTACTGGACTCATGCAAATCTCAATAGAGATGAGAAGAAAGTAATATGGCTCACTCCTTTGCTACTTCCATCATCAGCTCCAGAAAAAAAATTGTGTTTGAGAAGTTATTACCACTTGCACGATCAGGCAAATGAGCTGCTATATTTACTAGCCCAATATGGCATTTTAGGGTTGGATTAAGTAATGCGACATTAAAAAAAGTTGAGCGGACCATTTTCTGGCAATAGACGAAACGTTTTTGGCCATCTGGTCTTCATCGCGATGGCCAAAAACACATTTCTGAGTTTAAATGGATACATAGATCTAGTATAACAAACTAGGGCACTTTTTGTAATTATCTGACTTTTGATAGTCCAAATGATCAATTGATAATAGCATTAAATGGAAGTTAATTGGCCCAAGTGTATAGTATGGCAAAACGCTTAAGATAAAATATGCAATGTGTGAGTAATTTGATAGGCATGGAGATGCTAACCTGACACAACCTGGGCCTGTTATGTATAAAATTAAATTGAACCACATTCTTTGGTCTGGACTCTAGTGCAAACAGCTGTAATGTGTGCTTGTTAAAATAGTGAAGAATTATTGTCCTAAATATTCAAACTATGACATAAACAGTGAGCAAATTTTAGCTTCTCAACCACCTGTAGGGTGCTAATAGTGGGGACAGTTTCACACTGATCTAATGTCAGCCTTTAAGCTTGTTTTTGCCTGCAAATCATGCAAGTACGTGTTTCTTTTCTGATATGGACAACATCCAAGATGCCACAGATCTCCAGATCTATGGCAGAACGTCAAAAAAAAGATTGAGTGAGCAGGACCAAGTTCACTGGAATGTGGTGAAAGCAAAAGCAAAAAGGGGGGAAAATGATGGAAGTGTTGACAGATGAATATATTGATGTTAAAATTCACCGGTCGTGTTCTTCTCCTAAAACACAGTCATGGTCCATTGGATTGTGCTTTTTCCCCACACTGTGGTAAGTTGGGCAACACTGTCAGGTAGACAATCACAACTTGGCACAGGCTTTGTCTTTCACAACGCTTTGAAAACCACGGCTGCCTTGGGACAGCTTTGCATTTCCAGCAGAAAATTAGCAGAAGACAAATTGATTTTTATATTTAACAGACATTGTACTCCCGAACAGTCCCTGGATGCTGCCAAGCCTTTAGGCAGTGACAATTAAACAGGATATACCACCCAGCTCCTGAATATGGCGTAGTGTAAACACAGGGGTGCTCTGACGTGGGTGTGCTGCCCACTTGTTCCGTGTCTTTCAGTGTATTCTTCCCTTTGAGTGTTTGTCTCATCCCTCTGACCTCACTCTCTGTCTGCTGACAGTTGGTCTCTGGAGACGGGGCCCACACAGATGCAGGCTCAGTGGCAGACAGCATAGAGCCGACACCCCCTTTGGAGCGGACCGGGGGCATCGGAGACTCAAGACCACCCTCTTATCAGTCAGTATATTCAAGATTTTGTGGTGTATTTCTTTTAGTGTGTGTGTGAAAGAGAAGGATGCCATGCATACTTTATGTTTGCCTCTGTATGTGTGTCATGAATGAGTCCTTCTGTGTTTCCTTATAACTGCTGTAACAGAGGAAACGGCAAATTGAATAGAAAAAGTAGGACACCTTGTGACTGCATCGGAAGAAATAAAATCTACCTTTTTTCTTCTGCCCTTCTTATCATGAGGTTATCAGGTTATTCAGTCTGGAAATAAATCAGACACGGAGCACACTGATTTATCTCACTCATGCTTAATGTTAGCAGTCTTCTAGTTACGAAAAGTACAGTAGAGTCTCATTGTAGCCGTAGGGATCTTGTAGGGATTCTTTCGGTAATAATGTCAAACACTGTGAAAAACAATGTGAGCCTGTCAGTGCCAAAAACAAGCACTTTTGATGGACGTAAATTGACACTACACGAATGCCTAAAGGGATTACATTGCAGCCTGTTTTGCTGCTGCAGCTTCAGCGGCCTTGCTCAACACTGGACCGGTTTCAAAAGCTGTTGTCTGCACCAGTCACATAGACAGAGAAACCTGGGGAAATAGAGTCAAGGTTCAAAAAGACCAAAAAAAGTTTCCGTTTTAACGTATATATTTTGTCCCAGCTCAGTCTTAATGAAGCTAGCTTGCTAGTTAGCTTCTAGCAAGCAATTCAACATGTATTCATGCTGATAATGCAATGCTGGTAACAAAACATTTAGTGTTAGCTTGCTAGCTAACTTGCAGGCTGTATCCCTACAAAAGGGTGAATTAGTAGACGTGGAATCCGGCTTGAACAGCACTAATATTTTGTTGAAAATATCTGCCTAGCTTTCTGAATGCAGGAAACAGGCTTCGTGCATCTTGAAATTAGAAATGCGTGTGCTTTGACTGCCACCATGAACATCTAAATAAGCGGATGCCTATAGATAACTGTTCATGTGCCTGAACACTTGTAAGATTTCCTAATGAAATACACAATCCAAAAACACCAGTTATCCAAGTTGGGTGACAACCTTGACGGCTGAGTTGGAGAACAGTTAAATGAAAATCCAGATGACAGTTCAGCTGAGGAGCTCTAATAATCTTCTGGGGGAAGAAAGTGAGAATGACAGGCGAGATGTTGCAGGCATTTGTAAAGGGGGACAGGCTGGCCCGTGCATCTCAAGATGATTGGTCTGTCTCCCGACAGACATGGTGTTATTGATCGGTCACACCTGACCATTCCTGTTCTACATCTTCAACCAATGATCTACGTAGGCTTTTGTTTCAGTGGCTGTTGAATGAGCTGCATTTGTAATGTTGCACTGTAAGTCTGTCTCTTTTTAACACTAACTCTGACATCTATGCACCGTCTTTGTCTGAAGTGGGAAAGCAGCAAGTGGTCGAGACAGTCTGGACAATGACACAGAGACCGGCTCCATGGTGTCTCAACGGAGAGAGAGGGAGAGGCCGCGGCGGAAACACGGCAATGACCACGGTAAGAGATGCGTTTGCTATGTTGTTTTTTTGTTTTTCTCATCGTATTGTATGTATCTCACAAGTCACCAATGTCTTCTATGTGGTGGGTTAAAATTGTAACTGTTGGAGGATGTTGCAGAAAAGCAGCTTTATGGCTTAGTCAGAGTAACGTAGGTTTTTTAAAGTGGTGACATGGTTAGATCTGCATCAAGAAAATAATCTCAGCTTTTATTTTTGGCAGCATAACACCTATATTTTCATGTGCCTGGTTTACACTTCAGTCATTCTGATCCTAACGCTATCCCACTGCAGGCGGAAGACAGAATGGATACTCGTCGCGTTCAATGGGACGCGGGGGCCCTGAGTACGACAGCTGCTCGTCCTTCATGAGCAGCGAGCTGGAGTCTACTTCCTGTTTCGATTCAGAGGATGATGACGCAACCAGCAGGTCAGATGTTGTTCTGTGTACCTCTTCAGCTTGTTATTCTTATGTGCGTTTCCCAATAAGAAAAGGGCATTTTGTCTCGAGGAATGCATCTGGAATTTCAGATGATGGGTTTTGGCGGAGATTAGCACAGTCTAATTGTCTGGTGGTTTTTGTGGTTACCCCCCGGGGTCTCCTCCAGGAGTCGTAAAAATATGTGCAACCCACTTTAGAGACCTTGCTGTTCTCAGTCTTTAGGCATCTCCCAGGATGCTTTTTTTCCTGTTGATGCAGATCTGGATAATAGCTTCATCAGTACATGAAAATCCCTCCACCGCAGAAAGAAATGGATTTTTGCCCAAACACAATCCCTGGATATTGGTGCCAAGTGATGATTTGTCAGTCACGTCATAACTTCTAAATAAAGTGGGTTGGATGCCGTTTTACAGACCGCTAAAGCTGGTGTGACTCCTGGCAAGCAGCACTTTCATTATGGAAACAGAGTTTTAAAGGGCTTTTTATTATGTAGGCAACACTTAGGCTTTAATGTGATGTTTAAACAAGTTAAATGGGGAAGATTGCATCTATTTAAGTCCAGGTATTTTTATTCAGATTATGATGTGCAGTCTTTTTACTTTTAAATCTGAATTTATATGGTATAATTCCTTTTAATAAATCAATCGTGTAGCAATAATATGAGGTGATATTACATATATTTCAGTCTTTCCATGGTTGTGTGTAGTCTCTAAAAAGATTCTTCTTTTCATGAATGCAGATTTAGCAGCTCCACTGAGCAGAGCTCCTCTCGTCTAATGAGACGACACCGCCGTCGCCGACGGAAACCCAAGGCATCTAATATGGACAGGGTGAGACGACACACTTGAACGTACAGGGCTGCATATCAGCCCCAGACTTCTTTATTAAAATTCTGCTTTAGTTTGTGACTTTTATTCTTCTTCTCACTTTTTTCCTTCACTCTTCCCTCCAGTCCTCGTCATTCAGCAGCATCACAGACTCCACCATGTCTCTGAACATCATCACTGTCACTCTCAACATGGGTAAGTGACTTTGACATGAGGAAGCTGCACAGAGAATTAGATTCGTTGGGATAAATAGTCCCTTTTTTCCATGAAGAAAGACAATACAATCACACACTGAGCCTACGTTTAAAAAAAATCCTTTCACAAGACAAATGTAACCAATTTATTCCATACTGATGCAGGTCATCATCATCTGCTTTGCCTTTATTTAACGGTGCCGCTGCTTCACATCACTCTGTATGCATGCGTGCATGATGTCTGTTCCTCTCCTGTTCACAGAGAAGTACAACTTCTTGGGCATCAGTATTGTGGGTCAGAGCAACGAGAGAGGAGACGGAGGAATCTATATCGGCTCTATCATGAAGGGAGGAGCTGTAGCTGCAGATGGACGCATCGAGCCTGGGGACATGCTGCTGCAGGTGTGTATTGTAAGACAACGTGGGGGTGACACACACATAATGAAACTTGTGTGTGTTGGAGTGGTGGATGCATGTTGTGTTCAGTGCCAGCGCCTGCAGTGAAATTAATGTGAGACCAAGTTTTTTAGTCCAGATGCACATGTGCAAAGGATAAAAAAAACATATTTTTGAATTTAAGTCAGCGCTATTAATCCACATGGCAGTATATCATTATACAACATGTAATTTAAGATTTTAAGGACATTTATTTTTTGCAATATTTGCCTTTTCCCATTTTTCTCCCACCCATTTTTTTTTACCTCAATCACAGCTGTGTTTCTGATCATTCATCATCATTTTTATTATTGCAAAGCCACTTCCAGATTTGAACGTGGCATACCATGTTGAACATTGCCAGTCCTGTTAAAGGCTTTGTGTAGTGGGATTTATTAGAGTAAGTGTAACTCTTTGAAAGTGTTGTACCTAGTTAGTTATGTTATGTTGTTTCATTTTTATCCCTGCAGGTGAATGACATAAACTTCGAGAACATGAGCAATGACGATGCAGTTCGAGTACTGAGGGACATAGTGCACAAGCCGGGGTAAGCAGCAGAAAACAGACACACATTATTACATACATTTATATTCACAAAGATTTCTCTCTTACTGCCTCATCACAGCAAAAAAAACGTACATTCCTACGTTGAAAATGAGTCTATATGATCTAACCAGTGCATTACATTTGGAAAGGATAAAATATGTAAACGGAAAACTCCCACAATTTGGCATCCACTCATACCACAGCTTGCCTATAGAAGTTCTGAGTAGTAGCTTGTACTTACACACCGTTTCGTTTTATTTAAAGGAGCTGTATGTGACATTCAGAGCATATCTATGATTCACACTGTCTGCACATGGTTGTCAACATGGAGGTGGATAACCCGGTGGCAAGCTGCTAATGGTGCTAACAGTGTAAACAGTGCTATCAATAGCAACAGTGCAGATAGAGCTAACATCATTAACCAAGGGGGAACCAGAGGATGCTTGCTGCGACCATATACCACAGCAACAAATAGAGAAGCTCTTATTACAACACACACGGAGCGTGACTTCTTTTTCTGCTCAGGATGCTATTTCTCCACTATATCTTTACATAGCAAATAGTTGTTTGCTGCTGTATTTATGTTCTGAATGTTGCATACAGAGCCTTAAATGAGTTAATAAGTGAGAGAAGGGTAGAGGAAAGAGACACAGGACAGGTTTCGGAAGGTAAAGAAGACTAAGGGGGAAGATAAAGTTGGGGTATCAGACTTCTTATCTTCATCATCTTATCTGAGTTATGGTCAGACTCTTTTCATTTAGATTTATTTTTATTTCTCTGTCTCTTCTGTTAGGCATATACACATTTATTTTATCTTAATCAATCTTTATTTAATTTAATTATGTATTTATTTTGAAAAAAAAACTTTTGTTACTGTTGCAGTGTCAAAATCCAGTGTTTATCTTTTATATAATCTGTTTTAAATCTGTGAATTTAATAGTCATATAAATAGAATTAGGCATTGAGTGTATTCTTTGGTTCAGTGAATTATTTGAAATACAATTATATTCTTTTAACAGCAACAGATGGAAATATTCTTTTATAAAACACAGGTGCAAAACAAGGACATGACTGAATTCTAATAAAGCTGACATTATCCTTTGTCTCTGTGTTAATGAACAGCCCCATTACTTTGACTGTGGCCAAGTGTTGGGACCCAAACCCTCGGAGCTGCTTTGCTCTGCCCAGGAGTGAGTGTTGCTCTTATTGTCGTTTTCATTTCAATAAATTAATACCTGCAAACACATGCAACTTATAACCATACATTTAATTCAACAGGTGAGCCGATCAGGCCCATTGACCCAGCTGCGTGGGTGTCCCACACAGCGGCTATGACCGGGGTTTACCCTGCATATGGCATGAGCCCTTCCATGAGCACTGTTACCTCCACCAGCTCCTCCATCAGCAGCTCTATCCCAGAGACTGAACGTGAGTCACATCACCCCCTGCAGCGCTTACATCCTGACGTAACTCTTAGTCACAGTTTTCCATTCAGTTACCTTTTGTTGCTTATACCCCCCCCCCCCCCCCCCCCCCCCCCCCTTTTGAATTTGAAATGTTCTTCTTAGTTTTTCTGCCCCTCTTTTATAAACTGTACTTTCTGTTGACTCTTTGATAACCTACTTGTTTTTGATCACTCACGCTATTATGATAAGGGGAATAAAATCCTTCAGGATTGTTGATATTTCGGGATTTTTACTTTTTAAACATTCAGCTTCAATCTCCAAAAGTGCAGTATTATCTCCCTCAGCCATGTTTGTAAATCTTGGTGTAAAGTGTGGCCCTGCCCTCTCACTGCATTCCTGTGACGACTCTCTGTTCCAGCTTTTAGTGTGTTCAACCTCACAGCTTCCATCTGCTCAATAACTCTTGTCAAAACTGAGCCATAACTCACAGCTTTCATCTCCCCTGTAATCTTTGGAAGAGCATGGATGTTTTCTTTTGCTTTCTTTCTGGAAAAAAAACCTTTTCTCTCTCAAGACACTTTCTTGACCAAATTGATATGATTGACGTTACAGACAGAACATAAATTTTACTTGATTGCATGCTCAAACGTTGCATTTATGGCTACTACTTATGGTTTATTTATGGTTATTGCATTTTTCGTATACTTTGGATAACTGTCCAACTGTATTGTTGGCAGGATTTATTTCAAGTGCAGCTACAGTAGCCATGTTTCCACAGAAGATTGCATTAGAAAAACTCTATGGAAACAGCACAATTTAATAAAACTTCCTCAGTTGTTCAAAAAAGTTTTTATCCTCTTTTGAGGTGTTTTTTGTCTTTGTCAAAAAAGAGACATAAGATTCAACTTACATGACTCATCAGCTGTTGTCAGCAAATTCATGTGAAGTAGAATCATTGCAATAATTTGTCTTAGTTTCTGGACAGTGTGAAACATGGCCAGTACTAGCTGTCATCAAAGTACTTGCCCAGTTGAAACAAATTCCTGGTGGTCTCTCGCTAGTTTTCTCTCATAGATGGTAGATATTACAAAAGTTTGTGCTTGACAATTTCATAGAAACACAGCCAGTGACACTAAAGTCACGGCGAGTCAAGGAGAAAAAATGTCTGCAGCCTAAAATATCAGTATTGGAGTTCAGTTGGTGCCTCGACATCAGAGCAGCTGCTTCTTTCTACACTGCACCAGTGTTAGACAGTCAAACAGGGAGAAATTCAACAGGGACAAGAAAGCTCTAACAGTACATAATGCAATGCAGCCACCTAAAAGGTCGAGTTTTCCATAAAGGGTGCGGCTGTCATCAATATGCACTGACAACAGCTAGCACTGCTATTGAAACATGTAAGGGAATTCAGGTTTATGTGGACATTTTCAACCAACAAGAACAAAAATACTGTTGTATTTGTGAATGCTGGAGGCGTTTATGCTAGAGGTATGAAAAAAATGGCTTCTCAAATACTAAATGAGTTTTAAGTAGTCTCTTCTCTAAGAGGATTTAGACAGATATTCAATCATTTACTTCTGCTTGTTAACAAGTTATCAAACTGTCACATGTACAATACTCCCAAGAGTATGGTCACAAAGCATTCTGGGAATTAAAAGGAAATCACTGATTGAAGTGGAAGTAGATTGGACAAGTTGAGGGGAAGTGGGAACACCAAAATGTAAATTACAACACTTCTTATCTTGAAATTCAGCTAAACCTCAGTGAGATGATATGTTGCGATGTAAATGTGTTCAAGGGAGGACATTGTATTCATTACGATCAGGCTTTTGTTGGTGTTCAGTGAAGACAAGCTCAGACGTAGTCCAATTCAAACAAAGATCGAGTCTAATCGGTCTGATTCATGATGAGACAGAACTGGGGTCACGTTACAGTCCAGACCACAGGAAACCAAATATTATTTGAGGCAAATTCCAAAACAGACCAACATTTTTGATTTGACAGAGATGCAGTAACAACATGCAGCTGTGCTTTCAATAGGAAACAAAATAAAATACACCAACAGTTCGTGTGTGTGTGTGTGTGTGTGTGTGTGTGTGTGTGTGTGTGTGTGTGTGTGTGTGTGTGTGAGTGAGTGAGTGAGATGAATGTCATTGTCCTTAAAACAGTTTCACTGGTGTTAAACATAAAAATTTCCGAGACCGATCAGACCCAAACTATTTCCTCTCCAACAGGAGGATGTAGTTCAGCTCCTGTGATAATGCATCTTTTGTTCTCTCCCAGGCTTCGATGACTTCCACCTCTCCATCCACAGCGACATGGCAACAGTTGCTAAGGCCATGGCGTGCCCAGAGTCGGGTCTGGAGGTGCGGGACAGGATGTGGCTCAAGATAACCATCGCTAACGCCTTTATCGGTATGTGTATCTAAGCAGGGGGCATGGTCCAGCATTTATTATTTCCTCATCAGAATGCACACACATACTTATTCTTTGTTTGCTCAATTCAGTCGGTAGAATTCTGTCAGTGTCTCAGTGAAAGAATGAATAATAACCATACCAATAACACACTACTTTATAGCTCCAAGTTTCATTTCTTAGCTGTTTTTTTCTCTTTGTTTCATGCAGTAAAAAATGCTTGGCTTGGTTGCTGGCCAAAACAGTGGAAATATCAGCTACGGACAGATAAATGCCACATGAATCATCATCTTGGATATTATTCTATGTCATGAAATAGTCATCAAATGAGATGAGCAACACTGTGCCTAAAATATGTGCATTTTTGTGTCCTAAGGTTCTGATGTAGTGGATTGGCTCTTCCATCACGTGGAAGGGTTTTCAGATCGTAGAGAAGCCCGTAAATACGCCAGCAACCTGCTGAAGGCCGGGTACATCCGACACACCGTCAACAAGATCACCTTCTCTGAACAGTGCTACTACGTCTTCGGAGACCTCTGTGGCAGTAAGTGGACGCTCGGCTCTTTGGTTAGCGCACGCAAATCTCCACAGAGTGGTTCAGTTGTATCTGTATCTATAAGTGGTGTGTTAGTGTGGAAGTCTAAATCCTTCTTCCTTCTATTTATCTCAGATATGACCCACCTGTCTCTCCATGATCATGATGGTTCCAGTGGGGGAGCCTCAGATCAGGACACTCTCCCCCCTCTGCCCCATCCCGGTGCGGCCCCCTGGCCAATGACTATGCCCTATCAGTTCCCCATTCCACACCCATACGACCTGCAGCAGCCCTTCCATGGTGGACCAGGCGCTGGCAGTGCAGGAAGCCAGCACAGCGGTGAGTGCAGTTTGAACATACAGTACTAGAATCATCTTCTCCTTGCCTGGATCCAGACCTCTGAGTCTGCCCACTCCACTGAGTTCATGTTGACTGGAAATGGAGTGTAACTAGCTGACAATTCTGTCTAATATCGGGCAAATCTCCCTCATCCATTTGTATGCTGCAGACAATATGTTGCACAGTGTGCTGTCAAAACATATCTAAAATATTACACTTAAGCAGAGCTCCAGAGCTTACAGGAGGTAAACACAGAAACTGTAGAGTTGTTAGAGTAATTCTAATTGACATGAATTCATCCTAGCCACAGCTGCATTTCTCGTGAAGGAGCAAACTGCAAACCTTCAGCGATCACTTTTCAAGCTTACAGAGACACATATTTTGGCAGGAGTGTCACTTTGCACAGGGAGATTTAAAGGAACACTCCCATCATTTTGCTGTGGTTAGTATCGTGTTTGCTGTCTTACCCAGAGCCAGATGAAAAAAGGAAGAAAATCAACGTTCATTTTATCTCCACACTTTCCGTGCAGTTGTATGTCCAGTGCATGTTTGAATTAGCGTACTTCAAAGACTTTAAGAAAAGAGACTTGCTCTTTCAAGAGTGAAAAATTTTCCTTCCAGCAGCTCCACAGCTGGATTATTTACATGTTTTATTTTGTGTATTTAACATGTGTAGAAATAGAAAGCCAGACATTGTGGTTTTAGGAACAGTTGGCTTACGCAATGGAGATATTTGCTGACCAACAACAGCTGGGCCCACTGACTGCACACAACATCTCAGATGTCCTGTGCTCAGTTTGTGGTTGCACACTACCATTCAGTGCACTGTATTCAAAATGTCAGAATGTTCCTCAGAGCATAGAAACCGTTATGGTTTTAAATTCATAAGTCTGAAGAACTTCCCTCTGAAGCAAGCAGGCGTTCTGTGGTAATAAAATGAAAACATGTAATTGCCTTCAGAGCTGTTTGGCCTGTGAGAGCCAGCGATTGCTCCGTGAGCATGTCTGCATTAGTCATGCAGCTCTCCTGAGAGTCTCCCACAAACTGGGTCAGTACTGCCTGCGTCACTTCACTGGCACTCAGATGGGAGTGAGTGGTTCATGTAGGTCACTTTGATTTAATTAACAAAATATGATGTATCACACTGAGGGTAATAATCATTGTCTCTTCTTCTCTGTCCACAGGAAGCAGTGGCTCTAACTGCAGTAAGAATGAGGGGCGGAAGTCTGGTGGCAGTGGCAGCGAAACTGAGATCAGGAGCCACCGAGCTCCAAGCGAGCGCTCAGTGGCCCCCCCTAGTGAGCGAAGCATCCGTAGCTCTGTCAGCCACCGCAGTGCCAACTCCCATTCAATAGCCTACGGTCCTGGCCTCGTCTACGGCCCCCCTGGCCTGCCCCCCCAGCCCCCACACCTGTCTACAGCTGCACCTGGCGCACCACCAGGCAGAGAGCTCGCCTCTGTGCCCCCTGAGCTCACTGCCTCACGCCAGTCTCTGCGCATGGCGGTGGGCAATGCCGGAGAATTCTTTGTCGATGTGATGTAACGAAGGTTGTAGGCCGATAACAAAGTAGCAGGTTGGGCTTTCTCGTGTCATTATCAGACGGAGAAGGACAGCGTGACAGGACAGGAGGGAGGGAAGATTGCAAAAGCTGTAACCCAAGGCCTTGACTCCACTCTCCTAAAAGCAGAAATGGAACCAACCATGTTGTGTGTGTGTGTGTGTGTTGAGAGATATTGTTCCTCCTCCCCTGTGCTTTTCTTCCTAGTAGTAGCAGCCATACTTTCTTCAGTGAAGAAACCCTCTGGCTCAAGATGGAACCAAAGCGCCGTCAGTTTCCGCTTCTCAGTGGGGAAGAGTTAGCGTCAGGAAAAAGAGCAGGAGGGGGGGGCGGTGGGAATGGACAGCTGGGGAAGATGACTCAGCGTTTTTCTACATGGATGTTTTTCATTTGTTATTCTCTTCATTCTTCTCCCTCCTCTCTGCCTCCGTTATCTAACGCTCTCTGTCCTCCCCCACCCCTGTTCACCTCCAAACTGAAAGACATAAGCCTCTTCCCTCCTTCTGTTCTTTCAACTCCCACTTGCTGACCTCCTAACAAGAAAAGACAAAGCTGAAATGAACACTAACTGTTAACCCTATTCAGACTTTTTAAATGTTTGCTTGACTTTAAGAGAGAAAGAAATGGAAAAATGTGTATGTAGTGCAAGAGAACGGCAGTCCTTCTTACTGTAAGAATGCATTTGTTTTATTATATACGTAGTTGGTCACAACTAGTTTCATTTTTCAACGCTAAACATGAGCATCAAGCTCCAAGAGTCATTTTTACACTACACAACTGCATTTTCATCTGTTAACCAGAGCATTTTCCGACTCTGTCTTGTGATATTGTATAGTGGAAAAAAAAATTTCTTACCATGTCTTTCACACTACTCTTTTATCAAGGAAAAAATTTCTTTTTATTTATAAATATAGTTTTATGACTTAACTTTGCTGCTTTGTGTTACGTGTTTCATTTCAGTGTGTGTGTGTGCATGTGTTCGCGAAACCAATTTGCAATCCAGTGTTGCTATTTTTTTTTTAATAGTACCTGAGGTAATGTTTGCATTTAAAGCCAGTGGATTCCAGACTGTCCAGGACCTGGAATGTGAAGGTTAGGCAATCTGGTGCACAGATGTGTGTGTGTGGGCTGGGTGTGTTCAAGAGATCAGTCTGAGTACATTTAGACTTGCTTCAGAGCTGAATGACCCTATGCAAAAAGTTCCCTGTGGTAAATGGAGGGGGAAGCTCCTGTTGAGAGGTGATTTGATTCAACTTAGACAAAAAAAAGTAGAGTTGAATCAGATGGACTCTGCAGGACAGAAAAAAACAAGACCACCCACACAACCATGAGTTTAGAAAGACAAACATATTCCCACAGGGAAATCAGTGTTTTTTTGCTCCCATTCACTGGAGGTGGGAGTTTGAGCAGTTATCCACCTCTGGAGCAAGAGAGGAATACCACTCTTGCGCAAGAAAATGTAATTAAGCAAGTTGGATACATGCCAACATGGTGCCAGGTTTATTTAAAAAAAAAGGGGGGGGGGGGTAATCCAACCTCGCAGCCCTTTATATTTATTATAAACATAATTAATGAACTAATATGACACAAAAGTGACCAGTAGCCCCTGTAGCTTATCACAACAAGGCCTGGGTGCGGTTTACACATCGCTCCAGCCGCGCCTTTTCCTGTCACAACGGAACGGCTGTGCGTAAGGACGGCGGGTCAGCTGACAGCTATCAGAGGACCAGGAGGAAGGAGCGGAATTAGCGGGTGTGTGAACTGGGAACCTACTGGATCCTCACAGAATATCCGAGGCCAAACGGGGAGCGAAAGACTGGTGGCATTCGCGAGAGAACTAGGGTAAGTTCACCAAAGTCGAGACGGTAACACCTTTCTCGCCTGAATGATCCAACTGTAGCCCGATAACCGTTTGGGAAAACCGGCGAAACGGTTTCATTCCGGGGGTGAAGCTAGCATTAGCAATGTTAGCTGCCGCTCCGTTAGCTAACGTCAAGCTAGCAGCGGCAAAGTAGCATGATAACGGAAAAGAGGCGGGTTTCCTCCCAAAAATAAAAGCATTTAGCAAGGTATTTCTGCAACTCATCAACAATTTGGCGTCATTTAGAAACAATGGGTGCAGTAATTTCGAATTGTTAATTCGTAAATTAGCGATAATTATTTGTATTCAATGTTAAACGGTCGTCAGATTTTTCACCGGAAGTCCATTTAAAATTCCGCTCGGCTCGACGCTGGTTCGCTGAACACCACCGCCAGCTAGCCTGCTATCGTAAGCTAAATTAGCTAGCTACCTCTCACTCGGTCTATTCTCCATCACTTTGATCTTAGCTGAAGGTCAATCCTCCATCGATGTTGTAGCCACGTAAGGACGCTTAAAATTAAGTGTTTCAAGCAAACATGTCCCTCGCCGGTCGAGGAATAAATGAGAAAATATGAAAAATTTATGAACGTTAGGAAATGGCCCGAGTGAGCAGACATCTTGACTTCGGCCAATAAAAGGGCGATTAAACCCGATCATGTCTTGTGCACGGTTTATTCGGTCACGACCCGGGAATGTCCATATGGGGCAATTATTTAGCAGATATTGTGCCTGTGATTGTGTTGTAGACTTCCTATGGGCACCGTGTGTTTAAGTTGTCTGGCCTCTGTCTTCGAGGAATTTCAAGCATGTCCTTCATCCCCTGGTTTCCAGAAGCTTCATTCTTGAATGAGAGCAAACTGCTACTATGATTTGTTGGCCACAGCTAAAAGCAGGCAGTGCTAACACCTGCACTGCCTCTAGATGAATACTGCTGTCCTTGGGTTTTCATCTCACTGTGGATTCCATGTTTAGTCTATTCAGATCCAGACTGAACCTGGCAGTAAAATGCAACCCAGTAAGAGCAACAGATTTGTAGCTGGCTATTTGGTGGCATCCTGCTTCAAACTGGTGGCTGCTAATCTGCTGTTAATCTTACTTTGGAAGGAAACAAGGATTTGACTGTGGTGAAGGTGGCGGTAGCTGAGTCTCCTAAGCCTATACTATAGTGAATTTTAGTGTGTGTATGCACATGCACGCAACAAAAATGAGTCACCACAGTGAGGCAGCTGCAGGGTATATTCAATTGGCAATAGAGTGTGTGTGTTTGTGTGGTGTGTGAGAGCGAGAGAAAGGGAGACACAGAAAGCGGATGTGAGGGACAAGCGCTTCCCTGTACTGTTGGTCACTCCCTCACTTTTCACTGCTTTCACTTCTCTATCACCCCTTTTTCCTTTCCCCGTTTCCTTCCTTCAATCTCTTGCTCCATTTCTATCTCCTCTCAGGCGGGGTTTGGTTTCACCATGGCCAGTTGGGACTGAGAAGCAGCCACAATGATTGGAGGATTGTTCATCTACAACCACAAGGGGGAGGTCCTCATCTCCCGGGTCTACCGAGATGACATCGGGTACGTTTCACAGGAGCAAAGCGGATGTAACATCCCTAGATTTTGGAGGACTTCATGTCAGTGACAAGGGCCTGTTCCTGCGAGGGTGGACAGGATAGGATTGTTTCCAAAGGGATGAGAGAGGATTATGTCTGTCTTCCTGGCCGAGTAGTTTACATTTGTCTATTTTGTTATCTTCTATAAAATGTGCTTAAAAAATAGCTAAGCCGGGATTATCTTTAGGACAGTGTTACCAAGCCTTAAACAAATTCATTATAAAAGCATGTAGCAGTGATGAAATTATTCCTTCAAGAACTGAATAACACAAAAGGGACTATATTAATATTTTTAAAAACACACACAAGAATTAGTATGCACAATCAGGAAAAAATGTCCTAATTTTATATTTTGCATGTTGTATGAGCTAATGATATAGTTCATTTGTTCTTATCACACCACACCTATGTAAAAGATTAGGTGCAGCTGTGTGAAAAGCTCTTCCAAAATGACCTCAGTGTTGATACAAGTTATTTATTTGTACCATATGGAAATGAGATACTGATAGCTGATAGCATGCACCTTTTGCCTCTCTGTGAAGAAAATCTTTTTCTTACGTTAAGCATGGAGGGATGGGGGAATTAATAATTGTCTGGCTGGGGGAAAAAACGTGTTAAAGTGGCTTAAAAGGAGTCTTAAGGAGCGCCCAGTAACTGTCCTATCAAATAAAGGCAAAAGCCAAAGAAATAATTAAAAAAAAAGAATCATTAGTGGATCACTTTAAAAGGTGGAAGTAAGAAGAAACTTTAAACTAACAACTAAACAGAGCTGAAACAGGAGCCTATACAAAGATGATGAAGATCAGGTGTTGGTGAAAAGGAAATTGTTCCTGCTCCCTAAGATGGACGACTAAAAACGTGGCTGAGTCATATCATGTGAACACCGGGAGCAGTAGGTTAAAAACCCAGCCAAATGTGGCCTAACCATGTTGTAAACAACGTGGGTCAAGGTTGCTACTCAATATGTGTCAGGTGAAAGGCTATATCCACATAGATCCACATAGACCCACATACCAGTAGCTATGTTATGAATAGGAACTCAGCTGTGTGGCCAGAAGAATTCACTTTTGTGAAGATCTGACTTGTGTTCTGTCTGTCTTTCTTTCTTCCTCTCCTCTTCCTTATTTGTGTGTTTGTAACACCTTGTCATTGTGATTCACTTGTAGTGGACATACCATGTCTTCACGCTTACACCCAGTAATTAGCCTGTTTTGTGTAAACCCAGCCACATTCGGTGATTGAGTGGGGGGCAGGCATCTCTCCAGAACAGACTCCAGTCCAGTGCCTTGTAGATTTACACAGTGAGTGTTGGCAAGGTACAGAGAGGGCACAAGGGTAGAAATTGATTTTTCTAATGTCAATGATGTGGGCAAACAGCAGCAGTGCTGGGTCAGTAGGTTATTTTTTGTGTAGACCCTTAAGGCACTTTCAACATTTTATGTCTTCAACAGTTTTGCTGAAGTCGTAGGGTTACAGGCACGGTGGAGACTAGTGGACAAAGGCAGAAATAGAGTAGTATATGCTGCATTTCAGAGCTGTTCAGTGTATCAGCAGACTGAGACTGTGCCATTATATAGTCTGTTTGAAATCGATCAGTGCAAGGTCTGCAGGTTTGTGACATATGGACTTATGTGTGCAAGATCCCTTCCATCTTTTGTCTCGTTTCCAGGCAGCAGTCAGTAATGTAATGTTGTTTGATTTGTTTTTAATCATTGTCTAGCAGTAGCATGAATACTGTTCAGCTGCTTGCCTCAGACACAATGTGCACTACTGAATAGCAATGAAAAGAAACAGTAATTGAAATTCACACCCTCGTCACCACAGTTCGTTTTAGTTTTAGAGTTTACATATTGTGCTCAGTAAAAAAAAAAGAATCCATTCATTTTGTCCGCACATCTCCACTGTGGTCCTGGCATCAGTTGCTTCTGGTGATCCTCCCTGCTGCTGCAACAGCGCAGAGTAATCCAGACTTATTATGTTGCTCTAATGGCTGCAGGGTATGTGCATTAATATTGTGTTGACATTCATGGTTGCATTTGTTTGATATTGCAACAGAGCTTTTAATTATAGCTGAAATACAAAGAGATCCACTTGAAATAATTAAGCTGTTACAGAGTGATACAAGTAATCAATATGCGCTTGCCGTGCTTTCTCACAGATAACACACAATAGAGATTGAAGAGCAATACAGTGGTGCTGACTTGTTGCAGACATATTCAGTTACAATGTCCACATCATAATCAGAGCTGGGTGTCAGTACTTGATACCTTTTAAAGCTGTAGACTGAAATAGCTCTCACCCAAGTAGTAACAAAGCTTCTCCAGTTGGACGATACCTGCGTTCAATCCTTTTTGTATTCAGATCTAGAAAAAAATGATTTTTATGGTATAACCTGCAGCCAAACGTCGCAGGTGTTACACGATTTATTGCAACATGTGTTTGGTCCACTACAGCAGCAGCTACAACCCATACAGTCTGTGGTGTGGTGCTTACTCCAGTTCAGCGTGCCGAGGTGCCACCAAAATTTCTGTTAGTATGGCTGTACTACACTCCTGTGGCATTTTATGCAACTGAATACTTCCATTCACATGATGGGTATCGAATGAAGTAGGAATAAAAGTTATCAAATGAAGTACCCTATTGGTATCGGTATCACTTTAAGGGTACTGGTACTGGTAGGTATCGTAACTTTTTAAACGAACCCAGTGCTAGTCATAATAAACACCATGTTACTCACTCTGTGTACATGATGCACGAAAATGTCTCTTGTGCATTTTTGTCTCCTCTCCTTTTACTTCATTCTTTTTTCCTCTCTATCCTCTGTATCACCATTTTCCTCCATCTGTTCATCTTGGCCCCTGTAGGAATAGGTAAGAGATGCTCCAGCCTATCAAGCATGACCCCTCCCCTCTCATGGCCACCGATCAATGACCCCCCTGAAACCCTTAACTGCATGCCCATTGATTCCACGGTCAACCTCCTGATACTTCCTCTAAGCATGAGTCACCTGTCATGACATTGCAGCGGTAAATAAACCACCAGATACTGAGAAACAACAGCTAATCCAATCAAAGGCACCAAATTCAGCCACTACCGGAGCCCTTCAATGAGTACTGATGCTCACAACAGCTCTGTCAGTGCCTAAGCATGTAGTCTGAGCATGGGATATGATAGTTAATTAAGTCCTCATCCTTTGATCCTGCTCTTTCACAAGGAAATTGAATATTGTTTTAATAATTTTAGCTTGATTGTAGGGGCTCTCATTTGTAGAAGTGGGCTTTTACATTTTTTGTGTCTAAGTGACTAATGGGAACAACAAGTCGATAAATAAAATTGATTGAAAATTGAACAAGTTTTGAAGGTGGTCCAGTTTTGAGCAAGAGTGCTGCAGCAACGGCTGCGATGTAACCACGCGGGCATGTTTGCCTGTCAATTTCCATCCATTTAAAGTGCTTGTTTTTGCCACTGACAGGCTCAGATTGTTATTCTAAGTGTCTGTCATCATAATGGAAAGGATCCCCACAGTGGTAGAGTTTTTTGTTGAAGAGTAAGATCATTTTGTCAAACCAGAAACAGCCCCATAATCGGTATCTCAAAACACATCAGGCTCTATTTAAATAATCAGTAATTTTATCATTGTAAAACACAGTTCATTCAAAGTCCACAGAAACTAAATGAACTCACAAAAACTTCTTGGTTCGTCTGTCCACTGTTCCATCAATCACCAAGTCTGGTATGGGTGAAATAAACCTTTAATTCATGCAGTTAAATATGAAAACATGATGGCTCCATGCATGCTTGAATTACTGTTTATTTAAATGGAGTTTGGTTGGTTGGTTTGGCGATAGTGATTTCAAGGTTGTTCATGGTTACACAAAAAGGATCTTGCTCTTTAACAAAAAGCTCTATCTCTGTGGGGATCCTTTCCATAATGTTGTCAGGCACTTAGAATAATAATCTGAGCCTGTCGGTGGCAAAAATGACCACTTTTAGTGGATGTACATTGACGGTGCATAACTGCCCAGAGTGCCTGTATTTGCTGCCTCTGGCTGCAGCACTCTGACTCAATACTGGACCAATGTCAAAAATTGTTTTCCCCATTAGTCACTTAGACACAAATACATGACCAAATACGGTCCAGTTTGAAATATACCAAAGTTACCCTTTAAATGCTGTTTCATACATTTCAAAGAAGATTAAATATTTTTCGGCCTATAAGGTGTCGATCTGCGTTTGTTGTGATATGGATGCAGTTTGTTGGAAAAGGCAGACAACATAGCATCCTCTTAGACTGTTGTATTGTACAGTTGTCTTCATTTGATAATTGTTTCATTAAATTTGTAATCTTGGGAACATAGATGTTGATATTTTGAAGCTTTACAGACATAGTAGAAATTGTATCTATCTTTGCAGCCATATGTCTCTCAGGGATCAATGTTGATAAAAACGAAATTGTATGTTGTATTTTATGTGTTTAAATCCATTTGTTCTTCATGGTGCCATTAACAAAATAGTAGCGAACAGTGTAAAAAAGTGCTGACATTGTTAACCTGTAGACTTGGCTCCTCTAACAGTAATGTAGTAAGGTCACATTAATACATGAAGTCTTGAATATCAGCAAGGTTGACATTTTGTGTGGGTTTAGACCTTTAGACGTTGTCAGGGGTTTCTCAGAGGGATTTGGTATTCCTGTCAGAACGTGCTGCATCTTCTGCATTAAGCCCTGTGATTTATAAATCCACATTAATCGGGGCTGTCTCCATAGTGCATCATACTGCTAAGGTATACTTCAAGGTAAATGTAATCTCACTGATTTCTCAGTATCAGTAAAACGATGTTAAAGTCGTCCCTGTTCAATTTTTTAAATAAAGGAATAGACCAAAACTTCTGATTCAGTTTTGACCATACATTTTGTTTTGTTCCCATGGAGATCAAGTAATTATGAAGCTGTTGCGTAGTGTCAGCCCCAATTCTTAGAGCCTTCTCTCTCCCTCCTGGTAATTATCTCCATTTACACAAAACAACACTCCCTCTCTCTGTCGAAATGCGCCAACTCAAGTTGTCTTTTTCCAGCTGGTTGGAAAATGTTTTGATTATTGCTCATTCTTGAAATGGGTGGATATGCTGTTAAGGGTCTGAAGGGGTTATTCGTTTGAATCCAGTGCAGAACTGGATATCAAACACTGCAACATTCTCACAGGATGTCACAGAGTGGGAGAGTGTCAACAAACAGCCTCACTGTTACTTAAATGTCTGAAACAATTCTCTCAACTCCTGACTCAAATGTCCTTCTGTCTCGATTTCTTTTATTCAATCTCAGGCGTAATGCGGTGGATGCGTTCCGTGTAAACGTGATTCACGCCCGGCAGCAGGTTCGATCCCCGGTGACCAACATCGCCCGCACCAGCTTCTTCCATGTCAAGCGCTCCAACATCTGGTTGGCGGCCGTCACCAAGCAGAATGTCAACGCCGCCATGGTGTTCGAGTTCCTTTACAAGATGTGCGACGTCATGACAGCCTATTTTGGCAAGATCAGCGAGGAGAACATCAAGAACAACTTTGTGCTCATCTACGAGCTGCTGGATGGTAAGAGACCATCATTTTGATTTTTGTGTGGAATCAGTGGCGTTATACAAAATATAATGAGATAAATCTGAGAAGTGAGCAGCTCTGGAGCATACAGTTTCAAATTATTATTGTATGTAGTCGATGTTAATATTAAATTTTTTTTTTTGTGTGTTTGTCCTCCCAGTGAAATGTTAAATAATGTCTCACTGAGTTAACGTGTCCCAGGTTTTTCTTATCTCTCACAATCTGTTATCTGTTTGTGTTCATACAGAGATCCTGGACTTTGGATACCCCCAGAACTCAGAGACCGGAGCTCTGAAGACCTTCATCACCCAGCAGGGCATTAAGGGACAGGTTAGTAAGACAAGTCTAGTGTTAAAGTGGATTTTATTGTGTTGAGAAAACAAGGATACATACTCATATGTCACTTTATTAGGTACACTTATACAACCTCCATGATGAACCGCAACATTCAATATATGTCGAAACAGTTTAGAGTGTGGTTGATTCAACTTTATGGTCATTTTAGAAGCTGTATTTTGCATCATACTGAGATTTATGTTCCTCTTTGACATCAGTGAGGGCAGACTAAATATTAGAAACACCTCTCAGTATATTTCAGGACCTGGAGAATCACAAGTGACAGACAGGTGATAAATACATTGTTTTATGGGGATGATCTGAGCCAGTTTGCTTAATCCTGATCAGATGAATGAAAACATTTTTATTAGAGTGGTGTGTCAAGCAATAACTGACAGTATATGTAATGATATTCATACTGACAGTGCATTAGAGTGACGCTGGTGTCTTTATGGAAATCAATTGATACAAAACATTACAGGAAGCCATTGGAGAAATGCTGCAATGCTGGTATTTAACTGCCAATCATCTGAGCTGAACTAGTAAAAAATGCTTTGAACTAACATCTTATTTTTCTGTTTTTCTCTTCGTTTCCCCTCAACTGCGATCTTGGATACGTCATAATTCAGCACCAGGTAATAAACAACCCATTGAGCTCAGGAAATTCATTTCATCCATGTATGGATCCATGTCACATTTGTTTCCCCCCCTCTTCCTGTAGTGCTAATAATCCCCTTTCATTGCCTCTTTTCATTTGTCAGTCTTTCAGCCTTCTCCTTTTGTTGGTAGTGATACGGTTTCTCTCCCTGTCTCACAGACAAAAGAGGAGCAGTCTCAGATCACCAGCCAGGTGACGGGGCAGATCGGCTGGCGTCGTGAAGGCATCAAGTATCGCCGCAATGAGCTTTTCCTGGACGTACTGGAGAGCGTCAACCTGCTCATGTCACCACAAGGTGTGTTTAATATGGCCGTGCAGAACTTTTCAGAAAAAATTAAGGAAAAATTAAAGAACAACCAGTCACTTAAGTTGTTGTTGAGTTTTATTGCTTTGATGAAAAGACATGAAAGTGATAAATTCCAATCTCGTGTTTTGATTTTAGATCGCATAGTTTACATTTAGGTCTTAGATTTTAACTTTAAATAGAGTAAAGTCTTTAGAAGAATACACAGTACAGACACAAATGGGAAAAAATGATTGGTAGTGACTCTGAAAGTCACATTATTTCCTGTCCTTTGCAGGCCAGGTCCTGAGTGCTCACGTGTCGGGCCGAGTAGTGATGAAGAGCTACCTGAGCGGGATGCCCGAGTGCAAATTTGGCATGAACGACAAGATTGTCATCGACAAGCAGGGCAAGGGAGGAGCGTCTGATGATGCAGGGAAGAGGTGAGTGACATAAAAAGCAGACGGCAAACTGATATCAACCATATTTTGCTAAGCGAGGCTGAAAGTCATTTAGATAATTTGAAATTCAGTTTCTTTGAGACTGGTGATTTTATATTATTTCCACCTTGAAAACCCTGACAAGGAAATTTCATTGTTGAGTCCAAATTTAAGAGACCACCTTGTCTGTTAGCCCCGTGTCTTTGTTATGAGTGTTGTCTTGCTGTTTACAACAAGACAGGCTGTACAATTTATTTTTATTTTTTCTTTCCTTTGGATGCATCTCTCCTTTCTTTCCCTCTCTTTCTTTTCTATGTGCTGTACCTCAGTGATTTAGGGGGAGGAAGGTACTGTACTGACAAGTGTCCTCACCTTCTGCCACCTCAACACGCAGACACACACACCTGTCTTGTCTAAGCCCTTTAGCACATTAAGAATCATCTCATGCACTTTTGCTCCCCACACACTCAACACAACTCAGTATAACTCTTGAGTGTACATCCCGGTGGTTGTTTCCCTATTTTGTGGAATGGCTGGTTTGTTTTATTACCCCACCTAACATCTAACAGGGACTGTGATGTGTTTTATTGCACAGTAGTGTCATTAACCTCCACCAGATCTTAATGTCTTGATACTAGCAGTTCTGTCCCTCTCTGTGTACTTCTTTTTTTAATAATCGACATGAATTGAGGGCGAGTAGTAGTTTTGTCTTTTGGAGAATTGGTATCATAGTTATTAGATATAATTAATACTGCAAAACAAGTGAACTAATGTTCTTTTGTCTCTTTTGTGTGTGTCTCTGATGTGTTTTTTCTCCCTGCAGTGGGAAGCAGTCCATAGCCATCGACGACTGCACTTTCCACCAGTGTGTGCGCCTCAGTAAGTTTGACTCGGAGCGTAGCATCAGCTTCATCCCCCCTGATGGAGAATACGAGCTCATGAGGTAAGTAGATGGATTTTCAAAATCTTTTAAAGCTTCTGTTTATTTCGAAGTTGTCTAGACTAAAGCTGAATGTGACAGTAAAGTGTGGGAGGTCACAGGGCATATGTGAGGCGTAAGCTGTCTTTAAGTAGTTTGTTTTAAGAAAAATGAATGAGAAAGGCATGGATGAACACTAAAATAACCTCAGGAAATCCTTGTTTGTGCTTTATAAAATTACATCATTTTGTCACATTAACCACTTTTCTGCTCCCCCTTCCTGCAGGTATCGCACCACTAAAGACATCATCTTGCCGTTCCGAGTTATTCCTCTGGTCAGGGAGGTTGGCCGCACTAAACTGGAGGTTAAAGTGGTCATCAAGTCCAACTTCAAACCCTCGCTGCTGGCTCAAAAGATCGAGGTGAGCAAAGTCCAGATGCTGATAAATGCAAACAGCCATTAGCAGCACACACAGATCCTAATTTAAAAATTAGTAATTTTTCCTCACAGCGCAAACATGCCCGAATATAATCAGAGACACTTTGGATCCGTTCGTTTGATTGCTTTAATATTAACTTTGCTCTTCTTTGTTATCACCTCCTCAGGTGCGCATCCCAACGCCCCTCAACACCAGCGGCGTGCAGGTGATTTGTATGAAGGGAAAAGCCAAGTACAAGGCCAGTGAGAACGCCATTGTCTGGAAGTGAGTAGTCGCTTTGCCTTTATATTCATGAGATACAACCAGACTCACTGTTTTATGCTCTCTGTGTTAATGATTAACAGCTTCTCGTTAGTGTCTGTATGTTTAACCTCTCTCACACACTACTCTTTTGTAAACCCTCTATTTACTTATTTATTCTTGTGAATGTTGAAATATATATTATATATTTATTGTTGCTGAAACCTGTACGACACTTACAAAACTCCCTGTATGTGTGTAGGATCAAACGCATGGCTGGGATGAAGGAGTCTCAGATCAGTGCTGAGATCGAGCTGCTGCCGACCAACGATAAGAAGAAATGGGCCAGGCCTCCCATCTCTATGAACTTTGAGGTCAGAACACGTGATTGGTTAAAAGTCTCTGCCTTCCTCTCAGTCGCAAATAAAGTTTGAAACAGTATTTCCTGATAAGGCTTTACCTCCTGATTAAATATACTACATCCTGTTTGTACAAAGTTCTGTTCAGAGACGCATTTAGCAGAGTTGGCAACCAAACAAATGGACTATGGGTTAAATGGGATCCCAGTATCAGTCATGCAAATCACAACCTGCTTACACACAAACAGTTCCTGCTCAAAGCTCACCTAATTTTCACACCCACAGTAAGAACCACCAACCTGTGTGGCCGACTGCTCCCAGCATGCCCCAACACGTCTTAACCTCTGCTGGGTTTTGAAACTGGTTGTAAATGCTAAGAAAACAAAGTTTATGTTCTTCTTAACAGCTAGCTCACAGTTGATTGATGATTTGAGCATTGTTACATCCGATTTTCAGCTTAATCAGCTGTGACAGGTGACTGACCAGTCAGTCTCAGGTACAGGCTATCCTGTGCTAATCAGATGTACATGCATGCGCCACACAGTGGTTCACATTGCAGTCAAAGAAGCACACAAACAGAAACTGACTATTGTCCCAGCCACAGCAACCAGTTTTCATTCCCAGATGCTTTGTCACGCCCCCTCCTCTTAGTGACTTAATTTCGAAAAAAAGATTAGCAACAAATTTTGCAGTTTATTTAGACTGTTAGTGACTGACTCTTCTGCCTGCAGTCTCTCCCCTCCTCATGCACCGTGCTAACAGTGTGGGGCAGGCAGGAGGAGAGGAGACGCTGCTTGCTGCAGCAGTGGGACTTAATATATAGCCTACTGTGAACAGATCTTTACATTCTTTTAAATAGATACTCATTCATAAAAAGTTTTGTACAAATAAATTGATAAGTTAATGGTTCAGACAGATGATAAATAGTTTATTATTATTCTCTCGGATTTTTCTCTGATAAATTAATAGTTCATTTGAGCATATCAAGATCTGTTTCACCTATTCTTTTTTGGAGGTAAAACATGTTAGATAAAGTGGGATATACTGCGATAGGTTGATTTTATTTGGACAAAAAAGTAGTAACCTGGAGCACTTTCTAATTTGAGTTTGAGTGAGAGTGAGAGAAGGTCCTGTGATCTGGTGCAGTTTTAGAGAAAATGTAAACGATAGGGGATCATAAAGAATGTATTAATGGAGGCATGTGTTTGTTAACTATTTTTATCTCAGCGGGACTTCCAGGTAAAATGAAACCTTCCTCTTCTTCCCCTGCAGGTTCCTTTTGCTCCGTCTGGTCTGAAGGTGCGCTACTTGAAGGTGTTTGAGTCCAAGCTCAACTACAGTGACCACGATGTCATCAAATGGGTGCGGTACATCGGCCGCTCCGGCATCTACGAAACGCGCTGCTAAAGTTCAACCCGCGCCAGGCAGCGAACTGACCACTCTCCTCCCATCTATCCTGTTAAGATTTTTTTCTTCTGCCCCTTCCTACTTTGTCTCTCTCCTCCCCTCAGTCCTTATAGCTTCTCTCATACAACCCCCGCCCACCCCTCCACCACCGCCCTCAACCCTTCCTAACTAGGTGTTGGAGATTGAATTTACATCGTTAAAAAAAATAAAATAAATATGATATAATGCACAGATATATGCAAAATGTGAACCATTGTATCGTATATATCTCGTAGTGATGAGTAAACCTGTAAACCAACTGGTGTCTGAAAGATAAAGACAAGTGATGCAGATGGGGACCAGGGGGAGAGGACTGGAGGCGCCTGTGGGTGTCTTAAGGGGTACTCTCGTGTTTATTCAGTGTTGTTATTCCACTATACTCTCCAGTTCCTTTAGACGTCCCACAAGTCCTAGAGTTGTAGCTGTTGTGGTTGAAATCCCGATATCGTTCCCTGTATATGAACTTCTGTCGACCCTTTAAATAAAGATGCATTGTCTGATTCTGTATTGTGGACTGATCTATATTTGATCTGTTTTGTGGGAGCGGTCATTCGGATCAAAAGTCTTATTGGGGTAGCTAAAAAAAAGAGGAATCTATAGTGACCGACTGTTTTTGTACTTTCTGGAGAGTGTATTCTTTCCCTTGCTATTTTTCCATTATCAGTTTTGCCGGCATTCAGTTAGCGCAGAGGGTAACATTCCAGACAGTTCTGAGGTCCGACCGTCATCTCGATGAGCTAGTTCGTGACCCACATTTCCTGTTTCTTAGGCGCCAAGATCAACTTTGTCACACTCTTTTTGATTCAAAGATGCTTTTGGGGAAATCTGGCACTGGGAGTGTGTTTGCAGTGAGGTGAGGTCTCCCCCTGGTGTTTGCCTCGTCACTGTCTGCTTCTTCATGTTTGTAGCCCTGGTGACCGTTCTGTCCAATAAAATCTGACTATGTAACCAAACACGCCTAACGTCTGAGTGATTGTCTTTTTGTTTGATATAATATAAACTCTATTGTATCAGTGTTTCCTCTTCCTGTGGTCTGAAGTGAGGGAGGGGTCGGTGTAGGAACAATGGCTCTGGGGCTCCAGAGTTCTAGTTTTGTGTTTTTAATTCTGTTAGGTTTTAATTATTTTCCAGAGGGGGAATGCTTTTCAGTATTGTTCTTACTGTTTAAAATGTTGAGTTTTATTAACTTTTTATTATTAGTTTTTAATAATAGGGGGTATTAGTCAGGGACGAGATTTGATAAGGTCAGAATAGGTACTACAATACAAACATACAGCATTTTGTGAAGGCCATCGACTCAGTCATGTTGAAGCCTCAGTCTCAAATATATGAAACAATGCCTCCTTGTCTACAAATTTGACCAAACTGACAGAGAATCCAAGTCGCTTAAAGTCCAGTGATGATTTGTGGTGCCATGTTATCTGCGGAGTTGGTCCATTGTGTTATATCAATTATTCTCGATTCTAGAGCACTTGATGCTTCTGTCTGCTGACAAGCTTTATGGAGAAAACTACCACTAGTAACTGGTTTGCTGACCATGGTGTCACTGTGCTTGATTGGCCAGCCAGCTCACCTTACCTGAATCCCACAGACAATCTATGATGTATTTTCAAGAAGAAGATGAGAGACACCAGACTCAACAACACAGATGAGCTGAAGGCTGCTATCAAAGCAACCTGGGCTTCCATAACTCAGCAGTGCTGCAGGCTGATGGCCCCCGTGTCGTAATTTGTCCAATAGGAGCATCAACCAAGTATTGAGTGCATAAATGAACATACTCTTCACAAGGTCTTATGTAATGTTCAAATATTTAGAGATACTGGATTTTTTATTTTTTATGAACTGTAAGCTGTAATCATCAAAATTAAAACCAAAAAATGCCTGAAATATTTCACTGTATGTGTCATGAAACAAGAATATATGAAAGTTTCACTTTCTGAATTAAATTAAGTGGAAAAAATGTACTTTTCCTTGATATTCTAATTATTTGAGATGCACCTGTAGACTATCCAATAAAGGAAAAAAACGTGTTTATGGGTAGTCTGTAGGTCTGTCCCATTCTCATGAACACATCTCAAGAACGCTGCAAGTTTCTTCAAATTTGGCACAAATGTCCCCTTGACCTCGAGGATGAAATGACTAGAATTTAGTGGTCAAAGGTCAAAGTCACAGTGACCTCACAAAACACACTTTGGACTTCGTTTCCTGTCATGGCTACACGAGTCTCGAGACAGACATGGATGTGAACTGGAACTGGAACTAGAAGACACCTAACACCTGCATCTTTATCTATAGGGCCTTGCTATTCAAACTACCAGGACACCTGTCATCCTTAGTTGTGTACCAAAATCATGGACATGGAACCAGATCACAGGAGAGACTGGAACAGTTTTAACTTAAAAACACTCAATTGACTTGACTGGTTGAGGGAGGTAAACTGAGGCGTTAATTCTAGTTTCAGTTAACGTAAATGTTTTTCACACCTAGTTTTAGCCAACTATAATAACCTTGCATTATCTCAGGTTAGTTCAATTTTCATCTTATCCATCCATTTGACAAATATACTCGCTCAAAACCTTCTTTTGAAAGAAAACAAAACTGACTTGAGAGTGCCCAAACCCAACCGACTGTGTCAGAATAAGTACTCAATCCAGAAAAACTCAACAGTTATTAAACCACAGGAGACAAAATGACTGGTCGAGGTCGAGAAATGCTTTGGCCAACATGTTTAATACATTTTTCCTGTCTTGCCCTTCCTCTACATCCAGGACATTAAACAAAAATAACCCCAAACAGTAAAATAATACGATTAAAACGCAGTTAAAAACATTTAAATGTGTATCTAGCAGTAGTGGCTGTTATTGGCTTGCCACTTGAGACTTTGCCTTACTGAGAGGTTCACACTGATTTAAAGGAACAGATTCCACAAGAATCGAGGCGAGGGTTCCCAAAAGTAGCTTAGCACCAAAACTGTGGCTGGATTTCCTCAGCAAATTATACTGGTTCCGTACTTTTAATACTAAAAGTATGCACTCGTGACCGTTTGAATCCTTTAGAGTTATTCCCCAACAGAGGCAGACTGTGGCGCTGCAGCAAAGATTGATTTAAACCACACAAGACCATTTTGGGAAACCAAGCCTTGAACAGACGTCTGCCAACATTTATATTAGAGTCATCTAACAGTATTGCATTCAGATCACTTGTGATGTTTCACTTTTCGGTTATACAGGAGACACGACACATGCTTTAGAGATGCAGGACACGGACTCTGAGGCAGGAAAATCTCAAATATTTGACCCAGTCACTTCGCTTCAGTGCTGCAACAATGGCTCTGTTCAGAAAGGAAGAATGATGCTCATACTTTGTGCTCATCTCAGGAAACAGAATCAGTTCAGGGAAGGAGGTAGCTACATAAACATTGATCTGGAGTTTCATGGATGCATAAGTCTGAACACCTCACACCATTGTTACCCCTTTAACACCAAATCAGCTCTGGTTCTTAAACGTACAGGATTCTTGGAACTGTGGTGCTATAGACTGAACTGGCCTGCGTTTCCACCAGTTTTGAGTGGAATCATTGTAATCAAGAATGTGATATATGATAACCTTTTTCAGCTTTTGTTCTGTTGTTACACATTCATTCATTCACTTTTCCATAACCTCTTATCCTGTAGAGGGTCTCAGGGGGGCTGGAGCCTATCCCAGCTGACAATGGGCGAGAGATGGGGTACACCCTGGACAGGTCACCAGACTATCACAGGGCTGACACATAGAGACAGACAACCATTCACACTCACATTCACACTTACGGGTAATTTACAGTCACCAATTAACCTGCATGTCTTTGGACTGTGGGAGGTAACCGGAGTACCACGTTTTCAGGTTCTGAACAAGTTCATTTTTGGTCTAAACGGTTCAATATTAGGTCCAGGAACCAGAACAAAACCTGTTCCATGTTGGTGGAAAAGGGGTATTAGTGACACAGTGCAGTCCTGTCTGCTGGTCTTTAAATTCATGCAGACTGTGTGCACAGACTCTGTTTAGCAGAAGACCTGCAGACTGGTGCAGGAACTGGAAAAGCCCCAAACGTTTGGGATGGCCTTGAGTGTTTTGCAATGATTGTATGCTTCCAATCAGGAGGCCTTTTTCATAAAAGTGTGCTTATGACTCCAACTAACCATTCAGGAAAAGTATTCAGACAGTTCTGAGGTCTTCTTCAATATCAAAACTACTGTCATCAAGTGTGCATCTCTTGATACACACGATTACTTCCCTACAGGCCCAGGATCTGCATTATAAAAAAGTAAATAAAAGTATAACTCCAGCCTTGCTCATGTTGATTCACTGCTCAAACTGTCAAAGCACTGCTAAACAGAGATTATTAAGATCATTATCTGTACAGGGGGTAAAGAAAGGAAAACAGAAACCTTCAAAAATAAGTATTTCTACATCAACATTTCAACAGGTCGCTCTTGCAAGACTTTCTTCCTCTGCCACAAGAAAGGTGCCCCTCTTGAAACTAGTCTTACGAAGACTGAATCTTGTCGACAGACAAAAACATTTAAAAGCAAATTTATTACTATATGTAGTCAAGTCAACGCTGAACCCAGATCTGTCAACAGATGGCTGACACATGCCGACAGAAGAGCTTGCACGCACAAACATCACATGCACATACACGCGTAGCCCCAAAGCAGGCAGACAAACTTGGGGAAAAGCTGCTGTTTAGTAGACGTTTAACACTCAACTCTAAGGTTCGGCTCCGATTTGATGTAATCTGGAGTTCCCCTGTTATTCCAAAAAAAAAAAAAAGGTCTGGCTGTTTTTTCGTGTTAGTATGAGCAGAATATAAACTGCCCCACATGAGCAGATCATTTAAATGTCCAGTTTTCTGACCCGCTCTAAAAACCTCCCCCGGAGAGATTCAACAGTGTCTCCATGAGGTCTCAGCTCAGCTCTCACACACCAAAACTAGATGTGCTGTTCCAGCAAGTGCCCAAAAAACCTGCGCGCCCTCCCGCTAAGCCGTGACAAAAACACAAACCCCTACCTCACTACCATGCCAGCCTGAAGAACATGGTCATAGCTGGAAGAGTGTACACTGCGTGTAACCCCTGCAAATATTCCTAAGTGACAGTGAGTGACTAATAAACTTAACATCCAAAGTGACTGAGATAAATGAGACTAATTCAAAGTAAATCAGGTGACTAGTGGTGACTTTAACTGACCGTTACACGAAAAACAAAGGGGACAAAATTGGCTGTTAAAAATAAGAGCTGTGGACAAAGTGGCTGTTAACAGTTAATGTGACACTGGAGTGCTAAAAAAGTAAAATCATAACAAATGAAAAAAAAAAATGGAAGCAGGAGCTCGATGGAAACCACATTACTCAACAGCTCAGTTAACTGGTAGCGCTGACTGCGGCTCGACAACAGTGACGGATTCAAATGTGCTCTAGTTTTTGTCGTCTTCATCGTCGTCGTCATCCTCGTCGTCGTCCTCGCTGATGAGGTATCCGCGGGCTCCGCTGTGGTGTGGCGGGGGCGAGGGAGGCGGGGAGGTCTTGGTGAAGAAGGGGAGACGGAAGGTGGGAGAGGGGGAGCGCTCCTCGCGGGTGGGGCTGCTGTCGGGGCTGTGCCTCGGGCTGATGGCCTGCAGCATGCGGCCCTTCCCTTCTTTCAGCATGTGCTTCTGTGAAGGTGAGATGGAAACATTAAGACATCATCTGTTATATCAACTGATGATACAACTGATTTACTGCAAGCAGAAGGCATGAACACAGGATGAGTCAGGGATTAAAAACCCTGCTTCAAGCTGTCAGATGGCAAAAGTTCTATTTGGTTTTTGATGAAAAATATTACATAAGCTAGGGTAGCTGTTTTACTATCTATATGTGAAGCTAAGATGAGTATCTGATGGCTGTAGCTTCATATTTAACAGACAGATGCAAACATGGTATCAAACTTCTCATCTAACTCTCTGCGATAAAGCAAATTAACATATTTGTACTTTCTCAGCACGCTCTGGACTCTGTGTACCATGGTGCATTGAGATTTATCACCAACTGTGAGCCCCTAACTCATCACTGTATCCTGTAGGCTCGGGTTGGATGGCTGCCTTTAAAATTTCGTAGGCTTTCTCATCAGCATTCTCTTGTTTACAAATCTATTCTTGGCCTACTTACAGCATATTTATGTGTGTATATTAAGTAAAAAAATTTGAAAATGGCTACACTCACTGTTCACAAAACAAGCTCTTATTGTCTGTATCGAGGGTGTGTACGGAGTTTGGCAAAGGGCCTCTATGTATGCAGCTCCTTATATGTGGAATCTTCTACAGAGGGACTTACAACTACACTCATTGGTTCCTCTTGGCCATTGCAAAACACTGTTGCAGGAATTTTGTATGCAATCATCTATATGTCAGTGTTATAGCTGGTGTTTTTAATTGCTTGTAGTTGCCCTTGTTTTTCTGGGCAACGTATAGCTTATAATAAAATAAAATAAAACAAAGTAAATTAAATTAAATTAAAATGGCTACATTTACATTTTGTCAGCCAAAATATTTTATACATATGGTTTTGGATTATACTTTCATCAATTATTTTATTTTATTATATTTTATCAATATATTTCAGATATTATTTTCAAAACCAGAGCTGTGTTGTGCTTCGGCCCCAGTCTTGAAGGGCTGCAGTAGGTTTTACTAGCCACCAGATGTCCCTGTGTTTGCTGCGAAAACAGAAAGAAAGCCCTAAAGCTTTATAAGGCTTCGACTGTCCGTCTCCAGTGCACAGTGCTCTGCATGTTCTGTGAGCATACCAAAGGTTTTTAGGATGATTAATGTTTTTCATACTTCACATAGAGTCAACAGATAAAAGGTCACACCAGTGCAGAGGTGGAATAACTTCTCTGCTGTGCAAGTCACAAGTTTGTCTCAGATCCTGGCTATGAAGCCAAGTCCAAATCCTTAGCCATAAACAAGTCATTATAGGCACTGCCTTTTTAAAATGTACAGTAAATTCAAAGCAGTAGATTAAGTTTACTGAAATAATGAATGCATTCTAATGTGTGTATTTATTACTATTAAATAAACATAATCACAAAATGATCAGTTGTGCCCTTGTGTGGTATTATATGTGTGTCACAGAGTCAAATGTTTTCCAAGTGGCGTGTCATAGATGATAAATTCTTCCTTCCCTCTGCAACATGTCTCTCAGGTCATCAGCAGTGGAAAGAAGGAGGTGTTCTTAGTCACGCTGCCTGATTAAACAGTGATTAAAGACCAAACTAAACCAACATCCTCACCAGAGCTCCCTCAGGGCCAAACATCTGCAGGAAGTTGCCAATGAACTCCCTGGATTTCTCCTCCCATTTCTGGATGAGGTCGATGCTCTTTTCCTCCACCTTCTGGACGAACTCTTTGCTCTTCTCCTCCACGTCACGTACCTTCCTCTTCACCTTGTCAACGCGCTCCTGCAGGTGGTACTTCTTCTCCTGGTAAAGAAAAGCGGGGACAGCAGAGCTTACAGAATAAAGTAATGAATGACCTCACACACAAACTACCTTCACGTTACAAGCTATGTCACTCTCACACCAACACTCTGAATCAAACACAAGTTTCGTACATTAATGAAGCTGACGTTGAGTTCCTTCGCTGTGTATCCTCGCTGCAGGTTGCGTCTGACGTACACATCATAGTCACGGACTATGCGTGTGATGATGTCAGAGGTAGAGATGCCCTCTGTCCGCTGGGTAGGAGCAAACATACCTGTGGAAAGCAGATGGTAAAGAAGAGGTCTGTTGTCACCAGATAGAGACGTATGAATAGTTAGCCCTTCTTCCTTTATATGTTTTTACTTTATCTTTTGTGTAAATTTCTGTGTGTTGATCTCACTGGGACGTACCTGGTTAAATATGTGTTAAATAAAATAAATAAATAACTTTATTTACAAAGGGATTTTTTGTACTTTTAATATAAATAGCATGCCAGAGTGCATTTTAAAAAGTATCATTATAGAGCTTGTTAATTAAAAATAAGGGCTGACCCCACAACAGAGGTCTGGGCCAATTATTTATACATGAATCATTAATGTTATTTTTTCCTGCCATTTTGCAAAAGGGACCCCCAGGTAAAATAAGTTCAGTATCCCTGCAATACATATTTGGGAGGATACATCATTGGTATTAATATATACTGTGCTATATTTCACTGACCCAGTTTCATTTTATTTAAGCTGATCCAAACATTTCCAATAACTCCAGAGCACTGTAATAAGTCCAAAAGTCTAAATATACTGAAAAAAGATAAAATTCACAACATGTTTTTTATCTGATGCAATATAATGTTTTAATCCGTATTTGATGGCGGCTAGGCTTTCAAAAACATACATAACGGTACATTAAGTACATCTACTCATTAAAGAAATTTGATTCTATTAAAAAAGACTGACTCATTTAATCCAATCACTCACTGTATTCAAATTTTGCATTTTTTGGGTAGAATTTTAAGGTGATGAATTCATAAAATATGATGACAGGCATTCATTCGAAAACCTAAAAAGAAGCTTTAAATAAAAGAAAGACATTCAGCACAGCCCTGTCTCTACATATTATATTATATGTATATCCTGTAATTACTTGCGTGCCACACCACTGATCTTGTTTACTCACCGGCTTCTTTGATGTGCTTGTAAATGTCATCACTGCCCGCTGAGGAGTATGGGATGTCATCGTGGGCCACAAAGTCAATCTGGAGAGGTCATTACAACACACATCAACACAGTAGATTCACATCTACACATTGTACAAAAACAAAAAATACAAAAACAAAGCAGCAGGAAAAAGGTTAAAGAAGATCAGGGATGTTAGTCTGCCAACTCATTCTGCAAGATCACTTTACTGTCTCGACAGATCAAGTGTCTCTGATTGTGTTTACTTTTAACTTCCTCTCTATCGTCTACTCACGCGATGTTTTGCAAGGAACTCTGGTGTTAACGTCCAGGGAGCGTTTCGCACCACTTCATCCACATAGCGGCAATGTCTGATGGCATCGTATCGTTCGTCCTCATTCATCACTGTGAAGCCCTTGTATTTGTGGGTCAGGTCATCACTGCACACTTTGAATAGAGGAAAAAACAAATACAGAAATGGTTTGAAATGCATTAACCATCAAAAACATGTATTTAAATGAAAGAGAGTTACTTCAGCTTATGATTTTTACTGATTGTTTATCC
This sequence comes from Epinephelus awoara, assembly GCA_035609425.1. Taxonomy (NCBI): domain Eukaryota; kingdom Metazoa; phylum Chordata; class Actinopteri; order Perciformes; family Serranidae; genus Epinephelus; species Epinephelus awoara. The sequence goes on along the minus strand of CM069306.1, from coordinate 13,078,603 downwards.
TAAGGTTTATAAAACAGACCTAAGTACATCCAATAATATCTTGCTATATCCCACAATTAAGTTTCCACAACTTCCATTATTAAATGTCGGTTACCTAACTTTTCCCAGACGTTTGACATCATCAGACTTCTAATGGAACTGTCTTGATTGTCTTCCTGTTTGTCTAGTTTCACACTGATGAACGAAGCAGCTGCTAAGAAGTCTGCTGCTATTAAACGCCCATTTGGACACACATTCACAGACTTACCTCCTACGATGAGGTGTGTATTTGGGAAGAGGCATTTAGCCTGCATGAGCGCTCTGGCGTGACCTGAGTGGAAAACATCAAAGATGCCATCTGCATACACCCGCACCGGTCTGTCTGCTGGATGGAGAGAGACAAAACATGCAGGGATGAATTATTTATTTATTCCTGTAGAGTGAATCTAACATTGCACTTGTTTGTTCACATGTACAGTTTGGCTGTACACTGACATTGGGGAAAAATAAGAACGGAGAATGTGTATAAGAAACATGACGTGAAAGGTTTCATAAGACCCAGAGGCACAAATCCGACTGTGTGAAAGAAAGACAACAGACAGATTGAAAGAATCAGACTCACGTGGGGTTCCCCTCTTCGCCTCCTCCATGTTGACTCTCTCATAGGGTTTATTATCAGGCACCAGCTCATCTGCGAAAGGTGCAGGGTGCTTCAACCCCTAAAAGACCCACAATGACAGCAGAGGAAGACTTCAGGGATCCAAAGTGAATAACCTTCTCTTTGCTAGTTGTAAAATTATCATGCTCGTGTTTTGTAATATTCTTTCCTTGAACGATCTGATGTGGAAATTTAAGTTGTTGTTGTTTAGGTTAAACTGCTTGATGCCCACATGAAATCTGACATGGGATGCACTGCACAAAGCAGCAGATATAAACTGATTTCAGACCTCTGTAGTGAAATGTTAAAGAAATGTTTCATCGTAAATAATGTGGGACATAAGCTCTAAAACTGCATCCTTTTATCGACTTGCACATGCACGGAGCCTATAGATGCTGCCGGACAAACATGCTGCTCAATGACAACCAAAGAACACAGCTGACTCACCACAGTACATCTGGGGATTTTCCCAAGCCTCTCTCCTTCCTCGATCTCCCGATTGGAGCTCTCTCTTTTTCTCTTTCTGGACAGCAGCAGCTCGCTGGAGCTTTGGGCCTCCATCTGTGTCAAACACCAGGACAAATATAATTTAAACATGGCACACTTCACATACACCGTGCACTGCTTTGCCACCTTGAAGTATGATTTAAAAAAGGGACACACAGATGCAGACGCTTAATATGCCCACGTTCTGGACATGAAGTCTATGTTACATAATTACAGTGAGCACAACACAGCATACAGCACGCACAGACTGTAAATCTAGACGGCAGCCACATTCTGCAGGTGCCGTACACTGAGTCAACCATGACCCAGTCACAGAGGGAGAACACAGTATGTGCCTCGGCTCAATAAACCAACAGGAAGTATTGGATACAAAAATAGCAACTTTCACCTACACACACAAAGGTCAACTAAAAATGAAGATAACGCCACCTGTTTCAACATAAAACATTTTGTCCTAAAACATACAGAAAATTAAACAAGTCCAGCCTGCTGTTATTCTGCTGTTGTTTCCAAAATTCAGGGTTGACTGAGATCGAGTTAACGTCCCATTTGGCATCAGTGGGCGAACTGTCATATTAGATGTTGACCGATTTCAGCCAGCTGGATGACTTTCCAGTGGTCGTGCACGGGTATGTTTAGTGCTACTTGACTCAATTGTCAAGTATATCAAAAACAAAAAAGTTATTTAAAGTCTTGCAAAAGTGTTATATATATATTTAAGATTACAACAAGCTCAACATCCTGAGTATTTCTACTAAACGTCATTAAGTAGGCCTGAAAATAGCTAATCACTTCAATCATTGCTTAATAATCTGCTGATTATTTTCTAATCTGTGAATTGTTTGGAACAGAAACATCAGGAAACGGTAGGTAAACAGCTTGAAATATTGTGCACTCAAAAACACAACCATAATCTATTTATGATGATATAAAACAGATAAAAGCAGAGACAAAGACAGAGGCAAATAACCCTGGAAGAGTTTACGTTCAGTTTCTTAATGGAGTCTATAACTGTCCTGTGTATCCTGGTAGAACAGGACAGGGACCTAAAATAGTCTTTTAATTTTAACACCACATTAAGTTCTCTAAGCAGAGTTTGAAACACCTTCAACATCCAATCCACGATGATGATGTGACAGCCAACCTATCTGTCCATACTTAGCGGAACAATAGAAGCTACTGCAGATATCCTACAGTAAGGGATCCTGTGTTATGGGTTTAAGCTCTGCCCCATTCCACAAATTCCATTACGCCATCAAAAATAAAGCCACAGGTCATTAAAGGGAGGGGCGCATTATTTTGAAACGTCTGGCTTTGTCACGTCTTTAACTTGCTGATTATATCCTAACAACCTTGGGCTGGACTTTTGTTGCTGTGTCAGTTACGAAAGTGTGACTCAGTACAACGAGCGACAGACGTGGCAGGACACGATCCTGGTGGTGACAGCGACTTGATCCACCACTGGACACTTGCACAAGCAACCCCCTGCCTCCTGCTCGTGGCAACAGCTGAGAGTGAGAAGCCCTGCAGAGATCTAACACCCTGACAGAGGAGATTTATGTGAATAGCACATGTCATCATAACTGAGGCAGTGTGCTATAATAAGGATAAATATAAAAGGACAGAGCCAGATCTTGTTGAACCAGAGGCTTTGCAAAAGAGGTCAATGACAGCCCCTGCAGTCTAATGTAGTAAGACAATGACTCTCAACAAAAAAAAAAAAAAATTGAGAGATTTTTTTTTTAAACTCATGTTGATATTGCTGCCTGTTGCTGCACAAGCATGCACTTATAAGTAGCTTATAAGACTTATATTTGCAATAGCTACCAGTATTCAGGGCTAGGGTTACAGCAGTATACTGGTTTTAAAGTATACCGTGATGTTAAAATTGATGGTCATCATACCATGTACATTTACAGGACGGAGAATTCCAACTTTATTTTACTTTTTTACAAAAAATAAATAAATTATTTATTTTATTTTTTGCAATATTGCAATAATAAACTGCAATATTTTCAGGGACGGTTATCATACTGTGGCTGTAACTAACAAATATTTTCATTAATGATTGATCTATTCATTATTTTGTTCATTAATTGTATGAAAATACAGTAAATAGAGAAAGACACCCATCTCAATTTCCCAGAGCAGCAGGTGAAATTTTAAAATTGCTTCTTTAATTCAACCAACAATCGTAAAAACTAAGATATTACATTTACATCACATAGAAACGGCAAATCATCACATTTTGAGAGCTGGAACCAGAGAATGTTTGACATTTTGCTTGGTAAAAGACTCAAATGTTTAATTAATGATCAAAATAGTTGCTAATTAGTTTTTTAATTGACTACTAGACTATTTTTTTCAGCTTTAAGAGTGCAGTGCTAACTGTAGAGTGTATTTTGGGTATAACAGCATGGACATATAGATCCTTGAAAAAGTCACAGCTGTATTCTGTTATTATACTTTCAGGTAAAGTTAAAATGCAGGCATCAAGATCATTTGTTGAAGGACTACTGGGATACTTCCCCGGCCTCCTGATGGCTCCCGGACCAGACCTTGAGAACCACAGGCTTGAAGTGCATTTCACACAATGTTCCCAATGTCTGCTTTCTCACTCATTTGAATATGTCACTTAGAAGACGTCACACAGACATGCCAAAAGTTGACCTGAGTGAGCACAATACACACTCTTGGACTTATGGCAGAAGTTAAACCAGTGACTGAAACAGCTGACAGAGGAGTTGTACTGGTGACACTGGTTGTGCAGCTCTACTGTCAAACATTGGCTGACTGGACGCTTTACCCTCCGGCAAAAATCTTTGCAGTCAATATGTTACCCACCCCGGATAATGATGTTAGCAAACGTTTGACAGCTACTTTGAGTTTCTGCGTACTTACTGTGCGCTATTTTGTCCGGAATGCTGCTTTGCAGGAGTGGGCGGCTTCCTAGCCCTCGTACTTCCAGCAGGCTAGCTAGCTAACTGCAACAAAGCTAGCTAACGCTGCTAGCTGCCGTCGAATGCTAGCTAGCAAGCTAGCTGTAAAGCGGGTTGGGTTGTTAGCTAACTTTAGCAGTTAGCTCGCGGTTTAGCCGACACCAGCAAGAACGGTAAGTTCAAACAATCCTATGAGTCCGCCGCCCTTGAGCTCGCTGTGTTGCTGTCTGAAAACTGTTACGACCAGAAGGACAGACAAATTATCAGCAGTGACAGCTTGTACTACAACGCTGACAGGTCAACAACCGAGGAACTACAAAACTTCGACATCCTTAAAGGAACTGACATAACGAGTCCGACACTTCCGGTGTTGTTTCGTGCTGCCACCTAGAGGAGACAGTGTGACAGAAGGACACTGACAGGACATGCCCTTCATTTGGTAACCAAGTTATCATGCGTCCCACAGATGCAAATGTTATTATATAGTAAAATATGACATGCAGATTTCTTATGGAGAATCCACTTCTCTAGATGGATGCATTGCTCAGGCGTTCAAACAGCCTACTATGCAATAATATCCACTAAAGCGATACAGAAATATGAATATATTAGTACTTTATCTGTTTTCTTGAGCTGTCCCACCACCATGGGTATGTCATTGTTTCCACATTATTCAACATTAATTTTATTATTTACACCTATGCTTTTCCTACTTTGACATGACATGTCCTGTAGTATACTTTAAACCTTAATTTTAAAGAATTTTATCCCGATTCGTACCAGTTTTTATAATGTCTAACTGTTATGTACTTATATAAAATAAAAAATAAAATAAAATAACACTATACAGCCTTAATTGTAAGAATAAGACAAGGCAAGTTTATTTATATAGCACATTTTGGCAACAAGGTAATTCAAAGTGCTTTGCATGAAACCAAAAGAAACAGATTGTAAAAGGACAGTTAAATACAAGTAAAAAGCCATTATAGGGCTTGAGAATACAAAAAATAAAAATTAAAACAAGACATGTAAAAAAATAAAAGAATAAAAGTTACAGTGCAGTGTAAGAAATGAATAGATATTTGAATGACTCAGAAAAGTCTTTGGCCTTGATCTAAAAGAACTTAGACTTGTAGGAAACCTGCAGTTTTCTGAGAGTTTGTTGCACATTTGTGGTGTATAAAAACTAAACACTGCTTCCCCATGTGTAGTCTCGACTCTGGGGACACAAAGCAGACCTGTCCCAGAAGACCTGGGAGGTCTGGATGGTTCATAGTGTAACAAGAAGGTCAGAAAGGTGTTTGGGCCCTAAACCATTCAGTGCTTTATAAACCAACAGTAGTATTTTGAAATCACTTATCTGAGAGACAGGAAACCAGTTCAGAGTCTTTAGAACAGGAGTGATGTGGGGCATCCTCTAGCTCAGTGAGAAGAGTGTCTGCTTTACAGCAGCTCAGGCTCAATTCCAGTGCCAAACCTTGTCTGGGCCTGTATAGGACCAACTTATGGCCAGCTGTGTTGATACAATCAGCTGAGAGAAGGTTACATCATGGCCCATGCACAGTCCTGTTCTGGCAACCAGATCTTAATCACCCACAGGCTGACATTCTTATGTGGGCTGAGTGAAAGTGGACTATGTGGGCCGTCACTGGCCCAGACCAAATTTGCTACGTGGGTTCTTTTCAGCCCATTTGACTCAAGACCTGCAGCAAATTCTTATATCTGCAATATCTGCAAACTGAGCCTCACCTTCTTAACGTGCACAGTGGTGATGTGGCCCAGGCAGAGAGGTAGCATAGCAATGGAATGAAGGACACTGAGCTGAAAACATTAGTCTTGAGCTTTTCCTCTTGTGTCCTGCAGAGAGCTCCAGGACAAGGTGTAATTTCACTTGAAGATCAGAGGGGCGCAAGTTATGATAATTGATACCCTGGAGGTGGTGTTAAAGTTGTGCAACAAACGCTGCTGTACATTTCAGTACTGTAGCTACCCTGTGGTCCCCTTCATTATTGGTTTGACTTGAAATAAAAAACAGAGAGCGATATGGTCATTTTCTGCTTTTTAGAAGCATTTAAAGCCAAAGAGTGTTTCTCTGACAAGCCTGCACAAATAATGACAGGTAATATCAGATTCCTCAGGGCATTTTTGTCCCTACTTGCACCCTCTGTAAAACAACTTGATTTATTTTTTGAGGCGACTCTTTGTCTCAGCATACAGGTGAAATAAATGTATATCATTCAAGCATAACAGGTACCCTTCCATTTTTGTCATGTGCACAGAGCAATTACAGTATGATGTTCACCATTAGCCACCTGGCAGAGCCCCCATAGACTCTCTGTCTCCTCATTGCACTCTTTGATCACAGCCTTACCTGCTGGTTAGAGGGACAGAACGCCTCACTGTTGAAATGACAAACACTGAGCAGGCAGGCGGGCCTGAAAGTCAAAAGATGACCTGAGAATGTAATGAAGCAAAATCGGTCAGCTAGGAAAAGTAGCTAGCTGAGCTGGGGAAGGTTGTAAAATATGTTTAGTACTTGTTCAAGTCAGTGGGGCTGCTGAAACAAAAATGCACACACAAAGAAAGCATTTGACTCGAATGGGTTTCATCCACATCATTCTTTACTACCATCAGTAATCCTTAACACAGCCCATTCACCTGTTGAAAACCGTTTTGCACAGGCCCTGCCACCATGTATTCTGGATTACCTGTGATATAGTTTGACACTCTGACCCACACTGGTAACCTGATCCACAAAATGTCCTCCAAACATTTGAATATTATTTGTTTTTGATTTTGTCTTGAGTATAAGACAAGGGAAAATGTTCTGCTGGGAAATAACCTCAACATTTCTGTATGTTTTAAACATGTATTCAATGTGGAAACTAATAAAAGTGTTGTTTTGAAGTCTCTAAACACCAATTTCCCAGGCTGTGTTACAGTGACCTGGTGTTTGGACGAGCTAGCCCATAATTCCTGCATATTTCTTTGGGACTTAAACAGTGGTTGACTCTGCTCGCCCCCTATTTTCTGACTGGCCACGACCAAAGTTAAAAGGACATATCCAGCTGTTTTGGGACAGAGGGTCAATTTTACCTTCCAGGCATGTTTTGTCAAGAATAAGGCTACAGTAGCTCTGTGCGTGGCACCATGTTTTGCATATTTGGTCTTTAAAACAAGCCGCTATGCTATGGATTCAGGAGGATGCATTTCTGGATACATGAATTCTACCTCCACTGATTCATCCAAGAATATGACCCCATAGAAAGAGCTGAAGACTGGACTTCCTGTGCACCCAGTAGGTGCCCTGCTGTTACAGTACTGCTACTTGTGGTTTTACGAGGAGTCCCATCTTGTTTGAAGTTGGCGTTTTAAGGCTGGTCATGCTCCGTGTGTTAATGAGCTCGTCCACGTCTCAACAAAAAATGCATGAGGGGTGGAGTTAGGCCTACTTGCAGCTCAGTGGCCAATGGAATGGCGCCAGTATTAACAGCAGTATTTATGAACAGTTATGTTGTGCAGCAGATTAGAACAGGACTGAGGAGATGCAACGACAGGTGAGCAGTTTTCCGTTACTGTCTACTAGCCAAGTCAAGTTTAAAAGCAGAGCTGTTTTGTGAATAACAGCAGTGATGTAAAACAGAATGCAAAATAATTGAGCTTTTCAATGCCATTGCAGTTGCAGATGTCGAGGATGATTTCGCAGGTGTCCCTGTTGAGGGCGTTCTGCTATGTGCTGTTGATGCCAGGTTTGTCTGAATTTCTCAGCAGATGGAAATTACATAGTTTGATTATAATTTTAGCAAAATGTTATATGCATGAAATGATTTGGCTTAAAGACTACCCTCTTATACTTTTAAAGATACCATTTTTAAAATGTACTTGAATACTATTGAAATTTTAAAACTTTAAAATTATAAATTGGCAACAACTATTAGATTATTTAGACAATTCAAATGTACTCAATTTGTTTAGCAGACCCCAGAGGTTTTTGTTTTTGATATTTTTGTTTGCTTTCCTGCATCTTGTTTATTTGTTTTACAATTAAATTTATTTTTGCATTATTTTTTACATTAGGGAATATATTTCCTTTAACTTCTATAATCTAATCTAATCAAACTTTATTTATATAGTACCTTTCATACAATCGTGCAGCCCAAAGTGCTTTACAGATCAGAAGTAAAACAGTGCAGAAAAAGCAACTAGTGAATAGCTAGACATTACAACAATAAACAATAAAATATTTTATATAAATAGTATTTAAAAGAACAAAATAATCTAAATGGAAATAATGGAAATCTGGATCTAACATTTCAATGTAATTAATTCATTTAAAGGTGAATTTAAAGAAAAAGTTTCTGTTTATTGTTTTGCAGAGTGAAGTGCTGTGTTGTTTGAGGTGTCTAACATGTTCTCTGCCTCCCTCCAGGTTTGCTCGAAGCAACATCTCTAATGAAAGTAAAGAATCCTGCAGGTATTTTTATCCATCACCTTCTTGCAGATTGCAATACAAGTTAATTTTTACATTTAAATTTAAGTTATCATTTAAAGTTAATGTAACTGTGTCTATGGGGCTTTAAATGCCCCTGCTAATGCTAAGCATGTCACGGTAAGTTTAAGTGATTGAAAACAAGCTATTAATTGGAATTTAAATTATAATTCCTGATATTGCGTCCTACTGCAGGAAATCCAGTTAACATTGACTCTACTAAGGCTCATGATTTCCTGACTAATTCTCGACCTAAGAGAAACATTGACCCAAAGTGGTACCGAGGTGCTCCTGATTTCCAGTCCTACTACCGCTTCTATAACAGTATTGGACACATTGAAGGAGTAAGTTAGCACTGATTGGAGATTTTTACATATATCTTCTTGGATTACACTAATCAGCAAAAAAAATGTTTTTCATTTCCTCTCTGTTTCTGTGTTTCTAAATCAGCTCTATGAGATCGACAGGATCAGGATGCTGTATCAGCAGATGCGTCACTTGGAGCTGACCTATGGCCCAGATGCCTCCAGTTACCAAAGTGTCATGGGTGTGCTCACAAGCACTGCAGCACCAACTACAACCACTCAGCCCCCCACCACCCCTGCTCCTACACCAGATCCTCTGGAGAACGCACCAAGGTTCTATCTGTGTAACCCCAGAGACCCACTGTGCAAACCTAAGATCGTCTACCTGCCAACAGGGGCTGTTCCTGTACTGTGTGACCCACGAGTCAACCCCGCCTGCAGGCCCAAAACAGAGGAGGAGATAAAAGCCGCTGCTCCTCCCCAACCACCTCCAGCTACTCCTGCTCCCAAAAAATCTGCCCCACCTCCCCCTCCTGCTCCTAAAGCAATGGAGTACGACTGTGACCCATACTGGGACCCTGACTGCCTCATCGATCACCCTCCCCGTCCCTTCCAGGAAACAGCAGCACCAGAGGCACCTGTTGAGGAGATAGTGGAGAAAGAAGAAGTAGCAGTTGCTGAGGAAACTGTCCCTGAAACACCAGCCTCCAAGAAACCCCTCCACCCTTACTATGACCCTTATGATTTTAAACGTGACCTTTATGACCCCTTTCGTTATGCCAACCCAGCTCCACAGTGAAAACAAAGCGCTTAAGAAATAATAGGATAAAGTTCAAATCATGCAAATCATCAGATGTTGTACAGATGGACATGTTGGCTATGATGTTACAGTATGATCACTGTTTTTCCACAAACTCACACTCTGATCGATATGTATGCTGTTTATAAGAATACACAAAAACTTTTGTATGGAATAAAAACAACTAAAAAAGAATAAAAATTTATTGACTAATGGTAATAAATATATGTGGTTTTATATTTCACTTTAGTTATTTAGTTATTTTGTGTTGTTCTATATCCTACAGAATGTCTACCAGCTATGCTTGAATTTCAGGACAGAGCTGGGCACAATGAGTGTAAGTTCCTATTGAGATTTCACATTTTAGACACAGAAGTGAAACTTGGGGGTTTATTTTATGTCTTTTACTGGGAGAGATTTGCAAGCAGTGCAGAATTTTATTATGTAACAATCTAGTATGATATCTGCCCTTTTATAGTTCCACACAGTGGCATAGGAAGCTACGACGGGCCCCAGTGCATGCTATCGTCTATGTATTGTCTTGACACAAACAGAAACTTGACATCGGACATCATCAACACTTTACCCAACAATGTGAATTGCGTATCTGACAAAAATACTAAATAAGATAATAAAATTAGTCATTTAACTGGATAGTTTTTAGAGTATATTTATAAATTTTTTACAACATATGTAGAAAAAGCATATAATTTTGTTTTAGATAGCTACTGACTATTTGAAAAAAAGAAAGATAAAAAAGAAAGCCATGATGCAGATGGGTTTACCTTTTTGAGGACATATATAACAAATGGCACTGTTTTAAATTAAAAATATTCTTTTTTTTAATCATTTATCTTTGAACACAGGTATACACTGATCAGCCAAACCACTAAAACCACTGACAGGTGAAATGAATAACATTGATTATCTTGTAAAAATGCAGTGTTCTGCTGGGAAACCTTGGGTCCTGGCATATATGTGGATGCTACTTGACGCACTCCACTCGCCCGAACACTCCCAGATGGCAGTGGTCCCCCCAGCAGCACGACGTGCCAAGTCACACCACAAAAACTGCTCAGGAATGACCCAAGGAACATGACAAGGAGCTCAAGACACTGACCTGGCCTCCAAAGTCCTCAGTTCCCAATTTCACTGAGCATCTGTGGGACGTGCCAAAACCCCAGACGCACCACCCATCCACAGTAGGGCCTCTATGGATTGGACATAGCTCTGACATGTCAAGGTATGGACACAGGCAGTCTAGGGATGCCTGAGTCTGGTACCAGTGTCGTCATGGCAGATCCTTTGAGTCCTTTGGGTTGCGAGATGACATACCGGCATGTCCCAAGGGTGTGCGATCAGATTTGGATCTGGGGAATTTGTAGGCCAGGTCAAGGCCTTAAGCTCTTTGGCTACTGCCATTGGGGAGTGATGTTGCCATGAGGGGGTTTGCTTGGTCCGCAGTGGTGTTTGGGTGGGTGGTGCATGTCAAATGGCATCCACATGAACGCTAGGACCCCAAGTTTCCCAGCAGAATATTGCATTGTAATAAGATGATCAATGTTATTTACTTTAGTGGTTTTAATGTTTTGGCTGGTCGGTGTATTTCCAAGGTGGCAATCTGAATCATTTGCAAGGACCTGCTCTCTTTACGTGGACTCCACTCAAGTGTGATCACTGGTGATATTACAACATTAATATGAAGAGATTTTTCTGGTCACAAAGGTATCTAAAGAAGTGGCATCTGGGAGATTATAGACTAGAACATCTGTCCATATTTAAACCCTTCAACGTCCTCAAGAGAACAATCTACTGCTGGTGCCTGTTGCTACAGTCGGTGCATCACATTCACAGCGCCATTAGATGTAGGGAAGAGTAGTTTAGACTGTAATTATATATAATAAAATAATTTAGAGCATTTCACTGTATCGTTTTGTAATGCTGTACTGTAGTATTCCTGTATTTACTCAAGATATAAATACTCCTCTCATTTATATTGAACATTTCTCCAGGGCACTATAATGTTCTGCCAGTAGGGGGCGATGATACTCTACTTCAACCACCGTGCCCAACCGCCGAAGAAGAAGACCGCGGCGGAGTAAACTACTGTGTCTCTTCCAGCATCATCAGTCTCACCATCCCTCCTCTTCAACCTAAACCCACACAAAACTGGCCTCTATTTCCCTCCTTCGACTCATATCTAACACCGGATATCAGGTATTTTATTCCGCCTTCATGACTGTGTTGTTTTTATTCGTGTCAGTAAACGGGAAAGTGAAGAAGAGAGGCTCGGGCGTTGGTTTGCGATGCTCCCGTTACCGTTAGTCGCTTATTGTGACAGCAGCTAGGCCCGCCGGCCGGGTGCCATGGAGATTAGCATGCTAACAGCCAGGGTAGCTGTCCGTGCTGACTTTGCAGCCGTTAATTAGATTATACAAATGTTTAAACAAATCCTTGACCCGGTAGAAAACCTCCATAAGATGAGGGGTTCACTATATGAGAACAAAGGTGAAGGTGAAACGGAAACAATAGCTAGTTTTTGTATTTATCTGCAGTTAGTCTGACAGCGGTTGAGCTGCCCAGCTGATCTGGACATTCACGACACAAACCTAATAGGATTAGGACATTAATATGACTAGTTTGTAGCTACCGTGTGTATATAATGACATGACTACAGCTATATCTGACTTTTAATATAATATATAAGAGTCACGTTAATTAACTGAGAGTATTTATTTGTAATTATAACTGAGCCTAATAGTTTATATTTGGAATAGTACACACTCTCAGTCATTCAAAGTTAGCTGTGTCTTTATGGAAAAAAAAGCAGATAAAGAAGACATTGTTATCAAAAGCTGGCTGGTGTTCACATGCCACCAGTATGACAGGCCCAGGGCTACAGTGTTATTAATGCTGCACAGCTACTGGGTCAGACATCACAGCCAGGATCCAGCAGGACTGATATGTGGAGTGCGCATACTGGAAAAGGTGAATTTCCTGGTGCTAATCTTAAAACGTATTACCTTTCAGTTGTTAAATATGCTGTATCTTTGTTACTCAGCACAGCACACACTTTTTAAAACTGTTTTTGGGCAGCTTTTTTTGTTTCATACAACAGTCCAAAAGTCACAGATATTTAGTCTGCGACCATGTTTGAAAAGCAGAAAATGAGTTTGGTGTTTTTTGCTAGAAAAATCTAAATTGATAATCAAAACTGTTGATTTATTTTCTGTCAATTAACTCATCAGCTTATGAACTTATCATTCTGTTGTATTGTTTTTGAGCATCTGCAATTAGACCACCATGGCCCAGGGTTGGTGGGTTTGTATGTATGATGATGATGATGATGATGATTATATTAATTTTTATTATATAATACTCCAAGGATAAGCCCATTAAGGGAAATTTACGATTGTCTTAATTGCAAGATCATAGGTCATGTTAAGTCACAGTACAGCAGTGTTGTTGCAAATGCTGAGGCTTTAGCTTTTGTCTCCTGTCTTTCTTTTTCCTGAAACATTAGGGCTGAAATGATTAGTTGATTAATAGATTGGTTGTTTGACTGAAATTAATTGGCTGCTATTTTGTTGTTGGTACGAGCTGAGAACTTGCTGTGACTTCTTGTCCTTGAATATATTTCAGTTTTGAACTGTTGGTTGGACAAAACATCAAAAAAATTAATGTTTTGATGAGCATTTGATGGTTCAAGCTTCTAGATTCTGTTGCTTTTCTCCTTTTTATATCAGTGGAAGTAAAATATCTTTGGGTTTTTTAGTGTTGGTTGGACAAAACTGACCTTTTAGACCAAATGATACATCAATTAGAAAATGACAGGCAGATTAACTGATAATAAAAGTAGTATGTAAGAGCTACAGCTCTACTGAGGGCACTGTAAGCCTAGTATTTAGATTCAGATGTATAGTTGAGGGTCTTGATCAGGGCAGCTTATATGAGTCAAAGAGAAAAAATAAGAGCAAGGCGTGAAGTATTAGATAATGTCTCCATTGTGCTGTAAGATCTTCTCTTCCTCCTACAGTATGTCTGACAAGAGTGAGCTGAAGGCTGAATTGGAGAGGAAGAAGCAACGGATCGCCCAGATTCGAGAGGAGAAGAAGAGAAAAGAAGAGGAGAAGAAAAAGAAGGATGTAAGTGATTGAAACAAGAACTTAAACATATTGAATTTCACGTATCATCGAAGAACCTGCCGGGCTGCTGCTTTGTTTTTAGCTTGTTCTGTGCTCTATAGGGAGACTCAAAGCGTGGAGCCGAGGCGGGCGGTGGGTCCTCAGGTGGCCATGAAGACTCTGACCTGGAGAGGAAGAGGAGGGAGGCAGAGGCGCTGCTGCAGAGTGTCGGCATCACCCCTGACATACCCCACGGTAAACACGCATCGATTGCATGCTCCTATTATTATCTCTCACCTTCACTTATCTCTCATCGGTTTCTGGTTGTTTGCTTGAATTGTTTTTTAAAAGTCACCTCTAACTTTGTGGCCTGGCTTGGTTACCGACACTTCCCCTCCCCCTCCCCACCTCATACAATATCTGAACATTTTACATGTTGTTAACTGTGTTGTGCATGACACCTAAAACCTGCCTGCCATTTATTTTCATTCTCTCTTCTCTCCCCTCTGTCTGTCCTCTTGTGTTTTGTCTTCCCCACTGCATGCAAACTCATTCACTCACTCATTCACACACTTTTGCCATATCTCACTCCCTCCCTCACTCACTCACTCTCCCCCTCACTCACTTACTCACCCATTCATTGACTTGCACACTTACAAACACGCACTCACAGCTCAGCCCCTGAGGGTAGTAACAGAAGATACGTGTCTGTTTCACTACCTAGTCCCTGCCCCCATGTCTCCCTCCAACAAATCAGTGGGCAGCGATGCAGGAAGCCAAGATTCTGGGGATGGAAACGCAGGACCAAGGTCTGTGTGTGTGCGTGTGAGACAGAGGGAGAGATGGGGATTGGTTGTTGAGATCATGTTTTTATAATGTTGGGTTGTATCTGCATGCCAAGTGTTTGTGTGTGTATTAACATGGTAAATATACTTGATGAACTCTGACCTGTCTCCTCTTTGCCTTTTCACCGGCACGCTGACGTTTCTCAATTAACACGCACTCCGTTCTTCTTCTCTCTCTCTGTCTTTCTTCCTCTCTGTTTGCTGTCTTTTCCCATCTCTTAACTGGCTTACCTTTTGCCTGTCTCTTGCATTGGGTTTCATCCTCTTGTTTTTCCTTTCTGTCCTGTCTTTCTCTAACTAACACCATCCGGTGGTTTGGCTGTATTAGGACATTGCATTGGGATCCTGACCCCTCTACTCTGCAACTCCACTCCGACTCTGAGATGATGGGGTACTGCTCCTCCTCTCTCCTTTAGCTTGTCTTCCAGCTTTTTTCAGTTTTTGTGGTTTCATCTTAGATTTGTCTAAATGTGTTATATTATGTCTGTACATCAATATTTATGTCTCTACATGTAAAAATTGTATTTACTTCTGCTTCGTATTGCAAACCTGTTTATGTGTGTTTCCTAATTCAATGATGGCGTGCATGTGTGTGTGTGTGTGTAGACGTGGAGCGGTGAGGCTGGGCATGTCCAAAATGACCCAGGTGGACTTTGTCCCAAAGGAAATGGTGTCCTACTCCAAAGAAACACAGACACCCACTGAGGCAGTGACACACACTGATCAGAAACCAGGTAAATAAACATCAGGGTTCCTTAAAAACTTGACATTTAATTCATTTATCCAAAAATAAGGCCTTAAAAAGACTTATATCAGTCTTTCGAAAGTCTTGAAACAGCTAAGATAGGATTTTGAGATTTTTTCTGATGTTGCGTGATAAAATCTCAAAATAATTGGTTACATCTGTTTCTTTTAAATAATTTACTAAAGGCTTCCTAACGTCACACAGATCAAAAAAGCAGAAGTAACAACACTCATATTTTGTTTTCGGCCTGGATGCTTTGAGCAGAGGATCCACTGTCTGCGAGCTAACTGTCGCTGTACCCTGGACGACATGGCGGAGTGCAAAGTCGACAAAAATTGGCCATTTAACCAAGATTTCTCAGCATGACTCATACCAGTACAAGGCAATTCAAACAAAGTCGAAAACTTGAATTCCAACTGGCATTAAAAAGTCTTAAATCCAATTTTCCATAGCCGTAGAAACCCTGAAACTTAGACACGTTTTCCCAACTTTTTACCTTTGCTTAAAATCGAACAAAAATTAAATTTGTACTCTATGTGTGTGTGTGTGTGTGTGTGTGTGTGTTCCAGATGAGGAAGAGGATGAGGAGATAACTGCTCCACCAGCCGAGGATGCCCAGGAGGAGAAAGATGAACATGGCGAACAGCAGGAGGAGGGTAAGGACAGACGTTTGTGTGAGCTGGCTGTTAATGGCCTTTGATTTTTGGATACCAATATCTCAGGCAGGCAATTCACTGTGCTTTAATAATGCTAATCAATAGGGGCGAAAGTCTCGACTGTTAGGCTTTTACTACGTTTTTACTCTTACCACACTAATTTCTATCTATCCTGCAATATGTTACCAGTAAGCAAGGTCTTTTCTAGTATTTTTCCTTATCTCTGTATTAAATTCTCTGCGTATAGATATTCCCAAAGAGCTGACAGAGGAGGAGAAACTGCAGGTCTTGCACTCCGAGGAGTTCCTGTCGTTTTTCGAGCGAGGCAGCAGAATTGTGGAGAGAGCTCTGGCTGAACATGTGGACGTCTGCTTCGATTACAGCGGCAGAGATCTAGAGGATAAGGAGGGGTGAGCCACATGAAAAACAAAACTTGCTAAATGACAAACGGATGTATAGGCTGGGGTGATAATCTGTTTTGTTCGGTTCCTCCCAGTGACTTGCAGGCAGGTGCAAAGCTGGTTCTGAACAGACAGTTTGCTGATGAGCACTGGACTAAAAACAGAGTGGTTACCTGTCTCGACTGGTCCCCTCAGGTGAGGAGAAAAATCTTCGTATTACGCTAACAAAAAAGCACCCTTGGTCGGGTTTCAGTCAGAACAGACTGGAAATCCTCTGTGATTACTGTGTTGATTTATTTGTGACTCTTAAATGTTTCCTTCCTTGCTTTTTCTCTGCATTAAATAACGACTGCTCTGTTCCTTTCAGTATCCCGAGCTGCTGGTGGCCTCGTATAACAACAACGAGGATGCTCCCCATGAGCCTGATGGCGTGGCGCTGGTCTGGAACATGAAGTACAAGAAGGCCACACCAGAGTACATCTTCCACTGCCAGGCAAAGAAATAGTTCACATTTAATTACGCTACAAACCTCAGACATAAAGACACGATCTTTAAGAGAGTTAACATTGTTTATTTCAAGCAAATGCTCAGGCAGAAGCAGATATATTTTATTGTAACATTTTCTTCCTCCAGTCTATGGTGATGTCAGCCGGATTTGCAAAGTTCCACCCCAACCTGGTGGTGGGTGGAACGTACTCTGGACAGATTGTCTTATGGGACAACAGGAGCAACAAGCGCACCCCTGTTCAGAGAACTCCCCTGTCTGCAGCTGCACACACAGTAATTCACTTTAGCTCACACACCTTTACACTCTCACTCACTTAGGGTGCTTCCACACCTGCCCTGTTTGGTGCGGTTTAGTCGAGCTCAAGTTTGTTTGTTCCCTAAATGAGGTCTGTTTGGGCAGGTGTGAACACAGCAATCACACTCGGGTGTGCACCAAAACAACTGGACCGAGACCTTCTTGAAGAGGTGGTCTCAGGCCAGTTACAAAGGAATTCTGTGCGTTTTGTTAGTGGTAAGAACGTGTTCTGCCCTCGATCCGAACCAACTGCAATTTTGGAACAAAATTAGTCCCTGATTCAGACCAAAGCAAGCAAACTCTAGGTCTGAAAGCACCCATAATTTAAGTTCTTCTAACATGATTGACTCAATTTTTTTGCACAGTTACATCTGGCTGACTTCTCCTGGTAAGCGCATGTTGTCAAACTCCTCTGTTTGTGCTCTTCTGTGTTCAGCACCCAGTCTACTGTGTGAATGTGGTGGGAACCCAAAATGCTCACAACCTCATCAGCATTTCAACTGATGGCAAAATGTGCTCCTGGAGCCTCGACATGCTCTCCCAGCCGCAGGTACATTGTGCTTGAATGGATGATGCACAGACATGCTGTCATAAATATCAGATGGTGAAGTCTGAGGCTGTGTGTTGTTTTCCCCGCAGGACAGTCTGGAGCTAGTATTCAAACAGAGCAAAGCAGTGGCAGTCACCTCCATGGCCTTTCCTCTGGGGGACGTCAACAATTTTGTGGTGGGGAGCGAGGACGGCTCGGTCTACACAGCCTGTCGCCACGGGAGGTGTGTGATCTGTGACCTCTGTCCTCAGTAGCAACAAGTGTCTTCCTATGGGCAGATTTTTGTTTGTTTACAAACGGGATGTTTTGGGGGGAGTCCTCACAGTTCTTTTTATGTGTATAACAGTAAGGCGGGTATCACTGAGGTGTTTGAGGGCCATCATGGTCCTGTGACCGGGCTGAGCTGTCACAGTGCCGGAGGACCTGTTGACTTCTCTCACCTCTTCATCTCCTCGTCTTTTGACTGGACCGTCAAACTCTGGAGCACGAAAGTGAGACATTTACAGTCACACACAAGTTATTGAACTATTAGTTGCACTATTACTTGTAATATTAGTTGCACTATTAGACACGTTTCATAACATGAATCCATTTTCCGCTTTGTTCCTCTGTACAGAGTACCCGTCCATTGTACTCGTTCGAGGACAGTTGTGATTATGTCTATGATGCCATGTGGTCTCCGACACACCCTGCTCTGTTTGCTTGTGTGGATCTAGCTGGACGCCTGGACCTGTGGAACCTTAATAATGATACGGAAGTATGCAAACACACAATGCACTGAAACCTAAAACCGTAATTTCACCCTTTCACATTCAGGGAAATTAGCTTTTCTGACCTCTTGCCAAGATTTAGATGAGATGGTCGACACCACAGTGAGGCCTGTAAAGTAAATATGTTAGTAGAGCCAGGAGGTGGTTAGCTTAAAAGGTGACTTTGGTATTTTTTAACCTGGACCTTATTTCCCCATGTTGTTGTGTCCAAGTGACTCATAGGGGACTCATAGGTGTGTGTGTTTTTTAGGTTCCCACTGCCAGTGTGTTTGTGGAGGGGGCTCCCGCACTGAACCGTGTAAGATGGGCTCACTCTGGCAAAGAGATTGCCACCGGGGACTCTGAGGGACAGGTGCAGGTCTACGACGTAGGGGAGGTGAGATGTCATCCCTTGTTTATGCTTTGGTTATTTTTGTGAGGGATTGAATTACTTATACTTCGGTGATCTTCTGATGCTCAGTTGTTTTCACTCTCGAGCTCCTCTTACTGATTGTGTGCATTGTCCTTTGTCTTTCTGCAGCAAATCTGCGTGCCTAAGGCTGACGAATGGACGCGCTTCGTCAGGACGCTGGCTGAGATCAATGAGAACCGAGATGAAGCGGAGGAACTGGCCAACGTCTGATGTCACAATCCCCATACTGCTAATATATTTCTGTCCAGTACACTACACCACCTATAGCACACTACACAACACGGCCGGAGGAGCAGCGCTCTCCTCTCTCTGGCTTCCAGCTTTTCCACCTACTACAACATGAATTGGCCTGAGGAGATTTGCAGAGCTAGAATGGATAGGAAAGAGTTTTAGACAAGTTTTAGATGTGTTAAATGTGTCTTTAAGGGTTTTAGAGTACACTAGTAGGGAGATGAATGTCATGTGTAGCAGTAGTAGAAGAGAAACCACAGTGACGTGGTTTAAAGTTGAACTGACGGGAATACAGGGAAGTGACGTGAAGCATAGATGCGACTTCTAGCTTGGATAACATCCTCAGGGCTCCAGAAACTGCTCTTCTCCTGAGGCCTCAACCAACTCAGCCCTTTTTTAAATATGCAAACCTTTGTACTTGCACCTTTTTATTACCATTTGAGTGTTTTTACATGTTTTAATGTTTTCCAGACGCACTTGTGCACACGGCAGAGAGAAGTAGGAAAAGCTGACATATCACAATCAGATCCTCTTAATTCTCAGCAGCACTTGAATTTGATGACTAAAACAGCTGATGTGCTCTCACATGCACACTCTGGCCTGTGCAGGAGTGGGTCATTCTTACATTTCAACCACTACAATATTTAATATTTATTCTGGTGGTTGCACTTATTTAAATATTTTGTGTATCATTTAAAAAAAATGCTGCTTTGTACTAAAAGCTTGAGTAATACATTCCTAAGATAAGCACTACAAGCTTTTTAACCAGGCAAAATCTGTTAGTGTACTTGCCTTGGATTTCTTGACACTAGTACAGTTTAAAAGTGATTTCTGTACCAAAGGTTATTGTTTTATACTCTGTACCTGTGTAATGAGTAGTCGAAAGTTACCTGACACGTCCTCTTTATGAGGATCTAAGTAAACTACATGAGGTTTTAAATGGGGGTGTAAAGCTGAGGTTGGAAATGAGTTTTTAACGCAGAACATTAATTCATTTTCATTATTTTCCTTTTTCCATCCAATGTTTGATTCCTTCCAGGATGCAGCAGTCCAACCTCAGCATGATAAATTTCAGCTTCAGATGCTTTCTCTTAAATGTTTAAAATGAGCTTAAAAAAAAAAAAGCACTGTAGCAACCATATTTGATATAACATGAACAAGATCAGTATTCTGCATAGACTAATTGTACTGTATACTTTCCTGTTACTGTTCCTCATACAGATAATGGTTGCACTTTTCCATTGGAATAAAACTCAAAAGACCTATTGGTAAAATTAAAACCATATGGATGATTTATTTCAATAAAATACAATGACTGAATTGAGATACATTTAATTTATTAATATCTAATTCTCTTCTCATGATTCTTGTTTTATCAAGAAAACACTTAATTGAAAAGTTCTGTACATCAGTAAGAGTGATTCTCAGAGACCAGGACCAAAGGCCCCACATTGCCATAACATTACAGTTACTGTATAATGGTGCCGAATGAACGTTACGGAGCTTCGCCTTGTAACATTTTCCTTCCTGTCAATGTGCTGTCTCGGTACAGTTTTACAATATGTACAGTATGCTGCCCCCTGTGTGAGGACCAACCATAGTGAAGCCCCACACACCATGCTGACCAATCTAATATTTCCTATGCCCACTGTCCAATAAGAGAAGTCCTACTCGCACTGAGTATCAGAAGGAAAACAATAAAAATCAAATCAGCTACTCATGAGAGAGAGAGGAGTGCCGGAGGCTCCATTTTATACCAATGCTGGAGAGAAGAACACAAAAGATGGAGGTTCCAGGAGCGTACAGCCACTGAAGATACAACACAGTCAGCACTCTGGTCCCGTTGTCTGCTCCGTTACGTCCACAGCTGCAGCCAGGTCTCCTTCTCTGGCTGGGGACCAGTGGAGCTCACCTTCACCCTGGTGTTTGTTCCTAAATTCACGCCCCCCCCCCCCCCCCCCCCTTATTCATGGAGTGTATTTTAGCTCTGTGTGTGTGCGTGTTTTGTTTGTGTATCTATCTAAGTGTCTGGCTCCTGGTAGAGGAGGAGAGGGATGATGGCAAAGTGATATGGAGATTCAGACCCTTTATGGGGCCTGAGCCGGCGTGGCAGCAACTGGCTCTGGGAGATGTATGGAAGCCACACCGGAGGACTTGAATTTGGGGAGGTGGAGGCCAAATTTGTTCTCCACCCCGGCAAAGGTAGCCGCAGCCAGGCGGTAGCCTCCGACATGGTCGGCATTGATGGGAGGAAGCTCTGAGATGCGTGACTTGGGAGTGGGCTCAGATCCTGCCGGACGACTGCAGAGAGAAAAGAGGAGGACAGGAGTGATCATTACACAAACATAAGGGCATTTCTAATATACAGAAAAGAAGGGAAAACTTGTTTTTAGCATTTATAGTTACACTTATAAGCCACCATAGTTCTCCTACTTGCCTGGCACATGGGAGAAGTTTCAGCAGGCACCACTACATGTACTCAATCTTTCACACCAATTAATTTTCTCATCGTCCCCACAGTGTCGCATGACTGAAGGGGACACTGTTGTGACCATTTTCTCCCCAAATACCCTTTGATTTTTAACTTGTTTTTCAGTTGAGAAAATCACAAATGACCCTGGAATCATTACTGAAGCACAACGGTGTAATTTGGATCTAAATATTTTGGGGAGCTGTTTTTTGGGCCCTCTGCAGTCGACTCTGTGATTAGGTTAATTAGGTTTAAACTGTAATTTGTCAGACCACAGTGTGATCAGCTGATATTCCTTAATCTAGCTCCAACAGTGCTTATGCTAGACTAACTATTTCTGAGGTGAAGTTTGAAGAATAGCTTCGCTAAATCAGCACATTGCCTGTTATCTCCAGCTTGGTGTAGGTATTATTGTGCGCTTGACACTGAAACAGGAACCTGTTGTTGTTAAAATCTGGTCAGCTTCCAGTATCTTTTACCAATGACTGGTCATTTCTTCTATAGAGAAGATGAAGCTGAGCCAAGCTGGGTTAATTTATTCAAGAGGGACACCATCTTGTGAGGATCCCTCTGTGTTTCCCTTTGGCCTGTTACAGAGGATCAAGCAACAGTATTTGAAATGAGAAATTATAAATGCACTGCACTTGTATAGCACCTTTCTAGTCTTCCAACCACTAAAGGTGCTTTTACACTACATCACAGGCTGTCATACATGTTGCCATCTGCTACTCAGTAACCATTCACATGCGCTTACACTGATGGAACAGCCATTGGGAGCTATTTGAGATGCAGCATCTTGCCCAAGGAAACTCTGACATGCAGACTGGACTGCCAATCTTCTGATTAGTGGACAACCCTCTCTACCTCTGAGCCACAGCAACAATGCACTACCTCCACTCACATACCCAGGCACTGTAAATTATCTTGTTTTTGGGCTAAGTGCATACACTTTGATAACAGAGCGCTCATCTCACAAGATGGCACACCCACATGGGTGTCGCATCTTAACATTCTCTGTTCTTATATCGCTGTTGCACAGAGTTATCTTTGTCTCTTTGTGCCTCGTCGGTCTGGTTGAAGCACTGCACAGTGTTTTGTTCGTCATGTACAAACATGACAACCTAAAAAGGGTAATAGTATAGTCAGCCATGTGACTGCACCAAATCAAGCTTTTGTGGCAGGTGAGTCCAAACGTTTGACCGGCAGTGCATATTTACATATCTTTAGTGCAGCAGGTGCAATCTAATCATTTGACCAAGTGGAATGTGATTCGTCTACTAACAAAACAAATCACATGCTAACAAAATGTCATTTGGTAAACCGTCAAGTAGGGTGAGACAAATATGAGATATCTAAAAGAAAAATAAAGAAAAAAGTGGCATCAAGAGGCAGATTCAGAGTTGTATTTCCTGCCTCTGAAGCTGAATGTTCTGTATTTCCATACTGGTCATGAATCCTAAAAGTGCATCCTCACATGTGCTTCCCCAGCCTCCCTCCCTGTCTACTTTACAGCTGTCCAAGTTGGACCAAAAACGGCTACTGAAGTGACAAAACAGCAACAAAAAAGATTTACTTACTGTCCTCCAAAGTCAATGTAGAACCACCGCTGTAGGAGCTCATAAGTCACCAGAGTCACACCAAACTGAGGAGAGGACCGGCACATACGAGCTGGAGAAAAGAGAGACAAAATTCAACATGGGTTAAATAAAAAAAATCATCTGAGACACATACTGGATCTCTGCGTGCAGGAATACACAAACACACACCTCCAGCTCCCTTCCACAAAGCCCTGAACCCCTCCTCTCTCATGATCTTCCTGAAGCAATCAATGACGCCTGTGTAAGTGGTCTGTCCTGCCCTCGCAGCAACTTGCAGACGTGTCTTGATGACATCAGCAGGCGTTACAAGGGAGGCTGCAGGGATACCTGAGGAACAGAGTTACAAAGAAGTCAGACGGCGCATCATGTTTGTCAGTTGAATGGTATTCATTTCCCTTTAGCACAGTGCAGCTACAGCGATGGCATCCTGCTTCTGCTACTCTAGGTCATAATCTGAGGTTACCTGCTATTGCTCCAGCAGTGAGAAGCTGCAAAGGTCCCAGCCTGCCCTGCTCATCAGCAAACCAGGTCTTGAGGTGGGCATATGCTGGGAAATAGATGGCAGAGAAGGGGATGTCTCTCAGGAAACAAGCTTTAGCACCCTGGAGAGACACACAAAGGACAGACAGATGTATGAGACTGTGCTCGAGAACAGACAATGAAAGAGTGTGGGGCAAAGAAGGAGTGCATACATACCAGACAGAATGAGTGCCATTTTAAGGGTAACTTCAGTATTTTTCAACTATGACCCTATTTTCCCATGTTTTGCATTTAAATGACTAAAAAGAACAAACAGTTTTTGAACTGGTCCAGTATTGAGAAAGAGGGCTGCAGCCCACAGCCGCTGAGCAGCCTGTAGTGTTACCACTCAGGTAATATTGCATTGTCAATTTACATCTCACTGACAGGCTCAAGTTGTTATTCTAAATGTCTGACAACATTATGGGACGGATCCCTACAGAGATAGACCTTTTTGTTCAAGAGTAAGATCCCTTTTTGGGTTTGGTGATAGTGATTCTGGGGCTGATTCTGGGTTAAAAAAATGATCTTTCTCGGTAGGAATCCTATGGATAATGTTGTTGGCCACTTAAAATAATAATATGAGCCTGTCAGTGGCAAAAACAAACACTTTTAGTGGACATAAGGTGAGGGTACATAATTGCAGCCTGTTTTGCTGCTGCTGGCTGCAGTGCTCTCACTCAGTACTGGACCAATTTAAAAAAAAGTTGTCTTCATTAGTTACTTAGATTAAAATATAGTACAATATAGCCTGGCATGAAAAATACCAAAGTAACTATTTAAATAGGAATCTTTCTCCAAATAGTACGAACTAGTCATGCAGCCGTCTGTGGTGCATTCAAAGACACGTTACCTTGTAGAGGCCGAAGAAGCCCAGGTCACGAACCACGCTCACTGCGCTGACTCGAGGTCCGGTGGTGATCTCGCCTGCCACCTGCAGGCGGATCTTCACAATCTCCAGAGGGTTGGTGAAGATCACCTGAGAGCCTCCAGCCTGGAAAGATATGAAGAGGACCAGCTTGTTTATACATTTATATTAAAAAAAAATGCTATTTCCTCAGACAGTAAGTTGTGTTAGGTCAATGTGTGTAAAGATAAACAACACTAGTAAAAGAAGAAAAAAAAAGTTGCATTGTGCGGTAACAGTTTAACTCTGGATGTAATTAAGCACGGCAGTCCGCGGTTGGTAACGTCATTTGGAACTCCGCAAGCAAGTTAATACAAGAAATAAACAGACTGCATGCTTGAGTTACTTTTTAATGGCCTTCACAACTAAGGGGGCACACGCCCTCGAGCGACTGGATGCATTTCTTTTCATCTAGTGTTCATCTATACAAACAGATGAAGCAGGATAAAAGGGTGTTTGAAACAGTGTACTTACACAACCACCAGCTAAAACCTCAGCAATAAAAGGAATCGTGTTGTCCTTAGTCGTGAACTTGTCCCTTACAAAGTCATTCACCTGCGGGACACAAACACAAGCAAAGACAATTCAGATTAATGCTCATTACCGCTGCAACATAACAAGTGTGTGTGCCAAGTAAACATAAGAGTCAAGGAGCATTATGTGTTGTGTATGTGAACAGAGGCACTCACTGTGAGTTTGATAGCCTTCTCAGGCGCCACACCTATAAGCTGAGGGACCAGACCTGCGGGGCATCATGGGAGACTGATTTACAGGAGAATCTAATTTGATAAGTATTGCTGGACGAACAGTTATAAAAGGAGACATCAAACGGAAATAAGAATACGGAAAATAAGAGATCATGAGATCAAGACTGAAAGAGACACAAAGAGGAAGGAAGGAAAATTTGATCACAATAGGAGTGGAAAGCTGATGATGGCTGCACTCGTTGTGTCGCTGTGTATGAAACACTTGTGTGACAGCTTACGTAAAACAAAGGATTGGATAGAGCTCTATATAGCTAAAAATAGTCAATCCTGATGTGTAAAAAAATGCCTTGATCAGCCTAGAAGAATGTTTGAGAGAAAGCTGAAACACAACAAAATGAAAGCCAGGACACTAAACCCCACATCACTACAGTGTGACTGCAGACAGGGAGTAACACAGGAGTCTTTCTGGCCTACCTCTATAGAAGCCGAAGAAGCCCTCGTAGCGAAGCACCTTCTTAGCACAGTCAAAGCTGTTCTTGTACATCAGCTCTCCAACAAAGGATCCTGTGGACCTCTGGTTCTGCATACGAGTCTTCACCAGGTCAATAGGGTATACTGCTGTCGCTCCCGTAGCTGTGTAGAACGCACACAAACAAATTAGATATATCAGATGCTGCAGTGCGACTAAGCATCAGACAGCCATGTGTCTCTGGCCACAGGATAACTCACCTCCAGCGATGGAGCCCAGGGTAAACCTGTAGGCTGACTCTGCAATCTGGAGCCACACAGGCCTGTTGGTATCCCCATGGGCCTGATGGGAAAATCACATACAAGACCATGAATCTTAATGATGCCATAACTGCAAACAGTTTGTGGTGTAAATGTCGAATGTGTGTTATGTATTATAAGTAGCTCTGGTGTTTGAAGATATTTTACAGGAAGGTGAAACGCTGGTCTAATTTTACGATGATGATTTGATGATATCACCAATGAGGATTTGCACACAAAGAACTACAAGCATCCTACCTGTTTTTGGGTTTCAGCCAGGTGGTAAGGCAGAAGTTCTTCCTCTAACGGAGCTATCCTCTCAATGTCAGAAAGATTCAGGCGCCTGAAACACAGATATTATCTTCCTGTTATTTACTGTCATCATACAGATCATAATATTCATCAGGAAATATCAGTAAAGTTTGAGTTAAATTTTAGGATTTGGGCCTGACAGACTCTCTCACAGACTTTAACTGAGTATCAGAGTGCTTACCCAGAGGGGGAGTGCAGGCCTGACAGCTGATACAGGATGTCAATTTCCATGGGAGTAATCTGACCGAACTTGTTGGCAGCATGAACAAACTCCTCTGCAAAGACACAGAGATAAGAGAATTTTTAAATAATGACATGGACATTCCTGGCACACTCATGCAACGTCTTTAGCTGCAAGTCAAAGACACAGCATCACAGTAATGTAACAGTTTGTACACCTTTGGTCACGAGTGTGTCCTTCCGCGTGCCAGCCAGTGTGCTATAGATCTTGCGAATCAGCTCCATGTTGTTCAGGAGGGAGTTGAAGGCGTTGAAGTACGAGAAGCTGACCAGATGAGAGGTACTTCCACCTGCAGCCTGGCAGAGGAAGGACATGTTAGGTACTGCTTTTTTTTTTAATATTTAACTCTTAATGCCATTGAAAACATATTGCTCAATGCTGTCTTATGTAAATTAAAACTGTAACTGAGTAACTCTGCTCCATTAGTCGTCATATTGTACTCTCATGATTTTTAATTTGTGTCCATGTTTTTCTGACTAAGTGATTAATGGGAACAACGGTTTTTGAAACTGGGCCAGTATTGAGCAAGAGGGCTGCTGCTGGCAGCAGTGAAACAGGCTGCAGTGTAACCACTCGTTTTTGCCACTGACAGGCTTGTATTGTTATTTCATGCATCTGACAATTTATGGACAGTATTCTAATGGAGACAGACCTGAAGATCCTTTTTGTTTAATCTGAAACAGCCACCACCATACCCACCAGACTCCATTTATATAAACACAGGGCTTGAAGCAAGAAAAAATCTTGTGCCTGATTTTTTTTTTAGAGGGCTGTGCTAGGGGGTCCGGGGAAGAAATCCAGAAGAAAATTTTTAACATTTGACATCTAAATGAATTAATCTGGTGCACTTTGTGAGTATCAATCAAGTATCACAAGAAGCTAGAATAACAATTTCAAGGTTTTTAATGATAAAATATGAACAATTCACCAAAAAAGGAAAATTTGGTCATCAGCTACTACAAAATGGTTGGGGCCAGGCAATGTTAGGCAATTCTGAGCAACAAGAGGCAGAATAGGAAGACAACAAGAACGTCTGCATTATAATGTACATATTACATCAGTTGAGGCTTCGGTTCCGCGTCCGGTGTGTCTGGCGTGACTGAGAGACTGTGAGAACTTAAGGCCCGCCCTACTCTGCCTCTTATTGGCTAGAACTCCTTGTGTTTCTTGAGTAATGTGACACACCATTGGTAGTTGGAACTATCA
Source organism: Epinephelus awoara (assembly GCA_035609425.1). Taxonomy (NCBI): domain Eukaryota; kingdom Metazoa; phylum Chordata; class Actinopteri; order Perciformes; family Serranidae; genus Epinephelus; species Epinephelus awoara. Next base: position 13,050,663 of record CM069306.1, on the reverse strand, counting down.
CTTTGCTTTACTTTAAAACGACTGGTTAAATGACTGTTGCTACGGCAAGATGATAAAATATTCACAAGAAAAAATATTCCTGCGCCGGAAATCCGGCACCGTGCCGGAGAACTTCAAGCCCTGTAAACAGTAACTTTATCATCGTAAAACACACCTCATTCAAAGTCGACAGAAACAAAATAAAACTTGCGAAACCGTCGTGGTTCATCTTTCCACTGGGTTCGGTGATAGTGATTTCAGGACTGTTTCTGGTCAAACTAAAAGGATCTTACTCTTAAACAAAAAGGTCTATGACCATGGGGAAGCTTTCCATAAGGTTGTCAGACACTTCAATCAGCTGCAAAAAAAAGCACTTTTAATGGACGTAAACTCACGGGCAAACACACCCTGTGTCATTACACTGCAGCTTGTTTTGCTGCTGCTAGCTGCAGTGCTCAATTCTGGACCACTTTCAAAAACTGTTGTTCCCATTAATCAATTAGACACAAAAGGTTGAAAAATACACATCTGAGTCTTTAATAATTCAGCTCTGGCAGTGAGGAAAACAAATTTATAACACAAAAATATATTCCTAAATCAGTGTTAACCACCACAATTAACCCCGTCAACAAGTGTTGGAGATCATGGTGGGAATTTATCTAAACACCTATTGCAAGAGAACACTGAGGAGCCTGAGCAAATGACCAGTATGCTTTAAGGCTAATAACCACAGCTGCAAAGCAGATGAGGATTTACATCTGCTGAGCGTGTATGCATACATAACCCCAAAGGTCAGAGTGGATTATACTGCCACTAGCCAGTGATCAAAATATCAGTACTGTTCTCATGGTTTGCGGCAAATTAAAAACTTAATGTCCCTGTTCTCCTTGATATATTCACAGTTTGCTACTCCACAAATTTGGAGATGCTGTACCCTACTAAAAACTGAAATGACTAAGCTTCCAGCTATGAAAATTAATTTAGAGCTGTGGTTCTCTGAAAATAACACTCATCCTCCAGTCAATCAGAACGGGATATTCTCATTGTTCTCAGCTCTTCATGCACACACAAACACTCACAGAGACGAGGTTCTCCTCCACAAAAGGTGTGAGCATGTGGTGTCTGATGGTGGCCATAATGTCACTGAAGTCCATGGCGGTGATGACGCCATTCTTCCCTTTGTCCTTCTGGGCGAATGCCTGGCGTGCATGCTCCAACTGCAGCTCCTAAGAACATGACACCACAAGGCTGAGTGTAAATATAGAGTACTGTTAAACTTAAGGAAGGAGACAGAGTGAAAAAAATGAGAAATTAGAAAAACGGATGAGTGTGAGTGTGTGTAATCGGCACACCTGCAGGAACTGGGTGAACTCGAGGTAGCTGAGGTGTTTCTTGCGGTCGTGCCCAAAGTGCAGACGGATGAACTCGCAGTCCCAGTTGAAGGGAATGTGGTGGTGCACTGTGGTCTGGCTGAAGATGTCCCGCACATTCTCTGCAGCACAAGTAAACATTCAGACAAGGAATCAATCTTTGGGACAATTTCAATAAACAACAGTTAAGTCGTTCAAATGCCATAACACAAAGCTTTGTATGTGTGATTTAAGAAAGTAGGTAGAGGCAGGAAGGAAAGTGGAACCAGTGCGTGAGAGCTATTATGTAAGTCTATCCATGTGTAATATCTTAGACTGAGGAGTAATCTGGTTAACAATGCCATGTTAGGAAATTCTTTCTCCACAGTGCACTGCAGGAAAACCTTATGAATGCTCTGATGACACAGCACACAAACACGTCAGAGATGGATTCAGTGCTACTGCAATTTAACTGGAAAATTTCCTCCAAAAACTGACAATGAAAATATTCCACACAGTGTAAAGTGAGAGATTTAAATTGCAATTCTTTGTATTCATTGAAATCATGTGAACAGAAGTCAAAGTGGAAACACAGGAAACACATTGACGCGTACCAAAGGAAATGTTTCCAGTTCCATTCTTGTCAAACAGCTGGAAGGCGACTATGAAGAGAGTGTCAGGCGCACACAACACCGATTCGAATGCAAGAAACTCCTGGAAAGAGATCAGCCTGCATATGTGGTGTAAAAGAAAACACATACATATTGTTAAAACAAACACATCACAGACTTTGAAATGAAGCAAAGATCAGATCATATTGTATTTCTTAAAGGAGCAGTTCAGGTGTAGTAGTTGGTATTTTATTTTTAACGACTGATTTTTTTCACGTTGACTAATCTGTCAATAAAGTCGAAGTCGAGTCGACACGTCATTTGATGACGTCATCACATTGACACAGCGGAGGAAAGTGAAGTATCTCCACACATGTGATGTGTGTCTGTGAACATACTCGGGCGGAACGTAGGCGGAACGGACTCTGCGGACGTCCGCAAGCCCTGTGCACGCAAAGCTCAAGGCCTGAACATACTCGGGCATACTATAAGTGGAGCGGACTCCGCGAGGAATGTCCACGGTCATTCAGGCTTCCATAGTCGAGCGCACTTCCGCGTTGTAGTTTCCTGTAAAATGTCCGTGAAAAATCCCCCGATGTGGGGACATTCCTCGCGGAGTCTGCTCCGCTTATAGTACGCCCGAGTACGTTCACTTAGTCAAGGATAAAGTATCAGCGTAAGCACAGAGAGAGAGAGAGAGAGAGGGAAAAAACACACAACTTGTCGACTCCTCCCGGGGGGCGTCGACATGTGCCACTGACGTCAACGCGTCGACAAATCGACTTTTCTGTTAATGCCCTAGTGTGGATGTGTGTGGAGTAGTGTTGCATGTTATACTGGTACCAACGGTAGACCGCAGCGGGCTGCTACTTAAACAACACGGTACATGACAGGGTCCCAGGGTGTGGGATAAGTTCAAAGTCTAATTAAAAGGAGAGTGAGTGTCCATGCGCTGGCCAATAAGATAAGATAAGATAAGATAAGATACACCTTTATTGATCCCATAAATGAGAAATTCCAGTGTTACAGCAGTCAAGGAAAAAGAGTCAGATTAAAGATTTCAAAATTAGACTTAAAAAACTTAAATAACTAGGCAAATAACAGCCATAGTGCTCCGCTGCGCAAGATAACGGCTTACCGGCGACCGAGAAGCCCGGCTCCAGGTGAATAAATTGGCGTCATGACTGCCCAGAAATACCTGAACAGCCGAGCCGTGGCGGCACACAGGTATGTGACGTGTCAGAAGAGAAACGAACCGTCACATTTCTCTCTTTGTGGCAGATAACGGCCCACAGACCTCACTGCACTTTAGGGACTGTTCTTTACTTATGAAGGGACTGTTCTTTACTTGTCAGGGGAGGAGGGTGGCTGGTTAATTTTTATTTCATTTATTTATTTTATTTTGATCCCCCCCTATGTTAATCACTTATTGATGCTATTTTTGAAGTATGAATAAGTCAATAAGTAATTTATTCCATTGAAATATCAGTGATGTATTATAGAAAAGTGATTTATCTTTTTATAAATGACAAAAGGCACATCTGCCTCACTTTTGCTGTGGTATTGTGATACTACTCAGAACTGTGATACTTTCACTGGTATCGTACCGTGGGTCCCAATTTTGGTACCGCGACAACACTAATTTGGAGAGAGTATGAGAGGGAGAGACTGTGTTTGTGTGTATCTCTATTCACGGTTATTCATTTGTGTCTGAGATAAATAAATCTGGCTTTGAAAATTGTAAAATGCTTGGATTTTGATTTTATTTCATTTCGTGTTTGTGTAAGAGAGGGAGTGCGTTTGTAAGCACACATGCATGATGTGGCTCTTTGTACTACCACGGTAATTTTTGTGGCTCTTGGTCTCTGACTGGTTGGCCACCCCTGGTCTAGTGTTAAGCGCTGCTTTCATTTTCCTTCCAATTAAAGTGCCTGTTTTTGCCACCGACAGGCTCAGATCATTATTTTAAGTGTCTGGAAAGAATTAACTGTAATTTTATCACTGTAAAACAACTTCATTCAAAATGGACAGAAACAAAATAAAACTTGCGTAAACCGTCTTGTTTCATCTTCAATAACCAACTCTGGTTTGGTTAAAATAAACCCTTAATTCACCCAGTTAGATGTGAAAATACGCTGGCTCGAGACACACACTAAATTTACTGTTTGTTTCAATGGAGTGTAGTGCAATTGGTGATAGCAATTTCTCGGCTGCTTTTCATTTAACAAAAAAGGATTTCACTCTTAAAAAGGTCTATCTTTGTAAGGATTCCTTCCACAGTGTTGTCAGACATTTAAAACAATAATCTGAACTAGTCAGTGGCAAAAACAAACACTTTTGTTGGATGTAAATTTAGGGTTTGGACATGCCCCAGGTGGTTTCACTGAAGCCTGTTTCACAGCTGCTGGCTGCAGCACTCTCTCAACACTGGAGCAATTTCAAACATTGTTGTTCCCATTAGCCATTAAGACACAAACACATCTGAAAATAGGATCCCAGGTGAAAAATACTGGACTCTCCCTTTAACTGAAAGGCCAGACAACAAATGGACTACGACTGACTTTCAGTTCTGGGTGAAAAAAAAAAAAAGCAAAATTGTCACTAAGGTTTCCTGAACACATCCAAGCACTAGGTCACTTGATCAGTGGAGTGTGTGTGTAATTTGTGCGCACATAACAGCATGCACAGAGTTTTATCTTATCTGTAAGTGGTAATAATAGCAAGTGCTGATCAGCTTGGCTCAATAAAATGTCAATTAATATTGATAAGCTGTGTGTAAGCATGTGTGTGTGCATGCACAGTACGTACCCGTCCTTTGTGGTGTCAGCGACAGCAGCAATGAGCTGGACAGTTTTGGGGTTGTGGTGGATCTGCGTGTGAAGTCCTAGATACCTCTGGACAAAGTCTCCTGGGGTCATGAACCTCTCGCCATCCTTGTCCACAACACTGGCATACTGGGAGGAGAAAGACAAAGCAACATCAGCATGGATACCTGAACGTTCGCAGGCGCCAACTTCTTTTCCCTCAACTCTAAGTGAACTACTTGACAGTGACTGAATAAACTGCTTGTACACCTCCAGTTATCTCTGTAAATTGTGTGCAACCTTTATATAACCTAGAGTATATCCTTCTCACTTCTCATTAATGGCTTAGGTGACCCTCACAGTGCCCTAGCTAATGACCTGTTGGGTCAGTGTTCAGAGGCATGAGTGTGGGGCATGACAAGAATATGGCTCTGAGTGAACCACAAGTCACAAGCTTTGACTATTAAACACCATAATATGTTGCATGTGTTACTACTACACTACACTACACTGACTTTGTCTTTCTTTAACTTTCTTATGGATGCAAATTATTAACAACAGTGTTCAAACTGGCCACTGGTCTTTTAAGCTCTGCTGGCGATTCATGCAGCACATGAAGGTCATCAATCTTGCTGTGGTGGCACGACATGTCAGAACTACACTGGCCCACACTGCACAGGGAAATGTGCACTGATGTTTTTAGCTTGAGCTGGTAAGCTATTTGGCCTTTGTAAATCAGGGTACTGACAACTGCTGGCCCGCACAGAGGGCAACACAGTCACCTCACGGCACACAGTGGAGCAAAGTAAAGGTTATCCAAATCCACTCAAGGCGCTGATTACATCTTATGTTTCTACACAGATCAGCGTGCCTTCATATACTTTGACATGCAACAGCCTTTACTCTGATTCAAAATGTTTTGATATATATAACATGACCACTGGTAGGACACTGTGGTTCATGAGCCACGAAGTACAAGGACATTATGATCCTTGCTTGCTTGCGTGAAACAAAAACAGACAATTATGCCTGAACTGGGACTTGAACTATGGACCTTCACATTTAAAGCACTGAGCTCCACAGGCTATCAATGACACTGCAACACATTCCTTTAACATGTCACGACAGTGAAAGCAGACTTCTCATGCAACCAAAATAACCACTCCACACACAATGGCTGCTGCTAAGTCAACAACTATGATCCACTATTGTTGTGGATTGTGTTTACGCTTCAACCTCTGTCAGAAAACACAATAATCCCAATAAGAGCACTGACAAGCTGGTGAGTTACAGTTATGTATGCTTTAGTGTAACAACAGAAGTCTGTGCTGGACTTTTAACTGTGGCTAATGCTGTAATTCAAACCCCATGACAAACCTACAAGCTCATTCCCCCAGTGAAAACACTGCTGGCTGAGCTGTTTTCTACCAACACAAATACAGCTGATGCATATGCTATATTTATGAGTAACCTGACATTGACTAAAGACACATTTGAGGCTGATTTTGTCTTACCTTCTGGAAGATTGATTTCAGCTCACTTGGGTCCCCGCGTTTGGTAGATTGCACCTAAAATAATGCACATTAAAACAGCATTATGACACTGTTTTGCAGGTGTACTGGACTTAACATGAAGCAAAACATGCAAGCTGCTCTGAGTGAATGTCTCCTTGAAACGTCCACTGCTATGAAGGAGACACACAACCCACTGCAGCAGACATGACACACACACACACACAAAGCGAAACGACTACACTTTGGTTTCACCTCAAATTGAGCAAGTTAGGCAGCTAGCTGAATAATGGAGCAGCCAAAGCACTAAAGCACAAGCCCCAAACTAACGATACAGCTGTGTAGCCGGCTAGCAAGCACAAACCACTCAATGTGAGGAAGACACGAACCGTGGCAATGACACGTTAAGCTTTACATCGGCAAAACGCGACAGGACGAGAGCAAAGCGACAAACTGTGCTCGTGCTGTGACAAGATGGCACTTCAGCTAGCGTTTGTGGTTTTGTCACGACAGCCTCTGATAGCTGTTTTAGCATTATCTCGCTAACTCCGAGGTTGTGGATGTCTCATCAAGGCCAGCAGCCACCGCCGGGCGGCAGCTAGCCCAGTGATGCTACAGCCTCCCGGTACACCCCGTCACACACACCCCACCCGGACAGCACCGGGGAGTCTAGCTTTAACGACCCCTACGCGAGAAAACGAGCAGAAGGCATGCAGACATGTTAAAGGAGAGGTTTGAAAATCGCTGAAGGAGCGATGCCGAAGTCACCTTGACCGCCATGCTGGTTTGACGTCACGTACAGTGAGAGAGGAAGGCGCAGACGCCCTCGTACGTGAAGTGTAGTGACATGAAAAGGAAACAGCGTTGCCTCTCAGGGATAGAAACAGCCTGTCAGGAGTAAACGCCACCATCAATCACACAGCCGATGTCCATCAAATCACTTGAGGGTTAAGTGAAGGTTTTATTGTGATGACTGTATCTTGCACTGACATGTAATTACTGTGCACATACTTTTGAGTGAGACCTTGCAGCTGGAGATTCTCAGTACTACTTTTACTACCAGTAGTGACGGAAGTGCGCAGATCTTTAAAGTTGCAGGACCACAACATGGGCGGTTTCTAACCCAATGACCCCCCTGGGCACAGACATGCAAAAGTCCCCACCCCCTCTCCTGCATAGGGAAGATGCAGAGACTGGTTTTGCTTCTTTTTTGGGTGTGTTATGTCTCTTTGAGATTGTTTTGAGTCTTCTCTGGTAATTTGTGTCTTGATTGGTCCGGGAATGCCAAAACACCATGATTTGGTTCGGTTCACTTTAACACTGCACTTTTTAAAGCGGACCAAACCACCTGGACAACAGCTGCTCTTTGAGGGCGGAACCAGGAAGTAAAAAAGCATGAGGAAGAAGAAAACCTGGCTCGTCGATTGGCCAGGACTGAAAACGGAAATCCATCCCCTTGATATATTGCTCTCGCAATATACCTTGATGCGATACTGATCCACCAACCGATTAAATCCGCGTGCTGCGATCCTCTCGTAAACAATTTAAAAACTGCTTCTCCCAGTTCGCGTTGTTGGCTTTGTTTTTTCTACCCAAAATGCACTACTACCGAGACCCACAGTTTTCAAATGGACCAGGGTTTGCTCCTTTGGTCCTGAGTTCGAATGAGCATTCACACCATCCCAAATGAACCGAACTATCCGTGGAAGCGGACCAGAATTCGTTAAAAGCGGACCAAATAGCACCAGTGTGAATGCATCCTAAGAAGCCTTTTACACCAAATTTTGTGCATGTATGCAGGTTTTCTGAACACGGGTAAAGGCCTTTGCACAATGAGTCTGTTTTTTTTAGATGCATTTTTTTTTAAAATCTGCATCCAAAAAAATTTGGTGCGAAAATTTGGTGCAATACGTGACAAAATGAAAGACACATTCCCTCCCTTGCCTCTCTCCACTGAAGTTAACCTTCTCGTCTCAAATTTGGAAACTGCAGCTGCATGAAGAAGCAAAACTTTGCTCCCAGTCTCCACATTCTGTGTGCGATCCACATCCTCCTCCTCCTCATCATCATCCACCTGAATATGACTATCTGACCTGTTGAAAGTGAGCTGTCTCAGTTATGAAAGGATTCTGTGTGCCCCGTTCCTCTGTCTTCTCACAGATGTTTCCTGCCGCCACATTTCCTTCACTGATTCTTGGTCAAATGTCTCTAATGGATGGATGGATGCGAAAAACGCAGAAAACATGATGGACGACAATTTCAGACGCAAAATCATTTCATGCAGAATCATTTGACCTGTGAATGAACGCCGATTAAACCTTTCCCACTGCATTAAAAAGCCAGATGTTAGCGGGTGTTAGCAGGTTTTTTGTGTAGTGGGTGAAGGGCTTAAGATTATTTTGTGTCCCTTTGAGGTCATTTTGTGTCTCTTTAGCTCCTTTCCTGCTGCACAAAAACCCACTAACACCCACTAATGTCTGGCTTTCTTATGTAATGGGAAAGGTTACAATCGGCATTCCCACCCGGGTCAAGTGACTCCGCAGCAGTCATGGGTATCTCTTAACTCCAGCTACAGTTACGGCTCTGATTGGCTGTGATGGAAATACCACAGCTGGTTGAACGCGCCAAATTTAGACAAGCAGACAAACTTCATTCTTACAAGGCTACTTAGACTATAGCCTACTTCTGCTAATACTATCACTACTGCTACTACTATTACTATTACTGCTGCCAGCATCACCAGTATCACTACTACTATCCTGGTGGTGCTGCTACTGCAGTTTAGTCACTACTTGGCTGCTTCTGCTGTGAAAATACCTCTTGTGCCAGTGGCCTTTTCTTTTTATCTGACCACTAGCCACACAGTCGCTGTAACTGGTATTAAAATATTCTCAGCACAAAAATAAACAATTGCTATCTCACCGACCTTGGTGAGGTGTCCATATGAGGTATCAACAGTGTTTGTTGTCACTGATAAGGCAGTGACCTGTTGCAGTATCTCCACTACCTGTACTACGACATGAGTTATGTAACTTTGTTTAACAATGGAGGGAATGGCGTCTACTGTGGGGAGTAAAGTCCCATAAAAGGTGTTTGAGGGGAGGTTTGGTTTCAGAGGGGGGGTGGGAAGGGTGGTGTTGAAGCCCTCCACCCAGTTTATAAGACTGAAACCTGTCCTATGCATGCACAGACACATACATAGCAATATTTAGTAATACTTTAGGCTCTACTGACCTCCTGCTTGTGGTTACTTGATTAAAGAAAAAGTTAACTAAGAACATGCATTGACTTAATATTTACCCAGCTAGACAATACAATAATGCAAACCTTTGGTTCTGGTATTCATGTGGATACCACCTGAGATGTTCCACCCACTCAAACACAGTTGCAGACCATGTACACGCCCCCTCATGGCAAAAGTACTCCCCAATGGCAGTGGCCCCCCAGCAGGGTAATGCACCATGCCACACTGCAAACATGGCTCAGGAATGACCCAAGGAGTGTCAACCTGGCCTCCAAATTCCCCAGATCCCAATCTGAATGAGCATCTGTGGCACGTGCCATTAATCCGCCTCACAACCCACTAGACTTAATAGATCTGCCACCAATGCACTGGTGCAAGACGCAGCAGGACACTTTCAGAGATCCTGTGTCCATGCCTCAACAGGTCAGAGCCAAGTCCAATCCAAGGAGGCCCCACCTTGGATTAGGGGTACATCTGGGGCACATCACAAGAATCCTTGAGCAGATTGGGACCTGGGAAATTTAGAAGCCAGGTCGACACCTTGAGCTCTTTGTCAGGCTCCACCGGCCATTTCTAAACAGTTTTTGTAGTGTGGTGTAGTTTTTTCTGCTGGGGGGAAAATCATCACAGAAACAAACAGTTGAACAATAAAAACAAGAACTGAACAGGACAACAACATAGTGGACAACAACAATTATTTAATTATATTGTTTAAAAAAAACAAAAACAAAAAAAAGAAGGCAGGACTGAGGGAGAATAAAAAGGAAAATAAATAAAACATGAAGAAAAATTAAATGAAATAAAATGTACAGTTTCATGGTTTTGAATTTGGCTTGGAGAGTCAATAAGCTTTATATTTCAGTCAGTCACTGTGAATGTGAACCTCTGTAGTAATCTGAGTCACGCGTCACGTGACTTCCGCACCACGTGACCAGCAATAAAAGTCCATGGCGGCGCGCTGCTCAGCAGGACTCGCCACAAGATCAGGTACTGAGTCAAAACAGTGTCCTTTAACGCTGGTAGACACCTGGTTTAGCGGCTGCTCGGACCACAGGTGTCCCCGTGTAACGTGAAATAAACGACTCACGTAACAATAACTTTAAAACACGACAGCAGGTCGGATATTTTGTGAGTAAAGCACCGGTGTTTTGGCAGCTGCTGCTAGCTTGCTAGCTATAGCTAATGTATTGTAACGCTAAGCTAACCGGCTGTGTGTCCTGTGGGTCCGTTAATGGACTGATTTCACATCTGTCAGTGGCGGAATTATAAAGACAACACATCTGAATGTAACGCAGTCCAGTTAACACCAACTGTGACCTCAATGCTTGAATATAGGCATCATAAAAGAGACTATGGCAGAACAGCAGTTTTGGATTTCATTACATTGTATAGGAATACTAAGGTGACACATTATTTGCACAGATAACAGCCAGCAGTACTATAATTAACAGTGGCCCCAGGTTTTTAATTAATGAAGGTCTTAAAACTAGATTTTAGTGTGTACAAGTTTCCATTCAATTACATGTAGCAAAACACACTTAAAATTAAAATGCTTGTGCACTGGATGTTGTCGCAAAGCTTTGATACAGCTTCTTCTTTACTATTTTTTTCCCCAATATTTTGGCCACTGTTCTGGCTGATACATTAGAGTACAGAAGAGTAATGTATTCACTTGAAGAAAAAGAAATTGTCCTATTTTTCTGAATTACCAAAACTATTATCTGGGAACTATGGGGAAAAGTTTCAGGAGAAAAAAAAAATCTTCTCTTGTTTTTCAGAATTATCAACATAATAATCTCATAAATTCTCATTTTTTCTGAATTAAGAAGTTTATTATCTTGTTTATTTAAAAAAACCTAGATCAGAAATATTTTCCAATAAAAAATCTGACAAAAATAATCTTGTTAATTTAGAAAAACAAAGTATTTTTTCTCCTGTGAAGGTTTTTTTTTAAAATTCTGAGATAATATTGTTAATTCAGAAAAACCAGTAAAAATGTATTTTTGATGAAAACATTTCCTAGAATACTGAGATAATAGTTTCGCTCATTCAGAAAAACTTGTTATGTAATAATTTAATAATAATAATAATAATAATGATAATAATACATTTTATTTGTAAGCGCTTTTACAAATACTCAAAGAGACTTTACAGTTTTTTACAAATCATAAAATAGAGCTAAGTCAGAATAAAATAAAACTCAAAAACAGCAATAAAATAGTATAAAACACCCAAACTTATACATTAAAAGCTAATTTTAAAAAGGTTTTGAGCATGGTCTTGAATGTTGAGAGGTGTGTGTGAATGCACACAAGTTTGTGTGGCAGCATTAGATAGATACAGTACGTCCTGAAGTATGTTGTATTTCTTGGCATTTTGTGCCTTTATCGGATAGTGAAAAAGGGGGATTACATTACGTGCAACAGAGTTCACTGGCTGGACTCAAACTGGGAATGCTGCGATTACATGGTCAGTTTATTAATCCTTCAGGTCACCAGGACATCCTGTTTAGTCACATGATTTGCTTATCAGTGATGCCTACACAAACACTGTCAGTTGCTCAGTTGACTAAAGAGAGAGCACTGGTCTCTCATTTATTCTTTGCAGAAAAACTTTGTGACAGAGAACCCTCCCTTCTTCATTGTGCTGCTCCCCTTTTTCTCCAGGTCTGGGTGGTTTCTTGCGGAGAGCTTGTTGTTTACGAAGCTGTGGTCCCCCCACAGCCCTGCTGTGTCAGCAACATCGGCACTTCTTCTGGAGGAAGTGGAGTCATTCTCACAATGTAGTTCGCCCAGCTTCTGTTAGGCCTGCCTATGCAGTTCCCAAGGTACAGTGCCTCATGTTTTTCTCACCCTGCTCAGGCAAGTCAGCTCCTACCAAACATGATTTTATACTGCAGTTTGGTCTCTGTCTCTGAATGATTAATCTGTTTTTATGATGAATGCCATGTGGCAACAATGTGACCCATCTTTTGTGTCCTATCTTTCCCCTCCCTGACTGTAGCACATTGTGCGGCCTGACTATGTTGGCACTGGCCAGGTCCCAGAATGGCCCAACTACATCGAGATCAAAGACCAAGAGCAGATTGAAGGCCTTACCAGAGCATGTCAGCTAGCCAGACATGTACTGCTACTAGCTGGACGCAGCCTGAGGGTAAGTACCTCATCACTACAAGTCCTGCGTGTGTTTCTATGTCATGAAAAATATCACAAATTCTGACCTGTGACTTCCAGGTTGGTATGACAACAGATGAAATAGACTTCATCGTTCACCAGGAGACAATCAAGCACAACGCCTACCCATCCCCTCTCAGATACGGGGGTTTCCCAAAGTCTGTGTGTACATCTGTGAACAACGTGGTCTGCCATGGTATACCTGACAGGTAAATGGGCAGGACAGTCGCTGAGGGACTGTATCATTTTGGAGCGATTCATTATAAAAAGACAAATTGTCCACTTAGGTAAATAAATAAATAGAAAATATAGATACTATATGTGTGAAAGGTGAGGCACTATTGTGACACACATTGTTAACTGTATTAATGTATGTCAGGGATTCTTTGTGTATGCAGCATTAATTTTTTATTTGCTTGTTTCCTACAGTCGGCAACTTCAAGACGGAGACATCATCAACGTTGATGTCACTGTGAGCTGATGCCTGAACAGACACACAGACAAACTCACAGACATTAGTTCAGTTATCAGTCAGAGCAACACTGTCCCCATCACTGACTTCTGCCTATTCATATTAGGTGTATTTGGATGGTTACCATGGTGACACCTCAGAAACCTTCTTGATTGGCGAGGTGGATGAGGTTGGGCAGCGACTGGTGGAAACTGCCAGGCGCTGCCGAGATGAGGCCATCGCTGCCTGCAAGCCGGGTTTACAGCTCTGTGTCATAGGAAACACTATTAGGTATACACACATGCACACACACACAATATATACCCATGTAAAATACCTACACAGCATACAATCACATTCAGTGTTTCTAATATGCCAGCTGATATTGTTTGTCCTACTGGCAGTGAAATCGCCCACGCCAATGGCTTCCACGTGTGTCCTTATTTCATTGGACATGGAATAGGCTCCCACTTTCACTGCCACCCTGAGATCTGGCACCACGGTGAGTTTGCGTCCGTTGTCAGCAGAGACTTCAACAGGAGCATCTGTCCTTGTGTTCATCACGTGTGTTTGTGTGCATGCATACTGTGTGTTAAAACCTTCTGTGGGATTGTATGGGTTTATTCTAACAGGTATTTTTTGCCTGTTCAGCACTTTAGTCAACTGTGGTTGTTTTTAAATGTGCTCTACAAATGAACTTTGACTTGACTAATATTAGTCACTTAGTGTAGCACCAACGTTCGTCTGAGTTTCAGAGCATAGCTAACGTTAGATTGCTATGTCTCTTTTTTACGCTTGATGCGTGGAAGAGCTGCCAAAAATATTACAGTAACTGGAGTCCATCGTTTTGCGAAAGCAACCAGTAGAGCTTTGTAGAGCTCCTAGGGAACCCCTGCCTGTGTTACCAGATTGTCATTTTCATTATTGAAGAGACTCCTCTTTTTCTGTTCTTTTTCAGCTAATGACAATGACATGACCATGGATGAAGGGATGTCTTTCACAATAGGTGAGTTACCTTTTTCAGCGTTTACGTGCACAATCTGGACATCACTGTGTGTGAGCTTGGGGTTGATATTTTCTGTTAATCTTTAGAGCCCATAGTGATGGAAGGGACTACAGAGTTTAGGATCCTGAAGGACAAGTGGACCGCAGTGTCTGCAGACGATAAAAGGTACTTGGATAACCAGAACTATCTTTGCTGTGTGTCTGTATTAGCAAAACTTTTTTTTTTTTTTCCAAGATATTTTTGGGGCATTTTTGCCTTTATAGATAGGACAGTTAAGTGTGAAGGGGGGGAGAGAGAGAGGGGAAATGACATGCAGCACAGGGCCACAGGCTGGAGTTGAACCCGGGCCACTTAAACACTTATTTCTGACCATATGGTTTCCCAGCTGGCATCATTAGAGCATATAAAAGCCTTTGAAACCACAGGTTGTTGTTTTTACATGTCTGTTTGTGAGTTTATTTTAACCAAATTATATTTAACTTGTTAATTAGCAAGCTTAGAGTGTGCTGTTAGGCCTATTTTTAAGATCTGGGGAGAGTCAGGCTAGCTGTTCCCCCCTGCTTCCAGTCTTTATGCTAAGCTAAGCTAATCGCTTCATAGCTCCAGTTCCATACTTAAACACAGACATTTTCTAAAATAACTGTGTTTAAAGATTATTTTTGGGGCGTTTTGCCTTTAACGACAGGACAGTTTGAAGCATGAAAGGGGAAGAGAGAGGGGGTGACATGCAGCAAAGGGCCACGGGCTGGAATCAAACCCATTGCCACTGTGGCAAGGACACTTCCCTCGTATATGGGGCGCCTGCTCTACCCACCAAGCTACTGGGCGCCCCAAATTGTTGTGTTTTATTATGAAAAATACAGAGATATATGCCAAAATTCTGATTTACAACATATTCAAAACACACAAAATTAAAACAACTCAAAATGGTGCAACTACCATGAAAAGTAATTTCAGAACAAAACAGAAAAAGACGAAGTGTATTAAATCACAAAAAAGGGAATATGCATATTTTCTCGAATGTTGAACTACTCCTTTAAAATCTTACATGTGTTTTTTAATTGTCATTTTTGCAGGTCTGCTCAGTTCGAACACACCGTGGTCATCACGTCTGACGGAGTGGATATTCTCACCAAACTGCCAGAGGAGAGCAATCATTGACCTGAAGGAATCTTAACTGCTGATCCCGACATCGACTGTTAGAGATCTGTTTACCTCAGACAGGATCTAAACTACCTTTTGTGTTCACAAAACACTGTTACAGAAACTTGGAATGGTGATTCACCGAGACATATTTTAAATGGGCATGTTGTCTTCCTGTAAAGTGTATAAAAAGAATTAAGTTAATTGTAAGTAGGGATTACACACATACAGTATCTGTATATTCAGTTTGACTATGGTGTTTTTTCACCCTTGATTGGAGCATATACAGAGAAAACTGGCGGCTGGCGCATCTCATGGCTGAAGTGGAGCTCTGTGCATATCACGAGTGGTTATAATGACAGGATAAGAGATCCTAGTCTTCTCCAAATTATAGTGTATTCTTTTTGAGCAAACATGTCATGTAACAGTTAAATCGGAGCAACATTAGTAAGGCCTCGGCCAGGATTTGAGAAATACTGAGGTCAGGAGTCCAAATTCCCTGGCACAACCCAATCTACATAAGACACTAAAGACTTGCCATCAACCACACTGTAAAAGTTCTCATTGTTTCACCTTTTATGTACTCATTTAACTGTTTCGTCATATTCTCTGTATTATTTATCTCACATCATCCAAGTCAGTGGTTCCCAGCCTCTTTACACAAGGGACCCCTTTTCTATCATTGAGTAAACTGTTGACCCCTGACTAAGTGACATGTTTTATGGGTATTTCATATTCACTGCGTAACCATAACAGCACAGAACAACTGATTAACAGTGCAATAGAGCTTTTTCACAGCAGACATTTTGAAATGTCATAGTATAAAGAGTACAGGTGTATTTAATAACATTAACGATAGCTCCATTCCACTTAAGGGAGGCCCTGGTATTGCCCATGCTGGCTCACTGGAATAGCTTGTTGGGACACCTCATGGGACTATGCCATTGTTAATATTATTTTCACCTGTGCTTTTCCTGCTATGGCAAGTCTAAATGTCTGTTGTGATAAAGGTCCATTAAACCAAAAAATGATAACTCAGTGACTGCAGGTGGTTCGTGTAAATGATCAATTTGGAGTATTCCTATTATAATATTGCATCAGCGATGAGTTTTCCTGGTACTTTTAGGAAGTTGTACAATTCTCTATCAGCATTACGTTTTTGATTTGGGTTTTTTATTATGATGTTAGTTTATTGAATTTCAAATTTTCAACAGCACCAAACCACCTCAACAGGAAAAAAACACCAGGCAGAAGAAATATAAAATAAAATAGGTAAGGATTGACTCATACTAATATATAAAATAGAAGCAAATAAACCATAATGAAAAAAATAAATAAATTAAACTGAGATGTAAGTAAACTTGTCAGAGTCCAACCATACCACTGATAAATGTCCACTCACAGTCCATAAAACATGAGTGTCAAAATAGTATCCATATGAATATTTCTTCAGCTGCGCCATCGCCACATCCACGCCAGCCTCCTGCACTCATTACAATCCCAACAAGAGCTGTACACACTACTGACAACATGACTCTGTATGTTTAAAACTACACATAACATTTTGTAACAAACATACCAATATATGCACAGCATGTATATTATGAGCCTGGTATCTCCCGTTATTATTCTATTTTTATACCTCATTTATTTATTGTTTTGGGTTTTTTTTTGTTTTTTTTCAAAAACCCTACTTCCTTTATAGGCTTCTTTATCCCCAAATTCAGAGGTCATTAAACAGCAATTGAAGACTCTGAATACATCTTGTGTTCAGGTCTTTGCTGTGCCCTTATTCTGTGAGATTTTTCTTAAAGTTTATATCTTAAATAATAATCTCAACTGTAAAAAGTTTTACTTTTCTTAACAGACATGAATGTTAGGTATATAGTGTAAAACTTCAAATACGTACAAACGTTAGTTAACTGATTTTTACTGAAACCATGAGCACCAAGAATATAATTCATTCAGATTTACCAGCCTGGTAAACAAGAGAGACGCACAAAAAAGTGGCGACTCCCTCATAATTCACATATAATTCAAAACCAAAATTTTCGTAATACAAGTTGATTGTATTGCCTATCTTTGCAGTGCAGCAGTTTTGTGTGACAGGAATTTGAAAAAAAGCCTGTCTCATGCTATATATATAAGCTGGTTTAATTCAGTGATTTGAGCAAATAGTAGCCTGGGCTATGAGTTGTAAGTTTTACGGTATTAAAGAAAAAAAATTCTTACACCCCTTAAAATCAAGAAGTCCTCATGACCCCCAGTGAAGCTTTGGGGCCCCCTAGTGGGAGTCAGGACCTCCAGGTTGGGAGCCAGCGTCCTTTCAAAGCCTGCTCGACACAGTATGTAATTGTGTTACCAAATCCCTTTTTTATTTTTGCTTATAAACATTTTGTTGGCCTAAAAGACTTCATGAATCAATAACCAATATTAATGTAAGTATTAAAAAAATAATATTAACATACAACATAACACACAAACAAAACAACTCAGCTTGGCCCACAGATCAAACATCTATAAAGGGAAGAGACTCAGGAATTACACAACCCTATTTCATAAACTCTCTTATAAGAATAGTTGAAATATCCAATCCAATACAGGACATAAAAAGCTCCCATGTTCTGTGGGACATGTCATCTTTCGAGTGCAGGAAACATGCCAGATAATCCAAGGAAATCAAGTATATAACCTTGTCATTTGTGTCATTAAGCCCTCCAACATGTGATCAATACTTTGTGCACCCTTCTGAATCATTGAATACAAACTGCATATTAGATTTTGTCAGTTAGGTCAGTGGAAATCTGTCTCCTGGTAAGCAACAGACTGTGTTCTCGAGTATAATCAGTAGATGGCAGCACACAATGTAATAAACTGTACTGAACATGTTATAGCCAGCCTTGGCTTCACACCCTCCCTCATGTCACTCCTGATGGGCAGCAGCACAACACACCACATCTGACCATCTCAGGTTAGTTTGTGGTTCAAAACCATTAAGAGAAATTACAGTTATAGTAATATGAAAAGTAACAATCATTAATCCCTGTTGAATGTCTACTCCCAGACCCTGAGGACAAATACTTGTTCATCCACTGCCCAACTTGACGTGTTTTTCTTTGTATCACCAGACTCAATTTCCTGAGTATGACAGGTCATATCTGCACAAGCTAGAGGGCAAAAATGCTGCTTGGGGGTTTTAAATTCCACTCGTAGCAGCATCCTTTTGTTCTACTCTACGATCTGTATCTTTTGTCTACAGGTGGATTCAGTAAAGAAAAAACATACCATCAAATATCTCACTCGCCTTATTCTCTCTTAACCTCACCACCTTTGTGCTTAAAGGATTTTACAGTAACACTCTTGCCCATTATGTGACATTTCTCACCATGATCACAGCTCAGATTACAGGGTTGTTAATTTGCATAGAAGCTGGATTACAGTGAGAAGTGTGTGAGTGACTAAAAGCTTCACCAACCTTATAAAGCATCTATCTAATGTACATGTGATGTTTTTGAAATGCGTCTGTAAGCACCTGAGAAGATGCTTCAGAGAAAAAAAAAAACATAGGTGGAGAAATTGGATTGCAGCCCACTGGGTGTGTTTTCACTTCCTGCCAATGTACTGCGTGTGCGTGAGTGAGTGTGTGTGTTTCTGTGCTGATGCCAGTGCCAGAGATTGTGGGTGAGGCAGGAAGGATTAGACAAATAAAGGTGGGTCAGCTAATCTATAGTCTGGTTATGTCCAGTCAGGAAATGATTCACAAATTATAATTTTATTTGATGATATGGATGTACATTTATTTAGATTTTATTACATTTGAGGGACAAAATCACAATTTAAAACCATAAAGAAAGATCTCCTAAGATACTGAACTGAAGTGCACTGTCGCTGTTGTGTCTTAGGTTATGTGTTGAAGCAATACACTCCATTTGATTCATTTGATTTACAGGCAGGGTGTGGCGTGTGTGTGAGCTTCCTGTGAATCAGGACAGGAGTCATGTATACAATGCTAGATTACCTCCCACCAGCATATGATTCATTATTTCAAGCATAAAAATCTGAACAGATAAGAGGTTTGCCAGCGAGAATGCCAGAAAGTGAAGGCAAAGCGCAGGAGGTAGACCTCAGGGGGAGGAGAGGTGGATAAGAGGGTAAGATTTAGGGAGGAGCAGGGAGTGGCGGGGTGAGGTGTTGGATTGTGGTCATGAATTCTCTCTCCTGCCTCTCCTTCTTTTCCTGCATGTTGGGACTCATTCCTGCTCCCTGCTCTCTCTCTGCAGATCTTTTGTGAATCCTCGTCTGCTCTTTGGTATTCGATCTTGGAGAAAAAAAACACATCCACTATTTCAAAAATGTGACATGTTTCTGTTTCTTATGATTGAAACCTTATGGATTATCATCGCCTCTGCTAAAGGAGGGTTTTGTTCCTGTTTGTCTTTTAGTGAGCGGGTCAAAAAAGCTATTCCAGTAAGAGTTGGTGATGTTGGGCCATGAGCCATGAGGAAACCTACCTACCTAAAGACTTACCTACCAGATTTGGTGCATGCTATGTTTAGATGTTCCAGAAAGTTGTTTTTTTTCTGTGCATAACACAAAATAAATCCTCAGGGCCCAGTTGTTGAAAAAACTTAACCTGATTGTGTCATTGTTATTAACATAAAGTGATAAATAAAAGTGAATGAAGTAATTGTTGTTTGATATTGACAGCTATTTGGGGGATTATTTTAGGGGGGGGCAATATGTTATTTTTTTTAATTCTTAAAATGTATATAATTGTATTTCTTTATTTTCCAAGTTCACTGTACTAACGGGTAGCCAAACACCTACTTCATCGACCCAAACTGGTATAGGCTACAAATCGATTGTTTAAGCAACACATACTAAAGGTTTGATCCAGTTTAAAACTAAATCAATCAATCAATCAATCAATCAATCAATCTATCTATCTATCTATCTATCTATCTATCTATCTATCTATCTATCTATCTATCTATCTATCTATCTATCTATCTATCTATCTATCTATCTATCTATTAAATCCATCATATAAAAACATCCAAAGGGAAGCCTTAACACACTGTATTTACCATCTAATATGCTGAGTTGTTCTGCAGCTACTGGATGAGTAGATTAATGTGTTACGGTTCTCTGGCGTTCCCACGTTCCAGGTGTGCATACCTCCATTACTGTATGTGTGTGAGACTGAGGCTGTGATATATCACACGTACCTGGCAGCTCACTGAGGAGCTCTACAGGAATTTCCTTGGTTTCCTTGGTGAACTGTAAAACAGGGGCACTGACAAAGTGAGGTATCATTTTTCAGACTTGTGGAGGCAGATCTGTCTGACACACACACACACACACACACACACACACACACACACACACACACACACACACACACACACACACACACACACACACACACACACACACACACACACATACAAGCACAGACGGCATGTACTGAACTCGACTGAGTAACCCCCTTTGTGGGGACTTAGTCAAAGCACCTGAAGGCCAAGCAAAAACAGCTGAGTTTTGTTAGGTGGAATCAAATATGCACTGTGCCGGGACATGTACAGCTACAGGGTGATGTGGGTGAGTAAACACCTTTGATCACGGACATCCCCACAGTGACGAGGTTTCTTCATCCTGAGAGTGTAGGAAAGAGGAAATCACTGAAACAAGAGAAAATAGGTTTTTAAAATTACACACAATTTCTCATTTGGTTTGGACAAACTATGAGCTTTATAGAGCCCCACCCTCTCTGTGTGAGCACAAAAGCAGGTGTTATGTACTGTGTGTAGTGGTGTATTCAGGCTGTTATTCACATCTTTGTTTTTACTTTCATTACAATTATTTATGGAAGCCCTGAGAGGCAAGGCAGAGAAAAAATGCGAGCAAGGCTGGCCAGGTTTATTTCCTACATGAGATAATGGGCCTCATGCAGCAACATTCTCTTACATTTCTCTCACATTTTCTCTTAATTTTCTGACAAGAGCAGTCAACTCCAGACGCACAAATTGTTCTTAACCATGTATTTCTGCTCTTACCCAGGTCAGTTGATCACCAGTAAACTCTTAGCACAGGCAACACCCCCTAAACACTCTTTAATTGCAGGTGTTGTGCCATATACAAAGACTGTGGCACAGGGCCAAGACTGCAGAGATGCCACCAACAAAAGGACTATAAGGAGAAGAACTAAAAATGCAGCAATGACAAAACATTTGCAGTATCACCAGAAGTGGTGGAGCAAGTATTCACATCCTTTGCTTAAGTAAAAGTACCACCATCACACTGTAAACATAACAAATAATAACAACACATTTATTGAAATAGCACTTTTCAAACAGATGTTACAAAGTGGATCACAATGAGGTATCTGTAAATAGTTAAGTTCCAACAAGTTAAAACAAATATATATATATATGCATAAATGTGTATTAATATGTACATGCATCCACACAAATAGGGGGAAAAAAACGTAATTTGTAAAGTAACTAGTGAGTTATCAAACAAATGTAGTGGAGTAAAAAGTACAGTATTTCCTACCAAACTGTAGTGGGGTAGAAGTAGCAAGGGGCATGAGATTAAAATACTCAATCGAAGTAAAAATACCTCAGATTGGTACTTAAGCATTTAATGGAGTTTTAATAATCCAATCATTGTAATCACTCTAAAACATAATCTAAATTCAGTTACATGATATTCATGCATTTTTAAACGTTCCTCAAATAAAAAAATGGAATTTTACCCAATGTTTTTATCTTATCTTGAGCTCTCCACCACTCGTAAAAAATTTCTCTCACCATAGAAAAGGAATATATAAATGAGAATAAAAATCTAAAAATAGAAATAGAAAAATAGAAATGTATAAAAAAATAATATATATAAAATAAAAAATATATCAAAAAAAAACTTTGGTGAAACCCAAAGTAAGTGAGTACCAACAAAGAGAGAACAAATCATGAACAAAACTAAGAGAAAGTTTGGGATGTTATCTGTCTACATCAGAGATAAACTTTTAAGCTTTTTTTGAAAGTGAGATATAACATCTCAAACACAGAGAACAATATCCTGTATGTAGGAGATAAGAGCTTGTACGTGGGAGATAAACCACAGCTTGGCCAACATTACACGCAACGCTTACTCACCTTGCCTCTTCCCGTATTTATTTGTTATAATTCATATCCCACAATATTTTGTTTTACTCTTCAGTCTCTTTTTTGACATGCCACCATACTGTGTGAGGCAGCACGCTGGAGCATTCATGTGTACCATGTTTAGCATCTTAGTTCAGCATGTCAGTGTATTTCAGTGCCTCTAGACTAAAGTGGTGGACAATATGAGGGATGTTGGGTGCCAAATTAGACCACACAGAGTATATGTGTGTCACAAGTTACAGTAAATTGTGTTTGTGTGTGTAGCAGAAGAGGACGGCTGTAAACTGGAGTCACCAGGCTGCTGCAGGGAGGGTTCCCTCTTGACTGACACTTACAAGGCGGAAAAAAGTTCTCTTTTGACCTCTTGAGTCTTTCATTGCGAGGAAAGCCTTTTTTCGTCTGTTTAACACAGTGGAAATATTTTTGGAGGAGTGATCTGGTGCTTCCAGACCACAGATAAGGAGCCCAGTGTGTAGCCTTGATTCCTGGGTGTATCTCTTTGGCTTCTGTGTGTCTCTTTGTTCTTTTGACACCCTTTCTGAGTCTAAACAACAAAAGCAGACTGCCAAAATAAGAGCACGGCTGCAGTGTTGTGCGCGTGTGTGTGTGTGTGTGTGTGTGTGTGTGTGTGCATGTATGGTATGCATTGCTTGAGGCAGCTTTCAAAAGGTCTCTGATAAATAGTAACTGTGTGCCTTTGTTGTCTTCTGAGATTCACACACACATACACACACACGCACACAGTCACATCAACACACACTCGAGCTCACTGCCCTGCACAATGCCCTCTCTTACAGTGTTTGGACCAGAGGAAAACCGGTAATGCAGCTCAGAGCGGTAGCCTTTTAGCTGTGTGTGTGTTGGCGTATGTGTGTTTATGGGCCTCACTGGGTGGTGTAAAGTTATGTAGGCAGGATCAGATAAGCTTGACAGGAGAACAAGTGTTTAATTGATTTATTCTTCGGAGCAAAATCCCCTCATTTTCTTTGATCTTTGTCAAACAGGTTTTAGGAAGACAAAGATTTACACTGGCTGAGACCCTGACCCTGACTCACTGTGCCCACACGGCGCCAATAATATGTTGACATCAATGTCATTCATAGACAATGCCATAATATGATATGTGTGATATTTGTATTTGCATGTCCTGTCTTGTTGTGTGGACTGAGGAGTAGATGAGTGACAGGCATCGCATTTAGCATTCCTGCTTCGACTATGCTCCTTCCTGCGGACCAAAGATGTTTTCGACAATACCAACTGAGCTGTGTGTGTGTTTGAATGTGCAGTATAGTACAGTGGACAAAAACAGAGGGAAGGAAGTCCTGTCTGTGGAGCCAAAGAGAATGGTGGAGTTGTAGAGGAACAATCCTCACAAGTTCAAAGGTCTCCACCAGAATCCTCAAAGTGCTATTAAAACAGCGCTAAATGTACAGTATGTATAGTGTGTGTGTGTGTGTGTGTGTGAATACCAATTAGTTCCACCCAGCTCTCTCCCTGGCTGCCAAAGCAAGCCATTATGGGGGAAACTGTTTTGTTGTGCCGTCAGCTTTGAATTGTGGACAACTGGGATGCACTGGTGTGTGTACAGTGTCGGTGTGTGCGCACATTCTCCACAGCAGAGCTATGGTTGTTGAAGTGGTATTTCTTGCACTGACCTTTTTCCATATCATACAAGTTTATCTGTTATATTTTGAATATGAAATTCTGCATATTTTTCTCTTTTATTATAATTAAGTAGTAAAAAAGTTTTCTTTGACTGTATGAAGATTTTAATAATTAGCATCACATTGAATGGCGGTGTGGTGATGTAGTGGTTAGCATTGTTGTCTCACAGCAAGAAGGTTCCTGGTTCAAACCCAGGGTGTGGGGTTCGAATCCTCTGGGCTTCCCGCTCAGTCCAAAGACATGCAGGGTAGGTTAATGTGACTCTAGATTAGCTGTAGTTATGAGCGTGAATGGTTGTCTGTCTCTTTGTGTCAGCCCTGTGATAGTCTGACGAGTCTCACCTTATATCAGCTGGGATATACTCCAACCTTTATTCTGGGGATTGGGTAGAATTGTGAGATAAGACTTTAGTCCTCTTATATTTGCTGACGGTTTGCAATCAGGTCGATTAGGCACCTCCTTGGTTCATTTTCCAGCTGTTACACCCTGACATGTGGGAGCTACACAGTTGTGCACTCACAGTTTTTTATTGTTTGCCACTGAGCTGCTTTACTGGAGCAATATAGACTTTACTGTCTTTCTCACAAGAGTGGGGAGAGCAATATTTACAACCCTCCTCATATTTTCTCAGTCAGTCCAGGGACTGTGCTCTTAACTTTTTGTTATTTATTTACTTTTGTTATTATTATTGCCTGGCCAACATTGTGTTTTATTGAAATATCTAGCCTATCCTCAAATATACTTTACAGTTTCACTGTTGTTGTTGTTGAAAAAACAGTCACATAATTCAAATTTCACTTTTATCATAGGAGTTGGGAGGAGAGGAATAAAACAATACAGTACATCTGACCTCACTGGAATTAGGCACATTGCCTTATTAGTGAAAGACGGTGATTAGAATGATGTTTTATGAGTTGACAAAAGCTAACGACGCCAACATGAATCTGTCAGGGGAAAACCAAACAGAAAGAAAGTCAACTTTTCTCACTCGGCACCTCTCTCACCTTTTTGAAGCACACCTGAAACACTTGGACCCCTCCCATAACTACTGTCATCTCACATTTCATCCTCTGGCCAGGGCTGGGACACACACACACACACACACACACACACACACACACACACACACACACACACACACACACACACACACACACACACACACACACACACACGGCCCTTACTCAGGAGGTAAATGTACAAAGGAGGGTTGCAATCATCCCAAGGGTGTTACAGCGCTGCTGGACAAGAGAAGACATCAATTACTCCTTATTGAGTGTAATCAATACTCTCATCAAGAAGGATAAAGGATCTATTCCAGCCTGCACTGTGTGTGTGTGTGTGTGTGTGTGTGTGTGTGTGTGTGTGTGTGTGTGTGTGTGTGTGTGTGTGTGTGTTCATGTCTCTTTATGTTTTAACCATGAGTATAAGCTCTACTGAATAACAGGATCAATACTGTGAATAACAGATACCACATGGGGGAATGTAAATTAGACACAATGTCACTTGCTTGTTAACTGATAGCTTTGCTTTCATTCTGTCTTGCAGGACGTTATACACACAGCGTCCTCACTACACCTACATGTTCTCAATGTTCATGTCAGCAAAGTCCCATGAGCTGAGAGCGCGTTCTCATAAAGGACAGCTCCTCTGAAATTAAAGCATTAAAATTATGATTTTTATGGGTATTAGACTTTCACGTGATGTTCATGCATTAGTCCAGGAAATGTCTTTGTTTTGGTTCCTCATTTGTGTAACCTGGCTTGTTTTCTCATGTTCACTTTGGCAACAGAAATTAGAAAAATATTTTTTTCTGTCAGCTGAGTTCAGGAATGTAATGACTTATATATCCTCCCAAAGGAACTGTATGACATTTTAGGTCAAGCCCAGGCATTGTCAGGAGCTTCTCTCTCACACATGCAGCACACAACAGGAGGTTGTCTGTGTCAGGTGGTGCCAAGGTAGAGCGTGCAGGAGGCAGGACATGATGCAGATTACACCGCAGTAACGTAGCGGGTTTGTAATTTGGTCATAAACAACAGAGTCTTTTGCCATTTTTTGTACTTGTCTAATGATTTCGGCTTCGGCCCTTACCGACTGGAAGTTTCCAAACCTTGCCATCTCTCCAGTTAGACATTTTGTTGACATCTTTATGTAAATGACCCGTCTTTTTCACCCTTGGATGTTTGTTTTCTTCCAGTTTTGCGTGAACTGCATAATAGAAAGATCGTCAACACACCCACTTGCTTGTTGTGAATTCTCAAATTACCTACTCTGTTCACAGATGGTGTCAGTTAGACATCACAAAGAGTTTTTACTTAGGAGCCGGCAGGAGAAATGTCCAATCTAACTAATCTGAACATTTGTGTTTGCATAAATAGTTACTCTGGGTAATGTCTAGAAAATTTAAGATTTGCAGTGCATGTGTGAAATGAGCGGTCTCATTTTGAAGTCGTCAGAGTCTGGCGCTTGGGCAGTGACTTGCAGTGTCAGAAACCAACAAAAAAAACGTCCTTTAATGTTGTCATGATATGCAGCCATTATTGTCGGTGCGCGGCGGCATCAGGGGAAAATGCTGTGGGACAAGGATTAAAGTTAAGGATGTCAAAGTGGAAGAAAGTCCAAGTGGGGCGGGCGGGAGGGGTTGTGGATGGGTCAAAACAAACACCAACTTTGTTGAGCTGCGGTGTTGGCATCAAGTAAGATTCTAAAGCCAAACCGTGTTCTTTTTTCCTAAACCCAACCATGTGTGTCTGTCGTTGAAGGAAAAAACATCAATTTGCGATGTTGTACCAACATAGTGCTCTTATTTTGAAGGAGACTGTCTGTAAACATTAAATTTCCTGTGAAAACAGAAGTGTATTTTGAAAGAAGACAATGCATGTAACAGGCCGAACTTGACACGGTGTCCCAGAACGTCAACAACCAATGCACCCAGGGTACCTTGCACGTTGTATGTGGTCAATATGTGACGAGGTCAGAGTGAGAATGTGTAGGTTAAATGGGCTCAAGATGACAAGATTGATACCACTCTCATGTCTGTGTGGTAAATACGCAGCTGGCAGTTAGCTTAGCTTAGCATTAAAACTGAATAAATAAGGAAACGGCTCGCCTGGCTCTGTCCAAAGGTTCAAAATTAGTGTAAAAACTTTAAATAATTAGG
Source organism: Epinephelus awoara (assembly GCA_035609425.1). Classification (NCBI taxonomy): domain Eukaryota; kingdom Metazoa; phylum Chordata; class Actinopteri; order Perciformes; family Serranidae; genus Epinephelus; species Epinephelus awoara. The sequence goes on along the minus strand of CM069306.1, from coordinate 13,023,398 downwards.
GAGTTTTACAGATTCTGGGCAGGCAAACTGTTTCCTCCTGTATTTATGATCAATCTTTTGATCTAACTCTCAGTATGAAAGCAAATAACTGTGTTCCCAAAACCTTGAAGTATTCCTTTAAGGTATGCTACTGTACAGCGTGTATACTCAAACCCAACCGGCCTGTTGTTACTTGAGCAGAGCTGCGTCAACACTCATTAATCTTCTGTCTGTCTTGTGTTTCTCTGATGGCATTTGAGGTTTTCAGCTAAGAAATATTCCATCAATTCCTCTGATCTGAATCAGAATCAGCCATGAAATGAATTCTGAGCGGATGTGCTGTCAACATATTTACAGGCTTGCAGAGTTAACAGCGCTCAGGGAAAGTGCAGTTTGAAGTTGTGAAAGATCCTGGGTTTGGAGTTCATTATGATTGTGAAACTGTGTGCATTTATCAGTATCCTGAGGCTACGTGTTTCCACAGTGTCATAAAGACACACACACACACACCCTACCACTCAGCTCATTGTGCCACACCCTCAGGTGAGTGTGCGTTTGTTTTCTCTGAGTGTACCTGGAGCTGCAGTTTTAAGAACAAATACTGGGCTGTGGCTTGGGCGAGTCCAGGCACTGAATTTTCGACGTGTGTGTGTGTCAGAGAACATTGCTTTCACTGTCATTCCTCTACTTTAGCACCCAAGGCGAGGTTTCTGCTCCTCTGCTGTCATAATACTGAACATGCTGTACGCAAAGCACATACATTACTTAATTCTTAATTCTGGGGCTTTTAAAAAAAAAAATGTTTTAACAGGAAATTTCCCGCTTTCTTCATTAAAGATTGAGTACAAATCCTTAAAACCATTAACCCTTTAAAATAAGCTGTGGTTACTAGTAGCTAATATGTGCCATTTAGCTCTTGATAAGCAGCAATGAATGAATCACGAATCATGAATAAAGTCATCGGGAAGTCCATTCAGACATATGTGTATCTAACTAATCATTTGATACTAGTTCATTTGTCAGTCTGTTCTCTATTATCTTATCAGTATTTACTTTATCTTTGTTTATTCCGAGCTGGGGACTAGGCTACTTGTTTACTTTTAGTTCATTCACAGTTAATTCCTGATTTGTTCCTTGGTATCCACGCAGGGTTGTGTGTGCCTTCACACTAAAATCATTACTGAGTGTCAATAGATATATGCTCAACGGTAGCAAGTGGCCTTTCAGCCGGTTTAAGATGTTATTTCCCTGGAGAATAGCGGAGATAATGCTGTTGACAGGCTGTGGTGTGTGTGATGTTGAGGTTAGTTATTGGAAAAATGACATGACCAAACCAAGACGTTTTGTGGCTGTCGTTAAACCGAGCGGTAGCCAATGTCAGACAGAGGAAGTGTCATCTGTCTGTTAAAGGGGACCATTTGTATTTTTTAACGTGGACTCAATTTCTCTGTTTTTGTGTCTAAAATACAAATGGAGGCAACAATTTTTGACATTATTCCAGTATTGAGCGCTGCAGCTGGCAGCAGCAAAACAGACTGCAATGTCACGTTAATGGCCAATTGTGCAACATCAATTTCCATCCAATAAAAGTGTTTGCTTTTGCCAATGATCAGCTCAGATTATTATTATATGTGTCTGACAACATAATGCAGTTATCCCTAATGAAGCTCAGGGTAAATTCAATCTATATTAATTCATAGTTCTCTCTCTATCCCACTTCCACTGCTTCCTCCCGTCAGCTGACCATGGGCTTTCCCTCTCTTAGTTAGCCAGTCAAACTTTGCCACGATTCTCATACTCATGTGTACATGTAAATAAATATTCCTCTCTCTCAGAGCGAGTCTCTATCGATTTAACTGTGACAGACCTTTATATTAAAGAATAAGATCCTTTTTGGTCATTTTATCACCTTAAAACTTTCCATGGTTCCAGCAATCACCAACTCTGGTTTGGTTGGATGCTGCTGCTAAAGTCCCGGCAAAAACTAGGAAACATGACCACACTGAGAGGATTCATCTCAAAATCTTGCTGTATGTGGAAAAAATCTCTCTGTGGCTCAGCGGCCAAATATATCCCTGACATGCTTGTGTCGTACGAACCTTTAAGGACCCCTGAAGACATCTCCAGTTAGAGCAAGAGTTAGAACAAAACATGGTGAAGCAGCGTCTTGTTGTCATGCAGCACAAACCTGGGATAACCTCCCAGATGATGTTAGACAAGCCCTGACTCAGACCACTTTTAAGTCAAAGCTAAAAACATTCCTTTGTTACACTGCCTACTCAACCCTGTATTTACGGCAAAATTAATTCTAAACTCAATTTTAAATCTATCTATCTATCTATCTATCTATCTATCTATCTATCTATCTATCTATCTATCTATCTATCTATCTATCTATCTCTGTCTGTCTAGCATCCTATCCATAATGTTGTCAGGCACTTAGAAAAACAATTTGAGCCTGTCAGTGTTAAAAACAAGCACTTTTAGTGGAAGTAAATTGACAGTGCACAAATGCACATTAACATTACATTACAGCCTGTTTCGCTTGCCGCTGGCCGCTCTCTCTCGGTACTGGACCAAAAAAATTGTTGTTCGCATTAGTCACTTAGACACAAAAATGTAGGAAAATAGGGTCTAAAAATAGGGTCCTTCTGTTGTTACTGTGTCACTGCATTACCATACACACACACACTTTAGGCATAGAAGTTTATTGTGAAAGAACTCCACAAACCAAGGGCAAGCTCACACACCTCACCTCGCTTTCCACACTGCTACTCTTATCAGCGATAAGGCTGATTCCTGTTTCTGGCCTTCTGCAGGCAGAACCATAAATCACTGGTGATCATCCAGCTGGCTGCTGCTCTTACCTGGAACTGGAGCAGCTCAAAGTGGACGGGAAAAAAAAAACAGCACAGAAACAGAAATAGTTTCAAGAGGCGGTTTTAGATGGTTGCATGATGTAGAGATTCCCCGACTTTCAAGAGGGAGATCTTTCTAAGATAGAGTAATTTTATCAAGGCATTTGCCAAACATGTGACTGACCAGGAAAGGTTTTGAAACTCTGATTCAATTATCCTGCTCTTGTGTTACGGTATATTTCAAATGTACCTTATTTTCCTCATCTGTTAATTAAGAATCTAATGTAAAAGCTCAAGCGTAAACTTCTGTTTTTTTGTTCAGTTGCTGTTGAGTTTTTCAAATGTATTTTTTGGCGCTTTGAGCACCACGAGCCGAGTCCCATCCAGCTCTATTAAGGCAGACTTCTCTATGGCCGATATCTCCAACACTCTGCAACTCACACCAAAACAATCCAGTCTGTTGAATAGCACTACAGGTGAGAAAAAAAAAACTTTTGATTTTAATGTGAGATGTCCCTTTAAGCAGATAACAGACCTGCAGAGCAGCCACATTCCTCCCCTGCCCTTTCTCCCGTTCTGCATTCCCCTCTTCCACCATTATTTGTGCCTTTTATACTGTATGTGGGCAGTTTCTTTCTCCCTCTCCCTTTCTGTCTGCCCTCCTTCTCAATGTGCAGACAAAGCCGGCGTTGTCTGCTGAAATGCTGTGTTGCGGGGACAGGCTTTGGGTCAGCGTCTCATGGAATGCCTTGAAAACCATCTAGTGAGGGAGTGTGTTAATGTGCTGGTCTGTGCCCAGTCCGGTCTCTGCGTCCTTCTGGTCTCTGTGACTCATCTAATGAGTCATTACAGAAGACACAGGCCCTGTGGTGTTGGCATGTAATGATCTGAGGTAGAACGCAGAGAGGATTGTAGTTCTAAATTCTGACTAACTTCTAGTTTTGGGCTGTGGTCTGTAAGAGCCAGCTACTGTACTGCAAAAACACTGCTGCATATCTCTATTTATTCTATTCCTGTGGTCCAAAATCACGTCTTTATCTCTGTCTTTGTTTCTATCTGTCCCTACCACTCTAGGTCATAGTATTGCTATTGTTGTCTGAAAGGATCAACCAAAACCAGTAGGGGATACTGGCATTTCTGTCAAAACTACTGTTGTGACTAACTGTGCCAGCATGACTCTCCCTCCTCTCTCTCCCAGCCTATTGTTGCTGCTTCTGCTTGTAAACTGCAAGGATGTCAGTAAACACAATTTACTGTGAGAGCGTGGTGCAAGTGTGCAGATTGCACTCTCATGTCACAGGGTATGTTGCCAATATTTTTCCCCTCTTGTGGGACTTAGCATATGTTTTGTTTATGCCTGTTTCCAAGGGAGTTTAAAGGTTCAGTATGTAGGATTTATTGGCATATGGCGGTCAGGATTGCAGAACTGAATCTTCTCCCATGTGCCAAGCGTGAACATGATTATCTGCGTAAGTCTCTTCCTCTCCAAACCAAATCAACCAGGGGGATTTGAACTGGTAAAGATACTGAATAAAGCAGTTTCAAGTTACAAATTAGCGTTTTTCTGAGGAGCCTGCTCATGTGTACTCACCTTTCTTCACTGGTAGCTTTTGCTCCAGACACTCCGGAGGTTTTTACCAGACGCAGAATGATCTGCAGAGGTCTCTTTCATTCAAAGCAAACAGACCTGGTGATTTTAACTGGTAAAAACACTGAATAACGCAATGTCAAATTAAAAATTAATGTTTTTCCAACGGTGTTGGGTTCGTCACAAAGGGGCTACATGCCCGGAACCTGCTAAGGTGTACTCACCTTTCTTCACTGGTAACTTTTGATCCCGACGTCCAGGAGGTTTTTACCAGTAGCCGAATTATCAGCAGAGGTCTCTCATATTCAAAACCAGCAGATGTGGTGATTTAAACCAGTAAAAACACAGAATAAAGCAGTTTCATGTTCAAAATCAGTGTTTTTCCACTGCTGTTCAGCTCTTCGTGGAGGGGCTTCTAACCATGGTGGCCGATGTTAAAATGCGAAAATGTGAAAATGCGAATGGCTGTCTAGAGACAGTGTTTTGTTTGTCTGCTCTGGGCTACTGTAGAAACATTGCGGTGCAACTAGGCAGATTACATAAGCAAGGACCCGCTCTCCATGTAGATATAAATGGCTCATTCTCAGGTAAGAAAACATTTTCAGGTGATTATACACTAAAATAAACGTATTAACTATATCATATTCCATTTCTGTCAATATACCCCCCTAAATCCCCCACAGTGGACCTTTAATTTAAGTCTTGATTATGCTATTATATGTACAGAACTACTATCAGTATTTGCCAGCTGTAGCCTGAAGACCCATTTTATTGCTTCAAATGTGTTTTGACAAAGCCTCAGGCATCACTGACCCAGATGGGTTACACTATTGATCTGCTGCAAACTAACAACAGACAAACATGGCACTGATCTTTTCCACCTACAGCATACTTGACAATTTAGGTTTAGATCTCCAAGCCATTTGAGGTGTGGTACAGTACGTGTGTGTGCCAGCAAAGGCCAGTGGGAGGGGCAGATGCAAGCAAAGTGCACAACATTCACCCCCTCCAGCAGTCACTCAGTCGCACTCTGCACCTCCTTCAGCGAGGACTCACCTTTCAACAGTTCAAGTGGAGTTTTGACTGTAGGCTATCTCATGGAGGGCATGGTCACCCGTGGGCTGTGGATGCTCGTCTTTCTCTTGGGATGTGGGCGACTGTCTGCGTTCAACCTGGACCCCGACAATGTCATGCGGAAGACTGGAGATCCAGGCAGTTTATTCGGCTTCTCTCTCGCCATGCACCGGCAGCTTGTTCCGGTGGATAAGAGAATGTAAGAGCCATATTTGTTTCAATGGGGGACATATTTGGAGGCAGTTAATGTTACTTGTGCGTCGCCCTAGCCTGGGAAACACTCATTAAAATAACTTCTGCAACCATGTAATTAAAATGTCAGTTTATTTTGGAGTGTTGGAGCTGCTTCAGGAGATTAAAATCATTTCAGACACTATTTAAGTTAGCACAGAAGTGTCACGAGGGCTGAAAGCTACGTAAAGGTTTGAGCTCAGGTATGTCGCAGGTAGTTTTCAAATCTGTTTTTCATCAAATCTCAGCCAACCATTTCCTCCAGCTTCCTAAAAGAATAACTGTACTTTATACACCTGCTGTAAGTCTAACCACTGGCCTTCCTCTTGTTAATCTTTGTTGAGTCTTTACTTCCAGGTTACTTATTTGTGAGTTTTTATTAGAGCTCCGCTGCAGCAGACTTTTGCGCACATGCACGCAGCAGCGCGCGCCCACGTTTGTTGACTTTCTCTCAGAGTTTTTTTTTTTGAGGTGAGACCGAGCTTTGGAGTTTGGGTCCAAAACATCTCATTGAATCATTGTTGGCATTTTTATGGGCATTGATTCAGAGGGATTAATGTCACTATGTATAAAGGCTAACTGCCATCAAGTGGTCACTGGTTTGAATAGCCTGAATATTAACTGACCTGAGATCAGAGCACTTTCAGATTCTTTCATCTGGGAGTCTGGTTATAGAGCAGACAGACTGAAATATACATGTCTGACTGAGCAGGGGAATTCAGATCAGGGGTGGAGGAAGTATTATTGATAATAATATTAAGACAAATAATTTTATTGAAATAGCACTTTTCAGTCTTAAACACAAAATGCTGTCCAGATAAAAAGATTTACATAAAAAGCCCCCTCCTATACTTTGATATAGAAAAATTGTGAGCATGAGCATATCAAGCAGCATTGATTGAGCCCTTTCATGGGCAGACTTGTGTAAAATGTGTATAGGAAGCATAACCTCATATAAATAAGATAAAATTAAATAATAATAATAATAATAATAAAAAACTTTATTTGTAATGCGCTTTTCAAAGTTACAAAGTGCTTTACATGCTTTATCCAGGATTTAAATCTATGTGGGATTCAAGTGAATAAAATGAGGCAATTAAGAAATACAAAGAACAATAAAATTTAAAAAATTATAAGCAAAGTTGGCAACTAATTGCCCTGTAGTTTGCACTGAGGAATGTCAAATCAAACAATTTAAATGATACAAAAATAAAAGAATACAATAACTGATTACAAAACACGATAAAAACAATAAAAATAATCAAATGAGACATTTAATTAAAGGTGAGAGTAAAGCAAATTACCACACATATAAACAAATAAGATGCAGATATGAGAGATGATGTCATATAAAGCAGTTATGCCATTAAAAAACAAACTTTTATTGTTGTTTTCAGATTTAAAGTAGTAATGCCACACTGTAAAAGCACTATGTTGCAAGTCCTACATTGAAAATGTAACATTAGCAAAAGTAAGTAACTATCAAAATGGACATGAACTATTTGAAGTAAAAGCATTCAGTGCAGAAAAATAGTTATATCATTGAATTATTACTGATGCATAGATGCGTAAGAAGCATTTCATGGTTACTTTAGGTGGAACTGATTTTAGCTGCTTTATGTATGGTTGTGTTCTTTATAGCCATGCATATTGTTTTATAACCTCAACTTATGTTTTGTATAAAAAAAATCTTAATTAAACCAAGTAACCATAGCTGCATAATGAATAAAAAGTTTGCACTAATGTACAGTACAGTACTAGTACAGAGCATGATGCTGTTTTTAAGATTATGCCATTTAAAGAATCTTACAATACCAGCAACAGCATGAGCGCCTTAAATGGGGATCAAAATCTGCTCCTGGTAATGATAAGTTTAGACTATTTGTGCTGCTTTTATCACAGAAATAATCATCATGCAGCCTTTTCTATCTTGTAGTTAGTCAACAGATGGGGTGAAACTGTGCGCCAAACAGCTGTTTGTATTTGTACAGCCAATACCTGTAGGTCACCAAATATTCTGAGGTAATTAGGCTCAGAGTTATTAAACATTCCCTAAGTCTTTAACCTTCTCCACAGAGGTTAAACACCTCTTAAACTTATTTACACACTCCTACTGCTGCTGCACATTCACACACACCCAGTGGCAGTTTGTGTCCTATAGGTCATCTTAATGAGAGACACATGGTGATCAGCACAAGACCAAGGTCATTACAGAGTCCCCCCTGCTTCAGGTTGTGAAGTCTAATACAACAATGCTGAACTGTGACCTTGAAAGCAACACATACCAGTGTAGATAATGTAGACTGAGGGGTCAGTGGAGACGTCAGCTACTGAAATGATTCAGCGATTGAACAAGATAGAAAACTAACTTGCAATTTTTAAAGTTATTTTTACAAATAACAAAAATATGTTTAAAACAAACAAGGAAATTGCCTGTAGCTCCTCCTCCAACTACACTGCGTCAAATGACAGTGCTGGATGGAGGCAGAACAAGAGATTTTGCAGCACTTTCTCAGTCAGTATAACACACGCAAAGGAATTTATTGCTTCGGTCGAGTCCATGTACCACCAACACTGATTGAAAACCACATAAAAGGTCACAAAGTTTACCTTTAACATTATATTCAAACCCTTAAAGGTCGAGTGTGTTGGATTAAGATGCATCTACTGGCACAAATGTTATATAATGTTCATAACTATGTTTTCCATTAGTTTTAAATCACCTGAATATAAGAATCTTTGTGTTTTCATTAACTTACAATGACCTGTGTATATCTAAATACAGAGTCCGCCATGTTGTTCTACAGTAGCCCAGAATGGACAAACCAAACAGTGGCTCTACATAGGGCCATTTTTTTTGTTGTCATGTAGGCCACCGTAGTTCTGCTACACACTTGGCACATGGAAGAAGTTTAAAATCCGCAACCTCACTGCTAGATGCCACTAAAGACTAAACACTGGACCTTTAAATTTCAGGCGTGTAATTTTAGGCAGGATTTGAATGTGTGTGTGCATGTTGGAGCAGGCCATGCTTGTTTTGCAAGTGACGGTGTTCATACTGCTGAACTAGAGGTGGAATGTTCTCTCAGTTTGTGTGGACAGTGTATTTGTGTGTCTCTACATGCATTCACGTTCTGCCTGTGGATGAGTGTGTGCATGTGTGCGTGTGTTTTAATGGTGATGATGCATGCTGTGGCTGAGCACTGAGGCGTTGCCTCGTCAGTCACTTGGAAGAGTGTCAGAGAGCTCAGTGGGCTGCTTGATACATTCCTAACCTGAGGCAAAAAAAAAAAACTAGACATAGATAGATTGATTTTCTGAGCTGACGGTGATTTGAATGATGGTATTTTGCAACAATATGTGTGCCGAAGTAAGTGTTGTTAGGTGTGTGCTTGTGTCCCCCCTATATGGGGTCTTTGCATTGCTGGGAGTGAACAGTGAGTCACAATCCTTTGCCAGCCCTGGATGCCAACTTTTAATTCCAGTCTTATGTATCCCAGTATCTTTCATGCCCCACGAGGATGAGTGTTACATGTACCTGCAGGAGAGGGCAGGAGCTGTTGGGATTGTGTATATGTGTGTGTGCATGTCTCAATGTGTGTGTGCTGCATTCCATGGTTGGTCATAGTTGCCAGATGGAGCTGTCTGTATAATAAAATCAAGAGGGAAAGCGCAAAACACACGAGCGGGGAGAGGAGGGAGGAGTGAGAGGTTGGGGAAGTTTAAGTGTTTGGATCCAATGTAAGAAACGTGTGGGAGAAAGTAAATGCATGTGTATGTGTTTTTGAGACATGAACCGGCTCTGGAGAAATTCATATGCAGCAAGAAGAGTAAAGGCGTGATTGTATACAGTCTGTGTGTAAGTATGAGACACAGATTAAGTCCTTTGCTCCACCCTTCTCCTCAGGTTAGTTGAGGATATCCAACATCAAAGAGAAAGAGAAAAGATTTGAGGAAAAGAAAGAGGTGATGGCTGAAAGAATGCTGGGAGGAACATAAATCAGGTTTACATCTGGGCACCAAATATCAGCCGTTATTCAGACTCAACGGCCTCGATCCTGGCAGGCGGATGGAAAGAGAAGTTGGGTAACACATGACATGAACCTCTGGATCTGCATCCCATTTGGAGGTCTTACTGATCGGGTGCCGCTGGCTGTTGCTAAGCAACAACAACACACCTCTCTCAGCGGGGTGTCTCTCCAATGGTCACTCTGCCTGTGTGTCCGAGTGCCACTGTCAGTATGTGTGTGTCTGTTTGGCGAGTCATTGCACACCAAACACACACACACACACAGACACTCTTTCTGTTTGTCTTTGTCCTTCCTGTAGACTAAGCCTGTGTGTTGGGGCTTCCTCTGCTTGTGGTGAATGATTAGATAAACAGCTGGGTTGCTGTCAGTGAGGCAGCAGGTCAGCCTTATCACAGTGCCAGTCCCTGACACATGATGTCAGCACTTCACTCTTCAATGGCAAACAATAATAGTAATGTGTAGCAATGAAGATATGTATCTACTAAGAATACACCACACACTTTTTTGTAATTGCGTTATTCCCATGGTCTAAGAACGTCCAAAAATATTAGTAAACATGAACAACCCTCTTCCAAATCCAAAAACTGGAGTGCTATAGCTCAGATTTTAAAGTATAAAGTCTATTGCTTCTCCACAGACAGTGAAATGGGAAAGATTTTCTAGATGACACTGAAGGCCCACCTAAACACATTCATATCAGTGTAGGTGTACATTATATTTAGAGTAATTCAACACCTTTCCTTGGCGTCAGACAGTCTTTTCTGACAGAGAACGGAAGCCGATATCTCAAAGCCACCAGACTCCGTTGACAAAACCAGTAATTTTACTTGACAGAACAGGTTGTTGGTCTACCACTGCTGTGATTGCTCAATGTGTAGGATAAAGCGCAGAAAATATTCCAAATATACTCAAGCATCCACTGATGTTGTGTCTTTTTTTTCAAAGTGGGTCTTTTCAGGTGGCTAAAAACGTTTTGCTGCAGCCCCCGTCCACAGCAATACATCACTTAGCTTTCAAGCTGGTAGGTTTGGTTATCGAAGATGTTAGCAAAGCAACACAGTACAAAATGAAATAAGCACGGTGAAAACATCAGATAGGTTAGACCACCGTTTCACTTTGTATCTTTTAATGATATAGTTAAGGCTGAAAATGAAACTAGAAAAGTGTCCGCAGAAGTTTGCAGGTTGTAACAGAAATCAATCGCTGACATCATGGTGACATCAGCTCAACAAGTTACTTAGATGAGTATCACAGTGTGATCGTGTAGAAAAAGAAACTACAATCTCCATGAGAGACCCCAGACCCAGTGACCCCATTTCCCAGAGTCCAGTGTGTCTTTGCAGAGCTCTTTCCATCCATTCTCCTAACTTCCTGTGTCTCAGACGATAACAGGAGTGGAGATGTGCCCACCTGGGACTCACTGTTAGTCACTCATCTCAGAAGCGATGACTCATTTGAATCAGACTCATCTTTAACAGACAGACACCTGCCCTAACAAATTTGTTTTTCTCTTTGGTACGGTGGTGCATGTAGAGATGGAGACTTGATACAGACTTCTGTATCAAGTGTCATTCCCTCCTCTAGTTTATAAAAAAAGCAGGATTGGACACTTACTGGGTGGGAAAACAACACAAATTATAGTGCTCTGGTTTCTGAAACAACGCCAAGCCAATCCAGTGGTTCAAATCGGATAAACACTGTGTGAGTTTGTTTCCATTGTGATGATTTGTCGTGATGCGTTTTATTTCAGAGAACTTTCTTCATACTCTCTCGATATTTCCTGTAAACCCGTTTAAATCCATCTCATTAACAGCAGCATCACAGCTTTAACAAACCATATTTTTGTTTGTCACAGAAATAGATTTATCGTCCTCTGCTAATCCCCGTCACGCCCGCTCAAGTCAGTGTTCACGGTGATTTACGGTGTCTGAAAAAGTTTCAATCTTCTCCCACGTGCAGTCAGCGTTGACTAGCGAGGTCTACGCTGCAAACATGCTGATCACATTAGGCCTCAGCTCTTCACTCTGACTGTATGTCTCTGTTGGTTCACTCCCAGATGGTGTGCGTATCTGAGAATGCTTTGTGTTCAAGCTAAAAATGGCTTTGCTTAATCTCATCTGGTGAAGACAGTGTGCCGGGCAACATTAACTCTGAAGGTCATCGGACAGACAAAGCAAGCAAGAGAGAGCTCCTGGAACATACTGACAGAGAGAGAGACGGGTGTATTGACAGTGTAAACCTCCACAAAGCATCAATTGAAACAGTGACATTCTTGACTTGTTTGATTTACTCTGTAGGAAACTCTGGGAACTGGATGCCCATCGTCAAGACAGGGGTGTGGCATTTGCCCTTGTCCGTCAATCACAATGGCAGCCTCTGTGTGTGTGTGTGTGTGGAGAGATAGAAAGCCTGGTTCAATCAACCACAGCAGGCGTTTGAAAGGGGGCTTTGACTCAGTTAGACCGTGAGGACATGGAACATCAGTTTGGTGGCGGATGTGTGTGTTTGTGTGTGTGAATACGGCTGCTGTGTGGCACAGTGGACTGGAATGTGTGATAAAATTATGCGCAAGAGGAAGAAATGGCAGAATGCTTCTAATTCTGAGTCCTAGATGAAAATGGATGTCACAATGTGCATTTGAGTGAGCTGCATATGGTTTAACGGATTCATTTGTATGTGTGTGTGTGTGTGTGTGTGTGTTTTGCAGGCTGCTGGTTGGTGCCCCGATGGCGAAACGCTTGAGCCGACAAATATCTGAAAGGCCAGGAGGACTGTACAACTGTGACATCACCTCACCCTCTTCTGCTTGCAGCAGAGTTGATTTTGATAACAGTGGTGAGATATCTCCTAACACTTGTGCATTTCATTTGTGCACACTTTCCCCCTCGATATTTAAGTCTCAATATCCTTTTTATGTCTCTTTCTGTCCTTGTCTCTGTGTAGAGAATCCAAAAATAGAAAGCAAACATGACCAGTGGATGGGAGTGACGGTCAGCAGTCAGGGGCCAGGAGGAAAGGTTTTGGTAAGACTGTGTGTCTTTGTATCTGACATCAAAATTAAATGACTTAAATATGATGTTACAAACTCAGTTGTAGAGCTGAAACAATAAGGCGATCAATCGATTAGTCAGTCAGCATTAAATTAACAACTATTTTGACAATCGATTAATTATTTTAGTCGTTTGTCAAGCAAAAGTGGCAGAAATGAACTGGTTGCAGCTTTTCTAATGTAAGGATTTGCTGTTTTTCTTTGTTTTATATCATTGTAAACTGAATATTTTTGGGCACAAAACTTTTAAAAGTCGAATTGCACTCTAGGTATTTACATAACAAGTATTTTTCTACATTTTATGATAGTTGCCAAGATCAGTTAATCAATTGATTATTCGATTGACAGTAAAATTAATGGATAACTATTTTGATTATCAATTAATTATGTATAATCATTTTATGCAAAAAATGTGATATTTCCAGATTTCCAAATTTCCTAAATTATAGTAAATTTCATTTTTGTTTGGACAAAACAAGATGTTTGATGAATTCCCTTTGGACTCTAAGACAGAGGTCGGTAACCTTTTTGACTGATGTAAATTGTCAAAGTAGTGTGCCATATCAATGTTAAGGCTAACATTAAGCTGAATTATGGCGCCACATTAAAATTTAAATCAACGCATCTGTAATTTTATTCCATCCATATAGGCAACAGGGATGGCAACATTCTTAAAAAACATTTTTCTCCCGTAATCAACATATTGTCATATTCTGTCACATATATATATATATGTTATCAGAGCACTATACAAGAAGCCTGCCATCCTTATGAAGACATCCACATCATATTTACTTTATTTTATTTATAAGAAAAACGCACCTTAATCAACTGTAAATGTGCCAGTCTAATTTTCAATTTTTCCAAGGGTATTAAACGTGCAATGGTAATAAGTGACATGCATTGATGCTCTGTATCAAGCAGACAAATGGTGTTGGAAGTTATTAAGGTAAAATTTACCCAGAATTAATTTAGCATTTAAACTCTCAACGGCCATTTCAGCACAAGCCTTTTCCTGTTAATCAGGAAACTTGACTGTGTGTTTCTGTTTCCCTGGCAGACCTGTGCCCATCGCTACCAGCGTCGGGCCAATGTGGGTAAACCTATTGAGTCCCGTGACATTATTGGCCGCTGCACCGTGCTGAGTCAGTCCTTGACCATCGATCCCTACTCGGGTGAAGAGGGAGATAGCTGGCATTTCTGCGACCAGAGGCCAAGAGGTCACGAGATGTTTGGCTCCTGCCAGCAGGGCATCTCGGCCACATTTGACAAGAACTACCACTACCTCATCTTTGGGGCTCCTGGAGCATACAACTGGAAAGGTAATCTAATGTGTGTGTGTGGATCTGTGATAGCTTGCAGCTTGCAGTGAGTAAATAAGCCATGAAAATGATTTACGTCATTATCAATTGACTCTATGTGATTTATGATGTTCGCTCTTCTTCACGAAGGAATTTGCCAGTGATTCTCCTCTCCTCTCCTCTCCTCTCCTCTCCTCTCCTCTCCTCTCCTCTCCTCTCCTCTCTCCTCCAGGTATTGTACGCTTGGAACAAAAGAACGAATCCTTCCTAGAGCAGGGCATCTTTGACGACGGTCCTTTTGAGGTGGGAGATGAGACTGAAAAGAATCCTGATTTGGTCCCGGCTGCTCCCAACAGCTACCTTGGTAACATGCCGCTTGCCGTCTTCATCTGCTTCAGTTGCTCCATCACACTTTCATGCATGTTACATTCCTTTGTCTCTGCTTCCCAGGTTTCTCTCTGGACTCAGGGAATAGTCTGACCAAGAAGGGCCAGCTGACAGTGGTGGCGGGAGCTCCCAGAGCGAACCATAGCGGAGCAGTGGTTCTGCTGAAGACAGCTGGCGAAACAAGCCGCAGATTGGTAGATGAGTACACCCTGGAGGGGGAAGGGCTGTCCTCGTCTTTTGGCTACGATCTGACTGTGCTGGATCTCAATGCGGATGGGTGAGTGAGGCGGGTTGAAGGACACAACCTGTAACTTCTGCTTTGAAAACTGTCATTGCGTTCCTCTATACTCATGAGCAAGCTTTTGTTTGTTAGTTGGCAGGACATCGTGGTGGGAGCACCTCAGTACTTTGAGAAGGACGGGGAAATTGGAGGAGCAGTCTACGTGTTTCTCAACAAAGCTGGAAAGTGGAACACAGTCAAGCCCACCAAGCTATATGGGCCCAAGGCTTCTATGTTCGGCCTGGCTGTACAAAACCTGGGAGACATCAATCAGGATGGTTTCGATGGTGAGGCTGCAATGTTTTTGTGTGTTCATATGTGCACTACTGTCAGACGGTCATGCTCTATGCCCCTCTTTGAATGAAATATACTTACGTCACTTCTCAAAAAGTGGACACTTGTTGAGGCTTCCCGGCCTTTATCTGAAGCAGGCTTAAATCAGAAAGAGGCCTTTATTCCTAATTCACTCTACTTGGTTGTATTTGGTGTGTTAAATATTTGTTACTGCATAACTCTTTTCATACAAACATAACAGTCCCTGTATCTGTTTCAAATTAAAAGCCCTAACAAGGCTTTTATTGTGAAACATTCACAGGCTTCCCCTACAGTACTTTAAATGTAGCTACTGCCATCTTGCAGCACTTACTATGTTAATATAAAATCCACTTTGGCTGGCATAATAACAGACATACTACAACAGTGACATAAACAGGACAGTAAAACCTTAGATGGCTAATACAGAACAACAAATGGTTAAAAATAAAATTATTTTGTTCTTGAATTTGTTAAATTGATGGTCCAGTGTGAAGGATTCATTTAGATTTTAGTTTATAATCACCTGAAACGAAGAAATATTGTGTTTTTATCACCTTAGAATGAGCTGTTTATATCTACATACGGAGCGGATCCTCTTCCATAGAGTCAGCCATGTTGTTTCTACAGTAGCCCAGAATGGACAAATCAAAAACTGGCTCTGTATAAGGCCATTTGCGTTTTTGCATCAGCCATTGTAGTTCTCTTACACGCTTTTCACACAGGAAAAGTTTCAGTTGGCTGCAGTCTGCAACCTCACAGCTAGATGCCACTAAATCCTGCACACTAGACCTTTAAGATTAGGAAATATACGTTATTTTTAGTTGAGTTGAGTTTACCCACCCTTGTTTTCCCGCCTTAAAATCTGGCCTTTATTTGAGAAAATACAGTGTGTACCTGTGTAACCTGACTGTAACTCACTGTTGTTGTCCTTGCTGTCAGATTTTGCAGTGGGAGCTCCTTATGACGAAGATGGTGCAGGGACTGTTTACATCTACCACGGTGCAAAAGACACAGGTCTCAAGTCTGAAAAAGCTGCACAGGTGTGTAAAAACTGGTGGAATAATTTAACTTTAGTTGCATTTTCAAAACATGCATTTGTGGAAAATACATATATTTTGTCCAGATGTGTCATGTTTGCAAATCTAAGAAGCTAAAATCCAAATAAATAAATTATTTTAATAATGAAAATGATGCTTAAAGTGGAAAGAGGCAATTTTTTTGCCTAAACTTATCATCATAAAGTAAATGCTGATTGTGCAATCTAACGGCTATAGAATAATGACACCATTGGCATTTAGATTGGTAGAGAAGCAAACCAAACAATCATAATAAAAATTCAATTTTCCAAAATGGTTAATTGAAGTTATGTTAGGTGTGATAGTTGGTTTTAAATCAGATACATTTGGATGAATACAAATTGTACAGTAAGTTGCTGTACTCAAAACGTGTGTTTGTCTTACTTCAGATTCTGCGAGGCAAAGATTTAGGAGTGCAGCAGTTTGGCTACTCTTTGGCAGGCAACATGGACCTGGATGGGAACACCTACCCTGACCTGGCTGTTGGATCCCTCTCTGATGCTGTCTTTGTCTTCAGGTGAGTGAACTGGCTCACATTTCTTACAGTACATGTCTTATTACAGATATTGGGTTGCTCACTTTTCTTCCATCCTCCACAGAGCCCGTCCAGTTATTAACATTAAGAAGGAAATCAAGTTCACACCGAATGAAATTGACCTCACCAACAAGAACTGTGGCGACAACTTCTGGTACGTGTGTCTTTTTTCAGCAGGAAAAACTGTTGAACATTAAACTACTAAACATTATAACAGTACTGTATCTGATTGTGGATAAACTGCCTTGTGTCCCCAGCTTGAAATTTGAGGCATGCTTAACCTACACTGCCCGCCCCAAGAGCTACGCTCCCAAACTGAGTAAGCTGAGACATATTTAACTTTATTAAAGCTTAAGTTGGAAACTTTTATTAAAAAAAAATGAATATAATTCTGATATATTTCAATAAACTGTCACTATTTCCGGACAGGAGTATACGAGATAGATGGTTTGTGAAAAAATCATGCCTTTCTCTGCCTCCTCGTGTTGCTTCAAATGGCATTACCACATGTGAATGAAAACAGCCAATCAGAGCTGAAGAGTCTCTAACGGAGAATAATATCAATCACTGCCATGAACTGTGGTCAAACTGTCGAACTAGGCGGCGCTAATCAAATATGAATCAAGATTCTGTTAATGCATTGCCTATTTCTTGCCTCAAATGTTTTCAGAAACACATTTCAGTGTATGTTTAGCTGTAAAACGAGAAGGTTTTTGACTCAACCGCTATGTTGGAAACAGTCAAGTCAAAACAAAGCATTGCACACCAGCTAGAGCCTTGGTTCCCAACTGTTTTTTGTTCAGGCATGGTTAATTCTCGCAAATGTCACTAGAGGCACTTCGAAGGGGCAGAGGACCATGATAATTTCACAGACTATTTGTTTCAAGTACTATCAGGATATAGTGACAGTTTCAGCAAATATAACAAAAATATTTTTGTAAAAGTTACCAACTGTAGCTTTAAAGCAACACATCATCTTTGTAGGATTTCTGCTTCTTTTTATCATGTTAAATAATTACAATAATGTCTCTGCCCCATGTAGCGGTGGAGTATTCCCTTGAGGCGGATGCTGAGTACGGGCAGAGAGGTGTTGGTACCAGGGCGACCTTCTCCGATTCTTCTGGTCCTACCTCCAAAGGGACTGTCACTATAAGCAGCAAAGGAAAGAAACAGTGCATTACTCGTGAGCTCATGATAAAGGTACTCTTTCTAAAGACTCTTTCTGGAAGTTTGTTTTTCAAAGTGTATCGCGGGTGGTGCGTAATGCTGCATGATTTTGCAGACAGATATTCGAGACAAGCTGCACGGGATCCCCATCGATGTGTCTGTGAACATCCTGGAAGCCAGGCGTAAACGCAGACAGAGCTCATCTGATCTGCAACCTGTCCTGGACGCCAGTGAGCCACCGAAATTTCGCTCAGAGGTACACATGCATGACAGATGCATTGTACAGACATGCAGTAGATTTGATGTTCCCACTGAATCTGTGTCATCTTTTGTGTGGGTGTGTTTGTGTGTCAATGTGGTTGTAGGTGAATTTCCTGAAGGAAGGTTGCGGCAGCGACAAAGTTTGCCAGAGCAACCTGCAGGTGAAATATCGCTATGGCTACAGGACAACTGACGAAGACACGTTCACTCCAGTAGCGCTGTGAGAAAATACACACACACACACCTTTTTTCACAAGAATATCATGTTTATGTGGGTTACCTCCGTTGCTCATAACTTCTGTCTGTCTAAAGGGAGGGTGACATGCCGGTGATCTCACTCAGCAACCAGAAAGACATTGCCTTGGAGATCAAAGTGTCCAATCTAAATGCAGATGATGCACACGAAGCCTCTTTGACCGCTTCCTTCCCACAGTCCGTTACCTACGCCGCTTACCGTGTTCCAGCTAATGTGGGTCTCTCTTTCTCAGTCACCCCTTTACTTTCACATAAACACACCACACACACCAATTTGTGGTTCTGATTTTAACTTGTTATTGATTTCAGGAGGGGCCTGTAAGCTGTAAAGCCAATAACAACGGTTCTAAGGCTGAGTGTGACCTTGGAAACCCGTTCAGAGCTAACTCAGAGGTGAGAGGAAATCCCCTTTGGACAATGTCCAATCCTCTGCACAGATGTTACTGCTGATACTTACATAATGTCTCTGTGTTTGTGCATATAGACAACCTTCTATATTATTCTGAGTATATCAGGCATCTCTGGCAACACCAATGAGTTGGAGATTGATCTTCAGCTAGAAACGTAAGTATATCTGGGCTTGCAGTAGTGTCAAGAAAAACACCATATGAATAAATAATACTACAGATACAGCAGATACACCCCCTGGACTGTAATGCAGTCATGCATTAAATTTTTGCATTAAAGGGACAGTTCATCCCAAAGTCAAAAATAAAGATTTTTTTTTTTTTTTTACTTGTATTGCTCGTTATCAATCTAGATTGTTTTGTTATAAGTTGCTGAGTGTTGGAGATATCGGCTGTAGAGATGTCTGCCTTCTCTCCAATATAATGGAACCACATGGCACTTGGCTTGTGGTGCTCAAAGTATTTTTGATTTAGGTGTGAGCTGTCCTTTTAACATTTGTTGTACATTAAGAGTATCTAACTCGCCCTGTGTGTGGATTCTGATTCGACAGGACGAGCATTCAGAAAATATCTCCTGTTAAAGCAAAGGCAAAAGTGGCCATCATGTTGCAGCTGTCTATATCAGGGTAAGAAACGCACACACAGAGAAGCTCATGCCCCAAAACACTCAAGTATGCACAGATTCATGCTTCTAACATGCTTCCTCTGTCTTTCCAGAAACGCCCAGCCGTCTCAGGTCTACTTTGCAGGAGAGGCCAAAGGTGAGTCGGCCATGAAGACCGAAGATGACATCGGCAGTCCCATCACACACCAGTTCAGAGTGAGTATATGTGTACTACTAGATCAGAAGTCATATCCTTTCCACAGTGGGTAGGTCTCCGCATGTATCTCTCTATGTCATTGAAATGTTAATAACACCGACATTCATGTACATGTCATACATGCAGACCTTGAGACCTGGAAAATGGGGAGGATTTTGAAACCAAAGTTGGGGTCTTGGGGTCCTCCCCCAGAAAAATCTGCCTGACAGAAAAAAAACGAAGCAGCAGATTTTAAAAAATGCACGTCCCTTTCCTTTCCAACTTTACCAAAGAAGCAGGAATTCTTCTTTCCAGGAAGCCTGAAATGTGCTTGAGTATTTCTTTAGTCTCATCTAGACTTTTCTGTTTGCTGCTGCTTTTTATTAAATCAAATATTTATTAATTATTACACTGCAATATTTTAGCATGTTTTTTTTCTCTATCCTCTAGCTCTTTAATGGCAATTTAATTGTATTTAAAATGCTCTTATGTATTTATAAAGCACATTTGTACAAAAGGAATAAAATGCTAAAAACACATACATGAAAGGCAACATAACTGTCAGGTACACCGCACACACATTTAGAGACACAACACACACAGGCACGCGTCAGGGAAAGCCACATCAGCGGGACGCAAACGCTAACGAATAGTGAGCCTGGACTTAAAGAGTCGGCGGATCTGATCTGATCTGATCTGATCTATGGTTTTGATGGTTAATGTAAAGCACTTTGACATAGCGTTTTGCTGAAATGTGCTTTATAAATAAACTTGCCTTGCCTTCTCACTAACTGAGGAAGACAAGGTGCGCGCAGCTCTCGTCTGCATCTTAACAGCAACATTTTGTGTGCCTGTATTATTGTCTGGGTGGAAACAGTGGACTTTTTGAGTTGTAGGGTCTATACATGCTGAACAGTGCCAGAGACAGGGCACTTAAAAGCCGGAAGATTGGCATGTATCTTACAGGTGCTTTATCTAGATAAATTATACTGTATCATTTGAGGTCACTGACACTGATCCTGTCTTGGTTTACAGATAATCAATCTGGGGAAAAAAATGAAAGACTCCGACACCGCCATCCTCAACATCGACTGGCCAAAAGTGAGTGATCAGGGGCATTGGCTGCTCTACCTGATGAAGATCAGCGCCACTGGAGTGGAACAGATGGAGTGCACTCCTAAATCAGAGATCAACCCTCTGGACAAGGTCAGTAAGAGCATCGCATTCATGTGTGGTGGCCACTCAGCCTGCATGTATGATTTTTCACTCTCTTTATTAAGAGCAGTGTGTAGTGAAAGAAGCAGACAAATTTAGATTTATATATTTATATTTATTCAGACACATAAACAAGACAAATGTAATCACTTAAAGTACTTTTTATTCTCTGCTCCAAGCAACCAACTAGCACAAGGACAAGAAGAGCAGCAGGAAAACTCCTGGAAAGAGACGAGGGCACACTTTCACGTCTACTTACCTCGAAGAATTCTATAGCTCTGGTAACAACTCCACTCTACCAAGTTCTATTCTTTGGTTTTATATTACCACATTTGATGTCCAGCAGTAGGGGAATCCAGTGGTAACCCTATGCTTCCTTCTTTGTTGACAGTCCTGTGGCAGTGGGGCAAAATGTGTGAGGATAACATGCCCCCTGCGGGGCATGGACAGTAATGCAGTCATCACTATCAACTCTCGCCTCTGGAACAGCACCTTCTTAGAGGTAACAACACTGACTGCAGGAAAATTCAGTGTTTTTACTCAACTCCTATATGTTGTATAATTAAAAAATTCAGATGTGAGTTTGCATTTTTCAATATTTTTTTTCATAATTTCTTCAGTAGTCTCAGGCATGTGATGTTAAAGGCAAACAAAAATTGGGCTTTGGGACTGGAACACAAAAAGTAAATCCACACGAATAAGCAATTTAGTAATGCGAATTGGATTATTAATGTTATTAATTAACTTATGTGTTTTATTTATTTTGGATGTTATCATTCCATAATAGAGCAGTATTCAATTTTCACCAGTCCTTATAAAAACGTAGCCTTTGTTTTCTTAAATGATCATTAGTGTAGTCTTGACACATTTTTTTTTTTTTATCAAGAGACAAGGTTTATTGCAGCAAATTAATAATGTGTAGTTTAGTGTTTTCTTTAATGACTCTTAACGCAATCTAAACTTGACTTCCTGTTTTTTCTTCAAACAGTATTATCCAAAGCTGCATCATGTGGAGGTGGTAATGGGGGCCTCTCTGCATGTTGATAGCACAGCAAAGAACACAGTGCTGAAAAATGCTGAGACACAGGTAATTAAACACAACAGAAAAAGTGTTTACCATATAATGATCGCGCAGAACCCAAGAGAATATAAATGAGAAGAATAAAAAGTGTAGTTGACCCTCTGATCTAGAGGTGATGTTCTCCCACTGTATTGTGTTCTCCAGGTGAAACTGACGGTGTTCCCAGAGAGGCGTGCAGCCTCGTATGGAGGAGGAGTGCCCTGGTGGATCATCGTGCTGTCCATCCTGTTTGGGCTGATGCTGTTGGCCCTGTTGGCTTTCCTTCTGTGGAAGGTAGGCCCAAAGGACGCACATAAAGCACACTTACATTTTCAAGAATTTTAAAGACAGTATATAAGCACCAGTTTATAAAGCACCATTTACAGAGCAACTGCTGGTATCCATAACTGCAACTATACATGTTCTAATAATTTTCCTCTCCTCAGTGTGGACTCTTTGACAAAAAGAATAAGGGACACCCATCAGAAAAAGAGAGACTGACAAATGCATAAAAAGAGTGAGAGGGTAACATTACCCGGCCTGCCACAAATGAGTGAAACTTTCTCTCTTGCTCCTTTTTTTTGGCTATAAAAACACTGCTTCCTGGTAATAAGCAGGCGGTGGGCAATTCTCATACTGTGACATGAACGCTGTCATAAAAGCTGACTGATTATTCCTGCAAAGAGTTAATGGCTAATAGATTTTCACACATGATAATGTGTGGATCATCACGGTTTACCTGCATGGCAAGGGGAGGTGATGGCTGATGAGCAGTGACAGAGGAACTACACCATGGGGGCTGATCTGCATCTCTTTGATTTTCTCTCTTCCTCTGATTCCACTTTATTTTGTTGCTGTCGCACATGCTGTCACTTGGTCTGAAGGTTTCTTTTACTGTACATTTAAACACAGGGGCAAAATGTTTCCTCTTCTTCCTCGTCTTAAAGAGGAGTGCAAATGGCTTGTCTATTCATCTTAAAGGGATAGTTTGGATTTTTTGAAGTAGGATCGCATGAGGTACTCATCCATATTCAGTGTATTACCTACAGTAAATTAAAGCCGGCACATTCCCACTTTGGAGAAGCACGCAGGAATACTGCTACAAAAGCTAAGCAATGCACTGCTGCAGCCAAATGTATTTTAGCCACCTATAGAAGTTCCCACCTATGAAATCAATATCAGTTTAAGTGTATGCTATATCTACAATACTTAAACAGCTATACGTTGCCGTCAGACAGCCATTTGTGATGGTGAACTAAAGCTGTTATCTGTTGATAAAAACAGTAATTTTAACTTGCAGAACACAGGAGCTGCTGGTTTACTGCTGCCTCAATGCATTAGTTTGTTTGTGTCACTGTGTGATTTTGGTGAATCCGAACTAACCCTTTAAAACTCCAAAGTCACACAACAACACAAATAAACCAAACAATCAACGCATGGATGCTTTTGTGGTAATTCATGGGATCTGATTGTGGAGTGATTTAACTGTACATACATCCCAAACCCAAAAAGACATCCGCATGGTTGCTCTTCCAGCAACACAGGCAAAGCGTATAGTAGTGATCCACTGCAGGAATAGGACAGCACCTCACATTCACATACATCTGCTCTCCTTCTCTTACAAGAGTCCTCTGCTTCTCTGAGGTTTGGTGAATCAAAAGATATTATAGTTACTGATATCCAGTTGGAAACTGATGCAGCACCTGTACAATGGCTAGAAGGATGCTAGTTCAGCTGGTGCCCATTATTCTTCATGTTTCCTCGCTGGTTACATTTAATAACCTCAACCTGGCAAGCAAGCAGCCAGCTAGCTAGGAGTCAGCAGGAGAGTTTTAAGCCACCATCATCCAAAGCCAATTACAAAAAGCACCACCAACAGAAACAAGAGACTAAATTTAGCACAAATGTAGCAGAGCTGAAAGAGAGGCGTCCGTGCCCAAGTCATAATTATTTTAAAATATAGTGTACACTTAAAGTGAAATTTTAGGTGGCTAAAGTTCATTTTGAAGCTGCCCCCGTCCACGACAGTACATTGCTTACCTTAAGCGGCGATACTCCTGTGCCTCATGCAACTCCTTTTCTCAAAATCTGAACTATCTCTTTAATGGATTTGCTGCATCTTGGCTCTTGCTTATCAAACAGAGAGATGATGTTAAATGTCTCGTCAACTCTCTTTGCTTTCTCTGAATGCCTTTAAATAACTGTCCTACCCAAACAAAACACTGATTTTGTTTTCTCTTTCTTCTCTGCAGTGTGGCTTTTTTAAGCGTGCCAGATATGAAGATAAGGTTCCCAGTTACAACGCTGTTCGGATCAAACGCGAGGAGAGAGCAGTCAACCCCGGGAATGGTAACTGGGAAAACCTGGAAAAGAAACCCTGGATGACAACCTGGCATGACAAAGAACATTATTCTTAACAGCCAATGAGATCCGACTCCACACCGATTCCCTTACTGATGAGCTCCCAAATTGACTGATTATTTCCTGCCTTGTGTTTGCACAGCATGGACTGTAAATATCAAGAAACAAAGAAAATCATTTGTTAAAAAAAAGACGGAAAAAAAAGGACTAAATTCTAGATCAGACGCTCTGCTTTAGGCTGAATTGATCTCGGATTAAGTCTGTATGAATCACTGGAAGAAGAGTTGTAGTGTGGGAGATGGTCCTGCACAGCTACTGTCTGTCACAGCTTTGGAACTTGTTGTGTACATTTACTACATTCACAGTGTTGACTGGGGGAGGGAGGGTAGGTATGTTTTTAGATTTTTTGTACATTTTTTTGAATGGTTTTGCAGAATTGTTTTGTATTTATTCTTTGTGAGGAGTACTTTGTTACATGCCCTACAGGCCAAAGAGTCATGCAATGCATACACAGGCGACTTTGTTTTCAAACTTTCCCTAAGGTGATTTGTTTCTTCCCCCCAATTTAAAAGCCCATGTTTTAGCATTTCTATTGTACATCTGCCTTAAATATTGATCAATCAGCATTTTTCATGCTCAAGATGCCTCAGGTTGTTCATTATAGAGGAAGTGCAACTTATCCACAGATGTGTAGCTCTTGGTTTTTAGAACTACGACCTGTAAAGCCTCTGCAGAATTCACCTTTTATTCCCTGGCTGTAAAATAAGAAAAAAAATGAGAGCAAACAAAGTTTTTGAATAAAATTTTTAAATGTCATACTCATGTGTTTTGTGTTTGATTATTAAAGGCCAAATTAATGAGTTTTAGGCAACAGGAAGACGTTTAAATAATTATTTGTTAATACATAATAAAGCATTTACAGAGTGCTTAAATCAGTTTTGTCAAATATAAGTCATTTAAAAAAACACATAAAAAGGACAAAACAACATCAGCAAAAACAAATAAACCAACCAGAAAACTTCAAACACAGGACTGATACCAAAAAATGAGAAATGTTGTAAAATTCAGTGTAAATTGAGTTTGTAACTTATATTGTTGTAGAAACTATAGTGTATTTAGCCTGTAGACCAGTGAAAAGCCGGGAGTGTGCGCTGTGAGTAAGTAACAAGCAATATTGTGTAATTAGCCTTTGGAGCTAACTGGCTAACCAGCATAGCTGACTGCGGATGGAACCGTCCCCATGGTGACCAAGATGCATGCTGGTAGTTCCTGTGGCAATGAGAAACGCTCAAGCCAGTTAACACAATATATATATTTATATGTACACACACATACCAGCTGCCCTAGTCAGTTAGTATGTGTGTATGTATATATGTATGTATGTATGTATCTGTTCAATTCAATTCAGTAAACTTTAGTGGCATGACATTTCTTATGTGTTGCCAAAGCACAATTGCAATTTAAGACAGTGAAAATTCAAAAACAATTCACAACTATTACAAATGCATAGACATTTTAAAGGAGAAAAAAAGCGTATTAAGTGAAGGAGTAAATAAAAAGGCAGAGTGTGATCTATGATGAGATGAACTATATGTTGTCATGTTGGTTGTCTCTCAGGCTGTGATGCGTATTGACATATCTTGCTGCATCTAAAGCGCTGATTCTATTTTCTATACTATTTTTGGGGGGTTTTAGTGGTAGATGTCCAATAGTTGATGTAGTATTCTTTTTCTTTAGCTATAATTTGGTTGGGCTGGATCGTGTGAGGGTTGTTCTGAGGCCTTGTGCTGTTGGAGGAGGTGAGCCTCAGGACCAGCTGACTGAGGGGACTCCTTTCTATGTTCTCTCCTTTGCAAGTCTATCTAGATAGATGGATAGGCAGACAGATACAGAGATACACATATACATAGATTGATAGATGTGTGCAAGGGCAGCAGATATTTAGATACAGTAAAAGAGAACTGAGACTTGTTCATGTTCTTTCACTCCCCTTGTGTTTCCCCCTCCATGTTTACTTATGATAATATTAAACATGTTTGATTTTGTAGGAACCTCACGCCAAAATGATCAAGATCATGCGAGTGCGCACCAACTGAGGTAAAACTCTCACAATTTTATTCTGACATGGGAAATTTGTGACTGTGAAATCGATTGAAAAGCCGTTTTGTATAAGGCTAGAATGACCTGTTTTTTAAAGCTCTCTCTGAGTTTGTCTGGAGAAGGTTGGTGGCGTTTGGATTTCTGGGCCAACTGAGCTCTGGAGTCCTAACCTCCTGTATCAGGAATTGAAATATTTCAGTCTGGACCTGAGACGCAAACACAATTTGGTATTAAAAATCTAAAAGAATG
The DNA here is from genome assembly GCA_035609425.1 of Epinephelus awoara. NCBI lineage: Eukaryota > Metazoa > Chordata > Actinopteri > Perciformes > Serranidae > Epinephelus > Epinephelus awoara. The sequence goes on along the minus strand of CM069306.1, from coordinate 12,996,819 downwards.
TTTTTATTTAAGAGGTTTTATTTTCTTACCTTAATTACATTGTTGAAACAACACATAAAGCTCTGAATTCTTCCCATAATTAAAAGCTACAGAAAGTTAAAGAAACATACAGCCACATAAACAGTACGCTCTACAGTTAGACTAAATTAGCTGCTTACCTGTAACTGAAGGGTCCACAGAGTGGTTCTTCCCTTCAGTTACAGGCTCTTTTCTCTCTAGCTGTGCTATCTGTGATAAGCAGTGAGAAACAGTGACTACAGAGAAATGGCAGGCTCAGTGAAGTAAATCCATACAGGACTGAGAAGTCTCCTCTCACCTGGATTTGCAGTCTTTCAACTGTCTCTGTGCAGCTTATCTCTCTCCACCATTTCTCTTAAGCCATCCTCTCTTTTCTCCCTCTCCTAAGTGCTATATCGTTACATGGATGGCTTCGCCAACATTTCTCCCTCTCATCCTCTTCCATCCTCACAATGTTTTTTAACTTTTGCAGGCTTTGGGCTCCCACCCTGTCTTGAAAGCAACATTTTTCTTCTAACCTGTAGTGCTATTTATCAGCATAGATCGTGTTGGTGTGAGATGGAAAGTGTTGGAGAAAACGGCTACAGAGATGCATGCCCTCCTTTAATGGAACTAGATGGCCCTCAGCTTGGGGTGGTAACGGGTACCACAAAGGTGGTTATCAACCTGCTTTATTAACCTAGGCTTCCTGTTTAAAGCTTTGTGTGTGTGTTCCCATAAAACGAGTAAAGGGTTCAGCGCGTCATTTGACTCTTCAAATTGATCGATCATGTGCGGCCTACCTCCAACTTTGAAGAATATTAAAAAGCGTTCCAATAAAAAAACAACACTGTTGATTCATTCAAGGTGACAGAGGAGTGCCTGCACTAATATCACTAACTATGTGAACTATGTTTATTTTATCACTTCGTATATTTCGTACGTGACAGCTGCACATGCAGTTATCTTTTGTCAAATTACAGTTTTATTCCACATAGTTGAAAGATCTGTGTCCTTTATATCAAAACAAATGAGTGTGAACAATCAGCAGCCTGTTCGTGTTACATTTTACATTTACACAAGTTTGAATGTGTGTGTGCATGTTGGAGCAGGAGGCCATGTTTGTCTTTCAAGTTCATACTGCTGAAATAGAGGTGGAATGTGCTCTCACTGTGTGTGGACTGTGTATTTGTGTGTGTGCACATGTACACGTGTTTCCCCTCAGTGTGTTTGTGTGTGATGCATGTTGTGGCTGAGCGTACCTGTACCTGGAAGAGTGTCAGAGAGCTCAGTGGACTGCTGATACATTCCCAACCTAAGGCAAAAGTATAGGTAGATTTTATATGCTGGTGGTGATTTGAATAATTGTATTTTGCAACAACATGTGCGCTGAAGTAAGTGTTGGCGTGTGTGTGCTTGTGTCCCCCCATATGGGTCTCTGCACTGCTGGGTGTGAACAGTGAGTCACAATCTTTTGCCAGCCCTGGGTGCGAACTTTTATTCACTCTTTTTAATTCCAGTATCTTTAATACCCCACAGGGATGAGCATTTACATGTACCTGCAGGAGAGGGCAGATCATGTATATGCATGTGTGCACGTGTCAGTGTGTGTGTGTGTGTGTGTTTGTGTGTGTGTTTCATTGCATGGTTGGTCATAATTGTCAGATTTAGCCGTCTGTATAATGAAATTAAAAGTGGAAAGCACATAAAAATGCACGAATGGAGAGAGGAGTTAGAGGTTGGGGAAGTTTAAGAGTTTGGATTAAATGTGAGAAATGTGTGGGAGAAAGTAAATGCATGTTTGTGTGTTGGTGTGTGTGTGTTTCTGGCTCTGGAGAAATGTAAATATGGTAAGAGTAAGGGCTATTGGGACACGCTGTGAGAAGGAGGAAAGCTAGACATGCCAGGATGTTAAATTGTAATCTTAATGTCATGCTGTGTCTGGTTTCAGAAATGGTCACGGATGAGATTGGACGACTGTAGTATCTCACTACTTCACTCACTGTTAGTTGAGGATATCCAACATCAGAGAGAAAGAGGCAAGGCAAGTTTGTTCCACAGGTGAGGAGCATAATAACTGAATGCTGCCTCACCTTGCTTGGTTCTTGTTCTTGGAACACACAACAAACCTGTTCCAGATGACCTAAGGGGTCTGGATGCTTCATAGGGAACCAGTAGATCAAGCATGTATTTTGGTCCGAGACCATTTAGGGCTTTGTAGACCAGCAGTAAGATTTTAAAATCTATTCTTTGACTCACAGGAAGCCAGTGTAGCGATTTAATGACCGGTGTAATATGGTCCAGTTTCTTGGTGTTTGTAAGGACTCTGGCGGCAGCGTTCTGAATCAGCTGCAGCTGTCTGATTGATTTTTTGTTAAGGCCTGTAAATAAGCCATTGCAATAATCCAACCTACTAAAAATGAATGCTATATCTCAGTGTCATCACACGACTATGGTGGAGATGTTGTGATGTTCCATAATCTGGGCTAGGGGTAGCATATAGATGTTGAATAGAAGTGGTCCGAGAATGGACCCTTGAGGAACCCCACATGTGATCGTAGTTCGCTCAGATTCATGGTTACCAATTGACACAAAAAAGTCCCTATCTTGTAAGTAAGATTTGAACCATTGTAGCACAGTGCCGGTGAGTTCCACCCACTTTTCCAATCTGCTAAGTAGTATATTATGATCAACTGTATCAAATGCAGCACTGAGATCTAGTAATACCAGGACAGAGGATTTGCCTGCATCATTATTCTGATGAATATCATTTAAGACTTTGATAAGTACAGTCTCAGTGCTGTGATGTGGCCGAAATCCAGACTGAAATGTGTTAAAAAGATTGTTTTGCATCATAAAAGTATGGATTTGCTGGAAGACAACCCTTTCAATGATTTTCCTCAAAAATGGCAGATTTGATATTGGCCTATCGTTACTAATTGTTGTGGCGTCCAGATTTGATTTTTTTAGGAGAGGTTTTATTACTGCAGTTTTCAAGGCCTGGGGAAACTGGCCTGCTATAAGAGAAGTATTTATTATCTGCAGTACATCTGGAGCTATGCAGTTAAAAATGCTTTTAAAAAAGAGAAAAGAATTGAGGAAAAGAAACAGGTGAGAGGAACATAAATCAGGTTTACATCTGGGCACCAAATATCAGCCGTTATTCAGACTCAACGGCCTCGATCCTGGCAGACGGATGGAAAGAGAAGTTGGGTAGCACATGACATGAACCTCTGGATCTGCATCCCATTTTGACGTCTAACTGATCGGGTCCCGCTGGCTGTTGCTAAGCAACCACAACAACACACTTCTCTCAGCAGGATGTCTCTCCAATGGTCACTCTGCCTGTGTGTCTGAGTGCCACTGCCAGTATGTGTGTGTCTGTTTGGCGAGTCATTGCACACCACACACACACACACACACACACACACACACACACACACACACACACACACACACACACACACACACACACACACACACACACATGCACTCTCTGTTTGTCTTTGTCCTTCCTGTAGACTAAGCCTGTGTGTTGGGGCTTCCTCTGCTTGTGGTGAATGATTAGATAAACAGCTGGGTTGCTGTCAGTGAGGCAGCAGGTCAGCCTTATCACAGTGCCAGTCCCTGACACATGATGTCAGCACTTCACTCATCAATGGCAAACAATAATAGTAATAATAATAATAAATAAAAAAATGTTCTCCCCACAGCCTGCCCTACGCGCCCGATGAGCGCACATTTTCCGCATTCTCGGCCCGAACCCGGTCTGACCTGTCAGGCTTTGGTTGAGACTGACAACTCTACCCCAGACCTCATTTCCCAGAGTCCAGTGTGTCTTGGCAGAGCTCTTTCCATCCGTTCTCCTCACTTCCTGTGTCTCTGTTTAAGTCTTCTCCCACATGCCATCGGTGTTTGCAGTGGTATCTAGTGAGGTCTATGCTGCAAACATGCCTTTGCATCACATTAGGCCTCAGCTCTTCACTCTGACTGTATGTCTCTGTTGGTTCACTCCCAGATGGTGTGCGTATCTGAGAATGCTTTGTGTTCAAGCTAAAAATGGCTTTGCTTAATCTCATCTGGTGAAGACAGTGTGCCGGGCAACATTAACTCTGAAGGTCATCGGACAGACAAAACAAGCAAGAGGAGCTCCTGGAACATACTGACAGAGAGAGAGACGGGTGTATTGACAGTGTAAACCTCCACAAAGCATCAGTTGAAACGGTGACGTCCTTGACTTGTTTGATTTACTCTGTAGGAAACTCTGGGAACTGGATGCCCATCGTCAAGACAGGGGTGTGGCATTTGCCCTTGTCCGTCATCCACAATGGCAGCCTCTGTGTGTGTGTGTGTGTGTGTGTGTGTGTGTGTGTGTGTGTGGAGAGATAGAAAGCCTGGTTCAATCAACCACAGCAGGCGTTTGAAAGGGAGCTTTGACTCAGTTAGACCGTGAGGATATGGAACATCAGTTTGGTGGCGGATGTGTGTGTTTGTGTGTGTGAATACGGCTGCTGTGTGGCACAGTGGACTGAAATGGTGGACAGCAGAGGCAAGGTCAATCCTATAAACGCGAAAGTCAGCATGGGTGCTGCCACTGTTATGAGGAAAAAGTGGAAATAAGACACTGATTGAAATTAAAGTAAACGCCAGCTCTGTAAGTTGAAGTCAATTTAAAAGCCCTCTAGTCTGTCATACAAGGTCCAGCCATTTACTAGGTTTTGACCTAATCTTGATAACAAGTGTGTAGTAAAAAACAATTTTACATTTCTACATGGATATTTATTTAGATAGATAAACAATTTAAGGTAAATGTAATGGTTAAAAGTACTTTTTCATCTCTGCTTTAAGCAAACAAGTGACACCAGGACAAGAAGAGCAGCAGGAAAAAAAACAGGAAATTGACGAGAGCACAATTTCATGTCTAGTTGACATAAAGAAATCTGAAACTCTGGTAACAACTCCACTCTACCAAGTTCTATTCTTGTGATTTACATTACTAGATCTTATATCCAGCAGCAGGGGAATCCAATGGTAACTCTGTGCTTCCATCTTTGTTGACAGTCCTGTGGCAGTGGGGTAAAATGTGTGAGGATAACATGCCCCCTGCGGGGCATGGACAGTAATGCAGTCATCACTGTTAACTCTGCAACAGGTGGGTATGTATTTTTTTTAAAATCATACAAATTCAGTGTTTTATTCTCCCTGACGCTTGGCCATTGTTCTATTAATAGCATACTGAAATGAACCATACTGTACTGCTCGGTGGAAACAGGGCTTAAAACAACCCCACTTAAAAAAAATCAGGACTAGCCCTTTATTGGATTTGCTGCATCTTGCTCTCACCTGTCAAACAGACGGCTGACATTTAATGTTTCGTCAACTCTTAGCTTTCTCTGAATGCCTTTAAATAACCTTTTCCCCATTGTTTGGGGAACCCTAACGACAAGGTTCCCAGTTACAATGCTGTGAGGATCACATGCGAGGACAGCGCAGTCAACCCTGGGAATGGGAACAGTGAAAACCTGGAAGAGAAGCTCAAAGAACATTATCCTTTTTTAAAAAATAATTGAAAAATCATTTCTACTGTTGATCATGATCAAGATGCCTCAGGTTGTTTATTAGGAGGAACTGCAACTTATCCACAGCCGTTGAGCACTCTGCTTTAAAATCTGCAAGCTTCTGCGGAATTCACTTTTTCTTCACTGGCTGCAAAATAGGAAGAGAATAAGTGAACTTCAAGTTTCCTGAATAAAACTTTTAAAGGCATGTGTTCTGTGTGTGATTATTCAAGGCAAAATTAATGAGTTTCAGGAAACAGGAAGAAGTTTAAATCATTATTTATTAATACATAAAAAAGCATTTACAGCAAATACCTGAGTGCTTAAATCAGCACATCGTTAAATATTAAAATCATTCTAAGGATAATTTAAGGTTCATGATAACAAACAAAACAAAAACATCACTGTGAAACAGTTTGTCACACACTTAAAAACCGACACATGCTGGGAGATGCACATGTGCTGCGAGTGTGAACTTTGGTGCTGGAGTTGACGTCAGCTCTGGTCCAAAGATCTGTATCAATAAAAACCAACCTGTGCTCTGTTTCCTAAGTGATAGCTATAAAGATGTGAACAACAGAGGATGTGTGCAGTAGATCTGTTTCTTTTGACTAAATAGAAATGGGTTCAAGTGTATTTTCCTGTGCGTTAGGCTGCAAACACACCCTTATGCTGGTGGTGTATCTCCGACATCACCTGTCTCTCCTTTTATAAGAGTGACTCAGTTCTTACAGTTTTACCACTGCGTCTGGCGTCTTTTACAGACTTCCCCTCCATCATCATCCTCGCCTTCTCTTTGTCTTCACCCTCCTTATCCAGAACTGTGTTCTTCTCTTTCTCCTTTTCCTCTTTTGACCTCTTCTCTCCTTTCCTCTGTCCTTTTTCCTCTCTTTTCTTTATCTCCTTCAGCTTCCTCTTGAGGGCAGAGCGGTCGCTTTGACTGCACACCCCCAGAGCCTGACAGAGAAGAGACACAGAAACAGGGCGTGTAAATGTAAACAGAACCTACAGTACAGGTTCAAGCTAATGACCCACCAACAAAACCCAAATATAAAAAATTAATAGGGGGGAGAGAGGCAATGTCTGTTATCTTATCTCAAGTAGAACAGTGTCACCTTGCTGACTGATACTGCAGCACAGATATGCCAAAGATAGATTTTAAATTTCTCTGAGACAATGTGTCACCTAAAGGAGAGAGCGCATGTTTAACTGAATGTCTGGCTCTTGGAAACAAATCTTTAAATGACCATTTTTAAAGGGTAACTTCCCTATTACTCAACCTGGTACGAGTTGCAATGTAACCACATTTGGGATCATCAAATTGTGTCCACTAAATGTGCTTGTTTTTGCCACTAAAAGGCTCAGACTTGTGTGTCTGACAACTTATGGAAAGTATCCCTACAGGAGACAGACTTCCAACAAATTTGAAAAATAAATAGATAAAGAATAGATTTTGAATTTTTTTTTTTTAATAAAATAGGGACAAAAAGAAGAAAGTTAGGGAAAAACTAATTATGTTGGAAGAATTACTTTTTAAAATTACTCCTTCCAGGTTTCCAAGTGTTTAACTTTTTCCTTTATTATTATTATTATTTTTTTTTTTTTTACAAATTGTCTTGTATTTAATTTTCTTTTTTCAAATTCCTGCTAATTTTTTGGGCTAATTTCTTCTTTTGTTTCTTGTTGCCTTCTTCCCATGTGCCCAAGAAAAATCAAGCCTATTTGCGCAGATTTCAGAGGATTAAATAAACATTACTTTTACGGGGAAATAAAGCCAGCATATTTTACACACCTAACAAGGAGTTAAGGGTTTATTTCAACCAAAACCAGAGTTGGTGATTGTTGATACAGTGGAAGGACAAACCAGGACGGCTTTGCGACTTTTTATTTGTTTCTGTCGACCTTAAATGAAGTGTGTTTTACCATGATAATAATTAATTTATTTAAATGGAGTCTGGTGGGTTTGGTGATAGCAATTACAGGGCTGTTTCTGGTTAAACAAAAACAATCTTCCTTTTAACAAAAAGGTCGACCTCTTTGTAAATTGACAAAGCACAACTGTCCCATAAGCAGTCTCACTCAGTGCTGCGCCAATTTAAACTGTTATGTGAATTTAGTACATGTTAATGAAACCTTTAAATCACAGTGTAATCACATTTACTATTTTATATTAGGACTACTATGTCATTAACTACTTGAATTAGAAAGAGTAATGTCCATATGAAAACAAACCATTCTGCCCAGTGACTTAACAGCTAATTAGTTAAGGAGGTTATTAATATTTTAACTGGGAAAACAACAAAACATCATATATTAGAAAACAATTTTCCAGAGTGCTTAATTTAATGTGATCAGTGTATCGGTGCTTGACACATTTGAGAAATCAATTGTCTTCCCTCAGCATCATCTTAACTGCTCACCTTGAGTTTCTCACTGTCCATGTTCAACAGCTGTGCCCCATCCACACCTCTGGCAGCAAACTCAGACGCATACTCTTCCATGTTCATGGCAATTAACCACAGACACACCTGCTGGCTGTCCCACTCCAAGACTGATCGACTTTGCCACTGGTTGTTGTTGTTGGTTGGAACTGGGTCATCGTCCAACGTCTGACAGGACACCAGAGACAAAGGCAGACAGAGTGAGGGGAAGTGAAGGAAAGAAATGAGAGTGAACTGTAATTAAAGGAGAGAGTAGGCTTGGGGAGAAGAAATTATTGGACAATGAGTGCTCCACGGGGAAAGAAGAAAAGAGGAAAGCTAGGAAAAGGAAGGACAGACTCACCTCGGTAGAGGAAAAGGTGAAAACATGAGAGTGTCCAGAGAAGGAGTGATCAGAGACATGACCCACCATGCTGGAGCTGTCCACTGGAGAGCCAATACTCTGGAACCAAGAGAAAAACACCCAGGCTGCCTGCATACACTGCTTACCCATGCATGTGTTTATTTAAAGAAGGGATTTCCATTTTTATAAAGATACACACAGCCATATTTAAATCAGAGAGAGACAGAGGAGGAGGCCGGCATGCAGAGAAGGGCATCCCATCTTTCCTTACCTGATCTCTTCTACCTGTAGTGGTCAGGTACGGTAAGCTGCTGCTGGACACAGACCGAAGTCTCTCCCTGCCTCTTTCACTGTCCACTTCCTTTTCTCTCCCACGCTCTCCAAACCAGGGGAAGGGCAGGCAAGACGGCATGGAGGTGACTGAGCCTGACGGAGAAACTCCAGTGGGCTCATCCACCAGGTCACCACACGACCCCCCGCTAGAAAACAATAGATGTTGGAAATGATGGAAAGGTGTTTCATGAGCTTGGATACCGAGTGTGCAAGTGATACATAGGAGCTTGGATCGTCAGATTTGAATGGCTGGTATCTACAGTAGAGTCCGTTTTGTTTTTGTGTGAACATGTGACGACCTACCTGTTGTTCATGGACCTTTTCCTGTGTTTCTCACTTCTCCGTTTGCTGAGAGATTTACGAAGGCCACTGAAAAAGAAACAGACTAGTTATTAAAGTGCCAGCAACATGTGTACCACCAGCAAAATGACCAGTCACTGTCAATACATTAAAGGGTAACATTCATGTTTTTTAACCTGGACCCTTTTCCCATGTTTTAGTGTCTAAGTGACAAATGGGAACAACAGCTTTTGAAATTGGTCCAGTAGTAAGTGAGAATGCCAAAGCTGACAGTCAAACAGGCTGCAATGTAACCACTCAATTTATGGCCACCTTTAAGTGCTTGTTTTTGCCACTGACAGGCTCAGATTGTTATTTTAAGTGTCCCACAATATTATTGAACGGATTCCTACAGAGATAGACCTCATTGCTAAAGAGTAAGATCCTTTTTATTTAACCAGAAACGAAATCCAGACTCCATTGAAATAAACAGAGCCAGCATATTTTTACAAGTAACTGGGTAAGCAGCTCTTGTGGCTGCAGCATTCTCACTCAATACTAGACACGTTTCAAAAACTGTTCACTCAATTAGCAACTTAGACATAAAAACATTAGAAAATACGGTCCAGGATGAAAAATACTGCAGTTAACCTTTAAGCAGCTGCTGTGGCTGAAAGGGAATCTAAATATAAAATACTATGGCCTTTAAACATGGGAATATGAGAAATATTTTATGGTATTATGATTTAAATCTAAGACAACAGAAAGAGACAGAGACCCTGCACCTGAAGTCTGGAAATTTCCTTTTGGACTTTCTGGATGTGGAGGATTTGCATGGCGAGGGAGTGACGGTGTCATTGATGTAGATGGGAGGGGTGAAGATGGAGCCGGTGGGAGGGTGAGGACTGAGGGCTGAGAAAGACGAGGCACTGGACAGGTCACTCCTGCTGTTCCTCTGCATCGCTGTGGGAGCAGAAAGCGATTGGCTCTCCTGTGCTTTCTGTACTTCATCTTCCTAAACGCAATGAGGGGCACGCGTGTGTTAGTTTCACAGTTGGAAACAAGCAAATTTAGTATCAGTTGGTCACATTACACAGCTCTTTTTCTTACCTGTTTTCTGAAGCTCTCTCGGAGTTTGTCTCGAGAGGGTGGGTGGCGTTTGGATTTCTGGGCCAGCTGAGCTCTGGCTATGTGAGCACTGGAGTCAAGACGTCCTGTATCAGGAACTGGAATATGCCAGTCTGGACCCGAGACACAAAAATTTATTTTGCCCAGTCAGTGAGCATGATTATATTTAAGAGGTTTCATTTTCTTACTTGAATAACATTGTTGAAATGACATAAAACTCAAAATTCTTCCTGTTCTGAATCCATAATAAAAATAACTTGGCATCAACTTTAATATTAATGGCTTTGAACTTTTTACTTGCCAGCAGCTACAGAAAGTCAAAGAACCATACAGGCAATAAACAGTACGCTCTACAGCTAGACTAAATTAGCTGCTTACCTGTGACTGAAGGGTCCACAGAGTGGTTCTTCCCTTCAGGTGCAGGCTCTTTTCTCTCTAGCTGTGCTATCTGTGATAAGCAGTGAGAAACAATGACTACAGAGAAATGTGCAGGCTCAGTGAAGTAAATCCATACAGGACTGAGAAGTCTCCTCTCACCTGGATTTGCAGTCTTTCAACTGTCTCTCTGTGCAGCTTATCTCTCTCCACCATTTCTGCTCTCAAGTCTGCTTCTCTCCTCTCCCTCTCCTCGTCTCTGGGAATAAAACATGATTTGAAAAGTTTAATTCCAAATATAGGGGGGATTTTACATCACACTGTCTAACTACCTTACAAAATACACTCCCAGTTAATGTGGTAATGTTACTCCACATTGGAAGAGTGATAACTGGATTGGATGGATTAGATACCTGCTCTGGTATTCTCTGACCAGTCTCTTGGCCTTGCTGTATTTGACCTCCAAGCTTTCTGATTGGCTCTGGGAATCAGCCAGTCGTTGGCTCACAACCCTGCACAGTGTCTGGGCCTCTTGCCAATACCTGAAAAATAGAGTGACCATCATTATCATCCTCACAATGTTTCTTAACATGATTATCCCTTTGTAGGCTTTGGGCTCCCACCCAGTCTTAAAGGTTCTGAGTTTAACTAATTAATTACCTGTAGTGCTGTTTATCAGTCCAAATTGTTTTGGTGTGAGATGCAGAGTGTTGAAGATATCGGCCATAAAGATGTCTACCTTCTCACTAATATAATGGAACTACAGTAGATGGCACTCGTAATGTAACAGCTCCGTTGCCCATTTTTTTTCTTCACACCAAAACTCTCACATAAGCAGGAGCCCCCTAAAACAGCAGAATGTCACCCCAAAACTTTTCCTGCCCCACGACAACTCAAGAGGGTTACACGATTTAGAACAGTCTGTTATATTAGCTTAGTGGTGCTACATGAGTTAGCAGTGGATGTACGCTTCCTTCTGCACAATGATACAGTTAGAGGATGTAATTTGGTTGAAAGAAAATAGTTCCTGCATGAAACTGCTCACAACAAGGTCTGTGGATTATCTTGAGCAACCGGGTCAAGATCGTACTTCTCTAGTTTGTCAGCTTTCTCCTCTCCATCTTCGGCTCTTTGCTCCAGCTCAGCCCTCTGGCTCTCCCAATAGGCCTGCTGCTCCTCCCATGCCTTTACCTAAGTAGACATACAGTAAAGGAACAGATTATGTATGTGTTTACATGAATGTCTGTGATAAATAGCGTATGCACAAGGTGACAGGCTTCCAAAAAAAGCCTCTTTTGTTGTAAGTCACATTTGCCAAAAACTATTCTTGGACTTGAAAAGACTGCACACTACTTCAATCCACTTACTTAAAGGAGTTTTGATACAACAAATGAAGCACTCACTGATCTAACAGAGTTGGGTAGAAGAAAGACAGATTTTCTACTGAAAGGCTTTTGCCAACCCAATTATGTCACAGCGGTGATTACTTCAAGGCAAAGGCAGAAAAAGCAGGGCTGACGCGGAGAAGTGTTGGAAGGCGGCCCGTGTCCTACTAACTCCACGCCGAGCCTTCTCACACACAGTTAAATGGGTCAGACTGTTCCAAATGTGGATGCAAAGGTAGTGTATTAAAGTGAGTACAGTTATTGGTGTGTGTGTGTGTGTGTGTGTGTGTGTGAGAGAGTGATCTCAATCTCAGCTGAGTGACCTACCTTTTCTCTGGCTCGGTGAAGTTGGGCTGTTCTGCTTCGTAGTTTTGACTGAAGCTATAAAAACATTAAAAAAGGTGGAAAACCATTTGATTATATTACAATTTAGATGAAAGGCGATACATATTTTAATGTCAGTATTTGAGAGATTAGTGTCCTGTTTTCATTGAGTAATGACCTGATATCCAACAGTAGGTTTGGTGTATAACGTTACTGTGTACTTCACTGTACACACCTGGTTCATGGATGTTAATCATTGATGAATGCAAAGTACCTGCTGGTATTTGAGGCAGAGCTGGTAGTTGTCCAGACTGGAAAGAAGGGACACGTCCTCCTCTTCATCTTCCTCCTCTTCCTCAGCCATTGACCTCTCTGACAAGCTGCCGTCAGTATCCTCATCAGTGCTTGCTCTTCCCTTCTTCATATATTACAGAAACACACAGATGACAGTACAATCAAACCACATGCGCTTGTCAACACATTAAAACTCCGCTCTGTTTTCAGGAAACTCACCTTTCTGGATGTTTTGTCCATCTCCAAGCTCTCGTTGATCAGTCTTGCCACCTCGCTCTCCACGCCCTCCTTCTCTCTGCCAATCAAAAACCTGCAGCCGAACAGAGAAATCAGGGAAAGGTGTGAGTAATCGCCCAGCCAGGTAAAGCACAGGTGCTGCTGATAACATTAACGATGGCATAAAGAAGCTTCCTAAGTCTAACATCCTATCTTATCTAAGTTTAGGATGTTTGGTAAATATGTTTCCATGCTGTATTTAGGGAAATGTCTTCTTTGGATTGGAATTTCTTATTCTTCTTTATTTGTACACATAAAATAGCATAAAATCCAAATAGTAAAAAAGAAAAAAATATGAATCAGGAAAGGTCAAGAAGCCACAGGCTTATACAAACGGACCTCCCCTCAACAAAAAAACAAGACAATGATTAACAAAAGAACTAAACTAACATTATACAGACAAATACAACAAAAGATAAATGACAACAGGAAGCACACTGAGCAGTCAGTGAAAAATAATCTAATAAAAAACAAAAAATACAGAGCACACGAAAGAGAAAAAAGATGACTAATTCCTACAGAAAATTACTATTCCTACAAAAATTGTGATTGCATTTGCCATATTCGTCAAAAATAATCACAATAATTTTTGCATATTGTTTTGCTCTAGAAAAGAGCCCCAGCTGTAAGTTTAAGAATTGCTCCTGTAATAGGAAGATAGGATTTTCCTATCTTTGAAACTTAACTTTTTAAAAACAATTAGGATCTTTCCCCTGTAATCAATCAATTCAATCAATTTTATTTATAAAGCCCAATATCACAAATCACAATTTGCCTCACAGGGCTTTACAGCATACGACATCCCTCTGTCCTTTGGACCCTCACAGCGGATAAGGAAAAACTCCCCCCAAAAAAAACCCTTTACCGCCTGTAATGAGGCCCCAGGACCTTGAAACTGAAGCAGCTCAATGAAATTTCAGGCATAAACTGTTTTTAATACTCTCTTAATGTTGATGCGTTCACAGACACTCAGCTATCCAACATTTTGGAGGTGTTCACGAGTTTTATTGTTGGAAAATCCCAAGAAAAAGCTCATATGGATGTCTTGAAGAGGAAACATTGATGTAGTCATTTCTGGCATTAAAAGCTTTGCTGGCTGGTATCCCATTCGCACTCTCAGGTGTTGAAGCTCTCTTAAGTGCCACTAATGGAGTTTTTGGTAATATCTGAAAAGCTGGCAGACAGTCTAAACACTGTGTTATAGTTTTGGAAAATGCTTGGCAGCAATGTCAAGTGTATATCATGTGTAGCTGACAGGGTAAAACATCCTAGGTGTTGATTTTAACGGACTGGTGTGGCCCTTTAAAAACAACATCTAGGGGGAGGAAAATTATATTTATCTTGCCACCACTGTTACATCTTTAAATAACCCCAATTATGCAACAAACTTTTAGAAATCTGACTGTCACTGATCACCTCACAAATAAAATACCAGGCCAAAAATGCATTGTAATACCTTGCCTTCAAATCACTAATGGGAAGCTGTCAGGCTCCACCAACCCAAAGCAGCAGCAATAGTAGGAGGGATACTGAACGTTATAACTTACTTGACGAGGCCTGACGTGTTCTTGAGGACTGTGGCTGCAAACAGCTGGGACACTCCAACCAAACTGACCCCATCCACCTCCACTATCTGGTCATTCACCTGAATCCTAACATACACACACGCCAATACAAAAATAAAGAAGGAAAACTCATGTTATTAGAGCCACACTCATTCCCCAGTGAAGAAGAGATTGATGTTGAAATGTACCTTCCATCCTTCTGTGTTGCTCCACCTTCAGTGACTGTCTTGACAAAGATTCCCAGTTTTTCCAGTCCTTGGTCAGCTCCTACGCCCATTCCTATTATACTGATGCCCAGACCGTCATCTCCTAGAGGGAAAAGATATTGGCAATTTATCCTCAAATTAATAGTGTAATCAAGTGGCACCATAGAGGCAGCTTTTAGAAAAACTAAGAGTGAAAGGTGAGGATATTGTCTGTAACCTACTAGGTGTCAGCCTCGACTTATTTTTTAACATGCTGTCCCACTAAATTGTTTAATTAACTCAACAGATTTCCGATGCATGAAAGATTCCTCAGAACAATGCCGCTAGAAATGACCAATAACATGATTTCTTTTCTTTCTGGGTTCTGATGACGTGGACTTGAAACCGTTATGGACAACAAAAATACATAAAAAGCAAAGGACATCAGACAAGGGAAAGAGCAGCAATACTCACCCTTCTCTATCTCCACTGGAAAGACATCCATCTTTTCCACTCTCTTCTCCAGCTCAAACTCAGCCGAGGCGGACACCGGGTCAATGTCCTCGTTGTGTCTGTCGTAATCTGCGTTCGAGTAAGTGTTGTACACCTGAAAGATAGCATGCAATATATGGTTTAGTTTGGATTTTTTAAAGTGGGGTTGCAGGACAAACTTATCCATAGTCAGTGTCGGCAAGCTCGGCAATATACTGTGGCAACAATAAAATGTATTTTACTCACCTAAAGAAATCAAGATCAGTTTTAAGTGTATGCTTTATCCAGAATATTTTCACCACCTCACCTTGCTGTCAGACAGCCCTTATAGACAGGGAACTCAAGTCATTATTTAAGCCCTCCTTTGACAACAGTCTGTGCGTTCCAATTCTTAGTCACTGGTACAGCTTCAGCTTATGTTAACACTTATGTCAGATGTAGCTCTGCTGAAAATACTGTTTCATGCACTGGCGGCGTGTACATGTGTTCACCACAGAGCGCACTGTAAAGCAAACCATCTGCAGCTATTGACACAACAAGACACTGTTTATATTGGCAAATCTGTCAGAGTGTGAGAGTCAGAGAGAGAATCAGGAAGTGCGGAGACTTCAGCAAACTGTACAAGCATAATCATATGTAAGAAAAAATCTCAATGTACACACACGACTTCCACATGCCAGTTACTGATCCTACACTGACCGCTACGCTACTACTAAAGTTTTTGTATAGTGAGCCAGATTAATGCCATTCACACCCACAGGAATGTTTCTGTGCTTTTGTATCGAGGCACCTCTGAGCTGAGCGCTGACAGAATGAAGCATGTGGGATCTTGCCTTTTACTCCTCCTCTAATGGATTAGAAACATGGCTTTGGGCTAACACTTCTCTTATATGGATTCACTCTCCAGCTGGAACTGACAGTCACACAAATCTACAATAAAGAGCTTCTGTAAAAGCATGGATTTAAAGACAAGTGACCCTGTGGCTGTCAGTTAAATGAATAAAAAATGCAGAGAGCCTGAGTTTGTGTCGTTTCCCTTTAAAGGTTTCCTTACCTTGATTGGTGCTGAGGAGAACTTGACCTTTCTCTTCGCAACCTCTGCTGCATCCTCCTCATCGGACAGTTCAGGCACACCAGGGATTTCCTCACACCCCAATAAAGGCTGATTTCCATGTGTGGAATTTTCCTGCTGAGACTGGGATTCCTGCTCATATACAAAGGCCTCGTTCTCGATCCCACAGATAACTGCAGATCCTGTCTGGTCCTCTTTGCCCCCTCCTGTATCATCTTTTCCATCACTGCCTTCCCTGCGTTCCTCGTGCTTGACTTCTCGCAGCTCAGATGTTGAGCCGTCTTTCTCGGCTCTCACCTTCTCGTCTTGACTTTGTTTGCATTCTTCTCCACCTTTTCTCTTCCCCACACTGAATGTCTCAACTTCCTTGTCACCCTCCTCTTGCATCATGCCCCTATTTGTCCTTCCAGCACTTTCATCCACTCCTGCAACAGTCTTTTTCTCCCTGTGGTCCCCCTTATCTGTTGACTTCTCAGTGCATGCCATGAACCGTCTTTTCTGCTCCTCCCTTTCACCCTCCCATTCTTCATTCACCTGCTGATACTTGTCTCTTCCACCCTCCCTGTCATTGTTAGTCTCACTTTTACATGACGTGCTGGCTGATAACTCCTTCTGGTGTTCTTCTGGCCCACCCTCTATGGCACATACTCTGTTTTCCAGCGCACAAGCTCTTGGTGTTTCCACGCTGGGCTCCTCAAAAACATCATCCAGTAGCTCCTGAACACTTTGTGCTGCTGCTTTATTCTTCGCTCCCTCATCCTTCAGCCAGTTTTTATCCTGTCTCCGCTCCTTTTCTTCCTCATTCTCATCGCTTTCTGACGACCCGTTCTTTACGTCAACTAATTCTGCCCTCACTGGCTCCTCAGGGGTCAAGTAGAAGTCAAGAGTTGCTGTTCTTTCTCCCTCGGTTTGTGATGCTGTGGTTTGACCATGTTTGTCAAGATAAGAGGGAGATTTGTTGGATGATTCACTAGGGCCATGTGATACAGAAGATTTAGGGTGCCTTGTCGGCGAGGCCTGTGCAGGAGGCTTCGGAGAGGAAGTATTTATGATGGGTGGGTTTATGGATTTGTCGTTATCAAAGCTGTCCTCTGTGTGATTCATTTTCCCACTTCCATCTTCGTCTTTTTCGACTTGACTTCCTGTTCCCTCTTCCCCATCTCCTTTCCCATCCGCCATCCCCTTGCTTCCCCTGCTAGCAACACCTTTAGAAATCTGTCCTCCACCACCTCCGACTTCCATCATCTTGGTCTCAAACAACCTCCGGGTTACAGAGAACTTCTGAGCCAGAGCAGCTCTGTCAATATCTGCTATCTCCTCTGATCTGGATGGTTTTTCTAGCACAGAAGATTCTGGAGTAGACATGCTGGCTGCAGCGCTCAGAACAGACAAGGAGCTGACGACTGAACGCCTGGATGCGCAGAAAGGTGAAGTCTGGAGCTGTGGGCTGGGATTGTAAGGAGAGAGAAGGGGCGTGGAGCCAGAACTCTGCACTGGGACACCATCTTGTTTCACCTGCTGGTTGTCCATTTGCAGGAAGATGTTGTCTCTGATCTTGGTCCCCCTGGTGCTGTGGACCCTCCCTCTGCTGCCTGTGCTGGCACTGGTGCTGGTGTGGGACATTTTTGGATCTGACAGGCTGGATGGCAGCGTGGTTGGGTGGACAGCAGAGCGATGGGCAGCAGCAGCTTTGGTCCCTGTTTGTAGACTGGTCGCAGTGTCAAATGAACATTTGATGGCGTGGAAGTCAGACTTGTAGGTTATCCTGTGAGGGGAGGCGCTTCGGCCTTTGCTGTCTGTCCGCATCATTTGGGAATAGAGGCTCTCCAGAGTAAGAAAAACCTATGGACAGGCTTTTCACAGCCAGTGGAAGCACCTGCACAAGTGTTGAGCAGGTAGATAATGCTTGAGGATTTGCTGGTACAGTGGAAAGGTAACAATAAGGCAAGAAATATGCTGAGTTGCAGAGCTAGTGTGTTTTAAGAGGTTGCATTTGTTTGATGACAGCAGGTGATAAAGGCAGGCTCTGGGTTTGGTCTTGTCATCAGGTAGTCTTCCAGATATTAATTCACCATCACCACAGCATGAGTCTCCTGGAGGAGTGAGAAAAAGGTGCAGGACAACACAATCACTGAGGTGAACTGGCACAAACAAGCATGTCATTAATACAAATCACTGCCGAGACAAACTATCAGGTGGCTTACTCATGACTTGCAGCCTTCGACGCTAGAAATAAAGTCATCCATTTGTCAGTTCAGCCTCTCAGTACTCACACTCACTGCGAATTTGGACGATTGGCGCTCGTTAACACCGACAAAACCACATAACGCAGCCTTACGGCGTTTTTGTCACACGGCTACTTACAATTAACCTGTCTGGAGCAGCTGCTGCTTTCACGTGCAGTCGGAAAATTAAGGAATACAGGAGACTCCT
Source organism: Epinephelus awoara (assembly GCA_035609425.1). Taxonomy (NCBI): domain Eukaryota; kingdom Metazoa; phylum Chordata; class Actinopteri; order Perciformes; family Serranidae; genus Epinephelus; species Epinephelus awoara. The sequence goes on along the minus strand of CM069306.1, from coordinate 12,978,339 downwards.
TACAGACGTGGTAAATATCTCAAGGAAAATTTCACCTTTTCATGCATGAATTATAAATACCTCAGTCAAGGTTTTTATTCCTTTTTAGGTATTTGAAGCACATTATTTAAACACGCTTTTCAGTTTTTTTCCCCGAGTTTTTTACCCCCACCCCTACTAATTACAAAAATCAATTATTTTATTTATACTGCCTACTCCATACTGTAATGTCTGCAACCTTATTTTAAAACTCAGTTTTAAATAATTTTAAATTATCTTTGCACCTCTTGTCTTTTAATTGTGATTTTAAAGAAATGTAGATAATTTAGTGATTAATTTTACCTTTTATATCTATTGTTAGGATGGTGGTTCTTCCTAAATTTCTTTATCTGTCTCAGAATATCCCTATTTACCTCACATCTTCCTTTCATAAGACTTTAGACTCTATCATTATGGCCTTCACTTGGGCCAACAAGCCTCCTGCATCTCTAAGGCTCACCTACAGAAACCTATGGGTGAAGGGGGTCTTGGCCTCCCTGTTCAACATTAATATTGGACCTGTAATAAAGAGCATGGGTTTCAGGAACCACGTGCCAGGGAAGGCTTTCGGCCCCAATTGGAGTCCTATAATACACACTATGAGGCCTCTTTAAATGCCTCAAATGTGTTCAGGCAATGGGCAGATAGCGGCCTGTCCATAATTAATGATCTTTGCATCTTTTGCTCAAAAAATTCAATCTACCTCCAGGTCACTTCTTTCATTACCTTCAAATTAATAATCTGGTTAGACAGCTACTACCTAAGTTTGACACACTGCCCACACAACACGACTTACATGACCTTGTGACTAGAGCACTTAAACACCTGGCCAGTGGGTGGGAGTGTGTGTCGTGACACACTAGGGTCCACTGTAGTGGTTTACATGCAACTATAAAAGCAAAACCACTGCATGTCCTCCTGAGACCCGCTTTTTTATTTGGTATACATTTTTAATTTCTCCTAGCTATTTGGGATCTGTAGGACCTGATAAGTATAAAAAACGAAACACTGTCAATGATCATAATGTCCCAATGTCCTCAAACAATACTTCCTAATTAACAGTGTCTTAGCTTGTTACTGTTGCTAAAATTAGTCACATTTGTATTCCATATCAAACTACAAACATTACTGATCATAAGTGAACAAGTTTCAACCATGAAATGTGATCAGATTTTGGACCCTGTCCACTTTTGTGTCAGGATCGGCTGCAGACTGACTTGGCAGGCATGGCTGCCATCTTGTTTTACATGGATTAATGTATTGTACAAAAGATCCTTCTGCATGTTCACTGAGGGAAACCTTGTTATGGAGATAGTCAAGATTGACTGTCTTCTCTGTGCTCCACCAGGGACACTAGATGGGACCAAAAAGTGTCCACGAAGGACAACAGGTGCAAGTAAAGTAGGATGAGGTACACCCAAAGTAACCCCAAAATGTGAGGGGGGGTAATACAAGAAAATGCATTTTAAATAGCTGACCACTATGCGTGAAAGGGTTCATATTGGTGCCTGTGAGTTACCTCTTTTTGCTCTTTCTGTCTTTACATTATGCAACAACTAAAAAACTGAAGCTACAGCTTGTGCATTTCAGTTTTGTTTACTCAACTTGCTGAGTTAATTAGCATTACTGAACATCACTTTTACGGCTCATGTGTTTGTCTTCTCTTCAGTGTTACTCTACTGTACAACATGAAATAAAACGGGACTATTTTGGGCCATTAACCTTGACGCTAGCTGCGAAGGAATCTGCAACAAGACATGTTAGAAGCTGGAGTTTACGACAGCATTTGAAGGCAGCAAATCTCAACAACCTGGCCGGAGTGCGCGCGCAGTTCAAAGGTCGCGACAGACGTTGGGACCCCTCAATTAACCGTTAGCTTAACTTCATAATTAGCCAGTTTACACTAATGTTAGCTTGGTAGCATTTTCTAACACTGTCCTCTACAGCTTTTTATCTTACCGGAGAAGTGTTTTGTTTGCTGTCAGTCGATGCTGACGGCTCCCTCACTGTGATAAATACTGACAGATGGCGACTCATGTCTCTAAATACTGTAAATGGATTATCCTCCGGTAATCCTGTGTAAACTACTCCAGTAACTGTGAAACACTGACGGTGAGTCCGTACCAGCACTGGAGCAAGTTAGCCTACATTTGGAGGGCCAGTTGTTTGTTGTGTGCCCCTATAATTTATTTATCTACAGCAGGAAGAATAAACAATGTAGTCACAGCTTCCTTCAGCTTGTTAAAATACTGCCATTGTGTTAAATCACCACAATGCTAAGTGTGAATACAATGTGAGTGATGCTGCGTTTACTGCCCCTGTACAATGTCTCTCCACTATACTATTTACATTTTGGCATCACACACTGCACATGTAATCTACTGTTGTGTTTTACACAACTGTCAAACATGCAGGTTACAGTACATGCACTTACCTTTACCTGTCTCTCAGCATCACTGCCAGGGCTGCCATCTGCTGTGAAAACCGATATCACTTTGACAAAGGTCCTCCTGGGCTCAGAGGTAAGCTTTGTGTTAATATTCACCTGTGTGCATGATGCAGGTTAGTGCAGTCAGCCAGATCTCACACTGTCTACCTGTTTGTGTGTGAGGCAGACGGGAGCAGTGATGCAGCACCTGCTGATGTATGTGTGTGTGTGCCTACCTACCTGTGTGTGTGTGTGTGTGTGTGATGCCAGTGGGTGAGTCGGTGCAGTACCTATGTCTGTCTGTGAAGCTGGCTCGTGTGGCAGATGGACTGGACTGGACTGGACTGGACTGATCGGTGCAGAGCCGAAAGAATGGTTCTGCTCGGTGTGACCTGGATCTGACTGGAGACCATTGTCCCAGGTGGCACTGGGACCTAGTTGATATAAATACTGGCCAATCACAAAAGCCTTCTTCTGAATGAGGCTAAGGGAGGGGAGGGAGGAAAAGTGAATTGAAGTAGAGATGGAAAATGAGGGAGTGATGTCAGGGTGGGTGGCAAAGTAAATTTAGAGAGTTATAGGCTGCAAGAAAGTGAGTGAAGCAGAGAAGATGGAGACAAAGACTGGAGGCAGAAATTTAACCTGGATTGGTAGGAGCGGCGGAAATGTGAAAGCAGGTGGCAGTCATATGAATTGAGTCTTTCAAGTGGAGAGAGCAGTAAATTACAGCTATAACTGCTGGGAAATAATACCATATCCCCTCTATTTAACAGTGGCATTTAAAATTAATAGCAGGTATGAGAAATATAGTGATCTGTGTGTGCCAACATAATCCTCACCTCCCATTTCTCTCACCAGCAGCAGGTCACCTTGACTTCCACACAAGTTTGTGTTCTTCCCTCCTCACACTCACATAAGGATTTTAAAACTGGGCATGATGACAGTCATGTCTACACACACAGCGAGTATTTACAGCGCTGCCATTCTGTTTGGGTTTGTGAACAGTCTTAGCGTTGAGCTGGATGATGATAATTGAGCATGTAAAGGAAGATGAGGCTTCACCTTTTGCTAAGCCACACCTTTTAATGATGTTAAAGCAAAACTAATCGGTGTTAGTAGCTTATACACAAAACTAGAAGACACGGCAGCATATTTTGCTGTCACTCTTGATTTTATTTAAATCTCACAGACCGTGTATATCAGTTTCTGGTATAATCAGACGATAAACGCTAAGATGCCAAATGTATTGGTGGACACTGTATATCAGTTTCTGTCATGTGCCTGTTCAGACCCATAAGTTGATCGCTAATTTAGACTTATCAGGCCGTGTTACCTTCATTATAGGGCTCAAATGTGTATTGTGACTCCAGACAGAATTATTATTATTATTATTATTTTTGCCAAAAATGGCACTTTGGAAAAGAAAAGGTTGCAGTCACTGGTCTACTGTGTAGGATTGAGTGGCATCTAGCGGTGAGGTTGCAGAAAACCATGGTACCCGTCGTGAAAACACGAATGGCCCTATTTAGAGCCAGTGTTTGATTTGTCCGTCCTGGGCTACTGTAGAAAGAGCACAGCAGACTCTGTGGAAGAGGACCAGGCCCCCAGGAAGTGCGTCGGGCTTTGAGGCCAATTTTCATCGTAGCCAAACAGAGGAATTAAATCCATCATGTGATGCCAAGTGGCCTGAAAAGACCTTTTCCCCATAGACTTTCATTGTGAAAGAGACATCTGTAAATAAGTGGATGCATTTTTTGAGCATCACAGCCCCCGCAAAATGACTTATTTTACTATCAGAATGTGATCCATTCAGTCTGACAGCATTTGGAAAGTCCAAAAGAGTCACACAGTTACACAATTTCACCCCCATTCAACTTAGCAGAGGGCTAAACTGAAAGACGACGGCTTGGTGGGCAAAATGTCTAATGTGCCTGCTCTATGGGTCACACAGTGCAGAAGCAGTGCTGATCATCAGGGTAATTTTATACCCCGCACTTTCTGGCTTCATGTGCTTCTGAGCAACTTTCTTAGAAATGATCAGGGCCCCATCTCTAATGCTGTATTCAGGTCTCGTTACATTCATGGAGGGGACCCGCTCCATTGGTAGATATGAATGAGTCATTCAGAGGTAACAAAAACAGAGTAATTTTTAGTTTCAAGCGATTATACCTGAAGGAAAACATACTGTTTAATATTATATTCCATTTCTGCCAATATATCCCCCTAAATCCCATACACTGGACCTTTAAGACACTCATGGAAAAATGGTTATGTTAAGTATTCATTATTTATGTCAAAATTTTTTATATATATATATATATATCTTATATTTAATGGTAGATAATTACATGATATTATATTTTTAAATTCTCAAATGTTAATATTGGCATCAAAAATGTGGTACTAATTATAATTTTCAGTCCCTCATTAATGAGCTACTACTGCATGAACACTGTTAATTTAAGGAGTCAAATTAGGGGGAAAGGACAGATGCTTTCTTTAGACTGAGATAATGTCTGACAGCTGATGATATTAGCTCTGTGTGTGCGTGTGTTGGTGTGGGTGTGTCATGTAGGCTGCATTTGGCAGACAGTCATGCCCCATATGGTTATCTGTTCAGTCAACCGTATTTTGAGTTTCCCAGCTTCATGAGGGAATTGGACTCAATCCTCTGAACATTTAAATTCAGACACGCACACACGCACACACACACACACACACACACACACACTCTGTATACTCGACCGATGGCTGGGATGAACACACAAGTCAGCAGTTTAAATGAGCAAAGCACAATGTAGCAGTTCTGCAGCTCTGCACACTTAGTTTATACGGCGCTGTGAATCAGTCTGGTGTGTCCCTTGAACGGCACTTTTTATAGCTCGAGTGTTGCTGCATCTATGAATCCATAAACAATGATACTGCCACTTTGTGTCTCGATGTGTGTACTGCACATTGTGTATTATTTTAGCAACATTACTAATAATGATGCAATCCTGTGTGGATGAATATGTAGAGCTTTGCATCAACACTGACAGACTTATCGACTCATTTCTCACCAGGTCAAAAACGATAAAAACTGATTTTCATCCTAGCGTCAGCACTGATTTTTTTGTCCTGCAGAATCCCCAGATTTGTTTTTGTATTTAATGCAGTTACAGCTGTTATAGAAAATATGTTGCGTTTTTGGAACCAAGTCAAACCCTTGATGGATTGACTCAGATATTTTTATGATACAGCATTGTTTGCAAAGATAACAAAACAGTATCGCCATGCTTTTTTTCCATATAATAAAAAATAAAAAAGGGAACCTTAACTGATGTGTAAAATATGTAAAATGTAAAATGTGGAAAATAAAATAAAAACAATATTTTTCTGTTTCATTGATTCAAACCCCACCTGTTTGCCAGCCAGGAATTCAGTGACCATTACAGACATAAACCAGACTTTAAATACATATGCCAATTCATCCATCATCCATGATGATATCCTCAGCAAAAGCTGTGAGGATACAGTACATAAAATACACGTAGCCTATACATGACTATGTTCTTAATGTAGCTTGCTTTCTCCAAATTTTTCAGAAAGAGCATCTTAAAAATAAAAAATTAGATATCTGAGACAGCTGCCGCTGACACACACACACAGACATGCATGTGCACTTAATTTTAACAATATGGTGAAAACTTGCTCAGTCACCCCCCAGGATTACAGTCATGCATGCTGTAGTGCCATTTTGAACAGATACAGTAAGGCAAGCTGAGCACACACACACACACACACACACACACACATGATGGCAACAAGTGCGCACATTCACACATTGTAATTCACCTGAGGCAGTGCAATTTACGATGTCAGCGTGCTGGATGTAGGGAGAAAAAGAGGGTCTAAGTAGTCTGACATGTAACAGTAATTCTCCTGCCTCCCTCATGTCTCATTTGTCATGTTACAAACAATCCTTGTTGTCCTCCTTCTCTCCGACCTGCCATGCTTTTCCAGAACAGACACCACACACAGAGCAGATCTCTAAATACCTCTTGCATCTCCTGCTCGCCCTCTCCTTATTCTCTCCTTGAGTGTACATGGAACATAAGTTATGGTTGAGGCAATGTTGGGTGCTCAAAACCTCCCTGCTGCTGCTCATCTGCCCTCCCTCCCTCCTTCCCTTTCCCTCTCTGTTCCATTCCCTTCCTCCCTTTGCTGCGGTGGCTGCGGTCATCCTGGTGACAAGCTGCACCTCTGCTGCTGCCGACGCCTCGCTCTCATCACTCAGGTTGAAACAAAACAAGTGAAACTAACGCTGCTTTGTTGCTGTTTATACACCGTTTCACATGAGGCATCCTTCAAGGCCACAGCAGTCGCGTCTTGCACTGATCTTTATTTAGGCACATAAACAACTCTGTGTACGGGAACAGTGTTCGTATTCAGTTTGTTTATTTTTGCCTTAAAGGGATGACTTATACTGACAGTGTTCTGATTTGGCTCCTCCCTCATAACAAGATTTCAGTCTTAACAAAGCCCGTTATCAGTATGTATTTTGATAGAACACCACATATCTTAAATAGTTATGTCTTTTCTTAGTCTTAAACCTGGACTAGCATTGACTGGTTAGGTTGTCCCTGTCCTGTTGGTCACCAATCAGTAGTGTCCACTCACTGTCTAAGTGAAAAGGCCTGCTTCAAGCAAAAATCGAGCAAAATCTCATCTCCACAGCTTCCCACTTGGTGCAGTGGTCCTGTCAGCGTATTAAGCCCATAAACAGTTGTTACAAAGCACTGCGTAAATAAGCAGCCCATCAATTTCCCAGACAGTCAAGACAGGCTGTCATCACTTTTTGGTAGATCCCTTTGCTACTTCCTGACCCAGTTCTCCCTTATTTGCATGAAGTTAAAAATGTCTGTATTTATACCCCTCCCCTTTCCTCATGTTGCATACCAATTTCATGTTGCCTGCTATCCCACATTGCCTTGGAAGGTGACTCACATCCCATTGAAATTGAACAGGAACAGAAATCTTGTTGACCTGCGTTGCACTGGGTGGGTTTCACTGTGGGGGGCAGAAGCGATACCCTGCTTTCACTGGTGTGTTATGGCAACTTAGTTGATCTTTGACCCCAAATACTCAGCATTTTCAAGAATCCCCAGAGTTGTTTGACACGAGTCTTTGGCCCTACCAGGACTTCAGAGAAGATGGGGTACCAGGAGCCCATTTCAGTCAACATGCAAGCTGCAATTTGCAACACGAAATACTATTCTCACCTGTTAATTTTGACACATTTGACTAATCTAATCAAATGCCATATGCAGGCGAAGTTTTTCATTACACTGTTTGTCCACTATGTCAAATTGGCTTCAAAGTTCGGCACAGTCCCCGGGGTTTTGATGCACATGGCTTGAGACTCCAGATTTACCTGCAGGTTTTTTTTTTAAAAACCTTTTTGTTTTCTTTGCAGTCAGCATGTAAGCACTGGTTGCATTGCCTGCAAATTAATTTTGTGACAAAAAAGCCTGTTGTTGGAAAATATATGTTATCATTCACATTCTGTTTGTTCTCCACAGCATTGTATAGTAACACTAGAGCAGCACCTTGGCTAACTGGAGAGGGGCTGGCCAGAACAACAGGGGGGCCACCTGTGCTGCCCTGCCCTGCACTCCCCACCCATGTGCTCACCACTGGTGCAAGTATCTTTTGAAAGCACCTGTGGTTTCAACCCTGAGTATTGAAGTATTTGACCAAATATACATTTGAGTTTGCTGATGTGTCTACCTCAAATTTCACTACTGACTGTACCCAACAGTAGGCCTGAATATGGCTTATTGTAGGCTTAATATATACCTTGCACCAGCCTACTACTACTGACATGTTAACATATTCTGTCCTTATTTTTATTTGCCATAATAGGTAGTTATGTCTCCAATCATTGCACTGCAGTATTTATGTGTGAGCCCTTCAGCTGCCCTCAAGAAGCCCATATAGGCGGACTGACAAGTCATCTGCATGCCATGATGAAGGCAGCAGCAGCAGCAGCAGCAGTCCGTAGTTGTGTGAGGTAGCTCGAAGCAGAGGGGCGGGGAGGGGGCGCAGCCGGAGCTCACATTCATTAACGACCACCGACAACCGGGAAGCCTCCTCCGGTAGCATCACAGCGCTCACCGACACACGACCGGGGAAGATGGTCGCGGTGCAGACGTCCCCCAACTCGTCTCCGTCTGCGGAGTGGATCTGCTGTCTGGATAAAAGGTGGGCGAATTTCACTCCACGAGACACTTCCACGCCACGCATCCACAAACTGTGTTTTCTCAGCCTCTCTTTCATTCATCCGCGTCAACGTGATCAGTCGCAACCGGCGATCGCTGCGTGTGCAGTGTGTGCAATAATATGATACGCCTTGTTTTTAGCACACTGTAGGTTACCGTCATTTACAGTGAATATACAGCGCTAATCCAGTGATGGTAAAGGCTGCGGTGCATGACAATAAACACCCTATTTATTAAAAAAAAAGATCCTGTTTGTGTATCTGCACGGTCAAAAAGGCGTTGGTGGCTTCGAGGTTCACTGGGATGTCTCTGCACTGCATGGGCTGTGATAGATGGCTGATGGTTTATGTCTGTGTGCTTAAATCAAATGGCCATACATTTTTAAAATACTACCAAGGCATGTGTGCTGGTGGTTTCCTCCAAACAGGGATTAGAGTCAGGACAGTGCATTGTTATTCTGAATTCTTCCATTTTTGCCACAGTGCTGCATGTGAGGCTGAATTTGTCTGATTTGAATGAACAGGTTTAAATAACTGAACAGCCACTTTACAGATTATTTAATAACAATCCAGAAGCTGCTTTGAAAGCCTTTTAATCCACACTGTATTCGTCCAGTTAACATTAAAGGTCCCATGCTGCATGCATACTGTGCCAAAAAAGCCTAGCATCCAAGGGAGAGGGCTTGAATAAATAAAGACGATGAAAGGGCATCTATACAGTAATTACTGTAGATGATGCTCCTCACACCTAAAACAAACAATGATACATATAACAAGCACCCCACAGCTCACACCCACACATGCTGTAGCCACACACCTCACTATGACACATCCTCATGTTACTATTGGCAACCCGAAGCTACCATCTTGTCTTCTCATCCTCACCTGTAATTATACTGGATGAATGATCTAAATAGATGCACTGCTATATTTTGTCTTTGATTTAGGTAATTAAGAGTAGGGCTGCAACTTCTCATTAGTATCATATTTTAATATTAATTTACTGATTATTTTCTTGATAGATTAATTGTTTGGTTTTTCAAATAGTGAAAAATGCCTATCATAGCCTGGCATCACATTGATTTTTTTGTCCGACCAACAAGCCAGAACCCAAAGATCTTCAATTTTCTATCATAAAACCACAAAATATTCCCATTTGAGAAGCTGGAATCACCAAATCTCAGGCATTTTGCTTTAAAAATGAATGAAAATCAAATTAATTGCCTATTAATTTTTCTGTTGATTGACTCATTGATTAGTTGTCTCATTGTTTCCTCGCTGATTTGGTGTAATTTCTCATTGAACGTGGAGAATTAGGTAACACATGACATAAAATCATTACTGTCCTGAAGTGTTTTTACAATTGTTGTCCAATCTGTTTAGAATTTAAAAAACAGCACACCACAGGACTGTGTGACTTAGACTAAATGCAGCAGATATGCAGCAGTAGGTGGGTGTCAGTAAGGGCAGCCAGGGTCGTAAGATTAGACCCGACAGGATCTTATTGTGGAGCACTCAGTGCTCCTCAGCTATGCACCCCCTCATTCAATCAATATCCATCAGTGTGTGTGTTCGGGAGCTTTCATCTACAGTAACTGTTGATGTGAGCAAGTGAGGAGTGCGAGGTGGGGAAAGAGGGGAAGCGAAAAGAAAGACAGAGGTTAAGATACGACTGTCCTTAATATATCTGGCCAAAGACATTTATTGCCAGTGAGTGTGAAGCATGTGAGATAAGATCAGATTTGTTTTGCCCCAGGCAGGTAATAGACGGACCAGTCAACACACACACACACACACACACACACACACACACACACACACACACACACACACACACACACACACACACACACACACACACACATAGCACTGGTCCAGATGCCAGCTGAGGTTTAATGTCCCTCTGCTGCAGGAGAATAGAAGCACAGAACATTGTGACCATTTCACACACAAGACAAAAACAGTTTCCTTAAGAAAAAAGTCTTCTAAGTTTAATCCATTATCTCATACGTACATTATGTAGGTTCATTTGCAGATATGACGAGACTAGATGAGTAATTTGATGAGTCACTTTTAAATTATAAATTGTTAACTGAGCTGTGCTTATGCTCATTTAATATTCAGCGTTTTTAACAGGATCTCAGGTTGTAAGCAGTGATGCAGATGGGTGTCCCAAGAGCTACATATGTACATACAATGAAAGAGTATCTCTGACACAGTAACATGATAATCTGCCAGCTTGGGAAATCTTGTTTGTGTTGAGGCTGTTTGACATTTTGCTTGGCTGCCACAAATCAACCTATGATGTATTTGTCTGGAAACAGTGAATTTTTACAGATGGATATTTCCTAAAACAATCTGCAGAACCTTCTGGTGTCTCTCGATTTTCTCTTCAGTGTGCCGGTCAATTTGTAAATCCTGCATGCGTGCGCGTGTGTGTGTATCTATAATTTGTGGTTGAAAGCTGAGATCTCTGCTGACATGAATAGCAGTGGGGAGGAAGCTGAGGAAGGGAGAAGTCAAGGAGGAGAGACAAAAGGGACGGAGGGAGAGTAAGACAAGGTGAACAGCTCTCAGGTCACATCCGTCTCACACCAACAAGGGAGGCAGATTCCTCTGGACAGGCAGGGAGCGAGCAAGCACGGGACAACGACAGAGAGAAAGGACAAGGATTCAGCCAGGGGGATTATAACTGACGGATGTTAACAGTTTCACTGTAGACGGATGGGTGAAGGGTGATGCTGGTATTGCCCATTCAACCCTGCAGAGTTAACCTCCTTGTCTCTCCCAATTGCAGTGTGTGGGAGTCCACCTGTCTAAACCATTAACCGAGCCTACACTGGTATATGACGCCGTGTCGGAGCACCGAGGGCCAATACGCAGGCAGTGGGAGGATGATGGGAGGATGAGTCAGAGACAAAAAAAGGGATGAAAAGACAGAGCGAGAGACCCATCTGTAATGGCCCTGAGCTCGTGGCAGATGTTGTGGGACTGGAAGATGTGATGTGCAGTGCAGCCCTTTGGGCTAAGTCTGTGTTTATCTGGGAGTATCGTCCTGGCTACGGAAGACAATCTACTGCAGCTCGGGGCCATAAATATATGTGTGTTTATCTCTGTATGTACATGTGCGTGTGGGTACAGGGGGAGTCATCGTTGCCTGTGAGCTTGCAAAGCAGAAATAAAGGGATAATAATGGAAGGATGGTGAGGGCGGGTGTGTTAGCGGTGGGACTTAATGGATAGAAGGAAGTGCCAGTAATGGAGAGGAGAAAATGGGTAGCTTAAAGAAGAAAGAGGTTCATTTGTTCTTTTCCATCCTGTGTTCCTGAGAGAAACAGGTCTTGAGAGAGGAAAAGAGAAAAATGGATGAGATTAGAAAAATGTTTAGTGGAAGCAGACAAAGAAGAGAGCTGGGAGCGAGGAAAGAGGTGGGAGCTGAAGGAGGAGAGGGGATAGACTACCTCTCGTCTGTGAAGGAAGAAGCCCACAGTGCATTAGCTATTCTGTATGAACACACACGTGCAAGGATGAGTCACTAGCAAAGGAAAATAAGTGAATGAATGGGGCTAAATGCAGTGTGTGTTACTCTGAGACGTCTTGGCTGTGTGGTTTTTCTCCACCACATCGCAGAGCAGAATGTTAAAGCTCTCAGATCCAACTTCTGTGTCTTCTCGTGTCTGCGCGCCCACGTAGACGTCCAATAATAATGACGTGCTCCTGTGTATGTGTTCAGATTTAAGCGTATTAGAAATAGCAGCAGTACAAATGAGATCTTACATCAACACCCTGTGGGGGGTCTGAGCTGAGAGAAGTAACGCCTGCGGGTTTACGCTGTTATCGCTAAGACACCAGGCCGAACAATGAGGCGACGTACTCACACACGCTTGCACACACACATACACAGATAACACTAAAACAATAAAGCTTTTATCTTAAAGAACAATACCAAGCGATTGTTTTCATGTTTTAGTTCATTAACTGCTAATTGCAAATATGTAACATCACTGTTAACTGCTCTTCAAAGCATACAGTAGATTTTTGATTTATTTCTTGCCTCCACGCAGCAGTGCACATGCTTAAGATAGATAATCCATCACAGTGAACAAGTTCCATCATTCAGTTAATCATTTTGTTTAAAATAGTTTTGCAGTTAATGGACCAAAATATGAAAAACCACTGATATGGTTCTTTAACACCTAATGTTGGACCTAATGATGGTTCTTGTCTGCACAGGCCCTCGGAGCGCTCGGGAGAGGATGTGGACATCATTCTGACCAGACTGAGAGAGGTCAAAGCCTTCCATAGGTTCCCACCTCCGCTCTTACTGCAGATCTGTGCCTGTGCCTTCTATGAATGCCTGGAGAAAGGCATCACATGTATGTACATGTACACACACATACAGAAACCTACAAACATATCAGTACAGTTGGATTATAAAATTGCACGGCTGTGGTTTTGTGTACAACAGTAGATGCTTCAGGCTCAGAATAGCTCTCATAGTAAAGCATTATTATGCAGCATATAGGCAACAGTATATCATCATATGACAGTCGTGCTGCAGAAGATCCCTTTTCTTTTTCTTGAAGGAACACTTCACCCATAAATCAAAAATACATATTTCTATGTATATACTAGAAAAAGACATTGCTCCAGGTTTGTCAGATGTATTGTTTTGATGCATTGAGCACCACAAGCCGAGTATAATATAAGAATATAAAGGAACTCCTTTATATTTGATAGAAGGCAGACATCTCTATGGCCGATAGCTCAAAAACTCTGGCAACTCACACCAAAACAATTTAGATTGATAAACAGCTCTTCAGGTATGATGAAAAATATGCATTTTTTAATTTTGGGGTGAACAGTCCCCTTTACGACTGAAGTTTGATGCACTGGAATGCAAAGCACTGTGATTATGTTAAATCATGTATACACACCTCTCCACACATAAAGTATGCAAGCCTCTTTTTTAAAACACATTTGAACCATATGGTTTGTGGCACATTTAATCACTGTCCTGGAGAAATTTCTATGGCTACAACTAATTTTGGCATTAGTCGGTTTATCTGTAAATTACTTATCAAATCATTGTCGTAACTGTTACATGTCAGAAAATTCAAATAGTTTTTTTTTTTTTTGATTCAATAGATATTGACACTCATATAAAACAGATAAAATGCTGCAAATCCTCACATTTGAGAAGCTGGAACCAGGGAATGTCTGTTTTTAACAGTGATTATTTTCTGACAAATAATTATCCATATATGTAAAGCACAACCTAAGTTGCTCTAGAGTGAATTGTTTTTTATTTTTATTTTTTATCAGAGCTCTTTGACATTTAATGTATTTTATTGCCCGCAGTGTTTCGACAGGGAGACATAGGCACCAGCTGGTATGCTGTGTTGTCCGGCTCTCTTGACGTCAAAGTGTCAGAAACTGCCAACCACCAGGTAAGATCAGATTCAAGACAGTTCTAGTCAGAGTGGTGCTTTATACATAAAATGCTGCTTGGTTTCACCTATGCTGCTGTGCATCTGTTCTGTGTTTCCTGTAAGTCATTTAAATTACAAATGACTGAACTGAGTCTTGAATCATGGACATTACGGGGGTGAATTTAGTAATTTTCTTTCTAATTTTTTAAAGATACATCATTTTTCATGGTTTCCATTTTCCCTCTGTATTTTTTTTTATCCTAACCTTCTCTGTCGAGATCCACTTTGCTCTACAAGTGCTCCTCGTTAGAGAGCTGGTGCCGTACGACTCTTCAATGCTGACATTGTTCCAGTACATTAGCTCATGTCTCCCTGCTTAAATATGCCAGAGCAAAGCTGCCACAGCACAGAAAACAAGTCCACTGAGAACTGTGCCTTCAGCTGCATGTTATACCCTTCATGCCAGAGTGTGGAAATAGGGTTATAGTGTACATATAGAGGAGAAGAGTGACGTTTTGTTGGAGAGAGGGAGAGAGAGGATTTGTTCCCCGTTAAAGATGGCGATAAGAAGCCCCTCCATTGTGAAACGTCCTTTTCATGTATGTAGCCCTAAAGTGCCATTGGTGGCCTAGTTTCTGTGGCTATATTTGAAATGTCACTTTGGACAGCTGAAAAGGTTTCATAGCATGCTGAATATTTGTCTAAATCAGTGTGGGAATGTGTGTGTGTGTGTGTGTGTGTGTGTGTGTGTGTTCACATGTTTGCTTGCCTCTTGCCTGTCCTATTAGATAAAGCACCAGGAGATATTTTCCTTTCGGGAGACTCAGTTTACCAGTCTCTCATTTTTGAATTTATTTGCATTAGTTACCATATATTAATCTGTCTGCTCTTCGTGTCAGTTCATTTCTATGAAGCAAACCTTTTGATATATATTTATGCTACTGCTGTGTAGTGTTTAAGCCTGCAATGATAAGCCGATCGACAGAAAATGAAAATGAAACTATTTGACAGTCGCTTCTAAAATATGTAGATTTGCTGCTTTCACTTGTCTTGACATGACAGTAAATTTAATATATGTGTGTTTTGGATTGTTGGTTAGACAAAACAAGACATTTGATGACATCACCTTGGACTCTAGAAAATTGTAATGTTTTTTTTTTTTACTTAGTTGCAACCCCAGCAGCAGCACAGTTGGAAAATTTTGCAACAATCAGAACTAGTATAACTGACCAGTACTCCAATGTAAGGAATCATTTTAGCGTATGTAAGCTTATAGGAAATTCAGCTTTTTTTCGGTCTAGACCCTACTTTCCCACGTTTAAGGATGTAAGTGACTAATGGAGACAATGATTTTTGAAAGTGGTCCAATATTGAGTGTGACTGCTGCAGCTGGCAGCTGCAAAACAGTAAACCAGAAACAGCTCCAAAATCACCAGACTCCATTTAAGTAAACAGTATTTTTTGTCATTTTAAAACACACTTAAATAAGCACTTTTAGTGGATGTACAGTGATGGTGCGTAATTGCCCAAGTGGTTACAGTGCAGTCTGTGTCGCTGCTGCCAGCTGCAGCAGTCTCACTGAATACTTTGCCAGCTTCAAGCATTGTTGTTTCCATTACTCACTTAGACACCAACACATAGGAAAGTAGGGTCCAGGTTGAAAAATACAAAAAATGACCCCTTAAACTGAAACACATTATACAAATGTGTTG
Source organism: Epinephelus awoara (assembly GCA_035609425.1). Taxonomy (NCBI): domain Eukaryota; kingdom Metazoa; phylum Chordata; class Actinopteri; order Perciformes; family Serranidae; genus Epinephelus; species Epinephelus awoara. Next base: position 12,962,491 of record CM069306.1, on the reverse strand, counting down.
TGTTGGTGTGCAGGATGCCGTCACTATCTGTACACTGGGGATCGGGACAGCGTTCGGGGAGTCCATCCTGGACAACACACCACGCCATGCTACCATTGTCAGCAGAGAGACCAGCGAGCTACTCCGCATCGAACAGAGGGAATTCAAGAGCCTCTGGGAGGTGAGAGGCAAACTGTATGAGCTGCTGCATTGTATGTAGCTGTGAGTATGAGCTGGATGGTATGATTGAGCATGAACTCTGTCCTGGTAGCGTACCTAAAGCTTTCCACCTTTCCTATTGAGAGTATAAATTCCGGACAGCCTTCCACTGTAATTGTGCCTTTAACCACAAGAGGGCCATCCACCATAACGGTGCCTCCTGTTCCACCTATTTGATCCATGCCTCAGGTGACACACAACAATAAGCTAATAAAGGCATAGAGAGAGAAAGAGAGAGGAGAGTGCATGTAAAATACATGCCTGTGTGTGCTTATGTGTAGTACTGGATGTTTATTGTTTTCAGAGCTTGCTGTGGCTTTGTGCAGTATTTACAGTATGAGGGTTGATGCACCAAGAGCAATATACAGTCTGTGTTATATGTTTGGTGTGGGCAGTGTGGTGGGGATCTAAAATTGATAAGTGCATGGATCCCTTGGTTACTTTTTTATTGTCTGACTCAGATGCACATTGCATCAAAAATATTAGCACTTCTGTGAATAAACAGCTGTGTGCGTAGGTCTCCTCCTGCGCTCAGGTGCTTATGGTTCGATACCAACACGTGTTGATTAGGTTACACTGGAAAAAATGATGTTAGAAAGTATCCTAAGGCGGTCTGACTAATTGTCATTAAGCTTGTGAAAATGTAGAAAATACAGTTAAAGCCTTTATTTCACAGCATATTGACAGGTCACTGCAGGAAAAGCACAAGTGTAAATAATAACATTAACTTCAGGCTTCATTTCAGTAATTGACATCATTACTCACACCTGTGCTTTCCCTGCTGTGACAAGTTAAAGTGGCCTATTCAGATAAAGAATGAGAATTAAAACATAAATATTTGTTGATTTTTATTTGAAGAAATTAATTATAATGACTTCTAATCATGAATTAATGACATATAGAGAGTGGTGATATCAGTGGTATTTACTTGGAGTACATATGACTCAAATGAAAATGCAAAAACAATGCAGACAGACTTGATGATGACTCATATCCACAATATTTAAAACCCAGTCAGCAGATATATCAGATATTGCAAATAGAGTCTGTATAAATTTAAAGATTCAGCACTCAGTGACATGGCTTTGGCCCTGATGCTGGCATCTTCTTTGAGAGTTGGCATTGTTGTAGTTTCCTCTCTGTGGGCCTCCTTGTAGAGGCTAGCCTCTCAATTCACTGGGTCCCTCTCAGAGAGGAAGTGCTGGCAGAGCAGTGGACTGGTTTTACTGTAGCTTCACAGCCGGCACCCAGAGACTTCAAGTTCCTGCCCCATTGTTTGCTCATACAGTCTTTTATTTTGTACTGTTGAATCCCCAAAGGATTCTAAATTAATTTTTGTCTTTCTCTCAAGTGTTTTCTTACACACATTATTAGAGTCATATTTAAAGCAGTCATAAGGCATTGTATTTCTAATTTTAGGATCATATTGAGGCAAGGGGTCAGGCTCACATTAAAGAAATGTTTGAGTGTCTTGCTCAAGGTCTCTTCATCATCCTAAAATTTGAAAATCTGACCTTGACACCTACAAACCTCATCAGCTGACTACATGTATGAAAAAAGTTGCATAAAGCCTTTTGCGGCTCCAGAGGGAGCTGTGTGAAGCCTAACATATATCCTCAAGTGATGTCAGTTTAGTCTACATTGGTTTCGACTGCAAGCTTGTGAAAGAAAACAATCTGGGGTTATAGAGTCAGAAAAAAGCCAGTTTACCAAGGGAGAGGTGTCAGTACGCTTCCTGGGTGTGGCAGATGTGCCCTTGAGCAAGGCACTGAACCCCCAACTGCTCACAGCATACGACATCCCTCTGTCCTTGGACCTGTGATGGAAAATGTGGGTATTTAAACATATTTAACCTATAATGTGTTGTATAAGGTTACTTGTTTTGATGAAACTGAACTTCTCACCTAATGATGTGTGTTGCTCATTTAACCCCTACTGTGACAGCAGTGAAAGACACCAAGGTCACGAGCCAGGGAGGCTCAGACACCAAGATTATGAGCCAGGGAGGACAACAAGTGTCCTTGTTAGTCTCAAGAGATGTTGTGTTTTAGGAATATCAAGGCGCCACATATTTTGACTGTTGATGTGCATGTGTTTTGGGGAACTATAAAGATAGCAGGGTGAAAGGACTTGCTCGGCACTCGTTCACTGACTGACAGTTCATGCGGTTGTATGTGTGAGTGTCTCCATTCATGAATGCTTATTAATACTCAAGAAAGACAGCCGACGTGTGAAGACTTTTTCTTTAAACTGTTCATTAAATAGTAGTTTTGCCATCCACTTCACAGCGGATAAGAAAAATCTCCCCAAAAAACGCCTTTACATGGAAAAAATTGGCAGAAACCTCAGGAAGAGCCAGGAGTGATCCCTCTTCTTGGACGGACAGACGTGCAATAGATGTCGTGTGTACAGAACAGATCAACATAATAGATTTACAGTGATCCATATGACAACAAAGTGAAAAAAATGAATTCCTCTTTGGGGATTAATAAGTTAAATCTTCTTTTTGTTCTGCCTTTTAAATTTGTCCAAATATTGTCCTGCTCAGGTCACTTCTGGCTCCAAAAATCCAAGATGGCGACAGCCAAAATGCCAGATATCAGGTTTTAAAACAGGAGTCCACAAACCAGTGGATAATGACACAGTGGCTACATCCATCATTTTACAAAGCAGCTTATCAGACCTCTGTAGCTCGCTCCTCATCTCTGCTTGATGAGAGCAGCTCAAGACTTCATCAGCTGCTAAGAGCATAACATACTTGAATCTTTGACCGAACTGTCAGTAATTGAGTTGCATTGTGGGTAATGTAGGTGCCAGATTTTCACAAGGAAGAAGAATGCATCTTTATTTTAACTGTCCATCATGAGTCTGACACTGTTATAGGAGTGGACTGTCAAATCAATCATGCACCTCTTAAGTGTAGACTTTCATTTTATATGAGACTTTAGTTATTGTTCTGATAAGTGACAGCAGCATTAGATATTGATTAAATCTTTCAGCACGTTTTGGGTTTAAAAATGTGGGTTTCTTGTAGTTGACCTTACCCATGTGTTGTACATGGGTAAACATTTTTCAAAGCTCTTTGTAAAATGATGGTGCTAAAAGCTGTGAAAGACATAAGAGACATTAAAAAACAGTTTTGTTATGAATGAAAACTAATATGACCATGGGCATTGTTTTCCCTGTTGACAAACCCTCTGTGTAAAATATCTCTTTTAAGATAAATGCTGTTATGATGGCTTTTCTGCTCTCGGTGTCAGCATAAAAGAGATTTATCTATTCAATGTTGCGATTTATGAATAAAATAATGACCTCCTCAGTATTGATATCACTAGATGACTAGAAATTGGGTTTGCTGAAATGTGATATCTGCACTTTATGACACAGGGAGGATATAAAAGCGCGATAAGACAATAATTGGTTATTAAAGTGTGTGCGCCATCTTATTATCAGGCTTGTAGTGTGTTTGTTTATCAACTAAGTGCACTCAGTCTCCTTATCTGCCATCTATTTCAGGACAGTAGACACAGAGCAGAAAACACAGCCCGAGGTTGTTCTGTTTTGAATCTCATTCAGCTCATAGTAAAAGGATCTTTGTGTTTATGTGTGTGTATGTGTGTGTGTGTGTGTGTGTGTGTGTGTGTGTGTGTGTGTGTGTGTGTGTGTGTGTGCATGGACTAATTTGAGTGCATGTGCTTGTGTGTGACAAGGACTAGAAAGCTAAATGATGAATGTAGTCATGTGTTTGATGAAAGGATGAAAGAAAAAAAAGCGCTGCTCCACAATTCTAATACCGAGTGAAAGTGGGATGAATAAACATGGCATAAATGTAAATCAGCGAGTTGTTTGTGACACATATGTGCAAACATGTAAACAATCACTGCATCAAACAGGGGATCGGTTGGCCCGTAATGTGGCGGACTGGAATTGTAAATCTTTCTTTTCCCTTTCACCTGCTCTAAGTTTCTCCTGCCCACTTCCTGTCTCCTCTGTTGGCCGTGTTGTGTCTTTTGCCAGCCTCCTTCCTCTCCTCCCTCTCCATCCTCACCCTCACTACTCCTTTCTTTCCCTCTTCTGTGTCCTTTCTCTGTCTCTGCCTCCCTCTTTCTCCTCCTCCACTAGAGTAGCTCGGCCATACAGAGGCTCGGATCACCGTGGTAACCTGTGAGAGAAAAGTGGTTTGGTTCTTGGCTCAAACGCAGCGAGGGAGGGAGAGTGAGAGACTGAGAAAGACACTGGGTGTGTGTGTGTGAGAGAGAGATAGAGAGGAAGAGAGCAGCTTTTTGTGAGCAGGATGCTATCTGGTGGCTTGTGTGTGAGTTGTAAAGGAGCAGAGGGCAGCTCTCTGGGGTTTCAGTCCCTCCAGCATTAGGCGGCTGAGTGTGTTACCTCAGGTAAGTTTGACTCCTTGACTGTACCACTGTGATGTCTGTGGTGTGCATGTGGGATAGGCCGTGTCTCACTGTCATGTTTCCTTGTATTTCATTTTGTTTTGTCTTGTCACAATAATATGCTCTGTGTGTGTGTGTGTGTGTGTGTGTGTGTGTGTGTGTGTGTGTGTGTGTGTGTGTGTGTGTGTGTGTGTGTGTGTGTGTGTGCGTGCAAGAAAAAGATTGACAGGGGGGTGTTTGTGTCTTTAGGTCACACAGATGCTCTCTCTGTCTGTGTCACCCTCTCTGTTAGTGCGTGCGCGTGTGTGTGTGTGTGTGTGTGTGTGTGTGTGTGTGTGTGTGTGTGTTCCAGGCAGCTCTCAGAAGGCATGTGTTGCTTGGTAATGACCTTGCAGAAGAGCAGTGGCACATTCAGGGCTCAAAATTACCCTCTGTGTGTATTTCAGTGTCTCCGCTGTAGAGATGCAAAGACAGTTTATTGTTCCCAACAGCTGTAAGAGCAGCATCTGTGCACATTTAGCAGCTTTCATGCTCTCATTAACCCTAGTTTGAATGCTGCTGCTGCTGTGAGTGTGTGTGTTATATAATGTTAGTTGTTCTGCATGTAAATGATCTTGGTTGTACAAAGGGCTTTGTTTTGAGGGGCACTTGCACTTGTGTGTTTGAAAGTAACACTGTGTGTGTGTGTATGGGCTTGAGTGAACCAGAATGAAGTGCGATGGGTTTTGATGTTTAATAGATGATGATGTCTTATAAATGATACATGGCGACAACAGAAGTGTAAATGTTTTTTAAGACTGACATCAGTTCTGACGGGTGTGTGTTTTATCTTGTAGAAGTATCGTCAGAGCTTGGCTGGACTGCTGGCCCCTCCTTATGGAGCTATGGAGAGTGGATCCAACAATGACAGTGAGTAGATACACACACACACTAGAATGAAATGAATGAATGAAACACTTAAATGTTGCTAGTACGCTTAATTAATAGATGATTTTATAGGTATTTAAAGTAAAACAACTACAAGTACATATGAATAAATTCAATGTGACAAAAATTGTACACAAAAATAAAATAGATTAAAATAAATAATTTAAACATGCAATAGATTATACCGAAGTAAAAATAATAAGTGAGTAATAAGGAAAAATCGACCAAAAATAGATAGATAAATAAATAAATAAATGTGACAAACAAATGAAGAAACTGTATATAACATTGGCCAATTAGTACCAATCTGCAATATCAGAGTGTCCATTGGTTAAAAATGGTTGCCATGTAGCATAAAATTTATGAGCACCCCCTCTCATAGAATAGCAAATTTTCTCCAAAGTCAAATGATATGTAAGTATAGTGGTTGTCTCAACATACCCAAGTTCATAGGCCACTTAGTCTGCAAGGTGTCTCACTTTTGACTTGTGTTTCACACGAGGCAGGGAAAAAGTGGAATACAAAAAAGAAAACAAAACGGCAGGCCAGGTCCTTCCAAAATTACATCTCGTAAAGCCCACTATCGACATGATGTCCTATTTTTATATATCCTCACCATGTTACCCTGTTAAGACTTTGCTTTGTCTTTACACACAGGGTTGACAATAACCTTTTTTTGTCATGCGTGCTAAACTGCCTTAGGGCACCATACCTGTCATAATAAAAATAAAATAAAATAAATAAAAATATAAAACTTAAATTATATCAGAGCTTATACAATATGTCATACTGTATCAACACAGACATTTTTACCAGATATAAATATGTGCTTAAGTGGCTCTGACAATAAGGTCCATAGCTAAACCATACCTTAAAGGTTGAAGGGAATTTTACCTTGCTTTTAAACAATATAGGTTGTCTAGCAGAAAAAGTTGCAAAGGCTATCACATATTTTTTGCTTGGCGACTAAGCTGTATATCTTGTGGAGCTACTCCAAATACTGCAGTGGTACCAGAGGGTAATGAACTGTCCTTCCAAAGTACTACTGCTTTCTTTTGAATGTAATTGTTTTTCTACCTAATATTTATTAGAATATTCCATCTTGTGAAGGGCTTGTTGTGTGATTGAAGTACACTCTCAGTCAAAACATATAAAATACAAGTGTCCTTCAAAAACAATCCAAGGCACACTGTGCACACTGTTATAAACACAGTGCAGTTTATCAGAATATCTTGTGAAGTTGGGCATGCTTCCCTGCATGTTTTAGCATTTAGCATCTAAAAAAACAATGAACAGGTTGTGTTTTGATTTGTCGGGAAAGAAAAGAATCCACATCCTGTGAAAAATCTTTAATTTGACCAGGTTGACAACAGTATTTTTTCCTCCTCAGGACTCGCAGACAAAGACAACATGAACTCAGACTCTGCAAACAAAGCTCACAACAAGGTAAATACTCTCTTCAGCTCACTGCTCAGAACCCAAAGGTTTGTCTCAGATTTGTGTAGGAAGTAAGAAAAAAAGTCCAGCATGGCAACTTGATCCTTTAAATAAACTCTGCCAGCACGTTTCTGAGAGCTGTGTCCTTCCTTGCGACACACAAAGCATGAATGAACCAAACTCTCAGCCAATATACTGTGGGCCAGGCAGTCTCAGTTTGCCTTGGGTTCCTCTATGCCCTACTACTTGTGTCAGAATATCTGCAAGGACAGCACACTGAGGGTTGAGCGAAGTGTATATTCTAGTCCAGTATGTGTAGTGTTAGCCAGTAGATGAGGGGTTTTTAATGTTTGAAAAAAAATGCTGCAGTTACCATTTGAAAACACTAGTTTTTTTTACTGAGAACAAAGACACTACTCTGTGTGTTATAAACAGTGCAGAGAGAAGATAGTAAACCCAGACCACAGTGTCATAAAATTGTGCCCTGCTGCATACTTTCATGTTTGTGAATGAATCAGAATGCCAGAATGGATTTTGGAGGTGTGTGCGCTCGGCAGAAGAGACAAGTGATGACTCACAGCTGTGATCCTCTGTAGTTATGCTAATGCAAGCTAATGCATGCACATCTACGAAAGATCCCATCTGCCCAATTAGCAAGCCCTCCTTTGTTGTTTTCAACCGCAGCTGTGTGTGTGTATACACATCTGCATTTTCCCTCTTTTTCTAATGTGCAGGTGTGATCTGTATAGGATGTGTTTCCATGTAGTTTTTTTTTTAATGCAGGAGGGTTGTGTATTGGCAAGAATCTGGCAATATATGTATCACAACACAGGGGATATAATTCAATATATTGCAGTACTGTATGCGAGGTGATATATTGCGATTTCTTTAAAATCTAATTTTAGAAAAACTGTCAGTGCTAATGGTGTGCCTTTTATGACTGCCTGTTTCTTATGCCTGTGTTCTTTGTGTTCATGCTAGTGATATGTTGTTACGTGGAAGTGGGAGAGTCAAATGGCTGCAGATAGATTACAATACTAAAGGATATAGTGATCTGGGGTTTAAACACAAATTAACCACAGATTTTTGCATGTGAACTTTTAATTAAAGAAGTATTTCACTGTGGGATAAAACTGAGCTCTCTATGGAGTAGGAAGACACAAATACTTTTTTTTAAAAAAAAACTGATGCTACATGATCAGAGAAAACAGAAGAAAAGGGCTTTTGCTTTTGCTTAAGAGGTAGAAAACATACAACTTACAGAATGCACTGTGCTGCACCAGACCAAGAAACGTTCCCACTGGTGGGGGACGCAATACAGGAAACAGTATGGCACCCACTTCTCTAATTCTCATTTTACACCCAAGCAGTGCGCTAAAATAGCAGCACTGCCTAGTTTTACGGTTTGATCTGAGTTTGGTCTGTGTGTGATACAGAGAGTGGCGGATCTCTGTTGATCTGCTTCTATATTCTCTGTCCGTGGTGACGGGTATACAAAAATGTGGAAGTGCAGTATGAAGTTTGAATATAAAAATTTGAAGATGAAAAAGCTGAGCTGAGAGATGAGCAAGGAGATCTTAGCGCCGGTAAGATGGGGGAAGTTTACCATAGTTCATTTACACATACTACCCATATTTTTATGATACAAAGCAGGTTGAAAATCGGCAAAGTACCGCTTTAAGAATTGATACAGTGTTTTTGGGAATTGACAAAGTATTACAAAACATAATACTGCGAAAGTCAAGTGTGTTGATATTTTTTTCCACACCTATGTGCCTGTGTGTTCTGTAGATCCCTTCAGAGAAGCTCCAGAGAGCAGGAAAGGTTCTCCGCAACGCCATCCTGTCCAGAGCCCCACACATGATTCGAGACAGGAAGTACCACCTCAAGACATACAGGTATGTTGAGTATGTCTATAATTCCAACTGTGTGTTTACACAGAATTATGCATGCAGGAGTTTTAGATAGGATTTCATTGGCTTGTGTGTATTGCAGACAATGCTGTGTAGGCACAGAGCTGGTGGACTGGTTGGTGCTGCAGAGTGCTTGTGTTCTCACACGGTCCCATGCTGTTGGGATGTGGCAGGCTCTACTAGAAGAAGGGGTGCTCAATCACGGTAGACAAAACCTTATCTGTTGCTTTCTCTTCCCTGTATGCTGTTTAGTTTCACTCCATGCACTGCATAGTTGTCATAGTCAGTTCCCAAACCTCTTTTCAATGCTGCCAAAAAATGTCTGTTTGACTGTGAGTTAGAGCGGAGATTTTACTAAATCTGAACATCAATCGCAGTGAAAGTAACAGTATGACTACTTGGCTGGAAATTCATTAGGAGTTTTGGAGCGGGAACATAAAATATAGATCTCTGTCTCAAATTCAAACACTTCAAAGAAGATGTCTGAAATTCTCCTCTGAATAAGAAAACAACTGTGATTGCTGAAAATCTCCAGGCACTCACAGCGTGTGTGTTTGTTTGCTCTCCAGTGGACCAGGAGCTGGGTTTCCAGGACAAGTACCTGTTCTACCGTTTTCTTGATGATGAGGAGGAGGACACGCCGTTGCCTAGTGAGGAGGAGAAGAGGGAGAGTGAGGAGGAGCTGCCAGAGACCATCCTCTTCCTCGCTCAGATTGGCCCTGACGCACTGCTGCGCATGATCCTCAGGAAATCGTCAGTAAAAATGATTATTATTGCATGAACTTACATTACAGTGACAACATATTACAAATCACTATATACATTATTTCTAAGTTTATTAAGAAGGCTCATTTTACCATTATTTTAGAAATGGGATGTGTCATTACTAATTTTACTGCAGAGTTAATAAGAGGTGAAGCATGCGTTAAACCTCTGTGGTGAGTTCATCCTGACAAACCTCTGTGCGTGTCTGCAGGCCTGGTCAGAGGACAGGGGATGACCTAGAGATCATCTACGATGAGCTGCTTCACATCAAGGCCTTAGCTCACCTCTCCAACACTGTGAGTCAGTCGGTCCACTTTTTCTTTTAAAGAGACAGTACATGTTTTCAAGAGGGAATTAATTCATCAGAACTACTTGCTTTAGTTTTGTTGTAGTCACTCGCATTAGCATTTCCTTTACAGTGTAATGGGACACAGTTCTTCACCAGTCTGCCCTTTGCTGGTAAACATTCATCATGTCGAGGAGTCGTTAAGTCTGGGTTTTTGTTGTTGCTCTTTGTCCATGCTCCATTTCTTCCTAGAGTCAGAATTATGTTTGTCAGATGCAATCACATTTTTATTGTAATGAAAAGTCACATGAAGCAAATTCTAGGAGATGAAAGTGGCTCACAAACAACAGGCTTTTTTATTTAACTTTTGTTTTTTATTCCTCTTTTAGTGCTTATGAAATTTGGTGAAGTAAATTTCACCAAACCAAAAATCTCATTAGACACAATCTCTAAACCCATCAACTATCATCTGACGATGACGGGGACGATGGCCAATGTTTTAGGAGATATGGTGTAGCCAGTGGATATCCGGGCTAAGACTTTCTCTTCTGTGTGGCGCTTATTGTTTACAGTTCAACTAACAACTTTAGACAGATCAAACATTTTAGCTAATTTCTATAAACAGATATTTGCATATCAATGCAGATAAATTAGAGAAAAGCTAATGAAAGCTAAATCTTTGCTAGATGTTCCAAGATTTAATATTGGCCAATACGTTTACCTTTCTCGCTCTTCACCGATGTCCAATCCTCTTCTTCATACTGTATAAAAAATAAGGGCCCAAATATCCAAGATATGGATCTCGCCATCTTGCACTGACGTTGCATTTGGGAGTCTGCACAATATTGTTCTCTGTTGTGTCGAGCTCCTGCCCATACACCTGTCCAACTAATTGAGAGCAGTGTCATTGACTGCGAGAACACCAATTAGCAACACAGCTGTCTATCATGATGTCAAATCCTCTTTTTATAGCATCAAATAACTAGTCATAATCAATGTTATCAGAAAATGACCACTTGAACAAACATCAGCGTGATCAGAGCTGCCTAAAATGAAGAAACCATCTTTGGAAATAAATTATTTGACGTGTACTTTAAGCCATGTCCCATCCACCATCCAACACGGAGGGGGTGGGGTTCATGACCTATACTGCAGCCAACTACCGAGGGGAAATGAAGATGTTTTGGTTTCACTTTTGGGGTGCTGTCATGTCATCTATACAGTCCATGCTCTTCATACGGACTGCAACCAAAGCCTGCTCTAATGTGATTGGTCAGTACTATTTGGTCTACAAACGGAAACCAGAACCCTTACGATACCCGAAAACTGTAGCGTTACCTTTGATTTTACATGCATATGCAGATATCTGTTTATAGAAATGACATAAAGCAGAACTCTCCATGTTGTGTCATAATGGACTGTAAGGGCCCTGTTCTGTGCATTTTACTGTTCTCACATATTTCAGCTAAATTACATATGATTTGAACAGTGTACTCTGGTTTGTAGGTGAAGAGGGAACTGGCGAGCGTCGTGATCTTCGAGTCGCATGCAAAAGCTGGAACTGTGTGTGAGTCTTCACTTTGTCCTACAATGGATTTTTTGTTTGATACACAGTGTACAGCAGAGGTTTTCAAAGTCTGACACTAATGTGGTGAGTGATCAGATCTTGAGATGCAATGAGGACGCATTTGGTGCATTCACATGTCTACGTAGAGATATCCACTTTTTATCCGGTTACTCAAGGTATATGTTGACACCAGGTGTAAACAGGGCTTAAGAACATGTGTATAATGTGTGTGTGTTCAAATTTGACTCTTACAACTCAAAGACAGAGTGTACATTATGACACATATTGCAGCTCATGTGTCTCCTCTGCCACTCTGGGAAGGTGTGCCTCACAGTTTATAGACCTCTGGTGTACAGGGTATATGATTTAATCATGTGTCTGGTGGTGATATATGTTTGTCCTCTTCATCTCCCAGTGTTCAACCAAGGAGAAGAGGGCACATCATGGTACATCATCCAGAAGGGCTCTGTCAATGTGGTTATCTACGGCAAGGTGTGTGTGTCGATGCATTCATCCACCTACATGCTTAAGTTGCTTTATTTGGTACCCAAGCATTTCTAGAGTTTTCTGCTTCATTTGATGATATTTCATCCGTATGTAATGGATTAAAATGTGTAGCTGATCATGTCTGTATGGAGCAGACCAGCAACATCAGGCCCTGCGGGGCTGGGAAACACCAACAGTGGAGTTTGGCAAACTCTGCACAGCTCACCATGACTCATCACAATGATTAAAATGGCTTAAGGGATTGTACGCATACGCAATTTCACACCACACACTGATTTACAACCACTGCACAGGCAGATGTACTGCTTGTGTGTGTGCATACACATCGATCACACATGCACACACATGCACCCTGCAAATACACACAGACAAGCACAGATGATTCATCTCAGTCCTGTGTGCTCCCGTTCCTTTCTGATTTTTCTTCAGGGCTCAAGATGACAAGTAAACTGTGTTTGTGTCTGAGCTTGTTTATATGTTGGAGCGTGTGTGTTTTAATGCGTGCATTCATGCGTGAGTGTGTTTGTCTTAGGGTGTGGTGTGTACACTCCATGAGGGGGATGACTTTGGGAAGTTGGCCCTGGTTACAGATTCACCTCGTGCTGCCTCCATCGTCCTGAGAGAGGACAACTGTCACTTCCTACGTGTGGACAAGGAAGACTTCAACAGGATACTCAGGGTAGGCAAATGAGATGGATATTTATCCTCTGATGGGTTACAAGTGCAACCACACAAGCACTAAATTACTACAGTCAGTCAAAACTGTTACAGATACTGTTATTAGCAATTTATATTCTCAAAGACACTGTGAAGCAAACATTCTTTAACCTAAGTTAAAGGAGCTGTGTACGACAATCAAACTCTTGGCCGAGACTGTCTGCACAGGGGTCCCAATATGGTGGTGGCTGAGCCGGTGGGTAGCAGCTAACAGTGCTAGCAACAGTGCTGATGGAGCTAATGGTGTCCATTTGGGGACAAACCAAAAGGTGGAGATAGGCCTCAGTTATGCTTTTGGCACACATGTTTGCATGGATATGAGCTGGAGCGAAATTTTAACGAGGAAAAATTTGGATATTTTATACTCAGTTTGAGTTTCTCTTCACGGCAAACTGATTTTCTCCCAACCTGTCGGGGGCAGTGTATTGAAGACTACAGCATGGGTCTCCATTTTCTCCTCCCACCTGCATCCACGTAGTTAGAAAATGTCAGATGTGTACAGACAGACAGAAACCTGCCACATGGGCCTCCTTGAGAAGGGGCGTGTCTGATGGTGCCACAGACATTGGCTGTGCGGACACTCCGGACACTTGGGGATGCGTCAAGCATAAATCATGCTTTACTCTTTCATGACGACACCATCGCCATCATCTTTACATAGCAAATAGTGTTTTGCTGCTATATTCATGCTAAATGTAAATTCATACAGAACCTTTAAAAATGTGAATTAAAAGTTTGATGGATTTCATTAAACACCATCTGAATTCACTCATTTGGGCTGTCTGAAGTATCATACTGCGTCAGCCCAATGATGCTGCCTGACTGTAATGTTTGTCTCCCTCCGCTGGTAGAGAAGCTGTAGTACATTTTAAAAACCCACAGTGATATTGCTGAATTTGTATCTACATCTTGTGTTTTCAGGATGTGGAAGCCAACACAGTGCGTTTGAAAGAGCATGAACAAGCTGTGCTGGTGTTAGAAAAGAGTCCTCGTGCCTCCACCCTGGGAAGCATCAAGTAAGTGTGTGTGTTAGTGTGAGGGGTCTTCAATACATACGCACAGGATGAAAAATGAATCTGAATGAGTGAACCGCTCCTTCGATCTTTCTCACCTCATGTTTTGCAGATACACTGTGATATCAGGAACACCAGAGAAGATTCTCGAGCACTTCCTGGAGACTATGAGGATGGACATACATCACAGTGAACCAGGTAGCCAAATTCAAACATATATAAAAAATACAAAATGAATAGGCTAGTAAGCCTAAATGAATTTTGAAAAGATGGTTATCAGAAATAGTCCAGATACTGTATCAAATGCATTGTAATAAAAGAGGGAAGAATGGAGAGATGAATAAGCAAGCTGAATGGATTATTTGATTGATGAATGGCATTTTCATTACCTTTTGAATCTTTTTATAATTTTATACTCTGTTTCCTTCCTTTCCCCTCTGACTCTCTTCCCTCTTGTGGTCTGTGTTTCTTCTCGTCCGTTAGACCCAGCAGTGGATGATTTTGTCCTCATGCACAGTGTCTTCATGCCCAACAGCCAGCTGTGCCCTCTCCTCATGGCACAATATCCTTTCTACCTTTACTCTCTCTGTGTTGTGTATATATAGAATTTTCCTTTTTTTATTCATACTCGGGGCTGGAGCCAGATGTTGTAAACATTTGGGGGGAACCAGGGGCTTGCTTCTTGGGGTAATTTTTCCCCATTTACAGCAGCAAATGCACTGTTTTTTAATCCATTTGAAATAATAGAATTCCTACAAATCTGTAAATTACTTTGGAAAGACATGATAGACATGAAGCCTCCATTGTTTTGTATGCAAATGTTCTCCAACTGTCTTGATCATTCTGAAACCATTACACAGCAAATGTTGAGGATAACTAATTTTCACTCCTGCCACCTAAAAACAGGCAAAAATGTTACTATTTTTGAATCACATAATACAGGTGGTGTACTGGAAGAATTTGGTGTAAGCAGCATCACTTATCTTGAACTTATTTTTGTTATACTATGCTCAGTGCTGTATTAGAGTTCACAGAATGAATGTTTAGCTGACAAATCTGCTCCATTTGAATCCATGTCATAATATTCTGAGCTGCTCTAATTGCAAATCAATGATCCCTAACAATGCCAAATAAATGTGATTTTCAGTACACTGAATGAAATATTAGATGAGCAACAGATGGACATTTACTCAATTATATTAGATGTCTTTAGGGAATGGCATAGTAGGATAAATGACATGGACATATATTATTATCTGAATGACACAGAGTTGAATTTTTTTTTTAAAGAAAACTCAAATATTCAGGGCTTTTGACAAAACATTTGGGACTGGAGCTCCATAAGCCATCTCTCCACTGTGCCTCTGTTCATGCTGACTGTGTTACCAACTCATCAGGTGCAGTAGGTGCACTCACAAATTTAGAACTGTTGACAAACCCACTTCAAAATTGACATGTTTATTGTTTGCTACATATTATAACAGTGCTACTGACAGCATCTTGGACTGTGCAACTTACCGGTTCTACTTATGGAAGCGCTGAGGCAGCAGTTGACCCTCCAGCACTAATGAACCGCTCACCTCCCTTCACACTATAGCAACAAGTTGTAATGACAGCCGTAGAGGTCTTTCCTTATTGTTTTAGTCATCGTAGTGCAAGTGTGCAGCTACTTGCTGCTGCGCTTATGATTATGTATAATTAACAGCTCCATTATTTGGTAGCTAGGTTGCAGTGATGAGGGTTAACTGTTGCCTTGTGTTGGCTGAAATATTTCTATTTTCAGTCAAGCAGATCACATCATATACTGCATAATGATATGGATTTAACTGCTTAATGATTCGTTTATATCCATGCTGTGGTCGTACACGTTCTGAGCACCAAATCATCAGTTGATAAATTGGATATCACTGTCTGTCTATGTGCTTACTGAATCCGTAATGTAAGATCTACATCTTTGTATTTATCCTTAACCTTGTGTGCACCTACCATGCGGCCTCTCCACCCGGGTCTGAACAGGAGAGGATGGAGTATGCACTCAACAGTAAGAGGAGGGCCCTCATTCTGGCCCTGCGTTGGGCCAACACACACACATACCTGCTACAGGAGGAGCCTGCTGCAATCTCTTTCCTTGAGGTGATCAAAAGCTTTCAAATGCAGAAAATCACATAATTTACACAGATCATATGTTAAATCTGAGTGTGGTTCTTCCTCTCTGTCCCTGTAGGAGTTGTATGGGAGTTTATCAAATGATTCCCGGATGTTGAGAGCTTTGAAAGACTTAGTTCCTGACCTGGAGAAAATCGTCAAATTACAGTAGGTTCCTGAACCCCTGCACGTTAATGTTGTTTTATGTACCAGCCACATTTAACATATCATTTTTTCTTGCATTTTGTAGTTCAGAAGAAGCCAAATCCACAAAAAAGGTATGTCCAGACTACTATATGCAAAATAATTTAACACATTGTGTATTAAACGTCCACATCACCATGATAACATGTAAACTGTCCCATTTAAATTCAACAGAAAACTCTAATACGACAGTTCAGCAATGGAGAGGAGAGGCTGCAGAAGAAACAGCCTATTAGGAATCACGATGATAGTAAGTTGGGGTGTGTGTGCCCTGTGAGCCCTGAGGAGCAAGATATCTTGACAGCTGTTTTCCAGATTGCAATGTAATTTTAATGAGGATATTTATGTCCTCGGGAGATGAATTAATGTTTTGGTAATCCCTGACCTTTCACAAACATTTACATTTGTACACAAGACATAACAAAATCTAAAATGCAGATTGCCATGAAATCTGCGGAGTTAAAGTACATAGTCAGAAGCCCCATGAAGAGATTATTCTCCTTCCATTAATGCATCTTAATGCCTTTTTTTCGTTACAAATCATAAGTGGTCACATACCATAGTATGGTATTTCACTGCTATTTTTGTGTCTAAGTCCTGTTGAAGGTGTACTGCAGTGATCACACATACACCACTATCCGGGTTGCTGTGGCAGCGACAGGAAGAGAAGTGATCAGTGCTGTGACCGACAAAATTGGCACAACTGATGAACTTGTGTTGGTCCACCTCAGTTCTGCAAGCGGTAAGAATACAGATGGATTTAGATATGTGAGAGCAGTTCGTAACAATATTACCTACAGACAGATATTCGTTTGAGTGCTGTTAGTACTGTGTATGTAAGAAGCAGGATTAAAAGTTAGCCTAATATGGTGTTTGTGTTGGGACATTACTGGGTGGGGATAAAATTTATGTCCCCATTTTTGTTCCAGAAAAACAAATCCTGAAGCCCAATGACGTTTCAGTGTTTTCTACTCTGGGCATCAACGGGCGATTGTTTGCCTGTCCTCGAGACCAGCTCAGCGGTCTGGTAAGAGATTAATGTTTCCTGTTTACTTAGAACTTAGACTGCAGTTTTTATGAAATGGGTTGACATATGCATTCTTTGTTGTGGGGATGCACGATAATATGTTATCAGTATTGGCAGATAAAAGTTTTTGAAATGAAATATTGGCATCAGCCCTCAATGAGCATTTCTGCTGGTATGGCAGGCTGACACTTTAATTATGTGACTTTATTTAGTCGAAAAAGGTCAGTTGTACCCTGGTTGTGGCTGTTGTCAGGACTGTCTCAGAGGGAGCATCAGGGGGAATTTTACAGTTTTGCATTAAAAAAAATAAGTAAATGTTTTACATGTAACTTGAGTCAAAGTAGTTTTCCTATTTTACCCAATGAATGTATACATTTTTTGAAAAGCACTGTATTTTATGTTTGCATATGCCAGTGGGCCATCCTGATAACAGAAAGCATAATAATGTGGTCGTGCCACTACAGGAGAGATTCGATTTTCCCTGCAATTACGTGGAAAAAATGTGTGTATGTATTGGCATCGGCAGTCAGTCAAAATGAGTTGTAAAATGTCACTTAATCAGATTTTCGCAAAAATCCAACATCGCCATACATAGTTTGTTGTGACTGTACTATGATTATGATGGCAGACATTGAACTAACCATTCTCCAGGAAGAGAGCAGCTCCCTCTAATGGCTAATGGCGGAGAGTTGATAAGCAAGGACGTCATCCGAGTAGGGCCCAGTACATATTAGCATACACACTGCTGAAAGAATGTGACCATATGGGACTCAGACCACCTCTAAATGTGGTCTGAGTGATCGGATTTCAAGACACATTGAGGACACATTTGGTCCATTCACACCTGTACTTACAGCTGTCCACTTGGAATCCCATCACTAAGACGCATGCAAATACTAGATGTGAACTGGGCCTGTGTCACGTTACGTTGTTTGAAAGACGCTACACGTGTAAAAATGTCTTGATTGTAATACATTCATTCCTTAATGTGTTTTTGTCTTGTGTGTGTCAGACTCCTCTTCCAGACCAGGAGGGTCCGTCTGCAGGCTCCATGTCAACTTTTGAGCTGATGAGCTCCAAGGACCTGGCTTATCAAATGACCATGTTTGACTGGGAGCTCTTCAGCTGTGTGCATGAGGTATCACACATGCACATACACGCACAAAAAACAACTTCAGGCCAGTAGTGAAATAGCTTTTTACACGTCGCCTTCTTCACTGGTGTTGCATCATTGTCCCCAAGAAAAACCCCACAGGAGTAATACTTGATAGATGCAAGGTTTCAGGACCTGTCCACTGGGTTGACTATCAACCTGCTCCCCTTAATGTCTCCTCTCTCCTCTCCTCAGCATGAGCTGCTCTACCACACGTTCGGCCGGCAGAGCTTTAGAAGAACCACGGCTAATCTGGACCTGTTCCTGCGGAGGTTCAACCAGGTTCAGCTGTGGGTGGTCACTGAGGTGTGCCTCTGTGGACAGCTCAGCAAGAGAGTCCAGCTCCTCAAGAAGTTCATTAAGATCGCAGCACAGTGAGTCAGACCTGCTGGTGTCTCACACACACTCTTAAATGCTGGTTTGCAGTCATGCACTTAGCTAACGAGTTTCCCTTTGTCTTGCTTGTGTGTACTTGTGTTTGTCCATAGCTGTCGGGAGTTTAAGAACCTGAACTCATTCTTTGCCATCATTATGGGGATGAGCAACCCTGCTGTCAGCAGACTGAGCCAGACGTGGGAGGTAAAAACTTTGTCTAATATGTGCCTAGCTCTTCAGTGAACCATGGTTGTTACACTCCAGCTGAAGTATTGCACTGAACAAAACACTTTTGTTTCTGCTTCCATGTCTCACAAGTTAAAATTAAAGATCTAAGGTTTTTCTACTCACACAAGTGACTTAGTACTCTTAAATGTTGTGCACAAAGTTATTCAAATCCATGTTTATGAGCACTCTTTTGTGCCAAGATAATCAATCCTGTATTATATCTTAGTAAACGGTATGATCACTACACAGGTGTGCCTTGGGCTGTGCTCAAAATTTGAGTAAATTTCCTATGCATGCAAAACTTTGTGTCTTAGATCTTTTATTTAAACTCGTTAAAAAAGGAAGCACAAACAAAAGTGTATTCATATTTTGTTGAGTGTACATTCACGTCACTGAGATCATCTGTTTTTTTTCCTGGCAGAAACTCCCCACCAAGTTTAAGAAGTTCTATGCTGAGTTTGAGAGTATGATGGTGAGTGGCATGGAATTCCATTCACCACAACTGTTTTGGGTTGACACAGAAATCTACAGATAGATAGATGAAAAATGTATGTAGTTCCACGTTTTAGACATGAACACTGTTTATATGTCTGGTGACAGGACCCTTCAAGAAACCACCGGTCCTACCGACTCACTGTCACCAAACTGGAACCGCCAATTATCCCCTTCATGCCCCTCCTTCTCAAAGGTATGACTCAATGTAGAGAACAGTAGTACTCCAGTCACTCTCTTCCTCTCATTTCTCTGGTTGCACAGCCTCAATTCCTTTCCTCACCTCCTTTTCTCATGTCTTATGCTGTGCTTACACTATGAGCGATATATCGACAGGCTAAAAGTCATTTTCAGTGGAAGCTGGTGACACGAAGCTACAAACTGATGCCTGACACTGTTACTACAGACGGTTGTGACACGCTACAAATAAAAGTTGGGCTGGCCTCAGCTTTTTTTCAGTGCTCCAATGTTTCTAGCTGTGGTGCTGTGATATTTAGCGTAGTTAGCTGGCGCTATACTAACTTTCTATGTACTGTGGTGGACACAAGGATACAATAGAGCAGTGAAATGTGATGTTAAAATAGGCCTCAGACAATGATCAAAAGCCAAATATATTTTTTGACCAAACACAAACTTTAGATGACATTCAGTCGAGGTGCTTTGTGGAAAGTGGCACACACACACACACACACACACACACACACACACACACACACACACACACACACAAGCATGTGATGATGTAACTACTTATGGATGCTTGAGCAACACTTCAATGGCGACCAGGTGGCAATTTAGCTGTTGTGTTGTCGCTGAAAGTGTGAACACAGTATTACTCCCTCCTACCTGAGATGTGAGTGTAAGAGGCGAGGAAGAGATACAAGGAGAGGGGAGCTGAGGCAGGATGTGTAGCACAACTGCATCATCTGTTCGTGTGTCACACCTAATTGGGTGCTGAAAAGACTTCCATAAAGGATAGACCTGAGCATCCTCGCATATAGCTCCTTCAGTAAGCCTCATTTCTCCTTAAAATGTATTGAAGGCATTGAGACATCCTTCAAGGTGGCGCACTAAGATCGATTTCCGGCTCACAAGCAGCAGGACGGAGGATGGAGGAGACAAGGAGGGAAAAAATAGAGGAAAGAGAGGAGCTCAATGTATCATATAGGGATGAACTCTGGGAGAAAAATGGCTGCCATTAAACTTTATTAATTTCTTTACAGATATGACATTTACACATGAGGGCAACAAGACCTTCATTGACAGTATGGTCAATTTTGAGAAAATGGTGAGTTTCTGAGCACGCCGAATGGGCATATGATTCATTTTAAGGTTATGGTTATGCGTCTTACTGCTCTGTACTCAAGTTTGATGTGACATCTAAAGAGCCTCTTATCTCTCCAGCGTATTATAGCCAACACAATTCGGCAAGTGAGGCATTGTAGAAGCCAGCCATTCAGTAAGTCTGCTTATAACTTTACTTTCAGCACATTTACATACATGTTGGCCTTACGATCACATTATTTCTGTTATCTCTCTCTTACTGCGTTAGATCCCGACATATGCCAACCCAACAAAAATCAAGCGGACGTACGGGGTTATGTCAGGAAGCTCTGCGTGGTTGACAACCAGAGGGCACTGACGCAGCTCTCCTACAGGCTGGAACCTCGGCGGACATGAGCTCCAAATCTTCCACCGCCATCGCCTTCTTTGTGACGTTAGCATAAAAAAAACCACACACATTACCTGGAGAAAATAACAAAACTGGCCGTTCAGTAGCAAATCACAAAGACTTTAGCACTATCATGGGCTATTGTGGATGAAGGACTTCTTACTGTGCCATTAAAAGCCTCTTCTCCCTGGACAGACAGAAACTGTTCAGCTGCTCTCTCGTCGCTGTGTCTCAGCCCCCAGACTGAGGGTTTTAATTGTACTAGCTGTTACTGTTGGGACCTGTTAGATAGAACTGTAATGTATAGAACTTGAATCAATATCCTGCATGACTGAACTTCATAGGCTTTGTGTTCTATACAGTGGATTTCTATCAGGGGTGTCCTGTAATGTTGTGCTACCCCAAATGAGCCCTAGTTTACAATATATTACTGTACCTGCCTGTAAAGCAAACCTTACTCTCCTGATGGTCCTACTCATAGACAGAAAACACAGAAAACCCCATAAACTGTAACCTAGACTCTTCATTTTCTCTGTGGAATATACAGATAAATATGAAATCTGAAAGTACTTATCTTAATTTACATGATTATATCCAAGTCTTTGAAAATCTTTAGGATTTTATGTCCTATAGTTTAATATTAGTGTCCCTTAAAGGAATACTTCACCCTCAAAATGATCTTTTGAATATCAACTACTCACCCCACGTTACGATTAATTTGTGAAAAAGGGTTTCTCGCATGCTTCCGTGGTGAACGACGGATCCAAAAACAGAATTCTTGATGACTTGAACCTTCGCTAAGCCCCGCCCCTTTGTGATGGTCCAACAAGTTGTCAGAGTAAGCATGAAGCCCACACTGTAACTAACTGCAAACTCATATTTTTAAGAAATTGAAACAGTGATTCCAGAGAGCAGCAGACAGAGGGGTCTACAGTCTGTCTTTGAAGGATATATCCAGGATGTCAAACTGACTCAGCAGCAACAACAGGTTAAAAAGACAAAGATAGTTAGAAGCTAAAGCCGGACTATAGGCTACAGATCACAGTGTAAAAGTGAACCACCACATCACTGCTGAACGCGACAGAAGACAATGAATATAACGGGAAACTTTGCTGATATTGAACCAGATGTGTGGCATCACAGTGTGTGCAGATGAACAGTGTTTGGCTATGCTCCCGTGCTGCTGCCAGCACCTGGACCTCTGCTGCCGGATGAGCAGGGATCTCCAGGGGAAGTCAAACAATGTTCATCTGCGCACAATACGATGACACACAGCTGGTTGAATGTCAGCAAAGTTTCCCTGCTTCCCTTCACTGGTTCCTGTACAGCAGGGACGGTCTTGGTTTCACTGTTATAACCATTAAGAACCAAAAGCAGCATGTGTATACATTCAGTAGGCTATATCTTCAGTAGCTAGCTAGCTAACCCTACACTTTTCAGGGTTTGATTTTGGTTTTGGAACAGGGAAGAAACATGTATCTTTTTCCAACCTCTCCAGGTAACGAGTATCATTAATACACGACGTGGCCCAGGCACAACATTTAGCTCCAAATCTACAAAACCAGCCTGATAATGAAGGAAATCTGAAATGATTGCATTACAGTCAATGGAGCACAGCTGTGTTGTTGTAAGACCCTGGTCTGAGCCGGCCTGATGCTACGTTATGATTAGCCAGTCTGTGTCTAGGGGCGGGACTTAGTGAAGGGTCAATTGTAGTCATAGGTGACCATGTTTAACAACAGCAAAACTATATCAAAACATCTGTTTACAATCTCTCAAGCAACTTGTGCAGTATAGTCCAAGTCTCATTTATCCAGTTGTATGCTCAGCACTTCACAAACATTAATTGTTGGTAAAACACTTCACTTCACTGTGGAGGCATGTGCGAAAAACAATTTTCTTCAGAAATTCAACATAACACAGGGTGAGTAACTGATACCCAAATGTCCATTTGGGGGTTAATTATTCCTTGAATTAGTCAGACACGTCAAAACTACTAAACAGAGTATTAGTTGGATTAAAGTCCTTTGTATTGTAGTATTGCAAACAGTGTTCAAATTTGTCACTACAGTATTGCGTTTTATTTTTGCATCAGAGTACAATTCCTGTAGGATATGGAGTATTCTAGATGATGAATTTGCTTGGTATGATCTGTTCTGAGGTCAGTTGTAAAACCAAACTGTACTCTTTGATTTGGAAGCACTGATCCTAGATGCAGAGTCTTAAAGGTACCTTAAACTTTGAGGGGAAATCTTGTCATCTGAGTCTGTGTAATTTTATTTTTATATATGTGGGTGTAGATTTCGAGCGTGTTCTTGACAAGTGTCATTAATTTTTCTTTGATCTCAGGAGCTTCTGATGTGACTGTGTGTGTCGAGAACTGCCGTGAGGCTGTCTTTCCCCAGAGCAGCCTATAACTGTACTGTATGTGTGGTCTGCCTTGTAAATAAAAATAGCTAATTTAACAGTGCTGATGCTTTGATGATGTTCTTCAAAATATGTTTTGCCCCGCAGGTGGTAGAGAGGCTGAGGATGGAGATGCATATCGACATTTACAATCTCTCCAACACAGACTGGCTTCAGTTTAAAGGAGCATTCCACTAATTTCAGTCACTTTACTGAGGAGTACTGCTCAGCCTGCGAGAACAGCTGTAAAATGTCTTCTGTGGCTCTGGAGTTGGCTGTGTCAAGTCTGAGGCAAGTAGTCAAGTGACATCACTAGGAGGATGCAATTTTTTTTTTTTTGCAGGAAGTCTGGTTTAGAAATGGCAGCTGTGAAGCTTGAAAGATGTGGACATTTACCTGGCAGGGAGGGTCTTATGAACGACATGATGGAGCTACATTATGTGACATGTAGGGGCCTCCAGCAGTTTGGGGTTTCACCTATAGGGACAAAAAGTCAGGATATCTGCTCTGCTCATTTTTTTTTCATCTGTCACTGTCAAATCCTTAATATTTATCAAGCGCCATTTAATTTAATGTTAACTTTGACTAATCTGGATGTTTTCTGATGTCATCTTTCCTTCAGCCATCTAATCATGACTATGTAAATATAAAATATGAGACATTTCCTCATGAATAAAGGGTAGAATTTTGCTTCCAATATGAGGATTAGAAATTGTGTTGGTGCAGTGGTCTACCAGATCCAGTGTTGTAGTGTGTAAAAGTGTGTAAAACTAGACTGTAAGATGAGTGTTACTTAGGCTCAGTACTAGTATGTCATAAAAAAAACTAGATTTGAGTGAATTAAGCGGCAACACTAACTTTCATGCTCCCCTGATGATCTCTCTCCATTTAGGTCCAAACCTAGCTCACAGATGGTGATAAAATTTGACACAGATACTGACGGTTCCCAGAGGAAGAACCCTTTTTGCATTTGAATGTTGGGCATGAACTGCCTGACCTTTCCTCTACCTTCACTGTTAAAACTAAACTTTCCTTTCAGACGAGACATTTTATTTTCTAACTGGCTGATTGCTGTGCTCACGTCTGCTCCCCCCAGAACCCCTTTGAATTTGACAACTCCACCATCTGTTCTTTGGTGCTTTCCTCAAGTCACACATGTAAATTCTTGGGTTCTTGTTTATTTTATCGAACACTTTGGTTCTCTGGGGTGTGATGATTCATTGCAGCTTCCAGGAGTCATGTTTTACTTAGGAAGTGAATCACTGTTATGTCTCCTCTCTTGTGCTCGATTACTGTCACTAACTGAGAAGTGTCCTAACTTCCCTGTGCTGATCTCACCTGTCCCCTACACAGTGATGTCAGCAAGGCTATCTTGCTTGATGATGTCACTGGGTCATTCCTGTCAAGCTGAGTAACACGCTGGCTTCTCTGGTGAGTGTGTTTTTAGACGCGGTGTGTGTGAGGGATGGATTTAGGTATCTGAGGCAGTCACCCTCATTGCTAACTGATTTACAATGTCTGACACGCTATAGGCCAGAGTTGTTTGTGTGTGTGTGTGTGTCTGTGTGTGTGTGTGTGTGTAGTGTATGGAGAGCTTTATATAGCCACAGTCATCCAGGAAGAAGGAATGCCCTGGATGCCGGTGACCATATTTGAACAGTGTGTCTGCTACAGGCAGACTGCACACACTGACTACAAACCCTAACTTACACACACTCAAGCACTCACCTCCCCTTCATCCTCATGCTGTGTGTGTGTGTGTGTGTGTGTTTAAGCTTTGTGTTGTAGTTACACTGGATCACCACCATCAGGCAATGTAATGCCTTGTCTAGTAGTGACAGAGGAGCTTCGACTTTTCCTGACTCACAGGGAGCAAACTTCTCTCTCTCTTTCCAGCTCTTTCTGGTTTCTTCTCTCTGACAATCTGTTCTGCTGACTGACAACATCCACTCGGACCCTGTGGAGGAAACTACCCCTGCCTTCTCTCTTTATTTCTTAGTCTTCACTCTCTCCTCTCCTTGCTGATCTGATACTTGTATATACTTTTGGGGCAGCGCTGGTGCTTGAGCGTGCACGCTTTTGAGCTCCGTGTGTGTGTGTGTGTATATGTGTGTGTTTGTGCGCGCGTGAGTCAGTATGCCATGTCGTCCCCTGGCTCGTCGTTTGTGCAGATAAAGCATGAGGACCTGCTCTTCTATGAGAACTGTGGAGGAGGGAGCTTTGGGAGCGTCTACAGAGCCCTCTGGATATCCCAGGACAAGGAAGTGGCTGTGAAGAAGCTTCTGAAGATTGACAAAGAGGTAAGGAGGAGACACACACACAAATACACACATAGCCATCATACATTGCTGCAGCAGAGACACATTAATTAAGAAATCAGAGTATTAAGAAGTTACGGATTCATCGATGGCACATTGCTGCTCTACTTTCCACTAATTTCCTAGAATCTCCTCAGACACCCAAAGCCCCCTCTTTCCCTCCCTCCCCTCCCCTGTTGTCTGCCGTTGAACATGTGTTTATCTTAAACATACCTCTCCTCGTCCCCCCTCCTCCACCCACTCTATGTGGATGGAGCAGTATTATTTATGCCAGCACTCCCCTGTTCCTCCCATTGTATTTTTGGGCGAGGTGTGTGGTCATCTGGGGCTTTACGCATTGCAGTTCAGGCCGGGTGGTTCTCCATGAGAATGACCCCGATGGTGATTCAAACATCATTTCCTTCCATGTTATTAATACCAGACTGGAGGAGGCTCACAACCCTGTGTGTCAGGAAACCGATAGAAGTTAGAGTGACTTGTGGGTGAATTGGGCATGGTGACATTGTTGATTTAAAAAATACAATGTAAAGCATGCGCTGACATTAAAGACAAATATAAGGCAGTGAAGTTAAGGATATAAAACACACTTTCACACATGAGCTAACTGCATAAAACAGATGGAACAGAATTTGATTTGTTGTCTGACTTTTTTCTCTCACACTCACTTCCTCACGCCCACACACAAACACACACTGGGTGGGCAGATATCCATTAAAGTGTGTGTGTACAGTTCATATGTAAATACAATTTGATGGATCATGGGAGAACTGCAGGCCTAGTGGATTCTTTTTCTGCAGCATGCCATGTGAAACGGAGCTGCTTGTGAACAATCTGGTGTTAAAATCATATTTCAAATCATGTTTGCACAAACACTATGTTCACGCAATGGTGGAAGAAGTACTCAAATCCTTAAATTAAGTCAAAATAGTGACACCACACCATAATAATAATCTTTTACAAGGGCATTTAAAAATTTACTGACATAAAAGTACAGAAATCTTAGCAACAAAATTAAAGTACTCATGCAGAATGGCCTCTGTCAGTGTTATTTTATATCTATATATATTATATATACAATATTTCCCTCCAAAATGTCCTTAGTTACTTTCCACCACTGCATTCACACATGTAAAACTGTGTGTGCAAATGCATGTGCTCAAACTGATGTTTGTACACACTGATAGCCTCACACGAGGGAATAAAATTGATAAGATAAAGGGCTTTTTGGAGGGAAGCCTCAACAATATTTTGGTGCAGTTTTTTGTGTGATTTCACGTAATTTATGGTTCGTTATTATGTTGCTTGGCAACAGGTACGTATTCCACAAATGCAGAGAGTATGACCCGTATGTCAGTTCAGATTAATGGCATGTTTGTCACTGTGGTGTGGAAGGTCTTTGCAGACTCAAACCTGGGGTATGAAAGAGGTTCAGACCTCAGTTCAGGCATCCCCAAGACACTGTTAGAAATAACTTTGAAATTGGACAACAAGTCAAAAGCTCTAACGGTTGGGTTTACAGTCCATCAGAAAATGATTAAAGATAACGTTTCCTTGCCAATGTCAGATATTGGAAAACTGAAGGAGGATGCTAATGACGTTGTTCTTATCCATCTTGTTTTTCTTTTTCTTGTCTCGTCTTGCAGGCTGAGATTCTTAGTGTCCTGAGTCATAAGAACATCATTCAGTTTTATGGAGCCGTGCTGGAATCTCCCAACTATGGCATTGTCACAGGTCAGACCCTGTATGTGTGTGTGTGTGAATGTGCAAGTGCTTTTGTATGTTTATGGAATTCATGCATACTTTCAGAACATAAAACCTGAAAATATGACCGTGGGAGTGTTTTAATCCTCAACTTCATTCAGATAAAAGTTATCTTCTGGAAAAATGCTCTCTAAAGCAAGATTTGTATTGTTGTTGTCTTAAGAGTTACAGCCCAATGAATATTAGTAACATTAGGTGTTAAGGTAAGGGTTAGTTAAGGATACGTTTGGTATTTTTCAACCTGGACCTTATTTTCCTATGTTTTTGTGTCTAAATGACTAATGAGGATAAAGTCTGCAGTGTAACCGCTTGGGGCATATTTACACAGTCAATTTACGTCCAAGTGCTTGTTTTTGCCACTAATAGACTCAGATTATCATTTTAGGTGTCTAAGGGATGCTTTCCATAAGTTGTCAAGGAGTTAAGATCCTTTTTGTTTAACCAGAAACAGCCATGAAATCACAAATGCCAAATCCACCAGACTCTATTTAAATAAACAGTAATTCTAGTGTGTATAGACACATCATATTTTCACATTTAAATGGGTGAATTAAGGGTTTATATCAACTAAACCAGAGCTGATAATTGTTGGAAAAGTGGAAAGACCAACCAAAACGGCTTTTGAGTTTATTCTGTTTCTGCAGGCTTTTAACGAAGTGTTTTACGATGATAAAATTACTCTGGTGGGTGTGATGATAGCAATTTTGGGGGTGTTTCCTGCTGGAAAAAAAAGTATCTTTCTCTTTGATGAGAGGGTATATGTATGTAGGGATCCTTTTCATAAAATGTCAGACACTTATATAATACTACAGTATATAATCAACAATTTCAGCCTGTCGATGGTTAAAACAAACACATTTAGTGGACCTAAATTGACAATGCGAGCATACCCCAAGTTGTGACATCGCAGCATGTTTTGCGGCTGGCTGCAGCTCCCTCGCTCAATACTGGACCATTTTCAAAAGTATTTCCCATTAGCCACTTACACACAATAAAAGTAAAATAGGATCCAGGTTAATGCTAAACATATTCTTTGAGGTCAGGTTGGGGCATGAAAGGGTGAGGGTCAGAGCAGACTGTCCTCTCATATAAAACTGCGTGTGTATATTAGCTTTATTTGTGTGAATCTGATCTTCAGCGTGCCACTTATGTACACGTTATCACATGCTCCGATGGCCGACCGGTGTTTATGTGTGTGTTTTGAAGTATTGGTGTATACTCTGCGCGCTGGTTCTTGCCGCGTTTCCTGGCAGGACATTTGTAACTGAGACCAGCATGTCTGGATGTGGTAGTAATCCTTGATGGGGTCATATGGTTAAGATAAAGCACCGACACACCACCACAGACTTGTCCAGCGACAATTCTCACTGCAGCTGAGTCTAATAAAGTCCAGTGCTTACTAAAAATAAAAGAGTACAGTAGGCAAAAATAAGAACCGGTTCACGGGATGGAGTATGGTGCCAGTAAAATCCATTTTGCAAATGGCATGTTCTACTTCCTTGATGGGCCATTATCCTCTGTCTGTCTTCTACGTGTCTCTTTGAATTGTCACACTGAACAGGAAAATGGTAAAGGTTCAGAGGTCAGAGATAATCTGGATTAGACAGGGTGTGAAGGGTGTGAGCTGTTCCTCTGATCAGAGATAGCTGCTCTGTGTGGTGCGTGCACGGCTCAACTGTGTGTGACCTTTCTCAAATTTTATAATGTATTGATGTAGACAACTGCAACAAAAACGTCCAAACAAGTACAAAAGCACTGAGGTTATTTCATTTGTTTAGAATGTCAATAAAACTCTATTAAAGTTGCATAACTTTTAAACATGTGGAGTGAAATCTGCTCTGGATATTTATTCTTACAATCGCCAGAGTGAGATTAAAGTGAATGTATCAGGCTTTTCCATGTTTTCTCTCATATAATGTGGCCAAAGTTTCAAATAATAATGTAAATGTATATTAAAGTAATCCCTGTGAGATATAACCTTTTTCTACTTTCAAGACAAGTTGACTTCAGCTTGTGACGGATTTCTTTATAAAGTCATCTGCTCCACAGCAAGTGTTTAACCTACACTGCTACATGTAGCGACATGCTAACATCAGGGAAACCTGTAATCTTGGTTGCTGAAGTTGTAAATTTCTCCCAGATTTTGGATCATATTCCTGCTGGAACATGTTCAGTTGTAAAGACTTTGGTTTAGAAGCTTTTATAGGCGATTTGTCACAGTAGGAAGGGCCGCTATACTGTACGCCTTGACAGTGATTCCCCAGCTCCAAGGACATTTTTACATGTAGCTAGATGCTTACATCAGCGAAACATGTAATCTTTGTTGCTGATGTGCTGCAGGATTGAGTCTTTAAAAGCAAATATTAATTAGCATTTTACACTTCTGGTTTCTCCTGTCTCGAAGTAAGAAGGTTTTTTGAAAGAGTTTTTGGTGAGATGTCTGAAATAAGGTCTGTAGTTAACAAGCTGGAGAGACTTAACACATAAAACAAGACAGTTCATACCCTACTAGTGAATTGTGAAGGCTTTAGGTATCTTTAAAAAGACTGTTGCTAACAAGTGGCTAAATGAGACTATAGAATGTCACCACACGGCTTTGCAGCCTTGTTGTTTTGGGAATGTTAAAGTCATGGGACCATGGTGTAGTTCATTTATGGCCTAATATTAGCTTTTTACTTCTGCTGATTGTATTTACGCCTCAAAACTCATAGAAAATTACTTCTGAACTAAACGTGTAAGTACCATAAAATTTTGTTTGCCTCAGAGCTTATTCTCTGTAAGAATCCAAAATCCACTGGAAAAACCCCATTGGCTTTTTGTCGAGGGAACCAGTGCGATGCTAATTCAGAGGTCACCCTGTAAAAAAATGTTTACCTTGCAGCAAGATTTTGGTTTAGAAGCTTTTATTGGTCAGCTGTACTCCGTTACAGTCATTCCCGCGGCTGCAAAGACAGTACAGAGAAACCCCACCAACCTGGAAACGCTCACCAATCAAAGCAGAGTAGGCTTTTTGGGAAGAGTGCCTAAAGACACAGACGCAGAAACAGAACGTCTCAGACAGAGGGTGAATACAGGTGTTCCAGCACAGACAGCGTGAGGAATACAGTGTTTTTTGAACATTAAAGCCTGTAAACATGAACATGAACACAATAGGACACTTTAAGGATCAAACTCAAATTGATGTAGGTCACAGATATGTCCGTATGGATGCCATGCATTCACATAATTTCTCTTCTTACCTGTTCTCCTATAATGCCTCTCTGTTGTTACAGAATATGCCAGTGGAGGGTCTCTGTATGAGTACCTTTCCAGTGAGCAGAGTGAGGAGATGGACATGGAGCAGATCATGACATGGGCCATTCAGATGGCCAAAGGTACATTTAGAGGACAATTAAAATATTTCTGTCAGGGTAGAATCACTTAGCTTCTGATATAAAGCAGAGGTAGGAGTACTGATACGATCACCAGCATCCTGCAGTACTAAGATACTGTAGTCGTCATGCAGCAGAGTTAATAATAGGTTTACACAGCTTTTTATTTGCCCCTTAATCACCATCTTTAACCTGTGTGTATTTAACACCAACAAGCTTTTTCCATTTGCCTGTGGCAGTTGGTTCCAACTACAAAAGGCAAAATAAGAGAATCAAATAAAACTATAAATATACAGAGCAGTAAAACATACTACTTTGGACAGATATTACATGTGTTACAAATAATTTTTCAACAAAAAATTTGGCAAACAGTGCCTTGCTAGTTACTGGGGCAGTGAATGACGGTGGTACAGTAGATAAAAGGGGAACATTTAGATTCTTAAATGTTCTGTGGTAGATTTTAAAGGGATAGTTTGGATTTTTTGAAGTGGGGTTATATGAGGTACTTATCCCTAGTCAGTGCATTACCGTCAGTAGATGTCCGTTGTCATGCCTCCAGTTTGGAGAAGCAGGTAGGAATATTACCACGGAAGCTGAGTGATGTACTGCTGTGGACGGGGTTTGCAACAAAGTGTATTTTATCCACCTAAAAAAACAATATCAGTTCAATTGAATGCTTTATTTTGAATATTTTCACTACTTTACCTTGCCGTCAGACAGCACTTTTTCATGGGTAACTGAACTGAAAGTAAGGCTTATTTTTGCTCATTTCACAGCCATTGACAAAAACAGTAATTTTACCTTGCTGAACACAGGAGCTTCTGATTTACCACCACCTCGACCGGTTAGTTTGTTTGTGTCACTGTGTGATGTTGGGTGTTTTAAAGGGTTAGATCAGGTTTACCAAAGTCACAAAATAACACAAACAAACTAAATAATTGTGGCAGCTGTAGACCAGCAGCTCCTGTACATAGTGAGGTATAATTACTGTTTTTGCAATGGAGTCTGGTGATTATAACGAGAGCATAGATGGATAAAACAAAGTAAAGTGGTGAAAATATTCTAAATATAGCATACAATTAAACTGATAAAAAATGTATTAGGTGGTTGAAATAAGCTTCTTCTACCCCATCCATAGCTGTACATTGTGTCTGTACCATAGGTCTGTACTCCTGCCTGCTTCTCTAAACTGGTCGCATGCCAACTGCCATCTACTACATGTAATACACCTATGGTACATAAACCACATCACCCCCACTTCAAAAAATACAAACTATCCGTATAAGTTAATTTAATAATAAAAAGTGACATACTGCACACTAATTATAAACGATATTCAGTAGTTAAGACTGTCAACTTTGCACCCAAACTCAGACGACACTGATCATATTACACAGTGATTCAATTAGTTGAGGTTGGTTGTCTTTTCCTCTTATTATAATTACCCCTTTGTGTAAATGTTGTCTTTAGCCTACATGTTTTAACCTCAGTTCATCCAGTGGATTTCTGGGTTAACCTGAAGCCCAAACCAAAACATTCAACAGTGACACTGCATTTTTCCCCCTGGTTCTTACCGCTTGATTTCCTTCCAGGGATGCATTACCTCCATGCAGAAGCTCCAGTCAAAGTCATTCACAGAGACCTCAAGTCACGGAACGGTAACACATCACTACATTTTTACTTAATCCTGAAACCCCTTTTCTTATGCACATGTACACACAAGTTCTCTTTGTCATTTCTCTGTTAGCTTTAGTATATTACTGTTTCATGTCACACAGCTTTGACTGGTTTATCTGTTCTCTTTTTTACAGTGGTGATGACAGCAGACAGAGTGCTGAAGGTGTGTGTGTCTTGTGATGTACAGACAACCACATTAGCAGTTTTCATTCATGTCAAGCACATAGGTAACTCTGTTTGTTTCTTCACTGCTCTTCTCTTTGTTGGGATTTCAGATTTGTGACTTTGGAGCATCGAAGTTCCTGTCCCACACCACCCACATGACGGTGGTGGGCACTTTTCCTTGGATGGCTCCTGAGGTCATACAGAGCCTGCCTGTCTCGGAGACATGTGACACTTACTCCTATGGCGTGGTGAGTTGGCAGTACTGCACAAATATCAGTAAAATCAGGCCAGAAATCAAACCTCAAGCAAACATGTCGAGCCATGACAGCTGGAATTAAATGCTTCCTCATTTTTACAAAATCATTATATGTAATTCAGGCATAATTCTTGTATGGCTGCTTGTATTCAGACATCATTTAAAGGTGAGCACCACCTAAAATAGAAATCCCAATATGTTATTTTCATGGCCTAGGAATGTTCATTCAATATCTATGAGCATGACCGACTCTTAAAGCCAGAAGTGTCAGACGTGTGATGTCATCAAGTATAAAGTCTGGAGCTGCTTCACAGACAACAGCTGCGTCCAAAATTCCATACTAACAGGCAATTTAGTATGCTAAAACATTATGTAAGATATTTTTGGTATGTCTGAAACCTTATGTATGAAACACATACTATGTCAATTGCATAATATTACCGATGAAATGTTACAATATTCAAACACTGGACACTCCGCCGGCTTAAGTATCCCACAGTGCAATGCTGTAGATACATGTGTGGACCCCACAACAATGACAGCATTCTAGGAGCCATACTTGGTGTCAGTTCTATTGGAGTCAACCACACTTTAACCCATTAAATCTTTGTTGTTTTATCTTTGACCGAAAAACCCTTCCACCAGTGTGATTTACCATGCCTGCCTGATTGACTCAAATAGAACTGACACCAGAGTCTGGCTCCTCGAACACTGTCATTGTCGTCATGACCATTCCCCCCTATATATTTTCCTTGGTAGACCCCAGGAGAAGTAGGTGATGTATCTGCAGCAACCAGTGGGGATTATAATGAATACAAATACAAGCAGACGACAAAGTAATGGACTGTGACCTCTCAGAAAGCTCTCAGAAGGTGACATGGTAATTACAGTTCAGTGCATCTGAAAAGTTACATACTAAAGTCTGTTCACACAAAAATATGCTGAACGTTAGCACACATATTTGGTATGTAGTGCATAGTATGTGATTTCGGACCCAGGCAATGACTGGAGTCTGATTTTGTGGACCCAAAGAATGTTTTTTTTTTAACTTTTTTTAGACCCAAATGTGCTCTCAGTTCTGACGCAGAAAATGTACCCATATTTATTATATATTATTATACTTGATGACATCACAAATTAAAGATTTAGCGCTTTAGTTTTTCGAATTTGAGCATTGTTTACTATCAGCACAAGTGTGAATTAATGTCAGGTTATTCCCTGCCCTACTGTGTTGGGTATTTTGGTTTGATTTCACCGCGCCTTTTTATTTAGACATCCTCACAACTATTCAGGAGAGTTATGTGAAATAAAACAGACCCACACATGAAAGAAATGATGTCTGTCTGAATGAACCAACACAGTATGTCCTGTGGCCAGGTGCTGTGGGAGATGCTGACTCGGGAGGTTCCTTTCAAAGGTTTTGAAGGGCTGCAGGTTGCATGGCTGGTGGTGGAGAAACAAGAGGTAAACCCCCACCCACCACACAAACACACGTGAACACACCTTCCTGAACACACTGTCAGCATGTAGACCCACCAGAGTTTGAGAAGGCTGGAGGAACAATGCGATGCTCTCATGGTTTCCACTGCGAGCTGGTGAGGCTGAGGCTGGGTATTTTTAGGCCTGATGTCAGTTCTCTGCTCTTGTAAGGCCTGGATACACAGCAGTGGAGCTCGGCCAGACCCCCCCCACCCCACCCCCGGCTAAAGCCTTTACGAGA
This sequence comes from Epinephelus awoara, assembly GCA_035609425.1. NCBI lineage: Eukaryota > Metazoa > Chordata > Actinopteri > Perciformes > Serranidae > Epinephelus > Epinephelus awoara. The sequence goes on along the minus strand of CM069306.1, from coordinate 12,927,800 downwards.
GAGAGGGAGAGCCAGAGAGAGAAAGTGGGGGAAAAGAGTAAAGATTGCAGCGATAGGAGATTTGATTCAAGAGGTTTATGAGTGGTGGTGGGGGGGTGATGGTTATACAGTGAATGTGTTTCAGTTATTGACGTGTCTGAATCCTCCACAACAGCCACACACACACGCACACACACCGGGGGCCAACAAACAACTCTGAGAACATGATTCCTGCGTAGCTGTTGGCTAATCTCCAAATACTCTCCCTAAATAACTCCCTCCCTCTCTCCCTCTCTGTGTCTTTCCCTTTCCCAGTCTCCCTCTGATTTTCCCCTCCATTGCTATACCTCTCCTCCTGACCCTCTTACTTGCCCTCTCTCCACTCAGAGTCTGTGATATTTTAGGATTAATCCCCAGAGAAAACTGTTTCCATTTACTGCACTGTACTATGGAGCTGTCTGGGCTCATTCAGAGCTTTGGTGATGCCAGAGGATCTTTTATGCAGGGGCATTATCCCAGTGGCGCGATGTGGTTTAATGGTGTTAATGCAGTTTATATATTACAGAAGATAAACAAGGACCCAGACACTCACATATCCATTTTCCCTCATTAACAGATTGAGTGTACATTAAACAAATGACTATATTAAGAACTTATTCGTCTGAAATGTGCGATACACAAAACACAACCCTTAAAAAACAGCCTCCCTGTCTCATAGTGTGCCTGTATTTTTTGCTGGAGTGTTCCTAGATTTAAAGCCCCATTATTCTTTGCCAAAGTTAGAGCCTTAACATTTTCTGTATTCCTATTTTTCCCTGAGCTCACTGTTTTTTAGGTGGGTGGGACTGGAAAAAAAGTGATGTAATGTACACTGTACTTCTAGGAACCAATCAGGATTTAGCAATATTTGATTCATAATGAAGTGACAGTGGGGCGGCTGGTTGTGTTTTCAGGCCACTGTCGAACAAATCTGATCACACCACACCCATACAGTCCTGATGAATCACATTAGATGAGTTCATGGGTGTTTAAACTCTTAATAAATGACACCCAGGGTTCCCTCAGATCCTAAAAAGACTTAAAAGGCATTGATTCAAGAATCTAGGTATTAAAATGTCTTAAACCTATCTTTCAAAAGTCTTAAAAATGCTAACACATGGGGTGTAGGATTGTATGAGTCGTTTATTTTCTGTCATTGCATTGTAAAATCTCAAAATTATTGGTAACATCTATTTTTCCGAAATAATTTACTGAATGCCTCTGGCAGTAACGTCATGCAGATCAGGACAGTGGAACCATTCATTCATTCATTTTCTGTAACCAATTATCCTGTTGGGGGTCACGGGGGCTGGAGCCGATATCAGCCCACATTGTGCGAGAGGCGGGGTACATCCTGGACAGGTCACCAGACTATCACAGACAGACAACCATTCACTCATATTTAGACCTAGGCCAATTTAGAGTCACCAATTAACCTGCATGTCTTTTGACTGTGGGAGGAAGCTGGAGTACCTGGAGAGTACCACTGTGCTTCAGTGCGTCTTCACAGAGCCGACAGTGTGGGTTGCTCACTCTTAAATTTGATTGTTGCTTATATAATAGGGATGCATGATGATTTTTGCAGATATTTTCTAATTCATTTTTGCTGATTGCTGATAGCGATACATGCACTGCAGAGAACATCAAGTCTCTCTCATATAGTGGAATTACCATGTTATTATGTCTACTTTTATAGTGATGGCCCCCTGGCAGATGCAGACATAAAACACAATGCTTTTCAAAATGTACACATTCACTGGGTAAAATAAGAAAACTTAGGTAAGATAAGATACACCTTTATTGATCCCATAATTGAGAAATTCAAGTACATGTAAATATTATGTAACATTTTCAAACAAAACTGTAAAATTTATTGTGCTTTGACAGGCTTGGATTATGCTCTCTCCCTGAGACAATCCTGACAACAGCCACAGCCAGGGATAACTTGACCTATTCTGACTAATTACAGTTGTATAAATAAAGCGTCATCTTACTGGCCTGTAATATATCAGCAGAAATGTTCATTTTAGGCCAATGCCAGTATTTCGTTTAAGCTTTTATCTGCCAATACTGACGAGGTGTTGATATTATCGTGCATCACTATTATTTAGTCATGAAATTTTGGACAAATACTTAAGATTTAAAGCCAAGTTTTCAGGGATTTTAAATGGTTATTTCGGATTCATACAGCTTAAGGCAAGTTAAATATATGACTTTTATTTATGCCACTTAGAATGATATTTAAGACCAAAAAAACAACCATGAACTGGCATCACTTACTGAGGCTTAGGGACAATTTTTCCCAAATGTTTGTAACATAAAACATGACTAATTGGTCGTGTGGCTGAGAAGAGTGTCTAACAGAATTGGAAAATATGTGGCATCTGTTGGCAAGTTTTCTTTGTGACTTTGTTTCTCACTATGCGTGTGGGATTCCACTGCCTCGATTGTCATTATGCAGAGTTTGAAAACTTTTTGTCATAAAATACACTGAGCCTTGTATGCATTGCTTTGTACCGGTTTCAGCCATGCAACAAACTCTTGGATACTTCATGTTGAATTTACACTTCCCCATGTTGTCCAGGATACAGTGACAGCTAGCTAGCGGACAGTGGATCCTCTCCTCTGCTCTGAGCATTGCAGCGGGAAACACAGAAAATATGAGTGTTGGTTATGTTGTCCTGAGGTGGTGATGTAGTGATGTGAAAGGCTAAAAAATAGAAATAAAATGGGAAAAAAAACAGAAACAGCCTTTGAAAGTTAAATTTAAGACAATTTAATACTGATTAAGGCCTTATTTTCAGATTAATAAAGTCAATGCTTTTAAGACTTTTTATGGATTAGTGGGAGCCCTGGTTGTTTGTAGGTTTAATTATTTTTAAAAACAAGGTGGTCCCATATGATTTCTCTGTTAAAAGTAAAAAGCTTCTGCTTCCTGTGTTTGCATGTGTTTGTGTGTCTGGGTATCTAGAGGCTGACCATCCCCACCAGCTGTCCGGCAAGTTTTGCAGAGCTGATGAGGAAATGTTGGCAAGCAGACCCAAAGGTAAGCTCAGTGGACGAGGGCCACAGTGTTTCATCTCCTAAAAATGTCTCTCATGTCTCCCTAAGTGTTTAAAGACATTAAAAATAGGTGTGTCAGCTGGTCACTTTATCTTGTGTGCATGCATGTACCTACAGGAGCGTCCACAGTTCAAACAGGTGCTGGTAACCCTGGAGACTATGGCCAATGACAGCAGGCTACCGGACCAGTGTAACTCCTTCCTACATAACAAGGACCAGTGGAGGTACACACATAAACACACATACAGACTTGTAGACATCCAAAAGAAAACACTGAGTGTGTCTGCACTGCGTCTGAGCATGAGGCAGATACTTTTGAGTGTATACGTTAAAGTCTTGGTCAGAATGACAAATGCAGTCTGTGATTTACTGTTCTCCAAATAAAACTCAATATGCATGCACACACATTAAAAGCACAGTCACACACACGTGCATACATACAGAACTCTGTGGACTCTAAAGCTCAGGAGAGTAGCTGAATGTGTGACCCTGTGCTCTACTTCAGTCTATAATAAGCTCTCTGGAAAGTGTCCATGGAAGAGATTCCTCCACTCCTCCACTCTGCCCTCGCTCTGAGGGGAGGGTGGGGGGAGAGGTAGAGGAGAAATCAAGTGAGAGCTGAAGAAGAGGAGAAGTTAACAGAAGAACCGAAATTTATTGGGTGCATGTGAAATCTAAAAGACTGAATGCGAGAGAAACAGCGAGGATAGTGGGAAGCGAGAGCGGGCTGAGGACAAGGGTGAGACGAGGGAGAGACAGAGACGGAGAGGTGGGGGATGGAGCAGAGCGTAGAAGGTGCGAGATTCTGTGCATATTTAACATGAGTACAGCGAGGCAATCAATTCTGAGTGAAGTTTTGGGTACGGGTGGAAAAAGTTGGACAAGGAAGGGGGAGGCGGAGAGGAGGAGGAGGAAGAAGGGGGAGGAAGAGTGAGGGAGGTGAAGGGGCGGGATGAATGAATAGGGAGGTATGGAAGGAACACAGGAGGAGGTAACTATGTCTGTGCGTCAGATCTGTCTATATTTAGTTGCTGTGAGAGTTGATTGTGTTTGTGAATACAGATTTATGAACTGTCACTCACTAACTCTCACAGTGACCTCTCGTGGTGATAGATGGTACTGCAGCTAAAGGTTTCACTCAGTAGCAATATTGTCTTCTGCAGAAATCGGCAAGTAAACTACATGTATGTCATGTTGTCTGCTATTATGATATATGAGTATGATGGTGAGGCAGCTTCAGGATGAGTGTAAAAACTAGAGAGCACAACTTTGTGCAGTGGCATTGAAAGATGGCAGTTTGACTGACCTGCATCAATGCATTATTTCCTGTCATTACAAAATGTAACGGGACATTGATTTTGTATGTTAAAGCTGCTGTCGTTAACTTTTTATAAAGTAGCCTTTTGTTACATTTGCTCAAAGTGTCACTACATCCACACGGCAGAACATGAGACAGATAATCTGTGAAAAAAAAATCATGTTCCTTCTCCTCCTCACTTGCAAACAACCAATCAGAGCCAAGGAGTCTCTAATGCAACTGTCAGTCATGTCAATCACTGCTCATGAACTGCTTTTACCTGTCAAACTAGGCAGCACTGATCCAATATGAATCAAGATTATGTTACTGCGCTGCCTATTTCTCGCCTCAGATGTTTTCAGAAGCATATCTTTGTGCAATGTTTAGCTATGAAATGCAGAAGTTTGTGATCCAGCCGCCATGTTGAAAACACTCGAGCTGAAACAAAGACCCACCCACCAGCCGGAGCAAACTTTCTCATTTTACAGCTAAACAGTGAGAGAAATAGGTGAGAAATACTCAGTGCAGTAACAGAATCTTGATTAATATTCAATCAGTGCTGCCTAGTTTGACAGTTCGGGTTAGGGTTGACGGCTCTGATTGGTTGTTTTCCAACAGCCACAGTTGATTCGAGCAAATTCCTTTAGCAACAGTGCGAAGATGCAGAGGAACATTAACATTTTCCACATCTGTCTCATGTACTGCTGTGTGGACGTAGTGACAATTTTGGCAAATAAGATATTAAACTGTGAAAACTGGTGTACAGTTTATACTGTATACTACTTGTATGTGGTGCTGTAATGAATTAGATACTGTAGTAACTGTGTTGCAGTTGCAGTAGTAGTAATACACACTAGACTATTTTTTCCTAGAGGACATGCCTGTGCTACTGAAATTTATCAATGTCAGTTTCTCTCTCACTGCTGTCAAGTTGCTGTTAAAACTAGGCCACATCTGCATTTAAAAAAATCACAATAGGTGACGTGTATTCTGTTTGCGTGTGCTTGTACTACAGGTGTGAAATCGAGTCGACCTTGGAGCGCCTTCGCAAGCTGGAGAGGGAGCTTTACTCAAAAGAGAAGGAGCTGGAGGAGAGGGAGAGGAGGCTCAGACTGTGGGAGGAGAGGCTGATGGAGAGGTCCAGCATGACTCCCAGTCCGACCTCCCTACTCATGGAGCGCTCAAACATCTCACCAGTAAGTGGAAGTGGAAAATGTAAATGTGTTAAGACAGCTTAAAAGACATTGTTTATAATCTTGGCCCTCCTCTCCTTCCCTCCTCTCTGACCTTGTCAGTTCTTCCCATCCATGTCCATCGGTTCTTCCGGCTCCTTCTTCCGCTCGCACTCTCAGGACTCCAACAGTGCAGGGGTCAGCAGTGCTGGCGTCAGCTGTCTCCTCCGCACCCTCAGCAACGGAGACACAGAGAGGGGGGGCAGTGCGGTGCTGGAGAGGGGGATCGGTTCCCTCGATGGCGGGAGGCTGCATGCTGTGTTCCGAGGGTTGCAGGGGAGGTTCGGAGAGGAAGACGGGGAGGAGGAAGGAACCCTGGAGGAGAAAGGGTGGGGGCAGAGGGAGAGAGATGACAGTGGGAGCATGGAGGGAGGAAGGGTGCAGGTGACACTCAGGAGCTTCCCAGGCGGGGTGGTGGAGAGGGAGGAGAGGACGTGGGAGGAGGGGGATCGGGAGAGAGGAGGGATGCAGAGGAGCAGGGTGACCACCATAGTCCGAGGGTTTTCGGGTGGGTTTGGAGAGGCGGAAGGGGAGAGGGAGAAGGAGGGAGGATGGGAGATAGAGAAGCTGGGGGACAGGCTAGATGAGAGAGGAATAGAGGGAGGGATAGAAGGAGGGAGGATGCAGACCATGTTCAAGGGTCTCCACGGGAGTCTGGGGGGGTTGGGGGACATGCTGTCATTAGACATGGATGAGATGGGGGAGATGGAGAGACTAGGCGACATGGACATGAACATGAACATGGGCGACCTGGGAGTGATGAAGGTCAGGAGCGAGATGGGGGTCAGGGGTCGCAGGAGTGACATGGGAGTAGTGGTCCAGGGAGTCAGAGGTGACCGCAGCGAGGCCATCAGCCAGAAGATTAGAGGCGAAGTCATCGGTCACTCGGGGGTGCAGGTGAGCATGCGGGCCTCGTCCAATCAGAACTCTGTGAAGAGCTGCAGCGTGCGACACGGAACCAAGATCAACATGGCTACCGCCGCCATGGACATGATGGAGCTCGACTGGTCTGACAGTGACTAGGAAACACACGAACACACACACACGCACAGAAAACACATAGAAATACACACAGAGGCCAAACTAGAAAGATTTCGACTTGTCAGCACGTACAGTATCTGAGCTACAGTATGTGCAGTAGAATCTCCAGTTGAAACAGAGCTGGTATACACACATTTCTTTTGTTAATTTTTTTTATTGAATGGATGAAAACTATACCCATGTGTACTGTGAAGTAGGAAGGAGCAAAAAGACAATTAGAGGTTGTCTTGTCATGTTGTCAGAATGACTTCACCTGTGTAATTTAATGTGCTATTAAAACTGCTGCATAACATACTGTAAGAGGTACAAGTGTTACAAAATAACACACTTGAATGCCGCTCTAATGAGGCAGCACTGTCTGATTTTTTTTTCTCCTGCTTATGTAGTTCATAGATTTGATTTGTTCAAAACAAGCTTTGACTTTATCAGTTCTAACTGTGATTCTAGTGTGTGAATTTTTGGCATTTCTTTCTGTATATTTTATCATTTTTCAATAAAAAGAAAAGAAACTCTGATTTCATTCCTGTGATTTCACTCTACTAGAGTATCCAGTACACGTGTATAATGCAGTATATATAAAGTAGATAGGTTGAGGATCTCACATGCTACACACCTACTTTGCCCTATAAAATAAAATCCCTCTCACATTCTGATTCGTGACCCCTGACCCCTAAACACTGAGCAGCAGAGCCACTCCGGCCAGCACCCACTTGGCAGGTCTCTCCCTGGTCTTGAGGCTGAAAGTCCAAACATATGTTGGTCCTCTGATCTTGGTCTTGTAGAGCGGACACTCGTAGATATTCCTGGTCTCCTGGCGGTCATTGGGCACAGCTCGGACTGAGATGACGGGCATGGCGGGGGTCAGTTCCTTTAGACGGGCTTCAGTGATCACCCCGGCCTGAGTGTCCCACCTTGCTCCTGTGGGAAAGGAAAATGGGATTAACACGTTTAAGAATGAGGGCATTTTAACATTACAAATAGGGTGTGGAGCTTAAAGGGTTACTTCCAGTCTGGACCCTATTGTACCATGTTTTAGTTTCTAAGTGGGAACAAAAATGTTTGAAATTTATCCAGTATTGAGCGAGAGCGCTACAGCCGGGAGCTGCGAAACGGGCTGCGGTGTAACCACTTGAGCATGTTTGCATTGTCAATTTACGTCCACTTAAAGTGTTTGGTTTTGCCACTAACTGGTTCAGATTATTATTCTAAGTCTCTGACAACATTGTGAAAAGGATCCTTACAGAGACTGCCCTCTTTTTTAATGAGTAAGGTCCATTTAGTTTAACCAGAAACAGCCCTGAAATCGCTATCACCAAACCCACCAGACTCCATTTAAATAAGTAGTAATTTTAGAATCGTACAACACATGTTGTTCAGAGTCAACAGAAACAAAATAAAATTCACAAAAGACATCTTGGTCATATTTCCACTGTTAGAATGATCAGTAACTCTGGTTTGACTAAAATAAACTCTTAATTCGCTCAGTTAGATGTGTAAATATGCTGGCTATATACAAGCTTAAATTACTGTTTATTTAAATGGAATCTGGTGGGTGCCAATTTTGCAGTTTCTGGGTAAACAAAAAATGATCTTACTCTTTACCAAAAAGGTTCATCTCTGTGATACTTTACATAATGTTATCAGACACTCATAATAACAATCTGAGCTTGGCAGAGGCAAAAAGAAGCACTTACAGTTGATGTAATTTGAGGGTGGTTACACTGCAGCCTGTTTCTCTGCTGCAGTGTAACCACTCTCTCTCAATACAGGAGGTTTTATTCAAAGTGTCCAAAGATAATTCTCTTGCTTAAGGATCAGTCAGAGAAAAAAAGTCCCTTGGGAGATGAAAGGCTTGTTTACCTTCTAAGTAAAGTCCATATACATATGCACCCTCCCTGGCAGGTTGATTGAACTCTTCCTTAAACTTCTTGGTCACATCCACGGTCAGGTTCACTTTATCCAGGGGCCACTCGTTCTTACGCGCCAGAGACTGCATCACCGCTGGACAAGGACACAAAGCAAAACAAAGAAATTAGAGAGAAAAAGATGAGGGGAGAGTTGTGAAAATATTTTAGTCAAGCCAAGGTAGTAATTTCATCTGTGTGCATTAATGTGCATTACCAGTGAGGAAGGACTGAGGGTTGAAAAGTCCAGACAGCCAGACTACACTAGGCAGAGACAGGTCCTGAGTCCAGCTGTCCAGCTCCTTACAGCGCTGCAACACATCATTATACCTGACTCACACATACACACACACACACACACACACACACACACACACACACACACACACACACACACACACACACACACACACACACACAGATCTTAATGTCAGTGTTCTGGACATTGTAAAACAGCATGTGTACTTCTTACAGCTACTGTAGATGGATTAATCGATAGATAATGGATGACAGGACAGTATCTCACACACAGCTAATCACATCATTATTCTCAATTCTAAAATGTTTCCTCCACATTTTTAAAAGCCCATTACTTGCTCACATTCAGACATACTGACACAGACACAAATACAAATACACACACCATACTGCCAGGCTGTAGATGGAGGGGTAGGCCAGCTTGGTCCAGGTATCGGGGACGTTGTCAAAGAACAAGGCTGTTTGCAGCTTTTCCATCTCAGAGGAGATGGCCAGTTCACCCTTTGACAGACATATAAAACATGAATACACACACTGAAGATGCTGCGATTTAACATCACTGAATTATTACCACATCAAATTTGGCTACTTTCTACATTACAGTCCATTGCACCTGATCAGATGACGAAAATGCGCAGGTTGGATTTGTGTTGCGGACCAAGGTGTAATAATTTATTTGACAATGTGGAGATGTTGAGAGCTGCACTGTACACAAACACACGCAAAGGTATAAAGCACACCTTGAGTCCCAGGTCGAGCTCCTTGAGTGAGCGCCGTATCTCAGAGATGAGCATGTTCATGCGCTCACACTCCTGGAAGCAGACCAGGATGTACGGAGACCGCTCAGCTGTCTTAGAGGTGATGTCGGACATGTTGTACTCCTCTGGTAGCTTCTCCAGCACCTCATCTAAAATCGTTTTCACCTGAGGAAGAGTGGTAGAAAAACTAGCATCACTAAATTTGTGTATCAGTATCTTTGTGTGTTTACTAGTCGTATAAAAGGCTCAGTCAGTTAATAAAAAATAATGTTGTTTAATTCCTGTCACAGAAATCTAATCCCATAACAGGTGCAGCTACCTTCTCCTCCACGGTCTGTGAGGCCCCCTCCCCCATCACAGCATCAGGAGACTGCAGCTCCAGCAGAGTGTGGAAAAGGTTATCTGACGTCACTGTCAAGAACTCAATTTCTGCGTTGGGGTGCAACCCATAATGCACTGGGCTCTCGTGGGGCAGCATCTCATCTATGAAATCGTGGTAGCCCTGGAAATGTAGAGAGAGTCCTCACAGATTCAGTGTAACATGGGGTGAGTAACTGATATATATAGTGTTTTACAGTCAGATATATTTAGTGTATGAACTGCCTTGTGGGAATTTAACTTTTAATCTTTATGTATCCAGGGACAGCAGACTGAACTTTTCCAGTGATTGCTTATTGTACATCCACAGAGAGGCAACAGGATGCAGCTGCACTTCTGTTCAGGCCAGTTAAATATTCAACATCAGGGAGCTCTGACAATAAAAGTTAAACTGTTTCAAGGAAATGCTTCCTCATCTCTAGTTACCTGGTAGTCCAGGTTGGAGGGGACGACAAACCCAGGAGCCAAAGCAAGCTTCCTGTCAAACTGGGAAAGAAAACAGAAAGAAGAATTTTCAGCTTCACAGTACAAAGCCTTTATTTGTCCCAACCCAGGAAGGCAGAATTTCTTGGTCCAACAGTGGCCTAAATCTGGCACGTCTGGTTGCCAGACACTCCTTAGCTTGCATGTGCAGTCTCTGGCCCACAACTAGCCAAATTGCTGCTAATTGGAGCTGATTCTCTGCTCGAAATTGTCCAAGTCTGCACTCCAAAAACACAGTTAAATCTGGCAGTCATTTACAGTCTGTGCCAAAGCCAGTTCACTTTGGTCCTCTTGTGCGAGAACACAGCTGAGTGTGCCAACACTCAACCTCAAATCAGCAAGACTGGGGAGGATTACATCCACTTTGTCTTTCTCTTTATGAGCAGATATACAAACCTGGTTGGGCTGCATGTATTCTTCCAAGTATGTCCTGCAGAGCCGTCTGTCCCAGTCATCAGTGATGTGTCCCCCGTACATGATCTCTCCAAACAGATACCTCAGGTCCTCCCACGGCACCTTCATCATCATAATTATTTTTGAAAATCACAGCTAACACAATCATTATCTTTATCACACTGCTTACTACACCCTGCACACACATTCACCAACAACACACCCCACCTGTGCATTAGCCTCCAGGTAGTTGTAGAGGACATTAACTGATATCGTCAGGTCTCCAGTGTTGAACGGATACTTTCTGTTCCAACCCTGGGGTCCAAACTTCCTCCTCTCTGCCACACAGGCGTGGAAGTAACACAGAGAGAAGAGGATGGTCTTAAATTCCTGCTCACGGCTGCACTGGTCCAGGATGTCCTACAAAGAGATCAATGAGTTAATAAATAAATAAATAAATAAAACAAGCACCACTCGCACAAATCAGACAGTAGATACTCACCTGGTCAAAGTTATCCAGAGCAGCATGCACATTGGCATGCATACCTGTTGGAGGTTCATTGGTGATCTTGATAGCGTTTTCCAGAATGCCCTGAAGACAATGATTCACATCTGTATTTAATGCCACTACTTAGAGGGCGAGAGGAAGCGTACACCCTGGACAGGCTGGCAGGCTATCACAGGGCTGACACATAGAGACAGACAACTATGCACGCTAACATTCACACCTACGGACAATTTAGAGTCACCAATCAACTTAACCTACATGTCTTTGGACTGTGGGAGGAAGCCGGAGTACTTGGAGAAAACCCTGACACAGAGAGACCATTCAGGCTGCATGAAGAGGGGCTCAAGCCAGCCGGTGGATTTGAACCCCTGCTCTGCTCAAACCAGAACCAAAACAGTCTAGATTGATAAATAGCACTACAGGTAAGAGGAAAAATATGTTGTTTTGATCGTGGGGTGAACTGTCTCTTTAATAGTGTGAGGAACTAGTGTACATCAAAGACACCTGGGAGATTACATTCACTTCATGTATGTATGCTTGATGCATTGAGATGACCTTACAGCACGCACACTGCGTCTCTACCTGGGGGATAATGTGTTCCTGAGGTATTGGTGCCGGCTCGGCGCTCATAAACACTCTGTAGTCCGGATGACTGCCTTCACAGCAGCGCTCCAGGAGCTTCTCAAGTGAACCCAGCCAGCGAGCAACCAGGTGGATGTTCTACAGGGACGTGAAGGAAAAACACGCCATCAATATCTTGTATCGCACAGAGACAGTGTGAACCTCGAGGCATGACAAATAGAGTATTTAGAGTTTGAGTGACTAACTATAATTAAAAAACTAATTACGTTAACTACATTTAAATAATTACCAATTATGTTTTTGCAGAATTACTGCGCGTCACATGTTTCTATCCTCAGATAACACATTCGTTCTATCCATCCAAATATTCAGAACTTTCAGTCAGACCTGCAAAATAACCCAGTGTCCCTCCTTAGCAGCCTTCTCCATGGCAACCTCAGCCACAGCTTCCTGGCCCTGGCCCAAGGATACGTTGTGAAGCTTCCCAAAGTCGATAGTGAAACCCAGCTTCCTTCCTGGGAACACACAACACAACACAATTTGAAGTCCTTCTGGGTGCTGATGTAGATTAAAATCTCCCCTTAGGAAAAATCTTCATGCGGTCATACTTCCTCTGAAATGCATCCTTTATCCTCACTAATCAATGTTTTGTTCTGTCTGTCCTTCCACCTGAATGTTTCATTCTTTCCTCTGCAATCATCTGCTACATGATTGTGCTCTTGTCACAATGCTATTAGCAATAAACAGTGAAGTACTACTTTCTAAAAACCCATCAACACTTTGCATGCGTAAAGGAAACGCATTTAATGCCAATACAAAAACAGGAAACTGGAAAACTCTGTTTACAGTACCCAGTGATTCCACGTCTTTAAGTGGGTCCACTCCGGGGGAGAGGATGAAGAACACAGGTGAGGCTGGTCCACTTTCTCTGAAGGACTTTGCAAAGTCAGTCTTGCGGCCTTCGGTATACATCACCCCGAGCTTCTCCTCCACAAAGTTCCTACAGTGTGACAGTGGGGATAGAAAAGTATAAAAAGATAATGAGGAAGGAAAAAGCACAACATAAGAGGTAAGAAACCCTGCTCACCTGAGAGCGTAGGTCATGCGGTCAGGTCGCAGGGCTCTCATCATGATGAGCTTCTGCAGGGAGCTTTTCCCTTTCCACTCCTGAGGAAACTTTTCTTTCTCTGGACACTCTGACTCCACCAGTTTCTTCCAGCGCTTAGGAGAGCCTTCGATGTCCCGATCCAGACCACGAAACTCATCAGTAAAACTCATCACCTGGGCAAAGACAGGGCACAGCAGGGGGTGTTTGACAATATCAGTTACAGATGTGAGCCAGTGGAGAAGAGCCTGTGTGGATGTGTGTGTGTAGATGTGTGTGTGTGTGCGGGCACCTTGATGGCACTCCATGCTGAGTTGGAAAGAAAGTCGAGGGGGCTGACGTAGTTGTGGTCGATGTTAAATCGCAGTAGGAAGTCTAGCTCACGCACATCTATCTCCTTACTCATCAGGAGCAACTAAAAGAGAAAGAACACAGTCAGGGACGAAACACATGCACTCTCTGTCTCTCTAAAGCTGACACACACACATACACACCTGGAAGGCTAGCTGTGCAGTAAAGGTGAGCTTGTCTCCCTCAAATAGTCCCCTGCTGATGTAGTTGAAGGTGGAGTAGGTTACACAGTCTATGAGCGTGTTTACTCTGCTCTTCACGTCCTCACAGGCCTCTGCTATCTCCACCGCCTTGTGGAAAACCACATTAAAGGCCTGAGAACAAGAGGGGAGAAAGTTAAGTGTAGCTGGTTATGACCTCTGCAGAAATTCATTACAGGTTTCACACAAGTTAGAAAACAAAGTCAATATGAGTGTCTGCTTCTTTCTAATTTAATTTGTCAGTTTCTCGGCTGTCAGCCTCCTCTAGACATGTTTTAAATATGATGAATATTTTGTTTAACATAGTTTTCCCGCAAACAAAGGGGGCTGGAAGCAGATATACTCTTTCTTAGATTTGACCTCTGCCCACCATCGCTGCTCAGTAGTGTTAGTGCTCAGAAGAAGAGTATGTTGTGCACCAATATTGGCGACAAGCAGAGGTAAGAGAATGCCAAGTGCAGCTAATATCTTTTATTTGTCTATGTTGTTTGTTCGCATGTTAGCTTGTGGGCTAACTGGCAGTGGCTGACACCCCGTTAGTGGTTTTGAAACATAAAAATAATATCTGCTACACTGGTGTTTTTGGTCGATAATGGAAGAAAGCTCCAGGGTCCAAAAACTGCTCACTCACTCTACCATGTTTGCAGTCAAACTATGCTAACTCTGCTCTCTGTGCTGACATGTCCGCTCTGCACTGGAGGTTTCAGGTTTCTTTGCCGGCGTTGTGTCGAAGTCTGTTCCCCTGTCAATATGTGTTTCCCACATTAGACAAATTGACTTTTGAATTAGTAACGTTCCTGATCCACGTTGTCCGGGGTACGTTTGAACCTTGAATTTCAGGGAAGTGCACAGTCATCACCCCCTTCAGTAGAGAAATGTAAAACACCCCTCTAGTGACCAACTTTGCACAGATATAAGTCAGTATAGTCAAATTCAGACATTTTAGAGGACACAATCATAAGAAAAATAGATTTCCAAGTGTTTAACTTTCCCTCCAGGTTACCTTGAGGCTAAACTGGTACATGGGGTTGATCTTGTTGAGATCGTTCATGATAAAGTAGAGCAGGGAAGCTCTGACAGCAACAGGACGGTAGTGTTCTCTGGCTTCGTTGATCTTCACCTCGTTAACTTTAGCCTCCAGGACCTGAGAACGTAGGAATGGAGGGAGAAGGAAGAAGAAGAGATGGAACAAGTAAATGTCAGAGTATGAAAGATGCAAAACAAGTGAACTCATTATTATGTTCATTTCAGGGTATAAAAACTACACACACATTCATGCAGTTACCTTCATCTCAATCTCAGCAGCAGTGTGCTTGGTTGTCTCAAGCTTCTCCACCAGCACGTTGTCGCCCAGGAAGTTACTCTCCGCAGCAGACAGCCTGGTCAGCAGCTCGTCCTCCAGGAGCTTCAGCTCAATCTTGAACATGTTCTGCTGTTTGGTCAGCTCACTCTGCCAGAAGATTTACCCAAACTGCTTGGATCATTCTGAAAATTGCTCATTATACAGCAATATTTCCTCTTGTTCACAACAGTGTTGGATATTACATTACATTTTATCATGGAAGAAAAAGAGGATGCTAACTAATAACTAATTGACTCCACCTTGAGGTGCTCAAGGTCTGGCCTTTCCTGATTCACCACCTGGGCCAGGAGCTGGTCCTCTAACCCATCCCTGGTCACTGTAAAATTGATGAGGGTGGTCTGAGCTTGAATCTCCGGCTTGTAGTGAGGATTGGCCAACTTGGTGTGGAGGATCAGTCTGAATCCTGGGTGAAAGAAACACTCCTTGTCCCCAACCTTTATACAACTGTGAGAGAGCGGAGCAGAGGGAGGGAGCTTGAAGCCTGAGTGGAGAGGGCAGAACACTGAGGAACAGATGGATGTTTTGTTTGCGTGTACAGTACACATGCTCAGTGCGTGTGTCCCACCTTCCCTTCTTGATTGTGTGTCGTCCCAGCAGAGGGTCAATAACAGGGTCAATGGTCTCCTCCAGGTTCTCTATGAGGACAGTATCCCCTGCTACAACAGCCTGTTCTATCACATCTACATACCTGGAACATTCATACACGAAAAAAGAGTATTAACACAAATATTGTCGGCCCTGGTCGAGACAATAATAGTGCTGCTGAAAACTACAGCATCAGATAGAAAGCAGCATTTACGGTCCAGAGCGGGGCCGTACTGAAGGCCTTTATCTCCACTTGAGGATGAAAGAGGAAACACTCACCCTCTCTGCCCTAGACTCACAACCTTGAGGCTGCTGCCATGGCGACTCTTGATCCACTTGATGCCTTGCAGCTGAGGGTCAATGAGGAGAGGCCAGCGCTCACCTGCAGGAATACACACATGGAGATTTGACCATATAATTGAGTAGCACTGCACAGCTTGCACTGCCTGTCAGAAAGGGACAATTGTAATTTTAGTATTATGGTATACTAGTGCAGAACCAGTCAAAACTGCTCATGCCAACAACACTCAACACTGCACTTCCTGGGTCCAGCAAACTTACTCGAATATTTTACGACCTCAATGAAGTCAAAGTCTGGCTATTTCCAGGAACAAAAGCATTCATTCCAAATGTTACATCACTGCTGCTTGAAATGTTTTAGTTTCTACACTGTAATATCTCAGGCTTGTCTCTCTTCATCTACAGTAACTTTGAGAGTGTTGGCTGTGTAACATGGTACGACTGTTGTGAGAGATCTTTGTCCTGTTAATGTGACGGTTTTATCTTGTGGACATGTTTCAAGTTTATGTTTTCCTGAGGCAGACCAAAGACAATTTTCCTGCCTCAGCTGGGAAATAAAGTTCATTCTATTCTATTGTTGAATGTGCTGTTGCGAGTGACAGAGAGTGAGTTGTGCCCAGCATGCCGTCGGTGGTGCAGCAGTTAATAGGGGTCCTCTATCAGTACACTACACAGTGTGCACTTCTGGCGGTAGTTGTGCACTACTAATAAAAATGCCTCGTAGATCTAAAGAGCTGGCATTCGACACTGCACTTCCTTGGATCCTCAGAAATACACCTGAGAACAGACATACAGACTCAGCTTACAGATCTTGTAGTGTGTTGAGGGTTTACGAAAGGAATGCCATAGAAATACGTCTTCGGGCTTTATTGTGTTTATGTCGTCGGTGATTTGTAACATGTAATGACTGCAGTGCAGTGCTATATGTGTTTCTTATCATCAAATAAATTCAGACAGATGTCCCTTTTACACTGCCTGTTCAACGTGGAAAATGTGGTGCCATTATTCCACCTCACCCTTTTGGATAAAGGGTATGATCGTGAGATGGAGGGACAGAGTTGTCTCACCTTTTAGCCAACAATGGATATAGTAAAAACGCCGAACTGATACCTGTGTAAAAGGGACAGTGAGAAGGGTGAGAAGAGTGTAACTTTTTGATGACAGGTTATGTGTGCGACCCACTGCGGGGGTATTTAAAAAGCAGCTAACAGCAGTTAGCAGCTAACTCAAAAAAGAAGGAAAGCAGCTGAAAATGCTTGCAAATTACGGAGACAATGAGGTTCTGGGACTCCCTACCTTCCAAGCAGAGGGCAAATCAGCTGCCATATAACAGGGATGACAAATGATTGCTATTACCATGTTATGTTATTGGTATTGTTAGAAAGCGCTGTCACATATGTTATATATCACATTAGACACTGACGCTGTTCTTAAACGTCACGCTCGTCACCTCTTTTGCCTCTGGGACGTCGGCATGGTATCTAAAATCACACACTGGGGTGGCATCATGCTGGTTTTGTTTGGTTCTATATAAAAAAAGCACGACATAATGCACAACAGAGTTTGTGTGTAAAAAGGGCTGGGGACTCCTTCAATTTCAGTTAGATGTCTATTTACTGCCATTACTCACAATTTGTGAGGATGGTTGCATTCTGAGTTGACATTTTGTCTCCTGGTAAGCCTTCATTGTTCCACTGGGCCACCATGGCATCATCAGTCAGCATCAACACTGGATCTAAGCCTCCTGTCATGGGGACAGGCACCTGAGGGAGAGATACAAGAAAAGATGTTATCATGGAAATCACAACACGGCCTCCTGTTGTAAGGACAGGCAGCTGTGGGAACGATGGAGTGACAGATTCCCAGATCATACATAGGAAATGACTTCTTCATTGTAAGACTGTGACCTTCTGGCTGCGCAGGAAGGGCATCCACAGGTTGTCCAGCAGCTCTCTCCTGTACTTCTTGGAGAAGGAGCCGGCATAGGAGATGAAGGCTGCGGTTAGGAGGACGTCCCCACTCAGAGTTGCCTCCTGTTCATGGTACTGAGCCACTGAGTGGGCCCAGCGCACATTCTCACTCTGAAACATACATGGGTAATACACATAAAGCACCCTTTATTCCCCAAACATTTAGTATGGAACACTAAAATAAAATATCTCCATATTGGTCGCTGATGTGCCCACCTCCAGGCCTTTGACCAGCCGATTGGCTAGTTCTATCGTCTTGTTGGTGCGGTTGACCTCTTCCTGAAAGCACAGTTTCTCTGACGTGGCTCTCTCAAATGCTGTTGTCAGAGTTTCCAGGCTGCTGTCCAGCTCCTGAGAGAGATAATAAGATGACTTGTGGCTGTAGATGTTCCTGAATAAAATCTCTTTAATTTTCCTTTGAAATTAATTTAATACTACGTGTGAGCTTTAAGTGACCTGACAATTAATGTTATAAAACCACATATTAACCTCTGTTTAAAATGTGCTCAGGAAGGTCTGCTAGTTCAACAAGCTAATAAAACACATCCAGTAGCAATCACACTTTTAGAGAAACTGCTGCAGGAGAAGTGGTAGTGCTGTGGCAGTGGATTATCAGATGGCCTATAAAAGTCACCGCCGCCAGCAGTAAAATTATGTAGAGCCAGTGTGAAAAAACTGCTGCCCCTTAGTGACAGGCGCATCAGTAAAATGTGTGTGTGTGTGTGTGTGTGTGTGTGTGTATGTGTGTTTGCAAGGAGTAAACTAACAATGAATTTTCTTGTTCAACGTTAAACGTGACAACAAGTGCAATCGAAATATATTTAAAGAAAGACAGAGACAACAAAAAAAGAAAGGATCAATGATCTCGACAGACATACAGTGAGTTTCTTCCTGATGGCCTCTAGTTTCTCGGCAGCTTCAGCCAGATCAGCATTGGCCTGAGCCAGACACATCCTCTTCATCTCTACCTCACATAATACCTGTGGACAAAACAAACACACACATACATGCAAACACACACAGCAGTTTGACCCATTATTCTGACAGGGAATGCAGTACAATTAGCTAAGTTTAGAAGTGTATGTATAGTTTCATCTGTAAAATACCATGTAATTCAGAAATGCACACAAACTATCTTTGACCTTCTGTATATAAAATATCATCACTTTATCATTTTATCCTATTAGATATTTGTATGAAGATTAATCATAATTAGAGTAAGAATTTTTGAGATGTGGCCAAGGACGTGTTTTGTCAGGTCATTCCGACCTTAACCGTTGACTATCAATGACCAATTTGTAATCAGTTTATTCTTCAGTCTAAGTGGACGTTTGTGCCAAATTTGAAAAAAATTCCTTCGAGGCGTTTTGGAGATATCGCGTTAATGAGAATGAGACATTGTCCTTGACTTCTGACCTTTCACCACCAAAATCTAATTAGTTCATTGCTGAGTCCAGGTGAACGTTTGTGCCAAATTTGAAGAAGTTTCCTTAAGGTGCTCTGCGTTCACAAAAATGAGATGGATGACTTTACCATTCGACCACCAAAATCCAATCAGTTTATCGTTGAGTCCAGTGGGACATTTGTGCCAAATTTAAAATTCCCTCAAGGCCTTCTTCAGATATCGCATTTGCGAGAATGGGATGGACAATCTGAAAACATAATGCTCTGTCTACGGGTTTCGCCGGCATAAAAACAGTCCATCTATATGATCATTAAAATATATATCATTAAAATATCATGCACACAAAGTGTATATGAAATAAAACACAACAAAGCAGAATTATACTTACAAAAATCTACCCAGGGCAGCGCAATGGTTTGGGAAGCAGAAATAAAACCATCAAACAACAAGAACACAGTACCGTACACTGCAAAATGTCACACGCTGTCTCAGCTCTGATGACACTAAATATGTATGACAGCTGCTGTACACGCGTGTACCTCATGGAAGCGTATGATGTTGATCACCCAGGCACAGAGCCCCGCGGCAGCCGAGGATTTCTGTCGCACAAACTCCGGGTTGAACTCTGGGTCACTGAGGTGCTCGTCTCTGACACACTTCACCGTGGCCTCCGGGATGTGCTCTTTGTCAAAGTTCACCAGAGCCTGCAGGAAGTCATCCACCTGCATGTGCGTTCATGTGCAGAGGTGTGTGTGTCTCAATATGTAATTCTTTTTCAGGCTTTTTAGATTCTAAATCTTGAACAAGAATTTAGAAGTGAAATAACAGAAAAACATATCGGCAACTGTTTTTGCTTATATGTAAATCACTTTGGCCAGATAAGTGTCACGCAAAGATTAAAAATCTCCTTTAACAGAGGCAAAGACAGCAGCAGCACACAGAACATAAAATATAGAGGTTATCGCAAAAGACACACTTATAGTTTAAGAGGAAAAGAATAATCAAGGATCAACACAGCAGTCAACAGATACACATAAAGGACGAGGTATAAAACAGCCATAAGTCATTTTAAGTGTGACGCAACATTATTTCGGGGAATTTATTTGTGATGGACTTTTTGGCTTTGTGTTAGCCAGCCATTAATCCAGGAAACACTACCAGGCGTCACTGTAAAATATCACCTTGCTCATGACCATCTTGGAAGCCTTCCAGCTGCGATCTTTGGGGATTTTGCCTTGGGGAGACAATAGCACCAGAACAGCTGCTGAGACGTTGGTGACAATAGCTGGAGGGTTGGGGAACGTCCTCAGCTCTGTCAGGTTCAACTGAATGAGCACACACACACAAACAACACACACAATTACATTTTTTTATTTGGAGAGCTGGGATGGAGCCAACCTTGCAACGTGTGTTTTTTTGTCTTTGTATATTTGCACCTCTAGGGGTGTGTTCATATAAAATAAATGGAATGAAATGAAATCAAGCCAATAACATAAACCAATTGTGGTGAGAGGAGTCAGGTCTCTGTATTTATGTGTACACGAGTGATTTACCCTGTTTAGTGTATTGAGAGCTGCATTGGCTGCCTGGAGGGCAGGTTCAGCCTTGGCAAGGTCGTCCTCAGTCTCCTGCTGCTGTTTGGTCACCTTAGCTTGGATTGCTGCCACCTGAGAGACAAAACAAAGACACAGAAACGTGTCTGCTATGTACTCTGCTGATTTCTGTCTTTTAGCCTGTATATACTGTAAAGTGAAGAGGTGGCTAGTAAATGTGCTGTTGTCATGTTGTTGATTCAGGACGTCACATCTATTTTACTGTTGCACAAGAAGCCCCGCAAACGCACAGGGTCTTACCCTTTGCTCCTCTGCATCCGCCACAGCTCTCTCTTGGTTGAGCCTGTCGGTCTGTTGTCCTATTTTAGCTATGAGAGCCTCTATATCTGTGTTCCTCTGCCACAGCTCCACCTCCTGCACTGCTAGCTTGGCTTTCAGATCTTCCACCTGAGCAAGACAGAAAGAAAGGATGTCAAAAGATAAAAAAGGCAAAGACATATTGGGGAGGATACAGATATATATCTTCTCACCTGTGAGGCAGTTGTCTGCAGTTTCTGCAGGCCATTCTCCAACCGTTCCATCTTCTGGGTCAGCTCTGTGCGTTTTTTCCCCAACAGGTTGCCGTAGAGTTTCATGAACTCCAGGAAACTCTTTGGGGTGGTGTAGTTGAAGTGTTTCTCATTCTGCTGATACTTGACACTCACCTTTACGGTGTGGTTCAACAAGAAAGTGAGAGATAATGTCAGAGAAAATGTCAGAGCTGGTTATCAGAAGAGAGAAAGAAAAATACATCACTACAGGGCACAAAGGAGGTCTGCACGCTGTTAGACTCCAAATACAGAGTTTTTCTTTCTTTTTTTGCAAGGGTTAACAGCATGCAGACCTCCTGTGTGCCTGTGGGTAGTTATCACCCATGATTCTTTGCAACAACTCACCTCATTGACACTGGTGTGGGCGAAGGAGATGAACTCACTGATAGAAGCTCGCACATTTGGCTGCATAGGACAAACAAGCACAGGGATTAAGGGCATTGGATGGAATAACCAGACTTTTTGTCATAGACCTAAAGGGGCTCTATGTGAAATTAAGAGCGTATTAGTTGTCTGGACACGGTTCTCAACATCCGCACCTGCATTTTATTTGTCTTACCAATTTTCCAGTTCATGTATTAGGTAGGGAAAATTCTACTGAGGTAATTTGGCTGCGTTTTAGCTGTAATAACATTAGCACATACAGTGATAGTTTAATTGTGAGATACAATTATTCTTAAGTTTCATATTCATGGATATGACTGACACAATACCTATATTTCCACATCATGTTTCCACTATTAAAGATACATGTTTCTATTCTCAATCTCCTGAGGAGCAGAGGACATAGTTAATATTTAAAAGAAAGTGAATCTGAATGCTAGGGTGAATGTGCTGTCACCTCCAGTCCAGGTATCTTCTCTATGAAAGTAGAGCTGACAGACTGCAGGGCCAGCTGAGGCCAGGGGTGGAACCAGTCTATGGCTGTACAATTCACCAGAGCTGGAAACTTGCGTGCACGTGTCCGCAATGTGAACCCGACTGGAGAGAAACACAAGACGACCTGGAGGAAAAAGACGATGGCGGCGGACATATTTTATGATCAATGATGTGGGAAAATGGGTTTAGAAAAAAGCAGGTATCATGTTGCATGTTGATACTGTATCACACATGGCTAATGTTTCAGACCTTGAGCTGTCTTCGTATCCTCTCAATAAAGAAGCTCCAGCAGTTGTCTCTGCTGTCTATGAGCCCTAATCCTCTCAGCTCCATCCGGATCGATGTCACAATCATGTCCACTTCTTCATCACTGAACAGGTCTGGAATATCCCCTGAATAACACAAACAAGGCAAGCTCAAAATGTATATTTGTCCCTTTATATCTTTATCGATCCATCCATCCATCCATCCCTGCATCTAAATACAGAATACAGCAATATTCAGTGTTGCTTTGTGCTGATAGCAACAGCTTATCTTTTTAGGTTATTGATGCCAGTTGGGCTCAGATCTATTTCTCAATGACAGTCAGCATACTGTATGCTAGCTGATAATGCTTAGACAAAACATACTTTTGTTTTTATTCGGACAAAACATAGTAAGTTAAAGTGTATTAAAATAAGATTTAAGTACTTCTACAGCCAGTTTATCCTGGGTTTCATCCACTACCTCGTTAATGAAAAATATAATTTAAACATTAAATTCAGTGACTTTTCAAAGACTTTCCAGGCCCAACAACCACATATTCAAGGAGCCAACAAGGCATAGTTTGAGACAGATCAAGGTTAATTACAGTTACAACACTGAGAATTGTTATAATGAGAACTGGTACTCTTGACAGAAGCTCACAGACAGCGATTGAAAAGAGGCTATTTAATAACGTTGAGAACAAAAAAATCAATTGATTTTCAATTTTTGCATTTTTTTGTTGCACAAAATAAACAAATTCATGAACTTTTGATGGCCCTGGTCTATTTAAAGGTAAAGTTGGTAGGATTTAGGGAGATGTATTAGCAAATATAATTTTCTTTAGTGTATAATCCATCACTTGAAAATAAAAATCACATTTTCGTACCTTAGATGACATCATAGAAAAATAGATTTATTTATTTTTTTAACAAAAGACTGTCTAATCTACCAGTTTTAATCATGTAGTCTGTTTGTTTGAAGAGCAGGAGACCTCTGCTGATAATTCCCGGTGAAAATCTCTTCAATCTCTGAACATCTTTGATATTCCCAAAAGAACGTGTATTCATTCTTTAAAGTTAGACACACTAAAGCAGGAATTCTTTGCCCATCGGAAGAAAACACACTCATCCAAGGTCAGTGTAGCCAAACCTGAAGCTAGCATATCGTTGATGAGCACCAGGAAGCGCTCGTCTGGTATCTGTGCGTCTGTGTGAAGAAACACTGTCCCAATGTTCTTCACCCCCACCTTTATATACAGCGCTGCTATATCACTCTGGAGAGAAGGGGTTGCAAAACACAAAGGGTCAGATAATACGTAAACAGGGTATGCTACGGGTGACATCTGTATCTACTGTGTGTATGGGTATGAATGCATGTTTACCTTAAGGTCATTGATGCCGTAGCCTTTACGCAGAGTGATCTGGAAAACTTCCAGCAGGCTGAGGAAGGCAGCCAGCCGACACAGACTCTGCTTCCCGCTGCCTCCAACCCCCACCAGCAGCGCGTTACCATAGGGGGCCTCCAGGATGCGACTGATGCGACACCTGAGCACAAACATCAGAAGTTAAAGTGTGTGTATGTTCTGACGTTTACATATGTGCTAATCTGTGTAAGTCCTCCCTTGTACATGTGAGCAGACGGTATGTGTGTGACTGCGGTTTGCATGCATGTGTCTCAGCCTGTGTGTCTTACACATGCTGGATAGCTTCTTCAAACAGCACCAGGTCCATGACAGCGTGCAGCTCATTATAATGCTCCAAAGCATCAGCCAGCGTCTTCTGGAGTTTCTCCCAGTCTGAGGCCTGACAAGATGGGCAAACAAACAAACTGGCTCTCTTGAGTACAGGCGGCAGCGTCCAAGTAACTGGTAACTTCCGCAGACATAATTAAATGAAGTTCTTATCGAGACTTAAGTCGATTAACTTTCAGTTCAAACCCCATACTGAAAAGAGAGGTAATTAGTTTGCTAATGACAGTGCATTCATCCTCATTTATTTTCTGACAGATTAGACATGACAGCAGAATTTGTGCCATAAGGTTTTCTGAATATGTGAGCTACAGATAATCCGCATCCTAAATTGATTAGAGTCAAAAACAATTAAACTCACCTATTTTATTACCACAGTTAATAAAGAATAAATGGATGCTTGAAAGCAGCAACATGGCGTCCAAATCGGAGCTAGCTTGTGTGTGTGTGTGTGAATGTGTCGAACCTGGTGATAGCGAGGCTCTCCCACTCCCTGGGCAAAGTGACAATACACCAAAGGCTGGTGGATAAAAATGGACTCATCTATTCCCTGGAGAAAATTGGCAGAAACAGAGATATGAAAAGAGAATGCTGAATATGCCACAGTTTGACAGCGAGAAACCAACCAATTATTTCAGTTTTACATCAGTGTTTCAAGACAGACTTTACTTGGGCAGGCCTTCCAGGTATATTAACGGCTGCCTGAGTATATTTGGCTGAGAATGACGAACTGAGAATTAAATATCTGTCCTGTCTAATACATGTATAATCTGTCCTTCCTAACTCGATATATTAAGTATGCTGGCGCCTCTCTAACCAGTCAGTTTATCCCATTTACTCCATCAGATAACAGTGAGTAACTGCCTGATGAGTCCTTCCACCCCAACTCCCCTGTCTCTGTATCTATTTAATCATTTGTCTTCTTCTTCTTCTATGTCCTTTATGTTGCTGTTTGGTTTTGGTTTGTTTCTCTTTCACTTTGACAACTTCTTGAGTGGTGATGTTATGGTTAGAGTTAAAGAAAATTATGGTGATCCATACCGACATGCAAATGTTCTGCCTGTCCTGCCTCCGCAAATAAAAATTGTAAAAAAAAAAAGTATATTTGGCAAGCAAAGTTATTATTTTCATTGATAATGATCCGCCCGAGAGAACGCGATCCATAATCAATTAACTACTGGACAATCTCGCCTCACTCTTCCCCTTCTGTACCTATTCGTTTTGCTACTGCGGCTGAGGTGAAAGTGCTCCCTGGCTCGTGATAGTTTTAGCATCTCATCTATTTTCTCCGTGAACAGCAAGCAAATCTGGCAATAAAACACACTGATGAACTAAATCAGTGGTTCCCAACTGGTCCAGCCACGGTGTCCGGATTTCGTTCTTAGTCATTAGTTCAAGGTCCACACAGTTTAATTTATTCAGTGTCATACTTGTGTTTGGCCATGTTGTCGAGCTAATTTGCTTCTCTCCCCGAGTTTTGATACTAATGATTTTTACCTCCTGAACGATGAAAATGAAAATATGCCCATCCACTATATTCATTTTAAATCATCCAGTGTCACTGCTGTTTGTGAGTCATTTTTAAATTGCAAACCTACTCCACATATTTGTCAGTTGTGTCTACACAGAGCAAGAGAGATGAGCAGGTACACATACACACACACACAAGCAGACAGGCAGATTGACAGACAGAAACATTATAAAGATTAGGACGTTAAATAGCCACTAAAACAGAAAGACATAAAAGCATGCAAACACTTAAAAGCATGGATGAGAACGTGAATATAAAATAAGCCAGATAGTTAGCATGTTAAAGGGCAAATAAAGCAGAAACTGCTACACAACAGAACACAACACAACAAGATGTAACAATAAGCAGACAAGAAACAGTTATGCACATGACTTAAGCATGAGCAAACAAGGCAGTAATACACTAGACATAAGCATCATCAGACAGGACAGGAGCATTAGCAGACAACACACAGTCAGCAATAAAACAGTTTGAATCAATGCAGTGCAATTACACAGACAAGTATTAGAGGAAAGACTACGTAAACCTGACACACACCGAGAGTTAGACAGCCAGACAGATGAGGACCGACAGTAAAGGCATGCAGATGCTTCACATGGTGATGCATCTGGCTGCTTATGAGCCAGATTTTAAGATTTAGTGGAAAGCAGTGGTATGTGCTTCTGCATCTTATATAACCTGGAAGTGTGTTCCAGGTCTGGGAAGCTCTCAGAAATATTAATAGAACTATTAAATCAATAAAAGTATTGTGTTGAAGGTCAAACATATTTTTTGTTTGTCACATGTTGGCTGCCATAAGTATATTTTAGACCTGTGGAAACACTGTACTGTGTCACATACTGCTCTATAGATATAATCTGTGTTTTTACATTCTTCGATCAGCTACAAGTGGTGTTGCTGTGCTGAAAACTGACTGTACTTTTTAAAGAAAAAGACATTACCGTACATGCCTTGTTTTTTTTTTTACCTCAAAATATCTCTTGCCAGTGTCCAGCAGGATTTTGTTGAACAGTTCCACATCTTTTTCTTCCATCAGTTTGTCAGAGTAAACCCTGGAGCTCTCATGCAGCCACAGGTGAACCAAGTCCATGGGGTAACGGACACTCTCCGGCAGGGCGAACAGGATGCCCTACACACCAACATACATGGAATCAATAATTCACATTTGACATTTCTATTTAGTGACTATGTGTGTGTGTGTGTTACCTGGAAAATGTTAGAGAGGTCTCGCAGGTTGAAGATGTAGTGGAAGCGTATCGCTGTAGGGAGGAAGTTCTGACTGATTTTTTGGTGCAGACAGATAGCTGCCTGGATGAGCAGAACCAAAAGATGGATAGATGTAGAGATGGTTGGACAGATATTGGAACAGGCAGAGCAGATGGGCATTATTATGGACAAGTGATAAACTGACAGGTTATTATTTGCATGGATTGAAACAAAAAAGATTTTATTGTAGACAAATGCTGCATTGACACTGCAGGGGTACCTGTATGAGAGTCCCCACTGAGCGGGAGACGCCGTAGCTGAATCCCCCCTGAAGGAAGTGAGCTGACAGGATGCTGGAGAAGATGGTGGCTAATGCATCGGCACCGGGGAAATGTACTGCAAACACTGAGAAATGCCTCTGAAAGGAGTGATGAGAGGTGTGAAAATGACTTGCCTTTAAGGCTCTGCAAAGCGACTCAAAAACAGAAAGTACCTGTCAGACTGCTTTCTGAATGTAACTATTAATTAGATAATATCATGTTATCTTCAGTCATTAGCTGTCTAGGACATTCTAACTTCAATATCACCTCTTCTTTGGGCTTGTTTATCATTTATTTGTAACTTAATTGCTTCTTGCTTCTGAAGCTGATTAAATCCATTCTGTGTTCATTTGCATCTTGATATATTACTTTGTAAAAATGTAAAAAAAAAGAAGCTAATTAACTAAAATAATTGCAGTAGAAAGAGCAAGGAAGACAATAGTGTTTTTGTACATATGCAAGTGTGTATGCATAAACGTCTCTACCTGTAGTCTGGGGTTGATAGAGAAGCTTCCAGCTGTTGGGTTCATACAGGTGATATACTGGCAGTTGTGTATTTCCTTCAGCACCAGTCGCTGTCTGTCATACCTACAAAGATTTTGTCTATTTAGATTACATTAAGTAGAGCCTTTACCACTGCAAAGATGTGGGTTTGCAACAGTACAGTGCATTTATCATTTGATTTTAACTGTCTTACCAGTGGTTGTAGTCAAGGTGCTGGCGTATGAGTGTGTGCGGCTGGACGGTGCCGTACACGTCCACCTCGGGCATATTGAGGTCATCTATGAAGTAGATGAGTCTCTTAGCGGTGGGAGGAGCAAATTTACGACCAGCTTTCTTCTCCAGGGGTTTCTCCAGGACACCTGAGGCACATATAATGACATGAATCAATAGATGGAGATGAAAAGAAAAAAAAAGCTTGTATTGTAATGAATGCTGTGCAATTCAAACAATATTAAAGGGATAGTTCACCCCAAAATTCCCCAAAATACTTTTTTTGTGACAGTTAACAGCACCTCTCTACAAAACCTGTTTCTTATTTACCAAGCAAAATACTGACCATTCATAAAGGAAAGTTCTGTAAAAGCACAAAAAAATATATTTCTTTCTTCCTCTTTTCAGTAAGCACCACCCATCCCCAAAGTATTTGTTCCCATTCCTGTGATTCTTACGCTGCAGCATGGCTGACGTGGTGTAGTAGTTGAAGGGAACTTTAGCCACCATGTAGTCTTCCTTCAACTTGACGACTTTATCAGACACCAGGATGGTTTTGCCCACTCCGGCGTTGCCCACCAACATTATAGGCTTCCCTCTCTGGAGCAGCAGATCCATGAAGAAGGTGAGACAGATGGTTTCTGGAGTGTGAACCAGCACGGTCTGAAACAAACATGGCATGACTTGACTTAAAGGGATGGAACAAAATGTGGTCAATGATGAGTGCAAACATAATATAAAGTAATTCTGTTCTCTGTACACCACCACACACATCATTACCTGTAGCGGCACATCGGGCTCCAGCTCAAATGGCACCATCTTCTCACTCCAGGGAGTAAACTTTTTCGTCTCAGAGTCAATGAAATAGTCAAAGACTGTGCCCTGAGAGGGAAACTTCACCGCTCTCATCTCTTTAGACCACCAGCGGCTGAATTCGGCACGGTAGTCATTCAACTGGGTGTTGGGAAAAGGCAACATTATAGTGTGACACACAATGTAAAATACTGCAATAAAAAGGAGTTAGCTCTTTCAGCAAATATCTGGTCACCACACACATGATCCTGGAAGAGCGCCCCTCCAAAGGCCCAGACACAGGCGAAGACAAAGTAGATCTCATACAGCTCTCGAGGAGAATCAGCAGGAGTGTTGTCCTCTGTCAGCAGGCAGTCCAACAAGGAACACAGCGTCTGATTGGCCAAAACACATTGAACAATACAAAGTATTAAAATGTTCTTTTGTCAGTATGTGAGAACACAACACCTGGCTGAATAATGTTGCGAGGACAGGATGTAAAGGTATAATATGAGACACAATGATTATGACCAAGTGTCGACCCCTGGGATAGAAAAATTAAGCCAGTTCCGATTCGCAAAAACTGCAGTTCCTCTAATGGCCACTTGAGGCTGGCTTCAAAACGTGAGTCAGTCCCCACAGTCCCCACATGTTAATATGCCAACTTTACAGCATAAATAAACATGTTGAATGAAACATGTATTCTTTGTAGCATCCATGTTGTTTCCACATTATGACTCAAAAGCTTATAAGCATGCTTAAGTTGGAAGAACGTCTTCCAAACTCGGGAAATGGGACCATCTGAGGAGCACTTGAATGCAGCAAAAGTTAACCATAAGCTGTAAATGCACTGTGCTCACCAAAAAGCAGCTAGTGTTAGGGTTAGCTCCACCCTCTCATCCAAATATGCAAGATGGCGAAGGTCAAAATGCTAATTTAGAGCTCACAAACCAGTGGGTGACATCACTTTTGCTAAGTTCATTATTCTTGTACAGTCTATAATTAAGAATCT
This sequence comes from Epinephelus awoara, assembly GCA_035609425.1. Lineage (NCBI taxonomy): Eukaryota > Metazoa > Chordata > Actinopteri > Perciformes > Serranidae > Epinephelus > Epinephelus awoara. The sequence continues at coordinate 12,898,016 of CM069306.1, read as the reverse complement.
TTGGCCTGTAGGTAAGAAACATAATTAGCATGCTGTGTGCTCGCACCTGCACCATGCTGTTTTCTGGTATGGGAGTGATGGTTTTCAGGTTGCAGCGGACTTGTTCCAGGCAGTACGGCACATACTTATCAAACAGAATGGTGAGGTTGGCTCGCTCTGATTGGGCCTGTCGGGTATCAATCCAGCTCGTCACGTACCTGGGAAAACAGAAAAGACGGCACTGCTAACCAAACTTCAATTTCAGGTGAGTGAGGAAACAGATGTTGATGATTTTATGTGTATTTGTGCTTGTGTGTGTCTTACGAGCTCCAGCCGAGGTCCTGTGGGTTGACGTAGAGTATTCCTGCCCTGGACACTGTAGCTGGAGTAGCAGCCTTTAGATGGGAGATCTCAAAGAGTAAACGCATGGAGGTGGACAAACTGATCCTCTCGTTACTGGCAAGAGTCAGAACCTGGAGAGAGCAGAAGGAAAATTATGTTTGGGTCTTTTTGGTTAAAATGAAGCCATACTATATTAAATCCATGGAAAAAGGACGAAAAACAGCATTAGAAGAATGAAAAAACACAAATGCATTCGAACCTTATTGTCATCCATAACTGTGTTGAGTGATTCAATCCACATCGGGTCAATATCTCCATCCAGAACAATCCACTTGGGTCCATCATGGCCCACTGAGGTCAGCTCTCTCATGGTGGAGGAGAACAGACCTAATATAAAGAGTGAAAAATACAGTATATCAACACCAGCGCCTGACCATCACTGGTACAAAAATGCTCACATACTGTCGTTTCTTGCTGACCTAAAGAAAACTCATGTAATGGAATCGCAGTCAAATTATTCCGTGTCAAAACTCCTGAAACAAGCGCTAACTCTGAACCAGAAAACATGCTTTAACAAATTCTAATTAATTCTGTGAAGAGGCTTGGGAATAAATTATGGTCTTGGAACCAAAATAACTTGACAGCGACCCAAAATCTGGAGAAAACACTGGTTCCCCTGATCATCATTTACAGCTTATTAAATTCCATGTAAAATCCTGGAGCCCTTCACCATCTTTCCACTCTCTGGTAGCAGGGTGCAGGTATCCAAACAGCTCGTCTGTAGTCACAGCTTTAGGGTTGATATCATTCCACACGGGCTTCATCTTCATGTTTGCATAGGTCCTATGGAGAGTCTTCAAGATCTGATGAATAAACATTATACAGTGAAACCTATTACAGTGATCACATCTGTCTGTTGACATTTGTATAGACATGAATGTGAAGTAATTAAACAGACGGCTTTGCTATTTACTAAATTTCATTAACTATTTTAAAATACAGTACAGCTGCCAATTATTCTGCCTTTTCCCTGCCAACTCTAGGACTCATTATCAATCCACTTGATGAGAGTAGCTTTTAACCACAGGTGTTTTCCCCATGCACATTTATTTTCTGTCTCCATCACTGGCAGCCATGACTGTTTATCGCTGTTTGTAGACAACACAAAGTAGCCTTGAAACAGTTTCGCTGCTGCATCTTGTGGCTCATTTTTAGCTGTTTGTAGTGAGCTTCAAGGAGACTACAGTTTTCACTGAGAAAAAAATACTGTGTTTTTCTGTCACAATTTAAGTGCATGAACCTTATGTAGCCAGCTGGACTCAGACTGGTTACTGCAAAGCAAAATATCATGATTTGACTAAAGTTAAAAAAAAAAGATCGCTGGGCTAGGGCTGGACCAGTAAAACCATTATATAATAACCTATAGATAATAACCCCTTCAGATTTTTCCCTGTCTTTAGTATAAAGACGTTCAATCTGAAAATGTTCATCCATTTATAAAACAGATGATGAACAGCCCGCGACATCCTACGAAAAACATGTGCAAATTCAACAGTATGTCTCTGTTTTTCCACATTCTGTCAGTCTTCTACTCACTCTCCTTACATGTGTATTTTTTCCACAATTTTCCACTAAAATGGAAGCTACTAAAGCAGCAGGGGAAGTCACCCCCTGTCATGTTGTTTTAAGACAGAAGTCTAATACAGATTGATTTGTACTGAAGCTGCTGGTTATATTCTGCACTATGCTGCTCCATGTTTTAATAAATTAAAGATCTAGAAAAATCCCCAGACTTCACAGTATACTTGCGACCCTAAAATGTATGTGGGTATGAAGACAATGGTTATAAGCCACCTCCTACAAAGTGGCACTTAAAAATAAATAATAATGGATATAGTGGTTTTAAGAGAAGTGAACCTGGCTCTTTCCAGTTCCTGGTCCGCCTACTACAAAGACAGAGTGTCTGACAGCCAGCAGCTCCTCCAGCTGGGTCACCTGGAGACACACAAACATTAAAATGAGTCGAATTAATTACAAATTTGATTTATTTTCTCACAAAGAACAGATCCACTGTATTTATGTCTTCATTCGCGCTCCCAAAGGAATTCAGTACTGTGCGTCCTCTTGAGTCAAAACTTGTAATTCAGAACTATAATTATACTATAAATATGTGTTTTATTCATTAGAGTTATGTATTTATACATGAACACCGGCCTGCAACCCTGAGAGTTCTTTTACTAATTTAGCAATACAAACACACCAAAGCCTCTTGGTACCGCGACTGAAACAGAATTAATTTTTCCAATAGAAGAGCACCAATCAGACACCTTAAGTATGAAGTTCTCCTCAGGCTGCAGGCGTAATTCACTGACTGACTGGCGAACCGCGTTCTCCAGCGCAGGGTCTCTCTTCCTGGGCACGTCCAGCTGAGGAAACAGGTCACTGATGAGCCCGAGGAATATCGGCACGTCACTGGTCACTATCTTGGGCAGGTTGAAGTCCCTCAGTGCCCGCATCAGCACCTGGGCAGGAAATGACAGTTTGGATATCATGAGTCAAACGCACTTATAAACTCAAATTTGCTGAAAGCACAAGCTATATGATTGCACGCAATTGTTCCTCCCCATTAACCACTTCATGTGAGATTCTTCAGTATGAAAGACAGGCTGATACGTACCTGTTCCTCAGGTCTGCTCCGCTCCTCTCTCTTCAGAGATCCAGCCACAACCAGGACTGATTTGATAGCCCTCAAACCCCAATCATAATGATCCTAGGAGTTAAAGAGAATAAACCAATCAAGCGATGAAAGTGTTTTTGTCTTAAAATAGATCCAAGACTCGCTTCAGGTTTTGGAACTGGTGCTGGTGTGCTGCGTTGCAAAAATCTTTCCCCCGAATCGCTCACTCTGACTCCACCTTTAAGTAGAAAGCGGTCTTGTGTACCTGTTTTGACAGCAGTTCCTTACAAAGAGTGTAGAGGCTGATGAACTTGCGTGCCAGCAGGCGAGCGTCTATGAAGCCCTCTGCCACCAACATGATCTCACAGATCAGCTCAAAGTCTGGGATCACCATGGCACAGGGCCTGCACAGTCAGCAAACACACTCTTAATTAGTCATCTTTGACATTTGTTAACTCTCTCACTTATAATCTCCTCTTGATATTTTTATTTATATCAGACCTGAACAGAGCTTTGAGGTTCTCTGGGAGCTCAGCCCTGCCAGCATAACCTGGGTTCAGAGTGATGAAGATCCCCACTGTTGGCTTCAGCTCAATCTCCTCTCCCAGGAAATGGAACCTACGCACACAGCAGACAAATACATTAATAAATATATGGTTTGTTATTATACACATCGTTATCTCCATATCTACCTTTGCTTCTTGTTGCGTACAGCATCCTGTATTGTCTTGACCTGCACAGCTACCACAGACAGCACCTCCACTGAGATCCTGTTGAACTCATCAAAGCACCCCCACACCCCTGTCTGAGCCAGACCCTTATAGATGTTACCTATGGACTGAGGACATGTGATGGAGACAGAGGGAGCGAGTGGAAGGGTCGAATGAGCACAAAGGACAATATGAATTAAGTAAATAGGGCACGAATGAACATCTACAGTCTGTGTTACCTTGTAGTCCATCTGTTCTGAGCAATTGAACACATAAACCATGATGCCCAGGGAGCGTCCAAGGTCTTTGGTTGTCTCTGTCTTACCAGTGCCAGCTGGGCCTGAGGGGGCACCGCTCATAGTCAGGTGGAGGGACTGTGTCAGGGTTATGTAGCACCTAACAGGGTTGAAATATGAATCACAAAAGGTCACCTCTCTCTTTAGAGTACAAATCTGTGTGCATGTGGTGTCGTATACAGCACTACATGTATGTGTACCTGTCAGTGAGAGGAGTGATGACCAGTCTGTTAGTGTTCCCCAAGTATTCATAGCTGAACTGGAACTGGGCGTCACAGATGTTGACGTAACAGTGTCTGGTTTCGTCATCCCAGCGGTGGCGTAACTGGGACAGCCACGCAAAGGCCTGACCTGTCGTCACCTAGGAGACACGTATAGTAACACCAGCTGGGAGGTCTTCTTGCTTGTATGACGCCTCATTCAACACATGCGTGTCTTACTTCAGAGTTACCTTCTGAGTTATGAGACTGGCGACCACATCTCGAGCGTGGACATCAATGGTGCAGACAGTCATGATTTTCTGTCTGTCTCCAGGAGTTAAATCTCCAAGCAGCATGTGGATCAGTGAGTTGAGCTGTGTGATCTAAAAAATAAACAACAACCGAATAAATCACTGAAACCAACGACAAGTGTGCTCGCCCACCATCCAAACAGTATCTTAGCCTGGATTTACAGCTTACCTGTTTCCTGTTGTAGTCTTTGAGAGCTGTCTCAAATCCCTCCTCCACCCTCTCAAAGGCAATGCCCACATCTGTGGCCCACCACACCTGACTACCAGTCAACCCAACCTGTGAATGGAAGGAAATCAGACAGCAGACAAAAGATAATTTGTGTGTAAGAAAAGTTTAAAGGTAAGTTTTTTTGTTTTTTTTTTAAAAAAACCTCGACCCTATTTTCCCATGACTAAATTTCATGTTTATTTAGAGGTCCAGTGTGTAGGATCAGGGGCATCTCTTTTGTAATGGTATATAATATTCATAGCTATGTTTCCATGACTGACAATCACCTGGAAATAAGAATTGTTTATCACTACCTTAGAGCGAGCCATGTAGGTCTCTTCCACAGAATTTGCCATGTTGTTCTACAGTAACCCAGAGCGGACAATTTAACACTGGCACTAGACAGGGCCATTTGCGTCAGCCACCATAGTTCTGCTACAATACAGGATTGATTTTAAGGTACTTTTATTTGTTTTTAAAGCCATATATAAATTGCTGAACTTCTCTACCCCTACTCCAACTCCCGACCTCTTAGATTTTCAGAACAGCGTATTTTAACTGTCCCAAGGTTGAGGCTGGTGGGTGAGGGAGATTGTGCCTCTGTGGTAGCTGCTCATGACACTTTTAAGACAAACATTAAGTTACACGTTTCAATGGCCTGTAGTTGCTCTTGCTGGTTTTTAATATCTTATTATTTCTAATCTTTGTTCTTATCGGAGTTCATCTGTTTTACCTTTGTGTACATGCTACTGCTATATAAATAAACTTGATTTGATTTTAACTTGGCACACAGAAAGAAGTTTCAACTGGTTTCAATCACTGCTAACCGCTAGATGCTAAATCTACTAAATCCTACACACTAGACCTTTAAATGGAGCGGTGATAAATGTACAGACTGTGTATTATCAGACCTGTGCAGGATAGTCAAACAGCCACTGGTCCCGTGGTTTGTCCTCATAGGCTGCTACGGCCTCCTGAATCTCCTTTCGGACCGTGCAGCGCATGGCGCTCTCTAAGGCCCCCAACCAACACTCTGCCTGAAGAAACACACACAGTGTAAAAACACAAATAAAAATAAAAATAGAATTACATGGTAGATAATATTTGGAAAAGCATGAAAATTGTTACACAGAACAAACATATAGTACATACAATTATAAACATAAGATGCATACAATTATCAAGACATAGACATTCATAATTCATATTCATAATGTGATTCATGAATACAGCAGTAACTGAGTGTAACCTTACTTGTATTTGCACACATACGTATGACTCAGATTTTGTTTGTCATTACCTGTCCTATACAGACACACGGCTCTGAGAATGGAACATATTCGCCCTCTCGGCTGTACATCCCTATAGCAACTGCCTCCCCATCCTCCTCCCCTCCTTCACCTCCGTCTGAGTCCTTGAAGCGAAGATCTGCAATGTTGTCAAACAGCTTCAGCATGTGTCTGGTCACCTGGAAATAAACACACACAGATGGACCATTAGTTCCAGTTCTGTTTTAAAGGTTATGTTGTTTACAGACCGTAATCTCTTGACTGGAATTTAAGAAAATGAAAAAAGAAAATTGTCTTTCATTCTTATCTTTTATAAACATTCTCCGCTCCACAACACTAAGACACGGTTTGAGGAATATATTGAACTGATAACTACAATGTGCTGACTATCTCTATATATGTTCTCTCCTGGAAAAAATAATCAAATTGTAATCTGTCACCTGTTTGGGCTGTGTTCCCTTGGAGACAATCTCCAGCAGGTCTGAGGCAGACACAAAGTAAAATCTGGGGAATGTGAGTCTCTTGGTCTCCAGGTACTCGGCCAGGGCCTTCTCACACACAGACAGCCTCTGCTGCAAGGTCTCCAGGTTCTCCAGGAAGCCAGTCTTGTTGGTCACCTCTACCACATTACTGTTCTGCACCACCTCAGTCATCAAGCTCTGGGTGACAGAGGGAGTAAAATCAGTAAAAAAAAAAAAAATCAAAAGGGTGAGATGGATGCATGTGGGCTAGTGCTCTCACATATTGCGTGTTACCTGGAAGTCAGTGTGAATTCCCTGAAAGCGCTCAGCATCATTGGCCAGCTGGCAGCGGATGTCGTGGCTGTTGGTGAAGATGCTGTTGAGGTGGGCCCAGGTCCTCTGGACAGACATCCAGGAGGAGATGACCAGGTCAGCCACCATCAGCTTCCTCTGCCATCCACTCACCTCTGCCTGGAAATACTCTACGTACTTGCTCATCAGGATGTTCTGCAGCTGCACCTGAAGAAAAATGACAGGAGGAGCTTTACCTGGTGATCTGTAAGAGTCATAACTTCAATTTATTTTTGTGATAAAGCTATCAATGACCATGTTACTGGGGAGTCAGACAGAAAGCCCTACACAGGTAGTCAAGTCATGTTTCCGTTCAACTGTCAAGAGAATTTTAAGCAAATTTCTGAAATGCCGCACAAAAGAAATACAAATTGGGTGCGTTTCCATCAAATGGTTTGGAATGAATAAACTAGGCTATTTTATTTTTTCAAGTACAAAACTTTTGACCCTAATGTAGCTCCATATGACTCTTGGTTCTTTCACAAATTATTTACATAATGATATTCTTGATAAATAATCATCACTAATGTGGATACATCGACTTAGTTCTAAATGAAATAACACAACAGCCTACAACAGTCTGGTAAGTTCAGAAAATTACGTCACTTAACTGTAATTAAGCTTTTCAAACCAAGAAGAGAAATCAGGTATGATATTAACAACGTCAAAATCTAAGAAGATATATAGTCTCATAGCTCGATATCAATTTAATATCGATATAATATTGACATTGCCTAGCCTCATTGCTACATCAGAACTTATTCAGCAAAACCCTTTCCACATATCCCATGTATCACATGAGGTCTTTTTTGACAAAGGCAAAAAACACTTTGAGCAAGCATTAAAACTTCTTTGCGCAATCGAGGCAGCTTATTGACCATTGCTGTTTCCATACAGCTTTCCCAAAGTATTAATCCTGAGCCTGATGTCCAAACAGGGTTCAGCATTAAACAGCATCAAACTACTGAAATAAACTGGTCATCACATTCTACAGAGAATCAGCACAGTTATCATGCTCACCTGGTTGTCCTCCAGAGTTTCTATCAGATTCTCATCGGCTTTGAGCAGAGGGGTCCCTGTGCTAGTGTGAGTCTCATATGACAATGACATTACACTCCATGTCTGGGTTATCTCTGCCAAAACCTGGGTAGATGTAGGAAATGTTCTTTACAAAGTGTGACATCTGCCATTTGAAGACGGGGAACAAAGTACAAATTGTGCAGTAGGATGAAAATAAAACTGGTAAGGGTGTTAATAAGCATCTTATTTCTGCATAATGATGTGTGAGTTTGTCTTTCCTGTCCATTGAGTCTGCTACACAAGATAAAAGTGTTCATCTTTTTAAGAATATGGTAAAAGTTACACTTCATTTATCCATATTTTTGAGATAAGAAATTAATTTTTCAAACATGCATCAAAGTGAACTGATCTATGAACTGTTTCTGTAAATGCAGGTATCGTAACAGGCTCAAAAAGCGCTGTCTTATATTCACAGCATTGATATACAGGAAAATATTCTATAACTGGTTGGTCTCGAGGACACTTACTTTTTCAATAGCCATTTCTTTCACAGCCTTGTCCACTATGTTTTTGACCTCATCCTCCACACGGTGAAGCTGTAATTCCAAAAGGTCCCCCAGGGTGGTGCCTTCCCCCATCACAAACCTGACCTGAGGACCAAGAGGAACACACAGCAACCATGAGTGTGATCAGATTTCACTTCGGGATAATTGGGTTCACTGAACTGTGCTGGTCATTACAGGCCTGGACATGTGTTGGCAGGATAGTTGAATGAAGGCAGAGTATGTGAAGACTAGATTAAAAAAAAGAACAGAACTCAACCCAGCAGAGGGAGCAGGATCATATACAGTGCACAACATGATCATTGATGAAATATTATTGAATCAGATCATGAGACACAGTGAAGCAGGAGCTGAGATAGTCTCGTACCCCGGTGGTGTTCATGAGCTGCTGCCAGTGTCTTTCTCTGACAGCTGAGTTTTGCAGCTCGTTGACGGCTCTTAGAGAGGTCAACAGGTTCTTCACAGTCGACTCCAGACCCATGTAGACGTCCCACACCCGCACCTCCTTATCCAGCATCTTCATCTCCTTTAACATGCAGCAGAGATGGTCAAACATTAAGAGAAATTTACAGTTTTCCTTAACCCTAGCAAAAATGAAAGCTTTTAAAAGGGACCTATTTTTTTAAGGTCAAACTTGTATTTTGGGTCTCTACTAAAACATTTTAAATGCTTTAATGCTCAAGAATAATTATACTGTCTGTGCTGAAACACCTGTATTCATGCTCTGACTGAAACACGTTTTACCTCCTGTCTCTTGAAACCCCCTGCCCAAAATCTGAATCAAGACATGTTTCCATGTCTTACGCATCTGTGCTTTCAGTGTCTCTGCACCGTCACTGCAACCAGGCCGTTAAAAATTAACACTGAAAGCAATGAAAGCTTCTTAACCGAAATCTTCAAAATCTGACATGTCCGAGATGGAATATGATCCAAAATCAGGGGAAATTCATGGATGTCCTTTAATATTTGTCCATGGAAGCTGTTCTTACTTTGGCGAATCGTCTGAGCTCCATGTCCATCTGCTCAACATTGATCTCTTTCCATGGAGTCTTGGTCCAGTCTTCTATGCTGGTCTGGAGCAGGGAGGAGAGAGGAAACATTAATCTGTGATTCTCTAATGAGGAAAATCTATTCACCCCTGTAGTCTTAAAAGTCCTCTATAGATATAGTATGAAATTCATACGCATAATGTGGAAGCTTGAAGTGAAAAGCTGAGCCTCACTATACAAGCTGTGTTTTAATGGTTTATCTATGGAGCTCAAAAACAGCAAAGAAATCAAAATGCCAACCTATCTGTGCTGTGCTGATTTACCTTCACAAAGATGACCATGTCCCAGACGGCTTTGACCAGTATGATGTCAGAGCGACACTGGCGCAGTTGCTTGTAGTCTGGGAAACTGACTTCAAACAGATCGGCCGTGTCCTGCAGCTTCTTCATTTCTGCCTCCATCACTGCGACTCCTCGATTAGACTGGGGACAGACACATTCTGATATGCTGTGGCTTAAAATTGTATGGTTTGTTAAATTCCATTTAATTATACACTGCAAGAAACTAGAAAACTTTTCTTGTTGAATAGGCAGTAAAGCATGCCCCAGTGCTCACCTTATCAATTAGTTTATACGGCTCCTCCACAATGATCTTAAAGATTGTCTCAGTGCGAAACTGTTCTCTGAACTCATGCTGTTTGACCTGAAATTTGAAAAGACGGCAAATCAGAATTCTGTGAAGCTGCAGTTCCTATGCATATCTGTCTCCATCTCTCTGTCTATCACTGTGCACTCCTGGGGTTGTGGTGTCAGTCATACATAATGCAGGAAAGAAAAGTGAGAAGGTTTATATGTCAGATATTGAGCTCTTTGTAAGAGGTTGCCACACTGACATCCTACCCCGCACACACACAGCCTCACCTCAAACCGGACACACTTCCTGCGTATAACAGAGACCTCATTTGATTGCAGCGGTGCCACTTCATGTTTAACTGTGAATGCAATTTTCCTCAGACTCTTCCACTTCTCCGGCAGCTCCTGTGTTTCGGGGTGATAAAGTGAAGAATGTAATGTGATAAACATCCACTCATGGAAATGTGTGTACTTGTGCATTGGCACACACTTCTAGCTGTGTGTAGACGCTTTCTGGCAGCTGCTGTCCGTAGGTCTTTAGGAGCTCAGCAGTGGACTTGAGAGGCTTGAAGTGTTGTTCATTGCTGATCTGCCTGTCTCGTATGGCCATGAGGTGTCCCATGATGTCCACAAGGCCTGCATAGTCGCCATCTGACACCTTGTTAGAAAGGCCACGGGCCGTGTCCTGGACAAAAGAGGATAATTCCCTCACACTGCGGGGTAGAGAGGAAGGAGGACGGTGTAACAGTTCAGAGTGGAGAGTGCATAGTAGAAAAAATTGTTCAGTATTGATATGAAATGAAAATAATCTCCAGTACAATCAGTGTAGTTCTTGCTCATTTAGAGTTTACATATGAGTATTTGCGCTTGTGCATGTGTGTCTAACCTCTCGTTCACGTGGTTGAGCAGGTGCTCCTTGAACATCCAGCTCCACCTCTTGATGACATTCATCAGTGTGTGCTTGAAGGGTCTGATGTCGAGCTGTAGCCAGCCACAAAACACCCTCCTGTCCTCCAGCTTACTCACTCGTACATAAAGAGACTCAAACAGGTTGATCTGGAATGAAGAATGATACAGCGACTCAAAGACATCTATCGAAGAGGAAAATACCAGATACTATGGTTGCACTGACCAGCTCCATGAAGTCAATTTAGGTTTTCTGAACCACAAACGTGAAGCACACCTGTTCTTTGAAGTTGTCCAGGGTGGGCGGGTTCTTTTTCAGCTCGTAGTCTGCATACAGCTCAGCTTCCTCTGTACTCAACACATGGCCATAAAGCAGGAACTGCCTCATAAATTCAGACCTGGGAAAGTTGAGGGAAAAAAAGGCAAATCTCCCTTTTAAGAATATCTATAATTTTTCAAGTGACAAGAAGAAAATTATGTACAATAATCTGCATTTGTGTGATTAAGTAATAAAGACGCTGGATTAAGTGAAAAAAAATGGCAGAAAGCCATATGCTTCTGACCTGTCGTCTGTCCAGAGGTAGCGATAGCTTGCAAATGATCCCTGATATTCTCTGGCCTGAAAACCAACACAATCTTTACTGTGACCCTGCAATCATCATAAATAAGCTTTTACGTGTGGCAAGAAAACAAAAATTTACCTTAGCAATAGCTGCACGTGCCCGTGAGCGGATGACATGGCACATCTCTGACAAATCCCCCATTTGATTTATGTCGTCCTACAGGAAGAGGACATAAGATAGCATGTGACCAGGGTGAGTGTGCATACAGATATATTTCTGTATAGGTGTGCAGTATGTTTGCACAGTGTGTATAAACCTTTATTCTAATCTGCACAGCACCTGATAGTCCTCAAGCTGTTTATGCTTTGCCACTCTGGGAATGAAGGACGCCATGTTGGTGATGTTGGCCACCATCTTATCCACTATATCATAGAAGTTACCACTGTTGGTAAAATCCAGCGAGGGGTCAAAGGTCATTTCGCTGCTGTTGAGCACCAGCTGGACCTCAAACAGTGGTGTTATGCGCTGGGCTGCATCAGTGTTGTCCATGAAATACTGCAGGGAGCAGCGTACTGCACTGGAGAAGCCGGTCAGGATCATGCGGTCCACATAGTCTGTGTAGGCCTGCCACTCCCTGCTGTCCAGGTCTGTAACACCGAGCAGAGACTGGTTCTCCTGGTGCACAGTGGAAAAGTGACGTGTTAGAGGCAAAAACGTACATATGATAATCATAGATATGAATATAAGAGAGAGAGAGAGATGCACCAAGATTAAGATAAGAATATACCTGCAGCAGTTTGTGTATTTCCTCCCCTGTACTGGTGATGAGAGCGTGCTGTTTGGAAACACTCTCATCAATGTCAGAGAAGATGAGGAGCGTAGAACCACGGCTCTTTCTGGTGATGAAGGCACGATGGCTGAATTTCCCCATAAGGGCCTGGATGGCCTCAACATTAGCTTTACTCTTTTGGACACGGCTAGAAATGCCCTGGCGACAGCAAAAGAGAGACACAGTTACAACCAGTAATTATATTCTCTTTGGTTGACAGCTGCATGTTGCTTTTTGTTTTAGGAATGCTCGCTGTAATTGAGGAAAGCTGGCTTGGACTACATAACAAGGATGCCAGGATTCATGCTGCATTGGCTGGCAAAAGTTTCACAGTAGTTTTTGATACTGATATTCAGCAAACTCTAAAATAAGCCATAATTTTTTATATTTCGGCACAAACTGCAGCTGATACAGTTTTGTTTCTTTATAGCACAGCAGATTGAATATGCTGCAAAATAGTTTCACAACAAGTGCACCCAAAAAATTCACCCACCAGCATTACAACATGCACCTGTTGTTTGTTGACAGTGGAGACAAAAGACTTCCTTAAAATACACAAGAACTGTACCTTGACCAGGTCTCGTGTGCTCTGGATGTAATCCCATAGGTCGTCCTGAGCCCAGGTCAGCTCCCGTAGGGCCGGATCAAGCTGTCGTCTTGTCCCATCCATCTCATTTTTCACCAATCCCAGCTCGACAGCCAGGATGGTACTGTGGAGCTGGTTGTACCATTGGGTCACCAAAGTCAGTGTCTGTGTGTACTGCAAGATACAATAAGGCGTTAGCACAAAGCCACATCCTTCGCAGCTGAAAAATGACTCCAATGTGGAAGTGCCAAAAACTGCACTGCCTACTTGAGACTGCCTCTAAAAGTGAGTCGACTCCAAAATGTCAAACTTAACAGCAAAATTAAACTTGTTTACAGCCTGGTATAAAAAACAGTTTTGGTCACTATAGCTAATTTCCTTATGGGTCCAATCCACCCTCTCGTCCAAATACGGTCACCTTGGGTCACCTCTGGCTCCAAAAATCTGAGATGGCAACGGCTAAAATGCCAAACTATCCGAGCAGGTATAGCTGTCCACCAGCTGCACAACTCTGCAAGTGGAAGCCCTGAAGAAAATGCCAACTTAGCATTTAGCTAATGTTAAAAGAGAGGTGGTTAATGTTGGGGTAAGGGCAAGGGCTACCTCTCGTTACTTATAAAGTGAATCGTGTCTTCATGTCTGATCAGTACACTGAATGAATAAAGTGGATTATTGCTATGTTTGGGCTCCTATGAATTCACTCCAATATGTGGCTGTGTCCATTATTTTATACAGTCTATGGTTAACACTTAAACTCTGATCATTTTCAACATATTTCACAGGTCAAAAAAACCATTTACAGCCACATAGCTCACAAATAAGTTGCCTGACACTAAATCCAATGCAACTCCACAGGCTTAGTCACGCACCATGTAGAGTGTCTCTCGTTTGGAGTAGAGATGGAGAGCTGCTTTTGGAATGTTTTGGCTCTTCAGCATGCCCAGATACTTCACCTCCCTTAGCACTGATGTCAACTGAGGACAGCGACAGAGAGAGAGAGGGGAAGAAATTTAAATGTAAATGCGTACAATCTGACGAATTGAAAGTTTTGGTTCATTGTTTTGTTTCCTTTTACCGTGACAGCTAAAATCTGAACAGATAGGATCAGCATCCTAAAGTGTAGATCTCATTAACATTGGAACAAAGTGCACACACACACACATACACAGTACATTAGAAGAAATGTGCATCAGATAAGTTGTTTATCCCTGGATTAAAGTGCCTGTTTTTGTTGTTGCTGGTTATACATATTCATTGCTGCTGCACTTTTCACTTCATCTTGTTTCTTTGATTTGATGCTGAATGTATTTTGGGATTTTCTTTATCTGGTCACACACACTGTGGTTATTGCTGCTAATGCAAAACAGTTCCTCTGTTTATTGTAAACAAAACACTGTTGCCACTTCTGGTTATTTGGGACACACCAGCTACTGGATGCTGAGAAATGAAAATGTATGTGTTGTGAATTTAGTACGGGCTAAATCAATAGCAAATTGTAGTGGCCAGATTATGTTTACTGCATATATTTAAATGATTTAAACTCTCATTTGTGGTGTAAACACAACCGTAACATGCTCAATTGTGTATAGTCAAATGTCTATCCTAAATATTCCACTCTAGTTTACTATATGTAACATCCATATTATGTGTTAGCAGCTACAACTGCTTTTGCATCAGTTCCATCCCACAGTGAAATTATTCAAAATACTTATTTGAACTTAGTTTGTTTAATATGTCTCTTGGTAATAGCTTCTTCGTTGTGCTTACTGCAGGACTGAAGTTGACCTGGAACAGGCCCGTGTCAGTGTCCAGTGTGAGCAGTGGTTCCTTCAGGTGGGTTTGACAGATTTCATCCAGGCCCTCAGTCCACTCTGAGAACAGCTCCTCATCATGCTGGTCCAGAACCTCCAGGACACGCTCGCACTTTGCAAGGACATCGTCTGCTTCAGCGCACCCCAGAGGCCTGGAAGGGAGGGAGGGAAAAGTCAAAGAAAAATCAAGGAGTAAAACAAATGTCATCTGTATCTTGCAGAGTTTATGGTAGAGTTTCATTCCAAAATCAGATGTACAACATTTCCAACTCATGTCAATGTGTGTTTAAGGGTCTTCGGGACTACAGCTGCATATATGAAAACAGGCTTTTGTGGCTCTAGAGGTAGCTGTGTGACACCTCTTTAGGGCTACTTTAGATGTTACTAGAAAAAACACCAAAATCGTGTTGCATTGTGGGCAAGGCAGACACCAGGTGTTGATATGGAAGGAGAATGCAAGAAATTAAAAAAGACTTGCAGTGTCTCAACTCCCATTCTTCCGTACTTACACTCACTATTTTAAATGCATGCATGTGTTCACACTGACAAGTATGGCAAAATGCAGGGTGCGGTAAGTATCTGGATGATGCACTCATAATGATCAAAAAGTTGAGGGGGAGGGACCACCAAACTGAAATTGGCAGCAGCTGAGGAAGTGGCTGTGGTTGCTCGGGTGAACAAGCAAACAAGCCTGCAGATATTTTCGTGGGTGACAATCACAGTCAAATGTTGGCTGTAATGCTCTGTTGCAATTTGCCAATTAAAAGAAGGAGAAGATTGTGATCATCATTTCCGCTAACTGCCTTATTTGATTTGAGACAACACATCACTGCAGAAAATTAACACCCTATACTACTTAAGTAAGTACATGCAGTGTACTACATGGAAGTGTACTAACATAAGTATTCAAATTGAGGCACAGTATACATCTCTGGTTCTGCTGCTATCTTGATCAGTCTTAATTGTCCTTCTATCAGAGCGTACCACAGTAAACACAGCCACATATCTGCTGGATAACAGTTGTATCTGCATGTGATAAGTAGGTCGTACATATGGGCCAGCTGGCAGAGGTTACTCCTATTGGTGAGAATGCGATTCCGAAGCTCCTGAGACCATTTGAGGTTGCCGGCCACTGACGGCATATTCTTCCCCAGGACAGTAGAGCCTGACCGCAGCTGAAACACAAAAGCTGAATTCATTTGGCTGATGGCTGAGTCATATTCATTACTTTGAGTTAATACTTTCCCAAAGATGCTCTAGCACATGTCAAGAGACATTTGTAAATTACAATAGTATGAATGTGTCAGATTAAACTGAAACATCTTTATGGCATAATTGAGTGTGACTCTGGCTGTATGTTTGAATATTCTAAAGTAAGTATGTCCATTTTCAACAGCCATTAAGAATATTTATTTCTGCTCAACCTCTCTTACCCCATCTCTGTGCTGATCAAGTGTAAACTGACAGTGGTTTACTTCCTGGTTGAACATGTCCAACAGCACGTTGTAGTTAGGAGAGAACAGCTGGTGGATCCTGGGTCTCTCAAGCAGAGTGCTGAAAATCTTCAACAACTACATGGGACATAAAGACAACACAGTTTTAGGGCAGTGTAAATTTTAGATAATTGATGTAGTATGATGCCAAAAAATACATTCCTATTTTAATCGAAGCCAACAGGTTGACATTCTCAATGATGACATACTGTATACTATACTAAGATAAATTTCATTATACCATGCTTAACATTCTCCACTTTCTCTTTTTACACAGATACTAAAAAAGTGTAAAACCGTATCCCTGAATACAGTAATGAGATTCTTTAAATGGTCAAGATAGCAGCCATACCTTAAAAGTAGACTTTAAGTTTCTGGAGTGCTGGAAGGCCAGATTGAGGACAGTTCCCAGCCTCTGGTCAAAGTCTCTGTTCTGCTCCATAAAACACCTGTAGTGAAGCACAAAGTCCTGCAAACGAGATGGCATTAGACAGAAAATGATGGACACTTTCAATCCCTTTCCTGATTAAAAAGCTCTGAGTCCACTTATATTATTAGGCATGTTTTATTCCACTACATTTTCAGTGCAGCACTCCTCAGCTGAGTTCATCAGTATTGGCTGGAATAACAAACACTGGTGAAAAAAATATTATAACACAGATCAATTTATGATTCAGTTCCAGTTTTAATTGGCTGAGTCACAGTGGAAGCTGTTGTAAAATAGCTGTAAAATATTTAGTAAATTAAATAAAATTTGATGCACTGACTAATAATGGCTGCTGTTACCAATTCTTGCGTGTTGCTTAGCAACTACTTTGCTTTGCTACTTTTCAATTACTGTACCGCTGGGCAGAAAAATAACATCTAATTGTTATTTTTTATTATTTGGCTGTGCCTGTCAATGTCATTTATAAACTGCTGTGAATCACAGCCCGTTGGAGCTGATTAATTACACAGCAGTGTGATATCAAAGATGACTGTAACAAACAATCACACCAGGCCTCACGTCGTTAGTATAGTCCAGGGGGTCGTATTTGCTCTCTCTGAGGGCCCGCCAGCGGTCGTGAAACTCCTCGCTCATGCCGAAGACCATCTCACTGAGGACTTTCCCTCTGGATCCACCCAGTTCAACCTTCTCCAGTTTCAGAAAGTCCAACGCCGTTGCAAAAAGTTCCTACAGATGAGAGGAGAAAAGCCACTGACTGGTCAGGGTGATGGGATGGAGGTAATCATAATCAACAAAACACTTTTTCTGGAGTGGCAGTTTAAATGTTCACAACAATAACACAGAGATCTACATTAAAAATGAATTTTCAGCAGTACCCTTGATGTAAATGTAATGGGAATGATATCCTCTTTAGGCAAATTGATTTGGCATCTTCTTTTAAGTATAACTGCCAAATGAGCACATTTCTAATCTTCCTATAAACCAACAAAAATGGAGCTATGCTTGTCATCCCATGCACCTCGATCATAAGCAGTCTCTCCATGATGCGGTCTGAACGCTGGAACACAAGCGTAGCCGGAAAGTCCCACAGCTTAACATCCTGGCTGTGTCTGTAGTACTTGGGGATCCGTTGTCGATGAGAGTGAAACAATTGCTTGAGGGTGCGCAGAACTGAGATAGTTATCTGGACTCTCTCCACCCCCTCCTCGAGCTCCATCTTAAACAGCTCTTCAGGGATGAGGTAGGCAGAGGCCTGGATGCAGACACACAATCACATTAGGGAGATCATAGATAGATACTCTGTCTCCCTCTCTTTCAAACATACATAGTCACATCATTGTACCTTTTCAATGATCAGGTTGCAGAACTCCTGCAGGAGGACCACCATTCGTTTTGGAGTGCAGTAGTATTTTGAACGGCTCCAGATGAGACAGAGTGTGTGGAAAAGTGGAGGCAGCAGGGCATCTACCTGTGGGAAACTCCTCTCTTCTAAGCTGCTGATCAGTCTCCTCAGAGGGCGTAGATACAGATCTATGTCCTCTGCTTCCAGCACCGCTGTGATAATCACATACAGAAGTACTCATGGATAACATGATTCTAACAGGGTTTTAATTTAACAATATACAGCTGGGTCCTTAGACTGCTAGGTTTCAGACAATTTTCTAGTCGCAAAGTGATTATCAGGTTTCCCACCACTGCGAAATGAGAATGATGATATACTGAAAAGGCAAGTCAAGGCTACATCAGAGTAAACTTAAGAAATTCACAAGAAATAATCAGGCTTAATAGAAATACTTTCTGTGCTTTGTGCCATAGAAAAAAAACAGGAGTTATTTGTGTATTTGAAGAAGGAAGAGATGATTATAGCTGTACACTCATGGCCATCAGAGCAGTACATATTAAGACAATGACTGCTTAATTAGTTTTTTAAATAAGTAAAACTAAGTGAGAGGTTGGGCTGTGAGAGACTAGATGAAAGAATGAGTGAATCAATCAGTTCATTAGCACTGATAAATTATTATGCTGATCTACCCTCATCGACTTGGAGGCAGATGTCCTTGAAGGAGGAGTAGTAACTGCTCTTGACTCTTCTCAGGATCTCCATGATGTGCTCCACTTTGGGGCTGTGGATCTGAAAACAAGGGAATCTGACACTCATTGGCAACTTTAAGTACACCTTTACAATCTCTTGCAATTCAAAACAACACCTAGGTCATAAATTCTACCTTCATGAGGTTTCTAATCAATTTTGTTGACATTCTTGAACGGTACAAATTAAATTATATGTTTATCTCTGAGGTCATTAGTGGAGTGAATGTTATGTCATGCCAATGCATTTCTGGTCTGTTGACATTTAATAATTCGGGCCTTTCAAGCTGTGGACTCTAAATCTGATCTTTGGGAAAAACAGGAGTCTCATATCCAGTCTATATGGATTAAACACACATCTAATACTGAAACTTTGAAAACTGCAGTTTCACTTTACACTTTGAATTGACTGCACCCCTGCCAACTTCCTCAGAGCCAGTGTCATACTTGTGACTGGATGCCCAGCAGGTTTTCCCTCTGAGTGGTCCAAAACTGGAGCTCCACGTTGGGGCCTGGGTGGTCTCCCTGGAGCAGCACCATGCCAGAGTCTTTCTTCAGGACGTTCCATATCTGTCCAGACCACTGAACTATCAAAGTTTCTATAGAGTATAACAAGCCACGGTCTAGTGGCCAACCAGTGGGGCTGATGGAGACAAAGAGGGAGGGTAAAAATGGCAATATGGACTTTGAAAGATGAAAGTAAAGTTGGCAAACTACAAATAGGTCTAAAATATTACTCTACTGCAAGTGTGATCACAGTTAGCTTTTTTCAATTAGTCTGACACAACCAATATTAACTAAAATAAGACGCCTTGTTTTCATATTAGCATCACAACCGTCATGATCTGAAAATCGTAGCATATATGCTACCATACTTCACATCTTAGCCTATGTTATGCAATAGCCAGTGGCAATAGTCAAGTGTGTGCCTTTCCACAAGGTACATTACTTTATAAAAGATATGTTGAGACTTCTGCACTGATGTAGGCCCAATTAACTGAGCTATTGCTAATGCTTGGCCATGTTACTTGACACTCTGCAGGTCAAGTGACCACACTAACCCCTATTTTGATGGTATGTTTTCTTCAAGATCGTTCCTCAAGACTTACATTCTTTCATTCTTTCCAGATAAATTCATAAAACAGACAAGTTGTGATGCTGTCAATTAGTTAAAGTAAACAAAGATGGCAACCGGAAGTAGCTAGCTCTTTTACGGATTTCTTGCTAGTTCTTTTTTATAATACAACTTTTAAAAGTATCATAAAAAAACACAATCAACTTAATAATCATCAGTGAAACTCGGCAAAACGCTTAATTTCGTTTTCATTTATTATTTATATTTTGTATATTTTTTGTTGCTGTGTCACGCACTTATAAAGTATGTCACTTCCGGCTGTCAGTGGACATGACAGTTGAGTTGACGCGAGTGAAGTAATGGAGAATTTAGCGGTGAGTGTTGTCAAATGGTCTTTGACATCCAAAACTTTTTCACTAGGAATAAACTAAGAGGATATTGTCTTTTATTTTTAGTCTTCGCGATATAGTAACGTGTCCTCACCTTCACAAAATGAATATTCTACTCTAGCATCAGAAATACGCAGTTAAGCTAGCTAGGCTATTAGCCACGCACACACTGACCTGAGTACAATGTCCCGAGGCCGTGCTCTCTCCACACACAGTGGCAGGGGCAGCAGTGTCCGTCCCTCAGCGCGGCCTCTCAGAGTCACCACCCTGCTCCTCAGCGTCTCCAGGTGCCTATGGATGTCATCAGACACCACCCGCGGCCAGTCCTCATGGTTCAGACCGTTGGAGAGCACACACACCAGCACCTATGCAGTGCACACAAGCTGTAAGTGATCACATATAAAAAGCATTTTTTTTCATCCTTTGTCCTGACAGCAATATTGTGTGTTGGAAAACCCACATCTTCACACACCTACATTAGTGTATGATGTGTTGGACACATAATAGTCAGACACACACACACCCCATCCCACCTCAGAGATGACAACAGGTAGGTGCTCCATGGGGTATCCAGGCACTTCCCCCAGCCGGAGCTGGTGTTTGAATCCTTGGCGGGCGATTCTCTTTACGCCCCTCTTTAGGACACACAGTAACTTGGTCTTCCATGGTGGGGACGTCTTCACAGATGCAAAAACAGTAGGAATGCTTTCAACAGCATTGAAAGCACTAGAAATAAGTAGTGACTTATTTCAAAGAATGTGTACGTTAGATGGTGTGTTGATGTCAAGCCCAGGACAGTCAGCTTCTTGTCTTGTTTAAGAGGTAAATGCACTTTTCAGTAAGTAATTCAATGTGTATGGTAGTGTTTATATTAAAATTCTCAGGGTATGTTTTTTATTTTGTGTGCTTTGGCATACTACAAGTAGGACTAAATAGGACCAGAGCTTTTCCTGCTGTCTTTTTTGATGAATTGTGCTTTCGTCAAACAGATAGTGAAATGTGCCTCATCATCAGCAACTCTGTATGTATACACAGTAGCTTTACCTCAGGGATGTTAGTGTACAGAATTTCTAACATACATACAGAAAACAATAGATGAGCTACACCATTAAATATTTACTCAAGGCTACAACCGTAATTGAATTCGCCTACCCACAATTGACTTTCGCCAAGGTGGGGAGATGAAAAAGAAAATGACACATTTATGATAGCAGGTGCCTGAATTTTTTACCAACTGAGTTTATGTCTGTGTTTCTTGACACTTGGCTTGTGTGTATTTCTTACCTGGGCATCCCCTGCATGCAATGTCCCTCCAGGTCCAGTGAAGAGCAGCAGTCTGTTGGTCCAGATGTGGTCCAGGAAATCCAGTATAATCTTCTGGTTCTCCTCGGCTCCGATGAAGCGGTTCCATTTATCCGTCTTCACTCGCAGCACACAGAAGGCCTGCTCCCGAAGGAAGTCCACCCTCTCATCTGACAAAACCACCCCAGCTTTGAGAGAGGGCTCCTGGGGGACACGCACTCCTCCAGCCCCTCCACTGCCTAAACTTCCGCTGTTACTACTTGCGCCTGTGACCTCAGCCATGGAGACTCAGCTGGCGAGAAGAAGAAATAAGCCCAAGGCCACCAGTACTTGATTTCGTGTGTAAGAGGTGTGAAACCATAGAGGAGAATCGTGGAGAATAAGATAAAAGGTACAAACTCACCTCAATCCTTCTTGTCAAGATCAGAGATGGATGCTTCCCCCAATCATAACAATAATACACTCTTTTCTACCATCCCAACTTCATGTTGCTTCTCCAGCTCTGAGCGCTATTAGCTGGAAAAGTGATACACACCTTGATGGACAGGTCAGCTTGTCACTGTGACAACACAGTATGGGCTGGCTTCATTATCCTGCATGGTGGAGGCTGTTTTTGTAGCCTGTATGGCCTGCAACTCTATCCTGTAACCTGAGCCCTCAGAGGAGACCTGACTACAGTGACACCTCCAGGACAGGTAATGATATGACACTGTTAATGCACTTAAGCTTTTCAGTGATATAGCAGTGTATAAATCAAGGTCTCTGTAGGTCCTTAAAAAGTCTGAAAATGCCTTAAATTCAGTTTTAAATTATAATTTTAAAAATCATTAAATAGTTCTAAATTTGAATTTGTGAGGTCTTAATTGCCATGCATTCTATCTAATTCCATTGATCCATTTTTAATTTCTTTTTGTGAAAATGAGTCAAGCTTTTCTGTGCGAAAGTCTACATTTCTGATGTTCCAAAACTTTAAACTTAGCACTGAACCTAATACTGTGTTTTTTACTTTACACTTGCTCTTACCTGTTGGCAAAATGTAGATTAACCTAACTCACTCTAATAACCATATTCCTACAGTGATACTTAAGTGAAAAATTAGTTTCTAAATTGGGTAGAAAATTAAATTGAAAAGGTCTTAAAAAGCATTGAATTTAATTGTCTGGTACCTGCGGACACCCTCTAAGTTCTAACAAATGGTAATACTACAATTTGTGAAATTACTACTTGTGTGTTTTTCTGTTTATGTGCGAATGTATGCAGTGTTTGAGTTTTTTTTTATTTCAATATGTGAAAGGACATGTGCCGACTTCTACTGAAAAGAGAAAAAAAAATCCTTGTCAAAATCATCCAAAACACGGTAGAAAAGGTTCACTGTGTCCTCCCTACTCCTGTTTCTCCTTACAATGCACTTTGTATCATCACCACTCGGGGGCAGTGTGGTACAGTGTTTCTGACTGCATTTTTCAGCTGTAATCCAAAGTGACCCTAGCCATGACATCCTATTACACATGTTATGCCATTTATATAAAAACATGGAAAAATGGGACATTTCTCTAACTGTGTTACTTAAAATACCACAGCAATGATTACCCTTTTAAAGATCCCTCACTTTCTGAGTTTAACCTTAATACAAGGATGTAATCACATCCCAATTTAAAATGGGCTGAATGTAGAAGGCAGAGCTTTTCTGGGATGTCTGACATTTGAGTGTATCACTACCCTCATGGTCATATGTTTGATCCATATCGAAGGTTATGCAGTGCCTACAAATGGATGGTAAAAGCATCCCCACAATGGAAAGCGTCTCAAAACCTAATGATATAACGGCTGTTAAATGTCCTTATCTCTTGTATTCCTTCTGCATGGTGTCTAAATGCAGTTTAACCATTCGCTGTTAGATTATACAAGATTTCCTTGTTCATACAGCCACTTCATTTTCTGTAATCACCCCCCTTTGGCTTTAATGTCTGCTTTAAACATTAGATACAATTCATGGAAGCCATTTTTCACTTCATGTGACGCATATGTGCTTAATGGATGTGTGTGACCTTTGGAGGTTCATGTCTTTATTCTTAACATAAGTGTTCAACATTCATCAGCAGTGAATATTTCCATTGTTCACAACACTGGCCATACCAGCCAGTAATCCATGGCAGTCCTCCAAGGGAATTTGTCCTTTCTGAAATCTGTAATTCCATGCCTCACTCTGTTTGCATAAATGAATGCATGTGTGTATGCTCTGTACACACTTCATTGTGTGAGTGTGTGTGTGTGTCATGCAGCATGAATGAATGTCCTCTACATGGTATGTCAGGTTGCAGTTTTTATATGGTATTAATGCATGTATATGTTTCTACAATTACATGCCCACAGATGTGTGTGATTGAATGTGTGGGGCTTGTGTGTGCATGCCTGTCCAGAGCCTAAGGCTAGCGAGGGTGTCCCTTGGGTGTCTCCACACATACACTGTATCTAAGCCCATTTGAGCCTGCTGACAGCAGGAGCATGACTGCCCATCTCTCTGACCTCATGCCCAATGTCAGCTCTGCTCTGTAGGGATGGAAGGATGGAGGCCAGAAAAAGAGATCTTAGGACAACGGGGGGACAAGAGGAGCAGGAGAGGGAGCCAATGGAGAGACAAAAGGGAAAAAAAGAGAGGGTATACGCTGGGTTGGAGAATAAGGAGGGGCTGCAAGCTTACAGAATACAAATGAGACAGAGAATAGAGTGATGAAGGAGCAGAGGAGCAACAGCAGAATAGAGATATGCACTTGGCCAGCTATTGGTGATAAATATTCAAGAGTAGTTGTGAGCAGAGTCATTGCTGAGTAATGTAAACAGGAGGAGTAAGAGGGCAAATGGAAAAAATGTATCCTCAGGCGATATTTAAACTCCCAGCTCTTGACTGTAACTGAAATATCACCTGTAAGTGGATGTAATATTCTGCTCCAATGTAGCATAGCAAAGCACCAGCTAAACTCCTTTTTAATCTCTCAGTAGTGTAGTTCTAACCTGAAGCGTCTTCCTCATTTCTTTTTCCCTCCTCATGTTCCTCCATCTCTCCTCTTCGCTCCCTCCATTTGCCGTTGCCATGACTACATGTTGCTTGACGATCAGGCTGCCGCTCTTGAGTCCGGAGCTTCAGCCTGGCTCACTCTCCGTCTCTCCCCCTCAACCGCTCCTCTGCTCCTCTCCTCATCTCCTCATCACCCTTTCCCTGTTCTCAGTCAGGGGAGGAAATTACATGTAGATGAGTTCGAGGTCTCTGTATCTTACAGCTGCACACACACACTCACACACACGCACCACGGCGACCGTCGTCTCCTCCGGCACAGGGAGTCTCGAACAAGTCTGCACTTTGGTACTACTCACCACGGCCTTTTTCATTTTGCCTTGTAGTCTCCGGGGAACACGACAGATTCATGTATTACTGAAGCAGCTGGACTCAAGGGAGGCAGAGAAATGGATGAAAAAGGAGGATAGAGACAAGGGGGGAAAAGCAAGAAGAGCAGAGAGAAAAATGTCACCAGGAAAGGAGAAAAAATTGAGACAGTGACAAAGATTGCAAATGCATGCATGCTGCCATAGACACAGACACAGACACAGACACACACACACACACACACACACACACACACACACACACACACACACACACACACACACACACACACACACACACACACACACACACACACACATGTAATGATCATTTCAAAGCTTGCCTCCTGTTGCTGGCTGACTACCCATGAAACCCTACCATTGCTGGAGATTGCCATGTATGTGCTTGTGTGTGTGTGTGTCCAGATGGTGCTGACCAGCCGTCCCTCCCAGGGTAGATGAACTAAATGGAGCGATTACAGTAATGACCGACACACACATCTGTCTCATACCTCTGCATGGCTGCCAGCTCTTTTGGACACACACACACACACACACACACACACACACACACACACACACACACACACACACACACACACACACACACAAAAGTGCTATTGGCTGAGATCCGTGGAGTTGGTTAGAGCAAGCAAACCCCATTATAATGCGCATTTTATCTGATGCTAATGTATTTTACAATTTTGCAGTTTGCTGTTTTATTGTGGGGAGTAACAATGAGAAAATGTAAGCAGCTAGTTGATACCTCAGGCAGCTTACAGAGAGATTGTTTGGATGAAATGTGACCCCTCTTGTCAAGGTGACTTTGCTTAAAGGAACAGTGTCTTAAATTTAAGGGGATAGTAGTATCTAGTGGTGATGATTACAGATTGGAACCGGCTGAAACTTTTGCGGCTTAGATTTCCTTCAGTGTTCATTGCTCAGGAGGTTTTTACCGGGAGCGGAATTATTCGCAGAGGTCTCTTCCTCTTTAAAACAAATGGACCAGGTGATTACGTGGTAAAACACTGAACACAGCAGTAGCATGTTGAAATAAGTCAGTGTTTTTCTGATACTCTTGTTGCAGAGGGGCTGCTAACTATGGTGGCCAACGCGAATGCGAATAGCCCTTTTAGCGTCAGTGTTTGGTTTGTCGGGTCTGAGCCACTGTAGAGAGATGATGACTCGCTCCTTGTGTGGAAAGAAATGGCTTATTCTAAGGTAAAGAAAATATTATCTTTATTGGCAGGTGATTATACACTAGAGAAAACATTTTTATTGTGTTCCATTTCTGCCTATATATCCCCCTAAATCCTACACACGGGACCTTTAATCCCTCTCAGTTTCTTGCTCTGTTACTATTCCTCTCTCTGTCTCTTCACCCCCACTCCACTGTGCAACTTCCCTCTCCTCCCTCTCATCACTCTAATCTGACCCACTTCAAAATTGCCCCCTCTCCTGTCCATCCATTTTGTTCTCTGTTTCTGTGTTAGTGGTGTTTTTCTTCAACCAGAAATAAGTCAAGAGATGGGGACAATTCGGATGAGCCACCAGGGGCAGGCAGTCTCTTTGTAGTTGGGAGAAAAAGGCCACCAGCAAGCTCTTCCTTATCAAACCTCTCCTTTGTTCTGCAAAGGTCTTACCCCTCTGTCTGGACTCAGTGATATTTGAGAGGCAGGTCCATATACACAGGAAGGGGTTAGAGAGCATGGCTAATCTCCCAGGATGTGTGTGTTTGAGAATTTAAGTCCTGAGCTTGCTCTCCTCGGAGTATATCAAGTGTGTGCCCATTTGTGCTTTCTAGCCGAGGGGACCCCAGCAACTTGTGTTCGGAAACGCTGAGTCCATGCTGACCACTTCCAGGATATTGTTCACTAAGTCAACACTGTGTAAGAGAACACCCTTATTTCACTGGCAAAGTACTGCAGCGTCCCCTCGAAAATCTGCAGATACAGTATTTTCTGTTAACAAAAAAAAAAAAAAAAAAAAAAAAAAGGACAGCATTGTTCTGTGCTGTGGTAGACACAGGTAGTTTCCTCTTACAGCAAGTTCACCTGGGCGTGCTCTCAGGAGGCTCATTAAGCTTTGCTGAGACAAAGAGATGCACTGGAATTTAAAGTTAGGTACAAATCCTTCCCTGTGTGAGGGGGCAGGTTTTGTGTTGGTTTCCTGTCACACCTAAATCCTGTAGATGGGGCTGTTTCTCCACCCGGCTCCAGAGAATGTCCCCTCTATGATTTAATTCAAAATTTCTCCCATGCCTCATCCTCTTGTTGCTTATGAATACCCATATAAGCTCTGGGGAGACATGTATTATGTGTGCTCCTTATCAATAGCCGAATTGGATTTGGCATAACTCCACTTCTGTGGGCATAAAGTAAACATATTGCTATCCTAGGTATTCACACAGATACTAGAACACACAAACCAGCTGAAGCATGTTTGTGCAGATTCAAAGTGTTCCCTTGGTCTTTGACATGGAGAGAAAGTATTGTCTCTATTGATTTATCATCATCTGCTCACCTCAGAGATATTAAGACCATAAAACAATAAAGGTGAAGTGAAATACACCTAGGTAACCCTTTCAACAAATACAAATTACACATACGTGGTCGTCTCTAGTAGTGGAATGCATTTTAAGAGCACGGAGAGGTAGTGGGGAAAAAAAGGAATGAAAATTTCCATATCTCACTTTGTTTCTTTAACTTTAAAAAGAAGTGAGATAAGTAAAGCTTATGTGCAGAGCTGTCTCAACTCAAGACATTTACCTTCCCCCAAGATGTGATTAGATAAAGAGTAATACCATCCTGTACCCTATATCTTTTTCACGCTTAGTGATTTTGCCAAATGAGGTGAAAGGAGCCAGACGTTTCCATGGTTCCATTAAAAAAAATGTCCAAGAACAAAGCGGGGAATTAGACACACTTACACACTAACTGTGCCACCACCCTCCTTTCAAACGACTACATTATTTTGTCTGATTGGCTGCCACAGTGCTCGGCCATTACATATGAAGATGTGCTAATGAAGGTAGACCGAGGGGAAATGATAAACTGAGGTTTCACTCTGATGAATAAAATCGTAGGGCACAGAGTCTGATTGTGTGTCATTTTGCTGCCATTCATTTGCAATTATTGCAGCGGCCAGCAATTAGTTTAATGTTGCATATAGGTTAACTGCGGCACCGTCCGATGTCCTTACTAGCAAAAAGACACTTGTTCTTCCATTGTTATCGTATGGAAAGTGGACAGCTTTGCTCAGAAAATTGTTTGGGAAACTCTGAGTAATTGTTAGTGGAGTGCAGAGTTTAGGCGACATGTAGGGTTGGCTGGTCAGGAGAAGAAGGTTTCAAGCTGCCCTCCACACAGTTATCATGTGGTGTGTGTCATCCCCTGCAGGGTCCTTTTGGATGTTGTTAGATTTTTGCAATGCTTGACTGCCAAAGAGGAAATTTATCTGCCACAGAGCAACATCTTTGGTAAGGATTCAATGTCTTGCTCAAGGACACTTCCGCAAGAATGGATGCTTGTTCCAACACAGGCTTGAATTCCTCTGGCTGAAGGATACTCTCCCTGCTTGCAGCACCAACCTGCTAATCAATGTTGGATGGATTGCCATGACATTTTGTACAGACATTTATGGTGTCTAGAGAATGTATCCTACTGACTTTGGCGACCCCCTGACTTTTCCCCTAGTGCCACTATGAGGTTTATTTTTTTTGTTTTTGAAAGAAATTCCTTGACAACTATTGGATGGATTGCCATGAAATTTGGTACAGATATAAATGGTGCCCAGAGGATGCATCCTGATTACTTTGGTGATCCCCTGACCATAGACAGGCGAAGTCCCTCCCCTCCTGATGGACCACCATGAAACCTCAATTTAAAAGATAATTTTGCAAGTTAAGAAAGTTGCAGTTTGTCGTAAAACTGTTTTAAGTGTAATGAGTGAATGACCAATGCCTGCTGAGGCGATGTTTGTGCTGAATACGGGCTGTGTCTGCTAGCTTGCTAATTAATACCACAAAATATGATGTTATTGGTACATTTGCCATTACGCTCTATGCCTGTGTTCTGACCCGAATCTCTCATGTGGGGCACTTAGTATTTTTCATGGCCAATACAATATTGGCTTGTTAGACACAGCAACAATAAATGTCTTCTTTGCTATTGGTTGAGGGTGAGACTTTGGCGGTCAAGGTTCACCAAAGTTGAACACTATGCAATGTGAAGATGCAAATTTGCTTTACCTCCAGAAGCGAATGTTGTATTTTCCCCCTTTTCTTGCATTGAATGGAAGTCCCTGGGAGGCGAATATTAGCCAATGTTTATTTGTGCATCTGACTGTGCCTTAAGACTGTGAAAAGATTAGAAAGACTACACAAGTCAAGTAGGTGAAGTCATAGCTTTTCTCTCTTACTGAAGCTACAATGCCGATAAACGTTCATGCATGTACTTACACAAGTAACAGGTCTTGCTCATTCTTTCGTGTCCTGGCTGATAAGATGCCCAGGGGTCGCTGGATAAAACACAACAAGTAAGATAACGTTACATTTGTCATGGTGTTAGTGATTTATATCGTGCCAGATGAGAGACGTAGTTCATTGAACTGTTTTACACAAATTTAAATGGTACTACGACTAAGCCACAACAAACTGTGACTTTCCTGACATTCAAAATTATCTTTTAAATTGACAAACTTCATGTGTATGACATGGCACAGCTCAAACAGGATCAAAAATCTTGTTTGTCTCTTGCTGTTGACTACTGTACATATTTATTTATGGTTTTGGTTTTACTTATTTTATTTTATTTTAACATATTTTGGGGCATTTTTAAGCCTTTAATCGATAGTACAGACAAGCGTGAGGGGGGGGCGACATGCAGCAAAGGGCCACAGACTGGAGTTGAACCTCTACCACTAAGTTTTGTGCCAATGTTAGCATGCCATCACGCCTAATTAAGATGGTGAATATGATAAACATTAAACCTGCTAAACATCAGCATGTTAACATTGTCATTATCAGCACTTTAGCTGATGTTAGCATCTAGCCTAAAGCACGACTGTGCATAAACACTCATTCGTAGAGCCCCTAGCATGGCTGCAGTCTTGTTCCATTAAAGCTTAATGGCTAAGATCAAGTCTGCTTAGAAAACATGTGAAGACTAAGAATATTAATGCAGCTGTCTAGAAAGATGGAAATTGAGATATTGAGCATAAACACACACACACACACACACACACACACACACACACACACACACACACACACACACACACACACACACACACACACACGCGCACAAACAAACAAACAAACAAACAAATAGATTAGTCATTGATCAGGGTTAAGCTTTGATCTCTGTGTGAGAGCATGCCATGGCCGATCGATAAGTTTAATTCGGCCTCAAGTGTGTGTTTGCACGATTCTGTCTCGCACACCTCTCACTCCTCAACACTTGTCAACCATACATGCACACACACACAGTCATATCCTCCCTTTTCTCAAACCCTCACCGACAGAATTAAACACACACACATACACAGCAACCTGATTAGGTGAGCCACAGGGGTTAGGCCTAATGACAAACAAACTCAGCGTGTGCACAAACACCTCAGCTTCTCAGATGAAATATAGATTTTCCTCTGTCCCAAAAGCTGATGGGTATTAGGTAAAGGCATGTGTGTGTGTATGAGTGAGTGAGCGAGTGAGTGTGTGAACGTGTATTTGTGTGTGTGTGTGTGTGTGTGTGTAATCCTGTTCTCCAGATTGTTTTTTTATGAAAGGAGGAGGCACCAGGGAAAAAGCATGTAAGTGACTGGATGCTGCTTTGTTACTGTTAAAGACCCTCTCTCCAGGGAAATAGTGGGTTAAATAACTATGTTTTCTGCTTATGTGTGTGTGTGGGTATGGGTGTGGGTGTGTGGGTGTGTGCCCGCATGCGCTGTAGGGTGTGTTTGTCTGATAGATTAATAGGACTGCTGTCCTGTCCTAGGGGAAATGCATTGGTATTGTTTTTACTGATGGCAGGTCCTTCAAGATTACTTGAAATGTGCCTAATGAGTGTGTGTGTTTGTGTGATTGTATGGGTGCATGGGTGGGTGTGCTTCTGCCTATCACTCGAATAAATGAAAACCTTTATTGCTCCCAGGAGAATTTGCTTTGCACAGTGGGCCTCTAGAAATCCCTTAAAGAATTGAACAGATGACAGACATTGAAAACTGACATATATTTATAACTTAAAAATTCAGGTTTGATTACATGTCAAAGAAATTAAGTGCATGTTTTAACAGAAATACATAAAATAATGAGGTTTTGGTGGTGATAGTCAAAAGCAGGAAGGGTTCCCAACTACACGACATATTGCCTTATAAAGCTCCAAAATTCAAGGCATGCTGCTTTGTTAAATTATTAACATTAAAGCTGCACTAATCAGTATTTTGATATTTACAGTGAATTAAATGACACTGTGTAATACCAAAATGATCGATCATAGTGATGAACCCAAAGGGCATTATCACCTGAATTCCAGTCAGCTTTGCGGATGGTTTAAGTGTCTCTCAGCTCATTGTTTGGTTTTGTTTTATGGATCACAACTCCGCTGTTTTGATTTTGTGTCACCACTGTTGTTTGTCACATCTCCAGCTGCAGCAGGCGGCTATTAACAGCACAAAAGCTCTGATAAACTGACCCAATTGCCAGAAGAAAATAATGGCATTGTAACTGTACTTTTGTACATTTCATATGCATCAGATCAACGTTTCTAAAGTGATGTAGTTCTTTTTACATGTATATGAGCTGACTTTGTCATTGGAAAGTGGAGAGGATGGTGGATGGCATGACACCTTGATGAGACCTCTGCCAAGCTGCAGACCACTGTCCGAGACTTACAAACAACAAAACGTTTGGTGAGACACCACATCATTTCCAGCCATGATTGTGGCACCAGAACCAGATTTTTTAAGCCAAAACATGATCTTACTTTATTTATTCTTCATTTATTCTGGTGATTGGGTTTGATAAACCCACTGCACACTTCCTGCTTAGCTCCAAATGGCAGACAGACAAAACTAGCAACTAGCTAAAGAATATAGTGTTACATTTAGGAGCTAAGAGGACAGATACTTTTCTGAGGAGTTGTTAGACACCAAAAACAGAACTAAAAGAGATTGAATATTTGACTTACAGTGTTGTACATAGGCCAGATGGACACAAACATGACCCCAAATGAATGCTACTGCTGTACATTAATTAGGCAGCTACTTGCTAACACTTTCACAATGTTTAATTTAATGGGTGATGGTACTGAGATAAGTTGCTGCAAGAAAATGTTGGCATTGTATGTGTACATTGTATGTATCATATCAACGTTTCTAAAGTGGTATATATATGAGCTTGTTGCTGTGTTTCTGGCGGCTTTATTGCCATAAAACGTGGATGATTTTTAGCGACCCATTGCTATGGGACAGTGCCACCAAAGCAGTTCTTCTTTTACTGGGATGCTGTCCATTTCCTGCTGTGATCAAGCTATGACAAGTGTTCTATGCCAAGACATAACTGCATGTCCATCAGGGATAGTGTCACAAACAGGGTTTTTTATTTTTACCCAGACATCGCCGTGTTTCCAGTGGAGATCAGGCCCCCAAAACCATCAGTTTTAAGCCAAAACATGATCTTTTCCTAACCATAACTTATTGGTTTTTGTGCCAAACATTAACACACATTAACCACAGTGTTGTTGAAACGTAAAGAAACACCAACATTCATTCTGCTACAGAATAACTACAAATGTATTGTATCCATGGTTTGCAGAAATATACTCATTTAACATTTATTCTAGTATTATTACTTATTCTACATATCAATTTTCTGTTTACAGCTGTTTGTGCTGCCCCCATGTGGCCAACAAGATCAATTACATCACATGCCAGTGATCTTCAGGGTCAAGCAGTCACACACAATGCAATAAATACAGACCTCAATCGAACATGTGAGTTCAGTAATATACTGCTGCCTTTACTGAAAAATATGGCAAAGCTCTTTGTTCATGTTTACTGACATTCAGACAAACAACTGAGCCGAGGGTCAATAATGCACTTCAATCATAAGAGCTTATTCTCATCTTGAAATATTGAAGGTCAGCTAGATTTTCCCATAGTGTATGTAATTCACAGAAATATTGCTGTGAGTATGTAAAGTACAGTTTGATTTCCTTCTAAATCAATGACTTTAGGATGTCTTTCATGCTATTTCATCCCAATTTAATGCTATCTAAATTTCATCAGTTAACATTTCAATCACTGAAATGATCGTATCATCAAAACCGTGAGTATTTTGCAAGCAAAGGGATTAAGATGACTCATAACTTTAATTATAATCCATAACCGGCTTTACTTTCATGCCAGCGATGATTTTGTAACAGTCAATGTCAGTTCTCACTAATGGTGGATATCTTATTTTGGAATGAAACTCTTCAAACTGTTCCAAATCCTTCGATATCTGTGTGGTGAGGTGTGTAATGTCTTGCAACCGTGTGTGTGTAACCGTGCGCTTGTGTTTGAACGCGCTCAGCTCACTGTAGGTTAAGCTAAGTGGCTGTCTGGCACAGGCATCTTTGATTATCTTTATTTATCCCTCCCACCCACTGTTTCTCCGCTCACACAGACACACACATACATACACACATACACACACCCATCCTGCTAAAAAGCTAATCTTTTTGTGCTAATGAAAGGTATTGGGTTTCCTAACAGGCTTTTAAAGGAAGGTGATGGATTGAGGGATAGATGGATGGTGGGAGGGGAGAAGGGACATGGCAAGGGGAAGAAGCGAGAGGGAGGTGAGGTGTCAATAAGCACATCAACCTGATCCCTTTCAGACTGCGAGGTGTGCATATGCTGCTAATGTATTCATTCATGGACACACACACACATACACACACGCGCCTTTAGTCGCTCATAAATCTCTGGGCAAAACATAAAAGCAAGTCTTTTGGTGCCAATAAGCAGAGAGATGGATTGCCAGAGATGTCTCCACCTTGACCAGTGCTGTGATAAATGCCGAGGGGTGTGTATGCATGCACTCCAATGTATTACATCAGTTGGGAGCTGTAGGTCTGTGCAGATTGGTGCAGAACTACTGTTATTAAATGCATTTTGTGTTGCAGTCAGAGAGGAATTCATTATGTGATAGTTACCATATTCAACACATTTGCAGGAAGAAATCTCTTCCTTTAGAAGACGCCCAAACTGAATACAAAACAGTTAAACATGTCAATTAGTAATGAGCTGTGTACTCTAATTGATGAGATGTTGTACCTTATATCCTGAGCTATGTGTGGGAATTTTGATAACACAATTAATAAATAAGAGAATAGTTTTAAGACCTTGGATGGTATCCAAAGTCTGCAAACGATCTCTTCTTTCCCACATGTATCTCAATTTTCCTCTGTCTTCCACCTCATTCATTCCTCCAGGTGAAACCATCAGGGGGTGTCTTGGGGATCATGAGCCCCCGCGCTCTCCTGCTCTTTTCCCCTTTCTAATAAAGCTGATAATCATTTGTTTCCCAATCACATTAGCATGCCAGTAATGAGAGGGGTAAGTCAACCATTAGAATATGATCCATAATTCATTGTTGACTCCCGTTCATTACCCCAAACTCACTCCGATGAATGTTTAATAAGTCTGTGTGTGTGTGTGTGTGTGTGTGTGTGTGTGTGTGTGTGTGTGTGTGTGTGTGTGTGTGTGTGTGTGTGTGTGTGTGTGTGTGTGTGTGTGTGTGACTTTGCATCTCTGTTTATCATCTAGGATACAGAGCAGTGTCAGGCTACGATGGATTGTTTGTGCTGATGGAAATTTACATGGTGGACTCTGTAATCTACCTTTTTCCATATGCATTACGTAACTCAGGAATGACGCAAGCAACAACTTTAATTGGAAATATATGCAAGGGTGCATTACTGTGCATCTGTTTAGGTGTGCGCGCGTATCTCTGTCTCTCACTTACTGTCTGTGTCTCTCTTGTGAGTGAAGCAGACAGCTGTTATCAGTCGCTGACAGAATCCTCCCATCAACCCCCTCCTTCTGCTGTCAATCACGACACATTGTCACCAAGTCGCCATTTAAATAGCCCCGTTTTTCCTCCGTTTACTCAAGAAATATGTGCGCGTGTGCGCGTACATGAGTGAATAATGTAAAAGCCCTGCCCTTGCTGCTCTCCTCTCCTCTCCAGAAAAAGACAAACACCGCAGGTTGATTAATACATAAGAATTCCCCAAACACCTTCATCGGGTTCCCTACACTGCAAAATTACTCCCTCAATAAATAAATAGTTGTTAAAACCAGCTGGAACATCATTAATGTCCGGCTCTGAGCCAGAGGAAAGTTGCTTCAAGTTGTGTGTGTGTGTCTTTTGGCAGCCTCCTAATGAGATGCCTGTGTTTCCCTCCATTAGTAGTTTATTAGATAGCATGGGTCGCTGAGGTTTGTAAAATACAGTAAGCTTAATTTAGCACATTTGGCACTACAGGGGCATAGGGGACTTATGGGAGTATCAAGGGCATGGACAACTGGCGTAGCTTGGGATGTAAATTAGTGTTGCCAGCAATAATAGGTGAGCTGTTCAGCACAGCCATGATGCCCTCCAACAATGCTTTTACTTATTAAACTGCCCTAGAGGTGCTGATGACTGGATACAATTATGTGTAACCGGGATTTGAACCACCTGACAAATGCTGCTTAATTTTATGCAGCTGCTTCAAGGGGATAGTTTGGAATTTTTTTAGTGGGGTTGTTTGAGGTACATATCCATAGTTAAAATATGACCTACAGTAGATGGCAGTAGGCAGGCCGCCAGTGTGGAGAACCAAGCAGAACCAAGTCCCTATACTGCTTTGGAAAGTGGCAGCAGCAAAACGTATTTTAGCTGCCAAAAAAAGTTCAATATCAGTTGACGTGTATGGTATATTTAAAATATTTTCACTGCTTTACCTTTCTGTCAGACAGCCCTTCCCACTGGGGATCTGAAGCCATTACCTTTGCTCTCTTCAAAGCCACCAGACTCCATTAACAAAAAGAGTAATTATTCCTCGCTGAACATGGGAACAGCTGAACTACCATTGTATCCATCATTTAGTATATTTGTGTTATTATGTGACTTTGGTGTTGTAAAGGGTTGGTTTGGAGTCACTAAAGTCACATAATAACACAAACAAACTAACCGTTCGAGGCAGAGGTTGACCAGCAGCTCCCATGTTCTGCAGGATACAATTACTGTTTTTCGTCAGTGGAGTCTGGTTGCTTAGAAGAGAGCATAGACGGATATAATGGCTTCAATTCCTTGTTTGAAAGGGCTGTCTGACAGCAGGGTAAACACTGTAAATATTCCGAATGCCATGTATACTTAAACACATATTGATGGTTTTAGGTGGGCATTTTTTTAGTGGCTCAAATAAATTTTGTGGCTGCCACCATCCACAGCAGTGCATTGCTTAGCCTCTATGGTGGCACTACCGCCTGCTTTCTGACCAGCTATACACTGATTAAGGATAAGTACCTCATACAACCCCACTTCAAAAGATCTAAGCTATCCCTTTAAAGTTGCTAATGTTCTTTTTAAAAAAGAAATCTTGGCTTTGATCATTACAGTTGTGATGCACTTCCCAGAGGTCACTTTGCAATCAAACAGGATCCCTAACACAAGGTGCATTTTTCTCTCGCATTTTCTGTTAATGGAGCAGACCTTTTGTAGGTGGTACTTTTATCCTAAACAATCCACTGGTGCTGCTGTTACAAATGTGTA
Source organism: Epinephelus awoara (assembly GCA_035609425.1). Classification (NCBI taxonomy): domain Eukaryota; kingdom Metazoa; phylum Chordata; class Actinopteri; order Perciformes; family Serranidae; genus Epinephelus; species Epinephelus awoara. Next base: position 12,861,314 of record CM069306.1, on the reverse strand, counting down.
CAATTATTCACTTCCTTAGCACCCTAGCACCCCTCTAAGGGAAAGACCTGCCTGACACTGAATGTTTAAAACAACAAATGCAACAAAGGCTTTGATTAATTGGATGAAGGTTGTATCGTATTGTTAAAAGAAAACAAAAGCATAGCGGATACTGATTTATTTGAAAGTGATGCATATCTTGTCATTTCAACTTGCATACAAACTACTTATACACTCAGTGTTGTTTTTTTTCACAATACCTGGTTAAAAGAAGGTTTTATATATGATGACCTATGCATGACAGACTGTGTCACTTGTGCTAATGTGCAGAACCACAGAAAACCTTCTCAGTGTCCTTCAGTAAGCATGAAAGAGAAAGTGTATAATGGGATTTTTACAGAGAACAATTTATTGTTAATTTTCTGTGGATGGAAGAAAGATACACCTAGTTTTCTTTGTTCCTTTGACCTCAAAAACACACACACACACACACACACACACACACACACACACACACACACACACACACACACACACACACACACACACACACACACACACACAACATCATTTATAGCTAGCTGGTAAGTGACAGATAGACCCATTTTCTCCACCGTTCATGTAACCTTTTCTGTCTGGGGCTATCAAAGGTCACTCCGTCAGACCTGATTTACTGTAGCAGCACGGTGCTCTCTCTCCCTCTCTGTGATTCCCCCCTCCACTTTACATTAGTCTGTCTCTCTATCTTAAGCCTCTTACACTGTATGTAATTCATAAATGCTCTGTCAATTTAATACGCTGGTGTCAAGTTTAAAAAGGACCTTGAGTCATTTTTCTGTAAAAGTCACTCTGACAGTACGCCTACTTAGAAGCTGGTAATATTTCTGTAACAGTTTTCTTCAGTTCAAGTGAGAGCCAAGAGATCACACCGCTTGTAAGGCAAGCGCATGATTACAGTGCTCTTTTAAAAGACTGTATGTTTGACGCTTGTAGTCACAGAAGTGGCATGACTTAAGGGCAGTGTTGGTTGATTCACCACTTTGTTTCTGATTGAAATATCTCGACAACTATGTGATGGATTCCTATGAAATTTGGCAAAAATATTCAGTATAACCTCAGGATAAATTGTAATAACTCTAGTGATCCCTTGACTTCTTATTTAGTGCTTTAGACTGGTTTATGACCAAATACCTGTGAAACATTCCCATCAGCCTCAGCTGTGCTTTGTGTTTAGTGCTAATTAGCAAATGTTAGCATGCTTACACGCTAATTGGTGAACATGGTACACTGTAAGTGCTTAACATCAACATGTCAGCAATGTCATGTTAAATGTGACAGCATGCAGACGTTAGCATTTAGCTAACACTAGGAAAAGCCTTGCAAACCTGCTACTATTGCTTAAGTCTTATATGAGAGACTAGGAAGTAGTGTTTTATTATAAATTCTGATGTAGTTATGAACATGATGTTGATGTGTCGGATTTAACTCTGAAACAGCACTCTTTCTTGTCAGATGCCAAGTAATACACAGGCACTGTGGCTCTGTCTGTACTCGTCCTGTGACGTACAAACAAAATTATCATGGAACTTTTCCATAAGATAGGCTGCTTTCAAATGGAGCTTGTGAGCTCATGGGTAGTCCTGTACACTTTTTGCTTGGTGTTCAAGTGGTTAAGTCATGAGAACACTGCTGATAGTCCAAGGTGACTGTCGGCATCTAGAAGCCACTGACGCTTACAATTTAGTAAGCTAGGGAGTGGAAGGCATAATGACAGAGGAAAAAGATGACACCATTGGAAATATTTTCCTCAGACATATACAATTACAAAGAAACACAATATATCATCTTACCATTCACTGAAAAATGAACTTCCCTGGCTTCTGCCATTTCTGAAAATGATAGTAAACATGTCACAACTCATGAACTCGGAGCTCTCAGAAAACTTCCATTTCCGAAGTTGTGAATACCACAAGAGTGGTGGGCTCTCCTCCTGAGCACGGTAAACACAGCCCCATTTCAAGGCAGCAAAAGGCCTGCATAGAATCCAAAAAAACATTTATTTGCCAGTTCTACTTTGTCCCGAACTCATCTTCATCTTCCATCCCCCCCCCCACTCTTTCTCAAAACACATATTGGTATTTTCAGCTTTTCCCCCTTTCATTGTGTCTTATTTTTTACTCCTCTCAGTCATGTGTAGATCTTAGTTTTGGAAGGAGACGGGGACAGCGTCTTCTTTTTATATCGACACTTTATTCGACAGGAAGACTGATGGGTATGGTGCTGCTCACTATGAAGAGCAGAGGAGAAACAGCTGAGGCGGAAAGAGGCAGGATTTCAAACCAAGCCCTTTTATCATTGTAATAGTTGAGTTTGAAGTGTGAGCCGCTTTGACGAATGCCACTGAGACACAAAAACACAATTGACACGTCATTGTGTCGCTAATGAGGAGAATAACACTTGAACTCAAAGTGGTGCAAAGCTCATTCATGCACAGGGCTTTACAATGCTTTCTGTCACACATGATGTCTGGAGATGCAGGAAGAAAGGTGGGCAGCAGATGGGATTGAAAGCGAACAACTATGTTAAGACATTTTTATTTCTGGGTGAGAAAGAAACAATGGGAGTTACGTCTTCCTTTCTTCTCTATAGGTGTGTGAGGCTGCTGTATTGTGTCCTCACATCTGGTTGGGAGTGCTGGGAAATGGACATCTTCATTGCTGTCATCTGGTAAGACTGAAGGGAGGGCGGGAATTAGAGATGTCAGTTTTGGTTAATTTTGCTTTTGATAGCTCGACATCCACTTAGCTGTTGCTAAACATTTGAGTGTTAAAAACAAACAAACAAAAACCAAACAAACAAAAAACAAAATACTGTGAAATAGTGAGCTTTAGCACCACATTTCAAAGTGTTGAATTTTAATGTTTTGTGATGTAAATGTCTCTATTTTTATTTTCTGTCAGCTCTGCGGGAAGAAAGCTGGCTAGCCATGTTAGCGGAAACATAGTGCCTACTGCCCACCCCTTTCTACTGGTTAGCTAATGGTAGCCTTTGGCACCTTTCACTGCACACCATGCGGATCGGGTGGGAGCTAGCTAGCAGCGCAGCTTATTTAGCGATTATTGTTGGTAAAGTCTTCCTAGCGGCGGCACGTTGCTGCAAAAACATGGCTGCCACCCTTGGGTCTTCCCCCAGGTAGCCCCGGTGCTCAAGTTGCTTTGTTTTTAGCCGCAAAACCCCCTTAGCATGTTAAACTTTGTTAGCACTATAAACTGTGTTGACACTTGTAACACCACAGCCAGAGCTACTAGTTGACTGACATAGCTAAGGATTTTTTTTCTGCTCAAAATTGAAGAGCTAACTCACCAGGTCGACCTGTGGAGAGTCCATAGGGTGGCGTTACAACTGGTAATTGCTGACTGAGCAGCGCCACTAGCCAGTGTTAGCTCCCACCAGAACTGGGTGGTGCACAGTGCAATAAACTGAAGAGTAGCTAAATTAAACTACAGACCAACATGCGCAATCGGTCAAAAATATTCTTGGCTGTTGACATCCATAGCAGGAATACTGTAAAATAAAGTATTCATGTCAGTGCCAGTGAGCCCAGAGCTGAACAAAGACAGCTACTCTGGCATTATGAAACTGAGCGAGTGTGACCCTACAAAAGAACCAGTCAGTGTGTGTGTGTGCGTGTATGTGAGTGTCAGATGGAGAAATATGAATCGCGCTGTGGTTGTGTTTGATCTAAACACCGTTTGCTATTGACAAAGCTATAACAGTATATCTGTTTTAAGTGACACGAGGAAAGGCAAAAATCTCGTCTCATGTTGATGGAGAGCTGTTTGCACTCTGGGAGAATGGAGAGAAGTTAGATGGAGTCGATGGCGGACAGGAATAAATTTAACATTACTCATCCTTTGATGCCGTCGTCTCTCCGTCTCTGGGTTGCATTGCCTTCTCTGATGTCATGCCTCTTTGCATCTCATCTGCATCCATTCATGTCCCATTTGTCTCTTTTGACTCCTCTCTCAGGTTCGCAGGCGTCTTGTGTCCTTGGATTTTTCTTCTTTATTACCTCATTTCATCATGTTTTCTCTCCTCTCACTCTTCTTCCCTCTTTCTCATCTCTCCTTTGTTAGATTGTTTTTGCTATTTGTCAATATTCGCAATCTGCGGCCAAGGCCTTGAGAGCTTTAATCTCCCTAATAAACACAGCGCTTAATTCTCTCCTGTAATGTGTGTTTGTGAGAGATATGTGTTGTTTTCTTTTTCGAATTTTGGATATGTGTCAGCAGTGTCACATTAAAATGTTTTCCTGGGCTTTATTTGGATGCCACTGTTCACTTAGCATATTGATTCATTAGTCAGATCTTTACACACCAAGTCTGCCGCTTTTGTTTATAGCGCATTCTAAAGTGTAGGCAGTTTCCTTTGTGGCTGTGCTGGGCACTGTCGCTCTACGTGTGTGGGAGTGCGTGCTGTAGTGTGACTGTGTGCATAACTGTCAGGAGCTAAGTGCTTTGAAGTTCATCATGCTGTGTGGCGTTCGGAGAGAACAATAAGAGAGTATTAGACTCTCTTGTTAAGCCTTCCTGGGAACAAACAAAAGCAACAATAGTGCACTTGTTGAGTCTTTCCTCCCTCAAAGCATGCAACATGACGTTACATAAAATTACACACTGCTGTTTTCTTTCTCTGCACATTGCCTCTATTACAGAGCCTTAATTCCTTCTCTAAGTGATGAGTATATTGATGGACTGTGTCTGTGCATACATGGTGTTTGTTTGTGTGTGCATGCACAGGTGCTTTGGATTTAACCCGTTATTCATTGTAGGAGGATGCATGTGACATTTAAAAAGAGCTCAACTACTTAACAAGCAGCTACAAACCAGACTCCCTCTCCCTCTTTCTCCCTCCCTCCCTATGAATTATTATCCCTTATGGGTTGGAGTAAGTCTGTGAAAAAGCAATATTGCAGAAACGCTATATTACACCATTTAGACTGGATACATTTACGCCTAATCTATGAGACTGTTTAATGTGAGACCTGTCTCATAAATAACTATCAATACTTCCGTTCATTGGAATAATTATTGCGCAGAGTGTTTCTTGTCAGCACGCTACCTTTGCCAAAGCAATCCACGAGGCAGAAAAGGACAATCTGTCACTCTACTTTACAGCCTGGCCTCCAGAGATTTAGTGAAACGAGCACAATGTCCTAAAATGCAAATATGTGCTTCATGCACAAAAACTGAGAGAAATACACTCTGCCCTCGTTGAAAGTATTTCATGAAGGAGACATATCTATAAACAGGTTAGAGTTTGACATTGAAAAAATGCTGGGGGAAGTTTGGATTGGGGTTTTGAAATAGTGGATGGTCACAAGAAATTTGCCTTTTATTTTAAACTCGAGCCAAGAAGTTTCCTATTCTGGGAGAAGTCAAAATTTTGTTTTGCCCTTATTTAACCACAATGCAAATACAACACAAACCTTGGAAAAATAGTTTTAGGTGCCTTACGGTGATGAAAGTTTTAGCTGTTGCTGTAACTTATTGTATTTTTGATTCTTAATCTGGCTACTTTGGCTTTGACGGCAGCTGCACACCAAAGATAGGCTTAATGAACATAATTTACAACAAAGGGGTTAACTGAGACCCCTGAAAAGTGAAGCCAATTCAGAAGTACCTTAAACCTGCATTCTGTTTAATTGCCAGCAGGGGGTCACTCATCTGGTTGCAAAAAGAAGTTTGAGTGTATACAAATCAGACCCCCAATGAGTGTGCTGGGCTTTGAAGCCAGCTTTAGTAGTAGCCAAACTGTGGAACAACTTTTGCCAAATGATGCCCTGTGGCCCAAAAGGACTTTTTCCTGTGGACTTACATTGTGAAAGTGATGTCTTTAAATCAGTAGATACATTTTTCCCATCCCTGTGAAATGACTCACTTGTAGGGATTTGATCCATGGTGTCTGATGATATTATTTGAAAAGTCTAGAAGAGCCACAAGATTTAATTGTTTTATCCCCTTTCAAGTTAGCGTAGCACTAAACCAGAAGTAGCTTTCTTGGCCAGTGTAAGTAAGTAAGTAGTGCGCCTGCAGGCTGGTTCCCTGGTCCATGAATGCAGCGCTGGCAGAACTCTTTTTCTTCAGCAGGAAATTGATGATAAGTTCAGATCGATGAATGAGAATAGCAGCTGCTGAAAAGGCAAACTTTTAGTTTTATTTTTACCGTGCCTGTTCTGCTGCTCCATCTACACCCAGAGTACGATCTGTGTTGTAAGAGTCTGGAGCAATAAGTAACCCAATGGTATATAAATTCCTGCTGGGCTCCTAATGAACAGTCCTCAAAAAATAGCAAATCAAAATGGTAGTTTAATTAAGATGGACTGCCACAAATAAAATCATGTGTGGGAAACTTTGTCCGTAATACAATACAAAAAAAGACCCCCCTCTTACTTAATCTATAACTTTATTTTCCAAACAAGTTTGGAAAAGGTCTCAGCCAAGTTTTAAGTGTTCTTCAATACAGGATGATGTTTATTTTGTAAATGATGGTCCCATTTAAAGTGAAATAGACGATAAAGCAGGGTATGCTTAAGGGTGTCCCTGCCTCGTTATTGACAAGTTACTACCACTGTGGTATCCTTGGGTTTTCGGTCAGATCCACTGCTTTCTGCTCCAAAGCTCCACCCATTTGTCCAAATATAGTCACATCTGGCTCAGAAAAAAAAACAAGTTGCCCAGCTCGAGGCTTTAAACCGGTTGACCACAAACCATTGGGTGATGTCACAGTGGGTATGTCCATTATTTTATACAGTCTATGTTTACAACAGATGTATTGAAGCTTAAACTGTCTTGTTGGTTGTTATCTTCACAGTCATTTAAAGATGACTTCAATGTGTGGGCACAATACCGACCTCATTTCTCATATTGTTTTGCAGTTTCTACAATCATTCAGTCAGTGATTATATAAACAGATTAGCTGTGTAGTCTAGATTCATCATAGTTTAGAAATGCCCAATATGCCTTATGGTACTTGGAAGCAGGAGCAAAGTTAGCCGAGCTTCACTTAGATTACACTAATAGCTGCTGGGCCTGTGTGCCCTTTTCAAATGAATTCCCTTCGACTGTACAGTATTTCTCTTGTTTTGTGATGCCGCAGCTCTTCATTTCTTATTTTGTCTGAGACTAAATCGCTGTTACTGTAGCTACAAAATTGACATTTTTGGAAAGGTGAATCAAAAGAACCTGAATTGATTTGGTACGGCTGGACAGCATGAAAGAATTGAGTTAGTCAGACACACACAAACACACACGCACAGTCGGTGTTCAGAGTCTGAAAGGGGCACAGGTAAAAGATATGAGACGTTTTCTGCATGTCTAATGTAGAGATGATGTTAAAATATAAAGGTCTCCAGGGGAGTCTTTGTCTCGCCTTAAGGCTTCATGTTGAATGAGATATGAGTTATCCATTATTTATTATTATATCTTTTTTATTCTGTCTGTTGTTCTCAAAGGAGCTCGTCGGCAGGAGTACCTGCGAATTGTCCTTTTTAATTTCTCTATCAGTCCACTTATTTTATGTCACCTCATGCAGTAAATTTAGTGAGGTTAAGCACATTAAGGGCACTTTGACATATGTCATTGTCACTTCTTCTTTTATGGTTAAAAATACACATTACTTTGACCTGAGAGTGGTCTAAAACCAGAATGGAGTTAGTTTAGTTTATTTGCAGTTAAAATATAAGTACAATCATAAGATATATTTGAGATATCTCAGATGGGACAACTTGATAATCTTAATAATATTTATACTTAATAATATTATGTTTTTGTATTAAAACACGTCACTATTGCTATGTTTACAGCGATGATCCAACCACCTTCGGTATTTTGGAACCCTTAAAATGGGGACTTCTGAAAGCACTGTTGACCCGTTTTAGTTTTGGCTGGACTGGCAGAAGTAGAGACTTTTGAAAACAATGACTCAGACACCCACGTTTGCTTCCCCATTGAGTCTTATCAGTCACAATGTACCAGGCCAAAACATTATAGCAAAGTCTCCATACCTTTTGTGATGTTACCCCTCGTGTGTGGGTACTCCTTTCTCATTGCTGAGGCTTTATCCGGCTTTATCCGGCTATGCTACAAGTACCGCAAACAGCGTGCTAAAATGTTGGCAGTGTGGCGATCCGTCCGTCACCGCACTTGCATTTGCGACTAAAAATAGTTTTGAGCGGGCAAAATAGGCTTAAATCATTCAGCACGCTGTGTGAGTACAGATTTCAACCACCAGCAGAAATGATAGGCGAATCCCACCGGTTGTGGGTTGAACGGGGGTCACAGACACACACAGTAATGTACTCCTGTCAGATACGGCGGCCATCGGCTTACCGGCGGCAACGGAGAAGTCGGCTCCAATAATATCCTCTTCTTGGCGTCATGACTGCCCAGTAGTACATGAACAGCAGAGCCAGCCGAACACAGGTATGTGGCGTGTCAGAGGAGAAACGAGCTGTTCACATTTCTGTCATTGTGTCAGTAACGGCCCATGAACCTCACCGCACTTTAGGGACTGCTCTTTACTTATGTAGGGACTGTCAGGGGAGGAGGGTGGTTGGTTGATTCGTATTTTATTTATTTATTTTATTTTGATCCCCCCTATGTTAATCACTTATTGATGCTGTTTTTGAATTATGAATAAGTCAATAAGTAATTTATTCCATTGAAATATCATTGATGTATTATAGAAAAGTGATTTATCTTTTTATAAATGACAAAAGGCACATCTGCCTCATTTTCATTGTGATATCGTGATTCTACTCAGAACCGTGATATTTTCATTGGTATCGTACAGTGGGTCCCAATTTTGGTACCGTGACAACACTAATCTGGAGGGGGTTCATCTGCAAAAACTAATGAAAAACTAAACAACGATATTCGGTATTCGGTACTCGGTATTCGGCCAAGCGTTTAATATTATTCGGCTTCAGCTTCGACCCCAAATTTTCATTCCGGTGCATCCCTACAAAATACAATACGCACACAGTGAAGCTGGCAGCAACTGCATGCTACAAAGACAGAATCTGTGTAGGTAATGAAACCCGGCTCCGTTCACCTATGTGAATGGTTGTGTCCATGCCCCTTGCATTTCGGCAGTTATTACTTTCAGTAACAATTCCACCTTGTCATTGTTCTAGGAATATAGTATTTGAAATATGTTTACTAGCACGTCTAGATTTTAAAAAGTGCACCTACACAACACCTAAGACTAACCATGGACCCTGAGACCTAACTAACTTTAACTACTAAATGATCCCAAGACATTTATTCCATCAATTTAAATAATGGTTGAATGTGTAAGATACAATAAATGGAGACATATGGCAAGTAGGAATTCCAGTACAATTTAAGTGGATTTCAGTGTAGTGTAATTGGTTCAGAAGAAGAAGAAAATATTTTAGTCGTAACTGCTGCCTTAAGTTCTTTTTGAATCACATATAGTTACATTTTAAAAATGTTATCAATGTCATTCTGTACCTGGACCTGAGTAGACCTCTGCAAACCACTCTTACAGTTAAGCTTATGTACTTTTACCCTTTATAAGATCCTTTTTTCTTGTCTTGAAGGCATGCAACAGAAAGTAAATTGGAATAAGGTCACAAAGTCCATCGTTGTATTACACATTATGCAAGCATGCATTGTGAAAGACATTACATGCAGTAAGCTTGAGAGGACTGTAGCTGTGGAAAAGAGGGTCAGTAGGAGCAGTTACCTTGGACCATGATGGCAGGTAGAACTTTGTTCTGTAAAAGCTTTATTGTCACAAGGTAACTAGGAAAAATATTGCACCACAAAACATTCCAGTAATTTAAATGAGGCTCAAATAGACTCTTGTTGAAAGTTAAAGGTGCTTTAAGTGGAAGAAAAAGCCTCAACTTGAAATATAAGCCAACATATCTGAACATTTCTTTCTTCAATTCATCAATGTGATGCTTAAAGTTTAGATATTCATCGATATGTACCCCCAGGAGTTTGGTGGACTTGGCTTTCTCATTAACCCCAACATTATTTTGATTTACACTGGGGGGCAAAATAATGAAGTTTGTCTTGCTTATATTGAAAGATAATTTATTGCATTTAAACCATGTCTCAACCTTAATCAGATTCTTATTTAGATTGTTTTGCTGGTGATTTAGATTTTTGTGAACTAAGAATAAATTTGTATGTGATTAATCATCATCTAGCCTGGAGATTAAATATTGTCCGAATGTCTGAGCAGGAGATACAGACAGAGACTTCACCCTCTCTATCTCACATTTACGCTGTTGCTTCAAGGTTAATCTTTATGTCAAGACCTCTCTGTCTGTCTCTGCCTTTCTATTTTCTCTCCCTGGCGCGCTCTCTCTCTCTCTCTTCTCCTTTTCTCTCCGTTCCTGCCTCAGATCAATGAGCTGGATGACGAGAGTAAATCTTAATGGTCAGGGTGTGTGTGACAAAGTTTAGGTGTTTGTGTGTGGGTGTGTGTCTCTAGTGCAGGTGAAGTATTGCTCACTCAGCACTGTCCTGCCCCATGGGCACCACCACACGCCTGCCTGCCTGCCTCCTGTCCAGCCACAATCAATTTCACAGTCCCAAACACACACTCTCACACACACACTTAGATGGGTATAGATGCACCTACACAGACAGACAGTTGTTTTACAGGAATCTAGTTTTGAAAAACATTTACCGAAATCATTAAAATGGAATAGATGTGTTTTATTTTTAAAAATAAACACATGGATTTCATTTTAATGTTCATAATCTATCAACACAGAAAGAAAAGCTGTTTAAAAGGTACTAAATGTTCCTGAGGTTTCTGACTGATTTGATCAATGTGACCACAAAGATGGAAAATTGTTACTTATAAGCCGCTAATGATACATGCTAACACACTTAAAATCAATTAGCAATTTGCACACATTTAAATGTATTAATTCAGTTTATTTTGGCTGTCTTTGACTCACTTTCATAAATGATTAAGTTGGATTTAATCCAATTTTAGTAAAGGTTATTTTTCTTGTAAATTAGAGTTATTTTATAGGATATTTTCTGGGAAAAGGTGTTGTTAGCGATATACTGGTTTGAAGTTGATGTTTGCATTTGCTTATGTAAAAAATTGGAAAAAAATGCACTTGATGGAGAAGCTTCCCTTTATTTTAGTTATTTTCAAAGGCGAGACTTTTCACACATACTTTATTGACAAAATGGTTTCAAGTTCCAGTTTGTTCAACCAACAATAACCCTTCTATTTTCATTCCTTTAAAGGTCACTCTGACTGATAACAATGTAAATCCTGTAATACCGTGATACTGTGAAACTGGGATGCTTTTCGAGACCATGAAAATCTTGTACCGTTGCAGCCCTTAGAGGAGGAATTTTGTGTGTTTATCAGCACTACTCAAAAACAGCAATGTTGTACTTTTTATAGCATCCGAAAACCTCAGTTCCTCAGACTTCTTCATCATCTTGTGTGGTTCTGTGTATCTAAAGCTTTGCTTAGCAGTTTAAGTGATAGCAGAGTTCAGGCCTGTGTTAAATGTTGGTGGGGCCACACTTTTGCTTACGCATGTGGGTCATGCATTGCGTTTTTAATGTTATAGTCTTCACCTGGTTTATCTTTTTCCACCTGCTGTTGCACCAGCAGGATACTAATATTGCACAACTCTCACAGACAACTATTACCATGAATAGGTGAACTAATATGAACGTGTAATATATTTATAGAAAGATTAGTCTCTTGTTTTGTCAGTCTATGTGCATTTTATAACAGACCACCCAGTTGTAAAGTAAGCATCAGTAGTGTACGCAAATCTTCACACTTAAGTAATGGAGGTTTGGACATCTACTGTTCCATGACTTGACGCACTCATTACCTGTTGCAAGGTGCTGCTAGGTGAGTGTGTTTGCTGATCCTGTGAGTTTATCTTCTCTATCTTCTTTAACTTTAGCTGATATTGAAGTTATACTATGTAGCGTGTGAAATAGAGTATGGTGAATGTGCTAGGAAAGGTAGTATCGGCACTGTCACTACCTAGAGCTTGCATAAACGGAGCCTGGGTTTGTTGAAGGTGGCAGTGCTGTTTGGGCTGAGAAAGCCTGTGAGTTTATCTTCTCTATCTCCCTTAACTTTAGGTCATATTGGAGTTATGCTATGTAGCGTGTGAAATAGAGTATAGTGAATGTACTAGGAAAGGTAGTATCAGCACTGTTTCTACCTGGGGCTCGCATGAACGGAGCCTGGGTTTGTTGAAGGTGGCAGTGCTGTTTGGGCTGAGAAAGGTATGTGTAAGTAAGGTAAAGGAGCTTATTGGGTTCGTGTGAGGAGCAGTGAGACCTGGCATTAGGGGAGTGTCTCTGGGACGCCAGAGATCACATATTAGTCATCCATATAGACATATATTAGACATATATTAGACATATTAGTTATTACTGCTCACCAGTCTGTAGAGTTAAGCCTTGCCATAATAGCTTATCATTGGGCTTAGGAGGTTATTCACTGAGTGCTGATCCTTTTCTAGAGCACAAACTTCTTGTGTTTATTTGAATTCGGCTAATACCCAGCATACATTGACAAATTCTAACATTTGATTCTAGTGCTTGTTCATGCGAGAGTGCGAGTGTATGCAGCAAGGCAGCTGCAGCATCTCGCCTCTGATTTTATGATTACCACATTTCATGTTTCCTGCCCATAATTGTAGACTGTCTTTGCATATCTATATTGGTCCGTGAGTGTGCTCAGCGGGGTCTTCACTCTAATCAGTCATTCATCAGTCATTTCAGTGTAGACAGATCTTCATCCCTTGTAAGTGAAAAAGAGCCTGATGAACCGTAAATCTGCCGTATCGTTAAGGGAGAGAGAAATGGAGAGAGAGAGACCCCACTGTGCTTAGATGGCATGGACCAGGTGGTGTGAGTGAGTGCAAAGTGAGATGAGTTGAGAGGGTGTGTGTGTGTGTGTGTGTGTGTGTGTGTGTGTGTGTGTGTGTGTGTGTGTGTGTGTGTGTGTGTGTGTGTGTGTGTGTGTGTGTGTGTGTGTGTGTGTGTGTGTGTGTGTGCATGAGGTGGGGTTGGGACGGCATTCAGCAGGCACCTGGTGTTGACAGGCTCTCATTGAAACGCTGCGATCCAATTCAGATTCAGCCCCCCTATGCTGCTTTGAAGGGCCTTGTGACAGCTCCTCTTCTTTCCTCTCCTCTCTCCTCCTCTCCTTTCCTCTTCTCTGCCCTCCTCTCCTTTCTCCTCTCCTCCTCTATGGTGGTCCCACCATTACCTGCTGATTACAGTGCTGTCATCCCTTGCATCTGACAAGCTCACTGATTGGCAAGAGTATGGGTGAGTGTGTGCTGCTCTTGTGTTTGCTCATGCCTGCTGTCTTGAGTCTAATGCATGTGTGTTTACCCATCTGCGTGGACACCTGTGTGTGTGTGTGTGTGTGTGTGTGTGCGCGCGCGTGTGTGCATGTGCTCCTGTCCCTTACTCTGATTATGATTGCAGTGGGAGTGAGTGCTGGTGCTTGGCTAGAGGACGGGAAAGAAATAGAAAGTTAGGCTTTTGTTCATAGGAGAGCGACCACTGGGAATAGCAGTGCGTCTGAGCAGTTGCACTTTGATGTCTAGTTTTCCGTATTTATACTAGTCTTTCACATCAGTGTCACATCATGAATTATAGATGGACTGCTTTGCTGTTTAATTACTGTACATGTGTTCATGCAGCATGTAGCATGCTGATTTTGACAGATTACCACCAGCTAATTGTGGTAACTGTCTTACTTAAAGTAAGTATCTTTCTGCTGAGAAGATGGTCTTTTCATAAAACTAGGCTGTCAATACAGTAGAAAGATGCAAATACTTTTAAAATGGATGCTTCAAGACTCTTCAAGAGGTAGAAAACCTACAGCTGTACTAGAATGCATGGCTCCACACTGGACAAGTGAACACAAGTTGGTCATCCAGAAACAATGGTGATAGGCTGGCAATAAACAATATCGTATTACAGTTAAACAGGGTGCTAAAATATGTTTTTGAAAACATTTTAAGGCCTTTGCATTGAGTCTGTTCTTTTATCGGGTGCAATTTTTAAAAAATCCGAAAGAAATTGTTACGCATAGAAACCCATACTGATTCTGATGCGTTTTATTGTTCTGTTCCTTATGAAAATGAAAAAAAAAAATGAAAATGAATGCACAAAAAAATGAAAAGACAAAATGAAGGACACATTTCCTCCTTTGCTTCGCTCCACTGGAGTTACCCATCTTTCTGTTACCTTTGATTTGGCAACGCAGCTGCATGAAGGGGTGGAGCTGTCCTCTGTCTTTGTCCTCTACAATTTGTTTGGGGTCCACATCCTCCTCCTCTTCATTGTCATCCACCTGAATACTGTCTGACCTGTTGAAAATAAGCTGTTTGAGACTGCTGACAGATACGAAAAATGCAGAAAATCGAACATGTTTCAATTATTTTAACGACAGATGAAAGTTTCAGAATGGGTGTGCAAACACGATTGACACAACATGAAGTCATATTTATTCTTTAATGTACAACAATTTCAGACGAAAAAAATGGACTTGTGTGCAGATGTTCCGATAATATTTTTACCTTTTGAGCTACTGATTCCGTTACTTGAACTTGCACATCGGCCAATGCTGAATGCCATTCTGATACCAGTGTTAAAAAGAACAACAACAAAAAACGTATACATCTCACCCTGTATGGATGTGAAATAATTGCTGTTATTGTGGTATGGCATGGCTTAGGTTAAACCATTTATGAAATGTGAACAAATATGTACAGAAAACTTGATTGTCAGTCATAAAAATTAAGTCTTAAAATTTTCTTTAAAAAGCTAAAATGAAGCGCAACAATTAGGTAAAATAAAAGACATAAATAGCCCAGAAACAATATTAAACAAAAGTGCAACAACAGTGTAGCATTCCAGAAATCGGTTCTTCTTCGCAGTGAGAAAACAGTCGTTGCCAGTTGCTGCACTGTGCAACTTGTTGTGCAGGCAGCTGTTCAAGAGCGGCAAAGAATAATTGATTTGTTGGAAAACTGAATGTTTTTGTGGGTGTGAAACTACTTTGAAGTTTATTAATAAATGATGTAGTATCAGATGGGTGCATGGACTCTCACTCGCTGATACCCAATTGAGCATTTTAGGCAGTATGTAATGCATATCCTATACTGGTAATGGTATTGGGAAAAAGTCCAAATAGGATATGCAGTAACAGAATCTTGATTTGTATTTGATCAGCACTGCCTAGTGTTATCGTTTGGTCTGAGTGAGAAGAGAGATAAAAAGTAAGGCTGAGGCAACTCTCTCTGTTGATTTCCCTCTCTACTCTCTCTGTCTGTGGTGGCAGGCATACAAAAATGAGAAAGTACAGTCTGTAGTTTCGGCAACAGCCCTAGAGCCAGCAAAAGTCGAATGGTGCGAAACACGTCATTCAGCAGATCTTCACTGGCAAATGAGCCGTCCGATCTTGGCGCTGGCAAAACGAAGGGAAGTTTAACACAGTTCATTTACACATACTACCCACACTGTCATGATACAAAGCTGGGTAAAAATTGCTGGTGTATTCCTCAAACACTTAGGCAGATATGCATTGCAGCATATGTTGAAGTTATCTTTTACTCCTTATAGGGAAACAACTGTATCAGTGTTGATATGAATTATTAGTAAAGAAATGTACAGGGTGTACGACAAATGGAGGTACAAAGGTTGGATTTAAATGCAGCATTAAGTATCTCTCACAGGGGTTCCACAGATACCCAGGTCATTAATGTGTGCCACAGCAAGGTCATTAAAAAGTGCCAGTGTGGGGAAGTGGCCTGATTGGCTGTTTGACCTTTAAAGGGTAATTGCCACTTTTAAAAACTAATAAAGACTCTGAGAGTCTGAAAGGAAGCCAAACCCATTTTACTGGAAACAATAACCCCAAACAATAAAGGTATGTTTCTCCATAAAAAACATGGAGCAAGTTATTGGGAAATGGCTCTTAAAAGGAATCAAAGTGAAAACTGTAGATTTTTTATTCCTCTCTGTGTTCCCTTACCTTTTGCTCTTAAATATTTCAATCATATAAAGTCAGCCCCCTGTATGTTGTAATGTGCACTGTTCCAATAGCAGAGGCTACTGCGTTTTGTAAAAGTTAACCCTTCTAATGCCTTCTGCCATGTTAAAAAGACTTCTCCTTCAAAGCCTAATATCCAATTTTTCTGTCTGCTAAAATGGGAATGGGAGATTTAAGTAAAAAACTTTATGACAGTTTTACTGGCTCTGAGTTAAAATGTGCCCTCTATTCAGCTAGCATGAAAGTCCCGACTTTGAACAGCAGCATTTTGGAATATAGATTGCTTTCAGCACCCAGACCATTGTCGCTTCAAAGCCGCCCGAGTTCCTCTTTGGCTCTCCAGCTTTAGAAATGGTTCCTCGTAAAAGAGGAATAAAAATGGAATGATATGAGACTGGAACCAGGGATGATAATGGCCTGAAACCAGAAGACAAGAGGAGAAAGGCACAAGGGATAGAGGGGGAGAGGGTAGATGGATAAATTAATGATATAAGTAATAGGACTTGAGGGCACCTGAACTGCTGAACACCACAGAGTGGTGAAAAAGGCAAAACTAGAGGACAACCTCAAAGCATAAAAGAAAATGGAGACAGGCGAAAAGATACATCGAGAGGAGCAGACAAGGTAATAGTGAACTTGTTAAGCTTCAGTGAGTAAGGATAGACGAGGATAAAGCAAGATGGTTAGAGGCTCAGATCAAAACATCCACAGCAGAAAAACACTTAAACCTGCTAAAACCTGACAGCTGGATCTGACAGACGAGAGGCGGCGTTTACAGAGTGCTGGGTGACAGTGTGGTCTCCTCGGCTGCTGTAACCCCTCAATGGTGTCGCTGTGCCTGTGCAATAATTACTATCTAAGTGTTTCTCCTTAAATGTGCCCATGACAAACATCATCACCACTGACACCACCTCACCAGAGTGACTAGCAGGCACCCTGTGGTGGTGATTCAACATCATTAGTGAACATGACTGGCTGTGGACATTAGAGACGCAACATTACGCCACACCATGCCGGGTGCTAATGTTCTGGAAAACTAGATACCATCTTTTCACTTGCCATCCTTCATTCGCCGAATCCTGTGGAAAAAAAAAAGTGAAAACCTGGTGGAAGAAGAGAAGACAGAAGTGTTTTCTACAGATGTTTGTGCATTGTGTGTGTGCACAAGTGCTTGAAAAGCATAGAAGGAGAGAACGAAAAGCAGAAAACCAACACGTGCTTTGGCATTAAAGTAATCCAGAGATGCATTCAGTCTTCAGTGACTTCATCTCGCTGTATGTTTGCTCGAAGCACATATTTCACTATCTTTTCCTCCATCCTCCTCAATCATAATACACCACACAGAGGTAACCTCCCATGGAGGCTTTGTGAGCTCCACAGCAATAGAAAGAGTTAGCCGGCTATCTGTTGGATCTGTCTTTAATGTTGCCCCTCCCTGCCACTAGATGCAACATCTGTGAAATAGGGGAAATGGTAGAAAATCCCATTTTCAGAAAGACATCACAGCAAGGGCTCACTTATCTGTGAGGACTGATACAGCAAAAGCATTTAAATGTGCATGTACATGTGCTCCGCGAGTGTGTGAGTTTGTGAGTGCTTTATAATATTCATATGTGCCTGGCCAACTTGTCTAGGTTTGCATGTGCGCGTGCGTGTGTGCACGGGAGCATGCCTTAGCAGCCTCACAGTAAGCACTCTCATGTCAAGGCTATCATCATCTCACCTCCTGCTATTATCACCACTTCTGACAGCCCACTCCCGGCTAAATTAATTTCCCCCTCGTTCCAAGTGTCCCCCCTCCCTCCCTCAAATCTCTCCCTCCTGTCAGCACCACCCTGACCAACGCAATTCTTTGGTATTTGTACTTTTTTGTTCCTCCTTTTCCTCTGTGTCTGACAATTCAAGGAAAAGCCAGTTTTCCACTCCATTTTTTCTACCTTCTAAGAGGTTGCTATGCTTTACTGAGATATGTCTGTATCCAGAGCCTAACAGTAGCTGCTGGACACGCTACTCATCCACAGAGATGAACAGAGTTAAAAAAAAAAAAGCCAGAGAAAGATTGGAAGGGAGTGGGTGATTGTTGGGGAACCATTTGGTTGTATTGGCTTCGCAGAAACCCATTTGCACATCATTTCCATTAAAAAGCAGTAGACAAAGACATGGATGGCGGCTACACAGTGGCTCCAGCTTCTATAATTTACATGTTTTCAGGGCCTCTTTGGAATAGCTTTTCATTTCTGTCACATGCCTATTCCACTGGAAAAGCCACTTATGGCGGTTACACGTGCGGTTCTTAAATAAAAATTAAGTCAGAGGCGGCTAAGAAATGGAATCCAGCTCTGACAATTAGATTCACCATCTGCCTTGTATTCCACTGGTCCCCTATGTGACAGGAGTAAATACCAGCCAAGTTAGTTAAGTAAATGCCACCGACCTACTGGTTTGTGCTCGGAATGATCGGCTGAATATTAATATGGTTGTATCTGTTAGTATGTTTATGTGAAGTAAGACTCCATTTGGTTATGTTTAACGAGAAGGGCGGAGGGAGTCGTTAGCTTGATTAAGCTGGGCCATATGCTTCAGTCACGGCAGAGGACCCAAAAAAACCACCAAAACACAACAACAGCCCTGAATCGCAATGAGGATGCACTCATTTGCCTTCTGCTCACAGTGGATGCACTGGACCACACGAGGTCTGTCTCCTTCTTTCTCTGTCTCTATATGTGGGCTCTATTTTTGTACAGGCATGCAGTGCAAGACTCCGCTTTGTGCCGGCAAAGAAACATTTTCCTGAGGTGGTGCAAAACTTGTCTTTTTTTTTTGCTCCTTTTATGTTTGTGCTAACCACTGAATGCCTGCTTCGAGCAGGTCAACAGGCCACGGCACAAAATGCAATCAGATTTTATTCGGTTGTCATGGAGTTCAACATTGTTTTGATGAAAAGGATCATCATTCATTTCTGGCAGAAATCTCTGTGGTGTGGGATCTTGTAATGTGAGAGGAACGTCTCTGTTAAGCCAAACTAATTATAACTGTTGTCACTGAAATATGTTCTTAAGAAATACTTCACCCCCACAATGACCATTTGTATATCAGTTACTTATCCCCGTGTTATGGTGATTTTGTTTGTCTCGCATGGAAAACATTTTTGATGAATTGAAATCATAGGGGTCTGCGTTTAAGTACAGCAAAACTATGTGAAAACATCAGTTTCCAAACTTTTACGCAACTTGTACAGTATAACCCAGGACTCATTTATCCAGTCGTATTTTCATTACTTACCAAACGGACAGCCCTTTCTGATTAGGAGCTGAACTAAAAGTGAAACTTATCTCTGCTCTCTTCAAAGACAGACAGTAATTTTACCTCACTGGACGCAGGAGCTGATGGTCTACTACTACCTTGATTAGTAGCTGTGTTATTGTGTGGTTTTGGTGGATCTGAACTAACCCTTTAAAACATCACACTCACACAATTATGCAAACAAACTAACTGATTGAGGCAGCGGTAGATCGGCAGCTCCTGTGTTCAGTGAGGTAAAATTACCGTGCTTTTTCGGTGGAGTCTGGCTTTGAGGATAGCATTGATAAGTTTTTCCATGTCGTTCAGCACCTTGTCGAAATATGATGAGTGATTGATACACAAATGATCATTTGGGGGGTTGAACTTTCCTTTTTTCACCCTACTGTGTTCGAATACTGTCCTACGTGGATACCCAGGTTGCAGACGGTTGACAGAAAGGATTCATTACATGATAAAGACAATAGAGACAAATGTATGAGGTAAACTTGATCAAACCCCAAATAGCACTGTCACTTTCCTGCACAATAGAGATTGTGTTTAATCCCAACAAAATATTTTTTAAGAAAGTCCTGAGTTTAAAGGTAGGGAGAACTGAGATCAAAAGGAAGAGAGTCATCTTCTCTAATGGCAAAGAGAGCGAATGAGATATCTCTTTAGGATTCACTCTCAGTTCTTGGGATAACGAGGAGGCCTGCCTGCTGACATCTTACAGTACATGAAAAACCATAGGAGATTAAAAGGTTTGTTAAGTATGGTAAGAAGTCCTCATTTGAATCTATGCTGCAGCATTTTCACAGACACTTTTTAATCTATCCTTCCATTACGGATTGGTTGGTGTGACATAACATCAAATAACTTTCAATCTATAGAATCATTTGATTCAGATTCAAATTCCTTGATAATGTATTCATCCTTGTGGGCCATGCACCAGCTATGAAAATGTCAAAAATCCCATGTGCGCTCTTCTCTGTGCTTTGTGCTGTGTGCCTTGATTTACGAAAATAAGGCCCTATGTCTTTGTCTTCCCATGTGTCTCCTCTCATTTTCTGTATTCATTACTGTCCGTCTATTGATTCCTCAGCTCCCTCTTTATCTCTCCATTTCTCCTAATCTTCATACACCTCCTTCCCACCATGCGTATTGCTGTACTTCCTTCTTTTTGTGGCATTTCCTGGCTCACCTCATCTCTCTTTCACCTCCCTGTCCTTCTCCCTCCATCCCAGCATGCTGAACTGGGATAAATGAACCTTTCTCAGGAACAATGCCATTACAAGCATGGATGCATCCCACTATGCATGTGTGTGCCTGTGTGTATGCGTCATACAGTGAATGCAGGCACACGGTCGCACAGACTCTTCCTGGGGGAAAACACGGATGCAGCCTTTTGTTTGTGCTCTTGTTTCAGATTACGGTTTGTTTTATTAATGCTATGGTAATCTGGCTTCCCCCTTCTTTTAGCCCCCATGCCTCACGAAAAGCAGGAAAGCTCAAAGGACACCCATTGATCTATGCGGCTCCAGAGACCCTGTGCCACTCAGCCAGTTTCTACCGTGTCAATCTTTCATGAATGCTGCTGGAGGAAAGTGGCCGTTGGGGATCTGCAACAGACAATTTGCTCGAAACAAAGGGCTGGAAACATAGCGGAGCCACCAGTGGAATGGCCAGGCCCTTGTGTGGCTGCTTGGCCAACTTGTTTTTCATTATACGCTTATTTACACTGCTGCGTTTTACTTGGATGACTGATTGACACAAAACACCCGCGGCAAAACAGGTTGCAGAATAAGCTACGTTAAAAAGAAATGCAGTTGTGTTGCAGCCCTCGTCGCAAAGTAATTTGCTGCAAATATCAATGTTTGAACATTTTTCATGCTCCACTGTGAAGAAGATTTAACCCACACAGACAGGAATGTGTTTAACTTTTAATCAGACTCATCTCAACACAAGTTGTCTTAGGATGGATCGACAGTTTAACCTGTGGTACACTCACATGTGTACCCATGCATGCACACACACACACACACACACAGTACATGTGAGCACATGCAAATTTGCATACATATAAATGCTTTTGCTTATTTGTCTCTTTCTCTACTTTTTTCTTTTCTTCTATGCGTCTCTCCATCTTGTCTTCATCTCCCTTCACCTGCAGGAGACAGCCTATGAAATATTAATTACGATGCACTATCAAGACTATGTGCTTAGCCTACTGAAAAGCCCTGTGTGTGTGCATGTGTGTCTTTCTTGGGGCTTGTGTTCTGCCTGCTAATGACCACTGTTTGTGAGACCTCTTGCCCTCTTTCTCTCTACTCTTGTCCGTCTCTTCCCTTCCTGCCCCTTTCACCTCTAATCTTGTGCCTCAGCCTCCTGTTTCTCCCTCCATTCCCTTTTACTCCTCCTCTGCCTCCAAACCACAGATTTAAACAACTAGCCTCGAGCTCCGCTGACACCTCGTCAATGCAAATTGAATCACCCCTAACTCTCCGTCTCTCTCATTTCTTAGCCGTCTTTCTCTTTTCACTTCCTTTAAGAGATTATGTGGTAATGAGGGTGTCTTGCTTGTACAGCAAGACCTTTCTAACCTCGCTTTCATTTGCTCTCACATTTGCTTTCTCTCTCTCTCCCTTGCACTCTCATGTTGTCACTCTCTCGTACTGTCCCCTCCCTCTTTCTACCCCTTGTTACATTAATTAGCAGTGTATGTGGTTGTGTGTGGGCTGGAGATGACCTGTGTGTTAATGTGAACAGAGGGACCATGAGACTGGTGGCAGCTCAGGCTTAGCCATTGTGCACTTTAAAGTCCTGGTTAAGCAAAAATATGTATGATGAGTTTGTCATACCACAGAAAATATGTTATAAAATATGTATGTAGTACAAAGTAGATTTTAAAATGGTAAAAAAAAAAGTATTCTCTGTTAGCAGCACTTGTTAGCAGCTAGCCCAGTAGCATATACTGTCTGTAATAGAAAAGCACACACACCATTAGCCAAAGAATGAGTTAGCTGCTGCACAGTAACAGACTGTCCTTCAGCAGCTAACATTAGCACAAAACACACAGACAGCAGTGAGCAGTAACTGCTAACAGGCCAAGAAGCCAGTATGGCCTGAAAGACTTTAAGGTACGTTTGTGACGGCTGTTTTGCTTGAAGAGAGCATGTGGGAATTGGCACACTTGCCGCTCACACACAGGGACTGAACAAAACGACACTGATGCTATGCACTTTAGCTTTTATGTAGTCGGGGAGGGTTTAGGATAAGGGTGGCTCTGGTGCGTCATCAAGCCATGATTTCAGGCCCACCCAAAAAATTGGGGAAAAACAAATTGTGAAAAACAGTTCAACTATTTTCACGTCTTCAGCATGTAGTTTCCAATTTTACTTTACCCGGACTTTAACATGGGGACACCATGAAAATTGACAGATTCTAAGAAACACACACACACACAGACTGCCTTGACCTATTTTAACTGCTATTGTGAAAGCCAGTTTACGTTGGATAGATAGGCAGACAGAACGCTTTGTAGGATATTGTGGGAAAGGGAAAAAAAATCAGCCACAATAAAATCATATTGTACATAAATTCAAAAACTGGTTGGTTGTGCTGAGTCCAGACCTTGGAATCCACCCACTTTGCTGAGTTTGAGTTGACTGGCATTGTGATAAGAAACAGCGGTTTCTGGGTTGAATGAAAGACATTATAGTTTTTTTGTGTTTAAAATGATGGGCCAGTGGCGTTGGAAGTGTAGTGGATAGTGCTGGTGCCTCATGTATAGAGGTGATGCCTCACTGCAGCGGTGGCAAGCTCAACTCTGGCTTAATAATAATAATAATAACAATAATAATTTTAATGATGATGCATTTTATTTTTAGGCACCTTTCAATGCACTCAAGGACACCTTACAATAAAAAAACAAACAAGCAGCAATGTATCCATTGATCATTAAAATTGTATGGGAGGGTGCGCAGATATGGAGGAGTTCAGACAGGTACTGTAGGAAGGGGCTTGAAGGTGAGAAGCAGAATCTTGAAATCAATACGATATTTAACAGGAAGCCAGTGAAGTAAGTGGCTGGAGAACAGGAGTGATATGATCTATGAAGGGGGTTCTCGTAATGATACTGGTGGCTGAATTCTGGACCAACTGGACTTTATGAAGACACTTGAGAGGAGGACAGAAGAGGACATAGTTGCAGTAATCAATATGAGATGTAACCAAAGAATGAACGAGAATAGCAGCACTCTGAGGTGTAAGTGATGGGCGAAGACGATTAATATTTCGTAGACGAAAGTATGCAGACCGAGTTACATTACTAATGTGGGCCTCAAAGGACAATGTACTGTCCAGGATGACATCCAGACTCTTAACCTGAGGGTGATGAGTGGTTTTTGGAGTGGTCAGTGGTTAGAGAGAAACTGCGCAGTTCAGCCAGAGTAGTTTTAGTACCCACAAGGAGAGACTCAGTTTTGGATTAGCCGAGCAGGACTAACTCTGTTGTTAAGTGCTGTCAAGCAGAGCACAGGGAACCAATAAGGAGTAAGAACTATCACGTCACATGCTACAGACTTAAACTGATGTTAGATTCAGGTGGATATGTGGGTCTCTAGTAATTGGTTAGGGAAAATCGAATCCCCCTCCCCCACGGGAATTAGTTGGAGTGGATGCAATGTCAGATTGAAGATGATAACGGAGTAATGACTTGACAATTGGGTCAGATATCAGGCAAAATAGTTCTGGCACTTCTACTTAAAGATTACAAATCGGTGTCTGTTAGTGGTTCTCAACTGTTTTTGTGTCAAGGACCCCTAAAGTGATAACCATCAGGTCATGGACCTCCATTTGAAAAATTTGACTTCGGGGACCTCCATCTGAAACAATTTGGTTGTCAGATATGATTCAGACCAGAATTTTATAGCTGTCAGCTACAGTTGAGATTACCTTGGCGCAAGTGAAACCTATGATCACAGTAGTCACTCTTATGACTCCTTACATTGGTCTCCCTTCTGTAGTGTATTGAATAGTAAAACAAACCATTCCTCATTTTCTGATGACCCCCTGGAACTCCCTCAGGGGCCTCTGGTTGAGACCGGTTTAAACAGTCTTCCTCTTTGTTTTGCTTTTCTAAATAGCAGAAAATGTTCTCCATGAAGGCTGTGGTCTCGGTTCCAACAGAAGGGCCACTTACAGAGAGCTGTTTCTCTCCCCTCCGATTACCTCATTTAAACCATTTTGCATCATAACCCTGCCTTGCATTATCCCCTTTTTTATATAGGAATATACATGCCATTCACCAAGGCATTAGAAAGATGTCCACATGTAATGTGCTTTTGAGTGCCGACAGAAGTAAATGGTCTGCATGCATTTGAATCCTCAACAAGAGGCTGGCCCAGCCATGGTAGAAAATGTCACCTGTCACATTAGATGATAATTGTACCAAGATGAAGTCAGTGAAAGGCAGAGGCCCTGCTAAGCTTTTCAGCTCTTATCTTCGGTGTGGCTGGAATAGAAATGCACATGTAGGATAAAGCATTTTTGCAAATGGCTCCCCACATAGAAAATAAAACCATAACTTGATATGTGCTCTTGATGGAGGGGGATTTAGCACTGCATGGGTCTGAAAGAGAGATGAAAGAATGATAGTAATGTTCAGATTATGTGTGTGTGTGCCAGTGTGTTTAACAGACAGATCCACGTTGCCCTTTCACTGTAAAGCCAGGGATTCCCATGGTTCCCAGGGTCAACTGTTGGTCACTGTCTTCCAGTGATGGATGACTCTCACATGAGTGTGTCTGTGTGTGTGTGTGTGTACAGTTGGGTGGAAATGTTTGGTTAATTCAGGTCATAACCATCTACAGAGGAGCTGACACACCACAAATTGCATAGTGAGAAATGTCTTATACATATGCATGCATGTCTGTTCATGAACATAGACTATGCCCTCTCTCTCAGACTGTCCTTTTAAATACATCATTATAATTCAACACAGATTGCAAAAGTGCAAAGTTTAGATCAGGGGTGCAAATCAGGAATCTTGTCCTACCGTGCTTGCTGCCGTTATTTATTTATTCATGGCTGGTTTCAGTTAAATCAACAAGCTAACCTCTGGCTGATTGCCTCGGGGTTTGTGCATGTGTAAATTGGCTGCGCACGTGTGTGTCTGTGAGAGATGGAGAGTATGGGTGTGTACAAGATTATGTATGTCCATATATCCACATACACGTTCACTGTGGGCAGCGCTTAACCCACTCGACCACATCTACATTAAGCAGTCCGCTGAGGCCTCTTAACCTGCTGTCTCCAGGCACTTATGTTGGATTCAACATCTCAGACAGGGCGGGCTGGTGTAATTAGAACAGTCACCTTGTTGATGTTGAGCTCCGGTGGTGAGAGGACAGGAAAGAAGTCAGAGGTTATCGTAGGTGCTTATGGTTGATGACGCTTTACATCACATATCGATATGTACTATATATCTGTGATGCCATTAATGTTTGCTGCATTATACTGACAGGTCTATAGGTGTGAGTAGGATAATAGAAACCCCTCTGAATGCAGTGCAGTAGGGGTGGGCGATACGGCCCTAAAATGCTATCACAGGGTGTTTTTGTGATAACTATATTCCTGACAATATGAAACATTTGTATCAAAAATAATATATATATATGTATACATAACTATATTACTAATTTAAGAACATAGAATTACAACAGAGTAAGTGATATCGTTTCACAGTTTGCCTTCAATATTCAGTAAAAACTAAACAAAAACAATCCCTCATTACAGTTACAATTAAATGATTGTGATGTTTTCCACCTGGACCTTTATGCTCTGTCATATCTCCTCTAATCATCCAACCACCACAGTCAATGTCAGTATGTCAACTAGTTGAAATATTGCGAGTATCACAATATTAATTTTGCATATCACATTAAAAATGAACGAGATGATATGGCACACCCCTGTAATGCAGTGTGGTTTAAGAGCAGCACAAACTACATCCTCCAAAATGATCATAAAGTTAAATCAGAACATCTCTAAAGCAGTTTTTAACAAAAGTTTCACATTACAACCTTCATGATGGTCTGACTTATTGCAGGACTCTTGTATTATACTGCATTAGTTTTAACCAGGTATACCTAATAAACTGGCAACTGAGTGTATATAATGATAATGGGGATGTAAATCACTAGCTTCATCATGATACAATATTATAATAATTCTTGGGACAATACAAACCTCATAGCTTACTCATAGCTTAACAAGTTGCATGTATCATTTATACTTCCCCCAAGTCAGTGTGAGTTTAAGTCACTGCATCTCCTGACAGAAGCTGAATTTCAGCATGTATGTTATTTTTCAGCCTAACATTGTTGAAACAGAGCAGCTAATATTGCCGTAGGGAAAGCAACAAGCCAGGTTTGTCGTGTTTCCTCAGTATTTTATCTTATTGTTTGCATATGGCATGTGCTTTGTCTGTTGACCTGTCCTTTCCCCAAAACCAAAATGTTTCCACTCTGCTGATTTATTCCCAAAAGGGGGCAAACATCCTCATTGTCTTTTTCTTGGCTGCTTGCCATTATCTCCCTGGCGCTGTTTGATGGTGACACAGTCCTGTACAGTACCCTGTACTGGCCTGCCTGCACAGTCACAGTCCCTATTCCCATTCCTAAAAACTTGTGTGTGATCTGTTAGCAGTGTTAGGACCTGCTGCCTGTTTGTAAGCTGTCTCCTGCCTCTGCCCTTATTGGACTTGTTTGTGTGTAATGCCTGTCCGCCTGCTGCCAAACTACAAGCCTGATAATTGACCCTGTCCTGGTAAAATCTGTGTGCTTGCACTTGCTCAGCCTGCGTCTTCTTCCCTGTTGGCTACACCCGACAACTGCACAAGTCAAGCGGCAAAAAAGTTCAACCGCAGTGAAACATTATTTGATGATAACTTTACAGAATTGTGGAATCCTGTTAGGGTATTTTGAGCATGTACTCAAACTGGACTTCCTGGATCAGTAGCAACACGCCTACAGCAACGTAGCCTCCAGCTGTGTTTTTTTAAAGCAGTGCCGTTTCAGTCAGACACAGCAGGGGCCCCTCTGGACTGGTGCAGAGTTGGCTTGGTGATTGGTTGCCCTGGAGCATTCCCCCACTATTACCACTTTACTGAGACAGAGGGAATTACACAGGTGGTTGTTAGGTTGTGAGCAGAACATGCAGGGAGGTGTGTGTTTGTTGCCTCTTTGTTTACACTTGAACCCAACAATTGAGAAAAGGGAAGTCTACTACTGACCCAGTTAGAAATAGAAAGAAGGAGAGATGGAGAGAGATCTCTTAGGGGGTACACTGTTTGTTGTAATGGGTTTAGCATGGTTCCTTTCTCAGCTTAAAATGAAAAGTGCTGAAACACACACACACCAAAATGCACACACTTACTACACTTTTACTTCATGTTTAAGTCATGAGGCTCCACTGCTCTTTTGCCAACTCAATAAACACATTGCTGCCAAACCCACTTCAAACCCCCGCTCCCACCCTCAGCCGCAGCCCACTACACTACATCTAAAAATGTCCCTCGTCATATTTTTGGAGCGGACACAAGACCACAAACTCCACGAGTCCAGCATTTCTGTTAGTGTTTGCAATGTATGTGAATAAATAAAAGATGTCAGATAATATCAAAATGCAGGGAGCGTACACAAGTCTGCAGACATTTGCTGTTCACACTCAAACTTTACCCGCTTGTATTGAAAACCTGCATTTCCCACAAGCCTTGTGAGCATTGCCTGGCTCCAGGGCAATATAAAATACAGCTCAGTATGAAATTGGCTTTTCGCAGATTACATCGAATACTATTGTGTTTGACACAGGTACACTGGTAGGCATCTCGCTAAGTACACATAGTCAGGAAATACTGTTTTGAGCATATCGCGTGGTGATAGTATGCAGACTCCTGCAGAGGTGAGAGTGAGAATCACTTGTTGTTATTGCAGACATACAGGAGCTGATGTCTCATTTTCTGGACAACAACAACAAAAACTTAGAGTGGCAGAGGGAATAAGGGGGGATGTGGGACAAAGAGGTTCAGTCCTGGTTGCATTTTTGATGAACAAATGCTGTCAGTGATAGTTCAGTGACAGAGGTTATGACCAAACCTTAGGACAGGTCTCAGCTCATGTACGCTGATTTGGATAATTGTGATCAGCCCATATTCTGATTAACATCAAAGTATTTGCAGCCACATATTAATCATTTGAAAATGTATAGCTGCCACATGGACGTGCTCTCTGTCTGGCTCTGTGGGACTGGCTCCAGCCAGACCGCAGGATGAACACCACTGGTCCCCGACTCTTATTCACCTGAAACTTTTTTTTTTAATACACTGACAAGCCAAAGCGTGTTTAGATCAATTATCATTAAAACATCATTAAGAAACCCTGCAACAGTGTAAATATTTAAATACTAGTAGCCTACGGGTTATCAAATTTTTACCGGTGTCAGGTGGACACAGGTGGCATCTCTGTGTCTCCTCTGCCATCTGTTATGCCTGAAATGGAGACAGACCTGATACGCACAGCCACATACTCCTCAATAAGCAAAAAAATATCAATATTATATAATATATAGGGTAATATTAGTAATATATTAAAGGTGACCAGGCTTTTGCCATCAAGGCCTTGAGGCTCTGGAATTCTGTGCCTGAGGAGATCAGGCTGGCTAGCACATTAGCTGTTTTTAAATCATTGCTTAAACTTATTTGTATAGGAAAGCTTTCCCTTTTAATGCCTGATTTGTACTTTCTGATCTGTATCTTATGTGTTTTATTTCCTTATGTTATATTTTTGCCTCTGTGCACACTATTTTTCTCAGCTCTTAACATTTTTTTTTAAATATCGCACCGTTATTGTTTTATTTTTATGCACTTTGTGAAGCACTTTGAAACCTTGTGTAGGTATACAAATAGAACAGTTATTATTATCATTATTATATACACCAATCAACCAATCAACCAAAACATTAAAACCGCTGACAGGTGACGTGAATAACATTGATCATCTTGTAGCCTACGGGTTATTAAAGCTCCAGTAGGCAACATTGTTTTGGTATAATTGACTAAAAATTTTATAATATCCTCTAAGCATAATGTAAATCAAGTGGTCTGAGACAAACAATAGGTTTCTGCACCTCACCATGGCTCTGTGTTCAGCCTCTAAAGAATCAGTATTGTGCCGATGTGCATCAACCAATCAATCAGGGAGAGCCGAGGCTCCCAGAGAGGGAGAAATAGAACCTCGCGTGCTCGTCTGGTAGGAGGGGGCTCAGGGTGGAGATGAACGAAACCTAACTCAGATGAGACTCAAAAATTAACCATTTTCAGGCTTTCTACCTACTGCAGCTTTAACATTAGTCTCTTATTGGGAAGTATCATAGATGTATAAATTAAATATTACAACCTGGAGTTTGACTGTCCACTGCCATGCTGTTGACAGCAGTACAGTTTCTTTCTATACTGTGTTTGTCCAACGTCCTTCGATGCCACTGCTCAGGCTGCCAAATAGAACCAGTTGGTTAAATTTACCCTGGGACATCAGTGTTCCCATTTGTAGCTCAGAGAAGTTTATGTTCTTGGCCATAGTACGACCCTCCATGTCGTAAACTCTCGGGGTGAGGCCCCTAACCAAAAATATATTGGAGCAGGATAAGTGAAATATACTGTAGGTATGATATGATATGTAAATGACGATTGTTTTTCGGCGGTCACATTTATCAACGCCTTATTCATATGCTGTCATTAGTAGTGGGGTTTCCATCCACCTATTTTTATTCGCATTTTCAAAAATTGCGGAAAAAAACACCAGAAATTCGAACAAAGGCCGAAAATTTGCAAAAAAGTTTTTATGCTTGAAGGGGGTGGATGTGTCAGCGTATTGATAAAAGAAAAATGCGACAAACAGGTTTTGTGAATAAACGATGACGTACCAGCACACAGATCCTCAAATGTGGCCTTTGACATAAGGAAATGTCTCAGCAAGAGTTTGTGAGTGAAATGCTGCTGGACAACTACTTCCCAAAAGTCCTTCACACGCCTATGTTCCCATACACACAGAGAACGACGCGGTGGTCTCCTTCCAGCTATTTCCGACAGTACTCTTTACTTTAAACTTCCTCTTTGTCGTCTCTTCTTCAAGATGGTTAGGTACGCTGTGAACACTGACAAAATGCTAACCAGAGTTCTCCCAAGAGCCGACAGGTTTATCAGGAATCTGTCCATAGTCAGTTGTTGAGTGTCAGTTGAATGTGTTGTTGTTTACAGTGGGCATAAGACGCTCTCTTATGACATCATCTCATGGCGCACTCTTCTTCTAAGGGGATATTTTTATTTTGTTCATTTTTCATGAGAAGCGCCACCCACTGCTCTTCCTGTTGACTCCCATTAATCGCAAAACAGTAACAAATGGAAATGGGCGTAAATTTGCATTTTCTTTTGTGCATTTTCACAAAATTCGCTTAAATTGTACATTAAAATAATAAAGGAGGTGTATCTGCCAAACTGTCTTGGTTTGTCTCTCCACTGTTCCAACAATCTCCAACTCTGATGTGGTTGAAATAACCCCTTAATTCACCCAGTTAAATGTGAAAATATGTTGGCTCTATACATACTAAAATTTCTGTTTATTTAAATAGAGTCTGGAGAAATTTGGCGATAGGGATTTCGCGGCCATAATCGGTTAAACAAAGAGGATTTGTCTCTATAACAAAAATGTCCATCTCAGTAGGGATACTTTTTAAAAACAAGCACTTTCAGTGGATGTAAATTGACGGTGTGAACATGCTTTACTTCTCATCAATGTGGGAAAACTTGAAAAATACCGGTGCAAAATAAATGAATTAATAAAAACTTACCTGTTAACTTGGTGAGTACAATACTGTTATTACCAACTGGTAAACTCTGAAAATAAACCCAGGTTGCACTTAGCTTGAGTTATTATTTAAGTTTAACATCAGTCTGTATTAAGTGTGGGATTGAGAAAAGCAAATTTGAAATGAAATTTAAATATCTTCTTATTGTTCTGACCTTTTGCCTCACCATGGAATGGCAAACAGATTAATCATGCAAATAGACTGATAGCTCAGGGGAACTAACACACACACACACCAACACACACACGTGCACGCACACACACACACAAACAATACACTTTGTAGCTGAGTTTATAGAGGGCCCAGATAAGCACAATCAATGTCGGCCAATTATTCTTGCTGCTCTAAGTGATTAGCTGCACATCTGCGTGCCCCTCTCTTCGTTTGTTTATGCGATGTGCTTTTCTGATAGCTTTATGCTGAACTGTGTTTGCATAAAGTGACCATCAGTGTTCCTCATGCTCCACTGGGACTTGATGAAAGAGCCTTGGTGTGTTTTTCTGCCTGATGAAGTCTTTGTGGTTGTGGTGTTAACGCCTATATGCTGACAAGCAATCAGCGTAATGAGTCTTCTGATGTGGACATATCAGGGCTAAATGCTCATGCTGTGTTAAGGGAGCTTCTTCAAGGCGATCAACACCTTGTGGGAAATGTGTTTGTCATTCAACTTTTTCAAGGGCAAGTATCCCCTTGCACTTGTGTTGTACTCTTTTAGTGGAACAGAGGATAACATCAGAGGACTTGCAGCAAAAAAACTTGGCTGTCAGAGTACTCAAGTGTAATGGGAGTTCAACAGCGCTCAATTTTTACAAGAATGAAAGCTTTTTCAATGCTGAGGGGTGTTTAAAAGTGTATGTATGCAGGAAAGGAAGTGTGTGCAAGCAGCAAGAATTGTTATTTTGCAGTCGTTCCTAGAGAGAGAAGGAGAAAAAGAAAGAGAATAGGAGACAAACAGACCAATGAATCAGGGTCATCCCTCTTTTGCTCCCTTTGCTCGGGGTGATTCATGAGTCGAACACCTCATATTGGGGCTCCGTATTTGATACCCTTGAACACCTTCCTCCGCTCCCGCATTAGCCCGCATCCAATCCCTCTAATGTTCGGTGAATAACCGCTTTTACGGATAGTTCAGGTATGATACAGTGTGGGAGGCGGGGGAGGTTAGACCAGGAGGCCAGGGGATGAGGCAGGCAGGAGGAAGACTCTCATGAATAATAGATGGGAACAGAGGGTCTGTGTTAGGCTTGAATATGAATGGCCTCCCCTGCAGTCACCTGGCTTGATCGGGGCTCATACTTACACCTCAGAGATGTGCTCTGAATGTTAACTCCCTCTTTCTAGTAGGAGGCCATTACACTGACTCTGATAACTTATTATAGGTCACTCGCTGAGGAAGACTACTGCTAGTTGCTGTCAGTTGTTCTGCAGTAAAGAGGCTTCCGTCACTGTGACTGATTTGTTATTATAAAGCACATTATTAGATTGTTTATACCGATCTATCAATGCATAAGCAGCATTTTGTTGTTGTAGCTGACCAAGGTGCAGCTAGTTTGAAATATTTATTATAGGAAGTTTAGTCCAGTGGTTCCCAACCCAGAGGTCAGGTACTAGGAAGGGTCACAAAATAAAACTGTGGCGCTGTGAGATGAATAATGGAGTGGGAAAAACATTAAAAAAAACCCAATATTTTTGTATTTGTCTTAAGTCTTGCCCTTATTTTGTAAAATAATGGATAACTTTACCTCTAAGGTTGTTCATTTGGTGACACCTGTGGTAAACATAGTGGTGTGTTACTACACCAAACACTCCTTGAGCAGCTGTTTTGTCAGAAATACAACAGAAAAGTTACTTTTGTATCTGTTCACAGGAGACCAAACAAACTCACGTTATAGGTATGCATTAGGAGGCAATTTCAATCCAGAGCAGGAATGGCTGAAATGTACGACACCGATCGACCAGAACATTAAAACCACTGGCTGGTGAAGTGATTAACATTGATCATCTTGTTACAATGCAATGTTCTGCTACCAAACCTTGGGTCCTGGAAATTATGTGGTTGCCATTTGACATGCTCCACCTACCCAAACACCGCTGCATGCCAAGAACTCCCCATGATGGCAAGAGCACTCCTTGTTACACAGTGCAGCATGGGCTGTGACAAAGAGCTCAAGACATTGAACTGGCCTCCACATTCCCCAGATCACAACATGATCAAGCATCCATGGGACGTGCCGGTAACCCAGAGGTGTCCCTGATCCACTGTGGGGTCTCCTTGGGTCGGACTTGGCTCTGAGCAGTCAAGGCATAGACACAGGACCTCAGGGGTTGTCCTGTGGTGTCTGGCCGCAGGGCGTGAGCAGTGGATCCTTTGAGTCCTATATGTTGTTAGGTGGGGTACCAGCACATCCTACAGATGTGCAATAAGATTGGGATCTGGAAAATTTGGAGTCCAGTTCAATGCCTTTAGCTCTTTGTCACATGCTTTGGGCCCTAAGGTTTCCCAGCAGGACATTGCACTATAACAAAATGATCAATATTTATCACTTCACCACCCAATGATTTTAATGTTTTAACTCATAGATGTCATTGAAGGATCTTAAGCCAAAAAGATTTGGGCCTTCTGGTTTAATCTTTAACAGTGTATTTTGTAGGTGTGTCACATGATTTTTAATGAAAAACTTAATCTCAGTCAAATGAATGTAGTGTAGTTAACTGTAGGGTTGCACATCGCAACATGGTCAAGTGTCATATCGATATCACAGGAGCTGCAATTTTTTGATAGAGGTAAATGTATCACAACATTTTATTATAAATGAAGCATTGTGGTGTGACAGAGATGCCTGCAATGAAGTGCTATAGAAGTCAGGTAACCACTAGTGGTTTGCTGGAGGTATACTTTTATAAACTCCAGTGTCGACTGAATCAAATCTGCTCAACTAAACACTATGTTATTTACAGCAGTAGGCTCTTTATTGGGTCTAGCACACGTTTAAATAGCTCAGTGCTCCAGACAGTCAGTTGCATGACTATGAGTCACTGTATAAAAGAAGATACAGACAGGGTCAAATAGTTCACTCGCCCTTCAACTGAATGTTCAACTGAGTCCATGAAAGTGATACCATTGTTGATGGTAGATTGTGAAGATGATGATATCCTCCACCTCAACATTTCTATTCACAGAGCAGTGCTTAAGATGAATGATATGTGGGAAAAAAGGACATCCAATTGGTATCTGCTCTGTTGGTAAAATGATCTTGTGATCTCTCATGAAGGAGAATGGGGGAGAATGGCTTGGAAAACTGAAATCAAACATTTTTAAACTTTTGCTTTGTAGTCTGGCTTTTCTGATAGAAGTCTAGACTCTAGGTCGCCGGCTGGACTGTGCTCCTGCGGCGCGCGTCTTTGGCGTCATCAAAAGTTGCCCATCCTTGTAAAGCCCCTGATGACCATAACAAGGAAGTTGAGCTGACATGGTGATAACACTGGCCATTCATTTATAAAATGTAGGTGAAATGAGCGAGTTTTGCAGCAGATAATGTCTAATTTAGGGGCTTCGATGTCTGGCCCCGTCCGCTTCTATGGCATGAGAGAAAACGCCGTCGGATGGATCTAAATTGCTCGAAAACGGCTCCGAGCTCCACCAAAATTGTCTGGGTGAGTCTACGAGCGTATTTATTCCAAAAAATAAGGCCCAGGTGTCAAAAAAACCAACTTAGCCTTTAAAAGGGTACGAATGCTTTTTTCAACCTGGGCCCCATTTTCGGATCTACTTTTGTCTAAATGAGTGATAGGATGTTCAGTATTTGACATTTCTCCAGTACAAACCTCAGGCTGACCTGCCTGCAGCCCGTGAGCGCGGGCTATATTAAATAATAGGGCACTCAGACAGCGTCAAACAACGTCAAAATACGTCCACTAAAAGTGCATTTTTTTCATACAGATATGCTCGGATTGTTAGTATAATTATCCGACAACATAACGGAAAGGAGAAATGAACGTCTGTGTTTACCTTTAGCTGGATTTGGACATGTTCCTCTGCCTGTTGCAATTTTAGTATATGTGCTACCGAAGTAACACTGCTCCCTCTCTCTCCTCGTCCGCTCTTCAATTTCAATGAGCTCTGCATCCATGTAAGTCCGTGTACTCACATAAATACGAGCGGTCATCAAATTCAAATCACTCATCCAGATCCAGTTGGTCAAAATCAGGTAAAAATTCAGCCATGACTACTCATAACAGAGTAACTCCTCGCGTTTGTAAGGTAAGCGGCAACTTCCTGCAACACCTCAAATCTCGCGAGAAGTGAGATTTCAGAGCCAGACTTAACTCTCTGAGTGAATGTTTTGACTTGCCAGAACAAACATGTCTGAATTTTTACCCGATTTTGACCAACTGGATCTGGATGAGCCATTTGAATTTGATGACCGCCTGCATTTATTTGAACACGGAGTACACGGATGCAGAGCTCAGTGAAACTGAAGAGCGGATGAGAAGAGAGAGGGAGCAGTGTTACTTTGGTAGCACATATACTAAAACTGCAACAGGCAGAGGATCGGAAAATAGGGCCCAGGTTGAAAAAAAACATTAGTTCCCCTTTAAGGGTAATTTGACAAAAAAATTAATTGAAATACTTTGAGAATCAGCAAATCATTACAGTATTTTTTAAGCCAGGCTCTCAAATGTGCAGATTTAGAGCTTTTTATAAATCAAATATCTTTGGCTTTTAAACTGTTTGTCGGGCAAAAAGGTATTCAAGGTATGTCAGATGGTATCTGAAGATGACATTGTGGGATCTGGGGTGTTTTTTTCAGGCAAATTGTCATTATTTTCTGATATTTTATACACTTAAAGGAATTAATCAAGTCAACATAATCAAAAGATTAATCAGTAATGAAAATGCTTTAATAGTTGCAGCCCTAGTTGAGAGCCATTTTTTTAAATGGGGGAGGCATGGGAGCCTGGTGGTTAAGTTCTGTATGATATACATTCCTCCTCTGTTCGGGTCATTTCCTCTGATGCCTCTAATGTCCACATTTAAATACATAACAAAACAAATAAAAACCAACTAATGAACTCTGAATGTTACCCTAAGTACAGAATGTTATAGTAAGAAGATCAAATTATGTAAAATGTTGACCTTGTTTAGCTGATTGATTTGTGACCAAAATGGCCTGAGATTTAGGCTGCATGTTACATTTCTGAGTCAATCGATTGTTTTGTCTGTAAATTACCATAATATTGTGCTCTTTATAATCTAGCAGAACCCAAGGGGATGTCTTCAACTTGCTTTTGTTTGACCAAAAACCTAAAAATACTCAGTTAACTATCATATATGACAAAGAACAGCGGTCAGCAGCCATCACCAGTGAATGTTTGGCATTTTGCTTCAGAAATGACTAAAACAGTAAGCAAATTGACAAAAACAGTTGCTGAATAACTTCCTGTTGATCAGCTCATTGATTAATCAACCAATCATTTCAGCTTTACAGAGATGACTCAGCTGATGAAACTTTTCCTGCACTCTCCGTTTGATGATCATACTGAAGCCTTTATCTGCTTTTTGTTAATGAACTACTCATACTGCATAAAGCATGAAGCGGCCAGCTGACCCCCCCCTGCTGCTTGTGAACTGCAGAGTTCTTATTAAAAATTGATCTGCAAGCTGTTGTGTGTCGCCGCTTCGCTGAGGAATTCATTACCTCTTTGCCATGCGCTGCTGTGTCTCACATGCATGCGCGCACACACACACATACACACACAAATTATGCACACAGCATGCCTGCAAGCAATCCCAACCTGTCGAATAAAACAACACCCTTTCGTTTAGAATGTTTGAGATGCAAACAAACAAATGCTCCGTTGGGAGAGAGTGAGAGAAAGACAGGAAGAGGAAGATGGAAAGACCAAAACAGAGATGGGCTGAGAAACAAACAGGCGTTCAGATGGTCTGATGGTGATGATGATGAGGATGAATGAGAAATAGTGAAGAGTAGGAAAGAGTGCAATGTGTCCTTCAGTGTCAAATAATTGTTTGATTATAGCTGCTTTAAAGACAAGGATGGCCAAGGTGTGACGGGTACACGCCTTTCCCCCCCTCCTCATTTTCCTGTGGCTCCCCCTCTTCTTCTCTTACCGTTCTTTCATCTTCTCAAACCCGCTACTTTGACAAATCATTACTCTATCTTCTTCCATCATTTTCTTCTCTCGATCTCACTCCCCCTGTCTCAATCCATTCTTGGTCTCCGCCGTGACGACCTTCGCTCCCCTCACCTCCCTCGCCTGTTTATTCATTTTACTCAAGCTTTATTTCGTTAGCTTCAGAGGTGTGATTATGTACAAACAAGGCATGAGCAGTAGACATTGGATTCTTGTTGAATGATTTACTCCATCTTCACTTTCACTTCTTGTGTATTAACTAAGACAGCGCTGATTGAAATTCAGCCCCATGCCTCGCAACCTGCCAAGTGTCCCTGAAAACCTTGTTCAGAGTGGAGTGCAGATGAAGACACAAAGAGAGAGAGATAAGGGAAACAGAGAAAATGAGGAGAGAGAGCAGCCGATGTGTCTGCCCGTTGGTTCCTCTGTCTATCTGTCTGTCTTCTTTGGCTGTAATGACCTCTCCACATGATCAATGCACCTCAGAGAATAGCCGTTCACCTTCTCCTGAGACCGTCATTTTCTCTGTCTGCCACTTCTAAGTCACTCCCTTTTTTTCCTGTATATCTAGTCGTTCTGCAGTCATTCCATCTTTCTCTCCCTTTCCGTTTCTCTCTATCATTTTCTGTCCTGTCCTTCAGTGAGCCCCCTGCCCCTCTATTACTCAGTGGGCCACATTACATCTCAGTATCTGTGTAATTTTCCATCCTTGCCCGTTTTTTAATTACAGCTCACATCTTTGCCAATCTATCCTCTGTCATTTTGTAAAATAGACCTCATTCGAGACATTTAAAGTGTTTCTCAAAAACTGTCCTACACTTTGAGGGAATAGACAGTAGGTCATTGACATTTAAGACAATAATATTAACATGTTATAATACATACATAATACACGTTTAGTTTTCAATAGGATAGATACCACTCTCATATCATGTCTGTTAAAAATGAAGGTTAAAGAATCCATGTACCAACACTTCTAAGACTCATAACTTAACATGATATTTTGTTTGTATATAGTAAGAATCTTGAAGACTTTCATTCAAATGAATTGCTTTTAACTCACTGTCTGTTGCTGCATGAGGTAAGATAGGATAGGATAGGATAGGACAGGCCAAGTTAGGGATAGAATAGGATAGGATGGGATAAAGTAAAGGATACGATGCAATTGGATGGGATAGGACAGAGTGGGATAGGATAGGACAGGATAGGATGAGATGGGACAGGATAGGATAGGATGGGATGGGATGTGACAGAATAGGACAGGATAGGACAGGATGGGATGGGATATGATAGGATAGGACAGGATGGGATGGGAAATGATAGGACAGGATAGGATAAGATAGGACAGGCAGGACGGGATGGGATGGGATATGATAGGATAGGACAGGATGGGATGGGAAATGATAGGACAGGATAGGATAAGATAGGACAGGACAGGACAGGATGGGATGGGATAGGATAAGGTAAGGGATAGGATGCAATTGGATAGGACAGGATAGGATAGGGCTAGGATGCAATTGGATAGGAAAAGGTAAGGTATAGGATGCAATTGGATGGGACGGGACAGGATAGGACAGAATGGGGTAGGGATAGGGATAGGACAGGGTAAGGTAAGCGATAGGATGCAACTGGATGGGACAGGATAGGACAGAATGGGGTAGGGATAGGGATAGGACAGGGTAAGGTAAGCGATAGGATGCAACTGGATGGGACAGGATAGGATAAGATAGATTAGGATAAGGATAGGATAGGGATAGGCCGGGATTGGATGGGACAGGATAGGGCAGGGACAGGGATAGGACAGGATGGGACGACACAGGACGGGACAGGATAGGATAGACTTTATTTTCCCAGTGGGAAATTTTTGGATTTTACACTGTCTGCAGTAAAAAAATATCACAGCAAAACAAATGACAGATACATTCATCTATCAATTGCACATGCCGCAAATCACAACAAAACAACAGTAGAAAAACATCAACAAATATATTCATCATCATCTATTAATTGCACATGCCAATCTACATCAAAAAAGTGCACACATAGTACAATATAAAACAGTGATCAATGACAAGGACACCTACGGCATATGCATCATTCTGCTTAGATGGTGTTAACGGCTTTAAAAAACAGAGGGACAAAGGAACGTTTAAAATTGTTAGTGGAACCCTGCACAATCTGCCTGAGGGGAGGAGCTGATAATCATTGAGGAGAACATGAGTGTGGTCTGGGTTGATTTTTGGGGCCTGTGTTATTATAGTTTGCTGAAGAATAGCTTGAGGACTAGGATGCTGATGGACTCCCATTTTCTTCATGGCTGTCTGTAAAAGTTGGATGTGTTGGCCTTTGACAATACTGTTAGATTACCGAGCCATGCAGAAACACCAGCGCAGCACCTCCAGGTGCAGCCCCTGCTGTACCCTAGAGCAGATATGCTCCAAATGGACCTTCCACACCAGTTTGTTATCAGTATGGATGCCCAGGTACCTGTGGGAGTCCACCCGAGCAATTGTGCGTGATCACCAACAGACCTGGGGTCAAACAGCATCTCCTTTTTATTTTTGTGTTGAGGATGAGATGATGTGTGCTACACCAGTGCACAGAGGTCTGGATGGTAGACATCAGGGTTAGTAAGCATAAGCCCAGGGTGGCAGTATCATCAGAAAAAAACACAATGGTGATTGAGCCTATGGCACACTAATGCAATATTTATGTGTTTGCAGTATAATGAACTGGGTGTCGAGAACTGACATTCATGGAGAAAATGCTGTATTAAGTGACTGCTGCCAGCTCTCACATTAAAAAATGGCACGTTGTAGTTTTACGAGGGGTTTGCAAGGTATTATTTGCTGAGAGCAGTGACTTTCTGCAGTCTTGCCGCCACTGCATGGTAACCAGCGATGACTCCAGGAAGTCTCTGTGCCCGGCAGCACATATCAGTATACCTGCAACTGTGTGCTGTTCCTTTATTGTGTGTGTGCGTGTGTTGTTGATATGTACAGCACTCGTGTGTGAAGACTGTATCATGAGGTGTAATGACTGTGTGACAGTGGCAGTGGGTGTGCGTGCGTACATACAATAAACCTTGCGACAAATGGCCACTGCTTTACAGTCATCACTGGGGATTTGTTTTTTCTTGTACCACAGCGCGCTCAGATTGTGTTTGTTCAGGCCAATTTATAATCATTGTGGGACAAAGCAACACTGTTCCACAAGTGTTCAGCCAGGAACCAACTGCTCAGCCCCCATTGTTTAAAACTATTACAGTTCTGGGCCGTGTAACTGTGACTGAACCTCCGCTCTCAAATCTCCTTTTGCAATAAAACAGCTTTGTAAATTTATTTTCTACAAGATAAGCAAAATAATCTCAATCACAAGCATATTCCATCCTCCCGCTAGATTTCCACAGCACGCTTTTGATTTTGAGCTGATTAGGAGATTATGAAATGGATGTCGAAGCTCTTTGGTATGTATTATTGTTACACATTGATCTGGAGTGCTGGCTGCATGCTGCATTAGAGCCGCTGCTTATCTACAAAGCCAAGGGCATGGGAAAATCTGCTAAGTCAACCTCCAGCTGACTTACAGTTGGAGTAGAGAGGTCTCACGGTACAAGTGCCACTGAGATCGGTGTACAGCTCAGTAATCTCTTAACGCTGTCAACCTTACCTGAATAAAAGTATACAGACATGAGTTTGTTCTTGCAGCATCTTCAGTTACATCCATAGTGTATGATTCATATGGGCAGCGTGACATAAATTCTGTGTGGTGTGCCACTTTTAAGTATTTCTGTAATTTTTTTAGATTATAAGTATTCCCAAGTTAAAATACAAGAAGCTGCTAAACTTCTCTAACTTATTCATCAACTGACTTAAAATTCTTGTCCTCTGTTTCCATTTCTTGGTGCCAGGATTCTTGCTCAGCTACCTTGCACAAAAACGTTGGTGCGCAAGCTTTATGGCAATGAACATACCCAAATTTCTAAGCAGTAGGCTCATAAATATTCCACACTGTCATTGATTTTAATTTCACAGAGTGCGAAGTGCCATTTAGCATTTTTGTGCACAGATGAAGGAGCACACTTTCTAATGTTTCGGAGACTTGCATTCTTCAGTAAACAAAGCAGCTTCACGTCCTGCTTCTATCTCTTAAAGAGAGATGGAAATCACCCAGAGGAGAGGCCCTGGCATGCTAAGATAATAGGATCTCTGCGCGTCTCTGTGCTGGTCTTTGGTCTTCACAAGAGCCAAACCTGCCGCACTAAACACTTCTGCGTTCTCCCCTCATGAAATATGGATTTGTGTACAGGCGGGCACAAATGCTAATCATCGTGCAAGCGTGTGTTCATGTGCGTGTGTAAATTCAAGTGACTTTGTGTTAAGTATGTGTACGTGTACGGGTACGCACGTGTATGTGTGTATTTCGCCGGGGCCGAATTAGATTTGGGTTCCGAGGCGAGAAAGGGAAGAGACGCATGGAGGAATTTAGCTATGAGGCTCATAAATAGTTTAGCCACCCAGAGCAGATTCATCAAGTAGCGTGAGGGATAAATCATATTCCTCCCCCTCCTCCTTTACCCCTCCTCCCCCATCCTTTGCTTCTCCCTCACCCTGAAGAGAAGGATGAAATAAAAGATGTTGGATGGTAATCCTGAGACTTCAGAGACCCTAATACCTACCAACACTCACGCTGTTCTGATCTCAGATATGTGTCTAATTGCATTCTCCGACCTGCTCAGGTGCACATGCACACAAGCACATATATAACACATACACACAGAGAGACACGTATTGTGCACACAGGATCAGTGCACCTTCTGGCCTTGTGTATCTGCATCAGGGAATGGGATCAGACAATATTGACAGTAATGAAAAAGCAACACTGTTAGCATGTAGGTTAATATACTCCAGTTTATCCTCTCATGCACTTTTTCTTACAATTTGAGCTGACATACCGTCTTCACACAGCTACACCTTCCCATGAGCCGCGTCACATGAAAGCCCGAACAGTCCAATCGATAGTGATCTGTTGCTCTGAATCGTCCAGTGACGTGACAAATATCCTCGTAGGCTGCCGCGAGCTACAATTTCCCCCCAAATTGAAAGGCCCCGAGGCCCTTTAGGCACTGGTGTTATTTGGCTTCTGTTTTCCCCTCATGGCCATCCATGAAGGATGAACCTCTCTATATATCATCTCTGTCTCTTTGGATAGAGCCCAAGCTCCATCACCATAGCAATGGGTGTTTAGCCTACACCCCAAGAGACATAGTCATTCCACAGATTGCCTGAAAGGAGATTGTGTGTGTGGCAGCGGATTTTGAAGCTTTGAAAGTGTGTGTATGTGGATGCGACCCTGTGTTCCTCCTGGTGTCGCCTCCATTTGTTGATATGAATTATAGATCAGGGTTGCCGTGGGATTTATGGTAAAGCTGAAGAGTCTCCCACTCACACACCTGAGCCCTCTCCTCTATTTTGAAGCCACAAGAAATAACTTTGAAACAACCTGTTCCATAACAAACTGTTCAGGTGACCGCACGCCTTTTGCTTCCTGTGACTCCTCAGGTGCTTTGCCCTAAATGCGTAATGCATGCAAATATCTTTCCATCCATCATGGCTCCTGTCTTTCCACTATCTCCTCCCTGCCCCCCAACCCTTTCTCTAGTTTCTCCCCTCTTTCTTGAGCTCCCTGTCTCTGCCCCTTTTCTCTCCGTCCCCCCAGAGACGCCCCTTTCTCCAAAGTGCGAGCCTCTGAGCCGTTTGCTCCTTCATTACTTCATTACGCCGCTCTCTCGTTCCTCTCCCTCGCTCTGTCTCTCCGAGGAGGGCTGCAGTGGGTTTTCATTACTCAACAAGTCAATCTTCATCACGGCGTCCTCTGTGTGCTCTCATTGGTTCAAACACGTATAGTTGCACATCCATGCATACAGGTGTACGCCATCTGCATCCTCCTGTATCGTCTGAAGGCAAGTATGTATACACTCTATGTTCATAACAATACTAGGTGTGGCAGAAATGGTAAATTGGTGAGAAAATATTGGTTATTAAGTGAGAAAAAATGACCAACAGGGAGGTTTGTACAGACGTATGCATTATGTAGCAGGTTGAAACTTAACATTTCAACAATGCTGTGGTTAACATGTGATTAGGTTTAGACACATAAAGCACTTGGTTATGGTTAGAAAAAAGATCATATTTTCGGCCTAAAATACCTGGTTTTGCAGGCACATTTCCAGAAGGAAAAGCAGCAATGTTTAGCCACTTTCTGTGGCTTTAACCCTGCTGGAAAAACAGTGACGGGCTGCTAAAAAGCATCCACATGTGGTACCTTAAAAGCCAATGGAAACACAGCGATGACTCACTGAGGGTGCTTTCACACCTTTCCTAGTTGGTTCGGTTCAAACCAACTCAGGTTCATTTGCCCCCTAAGTGCGGTTTCTTTGGGCAGGTGTGAACACAGCAATCACACTCAGGTGTGCACCAAAACAACAAGACCGAGACCTTCTTTAAGAGGTGGTCTCAGTCCAGTTACAAACAAACTCTGGTGAGGTTTGTTTGTAGTGAGAACATGTTCAGACCTCGATCTGAACCAGCTGCAGTCACATGACACATTGTTTGGGTTAAACATGAACATGTTACAGTCCTAGAGGATTATTAATGTGCACCTCCTCCTGTACTGCCTTAATATGCACATTCAGCACATCCAACTAGATTCAACGTTTTGCTTACTTCCTGGATTTTTCCCGCATAGAAATTCTGACCAATCAAGAGTAGCTTTCTCACGCAAGGCATTTGATCTGGTCCGCCTGTAAATGCTGCCGTGAGAACACGAACCAACTCTAGGCAATTATGAAGCTTTGTAACAAATTGAGTCCCTGATTTGGACCAAAGACAACTCTAGGTCTGAAAGCACCCTAAATCACAACTGGTTTTGTTGTTTGTTGTGTCACGCCATCCATCATTCTTTCCACCACCTGATGACAAAGTCAGCTCATGTACTATGTAGCTGTAGAAACTTTGATTTTATACGTATAAATATGCA
Source organism: Epinephelus awoara (assembly GCA_035609425.1). Classification (NCBI taxonomy): domain Eukaryota; kingdom Metazoa; phylum Chordata; class Actinopteri; order Perciformes; family Serranidae; genus Epinephelus; species Epinephelus awoara. Next base: position 12,816,827 of record CM069306.1, on the reverse strand, counting down.
AATGTAACATATTCGTGATTCACAAGCATTTCCTTCTGGCGACTGGGCTGAGATGTTACAATAGATAAAATGCTAATGTGGAGCTTGTTGTCTTTTTCCTGAAATTGATTAAGTTGTAGTTGCAGGTTTACTTATCTGCAGTCCCTTTTTATTATAGCTGTGGTCCTGCAGGAAGGTAAAGCTGCCACGCAGAATATCAAGTAAGGACATATCATGCATGTACACACTCCATCTCTTTTCTCTGCTTGCACAGATGCATCATCACATGCAGACTTACTGTTGAAGTAGGGAGCTGATTTCAAAGGCTGTATTATCATGCACGTATCGCTCTGCGGCTGAGTTACCCGCAGAAAAGAGTCTTTATATGTGAGTGTGTGTTTTTGTGGGTCCTTCCAAGCCTTTGTGTGTTTGTTTGATGCCGGCGTTATATTTTTCTTCTCTACCTAGCAATTACTGATGGAGAAAAAAATCATTTTGAGCAAGTGCCTCAGAATCTTCTCAGTGTGACGGAGAGCCTGGGGTCTTGAAAATGCAAGTAGAGTGAACTCTGCTGCACACACACACACGCACACACACACACACGCACATGCATGCACATCAGTTTTATGTCCCCTTGTTGAGTGCCTCTAGAGAAGAGACAGTCTGCAGCCAGCCAGTAGTTTACTCCTGAGACAGATTCTTGTTTAGCATTTAGATTGGCTTGATCAACCACCACTTAGCCAGTATGTGTGTGTGTGTGTGTGTGTGTCTCTGTGCGTTGTGTGTAGGCATCTATGAACGTACTCATGTGAATGCACATGCCTCCCTGTGTGTGCGCTTCTGTGCAGTATGTGGGCTCTCGTATGTGCGCCCTTTGTGTTCCCACTTCTTCTTGTATGTTGCCGCTTGGTTGTGTGGTTCTTTGTGTGTGTGTGCATGTGTGTGATGAGCCATGGCTAACAGCTCTTGGTGAACACTCAAGGCCGAGGTCGCCAATGAGACTCAGAGAGGCAGTGAGCCAGGGTCACACAAAGTTACACATTAATCTTTTAGAAGGAACCTCGCCACCACCTTCACCACCACCACCACCACACTGTACCAGAATCTCCCTACACAACAATTCCCCACAGCACCATATGTTTTTCTCCAAAATCACATCTACAAATGAAACATTTTTTTCTTTTTTGCTCTGAAATGATTTGAGGGTTTGAGCATCATGTGTGGGATTTGGAAGGAGAATGAATGGTGACGCCTTGCTGTGTTTAATAATTGATAGGGGATTTCAGAAACAATCAGTCAAACTGTATTTAAGGACGCGAGGTCTGAAAAGGTTAATGGGATTCTGACTGTGATCGCTGACGTCACACGTGTGTGTTTGCACAGAAAACACTCACACTGGGTCGAACTGAGTAGGTAGGTTAAGTAGGTGTTCACATACAAGGGATTTGCTTTGGTGCACTGGTTCACAACATAGACATAATAAGAGAAAATTATAATAAATTAAATCAGGTGTTGCAAAAATCAGGAAATATAAATATAGAGTAGGATCATGTTATCAACTCTATATCTCAGTGTCATCACACGATTATAGTCCCTTACTCTCACTGAGTAACTGTATTCATTAAATCAATGACTGGATGTGCCAGAATTTTCTCCAGCTAAATCCACAAAAGACAGAGATATTAATTTTTGGCCCTAGAAATGAAAGGGCAAAGATCAGCGCCCACCTTGGCTCTATGTCATTGACAGCTACAAATCAAGCCAGAAATCTTGTTTGTGTTATTATTGACTCAGACCTGAACTTCAACAGCCATTTAAAGCTTATTACTATATCTGCCTATTACCACCTGACAAAATATAGCTAGAATTAAGGGGTTTCTGTCTAAACAAGACATGGAAAAACTTATTCATGCATTCATTTTTAGCAGGTTGGATTATTGCAATGGCTTATTTACAGGCTTTAACAAAAAATCAATCAGACAGCTGCAGCTGATTCAGAACGCTGCTGCCAGAGTTTATTTACTATACGCTGTTTACATGTTTTTGTTCATGTTCTCCTACATGTGTGAGTTTATCATTTCAAAACTGTTCATCTGTAAAATGAAATGAGTGCTGAAATTACAATATGATATATGTAATTTCACCTTTGGCTCAATAAAAACACTTCAAATATGAGACTTACTCTGTCGTGGAAAGCGTAGGCTTTACAAACGTGCTTAAAGTAATTGAGTCTCGTTGAAATTTTCCACACGAACCTATTTCAGCCAGACTGTAATTCCTACATTGTACAAAAAAACCAAAAGCCCAAGTTATGATGTTATTATGAAAACATTTAAAAATGTAAAATACAAAAAAGAGGAAGTAAATTTCTTTGACATTTCAGAAACAGAATTGTGTATTTTGTTTGTTACTATGTTTTATAACACCCCAGAAGATGGGTCACTCAGGTAAAGCTCCAACATTGTTCAGAGTCAAAAAATATCATACTTTATGATAGTTTTAATAGATTAAAAATGTTAAAAATCAGGAGATTTCTCTGATAGTTTTGTGTGTTATCAAACCGAACCATGACTTTTGTGGACCGTACAAGTACATTTTATCTAAAATAAAATGAGTGGTAGTTATTGAAGAAAGATGTATGTTTCAATGAAGATCACATCCTTTGGCATCAAATTTGTCAAACACCATCTGCATTTAGTTTAAAGCACACTGTATACCTTTGTAGTGAGTTGCACCGCATTTGTCCTCAGACCAGTTGGTGTGTATGTGTCTGCCCACCCGTGCATGTGAGTGGCACTGCCTCTCACCTCTCTTTTACCCCGAGTTCAGCCAGAGTTCACAGTCTCCCCTTCACCACTTAATGTGTGTTGGGGAAGAGAGAGAGAAAGAGAGAGAGAGTGTGTGTGTGTGTGTGTGTGTCTTCAGCTCTCTGCCTGGAGTCTCCCCAAAAGCCACTTATGTGCTCACAAAGTTATGACTGTGTAGAGAGAGACAATTAGCGTGTGTGTATGTGTGTTCACGTGTGTATTTATGTCTCGCTTAAGTGTGCATGCGTGCATTTGTGACAGATGTCCATCCTCTGATGACTTGGGGTTCTGCAATGCTGTTGCCCCTGAGCGTCTGTTTTATAGCCCGCCATGACATTATGGTTTCAGCTCTATTTCCTACTATTACACAGGTGAAGGATGTGTGGTGTTTGACAAACTACATTACCTTCTTTCTCTACTACTACAACAGCATTCAACCCGCTAACTACATAAAAATCACCTGCCTTCTCTCCCCTTGTTCATGTAATGTTTTGCCACTGGGTAGACGTGAGAGAGGGGTGACAGTGATAGCGCTCTCTGGCATAGAAAAAGGTGAGGATAATGCATTTACTCTGTGCGCACGTGAGTGTGTGTATTGGGTTTAAATAATTCAGCCCAGAGGTGTTGTGCTGGTAATGGTGCCCCTAAAGCAAGCTGGCTTTCTCGCTCTTTCAGAAAAACCCACAGACGCACACCTGTTGTGGTCTGTTGGGAGACAGACAGTGTGTGTTGACGTGTGCACGATGGCAGCAGTGTGCAGACAGGACGGAGAGCTAAAGCAGATTTGACAGGCTGTCCTGGGCACTAACGCTACAAATGGCTGCCTGGATGGAAATATCTTCATCATCCCAAACAAATAGGCTGTCACTCAGCCCTCCGAAGCTTCTGTCGACTGAGTGCCATTTCTCCTCTCTCTGTCTCTGTCCCCATCTCTTACGCACACGCACATTTTGTTGATGTCATCACTTCTTTTGTTTTTATTCTAATGCCATTCTCCTTTTCTTTCCTCTGGAGTGAGAGCCAACCGTTTTTTGTTTCTGAGTGTCTTTATATGTGAGAGAGAGAATAAGTGTGAGGGAGATCATAAATGAGGCTGGTGCTTGGCCTTTGTTTGAAATATGAAACTGCTCTCAGCTGTATAATATTACAGCAATAGAACAGCAATCAGACGTTAATTGAATCTGGGTTATGACTTTTCTGTGTTCTCGCTCAGCTGAGTGTCTCTACCGTTTTCCCTCTCTGTCTTGCTCCCTCCCTCCCTCCCTCCCTTTTCTTTCTGTGGCTCTCATTTTCGTATTCTTTCTGTATCCCTAACTAACCCACTTTCCTCTCCCTATACAGCGCATCCATGCCTCTTTCCCATGCACGTAATAATTCCTGTAGCATGTCTCCCCCTCATGCAGCCTGCCAGCCCCTCCCTGCCCCTTTCCTCTGTTGTTAACTGATGCCACAGCATGCGGCAGGATCCCCCTCTCTGCTTCAGTTACACCATTCACGTCTCATTAAAAAGCCCTCTGGTGAAATGTCACCATCTTAACTACCCTTCGACATGGGACACTGGCTTTCAAATGTAGAAAAGTGATGTGCGTCTTTGTGCATGTAAGTGTGCATGAGAGTGCCCTTATGTGTGTCACTGAATCTACACTGTCACGTGTGTGTTGCTCTGTGTCTGCACATATATATGTGCGTGTTCTTTATTCTATTCTCATGAGGACCGAGCTAAAAAGGAATATAAGTTAGCCAGTATGGGGACGTTTTCTGGTCACTTCTTTAATGGCTAGGATTTGGGTTCAGGCATGAAGTTAAAATCAGGGTAAGGGTTAAGGTTAAATGTGCAGTGGCGGCTGTTAAAGTCAGATTTAGTCGCACAGGAATTAATGCATTCCCTGAGCGTCCTCACAAGCATAGTAACACTACTTACTACAAGCGTATGCGTGTGTGTGCTTCCCCTCCTTCGTGAAATGGGAGACTATCTATCCAGCCTGACCTTTTCCTTAATTGCTTGGTTTGGGTTCTGTCTCTGCTCATTTCAGGAACAGCGGTCTCCCTGAAATGACTGCTGACTCCCAATTGTCTCTGGCGAAACCTCACTTTACCTGTCGCCACTGACAACCCACAGACCCATATTCGAAAACGCACACGTTAAGCAGAGGTGTAAGACACACACACACACACACACACACACACACACACACACACACACACACACACACACACACACACACACACACATGCACGTGCATCAGCTGTTACCAGGGAAACCAGAAAGTAAGGCAATTTAGTCTTCAATGTCACACAAGGTCATATATTAAAGTACACATGGCAGTGTGTTTGCAGGGTTTGATGTGGCCTCTCCGTCCTACTCGACATTCTCTGTGTGGAGTCCTGGTTATTAAACTGTACTCCTTATCTGTATCTCACTTGATATGTCACACACCCGTGTCTCTGTGTTGCCTCACTTGGACATAACCTCCTCTACAGTTAAAAGAGACAGCTGAGACAAGATGAACTTTATTGATCCCATGCAGAGAAACGCAACAGCAGTGGTCATTTTATTGCAGACATTTTCTGGCCATCAAAAGCTGCATTTCTACTCTGTGGTACAGCACGGCTTTGCACAACTCGACATGCTCTTATTTTGAGTTTCCATCCACCATAGAACCTGGTACTTTTTTTTGCTACCACCTGAGTCGAGGTTCCAAGGTGGAGTTAAAACACTGCAGACCACTGATTGGTCAGAGAGAATCATCTCTTACACAGCATAGGATGGCCTGCACAAACCCACCACTTTTAAATAGCCAGGCTACCCTCAATTGCGATCGCTGTTTCTTTATCCACTTGACCTAGATTTTAAAAAATGTCAGCCAGCAAAACTAAGCCGTACACTACACTGGACAATTGACAAAGTGCAGATGTTCCTCTGTTTGCTTGCAGATGAAAGGATTCGATGAGTCACAATGAAGGTGATTTCACGGCAGTTTTGCGTGGTGTTGTTACGGCGATCAGCTGTAAATTCCTCTCCCACTGAGGGGGTTCTATTCACAGTGGAAAGTTAAAAAGAGAAAAGGACCTGGTACCAAAGTTAGTTGAGTCAAGTCAGATGGTGCATTATAAAGGAATAGTTGAACGATTTTGGAAGAAACGTTTATGTCTTTTCAGACGAGAGTTAGATGAGATGGTCGATACTACTCTGTGTGCCTGAAGCTGCATCCACTAGCCTGTTCGCTTATCTTAGCATAAAGTCTGGAAACATAGGAAAACAGCAGGCCTGGCTCTGTCCAACAAAGGCTAACCAACAGTTTACTAATCAGGATGTTCTCATAAACTGTTCATATGTTTTCCTGCAGAAGTAATGCACCCAAATTTGTATAGATCCCATGTATTTTGAAAGGCTGCGGTCATGTGATGGGATAGCAGAGCAGGGTAGCAATCCCAAGTGGTCTTGTAAGGAAGCAGGTTCAGGTGGTGGATGGGTCACAAAAATGCAGACTTCCCCCCGGGACTTTCCCCTGGAGACACATGTACGGAACCAGGTGAACTCTGCACGAACTTTGATTAATTTTGAGGTTTATCCTTACCGTGTTACTTTTCCGAAACCTAACCACAGAACATTTGAATCTAACCTCCGTAACTTTACGTTAATTACGTAACTGTACATTAAGGACAAAACATCATTCGTGGGGCGCTAATTCATAGGATATCACACCAACTGTTGTGTGTGCATTTTCATAGGATGTCATACAAACCGTTCTATGAGGATACGTTTCACTAATTAACAACAATACCGGACTCCAGGATGTCACTCTGCACAGCTATTAAAAAATAATTCACTATATAACCTCCTATAAACAGTTTAGTATGTGTACAGATTAAATAAACAAGAGACACCGTGTTAGTGACTGAGCTTTAGAGGTGTTGATAGGCGTTTATTCTACCTTTGGCAGAGCCAGGATAGCTTCTTCCCATTCCCAGCATTATTAAACTAGCTGGCTATATCTGAGAGAACATCTGTCCTCTCAGAAGACAAAAACGATTACCGAATTAAAATGAGAAGTCTGCTCTTGTCCTCTTTAGTCTGAAATCAGGGACCAATAATTCAAGAACTTGCTAAGAATTTCAAGTGGCATACCTTCAGTCAAAGCAGCAGTGATTGAAGGAGGCATGGCTTAGCAAATGGTCAGCTTGAATCATTTTATATTCCTTAGACAGGCAAGTTAAGAATCAATCTCGACTATAAATGTGTTTTAATGAGTAGTTTAACATAACATCAATACATAAAATCAGGGTGCAATGAATGGGCAGACTAAACGGACAGAGAGTTTATCTGGTGGTGATTAACAATATGCAGTTTTTCCATTATTCAGTGTCTTGAAATATTTGGGTTGGTGTTGTGCTGAATCTTGCCTTTTGTTGAAGGGAATTAGGGGAAACATTTTCCAGATATTGCTCGGAGGAGGACGTAGTAATCTCCTCGTCAGCTGCTCTGGTGCTGCTCGACAGAATGTGTGTACTCTACTAAAAAACAAATTAGCCGGCTAGTCGAAGACATCATGATGAGGTACTGAGATTTTGTAAAAACAAGAGCAGAGAGCAAGAAACGCGGTCACTTCAATCAGCTGTTAAAAAAAAAGAAAGAAAAAGGATTAATTCATTCTTAAATTTTTTTCTCCTCTGCTTCTCCATTCATTATTCCATGCCTCCTGGCTCCTATCCCTTCTTGTCTCTTCCCACTATTATCTGATGGGTTTCAAATTCAAGAGGCAACTGCTTCCTTGTTCCAATCATCTAATAAAGTGAGCCTAAAACTACCACTCCTCTCTCGCAGCCCACACAGGAGCCACTCACTAATCAGCTTCCTCTTTATTAACCCTATTAGCTGCACCTGTAGCACGCTGCATCTGGCTGCTGGCGCTGCTGCCAACATCCAAGCAGCAGCACCCCCACCAAGCTGGGGTGTGTAATGTTGCCGACTGATTAGGGGGTTCATCTGAGATTATGGGCATTAATCACAGATGGAGTCTCTGCCAAAAAATGTAATCTAGTGATTATCAACAATGTTTTATTAGCATAAATGACTCACTCCTGGCTGATGTAAATACAGTTAATATTATTCTATTGACGCATTATGGTCTAATTTAAAGTGGAAACGGACAACTTTAAACTTTAAACCCCGCCTCCTCCCCTGTGGTTCCAAGTGGTATTATTGTTGGCGCTGCTGTCACAAAGGCAACCAGATCGCTTTTAGTTTTTCTCAGAGCTTAGCAACCAGGCTCTTTTTCTTTTGCTGGGTAGAGTTTCCACCAATGTGTTCTCATCCCAGGTCGTCAAATACAAACGCTTTTTCATGCACCTCGCATGTAATACTAATGTCTGGTGAGGTAGGGGAGAAGCTAAAATCTACCTAGGTCCGATAGGAGTTATATACTGTACCTTAAATGACTGACTCACAAAGGGAGTTGGTATTACAGTGAACAGTTTACAATTTTTAATGCTTTTCAGCATCAGAAACATTCACAGCTGTGGTTGTATGGCAAATAACAAAATAATAAACCAAACCAAAAGAACAAGTCCCTCTGAGTTGGACTCCCCAACTCCCCAATCATCCTTTAATTCCAGAGTTTCAAGAGTTTTAAAAGTTTCCAAAGCTCCAAAGCTCAGTTGTCTGTGTCCTGAAGTGTTCAGTGTTGATTCCTGTTACTACGCATGTGGAGTGTCTGTGTTCTTATCTGGAATCAGGGTGAATGAGTCAAGCGAATCTAATGTCCTCGTTGAGCAGGCCACACCGCATCCACGGCCGTCTACAGTCTCATTGGACTGGGCTTGCTATCACTAAGTTTGTCTGTAAATCTTGTTAAAAAAAACAAGTTTTCAAGAGTTTCCAAGATATTAATAATTCGACAGAAGTTAACTCCTACACGGTCACAGCTCTTAATCCAATAGAAGAGCAATATATCTGCACTGGTATGATTGAATAATCAAGGTTTTAAGGTTACTTAGGGCATTATACCAGACCTTAGCATGTATACAAGATGTTTTCAGGACTTTTTTCAGGAAGTGAAGTCACGTACAGGTAGGGACTGTGTCACTCTGTCACTTGTTACACAGTGGCTTGCGCTCCCTACTGGAAGCAATGTGCAACTACATCTACATTAGTAGCCCTATATTTCATACGGGTTACAACAGCATTGACTTTTGGTTTCACACGGGAAACAAACAGCGGTATCCTGGCTGAAATTCTGTGTTTGTTGACCAATCTACCTCCCCTTCCACCCACCACATACAGACTCCCTCAGTACTACGTCAGTTGCTCTGAGCAGCAAACATTGCCAGGGATCTGTTCACATTGTAAGTCATTGAAAGCCCGGTTTCTGACAGCCTGGGAATGAGAACAGGCTGTTTCCACAGCTACTTTGGTTGTTCCGCCGTCCACCGTTCACGCTACTGGGGATAGTAATTGCAAAGAAATTACACAATACTCTTTGGTAAGTGGTAAAACATAAAAGTGCAACCTTCTTCCTGTTTTCATTGTGCATGGCTGACGCACTTCCTTTGTGCCTGAAATTGAGCCTTCATCTTCCCAGGAGATTGTACCCAGTGGCAGACAGAATTGCAGAGTGAAAGTGAAGCTTATAGGGAACAAATGTAAATGCTGATGGTGTCATTACTATATAGCCATCACATTGTGCAGTCAACATTTACTTCATCATGATAAGTTAAAGCAAAAACTGTGTTTATTTCCACTTTAATTAGTTGTCAATTTTGGTGTGTGACTGAAATCTGAATATTAAAATTTGACCTTGAATGAGTCTCACTGGTTGTCTGAGCAGACTGTGGTCTCAAAGAAGTACAATGCAGTGACTCGGGCATATTGTCTGGGCTTTGGTTCGCCGCCCTAAATGAGCATTTCAGCACTGCCAACTTACCTGGGTTGTGTTCACTATCTCGTCTCTCCCTCTTTCTCTGTCTGGCTGACAGTCTAATTGTCATGTGGGCAGCCTCTGCCGCATGGATTTAGTGTCGCGCTTGCCTTAATTTAATTGAAAAGCTTGCGGAAAGGAAGGAGGAGGGAAAGGAGGGAGGGGATGAAAAACAGATAAATAAAAAGTGGAACCAATCTTTGCCGGGTGCGCTGGGCGGTAAAATGGCTGTGTGCGGTGAATAATGCATGGGGGAGATGGATAGGTCTGCGTGGTTAGAGCCCAGGACTGCTGGCGCTTCATTACCGAGGTGTTTGTATGCTGATGCTGTGATGCCAGCTCCTTCGCTCTGTAAGAGAGAAGTGGCTGCAGAGGTGTAACCTCCCTCAGCTATCTCATATTTTGTCATTCATTTTCTCTTTAAAGTTCTCTTCTTCTGTAGATTTTAACGCTTCAGCCCCCATGCACTCTTTCCTCGTACCCATCTGTCCGTGTGTGTCTGACTCATCTCTTCTATGTTAAGATAGCAAAACACAAAGGCAGATGGTATTAAAGCCTTCTTCGCTTTTCTGCATCTCCTCACAGAGCTAGTTTACGCAAGAGACAACTAACTTCTGTACTTGACCTTTGACCCTGCTGCACCTGTCCTTTCTGTCCTACAGCTGTCCAATTATTAGAAATCTCTATCTATTATAATTCCTCTCAGTCCTGTAGAAGCCTGAAAACAAATGGTTTGTAATGTTAATTCTGGTCTTACATCTTCTGATTGCATTGTACTGCCCATTGACTGTGTTCCATGTACACTTTGATGAAAGTTGCCAAGGATGTTTATTGGTTGCTTTGCTTTGTTAATTGTCCTAAATTGTAGAAGTTCTCTACAAAATTAGTTTATCTGAAATATTACATGTTGAATCGCCTTCTGATACATAGACATGGCTAGTAGTACAATTTTAGCTGTCATCGTACGTCGTCATATGTCGACCAAGACCAAGTGCAGAAATACCAAAAATATGTTTTAATTGATATAGAGACATTGTTGCCATCACATAGTTTGTCTACCAGAGAGCACTGATAACTTAATTCATCAAGTGGGAAATGTTCAGCTCACTAACTTATTGAAAGAGCACCTTAAAACCAGCTGAAGGTCTTGTGGTCTAAGGGTGTGTCCGTATAGCATTTTTCTCTGGCACAGAAGTGCAGGCAGGGCACTAGGGAGGTTTCCATCCCAGCAGTTATCAAGAAAAAAAGAAGCTGGAAGCGTTTTTTTTTGATGACACAACCATAACTGAGGATTGGCCACACAGCTAACAACGGGGTAACGAAGTGTATGGTGATAAAAGAACAACACTCAACGGCAACATGCAGTGTCTGTCCAATGTCCTCCCACACACAGGCTTTTTTGTCTTTAAAGTGGGGCTGTACCTGAATCAGATTCAGTTGTTCAATATATTTGACTATTCCTGACTATTTTTTCACATAGAGTTTCAGAGTTTGTACTGGTTTGACTGAGGCTGAACGGGCATTCAGGGCAACACTGACATTCATGTAATATAGTAAACAAGCTAAGTTAGCCATCAGAGCTAATGCGTGTTAACTACAATAATGATGGATCCGAAATGAGCAAATCTTTCTGCTGACATTAGATGGCAAACAAGCAGAAGATAATGTCATCTCTGAGCCTGACCAGGCAAAGCAACTCCCCCTCTTGGCAGCTGCCTCCATCACAGTTAGACCCACCCTGGCTCTGGGTCTGCAGCTGCCCGTACTGGAGAGCAGCATGAAAGCAAGGAGCGCTCACTGTGCAGTACAATGACTGCTCGACTTGAAAGAATCTTAGTCAGCTGGAGGGTCTCCGACTGATGATTTCAATCTTCGTCTTTCGGGGGGCAGCCCTACTTTGTTGTGATAGTTTTAAATCTGACATATCTTACAGCTTGGCATAGACAGACAAGGACAGAACAAGCTTCTCCATTTTCTTAGGTACCAGGTTGACGATTTCTGCCCCATCTTGTATACTGTTGGGTGTCTGAAAATGAGCGACAGTGACGAAACCAGTGCCTTTTTGAGAAATTCAAAGATTTTGAACTGGCAGTGCTCAGACCGGCCACACAAAAAAGTTGCAGCGCTCTAAAAAAAGGTCAGCGTCGTACATTTTCTCTAAGCGGCTGCATGCAGCTGCATATGCTATTTCTCATTGGGAACAATTAAAAAAAAGACATATGGCAACCAGAAAAAATGCCATATAAACAATCATCCTAACTTCTCACCTTGCTGCAGTGATGTAGAATGTACTCTGTGGTGTGCCTGTACACCGAGACATCACTCATGGGGGTGGTTACGGACACACAGGAGCACCCCTCTGACCACCATCAATCACACAGTGTTTGTTTATGTTATGTGAATGTCACCCAAAATATCATGACCATATTTTAAAAACTCAAATATCAGAACCAGCCTAAAGAATCCAGTTTCAGTTTGGCTTTAATTTGCAGTAAACTATTGAGATGGCAGAGGTAGTCATGTTCTGTGTGTATTATTTCTGTTTCCAGTAATATGACTGCTAAATCTCAGCAGGAGTTGCTGTGTGTTAGCCAGACAAACAAAGTAAACAACTGACAAAGCACCCACTCTAGAGAGGCGAGGTTTTGTCATTGTTGCTGTGGTTTGAATGATCTCCCACCTTACTTGCTTTGCTTACATGAAAGGAAATGCCAACAAACTAAATGCAAATTCAGGAGAGAATGTCACTTTACATCGAACTCTGATCACAAGATCTGTTGCTTTTAATTATCTTGGGTGCTGGATTGGTTTATGTAGCTGTCAAAAGCAGAAACAAACAACAGTTGAATTTTTCCCCCAGCAGTTACTTCTAATGCGATTATCCCAAGCAACATCACGGCCTCGTGTGAGCTGGTAACTTTGGCCTGAAAGAGACATTTGAATAAAGAAGTAAATTCTGTCCTGTGATGGCTGCAGAAGCTCTTGGTGTGTAGCAGCATGTCTCTGGAAGGCCAGGCCTATGGCGCGCCGGCATCCTGTAATGTATTCCATTTCATTATTTTCAACCTCGCAGCCTGCTCTCATCAGTGGATCAGGAGTGTGCCGTCTCGCAGGCACACCGAGATATAATTACTTTCTAACACACGAAGAGCAGAGAGAGAGAGCGGCAAAGAGACAGAGAGAGGATGAAGGAATGAACAATGAAGTTTAATTATGCTTTATGGCAACAATTATAGAATGAAAACAGAAAGTCAATAGGCAGAAACATTGTCTCATTTTCTCTGTTGAGGTGGACTGGGTTTTGCACGGGGCCCGAGGCAAACCAAAATAAGAAACAGTCAAGAGGAAACAAAGGAAAGAGGGAGAATATGGCTGATCATATTTATTAGAGAAAAGGGAGGAGCTGGTGCAACTCCAAATCCCTCTGTGATTTTTCCAGCTCTCATATTTCCTCATGCAAACCCAACGCACTACTTCACTAATTGCGACCTTTGCAAGTAATTAGGAGACTGTAATGGATCCCACTTGTACTCTCTCCACCTTGATAATTGCACATGTCTGGTTTTGCTCCGCTCTGCATTTGGAGGTCAGTGACGAGAAGGCGGAGGAATTCAAGGAGCTCCGCATGCGGCGTCAAACTCAGCCTGACATTTTGTTTTCTATCACTCACACACAGAGCATCAGCATCAGTGGGATTAGCGGTCTGATTATCATGCCTCATTGGCAGCGATGTGCACACACACACACACATAAGCCACCATGCACTCACACACCGACAAACACACGCTCAATCAAGAACAGATTAATTAAAGGGAACAGTCTAATTAGTGTCATTAAGGAAGGAATAATAGAAAGGCTTGTACATAGGGAGAGGAACGGAGGCAAGCTGTCAATGTGTTTACACAAACACACACATGCTTACATACACCCTCCCTCCCCCTCCCTCCCATACTTGGAACGCGACGAGTCGGTCATCAAAGTGCGTAAGAAAGAAGAGTGTATCAATTTGTTTGGGAAGTTTTAATGGTGTTTAATCAATATTTCACTATAGAAGACTCCACGGGGAACACAATATGCCTCCTATTCGCGCTCATGTCTTTTCAAGTTTGGAAGGAGCAGACAAAAGTGGACACAGCTGAGTTGCCATGAGCAACAAGCCCTCATGGTAACCCGGGGTTACTCAATCGCCCAAAAATGCCTTGGGTAGACTGTTGAACAAAAGAGCCAAGGAGCCAATCAGTAATTGGTTTAAACACAGACACAACCTGCAGTCATAATTGCACAAAAACACACATAAATACGTGCACACACACACACACACACACACACACACACACACACTGGCTGGGGTTACAAGAGCCAAAATTTATAAGAAAGTACATGCTGGGGTGCCCTGTAGCAGAAAACCTCTGAACACCCTCTTTTCTTTCCTTTGCTTTTCCACTCGTACTCTCCCTCACACACACAGCCAGGCACAGAAAAAACAGAAACACACACAAATGCACACACACACACACACACACACACACACCTGATTTTATGCTAGAGGCTGCATAAATATGAATCAGGGGTGACAATGTCGTGCAGAGTGGAGCCCTGTGCATCCTATTTTCATCATTTACCTTAGGCTAAATGGATTTGGAACACTGTTGGATGGCTCACCTCTCACACTGATTTGCCTACTTAAATGTGAAAAATGGTACATTTCCAAACTCAGCCTCACATTCTTTCATTTTTCTCTCACTCGCCTCCGCTCCAGTACTCACTACTCGTGACTCATGGACTCTTTGTAAAAAGTGGACCAAAAAAATTGCCGAGGTATTATCACTACAATAATTTGCTTTCACACTGATGGAGGTAGTTGGCGTGCATGTATTATACTTGCACATGGAGTGGTGGCAAAATCAACTGCTGCTACGGAGAGTTACTGAAAAGGATAAATCCTTTTCAAGTTTTAAGTCTTTTATGATTTCATGTAATTTCATTTTTATTTAAATTTGGAGGTTACAGTTGAGAAAAGATAAGAAAAATCGTGTGAATGTTAAAGAGTTGTTTCACCCAAATAACCAAAAACATATTTTCTCACTTAGCCTCAGTGCTTCCTAGCCACACAGATTGTTTTATTCTTACTTGCCCAGATTTTGAAATGTCTGTAGACATTATTATATATACATTGATTCCTTTACCCTAATGCAACTGAGGTGAATGTAACTTCTGCGGTGCCCACGGCATTGACACATATTAGTTAAAAGTGTTTGGGTTTCCCCTTTAGAGACACTTTACTGTGATTTGCATTGGAACTACACTGAATAAAAATATAAATGCAGCACTTTAGTTTTTGTTACCTGTTATTCACAAGTTGAAATAAAAGATGTAGCACTCTTTAATGCACACAAAAGACATCTCTTTTAGATTTTGCACACAGTTTTGTTAACATTGTGTTAGTAAGCACATGCCTGACAGTTGTGGCATAACACAATGCAGATTAAACAGCATGAAAACTAGGAAAAGGTATAAAAGGCATCTCTAAAATCTGCAGTTCTATCACACACCACAATGCCACAGACGTAACAACTTTTAAAGGAGCATGGCATTGGCTGCAGAGATATCCACCACAGCTGTTGCTTGTGAGCTGGAAGTCCACTTCACAACCACAAGCAATCTCTAATGTCTAAAGATTGGCAGTACATCCAACCGGCCTCACTTGTAACTCTGCAAGCCCAGTACCTCTACATCTGGCTTTTCAGATGGTCTGAGACCAGCTACCTGAACAGCTGATGCAACAAATGGTTTGCAAAAACAAAGAATTTCAACACAAACTGTCAAAAACCATCTCAGGGAAGCTCATCTGCATGCTCGTCATCCTCACCAAGGTCTTGACCCGACAGCAGTCTGTCAATGTAACCATCTTGAGCAGGCAAATGCTCACATTCAGTGGCATCTGGTACTTTGGAGGGGGGGCTCTTTCTCACAGACAAATGTAACCAAAATTGCATATCTGTTGCCCCGCTCACGTAAAATCCATAATTCAGAGTGCCTAATAAATCTGTCTTTTTTCAAGATACTGCACATTTTAGAGTGGACTTTTATTGTGACCATCTCAAGGCACACCTGTGCAATAATGTTGCCGTTTAATCAGCGTCTTGATATGCCCCATCTGTCAGGTGGATGGATTATCTTGGATAAAGAGAGGGTTTACTGACACAGATCTTAACAAATTTGTCAACATTTGAGAGATATTAGCCTTTTTTTCAACTTGTGAAACATGAGAGTTAAAACACAAGTGTTGCATTCGTATGTTTGTCCAGTGTACTTTCTACTGAAGCCCTTATGAAGACTGTTAACAGTTTCTTCTGTTGATTATACAAAATGACAAGAACTCTGTCTTCAGAGAGAGTCGCTGTTTAATTTAGGATTATTTGTAATGCTGTGAGCAGCACAAACTTAACACCATTTATCTCCATCAGTGTTGCAGAGAACGCGTTCTACTGAGGTCATTTTAGTGAAAGTAATGCAAAAGTAGTGTAATAAGTAACTTATTACTCACACCAGGGCTCAACAACTTGGGCATTCAGTTAGACATGAAATAACAACCCAGGAAGTCCAGTTTGAGTAACAGGTATGTGAGTTTGAAGTCTTATCAGATGGCACCACAGGACAAGTCAGATTTTTAGAACTCTGGAAAGTTATCAGAACGGCAATCAGTTTGTTTATCTCGTTGGAAAAGTGATTCTTCAAAGCAAGTGCCCTTGACTCCTTTCACTCCTCTGCCTGTCTCACTGTTGCTAACTTTCTCCTCCCCTGTTCCACCAGCTTCTCTCTCTCTCCTCTTGTCCTTTGTCCTCAGTCTTTACCCTTTCTCCCATGTCCTTACTCTCCCTCTCTCTCCACACCTCCCTCCCCTTCAGTCCCTACTGATGGCAACATGTTTATCCATTATTGATATTCTGACTGGGCTTACTTCCCGCCCCCCTGTCGCCCCACTTTCCTCCAGCCTGCCCTACTTCACCAGAAGCCCTCACGAGACACTCACACACACATAGATGCACAAGCTTGTGTGTGTGAGACAAAAGTTGTGATAACCCTGAGTGTTTATTGAGATGTGTGTGTGTGCGTGTGTGTTCAAGTCAGTGAGACAGAAAGAGAGAGACTAAGTGAGAGTCCACACACAGCAAGAGAGGAGTTTCTATATTTAGATCCGTATAAGAGACTGTTCCCAGCATCCAACTGTGCATACACAAGACTCAGCAATACATTACAGTCTCTGTGCAGCTCCGTGCCACTGTTTGTGTGCATGCATGCTCCTCCATATGTACTGACGAACAGCGGCTTTTAAACAAGCCTTTGCAGTGTTTTCATTCACTCACACTATTGATCTACTCCGCTTCTTTTTATTTCTAATGAAATTGATGTCAAGTGTGGCTCACAGGATGTCCTTCATTTGCCTTTGTGGGTTGGTAAAACATTTTCTTTGTAAAGCTGTTGGAACATCAAGTGTTTCTACTTTGCTGGGTTGCTGTGTTCCAGCCAATTAACACGGGCACCATTCTTTTCGTATTACAGTTGAGTCCCTCGTGTCTCACAAGGATGTGCGTGTACGTATGTGGTGCTCAGAAGGCAAAATACGCATATAAACACGTATATATGCACATGCAAACATGCGAGCACACACACTCCACGTACACTGACTCATGGGCATGCACACACACACTCACACAGTTTGAGAGCTTTGATAAGGCAGACTGCGGAGTGTATTAGTGTGTGATCCTTTGAAGAGAAAACATGAAAACGTTTGTTGTGCTCGGAGCAAAGGTTTGTTTGGTGCTGTCGCTCGACTCAGCTCCGTGGGGCCCTCGCAGTGGTAGGCTGTTTTGAAGCAGTTATCAAAAAAGATTTCTCATCTGCTGCTTTCCTTCAGCACCAGATTGGCTTTAAGCTCTGTTGAATCCTCTTCCACTTTGTTATGTACGTAGGTTTTAGCAGTCGCACGTGGGAATGTGTTCATTTGTCTCAGGCTTTCTCCTTGACTGTCCCCTTGCACTTGTGTGTTTGTGCATGAGCGTTTGCTGGGTATGTTCATTAGTCTAATCTACACGTCTGTGCACTCATGTTCATGTCTGTGCCATGGTTAATTCAGGTGAATGCGTGCATGCACATACAGACATGTGAGTGTGTGTGTCTGTGTGTGTGTGTAATTTTCCCCCGTGTTGACTTTTAATTGTTCTGTGCTTCTGAGAGTGTGTGTTCAGTTTAGTCCACAGCAATTGATCTGGAGAATAATGGTTGGTGGAGAGTCCCTGGTCTCCAGAACCACCGTCTGAAACTCCTTGTAATTACCTCTGGGACCAACGGCAATGATGAGGGGAGAGAGAGAAAGGAAGTGATGGACGGGGAGAAAAAGACAAAATTGTTGGAGACGTAGCAACAATATGTGAGCAAACCCAAGTACACATGTGTAATGCCCATTGCTCGGCTCCAGGAACCTCAGCAGATTTTCAAAAAGAGCAGATGGGTTGAAAGAGCCTTTTGACTGTATTTTATTACATAATTTATTATTTTTGTGTTTTCTGCTGAAAGCACGGACCACCATACTGCCCTACAAAGGCCATCCGCAGTTACTGCAATTTCGGTCAAAGTTGAGTTATGGCTGAAGTAAAACCTTTGAACATCTGTTCTGTCTTCTGACAACATTTCCTGGTTCAGTCTTGTTCTCTTCTAGGGGAGAAAAGGGTATGAAAATTGCAGCAGTTACAAAATTCAACCAAAATTGAAGGCAAATAAATACTGTGCTGCACTCTGCTTTGGGCTCCTGGAAATGTTGGATTCTATCGAACCAAGGGAAATCACAGTGAGTGTATTACGATGAATAAAGAGCATGAGAAGGAAGATGATGCCGAGGACAAAATAACCTGACAGTGACCATTACGAGATCAGTGATGGAGATGATTTCGGGCTCCAGACTACCAACTTCCTCAGCTGGTTGCACCAGTACATGATTTGGTCGCATCATTTTTTGTTGTTATGATTGAATTGAAAAATGCTGACAGCATGGTGGTGCAATGGTTAGCATTATTGCACCATGGGTTTCTGGTTTGAACCAGGGTGGGGGATCCCTTTTGTGCAGTGCTTGCATGTTCTTCCTGTGTCAGTGTGGGTTTTTTCTCTGAGTGCTCTGGCTTTCTCCCACAGTCCAAATTCCACACACTCTTAAATTATCCATAGGTATGAATGTGAGTGTGAATGCTTGTCTGTCTCTATGTCAGCCCTGTGATAGTCTGGTGACCTGTCCAGGGTGTAGCCCGCCTCTCGCCCAACGTCAACTGGGATAGGCTTCCCTGGACAGGATAAGCGGTTACAGAAAATGAATGAATGAACGCTGCAGGGCGGACATCCCATGCACAAAGGCATTGTCCTTGCCACAGTGGCCATACTGTATGTATGATCCCAGCCATTTCCTGCATGTCATCTCCTCCTTCTCTCCCCCTTTCATGCTTAATCTGTCCTTTTGAAGAAAGCCCCCCCCAAAAATCTTTAAAATAGACATCTGTAAATGCAACAAATACAAATTGAATCTAGTGAGAAATGAAACAGATTTCCTCTACTGGAAGAGATAAGACACTAAAGTTGTAGTTACTGCAGTTTGCCTTTGCATCACTGAAATAGCTCTTTATGGAAATGCGCGGTCAGGGTGCATTAACTGCAATTTTAGTGCATTTTTGGGGTCATAAATCAAATCATTGATAGGTTTTCAGGTACAAAAATTACCTCATGCGTACATTACCAGTTTTCTGCCCATAACACATTGGACAGTCAGAAAAACTTTGAGGCAACTTCTCTTAGTTTGAGTGTTGGCGTAGTTCAAAAAGCTCAACAGTTTTCTCTGGTGTTGGCAGTGAAGAGGGAAAAAATGCAATTAGCTGTTCATTATGCACCAGGGTCACACAAAACAAAACAATAAATGTTTGAACCTCAGAGTGGTTGTGCTGCAGAAGGAATCTAAAGGTATAAATCTGATGATCACACAGGGTTTACAGTGTTTCTACCATTGGATTTTTACCCTAAATGTATGTTTCTCTTCCATAAAAATCAAAGCAATGACTACTAAATGTTGTGTAATGCAAAAGATGTAAGAGTGTGAGTGCCTGTCTGCTGTAAAGGGTCCATACAATATGCTGTAGAGGCATTCTTATAGTGTCGTCAAAGTTGGAGTCGGCATGAGTCAATTTAAAGATCTGCAGTCTCTCCCATAAGATGTTAAGCTGTTAGCAGTCGAGCAGCCCAGGCAGTGTGTGTGTGTGTGTGTGTGTGTGTGTGTGTGTGTGGTGATCTAATCAACAGGAGACATGCTCGTGGAGAGCAGAGGCCAGACACAAACACACACGCTTCAGAGTGATCAGGGCTAACAAGTACAAAGCTGCAGTGAGCTCCCAGCAGAGCTGCAAAGTTGAAAATCGTTTATTGTCGTTACTTCTTGTCCTTCTTATCCTGCAGCGTAACACAAATCTGACTCAATTGTAATAGATAAAGGAGATTTATTCACCCTGTCTTGTTCAGTGATGATGCTCATTCCAGGCTTATATACACACACATACACGCGGACATGGCATTCACACGCACGCACATATTCACCTGCAAACATTGGGAGATGAACTTCATCACTAACTCTAGCAGTACAGCAAATAGCCTTGTGTTGTTTTCAAGGTATCATCATTTCTCTTTCTCTCCCGTCCCATATCCACAAAAAGATTACATCGGAAAGAGCGTGCAGATGAAACCGGGGAGCAGGAGAGCAGGGGAATAGGGGACGGAGAAAGCGACGGCGCCGAAATGAAAACAGGAGATTACTGATCAACGGGGGTAACCAGGATGAATATTTGATTCGGCCTTTTGTGATGTTTTCTTATCTGAAAACACATAATGCAGTTATATTGGTGTGTTAAGAACACGCAGGGGCTGCGGCTCAACGCAGGCGCACAGGATTATTGTTAGATGGAACATGAAAGCTGGCAATTCTCAGTGCTACTGTGTCACGGGAGAGGCTCTATTGGTGGTATCGTGGTGAAATTGCATTTCACCCAACAGAGATATCAGTTAGTGCTTTTGTTCCCTTCTGAATGAGAGAAAGCCTTTTGGGTGTTTGAGTCACTTAATGCTGAATCTTCCAAATGACCAGATTGTTGCTGGAGCTCCTCACTTTACATCCCATGTGTCAGTGTGAGAAGGAATCACAAACAAATGACAACCACTATACCGTCAGGAATGTATAGCACTATATGTGTGCTGTGTTTGTGTTGCATTGGCTGGATAAGGATTATGTCCTTGTACTGGAGATCATCAGTAAGCAGTGGTGCATGTCCGGGGGCTGATAACGTTTTAAACATTGATGCGACTTTGAAAATAACGCATTAGGAGTTTATTGGCTTTGAGAGGTAAATGCTGGCAGGTGTGTATGCGTGCATGTGCATATACACACACACACACACACACACACACACACACACACACTAGACATCCCTGTCCTTGTAATTGCTCCTCTCATTGCCCTGAGGCATCGTGAGCTGGCATATAAGCTATATAATAAAGCATATTATCCTGGCTGGTAATGCATTTCTGCCTCCTCCAGCCTGATGACAGCTGGAATTGAGCTCTGCATGTTGCAGAAGGTGATCCATACTAAATTTCTCCAGGCGGCATGGAGCTCTGTGTCATCGTGCTGACCTTCTCCTGACAACTAGCATAATGAGTTTTGCAATAGCAGCGTCTTCCATGAATGAGCAAGGTTGCTGTTTAGGTTTTCCTTTGATGTCCATACATTCAAGACGGGGATTTCAACCAGGAACAGCTCCAGGAACTACTGGCATTGTGAAGCTGCTGTAGTCAGAATTCAGAAAATCCACTTCTCTGTCTATTATCTGTTCAAAAGCTCAGGGCCCCACGCTAAGCCTGAAGTTGGTGAGCGTATGTCGCCGGAGTTTTGACGGTGTGTCCTGCACCATTGGCACTCTTTGGACCTTTTCAGCCCTTGCTTGACGGTACTTTGAAAGCAGATCTAGCATGTTGAATCGGTGTAGGAGCCTGCAGAGCCCATCCATGAATGAAATCACTCTGATTGGCAGTTCAGCTCAGTGCATTAGAAGACAAATGCAAGGAGTTTGTAAATGTTGTGTTATTGTTTGCGCACAGTAAATATGTTCTTTTAACATCTGGTTGTATTTTTAATGTGTTAACTGGCCAACTAGCATGTTTAATTCATCCTGTTAGTCTTCCAGTTTCCCTTTTGAATACAGACTACTGCTGCTTGCTGGTATGGAGCGTCATTTCCTCTCACACAGAGGCAGAATGCACACGCTAGTTGGTCATTGGCTGTGGTCTTTGCAGTGTGTCCAGGTACAAATTTTTGGCCAAGACACAGGCAACTCAAGGTGATGCAACAGTCGGCCTTCATCACCACTGCTTCTTTGTTGTCAGTTTGCCTGGGCCTTAAAAGCTAAGAGAGATCAAGCACTTTTCGGTACGGTGGAACAATTTCAGTTCCCTCACTGATTACTGCTGATGACAAACAAACACAGGCAGCGGCGCTCCAATGAGCAAAGTAATGTGTCCCACTTTCCCCTGATCTATTTACTGTATCAGAATCAGCAGCAATCCATCTGTCAAGTTGTAAAGGGAGCGGTAAATAAAGTTTTCCTGCCACTCACTCAGAAACTTCCTGTGCTCCCACTAAACAGCTGTGTTTTGACACAATACAATACTTCTCCAGTGAAGAAAAATGCCTGCAGTTTGGCAACTCTTTGATCTGAGCGAAGCAAACTGTCAGCTGTGCCAGGTTGAGATGTTTGGTAGTGTTACAACTGTGAGACAGCTGAAGCCAGCCAGACAGCTGGAATAATGCTACAAATATAGTAATAGAACCTTCACTAGCTCGTGGGGAGAGAACGAAATAATATTTTTATGTAGGATGGATATATTTCTGACTTTGGAGCCTCTAGTGGCAGTGTCAGAAACGACACCCTGACTATATGGTTACTTTTTGGATTACTGGTGTTATATTAAATTGCATTATTTTATATGAATGTACCTAAAAAACTGGTGACCCTGAGTAAAACCATTTGATGAATTAGTAGTTGTCACATTTAAGTCAGTTGATTGTTTAGTTTGTGATGCTGCAAGAAGTTAGCAGAATGAGATGCCCGGCCAGGCAGGTACGTCATGTTTCCTTAGTATTTTATGTCATGACTGCATTGTTTACACACGGCGTGTGCTTTGTTGACCCCTATTTTCTCTGAAATCGAAAATATTTCCACACTGCTGATTTATTGCAGAATAAAATATGTTATCCTCATCTTCTTTCTCTTGGGTGCTTGCCATCATCTGCCTGGCACTGTTTGACAGTGACACTTTCACAATGAAAGTGTATCCTAAAGATGATGATATAGATCAATGTTTTCACCTTGCATTGATAATATTGGAATCGATGGGTCTTTACACCCCTTTTTATAAATGCCTGCATGTTTTGTGATTTTGTTTTTTTCTTTTGTTGCTGCTTTGTGTTGAATTTTTTGGAGGGATTGTAGATTACCTTTGTCTATGAATCTGTTACCTTTATCCTTCCAAGAACCGTTAACTGTCACTTACTTTATTGACAGAGTCACAGCCTTGCTGAAATGCCAACCCAATGTGCCAACCTATGTATTTTTTTGGTTCTTATTCTCTTGTTTTCTGTTTAAACACAGTTGACAAAGATGTGGAATAAGTACGAAAAAAAAAAGAGCATAGCCGCCAAACCATCAGTGCTTCAGCAACAGCTTTGGCTGGCTGGGAAGCCAACCAAAGCACCGGCCTACCGGCTTCAGGGCACTCTGTGGTGCTTCCACCTTCTTTCTGAACCAGACGGATCCATGAAGCTCTTTTGTCTTGACGCAAAGTGCTCCGCTTACAATGTATGACCTTGCAGATGCACGTAGGCTGTTCAGTAAGACTGCATTACATACATTTTTGTTGATGAAATTAACACAGAATCATGCATTCATCTGCTCATATGGAGCATTCCTATAATTTGTCTTACAGGTGGCTGTGGTTGCTAGCTATTAATTTTATTCCTAAAATGAATGCAGATATGCAGTCTTGTCTGTGGTGTTGTAAGTAAATGCTATATCTCAAAATAGTAGCAGAATTTTAGTTACAGCATACAGAGCCTCACTGGTTCACCATAACCCATTATTAGCATTGGGCAGATGCTAATACAGAAGGTGGGACAGAGTGTGGAGGAGAAAAAAAAAAATCACATTATAAAAAGAAGTGTGGCTGATACCGAGGCTGTTAAATTTTTCAGAAGGTGTGGAGGTGTGTGAATCATGCGTCACCGTCCATTTGTGTCTGTGTGGGTTAAAGTTTGGGTGAGCAAACCGATAACTTGTGTAAACTTGTGTTTGAACCTGTGGCATATTTTCACTGTGTATATATAATAGAAAAGTGTAGGGGGTTTGCAAAGAGAGATGGAAGCGCAAGAGGGAATGTGTGTGTGTGTGTGTGAGAGAGCGAGAACAGGGGTTATTTAATGATCAGAGCAGTGTAATTACCTCCCAGTGAGGTTCAGCCTTTTAGACGGATGATTATTCAAGGAGAGAAATCTCATTTGCATCTTGTACAGTAATATGTAAAAGTGTTCACTCCACACTAAATTAAATTGCCACATTGATTTTTTTTTTCTCTCTTCGGCGAAAGTGCGTTTTTGTCCTCCTTCAGCAGAATTATGGTTTTACACGTAGATGAATTTATCTGCGAGCGTAAAAGAGAAGATAGTCTCTCTATGTCCTGCAGTTCTCGTATCCAGTCATGTCTCCGGGGTTCATCTTGCAGATCATTAACAAGATGTTAGACATTATACTCTGCGCTCTTTAATAAGGGGCTGTGAAAAGAGAGGCCGTGCAGTGAACCTGTGTCACCCTCTTACTGCAGCTCCTTAAAACAAGGCAGGGAGTGAACGCTTGCTTGGCGTAATTACCCAAACATTTGCAACACTTAAATCTCCATGTCCACCTCCTTTCAGTCTCTTTTTTGTTTTTGTAATGCAACATTTTACAGATTCCACACTGCCCACTCACACCTACACACCTTACCTTTGCAAATACACTGCCGGCTATCAGTATCTTCAAAGTATGAAATCAAGGACCTTGCTTTCATTCACAGCACCTCCAATTACAGTGAGAGAGAAATAGCACGGAGTGAGTGTAATGACAGCAATCTAAGCCGTGTAGGGGAGAAGAGAGGAACACCTGACTGAGCTTGTGTCACATTTGCTGCTGTACCACCTGAGGACAAATGGGGAGAGGGAGGGAAGAACAGACAGATTCAGAGGGAAAAATACAAGGAATAAAACAATATGATGTCAGGATGAGAGAAGCGCGAGTGAATGATGGAGAACAGAGAGAGGCGTGGTGAGATTAAAACAAGAAAGAGACGTGATTGACAGAGAGCCATCTGTTGATCTTCATGCTTATTTGTGTTGCTTTGAGCCTCTACCCTCCAAGCTAGTCCCCTCACGTGGCTGACTGGGGGTCAGCTGTGACTGATAGTCCGTGCTCCTGTTTTCGGCTGACAGATGGGCGCAGGGACCGACTCTGGTGCAGCCTGAAAACGGATTCTCCATGCCTCTGTGTGCTGCCACAGCCATTTTACTCAGCTGTCAGTCACAGACAGCATGGTTGACGTTATCAGTTGTACCCCGCTTAACAGCGGAGGTCTGCTCAGAGCTGCTGCTGCTGGGTTGCAGTCAGACGGGGGAAGGATTGAGATGGTGAAGATGGAGTAAATAGATGAAAATAAGAAGATAAAATGGAATCTGCAAAGGTTAAAAGACATAAAGACGCAAAGCATAAAGCGAGGAATTAAAAAGACGATGGGACAGCTATGGCACGCTTGATATGAGTGTGGAGTAATTAAAATGACATCACATGGCGGGGCCACTAACATTGTCTCATCCTGTAGATGTGCACATAATGAAGATGGCGTCCAAGGCCTTTGGCTCAGCACCAAGAGCAGAGAGGCTAAAGATGAAGTACAACAAGAGAATCAATTCTCTCCTCCCTCCTCCCCTCTTCCACTCAGGGAGAGATTTACAGGCAAGTTATGACAGCGCACAATAACGACAGACATATTTTACTCCGGCAGTCTGACAACAGCATCCACAGCCAATCAAATCCACCACAGAACAAAGTTGTTATCTCTTCTGTGTGTGTGTGTGTGTGTGTGTGTGTGTGTGTGTGTGTGTGTTTGGGGTGTTGAAAACGGCCTGTCATTGCTAAATGTGATTGTGCTACATTGAGTTGATCCGCTCTATTTATCGGTGTCAGAGATAAGGGATTCTGAGGATAGTGAGACAGACTTTTATGGGAAACGCATTAGAAAAATAAACAGCCATAAAAGAAACCAGTTTCAATCACTGAGAGATGAATTGCGTGGAAACATGATCAGGAAATACTGTACGCTCTTAAAAGTTCACATAAGTCCTGAAGAGGGAGCGAGGGATATGGAGAATAAAGGAAATACGAGAGTGAGAGGAAGAAAATAAGGGATACTTTAAGCCTGGACAGCCATAACAGGATGATGAGAAAATAACGAATGAGAAGAGGAGATGCAGAATAAAAGGAAGGAGGCAACCAGAGAGTTACTTAAAGCTGGATGAAAGTGTGCATGGATCAATAGATATGGATGCGAATAGGGAGACTTAAATAAGGCCCTCGCTCGTTCCCTCAGATTCTGTTTCACAAAGAAACTCAAACTCAACAGATCAATACCCAGCTCGTTTCTCTGGCCTGTGTCCTGTGCAGCCTGTAGCCAGTGGCTCCTCTTGTATGCCACTGTCTGTCTGTCTCTGCTCACAGCACTCGAAACCCCCTCAAACAGCCTTTCAAACAGTCTCTGCAGCCCCCGGCTCCCTCGACGTCTACACCACCTTTTGCTCGATAACAGCTTTTTTATCCATTTTCCCAACAAAGTTACTGTCCTCAGAATCACTGCCATGTAACAATCTGCCATGTTTCCAATTCCATTTAAGTAAATGCCAGTTCTGCACCTCTCTATTTGCAGTATGATTCAACAATAGCAATACAGATAGGGATACAGCCTATACGCAATGTTAGAAACATTTTACATTTGCATTTTGAACATCTGGTGCTGGGTTGGACTTTTCCTGGAAGATTGCCTCAGGTTTTTTTTACATTTATGACAGCAGTAACTGAACTGAAACTGAAGAAAACACAAGTTAACTCCAGGAACTTTTATATGTGTATACAAGCTGGAGCTGCGATATGATGAGCAAGCTGGACTGTATGTTAAGAAACAGTTACATGTAATTCCCCCTAAAATCACAAATTAGAGGGACATAGAGGGACAGTTCACTGCAAAATCAAAAATCCATACTTTTCCTCTTACCTGTTGTGCTGTTTATCAGTTTAGATTGTTTTGGGGTTTGGTGTTGGAGATATCGGCTGTAGAGATGTCTGCCTTCTCTATAACATAATGGAACTAGATGGCGCTTGGCTTGTGGTGCTCGGAGTGCCAAAAAAATACATTTAAAAACTCAGCAACAATGTCTCTGTCCAGAAATTGTGCCCTGATTGCTTAAGATAATCCACAGACCTTGCTGTGAGCAGTTTCATGTAGGAACTATATTCTTTCTACTACTGTATCACAGAAGAAGGTGTGCATCTCTTGCTAGCTCACCTAGCTAGACACCATTAATCGTAAAAGCATGCATCTACTCGTCCATGAGTAGATGCACGCTTCCTTCTGCATGGTGATATTTAGTTGCATTCGGCATCTCACACCAAACAATCTAGACTGATAAATAGCACTACAGGTAAGGGGAAGAATTGGTATTTTGGATTTTAGGTTGAATTGTGCCTTTAAGAGTGCTATCGATCTTCTTATCAAACCCTCAGAAACAAAGCAAATAAAAGTGTTTCCCAAAAATCTCGAACCATTTCTTTACATTTATCAGTAGGACATTGAAGGGAAAGGATATCAGTGTGCTAAGGACACTATCTAATTACCAAATGACCTCTGGGAAATGCCAGGGCAATGAAAAAAACACCACAACACCACAAGAAAGTCAATTAGAAACACGCTATACAGGCAGACAGTCAGTAGTACGATGCAAGAAGAATTAAAATTAACTAAGGACTTATAATACTTGTGTACGCACTAATGCAAAGATACACACAAACATAGTTTTCATTAATTCCTGACCAGCTACTGTGAGTCCTCGACGGCCCTGGGACATCTGTTATTGAGATGCGCAGAGACTGCCAATGGTTTGTCTGAACCGAGACTGCGCATCACCGCCTCACAGCCGCCTCTGGACAAGTGTGTGTCAATACGCAGAGAATGCTACATTAGAGCTTTGTTTTGCCAGAGGGATTTTGAATTTAGTCTTGTTTACTGTATGTGCGTGTGCTTACACACAGGTGTGTGCATAGGTAATGTCTTTATATTCATGAAACAATGAAGTGATTCTCATGTTATTAGTCAAATCTAAATCAGACAGAGAAAGAGACTGCAGTTCATGGACAAAGAAGTTTGTATATTTGAGTGTATGCTTGTCTCACTGATTGTGGGCATGTGGATGTCAGGCTACCGCTCTGCTCACATCCTCCTCTTTGTTTTTCTCATTAGTAAAAGCGGACCTTGTTCGTCATTATGCTCTGATGGTCGGTTCCCACTGCGCAAATGTCACCAGAGTCCTCTCCCTGTGTCACCTCTGTCTGCTCCCTGCTGTCCCCTCTGACACCTCTGGGACCCTCCCTGCCCTTTCTCTGACAAGGAACCCTGGTGATTACACTCACACACACACACATGCACTCACACAGACAGGCACACTGGATAGCACATGTGCACGCAGACACACACAAACACAGAGGAAATACTGACACACACACACAAAAAAACATCCAGAGGCATTGACACACACATTATCATAATAGATTACATCTATTATAAGATTTAGCATTTTGTGCTTCTGGTTATACACTGTTCAAGTACACTCTATTCTGCACTGTGTGATACAAAAAGAGAAAGCAGACAGTATTGTGCTATCTTAAATCTGAACTCCCTTTGACATCGCTTACCTATTAGTAAATGACTCTGCTTTAGAATACCACTGACAATGTAATGACCTCAACAAGCACATGATTCAGTATGAAACACTGCTGCTATTCACACAGATGTTGCTTACAGATGCATCACCAGAGCCGTATTAGCTTCATTAGGTACATTGTCTTGAGATAGACTTGTGATGTGATTTAGATGCTCTTCATGCCAATTTGATAGCATTCTCTTCAACAATGCGGAGCGCACCATTTGCATTCTGCATGGCAGAGGTAATCAGTTGCTTTTTATCTGGGTAAGTACTGTATGGGCATGGATTGGCAAATGCTCTTTTCAGTTAAAAAACACTCAAACACATGGTGGTGTACATAAGCTGTTGCCATAATGTTCATACGAGTAGCTTTTTTGGACAGAAAATGCATGGGTTTTTTTTGGCTTTGACATTGGGGCATGAATTAAAAATATTTAATTTTCAACTGATAAATGTAAGTAATTAGGAAAAGAAGAAGGGATGGAAGAAAAAAAGGGACAGCCAGATGGAAGATTAAGTGCTAAGCAGCACCAAGACTGAAACATTATTCAACAGTCCTCTGTAAACAACCTGAAAGGTACAGTAAGAAGAAATTGTGGTACATATGCATTCTTGGAAGACCTTTCCGTACAATAGAGTGCTTTCTTTGAATGCCAAGTTTATTTGTGTAGCCCTTTACTACACTTACAAGCTCCAAGAGCTTTATAAAACGCCCACACTCTGATAACAGTAAATGAAAATGGCACAACTGATGTTAGACTGGCAGTGACGATGAGGAAAAAACTCCCACGACAGCCTCAGTAGAAAACAGATCTGCTCTCTGATCGTCATGTGGAGGAGGGAGGGGAGAGAGAACTATTCTTTTTGTGAGGCTGGGGTTTCAGTATATAATATAAGGTGCAGGCGAAATGTGTATCAAAATTGGCAAATATACAAAAAAAAAGCTTGTTTATACAGCAAGTAGTTAATTAGATAAATTCACATCTTAAGTAATTTCATGCATGCAAAATCATCAGAAGGCACTGTTTTTCCAATTAGATTTGACAGCAGCATTAGATAAACAAGATTTATTATTATTTTATCATTATTTTCCTTCTAGCATAGTATAGCAGCAGTCTTTTGCTGCTGAGAGTAAGCAGAGAGGAGGAGGAGATACACCTGGGTCGACCCCCACTGGTTCCTAAAGGGAGTTAAGTGTGTTTGACTCAGAGAGGTGATCAAAGCCTGCGCTGCTGGGCAGCATGCCCTTGCAGTAGTCTTGTTCTGCCTTCCATCTTGTTCATCTCGGCAGAGAAGCGGCTGCTCGGAGCAGAGTACAGAAGACAAGAGTGCTGTGGGGGGAAACCTTGCTGAGAGCGTTTGGAGCCGCAGTAGAGTGAAGATTTAGATATCAGCTGCTGAAGAGTTCATTGAGAGAGGGAATTATCAGAGGCTTATATGGAAGCGACTGGATTGTTGTCTGTGTACTTTATAGGGCTGGGAGATTTGTATGTTTGCAGCAACTGAAACTATTCAAGTCTGTTAACAGCACAGTGCAGTTGGTGAACAAAACCCTAATTCATAATGTATGTTGGCTTAACCACAACAGATAGATAGATAGATAACCAAACTACCTCCTTTTATGTGGTTGTGCAAGTGTGCCAGCCACTAATGAATTCATGCTAAAAGGGTATGTTCAGTATTTTTCAACCTGGACCTTATTTTCACATATTTTTATATCTAATTGACTAATGGGAACAACAGCTTTTGATATTGGTCCAGCGTAGAGTCAGACAGCTGCAGCTGGCAGTGGCCAAACAGGCTGCAAAGTAATCACTCAGGGCATTTGGCACCAAATTTATGTCCACAAAAAGTACTTGCTTTTGCCACCGACAGGCTCACATTATTTTTCTTTGAAGCTGCTATTACCAAACCCACCAGACTCCATTTAAATATACTGAAATTTTAGTATGCATACAGCCATCATATTTTTACACCTAACTGGGGGAATTAAGAGTTTATTTCAACCAAACCAGAGTTGGTGATTTGTTGAACCAAGAAGGTTTTTGTAAGTTTTATTTTGTTGTTTGTCGACTTTGAATGAAGTGTGTTGTTCGATCTAAAATAACAGTTTATTAGAACGGAGTCTGGTGCATGTGTTGATGGTGATTTCGGGGCTGTTTCTGGTTAAACACAACACATCTTACTCTTTAACAAAAAGCTCTATCTCTGTAGGGATCCTTTCTATAATGTTGTCAGACACTTCATTCTTTATTCTTAATATTCTTAGCACATCGGTGGCAAAAAGAAGACTTTTAGTGGATGTAAAGTGACCCTACTGCCGTCCAGACGCAGGTATACAGTACTGAGGTGCAGAAGGTCTTGTTTTGGGAAAAGCCTGATCACTGCAGCCATATACATACAGGCCTTGCTAAAAAGGCCTGAGTGTGCACTGCTGTCTGTTATTGCATGTAGCACATATCCCCTTTGTCTAAAGTCTAAAATCTAAACTTACTGTGCCTCCCCAGCACCAAATGGCAGACAAAGTTAGCACCTAGCTGGTGAACATAACGAAGCATTTAGCAGCGACAACACCAAAAATATGTTGCATAACAAGACTTGAAATAAAATAGGCTCAGACATGGAGTTGCACATTTGAGGGTTAACTTGCAAGAAGGCCAAAGACTTGGTACATCATGACATTTTATAGTGTGTGACAAACAAGCATTGTAGGTATTATTTCCTGCCACCAAATGTTTCTCCTCACATATCCAAATTTGGCCTGAATTAACGCCAGAACATTTGGCTGAAGTCACGTCAGGATAACAACAACAGTTTAGGTAAGGTCACCTTCTAAACTATAGTGGTCACAAAAATCAGTTGATTCAAATAAAGCAAAAACTGGTAAAATTAAAGAATTGTTGATTTGCGTTCCTGTAGCCAGCAATAAGCATGTCCATATTTACTTAGCTCTACCTACAAAATGTAACTGACAAGAAATCTATTTTTATATAAGGAAGTAATAAACCTCGACTTGCCCGCTCTTAGAGACACCCCCCACCAGAGCTGCTGAGTGCGGAATAAGTGATTCCATTCAGCAGGATACATTGACAAGTTTACAGAAACTAATCAATAGTGTTTCTTTTTATGGTCTTTGTAATATGTAGTTGGCCTCTGTAGTCAATACTCTCTATTGTCTATGACAATAACATCCATATTACTGATGGCTGGGCTAAAGTCTGTTGCCCTCAACTATACAAGAATAAAAAGAGAGAATGCAGTAATTACAGGTGGTGTGTTTGGGGGTCAATTATCCCTTGAATAGTGAGTATAAAGAAAGAGAGACACAAGAGCGAGCCCCGGGTGTGTTTAATGGTGTATTAAGATTTTGTATAAGTCATTTAACCTTTCACCTTCAGGCAATTATGAATTTCCCTGCCATGTTTAATCAATGCTATCGATCGCCGTCGTTAGGTCTGTATTAATTGGAGTTGTCAAAAGGCATAATCCTGGTCACCGTGTGGCTGCATCCCTCCAGGAGAGGTTATCATCAGGGATCAGAGCTGAATGGTAATGAGGGTGTATGGGCACAAGAGATAATACCAGTAGTAGTAAGTGTGTGTATGTGTGTGTGGTGTGGAGGTACACTGAGGTTAGTCTGCGTGTGTCTGGAATTTTAATGATGGCACCACCCAGAGAGTACACTATTGTTCACAAACACAAGATGTCCTCTTTATGCTCACTCTTTCTATGTTTTCTCATCTTTGAGTGTGTGTGCGTGTGTGTTAATCACCTTGTGGGGACAAAAATCTGTTCACACAGTCACATTAAGGAGCATCAACTCTAATGCGGGGACTAAAAGCTCATCCCCATAAGACAGACATTACATTTTACATTTCCTCTTTGTATTCAGCGGAGGTTGCTGTAATCAATATTTTTATTTCAACAATGGATCACATGACAACTTATATGTCAAAGGGGTCACACGCAGTGATGAACCTACATAGGATTATCACACATCATTGCCCTAAGCTCTATGAACATTTTAGTGCCCTTCAGCTCATTGTTTTGGTTTACTGTTTTGATCAGTTCTCACTCCTCTTATTAGTGTTGTCCTAGAATACATAGCGTTCTATGGATACGTAGTTGGAAGACAGATGCTACCATTAGCCTATAAATTTACTGCTCCAAACAGCAGCAGCAGAGCCTCAGCACAGAACTCTAAACACTTCTCTCCGAAGAGTCGGTGGTGTGCCCGCAGAGAGCTCTGCCAGAAGCAAGCTGGGATCTATGGACAAGGCAAAATTCATGGATCTGCGTTACCGGGGTGACTACGACCGCAATGTTGAGAAGACCAAGAGGATGATGGAGGACAGAGCGGTTATCCTTGGACAGAGAGCACATTCTGGGAGAGAGGAGGGAGACGAAGAGGAGGAGGGAGCTGCCGCCAAGCCCAAGCTGCGGTGCAAAAGAAAAAAACTGTAGCGAGTTTATTAAAAAGGAAAGCAGGTGCTGCCACACCAACTGTTCCGTTTTGTTCAAAGTAAGGGAACGATCTAAAGATCTAACGCTAAAGATCAAAGTAAGCGCTCTTCAGAAATGACGACTATCTGTCCAGGATAATCAGTAACACCAGTGTTGTCACACGTTTATTGTGTGGTGGGAAGATTTCCTTGCCATGGCATCCCTACTGCTTCATTTCTCAGCCTCAGAGGTTGCTGCTTAATTTAAAGTCAGGTTTTTCAGGTTACAGGACAGGTTGTGGTTATCACTCCAAGAAATGAATATTGGTCAATGTATTGTCCCAAGAGTCAAACACAAGTGAGCGTGAGATTTTATGAATACTTCCGTTTTTATCAATACTCCTTATTGAGTTGGTACTTTATCAATACTCTTATCGGTTCTTTTTCATTTCTAAATAATTATTGAATATTTTAAATGTTAGTAAATGTTGTTTCAAGAGCAGCAACGGTAATTTTTACAACAGCAACGTCACTATATAAATGATATTCCTAACAGTGAGTGAAGTTTTGGCTAGTTTTTATCAGTCACTGCAAGTTATTCCTCCTGTCCTCTGTCCTCCTGTCCTCTGTCCTGTTCCCTCTCTGCTGATGTGATTCACTGTGTGCAGGTAACATTAGTGCTGATAAAGAGAGGAGGGGCTTCTGTGGCAAACTAAGCTAAACGGTCAGACTTCATACAGGCAGCTGTTGTTTTAGCGTATTTCTAACGATTTGCTATTAGCCAAACTAGCGTGCTGTCCTTGTGGAAAATATAATATTAGCTGTGGTGGATGAGAGACTGCAGACCGAGCAGAATGAATTTCACTGTTAACATATTCATGCCACGGTTAACTCAAGTAATTTTTGAGTTATCTTCACTTTGTTTCCACCAAGGCCTCTCTGCTGTTCACTGGCTTTACTCTTTGTTGTGTTTGTGTGAGTGGATGCGTGTGCATGTGGAGGACGTAAGCCCCGGCACAGAGCGCAGGTGAGAGGCTGCAGGATGACAATGAATAAAACTAATGTCGGAGCTTATTTTTTTTATAATGTAGCCCTGGTGCTCGTTTAATAACGGGTTTTGGTACCCATCCATCCATCCATCCATCTGTACTGTATAATATTGCACAGCCATACATTTGCCGAAAAGTGTAATGTTGAATGTGTGAGCCTGTCACATTAGCTGTGTGGTATATTGACCACACATACATACATACATACACATACAGTAAGGTAAACAGGGAGACAGAAACATGTACTTAGAGTGATTTTCTTTTCCAAGTGCTGTTGGTAATGGACTGACTCTAACATAGTAAACAAAGCCATCTCTTGCTGTCTTTAAATGAAAAATGTCTTATAGCCTCAAAAATGAAATAATTTCTTGTAAAAGAAAATTGTTTGTATATTGGAATTTTTGCTGTTAGATGATCCACAGGTTGAGCCACACTGATATTCATGTGGTTCTGTCATCATCAGGCTTTGGTGTTGCAAAACTCTCTCTCCACATAATATACACCAGCAAATCTCTCTCTGCCTATTATCTGTGTTTTTGTTGGCTAACACACACACACACACACACAAACACACGCATACATACACAAAATAGCATGTACATGACTGAAATTTGATCAGGTGTCCTCCAACCCCAGCTTCAGCTGCGGGGCCCTAAAAGCCGCTCTAACCATCCATCATGCTTTATAGCACATCACACATAACGGCCTGACAACACACAGAGAGAGACGCAGAGAAAGAGGGAAATTCTGAGACAGCTATGGAGGGAAGGAGAGTATTAAAAAGAGCCGAACAGCAGGAGAGAGAGAGGGGAGAGATGGAGGGAGTCTAAGAAAAAAAAACAAGGGGGAGAAAAAGCATCAACCTTTTCTAATCAATATCCATTTCCCGGGGCTGTCATGTTATTGCGAGAGTGGCTGTTGCATTACCAAACAGAGAACGTCTGATCCTAAATAAAATATCACCTTCAATCCAAACCATCCCATTCATCTTCATTTAACAAACGCTCAGCTTTTGGCAATACCTTTTATGCACCCTCTGCCATAGTTAGAATGAATATGTCAGAATGACAGGGCCTGGCACCTGCATACGAGAACATTTGTGCACAGAAGACACTTGACTGTTAGTGGCATTGTTGCTGCACAATTCAGACGGGTGTTTCCATTAGGGATGGATCGCAACGTGCAATTGAATTTACAGTTTATGACTCATGAGCTTATGACTCGAAGATTATAAGACGGGGATTTTTAGAATACATGACTGCGCATTTCAATCCAAAGAAAGGCAAGAAAGACAAGTGTTGTGTGAAGTTTTTTTATGCAGGGATTTTAGGGAGTGGGAGTATGCTGCCATCACGTTCAATAAAATGTGTAAGATGCACACAAATGTGTATATGTATGTGTGTATGTACTGTCCTACTCATGCAGAAATCAGCTTAAAAATCAGTTTGTGCGTATGGCAGTGTATGTGTCTGTTTGTGTATACACGCTCCTTAAAATAAGTCGAGACTGACAGCTGACCTTATCAGCAGAAAGCAGGACCTAATTTGTGTGATGATAAATCTGAGAAAAACATGTGAGCTCACAAATTGTCTTTCCTCTCTCCTTTCTTTCTCTCTACTTTCCCTCATGCCTTTTTCCCCCTTTTGCTCTCCTTTCTTCCTCCTCTCTCTATCTGTCATGAGTCCATGGACAGCATTAAGTAAATCATCTGACTGTTTATCAGATGATAAAAGAGCAGCGTAATGTCATTACTGACGTTGTGCTCATTTACTCGATTCTCATGGCTCTCTATCAATAGACTCTTAGTTTTCTGAGCGAGTGAGAACGGTCAAGGAAAGACTCTTTTGTACTGGTTTGCCTCTTTGAGTGTTTCGTCCAAAGTATACAATTCTTTCTATTGGTTTTGACCTCCTGACTGGACTGGATAAATGTGAACATGCCAGCTATGTATTTAAGTGAGTGCGACCTATTAATCATAACTGCAATCCTTGTGCTGCTGCATGGAGACATTAAATCTCTACTAAACCAGTATTTGATGCTTATTTAGTTGTCTGACAACAGAAACAGGAAAATACACAAAAGTCGAACTCTGTTGGCTCCATTAAGGCATTTTATAAGTTAGTATAGATAGCAGGAGGGGATCAAACATTTTTAAGGATTTTTTAAAAAACATTTTAAGTCATTTAGGCATAATGAAGGTCAGGTCGCTTTGAGTGAAAGACTGTCTGCCCTATAGTGCCCCCAAAAAAACAAAGATGGAGACATCGGTAATGCTGAAATTGAGGCTTCAAAATGGGATCCCCCAAAGCAGTGAGTGATAATCATGATAGCTACTTCCAATAATTTTAAAGTCTACGCATAATTAAGAATGTGACCACTTTGATTGACAGTTGGTGCTGTCCGTTATCAAGTCACTAGCATGTCGACAACGTTATTTAGGTAATATAACAATGGCATGACCCCAAGTATAGGCGTAGCTATTGCTGTTTCAATGTGTTGTCACTTAAGAAGGTCTTGTTCAGCGTTTGGTTGTATTAAAAGACCCTTTATAAAGTCAGATATTTTGTTTTTCCGATACATACATTTTGTTTTAATGGTTTTAAGCCTATTTTTTTGCTACCAAACATTAGCATTAGCATTAGTATTATCCAAGGGTTATTACAGTTAAATAAATAAATAAAACAAAACTGAAAACTAAAACTAGGTGTGAAAAAAACATTAATGTTAACTAAAATAAAAATAAAAACTATAACTTTAACTTTAGTCTTTGACGGTTTGGTTAAATTTCTCAACACAACAAACATGAGGAGGCATTGGGACGCATGTTAACCAAGACTAGGATCCTTGCTACACCAATGCTGCCACACACCTCTGCTGCTGCTGCTGCTGCTGGCAAAGCTTTGCCTCCTTCACCCCAGCCGACACCTTCCTAATTCAGAGTGCTAACATGGCTTAAAGGTTTAAAGGGTATTTTATGTCTTGCTTTTGGCCCACTCTTGGGGGGTCCTCTACATTGAGCTCCCTGCATTGGTTTAGCATGCTGCTTGTTTGATCCAGGGAGCATTTTAAGAGTGGAGCCATCAGCGCCAAGCTTAACTGTATTTCCGTTTGTTGCAATAAATGGTTAAATCTATGACCTGTTCCTGACTTTTTCAAACAATAAAAAAAATAAACTGAAATTAACACATCCACTCTGTAAACTCACTGAAACTTAAATGAATTGACAACAGAAACTGAAAAACAAAATAAAGATAAGAACGAAAACAAATACAAAACTATAATCACAGCTGTAAATGCACTGTCTTAACCAAGCTAGCAGTTAGTGTTAGGCTTAAGGTCACCCTCTCATTTAAACATAATCACTGCTCTTCACTTCTCACTCTGAAAAATAAGGATGGCAACAGCCAAAATACCAAACTGGAGGCTAAAAACAGGAGTCGACAAACCAATGGAATTAGACATTATGGTGGCTATGTCCATTATTTTATACAGTCTATGGGCGTCTCCACAGCCTATACGCCAGATCAACCCCTTGCTTCTACCCAGTCCCACCCTCTCTTCCAGATGTGGTCACTCCTTTCTCCAATCCAAGGTTGCTTTAAAACAGGAGTCTACAAATTAATGCTTGACGTCATGTTGTTGCATCCATTAATTTTATTCACTCCAGGAGGGGACAGAATGGAGGTTTAACCAGCTGAGACTTGGCAGAGAAGCAAGGCTGTGTTTGTTTCGCTCTTCACCAGATGTTGGCTGTGATGCACACTGAAAGTTGCCAGGCTGAAACAGGAACGGTCTACTCTTTTTTCCTGTTAGGTGTCCACCGTTTATGGTGATCTTCGTTTAGCCGTCTCACTGTAGACAGAGATCGTTAGCAAAAAGACCTGAAAACGCTTGTGTGAATGTATGTTGTTTTCATTTGTAATGTAGACATAGTCCGAGCAAAGAAAGAAAGAAAAGAAAAGAAGGTTGTGTGGGAAAGGTCTCGTGTCATCTCGTTTGTCTGCCTTTGCCCTCTCCTCCTCTCATGGCATCCTGTCGCTCTGTGCTCTGATCTGTGCAGCCGTGACAGGAGCCTGATCCTCAGAGCTATATCTCCACTTCAAACACTGAGCCAAATGACCCGCTACTGCACGGGAGGGTAGCACACAGGATTATATGCATACAGGCACACACACACACGTACATGCACACAAACCTACACGCAGAGCTATATGAGTGCTCGGGATGTCTTAACTCATCCTTTGGGTCTGCCTGATATGTCATCTCCTCCAGCAGCTGCTAACAGTCCATTTCAGCCTCTAACCCTGCCTGGGGCCAGAGCCTTACAGTGGGGTACTAATGATCTCTGTGCTTCAGTCTGTCCTTCTTTCTCCATCCATCCATCTCTCACATGTTTCTCACTGCCGCTATTGCCATACCTCCCTCGTTTACTGTACTGCCTCGACTGTTGATTGCGTCTCTGTTTATAAAAAATGCCTGTCAGTACCTGCACCTGTTTAGCATTCTTGCTTGTGAGCATGTCCATAATTGTGCGCACGGCTGTGCGTTTGCAGCTGAGCACATCTTTGTAAACCCAGCGTCCATTAACATTGTGTTTACTGTCTCTGTATCATTAAGAACCACGGACGTGTGTCCTAGTAAAAGACTAGGACATAAACTGAAGTGATGTAGCTACGGTCAGACTCACATTATTCTCTGTTCTATTTCCATGGCTGCCTGGGAGCCTAAAAGCCTTCATAAATTACACTGTTATTTGGGTCAAACCTCTGTTAGTAAGCACGTGGCTGATTTAGAGCCCCAACTGCCTACCCTTCCCTTAGCTCTGTGTTTGTGCATATAACCACTCACACATGCACAAGCAAATTTTCTGTTGTAATGGCATAAACAATAAACATCCATTCATATCACACACAGTATGACAAAGATAGAAAGTCGGAGAGAAATGTCTTTTATTTTTTGTGAAAAGACCACAAGTAGAGTTTGAGTCAGCACTTGCACACTCCTTCAGTAACCCATCTTGTGTGGTCAAACATCAACTATTACAGTGTGTGTGTGCTTGCAGCATGCGGTTATGAGTAGTGTGTGTGTGTGTGTGTGTGTGTGTGTTTGTGTGTGTGTGTGTATATGCTGGTGTGTCTCCAAAGTTAGTTTTCCATGACATTTTACAGACCATGTGATTGTGGTTTTACACTACAAAAACCCACCAACTGCTTTTTCTCTTGTCTCTTAAACTTGTAATTTGGCTGTCCTGCTGGTTTTCTGTGTAAACTTCCAATGTTTATTTTCTTCACTTCTCCACAAGCAAGTCAAACTACTGTGTTTGGGCATTTGTTCGCAGGATGACAGGTT
The DNA here is from genome assembly GCA_035609425.1 of Epinephelus awoara. Lineage (NCBI taxonomy): Eukaryota > Metazoa > Chordata > Actinopteri > Perciformes > Serranidae > Epinephelus > Epinephelus awoara. The sequence continues at coordinate 12,777,146 of CM069306.1, read as the reverse complement.
TGATTAAATTAAACTGAACTTGAAAACAAACAGATGAAACGACTTTATCCATCTGTTCTAATTTTCATGATAAAAACTTTGAGTTTATTATAACTTGAGTTGATGGATCACATGGTGCTGGGTGCCGTACATAAACCGTATGAAAACAAGGCTGCAGCTAGCGGCTCTGTGGGGCTGTAACGAGATACAGTGCTTCTTTGTGCTTCATGTCAAAGTCAATATGCAAACATGCTCACAGTGACAGGGCCAACATGCTGATATTCATCATGTGTAAGCATTTAGCATCTTCACCATCTTAATTTAGTTTGTTAGCATGCAAACATTTGCTCATTAGCACTGAACAAAACATAAGTAGCAAGTATTTGGTCATAAGCCAAAGTATTGGACACATTTTGACCTGATCATGCAGCTAGAAGAAAAACTCAGGGGATAATCAAGTCTAGACCATGGATGTATAAAGAGAATGAGATACAGTGTTGAAGGCAGGGCCCGTTCATTTATATAAAAGTTGCTTAATGGTGCATGAAGCCAAAACAGTTTGACTTCCCAGGATTAAAATTACCCAAATCTTCCACACCATGGTGCCTCTACAGCAAGCACACCAGAGACTTTGCAGACCAAGCGGCTAACTTTGGCTTTAGCAGGCTGCGAGCTTGACTAGGGATAAAATGATTTAATTGTGCAGCTCTTCTGACCTGTCAAAATGATATCGGACTAAATAGATCAAATCCCGATAGTGAAAAAGTGATTTTGTGGGGTTCATGACACTCAAAAAATGTATCCAAGGATTTACAGACATCTCTTTCACAAAATAAGAATAAGAAGTTGTTTTTTGACCCCATGGCCCGGAAATTGGAATTCCATAGTTTGGCCACTGTCAAATTGGCTTCAAGGCCTGACGCTGTTCTCAGGCTTCCGGTCTGGAACAAAGCAGAGGACTGACTGACTGACTGACTGACTGGCTAATTATCCTGCAGCTGTTGAGGTATGAAAACCTTTCAGAAACACTCAGAACCTGAATAGTGCGTGGTTGTTACCTACCTGGTTGTTACCATGGTTATTACCTCAAAGATTGTTTTTCTTCATACCAAACTAACCCTGAAATGGTTTCACTTGGTGACCAAAATTATGTTCTTTGGTTTTATGCCAGCAGCGGTCCATTTTATTCAAATTGCAAATGTCAATTTGGAATTAAAATAAATAAATAAAACAAGAAATGAGCAAATGAACATACTTTCTGAAATACAGATGAATATTTAGAAGTGTCTCAGATGGTCTAATAGAGATGCAGATGAAGAGCCGATTAGGTTATTGACCCTTGACCACCAAAAATCTGTCTCATCAACTTCAACTCATTGACCAACCTGTCACACATGCAGATTGATCCCTCATTTTGTCCTCCTTTAATCCTTTTGTCTGTCAGAGGGTAGTCAGTGTTGGCTACATACGAGTGGGTTTCACTGTTAAATTACTTTTGTTGCACTCCGAATTCTTTCCTTTCCTTTGGACAATGCCAACCTTCCTTACTCATACCCTGTTACCTCCCAAACACATTCCACACACAGAGACACAACCAACGGCACCACTCACCCACGCTCTGTTTTCTTTTATGTCACTGGTCAAATCCCCAGAGGCCGCCACTCAATGCCAAGTAGACATGCCCACTTGTCAATAGTGACCATTATGTAGATGACAAACAGGCCAGAGGAAGAGGAGGGGTAGATGCAGCAGGGAAGGCTGCGTAGTAAAGACACGGTGGTCTTACAATAGTATAAAGAAGACCAGGAGATGACCACATGTCTTTTTCTTAGCATGCTCATTAACTCACAGTGGCACTTTTTTTTTTTTTTTTTTTTTTTTTAAGTCTGATGATTTTCTAGTGAGTTTAAAGTCATTCCAACCCACCACTAATATGTTCTGTGTTTTCCATTCACAACTCTGGAAAACATTAAGAGACCACCCCATTCTTTGGAAGATTTTAACATAGTGGTCTACCAAATGTTCTTGGAGCCATCACAGCTGTGATAAAAACACTGGGGCTTTCTACCAAAGACAATGATGGTTTAAATTCTTTTTTGGGGAAAGAAAGTTTCATGTGTATGATCGACATTCCACATGTAGTAAATTCTTCACTTTGGAAATAGTAGTTTGACAAAATCTTCCCTTGAAGTCCCCCTGCACTCAAAACTGTGTTATTCTTCTTCTTCTGTCGATGTCCCCTAAAATGTCTAACCTTGACCATGCTGACTTGTATCTGTGAAGTTTGTCACTGGAGAGGTGTTTTCACATTTCTGAACTGAAGGGGGTAGTGTATGTGCACTTCCCTAATATCTGAGCTTTGAATATACGCTGGGCAAATGGGATTCGGTTCTTCACGAATATGAAAGCCAATTGCTCACTCATATAGGAGACACATACTGACATGGGAACAGACTTCGACACTGGCATAGAAGCCTGGAAACTCCAGAGCAGAGCAGACTTTGTCAGTGTAGAGAGCAGAGTTTGCATTAGCATTGCGAAAGTTTAGACCGCAAACATGACAGAGTGTGCAGTTTTTGGATGTAAACCGAATGGAGCTTTCTTCTACGATCTACCAAACAGCCACTGCCAGTTATCCTACAAGCTAACAAGCTAACAAACAACAAAAATGAAAGATGCTAACTACGCTTAACATTCCAATATATCTGCTTGTCGTTGATTTTGGTTCACAACAGACTCCTCATCTCAGATTCAAACGTGTGACTGAATCTCTCCGGTCTTTCCTTTAATACTAAAACGAGCCAGCTTAATGTGTCAGTCAATCACAGGGTTGGCAGACTGAGTCCTAACTTAAGAAGGACACTAAACCCACTAAAGTTTCTCCCAATTGGTGCCTTTCACGATAGTTGTATTTCCAGCAATGTGACTGTATGTGTGTGTGTGTGTGTGTGTGTGTGTGTGTGTGTGTGTGTGTGTGTGTGTGTTGGTGACTTTTTACTACTCTACTTCTAGGGCAGCATGGTGCTGCAATGGTTAGCATTGTCGCCTCACAGCAAGAGGGTTCCTGCTTCAAAGCAGTGGTGGGGGGTTTGAACCCCAGGATGGGGGAGCCCTTCTGTGTAGAGGTAGGGTGTTCTCCTCATGTCAGTAAGCTTTTTGCCGGATACTCCAGCTTCCTCCCACAGTCCAAAGACATGCAGGTTAACTGGTGACTCTAAATTGCCCGTAAGTGTGAATGTGAGTGTGAATGGTTGTCTGTCTCTATGTGTGTACCCTGCTTCTTGCCCAATGTTGGCTGTACCTCGAACAGGATAAGCAGTACAGAAAATGAATGAATAAATGGATACTCTACTTCTTGCTTGTATTCCTATACCAATGGCACCGTTATTCCATCTAATTAAAGCATAGAGCGTTGTTCAGATCTGTATTTATGTTTGCAACAATTAAAAGGTGTTGAATGCAGACTTATTGCGTCATATCCTCTTCTTCTTGAGAAACAAAGCAAGAGAAAAGTAGCATATGAGGAAGAGAAAGAATAGCATGATGAAAGGGGCATCGCTGTGCAGAGCAATGCTCCGGGTAGAACCATATTGTTTTGATGCTTTGATGTTGGAGAAATCTGTGTCGATGTAAACCCCATAGGTCTGTATTTCACTCCGAGTACCCTGAAATAACCACTCTTATAGACTACATCATGTAGATGGTTTGCTGCTGAGCTCCTACACCTCTGTTTGCTTTAGGAAACATTTCTTATGGATCCACAAAAGCTAAAACAGCTCCCCACAGCTCAGCCTCAGCTCGTTGAGGGGGTCGCTGCGGTTTCTAGGCTCTTCCCCGTGACATCAAAGCTTGATTGATGGCACTTGAAGAGCTGTGTTTGATTATACAGGAAAGGAAACACACGTAAACACGTGGTGTCTACAAAAGAACACTCGTGTCTCTCCTCCACACACACACATGTACACACAGGCAACATGCACAGGAAATCATGCAACACACTGCAATCAGCTGTCACACACAGGGCTCATAATGGGATTTCACATGAAGGCACGCTAGACCTGTGCATTTTTGAGAAGACAGACATTAGCAGTGTGTTTATGCTTAAATAAATAAGGCTTCCATAGGCACTATCACACCATATGAGCTGCTGAGCCCAGGAAAGATATACAGCCTGTGTGAATCTGTTTGAGCAATGTACAGTATAGACCAGCAGATGTGGTCTTGCTACGTTCGCCCTAAATTTAGATTTTCATCATCTTTTCTCCGTCAATAGAGAGCATGATTTGAGCGAGAGCAAGTTTGTCTTTGGTCAGAGTCCCTCTTGAGTCAGCCAATAGCAGTTCAGCATGTCATGTCTGCCGGGCATTAAACAGTGATTTCCACATCTGTGAGGGATTATGTGGTCAATATTATCTCAGTCCCTCCAAACCTCTCCAAGTTTTTCTTCACCTTTTTTTTCAAACTCAAACACTCTCTTTTTCTGCTTATCCTCTATCTACTTCTGCTCCATTTCGAAATCTGTTACTGATTTTAGGTGATGACAGCTGTCCAATACAGGCAGGATTCTTGCTGATTCTCTTTTTCTGGTTACCTATTTGACTTGGGTCAAACTGGATTTGGAAATACCACAGTTTTTACCTTATTTGGTGCCAAAAACCAGGGATGGATTATGAGACAACCTGAGGGCCTGGGCACAGTCTCCATTTAGTCATTTTGTGGCTCTTTGTTCATGTTTTCCATCTCTTTTTAGCCAATTTGTGTCTCTTTGTAATCGATTTGTATTTCTTTGTAATCACTTTGCATCTTTTTATAGTTGTTTTGCAACTCCTTTTGTTGTCATTTTGCATCTGTTATTGCTTTAAGTCTTGTGGTTGTTTTGCATCTCTTATATGTCATGCTGCACAATACACAAAAAAATCATATTGCATTATTTTTGACAGATATTGTGATTACATTACAAGTCACGATTTTAGTAGGAATGGTATTTTTGGCATTTCATTTTTAATCAGAAATTGAAATGATTTTTGTTGGGGTCTGCACCAAACAAGTGTGTTCCCGAATCTGGAATACGATTTATAGGCCGGGTCATCTCTCTAGCAACACAGTGCTATTTCGCTACGGATGCTATTTATTTCAATAATATTTTGATTAATTGAGCAGCAGTAGTTTTACATCTTTTAATAGACGTTTGATATCTCATTTTGTTTCTCTTTGTAGTTTTGCATCATTATGTCGTCATTTTGCATCTCTTTGTGACTCTTCGTAGTTATTTTGCATCTTTCTGTAGTTGTTTTGCATCTCTTTCTTCTTATTTAGCATCTCTTTGTAGTTGTTTTGTGTCTCTTTGTAGTTATTTTGCATCTTTTTGTAGTCGTTTGATATCTCTTTGGTGTCATTTTGTGTCTCTTTGTAGTTTTGCGTCATTACGTAGTCTTTTTGCATCTCTTTGTTCTCATTTTGCATCTCTGTGTTTTTTTGTGACCCTTTGTAGTTATTTGGCATCTCTTCGTTCTTATTTAGCATCTTTTTGTAGTTGTTTGACATCTCTTTAGTGTCATTTTGTGTCTCTTTGTAGTTGTTTTACGTCATAATGTTGTCATTTTGCATCTCTGTGTATTTTTATGACTCTTTGTAGTTATGTTGCATCTTGTAGTTGTTTGGCATCTCTTCGGTTTCATTTTGTCACTCTTTGTAGTTGTTTTGCACCATTTTGTAGTTGTTTAGCTTCTCTTTGCTTTCTTTTTACATCTGTGTTTTTTTACTCTTTGTAGTTATTTTGCATCTTTTTGTTTTAATTATCATCTCTTTGTAGTTGTTTGGTGACTCTGTGGTTATTTTGCATCTTTGTGTAGTCGTTAAGCATCTCTCTTTTGTTTTGTTTCTATTTTTAGTGACATATTGCAGGTGAACCTGGACGTTCAGGTGCTGCTGTTGGTTCAAAAACTGCACCAGTACTTCAGTATTAAGTTCACACTGGAGATGAAGAGAGATTTTCTGACTCCTGTCCAAACCTTCTTGCCACAGCAAAAACCACACCAACTTTTTTTCTGCACAGATATTACACTACATATTACAGCACACTATACAAAACAGCATGGGAAAACAGTGCATGTCCTTTTTTACTTGAAGCAGAGCTATTCTGCTGTCAATCTTTAAATGTAAATTGCTTTACTAATTATACTGTATATTGAGGGCATGTTACTGTAGCCTCTACATGCTATGAAGCTGTAATATGAAGGAAAAAATAATGAAAAACAAATATTGGGTTGGATTTGTTTGCGGCTTTCTAACCCCTCGGGCCCCTGGGCTTGTTCGCTAAACTATCCATCCGAACAACAAAAGCATTTTAGAGTCTTTTTTTTTTTTTTTTTACCAGATTCACTTTCGCCTGAATTTATCTCTTATTTGAGCTGCACTGATGCATATATACTCACCCTATCTGGGATCCCTTCAGCATTACAACAAATGCCAATAATTATGTCCACACACAATCAGACCCAGGTGTGTTATCTTTATTCTGGTTTCACCATTCTTCTCTCTTTTTTGTGTTATCTGTCCCAACAAAAAAAATTGCACAGATCAAATCACACTTCTGTCAACATCCATTTTCCTGTTCCACTGCATGCACAAAAACACATACACACACAGACACCATGACGCAGACTTACACCCAGGGTGGCGTCTCATTCCTGTGGCTGATGAGAGCAGGCATGATGGGAGTGAGGCATGTAATGTGATTTATAGAGCTGGGCTCACTTTTCAAATTCAATCAGGAACTTTGATTACTGATGAAAATTTGAGACAGGAAATCGCTTTGATAGCAAACTAAAACCTCATGAGACAGAAGAGCACTGATGTGTGCATATGTGTGTGCGAGTACGCCGACCGCCAAACACTGAGCCCGTCTGAACTCGGCCATATTTGATTAGGGAGGACACACGCAATGCAATCGAGAGCGACAAAGCAGGAACTCGAGCAAATTTTTACCGTTGACTGATGAAATCTTTCCTCTGGTTTAGATGTTATCTACTTCTTTCTTTTTGTCTCCCTTTTTGATGCTCTCACCGCTTACGTGTGAGCATTGCTCTTAGTCCCATTAAGCATTATGAGCACAGAGATGCAACATTCTCACACACACGCACACTCGCGCACACACACACACATGTACACATATGGCTGACCCTGCAGAGGTCACGATGGATCTATGGCTGTTTGGTCTCTTGTGTTATTTTAATGTCTGCTGTTGCACATGAGGGGACACTCAAGCCCACGCCCGACAGCATGACAGAGGGGCCCAATTACCATTCCCATGGGAGAGAGAGAAAGTGTGTGTGGGTGTATGTGTGTGTATTACTCATAGAGAGTGCAGAGAGGAGGAACAGGGAGCAAGGCAGAGACAGAGAGTGAGCGACAGAGTGCTTGTGCATGTATGTGATACAAACATGACAGGCTCATCAGTCACCAATGGCCTTTTAAAGTGTTCTCCATAGGGACACCTGACCTTTTCGCATGATGCCAATAGCAGCTGCATGATGAATCAATCGCCTAAGCCTTTGGCTCCCAGTAGCCACCATGTTATCCAGAGTAAATACGTGAGATGACATTCTCCCTATTGAGACACCTGGAGACAAAAGCCCAAAGTTATGGATTGGCCTTTAATGGTGAAAGGGAACCCAGTGGTGATCGCAGTGAGGCATAAAGAGGCAACGGGCCTCAAAGAGAGGGTGGCATGTGGAGAAAACTTTTGGATGGATAGATGGATGGAGGTTGGGGAAATTAGAAAGCAAGGAGAGGGGAGATAATAGGGCAGTCGAGGTCAGGGGACTAGCCACAACCTTTCTGTCTGGCTGCACAGGATGGATAGGATGGGGAAGAAAAATGGGGATGCACAAGGCCAGCAGAAAGATTAAGAGGAGGGCAGTAGGAGGAGATAGATACTGAGGAAATGGAGAACAGGCCCTGAATTTTTTTGTATATCTAGCCGTGTGTGTGTGTGTGTGCGAAAGGGAGATGGAGGGAGCGAGCGATAGGGGAATATGGAGCCTAATATGATGGGGTAAATGAGGTGTAATGGCGGTAACATAGAGTGACAGCAACTGGGTCAGTGCATTAAGGGGTTAACCAAGGCCAGGAGTCGCTGACCTTCCCCCTCCCATGAGACAGAATTATCTCTCAGTAAGGAACACACACACACACACACACACACACTGATAATGAAGATGTGGTTGCAGGATGGCCATTTTTTTGCGATTCAAGAATGTTATGATGGGAATTTCACCACCGCTATCCCAGCCATGCACTGATTTTCTGCATGGCTGGCCAGACGCTTGCAAAAACAAAATGCAAAACCTTTAGGCTTTGTTACACAGCAAAAAATAATTAAGCGAGGGCTTCGTAACACTTTCATGTAAAGGCATTACGAATTTTACAACATAGTCTTCTGCGCTGTAATTGTACTGTGGAATTGTGCGAGTGTGTGTGTCTGAGGGGGAGACAGAAAGAAACAGGCAGAGAATGTGTGAAAGAAAAAGACACTGCAGGCTTCAGGTGAGAAATTAGAAATATTAGCATATTTATTACAGCAACATGAAAGACATTAGAATGCCTACACCCTTTACAACAAGCAACGCAGAGGAAACTGGCATGGGGACAAATAAGCATTGTACGGTGGCCAAAGAAAGAGAGAGAAAGAGAGAGGAGAGAGCTGAAAGTCTTGAATGAGAGTCACTCATGAACACTTACAATACAGACCTGGTGGGGAATGGAGGACAAACACTGTATTTGAGATCAAGCAAACCATCCCACATAGCTAACCTTGATAGGGTGAATAGTGACACAAACCTGGGGTTTTGAGAGTTGGAACCAAAGTGTGGGTATGACCCCTGTTTTCTTAAAATTTAGAAAGTGGTGGTGTTGAACAAACTTGTAAAAAGAGAGGACATTGTCGCAATGCACCCATATTTTTTTGAGTGAAATAGTCTTTTTCTAGTCCTGACAATGCATGAGGAAATTTAGCACGTGGAAATAATTTTGCAACCAAATATAGCCTATATCAAATTCTAAGCTAACAACATCCATAATCTAATTGAATATCTCATGACTCATATAAATAACAACAGCTTTTACAGGTCATCAGTTTCAAGATTCATCGTAATATTTTAAGAACAAAACGGCTTTGTTCTGCTTTGAGGAGTCAAAGTGAAGGTGCTGCTGGAGGGGGAGGGGAGGGGAGGGGGGTCTCTGGGATATTACAAAACCAGGGTGTTGATGTGAGGTCATCTTAAGAACACAGATAAATACTACCTGTACATACACTTTACTCTTAATATCGCAGATAGATGAAGAACAATAGCTCAGTAAATAAGGCATCTAAAAGGCCAGCGGTCAAGGGTAGTCCGCTAGAGTGAAATCATAGAGTTAGCAAGAGTAGAATGCACTAACAGTTTCAGACTCTCCCAATTCTACTGTATTTTGTTTTGTATTCTGAAACAACAGGGCAGAAAAAGCACAAGTAAAGAGCCTGATAGTGGTTGAATTTTTCAATCTGCTGCCCAGCTGACATTTCACCAAGCCCACCCCCCTTAGTAACTGCTAGGCTTGTCACGATACCAGAATTTCAGTTGTCGATACCAAAACCAGTGAATTTCCACGTTTCTTGATACTCATTCGATACCACGATAAAAATCAAAAAACAGAACTCATGTATTTCAAAATTCACTACTTTATTAAAACTGTTTCAAATTTTAATCTTTAACTCTAAGGCCTCATTTACACTGCAAGCGATCCACAAGCGTTGCGGCAGCACATGTGTATTCACACCAAAACCGAACAGACGTGTTGCGCAGTGGCTGCTGCTGTCTCGGCAAAATACAAACCACAACCGAACAGTTGTTGGTGGTAGTGCACCATGTTTGCAAATCTCCAATAAACCCCAAAGAAGAAGTGAGTTTGGACCCAAAGCCCAGGCTGGACAGGTTTGCGTGCCAGTGATTATTCATACACTTGGAGAATTAATATTTAGCACTACAAATGGGTAAGTATATGAAACGTGCCTGTCAGGTCTTGCTTGGTCAAGGGGGAGATGTCTACGGTGGCCGAGAGAGGTCACAACACACGCAAACTTGTGTTTTTTTGTTGAATACCGCGACAATTCGCTTGTGACTCGTGCAAAAAATCAGCCTCCCTTCTATTTTCAAGCTTGCTCGCGAAAGCAGCGCGACTCAAGCAGTGCATAGAACGGATACGGTGTGAATGCTCTAACTTATTAACGTGCTCGCCGAAATGAAAACGCAAGTAAACAGCGGCCGTTCGTGAGCGCCAGTGAACGCAACGCTTGCAGTTTAAATGAGACCCTCTCCACACACGACTCCTACTACCTGACTTTTCACTGAGGTGTTGTGGCTCCAGCAGCACTTGTAAAAGCCATTGTTTCTAGCAAAGACGACGGAGAACAGGCATTCTTCTTCTTCGGCGCTCGTGCTCGGCACTGACTGATGCATGTATACTGCCCCCATCAGTTCCAATAGGAATCGACACGTCCCACTGAGGGGAAAGTTGTATCTGGTACTTACGGTACCGAAAAAAAACAAAAACAGGTACCAACGTATTTTTTTCGTGTTGGCATCGACTTGGTACTGAAGTATCGGTTCTCATGACAACCCTAGTAGTAGGTTTGTATGCAATTCTGAACACAGCCTTGAAGTGGCAGATTTACCATCAAAATTCGTAGTCATTTTTAAAGCACTGGGTTCTTGATTTCAGACAGAGGTAGACAAAAACAGACTTCTCATTTCTAGCCACCAAACATCATTTTTTTCTGGTTGAAAGGACAACTGTAACTGGCATATTTTAATAGCGATAGCTAGCTGACGAAGCTAGTTAAGCTAACTTTGGCTCCACGAGTTGGCTGAAAACAGTCTCCGACTGTCTTCTTTAATGTTTCCAGCTCATGTGTTTTAAAATTTAAGAAAACTTGAAAAAGAGGTTAAAAAGAGGCCGTTCGTTTTCAGATTTTCAAAGAACAGGGTTCACTGTTGACATCACTAAATGTAAGGCTTTTAGTATGAGGACGAACAGATGCATTTGCCAAACGTAGCAGAGCTAATGGTGTCCTTAAATCTGATGGCTCCGAGACCAGCTTTACAACACAGTGGATGAGCTAGTTGTGAATGGGTCTCAAACAAATGTAATCTAGTTTATTAGCGACGTGCACCTTGGCAGTGGAAGTATTGCTTTATTACTATTATAGGTAGTTACTGAGTTGGACGACATGCTAACAGTTGCAGTTTAGATTAGAAGACAGACACACTGTTTAATCCTTTCCTTACAAATCTGCTCTTGTAGTTTGGATTTCAGAAAGGTTGAAAAAAAGTCACCACCCTTCATATTCTTACATGCAAATCCCTAAAGCATGCGGAGAAATGTAGAGCCTGACAGGTCTGCCGTGCCTAGTTACTGTCACTAAGCTATGACTGGACAGTTTCCGCTTGGGGGAGGGGTTTCGCTACTGTTAACTTTGTGATGTCAGTGGATAGAAATTCAATCTGAGGACGTCTCTTTTCTCGACCTCCCTCCTTCCATCCCTACCTCACCCAAACAAGCATTTTTACAGGTTGTTTCGTTGGCGGACGCAGGCTTGAAAAGTGCATGTAATTACTGTTTACGGGAGGTATGCAAATGAAGCCAGTGTATCAATAAGGAAAGTCCATTCTACTCGTCCTAACACTATGGTAGAAACTGCAGTCACTGTCACCTGTCCATCAAAGCTGAAGCTTCGCACCATGCTACATTCCTTTGTTCAGACCACCTCCATTCACCTTTCTCCTGTATGACCCGCCCCTGAACGAGTACTTCAGAAATCTCTTTTTCACAATAAAAGTACATCATAGTCATCATCATCATCATCGTTATCATTACAAACATTCTAACATTGGAAATCAACACTGTACATATTTTACACTATGATACAATCATATATACTGTACTTTATGCCACTGTTGGTCCTATAGAGTACCACATATATTAAAACTGGGTTTGGGAATACACTAAAGCAGGTTCAGTGCCATTAATGCAGTGCACACAAAGAGGGTCCCATCATATCTAAGCTTGTATTTAATGTGATAAGCAGCAGTTTTCCTCTGATAAGGAAAAACCAACAAACCAATTTATTTGCTTTTCGCTGTAAACATTGTTTTGTAAATTTACCTTATCAGTATTGGTTTGAAACTAGGGATGCTTGAAACAGGTTGGCATGACTGATAACAAGTAAGTGAGACAGTACAAGACACACAAATCATCTTTTTTTTTTTTACCCTCTCGTGGTGGCACAGCTGAAAATCAACACTGCGTATATTTCATCTTGCTGGAAAAAAAAGGGGCTCCATTCCAGTGCTCCTTTTCATCAAGCAGACTGTTTGAACAAAACAATGTAATTACTGTGACTGGTCTTGTGTTACCATCCAGCCATGGGAGCTGATGAAAGGACACAGTAACGTAGGAACGGTGTTACGTTGCCCAGATGAACATTTCAAGGTTACTACTGTACATGGCACAACACTGGATAAACAAGGTACACGTTCTTAACAGTGTCAACTCTATGATGACCTTGGCATCACCTTTGCTCTACATGAAACACAATACTCTCTTAACACACCTGAAACATGGGAAGGCAAACTTTTGGGCTGAAATATTCCCAACAACATCGTGCTGTAACAGCTGAATAGACAATGTTGTTTGGAATAGACAGTCAGTTATGGAAGAGTAAAAATGTATCTGTGCCAACTGCAGCTCAAGCAGTTTCTTTGCACTCAGTTACATCACAAGTGCAAGCAGACTGGCAAAGGTGCACTGGGTCTAGTTGCTATGGAAGTGTGTCTGAGAGCAGTCTCTAGGGAAGCCCTTGTCCTGGTCAAATACACTATTTAAATGAGTCATACTTCCATCCTACATGAGCTAGCAAAATCTACATCCCTCTCTATCTCTAAAGGTCCAGTTTTCTGCTCCCCTCACCCCACACATTCATGTCATTCAGTACCTCGGCTCACTTATTGGCTTTCTGTATACAATGGAAGGGGCCATACATGTACTAGGTAATAACTCCCATTAAGGTTGAGCGATATAAACCTCACCACCAATACAAACGTTAGGTCCATCTCTACGGTTGTGGGACACACAGCCCATATAAACATATATCTACACATATACATATCTTCTGACCCTTTTTAAACTCTTCAAGGTGAAAACTCCGAACAGAAACAAAATGACAGTAAAAAACAACTGTACACCTCACAGACAGTGATGATAATTATATTCTAATTTCTTTTTTTTGTCATTTCTTTTGTTAAGAATATTTTTTTTCTTCTTTTGTTGAGCTGATATGATGTGAAATGGTCTGGGATGCTCTAGATGTGGCCTTGTTGTTGGACGTGTGTCTCTCTGTTGCTCCGTAATGGTGGCTGTGTTGCTGCTGAGTGCTAAAGCCGGTAGTGCCCATCGAGGGATGGGAAGAATGGTGAAACTGCGAGAAGGTGAAGGAGTCAAGCGTCCATGTTGTCTCCGTCTCAGTGTGTCTCAAAATCAATGGAGGCCCGAGCACAGAGTATCCATTACAACTCCATTTCAGTTGGGAAACTCTTCACAGGAGCATCCATTTTGGCTCTGTCTCACTGTGTTTTTGTGGAAACTGTTATACTTTGACGTGCGTCCCCTGGGTCTGCAGGCTCTGCACGCTGGACAAAATCTTCTTCTGGTGGCCAGCAAGACTCACACCCATCTTAGCCAACTCACTGCAAGAAGGACAGAAAAAAAAGACAAATATAATTCATTATATATGACACTTTCAGAGAAAAAAAACTACATAATCCCTCAAATGTCACGCAGCTGCGAAGGTTTCAAGTCCAAGATGCTTGTGTGTATCCCCTTCTTAAATTTTAAATGACACTCATCTGGAATATACTACGTCTTTTACTGACAATGGTGACCTTTTGAGAGTTTAATTTAACTGGGATGATTCACCAGCCATCTGTACCTGACACTGATGTAGAGGATTGAGTCCAAGCTGACATATCCAGCACTGGAAAAGTTCTCCTTATACTGGCCCATCTTGATGGCCTCCAACCACTCATCCACTGTGCTCACACTGAACTCTGGGGTGGACGGGTCCTCCCTGCTGGGATACAAAGCACACTCACAACTCAATGAAATGTTGTCCCGTTGAGTGGCTAAATAACAGTTTCTGACTGAAGCTGACCAATTATTTGTCCTTGGAGCTGTTATTAAGTCTAACTCTTGTTAGGGCAATTCATAGGAATAAGAAGTGTCAGCAGTGTCACTTGAGGAGCCAGTTAATGCTCATTCATAGTGCTCTATCTGCATTTGGACAGAATAATTTAAAATTCTGCAACAACTGCAGCATGGCAGACTCAAATCCACCGTGAAAAGAAAGCATAAACCCTGAACTTAACCTCGCCATTAATGGGTAAGTATGATTAATGATTCATCCCCTCACTGCCCCCCCAGTATAAGCGCACATGGCTTTACTTTTCTCACCCTTTGACTCGTTTGTTTGCTTTCTATTGCTATAAATTGTTATAAATGATCTCTGTGTTTGTTTATTTGCATGGTCCAACTTAGTAAATACCTTGCATATGTAGAGTTAATTGCATCTGCACTTACATACAATGCTGTATGTACTCCAGTTAAACGGACAGTCCACCCCAAAATCAAAAATATTTTTCTTTTTACATGCTGTGCTATTTATTAATCTGGGTTGTTTTGGTGTGAGTTGCCGACAGTTAAATAGGGGCTGTAGAGATGTCTGCCTTCTCTCCAATATAATTAAACTAGATGGAGCTCAGCTTGTGATGCGCAAAGTGCCAAAAAATACATTTGAAAAACTCAACAGCAATGTCTCTTTCCAGAAATCATAACCTGGTTACCCAAAATCCATGCTTCCTTCTGCACAGTGATGGTTGGTGGGTGTAGTTCAGTTGAAAGAAAACAGTTCCGACATAAAACCGCTCACAACAACATCCATAGACAATCTTGCATATCTAACGCTCAGCAACTCACAGTAAAATAATCAAGATTGCTAATTGCACTAAAGGCAAGAGGGCAAATATGTAGTTTTGATTTTGTGGTGAACTGTCCCTTTAATGGCATGCCATAGTCTACAACACCTGTGTATAAGTATCTTCTTTCTGTTCACGTTGCTCTTTGTGTCTTCAGTGTGTAGGCTTTTGTCAGTCTTGCTTTTGTGTTTCTGTTGACGTTTCTGCTGTGCTGAGATTTTGTTATTTTCTCTGTTCTGAGCATCTTCTGTCGTTTTTGAAAGAAACTGAAACATATTATGTTGCACACTCTGTATGCTGGTCAGGTTGTGAACATCAGCTAAATGCCCGAAGTGTAAAATGTAAATGTAAAAATAATAATATTCTACAGATGTGTGAAATACAACTGGTGAGGCAGGGAGTCTAAATTGAAAATGAGACTATGGATATGCCATCTGAAAAACCTATATTCATACCTTTTCACTGACAAATGTTACTGTGCTGGGAAAAGATAAGAATGTGATTTTACTGGGGAAAAAAATGACATTTCCTACTTTGCACAATTTTCAAAACTGACAAAGTAGATTTACAATCTAGATCTAAGGCTGTGATTGTGTCTTCCACTGTATGCGTGTACCGTCCCATAATCTAATCTAAGTATCTCAAGATTATATGCGCGTGTCAGTGAAAGTGTTTGCTTCACAACTTTAATATACAACTGTCTCCCACTGACCATGCTGAGCTGTTGGCCAGCTCTCTGAGGCTGGCTGGGTTTCTGATGAGCTTGTCCAGGATTGTGACGATCTGTCCAAACTTTGGCCTGTCGCTGCGTCCCTTCTCCCAGCAGTCCAGCATGAGCTGGTGCAACACCACAGGACAGTCCATAGGGGCGGGAAGACGGTAGCCCTCATCTATTGCTTTGATCACCTGCAGGGAGAGAGGGTAAAATATCAGGTTCTGCGATCAGTATAACAGAAAGAAATACATATTCCCTTTCATAGTTAAGAACTGAGCTGGAGATTGAGGAAAACATAAGCCCTTTTTACACAGAGATCGTGTGATAAAGCCACAATGAAGACCCTTAACTACACCGCCTTGGCTTTTTATACAGAACCAAACAATGCCAGCATAATGTCATCCTAGTGTGTGATTTTAGATAGCATGCTGATGTTCTGTAAGCAAAAGAGGCATGACGTGTGTGACGGGTAACAAAGCAGCCATGGTGTTTGGTGTGACATACAACATACGTGTCTGGCAGTGCTTTCTTAACAATGCCAATAGCATTACATAGCAGTAACAATCATTTACTGTCCCTGTTATATGGGGGTTGATCTCATCCTCAAGGTTGAGAGCTCCAAGACCTCATTGTTCTTCCTCTTTGCGTACATTTTTGCATGTTCTTCTTCTTTGAGTTAGCTGCTAATTGCTAGTAGCTCCTATTTAAATCTTGTAGGTCACACATATCCACACGTCATCAAAATGTCACACCCATCTCGTCCTGCCGGCTGTCCCTTTTACACAGATGTTAATTTGATGCTGTTACTACCTCTGCTTATGGCTTCAAGGTGAACAACAACTCTGTCCCCCCGTTTTGCGGTTGTACTTTTATACAGAATAGCAATAACTGAGACATGATGTATGTGTTGGTGACTCACATCCTGGTTGGACATCTCCCAGTAGGGTCTCTCGCCGTATGAAATCACCTCCCACATGACGATACCGTAACTCCACACATCGCTGGCTGAGGTGAACTTCCTGTAGGCTATGGCCTCTGGAGCCGTCCATCTGATGGGGATCTTCCCTCCCTGGAGATGGCACAAAACACAATCATCACACTCTTATACTGAACATGTCACCCTGGACACCCTGTCTGTAACGGTGTGAATATGTAAAGGTTGCTTTATTAGTCTGTTTTTGGCTAAGGGCTTTAATAAATCAAGAACAGTGCTGACGAAACAAATTATGCGATGGTGGCTGCCGAGAAGCTCAGTGCAGCACTGCCTTTAAGAACAGAGCAGGTGAGATTATACACCAACTTAACAAAACACTCCTCTCTAATCTTTGCTCCGGTGTTTATCCTTACACTTGACTTTCTTTTGCCATCGTTTTTATCGTCCATGCTGCTCCTGCCTTTGTTGTTGATGCGCAGATCAAAAGAATTCCGTAAACCCACTGTATAGACACAATAGGCAGTAAGATACCCCCGCCCTCTCTCTCTCTCGCTCTGTCTAACACACACACGCACACACACCCCGTACCTCTATAGGGCTCGGTTCAGCTTTTTAACATGCGGCAGCTGCCTCTGCACCACCTAGCATTCCCCATCTCTGCTTGGTCAAAGTCAAATAAAAGACAAAGCTGCCAAGTCACTCGGCACTGTACTTTTGTTTCCACCACCCCCTGTCCACCCCTACCCCATCCTCTTTTTTTCTCTTAACTGCTCTCACTGGATCCTTCCCCTGCCTCCCCTTATTTTCCTCTCCCTCCCTTTCTCTCTCAGCCTCCCTCGATCTCCGTCTTATTTGATATCTACTCCTCTCTCTCTGTCTCTTCCCCATCTCCGCCTCAGCCTCTCCCTTTTTCCCTTTCTCCCCCCCTTCATGCCTGCAGCTCTCCATCTAGGTCTCCTGACATCAGTGGGGGTGTGTGTGTGATTGCAATAGAGCAGTCAGCGGCTGATACACTCCTCCCAGGGCAATGCTAATGCCATATTAAAAATAACATCCCCAACACTTCCTATGAATATGAATAATGCCATCTCCTTGTGGGCATTTTAGATGAGTTACTCCGCAGTGGTTTAACTCACTGACGTTTGAGTTTCTTCATTCTCTCCGTGCTCTGTGAGAGGATGATGATGTTACCGAAGACTTTTTTGATGTGATTGTATGTAGGCAGGAACACGCAGTGTCCATGCATTCAGTCCATGTGTGCATTTCATTTTGTGAACAGTATACAGTTCTGACATCAGTTGCATGCCATGACCTCATACAAAACTTTAACTGTTTAGAAAACCAACAGCACTGTTGCAGTTTTAGAGGCTTATTTCTGTCCTGTCATTACAGAAACATTTTATGAATGCAGAGAAGATCATCACGATCCACTCAGTCCCTCGTGCAGTAACTGAGACCCAACACTGGGCATGAGTTGTCCAAATTACAACCACTCTTATTGGTTTAAGGTCCAACTCTGTCACCATGGGTATAAGGTCTGTGTGCCAATATGTCTGCCTGACAACCTGTTCACAGGACTCAAAGTAGCAGGCTCCCTCTTGCCACTCATGACTCAGCAGCTTCCTGTTCTTGGCGTAATTTACATTGAACAGAAATATAAAGGCAACACTTTGGTTTATGCTCCGATTTTTCGACTTTTTAAGACTTTCTATGCATGGTAAAGGCTTATTTCTCTTAAAAATCCATGTTAGTGAGCACTTTTCCTCCGCCAGAATAATCCATCTACCTGACAGGTGTGGCATATCAAGATGCTGAGTAAACAGCATGATTACAAAGGTCTGGTGTGGGATGGTCACAATAAAAGGCTTCTCTAAAATGTGCAGTTTGATCACACAACACAGAGTCACAGATGCTGCAAGTTTGGAGGCAGGACTGTCCACCAGAGCTGTTGCCTGTGAACTGAATGTTCATTTCACAACCATAAGCTGCCTCCAATGTGGTTTCCAAGAATTTTGCAGTACATCCAACTGGCTTCACAGTCGCAGACCACATGCAACGACACCAGCTCAGTACGTCCACAGCCAACCTCTTAAGATCATCTGAGGCCAACCACCTAGACATCTGATGCAACAGTTGGTTTGCACAAACAATGAATTTCTGCGCAGTCTATCAGAAAGTACCTCAGAGAAGCTCATCTGCATGCTCGTTGTTGTCACCAGGGTCTTGACCTGACTGCAGTCCTTCGTCATCACTGACTTGAGTGGGAAAATGCAAATCTGTTGATGCCATCTGGCAGTTTGGAGAAGTGTTTTGTTCACACATGAATCCTGATTTTCAGGCAAATGGTGGATGGCTTGGACGCCAATTTGAACGCACAGAGATACTGTGCTGAGATCCTGAGGCCCATTGTCTTGCCATTCATCCACTGCCATGACCTGCGGCATGATATTGCACTGCCCCATAGTGCAGGGACCTGTACACAACGGCTAGAAGCTGGAAACATCTCAGTTCCTGCTTGGCCCACAAACTCATCAGACATGTCACCCACTGAACATGTTTGGATGCACTGGATTGGCATGTACAACAGTGTCTTCCTACTCCTACCAATATCCAGCGTCTTCACAGAGCCATTAAGGAGGAGTGGGCCAACAATCCACAGGCACACAACCTGATCAACTCTATGTGAAGGAGATGTGTCACAGTGAATGAGGCAAGAGGTTGTCACACCAGATACTGACTGATTCTTTGGGATATCTGTGACCAAAAATGCATTTCTGTAGTGCTAGTCCTGGGAAATCCCAACAAACCCATTTTCAAGATAAAACTCCAAGTTAAGGAGTGGCCTTTTGTTGTGATCATCCCAAGGCACACACGTGTAGTAATGATGCTGTTTCATCAGCATCTTGATATGCAACATCTGTCAGGTGGATGGATTATCTTCGCAAAGGAGAGTTGCTCACTAAAATGGATTTAAACAAGTTTGCAAACAAATTTTGAGAGACAAAAGTCTGTGTGCATAGAAAAAGCCTTAGATCATTTACATATTCAGCTCTGATTGGACAGTCATTCTCTCCCATTTCTATTCTGGAAAACAAAGTACTTCATTTTCTGAGTGATGTGTTTTCATGCATCGTTTTCAAGTAGCTTGTTAAAGCTATATTAAAATGGGAAGCTGTTTCACCTGCAGTGATCAGCTTTTCCTACATTTGTTTGAAGTGCTTGAGAGAATCAAAATAAGCACGATTGGTTCCTGCCGGGTTTCCACTCCCCCATATCGGAGGGAATTTGCAGTAACTTTCTCAACTGCTCCACATCACAACTTTTGCCAGGTGTTTGGAGGTTTCATTTACAATTCAGAGCAGCGTCTTGTGCTTCTTGTGTTTGAGTCCGTAGGTGTGAGTAAGGGTAATACCTGAGTGGATAAGAGTGGAAGCGCTATCAGCTCTGAATCAGTTCTGATCACGCAGTGTGTCAGGAGAAAAACAATTGTCTTTTAAAGGCAAGATGGAGAGTGTGGATTGCGAAGGAAAAATCACATATTGTTCTTCTTCTTTGTGTCTTTATGTGTCGACCATGTTTTGGATCAGATCTGATTACCCTCTGGTCTATTTTAGAGCTTTTTTAAAATAATTTTATGCATATCGGGTTTGGATTTGGACTGAATCCAACTATGTAGAGGTCAATGATTAGGTCAACTGTAATTGGAGGCACCATTTGTTTATGACAGTTGCAGCAAGTGCAAGTGTGTCTTACCCTTGTCGTGTACGCAGCCTCTGGGTCATCCTCCAGAACCCGACTCAGGCCAAAGTCAGACACTTTACACACCAGGTTGCTGTTGACCAGGATGTTTCGAGCTGCCAGGTCTCGGTGAACGTAGCTCATGTCTGACAGGTACTTCATACCTGAAGCGATGCCACGCAGCATGCCAACCAGCTGGATCACTGTGAACTGGCCGTCGTGTTTCTGGAGCAGGAGACAAGGAGAGATGAATTAATACACAGCACAGAGTGTAAACGCTGACATTAAGCTGCACAAGGGAGGCATAGTGATTAGGGCCAAGTCCTTCAACAACCTCAGTTGGAAGTGGAGGTTTGAGCCAGGATTCAAGCATCTGTGATGGCAGCAATCCGTGCTTTTGAAGTGTCCCTGAGCAAGACACTAAATCCCTTCCAGCTCTTGCTAACCCTGTGCATTGACCTCTCTCTGCAGGGTGGCAAGCAAAAGATGAATTTCTCCACTCAGGGATCAATAAAGGATCACCCAAAAATCCTGCTTGCAGAGGATCGGATCTGACAGTGCAGACAAAACTTTCCTCTCTAACACTGACCGTGTGTGCAAGCAGAACTCACTGGATTTCAGATTTGAGCTGTCTTTGGCAGAGAGCGGCGCCTGTTGATCGATGACGGTCCAGCTCACCTTCCTCTGCCAATTATTTCTGCCCTGGGCCAACTGTCCCCGTTAAAAAGCCATCCATGTTATCAGTCACCCTCTCTCCTTTATATCATCTCTCCTTCCCTCTGTCTCTTAGTTCCCTCCATCCATCTCTGCCTGTCCTCAGTCTCAGTCTCAGAGAGAGAACTCTGTATTACTTTGACTCACTTTCCATCTATCTATCTATCTTCCCTCATCTTTCTGCATCTGTGCACCCCCCTCCTCCCCTTTCTCTATCGTTCTTTCTCTCTCACTCCCTCGGCAGCTGTGGAGTAAGTTAATTAGCCGGTGGTTTTGTGAGATGCTGATTGATTGGACTGTCTAACAAACCTACAGACTTCCTCTATCAATCTGCCCACCACATTGCGTTGCCAGGAAGGAGGAGGAAGGGTGGGCAGGGCAGGGAAAGAGAGAGGAGACAAATGCAGGGCAGAGAGGTGAGACAAGGAGATGAAGGAGACGGATGACAGAGATGACGGTGGAAAAATGAGACTTTTTGGCAAATTCTGGCATGTTACTTAAGTTTTTACCAGAAAACTAAAAGGAGACGCTTAGTAAGGGAAGCATAGAAAGGCTACTGTACAGTAGGAAGAAACATGAGACGAAGAAGGGAAGAGCATCTCCGACAGGAAAGGTGGTTTTGTTATTTCCGAGGGACAACTGCTTAATAAATGGTCAGCATAATTAAAGACACATATGGATGCCAGGAGCACGGATGAGCTGTAAAACCCATAAAATTCCATAATTATATTGAGCCACTGCGGACACTCTTTATGACCCTCATTACAATACATACTCCAACACACAACATGCGTGTGTGTGTGTGGATTTTGTTTGTGTCTGTGTGTGTGTTTCAGGCTATTTTTTATCTGTCAGATTTCATTTCATTTTGCTTCAGTGTTGCTGATGGGATTGGTGTCTATTTAGCGACGGGCCTATCATCACAGGCTTAATGGCTTTGGAGCACTGCAGTGATTTTACTGGCTGACAAACAACTCTGAATATGAATCAGGGGGACTTTCAATGTGAGGCACACCACGGCTGCAACAAGCTATTCATCTGGGTGTCTGCGAAACCCAATTCGAGACTCCTCAGCTCAATCAATATTGCCACGTTTGCTACTTCTGCCGCATATTTTTGTATTCAGCGGGATCGTGAATCACACATTTATCAACATTTACAACATAAAAGCTCGTCTTCCGCATCTGCAATTAAATAAAGATCCATACTTTTGTTTATGTAATTGGCATTTTAAGAAATACTTAAATAAGTCAATTTCGAGATAGACTCCCTAAATAGACTTAATACGTCTGCAGGTCTGTGATATGTTTCAGAGGACGGCTTTTAGGACTAATTCTTTAAAAACATCAATTCACGTAATAACGTATTGAGTGACAGGCTCCTCTAACGCTTGCCATAATGTCGATTTCAATAACAAAGCATTACCTCCACAGACTTCCTTCCACTGATTTTTTTTTTTATCTGTTCACTGATAAGGGTTTGAGCAGTAACCTTCAGTAGTATTTGTTTTTCAGGACTTAATTTTGTAATACCCTGGCATGGATTTAAACTCTGTGTTCTACTGCTTGCTCTACAAGCGGTATTTTTTAAAACAGTCTCTTTACTGAGATCATTTTGATCAGCATAATAAATGTCTCAGGAAATATTTCTCTGTTCATTCATGATTAAGTGGAATTCCTTTTGGCATTTTGGAGGTTATTTTCAGTGTTGCTCTCAGTCGCTATCCTGACTTTTGTGGTATTACATTGCACTTGAAATGAACTGTTCATTTTTTGTATCCCCCTGATGGAACAAATGTTGCTCACAAAGCAATACACTTTCTTTGCTTTATTGCCCATTTGTCAGCAGTCTGCTGCTGTTTTCTGCTCTGGGATATGGACACTAAGTGCATTTCATAGACCCAGTATCAGACATCATGTGATGAAAGCATGGGGAGGCCACTCATCCATCTGAATGTTTCTGTTCTCATCCACTTCTGTGTCCATGCTTACCAGAGAAAAAGTTCAGCCTCTGTGTACTTAATATATCCTGACTACCTACATGTATGTTCTGTATATTAACGGTATATTTCTGGCAGCAAAGACAGCAGTGATTTCATTCCTTTTACAGTGTTTTTTCTGTCACTTAAGCTCAGCTCTCACAATGCATAATTACAGATGACGACTATTCTTCTACGAACACTGTGCCATTTAGTGAAGATGTGTTGCCTATTTTATGTTGAAAATTGTCAGATGTTGTCGTTCCTAGCTTCACACAAGAAATTATGTGTGACCTTTTACACTCCTAAGGAGACACTTTGCAGATTTTCAACCAGCTTTGTATTATAACAATGTGGGTAGTATATGTAAATTAACTATGGTAAACTTCCCTCCATCTTTCCAGCACACAGATCTCCCTGGCTCTTGGTTTTAGGTTTTCTACCTTTTGAGAAAAAGCAAAGTCATGTCCCTTTGTCTGTTTCCTCTGGTCATGTAGCACCAGTTTCAAAAGTATTTAAGTCTTCCTACTGCATAGACAGACCAGTTTTGTCAAAAGAACATCTGTCCAGCTGTAAAATACTTATTTAATAAGGTGACTACACATGAAAATGTGTCTCAAAACAAGGTAGAAAACTCTTGTGTGCTGAAATAGTGTTTGCTTAAATGGACCTTTGTTAATCAAAGTCCTTGGTGTAAGACTTTTTACAAATTGAATTCTCCAGCTTCAGATTAAAGTTCAGGGACCTTTTATATATTTTTGAAAGAATGTGCCCTCCATGCAGCAATTTTGGGGGAATGAACTCTTCAATTTCAAACACTCTACAACTGGGACATCATTTTCCACGTGGCTTTTGCAAAGACTTGAGGCCCTGACCTTGGTGGAAATGTGTGCGCCGTGTTCTTTCCAGCTGGGCCGTGACTCACCTTGAGGAAAGTGTCCAGAGATCCGTTTTCCATGAACTCCGTTATGATCATCACTGGTTTACCTACAGAGGCACACAATAAGGCAGCTGTTAGTGGAGCAGAATCACGAGGAAGAAAGACACAAACTATAAAGAGACGAGGACAGAGAAGTAGTGGAGTCCACAGCTGTGACCAGCCTCCCTCTCTGTCTCCCTGCCTCTCTCTGGGGGATAACATGGCATGTCGTCATCAGTCACACTGACAGCTTCTAATCAGCCCTCTCCATAAACGCCAGGAGATAATTAGAATGGACCAATCCACCAGAATATGTGTGTGTTGGTGTGTGTGTGTGCGCGTGTGTATTAGGGGGCCTCCTGAGATCTCATGAATACTAATCAGCCTCAAGGGGAAGGGGGTTGTGGTTGGATCACTATGTGCACCTGCACCTGCATGAGTGTGTATTTGTGTGCATGTTTGTGTGATGAAGGGGTGGTTGACTGACAGGCCCTGCGCACTATGGTCCCCTGCATGGCATCTGGTGGGGCTTACAAATGATTAACAAAGTACCTGCAATCACATGTACACACGCACACACACACACACACACTCGCACACCAAAAACAGCAGTTGTCCCTGTTTTACAGGGTTCTCCCTGGGTACCACCCCCCTACAGCCGAGCTCTGCAAATCACCAGCAAACACGCGATGTGCACTACAAATGGTTTTTGTGCATGTGTGTGCGTGTGTGTGTGCATGGCTTGTAAACACACAGACTATGTCAGTTGTGATGAATAGGTCACATTTCTCCAATCAGACCTCAGAGATGCTGGGAAAAACCTGGGGGAGAGATAAAGACAGCACAGGAGAGCAAGGGGGAAACTGAAGAAGTGGAGACAGAGAGTGTCTTCATATAGAATCTTCTCTTATAGGCCCAGTGTGAAGGATTTAGGAGGATATATTGCCAGAAATAGAATATAATATTCATAACATGTTTTCATTTGTGTACAGTCACCTGAAAATAAGAATCATTGTACTCTCGTTGGCTGAGAAAGAGTCATTTATACCTACACATGGGCAGGGTCCTCGTACATGGAGTCTGCCATATTGTTACTGCAGTATTTCTGAGCATACCAAACACCAGCTCTATAGGGCAATTCTTGTTTTAAGTGTCAGTTGGTTGCAATCTGCAACCTCACAACTAGGTGCCACTAAATCCTACACGCTAGACCTTTAATCAAAGAACACTGTTCTTTAACAGCTTCAGTCGGCTCGTTCAAATTCCTTATTGCTTTCTTTCCATTGTCTTCCTTTGAGGTGTTATTTAGGGCTGTTACGTCAATTTCAATTAATTAATCGCAAAAAAAAATTATGTGTGAAAAAACAAACAAACACTGATTAATCACTGACTGATGCCCCAGCACAGCCTCTCATGCTAGCGCTAGCAGCCAGCCTCGTCAACTCACACTTGACCAGGCGTTCAGACGCAAACTGAGTCAGTCTACCTGTGACCAATAAAATAACTCCATTGCAAAATGGATTTCAGTGGACTGTAGAGCAGTTTCGGTGGTAAAAGACGGGGACAATTGTGTCCAAAATCCAGCTGCTTTACTATGACACATCTGCCATTATTTATTTGAATTAAATTTTTTAAAATACTTTAACAGCAAAAGTTAATTAATCACAGAGCACAATTTTTTTTCTAATTAATTAGATTACTTTCTTTTGCCACTGTTAATATCCATCCCTACTACATAAATAAATGCTTTGACCACGTTTTTTTAAATTGTTTTTTTTATGCCAATAAAGCTTTACTAAACTAAAAATTTAAATTGTGAAATAAATTGAAAGAAACAGTAAAAAGGGAAAGAAATGACTAGAAAACAAATCAAGTATTAAAGACTTTTTAAATGAAATTGGACAAATGAAGCAAAGGGTTAACAGATAAAAGAGGGGAAAAAAAGATGGATTGGAGGAGGAAAGGGGAAGTGAGGATGGAGGAAGAGGATGAGGAGGAATGGTGAAGCAACGAAGAGGAAGAGAGGAGAGAAGAGGAGGAGGAGGAGGAGGAGGGGTCAAAAGCCTGTCATGGAAAGGCAGGAACAACACCACCGAGGCCTACAGTGGGATTGTAGGTAAAGACAGCAATACATCACCTTAAATGAATTCACTATCTCACTGCAGCAAACACACAGACACACACAGACACACACACAGACACACGGACATACACAGGGACACACACAAACAGAGTCGCCTGGTCTCTGGTGGTGGTGTCTTCTCTGACAGTAACATTAGTCTCAGGGATAAAAGTGAAAGAGAATTGGATTTTCTTCTGCTGGGGGTGAGGACTGCTGGTCACATTTATCTCCGCACGGGGCCTGTGTTGTGTGTGGTGTGTCACTCTGTGTGTGCGGGTTTGTGTGTGTGCACGTCTGTGTGTTCGTGTGTGTGACAAAGCTGGTTTCAGGGCATGGCAAGTGGTGAGGGACGCCGCGATGATGACCGGCTGATTTCAGCTCTGATCAGGGGTGGTGCGTGCTTTTGTGTGTGTGTTTGTCACAGCAACAGATAAAACAGTTGATGGGATTGATCCTGACTGAGAGGAGGTCTGAGTACTCACAGCCTTCCGTCCACCTAGGGAGGTGTTTGGATGTGTGGTGTGCGTATGTGTACGTGTGTTTTTAAGCCCACGTATGTTTCCAGTGAAGGAGAATATTACTTTCCGGCCCAGGGTGTTAGATGTGGTCAAGAGAGAAGCACAATGAAACACATTCATCCTGTTGTGTCGGCTTAGAGCGCCATGTGAGCCTGGCATGTACTCACACACACACACACACACACACACACACACACACACACACACACACACACACACACACACACACACACACACACACACACACACACACACTGTTATCACTAGCCATCATCTGGACACCTGCCATACAGAATTATCCCTGCAACACTGAAAGATAACAGAGGTTACCAATAAAACCGACCGCACGCACTCTCGCTGTATATTAGCTCGTTCCGTCTCTGTTTGTCAAGTGCCGCCGCAAACACACACACTCGATGATACGATGAATCCCTTTCACTTCTTGTTGCGACTTCATGCCATCCACATTTCAAACACATACACACACACACACACGCTGGCAGGACGCAGCCTCTCCAACTCGTCCTCTCCGCCAAACATTTGCGAGCGCTCCTCAATTTCCTCCTGAAAGCACATAATTAACTAATCACATCATATTCATTCGAATTTATAGCCTTTCATCGCCTTTAGAAAGAACGCAGCCGTTTGTGCTAAAAACACCTCCGTGTGTGTGTGTGTGTGTGTGCAGATTGGGTATTGATGTTCTGCCAGGTGGAGTGTGTTATGGAACGATCAGCGAGGAGTTGCCTTTGCTTTCCCCAGGATATAGCCAGGATCATGTAGGCCTCACATGTGTGTGTGTTAATTAGGGTCGGGTCGGTGTAAAAACTTTCAAACTGGTTTGATATTAAGAGCCCGACTAGGCATGTATACTGAATTTTACTTGTGGGTGCTGCACTTGATTCAGCAGCCGTTACTGAGTGGAACATAATGACATTGTGTTCTAACAGCAAACTAGCGTCTGACTATTGTGTTGCACAATAGCGAAACTCTCTGTCCACACTGAATCCATTAAATATGTACTTGTTACGTCATGCAGAAAAAGACTTGTATGCTATCAGCTGTGCACTCTGGGTCAGACTGGAGACGTAAACACCTAAAAGATGGATGAGTACTTGCTATCCTCGTTACTTTTCAAACAGAAAACGCACGTGTTATATTGTGATATTTACTTAAAGTTACAAACAGTATACCCAGCAGCAAGTATCCTAGTTTATTGTCAACGATGGTCATTTACCTTACCAGAAACTTTCAGCAACCTGGCGATCCCCCCTTTAGCCAGATGCCAACTTATTTAGGTTTTTGCAGTGAAATAAGGTTTCTTACAGATAACTCCATCACTCTTCTTCACTGCTGCTGAAACTCTCATCCATGCCTTCATCACATCCAGAATTGACTACTGTAACAACATCCTTTATGGTACACCATCCAAACTCCTAAATAATATACGTCAATACGTCCACAACTCTGCTGCCCGTCTGCTCACCCATTCCTGATCCCACGATCACATCACCCCTGTCCTCCAGAACCTCCACTGGCCCCTCGTCTCATAACACATCCATTTCAAAGTCCTTCTCCTCACTTGTAAATCCCTCCATAACCAGGCCCCCTCCTACCTCACTGACTCCTTCCCGTAGCCTCCGCTCCTCTGATGCCAACCTTCTGACTCCACCACTCAGGACAAAGCACCAAACCTGGGGCTCCATAGCTGCCCCCTCCTTCTGGAACATTCTCCCCAAACACATTTGAGACTGCACCAACCTGTTCCAGTTCGAATCACTACTCAAAACACATCTTTTCAAAACAACTTTTAATATGGGAATGATGTGTGTATTTTATTTTATTTTTTATTTTAGTCTATTTTGTGATCATTTTTAACCAATGTAAAGCATTTTTGAGTGCCTTGAAAGAGCGCTCAATAGACATAGTGTATTATTATTATTATTCTTAAACCTCATGTGTCGACTGTTTTTCATCCACTGTGGCACTTAGAAATCAACAGGAAGAAATAAACATAACAAACATAAGATGCACTGATTTCCCCCCTTCATGTTCGTCAGACACTATAGTGGCTTTGTTATTCTGTTTCTAAACAAGCATGATATTATGTTAACTGATTATGTTAAATGTCAATTCAGGTGGTTTACATGAAATCAAACCGGTTTAAGCTCGTACACAAACCGGACCGACGGAACCTCAGATCAACCCAGCTCTAGTGTTAATTGTGATGGAGACTGTATATACAGCATATGTGGTTAATGACATAATAAGAGGCTGTGTCTGTGTGTTGTGAGCATAAACGAAAGTGATACAGTCTGCATACATGTGGACAATTACATTATGAGTGGCTATCTGTGTTTGCGCCAGTGGGCCGCATTACCGCATTATTGAATGAGACGGCCCAAGGTACAAACGAGAAAATGAAATAACTGCTGTATTGATTAATGTTAGGCTCTGAACTAAGTGATACAGTGCTTTTAACACAGGACAGATCTCTGTTCTGGGAAGCGCCATGCAAGGGTGCGGGGGTGCAGAGAAACAGTAAGACAGAAACTCAATAACCTTATCTCCACTCCTCTCTTCACCCCCCGTCCACGCTTTCTCATTTCCTCACGTTTGTCTCCTCGCCATCTCTCCTCTTCGTCTATCCGCCCCTCTTTTCCTCAAATCTCCGTGCACATCTTCCCCCTGTTGCCCTCATTTGTTCTCAAGCCCCATCTTCTCTCATTTCCTCGCTCTTGTGTCCTATCTCATCCATCCTTCCCCTCCAACCCGCACCCGTCATCACCTTTTCTCTACGTTCCCCTCCTGTTTCTCCTCTTCCTCATTTGTCCCCGTGGTTCAATCTCAGGATCTGCATACGTATTCAAAACATGAATAATTTCAAACACTCTGACAGGAAAGATTGAAACACTTATTGTTAAGCGCACAAAGACGCACAGTTAAAACTAATCACTAGTTTCTTCAAACAGAAGACGGGTGGAAAAGATGGGTGGTTTTGCCGGTTTTAACAGCACCTTTGTAGGGCAGCTTTTGTGTGTGTGTGTGTGTGTGTGTGTGTGTGTGTGTGTGTGTGTTTGTACGATGTGGGCAGATGAGATGGAGCTCGGTAATTGAGGGTTTTCCAAATGAGCCGATTGTTGCAGCGATTGTAAAACACATAAAGGACGGATGGATAAAATGAGGGACGGGGGAGATGAAGGGAAGATAAGGAGATGGAGGGGAGGGGAGGGAGGAGGAGGGGAGGGGAGGGGAGGGGGCAGATTGCTGCACTTTCCTGATGTGTACCGAGACAGATAGAGAAAAGAAAGATCTATTTTCTCTCTTTTTCCGCATGTGGCGCTCTAATTAGCATGACAATAGCAACAATCAGGTGACAGACAGCAGAGTAGGTTATTAGAGTGGCACACGGCAGGGGCTTGGGGCTTATGAGGTTTTAAGAGGAGGGAACACGCGTGCACACACACACACACACACACACACACACACACACACACTGAGAAAGGAAAATAGAGACAGCCTAAATAAGTGATACAAAATACAACTGTGCAGAATTTGTATAAATACCAGTACAACCATTAGTGCTACAACAACTGCCACCATCGCTCTCCCCAACTATCACTGCTACTAGGTTGCATTACCCTACTACAATGACCACTAGCTGTACCTCTACTATTATGCTGACACTGTTACTTGTAAAGTGCTCTTTCTTACCATTATGTGCTTATTTGTTTTTTGTTTTTTTTGCCTTTAGTGTGATTACATTGATTTAATGTCTGTCCGTTAAATATAAAGTAGTTTGGATCACAGGATGTAGAGTGTGGGCATAAGCCTCTTATTGCCCACCTATTTCAGAAGGCCTTTCTCAAAATCCCAGTCGTTATGCGTAACTAGTCTAGCATAGCCAAACCTATCTCCACACTTAATTTTAGGGCTGTGTGTGAAACAACAACCTCACAGATGGCAACTTGCGTGCTAAAATGTCTTTTAATGTTTTATGTAGCATTTTCTTTTTTGGAGATTTACAGATTATAATGCCGGGGACAATACAATACAAACAACTCAGGGCGTTTTTCTCTTAGTGTGGACTTAGGATGTGTTCAGCCAGACCTCTCTCAAGCGAACCCTGGCTGTTCTGGGTCTGGCTTTGCGAGACTTAATACTGTATGAAGTTACAGCCGGTAACTAGTTAGCTTTGCATAATGACAAGACCTCCAAAGCGCTAAAACTAACATGACATACTTTGTTTAGTTCATACAAACACTGAAACATTACAACAACGATTTATTTGTTGTTGCGGGTTATGTGCAACACTGTTTTTGGTTGGGACTAGTGACTTCCTAGACTTTTTTTTTTTTTTTCATCTTTGGACATAGTCAGATTAGCTGTTTTCACCTATTTACACAGGGTGTCTACAGGTCCTTACAAAGTCTTAAAATATCTTAAATTTAATGTATAATAATAAGGCCTTAAAGGTCATTAAATAGTCTTAAACTTAAATTTGCAAGGTCTTAACTACTACAAACATTTGATCTAATTTCATTTATTTATATTTTCATGTCTTTTTCTGTAAATCAGTGAAGCTTTTTTTTATGTATAAGTCCACATTTCTGATGTTACAAATCTTTAAAAAACAACAACATAATACTGTAATTTTACTTGATACTTGCACATACACTTCCCTCTGCACAAGACCACATATATATACTACTTATCTACAATCTTTACTTCTAATTCTTAGATAAGTAAAACATGCTTTGTCCAAAAATCTGTCCTACAATTGAAAGATGTCTTGAAACGGTCTTAAAAAGCATTAAATTTATATGTCTGGTACCAGCAGACACTCTGTTAAAGTATTTATGCTAAGCTAAGGCTCTAGCTTCATTTAAAACAATGATATGAGAGTGGTATTCTCATTTAAGCCTCAATAAGAAAACAAGTAAGTGTATGTTAGTATGAGAACACAAGTTTTTCACCGCTTCTGTGGTTACTCCTGCTATTAATATTATTACAACTGCTACTGCTGCTTCAGACTACCACAGCTACTTCTGCTACTGCTAAAATATCTTTGTACCACGTCTTAGTACTACTCCAAACGACAGTACTGCTGTAACTGCTGATTCTACTACTACTTACAGTACACCTACACAAACCAATCCAACACACCTGAGCCCAGAGCAGTCAGGGTCAGCTTGCCTGATTAGACTGAGGGCGGTGTGAAGGGACCAGCTGGTGCTGGAGAAAAAGGCCTGAAGGAATTATTGACCCATCTCAACTCTCACCCCCTCACTCGCACATACGCACCCTGGGCTGTGACCTGTGAAATTACTGCTCCGCTGGTGAGATTTGTTTCTGAGGAGCTCTATCAGTTTCTCAATGTGCCGTGAAGACAGGTGAGAAGAGCAGACACAAAGAGACGCTTGTAAAAGTAGACAGACGCTCATTACATGCACACGCGGCAAAAACAACACACACAAACATATTTTTATATTCATAAAGCATGGCAAAGTGAAGAGCGATTGTGTTTAAGTTGCTTGTCAAGCCAACATTTCCTCTGTCAGCTCCGCTATTGTCCTCTGTCAGAAGATTTCAAAGATTTGGCAGTAATTCTTGAAATGATTCTCGTATTTTAAATCAGAATGGTGTGTGCCACTGAAAGGAAAGTGCCATAATTACATGTCTGCCTGCCTGAATATAAAAAAAATGCTGTAGTACTTCTACAAACTGCCTCAATCCTGCTAAGCAAAGGTCATAGTTAACATCAAGCATTATTTAGACAATGAGAGAGAGAGTGACAGAGCAAGAGAGGAAGTGAATAAGAAATGGAGTGGGGTTTCATTCTTAATATGCATGCTGCTGAATATTCATGAGGCTAAAAAACACATCCAATTAACTTTATGAATTATTAATATTCATGATAAAAGCCTATGCATATGCATTTGCTCTTTTATTGTTGGCCTAAGTGCCACTGAGCACCGGTGTGTGATGGACTCGAGATCTTTGTGTGTGTGTGGCAGAGGGAGAGAGAAGGTGGGGGGGAGTGAGACGAGGGAAGAAAGCGGAGGTTTATTTGTCAGCCGGCATGTTTACAATTCTGTTTCTTTGTAGCGACTATCTCCCTTTTCCTTTTGCTTGTCTGTAGATCTCTAACAAACATCTGCATAACAAGGTGTCAGACCAGTGGAGGAACAGAGCAGCGGCACTGAGGAGGGGAAAGAGTCTTGAAACCACACTGAGATGACTTGAAAGCTCAGTTTATGCATGAAAAGGATGTGCATCCACACTCGTGCTGTCAGCTTGATTTTGCAGAGATTTCCACACTAACACTTGGGAACAAAAGTCAAAAGGCTTAATTCCGTCCAAGTGTCCTACACTGCATTTTAAGGCAGCCAAACTTGCAATTTAGTTGCTATCATCGACATATTTTTTGTTTCCATTGTCTGCCATGTGGATGAGCCAACTGAGATTCGATCATGGGTCATAAATGCTACCTGTTAATCAGGCACTGCTGCTTGAATATAATGACAGCACCTATACTGGTGATCACCTGTTTTGACATTTAAAATAAGAGATCACAGAAGGGGTCGAAAGGGAGAGGGAGATGTATTCTTAAAGGGATGGTTAGGATTTTATGAAGTGGGCTTATATGAGGCAATCATCCATAGTCAGTGTACTACCTACAGGGCAGTCGGCACACTCCCAGTTCGAAGAAGCAGACAGAAGTACCATGGAAGCTAAGCAACATCCTGCTGTTAACAGGGTTAGCAGCAAAACAAATTTTAGTCATCTAAAAAATCAATATCAGCTGAAGTGTGCACTATGTTTAAAATATTCTCACCGTTTTACCTTGCTGTCAGACAGCTCTTTCTGAGGGGAAACTGCAGCCATCTATGCTCTCTTCAAAGCCACCAGACTCCTTTGACAAAAACAGTAATTTTACCTTGCAGAACACAGAAGCTGCTGGGCTGCTGCTGCCTTGATCAGCTAGTTAGATAAGTTTACTGGATGACTTTGGTGTTTTAAAGGGTTAGTTCGGATTCACTTAAGTCCCATAATAACATAAACTAACTAACTGATTGAGGCAGAGGTAGACCAGCAGTTACCATGTTCAGTGAGATAAAATTACTGATTTCAATTCCTGGTTGAAATCAGTAATCAGTCAAATCTAACACTATCCTTTGGCTTTGCAGACACTGATGGACCATTTCACATCTTCTAAGAACCAAGCCACACAATCAAAGCTTAGCATTTTGGTGGCTATTACTGGATAGCTGGGTTTAGCAGGAACTAGGCTTGTGAGTGAGGGAGACAAAGAGACAGAGTTAGAGAGCACCACAGGGACGGGAGAGAAGTGGGCTGCGATTGAATGAGAAGATTAGATGGACACTGACTGAGAGGTATGAGATGAAAGAGGGATAGATGGATAGAGGGAGAGAGTGTGATTGAGAGAGTGAGGCCCAGCGATAACGAATCAGCTATCTTGTTGAACCAGGCCCGCGTCTATCTCACCTACATGGACACACTTGCTCTAATTGCCTAACACAATCATGTGAAGTAAACAAGTGGCCGCTTTGAGAGGCGGACAGGCGCCGCTCACATGCCACACTGCATGTGTCATCAAAGTGTTACCATGGTAATGGAGCTTTTATCTGATCCAGGGTCAACTCTGATTTACATCACCGACAGCTCTCACACAGTTACACACACACACATACACACACACTTACTACAGCACACATACAGAGAGGGAAAAGTGGAGTGTATGTTACACAACCCAGCACAAAGGATGATGTATGGTTTTAGTTCATCACTCACATCTTGTGACGACTCCCTCCAGCCTGATGATGTTCGGATGGTCAAACTGCCCCATGATGGAGGCCTCAGACAGGAAGTCCCTCCTCTGTTTGTCCGAGTATCCTGCCTTCAGACTCTTAATGGCCACGTAGATCTCCCTCTTTCCCTGAACACGCAGCCGACCACTGCACACCTCCCCAAACTCTCCTACACACACACACACACACACAGACACAGAAGGCAGTAGTAATTGAAGTTCCAGTTAAATTTTTACAGTTTCCGAAGTTTTTAATATAGTCCACTGCTGTTTTACTGCCAACTTACCAGCTCCAATGACTCTCTCTATGCGAATATTGGAAGCATCGATCTCTTTGGCAAAGTCTCTGACAGCCTGGTTGGGGTCTTCGTAGGTGTGAGGATGGATGTAGGTCCTGCTGCCTGGCAGCTTAACTGCATGAGCAGAAAAGTGGAGAAACAGGACGGATGAATAAATAAAGATAAATGCTAATTGTGCTGAAACACAGCCAGCTTTTGCTCAGTGTATGGTGTTACATTTATTTAAAGAAAGTTAATAGTGTTAATGGGGTATTGATCTCTCTAGGGAAATGGTTTCCTCCAGGAGCCGACACTGATTCCTGCTCGGACATTTCAGCAGAGTGAATACATGTTGAGATGGTAGTTTGAGCGTGGGTGCTCTGTTTGAGTGACATTGCAAATAATTACATAATTAAGAAGTCTTGTTAAAATGACTCATAATTTTTAACAGGAACCCATAAGGAGCTACACTTTGCCAGCAAACATTTGTGCAAGGATGTGTGAAACAATGTGGTTTATTTAGCTGGGAATGCTACGAAGTTGGAGATTTATGTACACGAACTGAATGTTGTTCTGCAGCTCTGATCTTATGATACATTTGAAGGGAACTGAAAACAAGTACAAACAAACTGTAATTGTTCAGATGTTGTCACGAGGAATGCTTTTGATCTCAAGTGTTCGAGTTGTGTGTGTGTGTGTGTGTGTGTTGGGGGGTGCTTGCATAAGTTCAACAAAAACAAATACATTTTCATGTGCCATGCTATGTTAACAAATACAGTGACAAATTTCAGTATGTCACATGATAGATTGAAACATTCCCATGTTTGATAGCAATAAACATTTATGTGTATTTGCAGGCTGGTTACATGCAATGTTTGTACATACACCTAAGAAAGGTGGGGTAGGGTTTGTACATAACCCACATAATTGGGAAGACTATGATCATGTGACTGATGCACTGACAGGAATAAAGAAGGGAGTAGTATAAAGAGCAAAAGTCTGCTTAACAGGGCAAATTGGGGTGGTGGATGCGTCAAACAAACACAGGACTTTAACCCAGGAGACTAGTATTCAGTCCCATGTCAAACCGAGTGAACTTGAGTTATTTTAAGGTACATTGTCACCATGTTTTATTTGCCTTAACCTAACCAACATAACTTTACTTTAAGTGTGTAACTTTATGTTAACTATGTAATGTGTGATGTGGCGCCCAACCCGGTGTTTTATCTTAAACCTAACTTATGTAACTTTGTACTTTGCTCAACTTAACCCACATAATTTTAGTTTCCTAAATGTTATATATATAACCCTTATTATATATATATAACGCCCAACCATGCTTATACCTAACCTACGTAACTTTACTTTAGGTATGTAATGTGACAACACTCAACCATGTTTTTTCCAAAACCTAACCCACATAATATTACTTTCATAAACAACCAATGTAATCTTAGTTTCCTAAACCTGACCTACGTAACTTTATGTTAGGTACGTAAAGTGATGACACCCAACCATGTTTTTTTCCCTATACCTAACCCATACAACTTTACTGTCCTATACCTAACCTACATAACTCTACATTAAATATGTAATGTGAAATCGCCCAACCATGTTTCTTTTCTCAAACCTGACCTACGTAACTTTACGTTAGGTACATTAGGTAGGTATTGTGACGACACCCAACTATGTTCTTTTTTTTTTTTTAAGCTAGCCTTTGTAACGTTACATTAGGTACACTGGGGAAGGTAACGTGATGACGCCCAACCATGTTTTTATTCCTATACCTAACCTATGTAAATTTACTTTCCTAAACCTAACCGACGTAATTTTACATTAGGTATGTTCGGTATGTTAAGTGATGCCCAGTCATGTTTCTTTTCTTAAACCTAACCTTCATAATTTAACATATGGTACCTTAGGTACGTAATGTGACAACGCCCATCCATGTTTCTTTTCCTAAACCTAACCTACATTACTTTATATTAAGTATAAAACTTTACGTTAAGTATGTACTGTGATGACACTGTTTGTATCATACAAACAGTTGGGAATTATTGTAACATATCATGCGAACTGTTGTACGCAGATACATTGATTTATGTGTGTACGTGCTGGCGTCTTTACCTCGGCCATGTTGGAACTGCATCTTCTCTTCGTCAGGGTCCTGCTTGGCTTTAAT
Organism: Epinephelus awoara; assembly: GCA_035609425.1. Lineage (NCBI taxonomy): Eukaryota > Metazoa > Chordata > Actinopteri > Perciformes > Serranidae > Epinephelus > Epinephelus awoara. Next base: position 12,740,170 of record CM069306.1, on the reverse strand, counting down.
ATATCCACAGTGCCTGAAGAAGGAATGCACAGCTGGGTTATGATCCTGTATATAGACTTATATACACAGAATAGATATGTTTTTTCCACCACATATATACCAGTACAGTTTTATATCACGCATATGGAAGGTCACATACCCTTGAGTGTGTATGTGCAATTTCACACCTGTGTTTGATATATGAAATATGATGTGAGTGTGTTTGCATCATAGATTTCTCTGTGGAGGCAGATCTATGCATAAAGCGCCCCTCTCTTTCTTTCTAACCCCTCCGGCCCTTAACAGTCGCCTTCAATATTATAATGCATCACACACACACACAAACACACACCTCTGTGCCCTTTTCCCGCCCCTCTGTGCACACATGCACACACCCTGCAGTGCAGGTCAGTTCAACAATCAAGACAAACTATTGACAAATTGATCAACTCAATTCTGCCGCCCAGCTGTGAGGAAGTATTTAACACACTCTGTTTTACAGATGTCAGAGGGGGGATGCTGCGTGTGTGTGTGTGTTTGTTAGGTGTCTGACATGTTTGTATCAGTGTATTTTCTCTCCGCTTTGTCGAGCTTTCGCCTCAAACTGTGGTTAACAGCCCTGATCACCCATAACGCTGTCTCCGAGATTTACGGCTCTTTTAAATTCGGCACAAACATTTTAGGACAAAAAACATAAAATGTAAAAAGCAGTTTCATATAACGAGGTACTAAACACGACATAAACGCTACAGCCTCCTCTCCTCTCTTGTTTTTCCCCCTCTTATCGAATCCTCCTCAGCTGCTGTACAGGTAAAACAGCAGCCAGTCAGTATGTCTGTCCATCATGGAGATAAATTGATTTGGGCTTAGAGCCAAGAGTAACTGGGAATCAGCCGCACAGACTGTACGTAATTTAAGGAAGCAGAGTGGAGGACAGAGGAGGTTCAGAGACTGAAAGAAATAACAAGTAAAGATTTAATAATGAATTAGTGAGAGGTGAAGTTAGATAGAGACAAAACAGAAGAATAAAGATTGGAAAAGAAATAAAGTTAAGTGTGAGGAAGAGTGAAACGTAGCGACAGAAATGGAGAAAGGTGGGGTCTCGCTGGGCTCAGTAAATCTCAGTCATTTGGTGTTTAATCCTTGTGTTGATTTTACACAGCTGAATGCATGGTATAACCCAGACATCAATAGGCTGTCTTGGGAATATTTATACACACACACACATACACACATAAGGGTAGAGACTGGTTGCTGGTATTTGGGGATAAAGAGGAGAGTGCATAATGTTCCTTGGGCCCCACCTGGTTATCAGCTGGGCTCAAGCCAGTCAAACACCAAGGGACTATCATTACCCCCTTGACACAGACTCTCACACACACATAGTGCTTTGGGGCATGTGTTTAGAGCATATGGGGAATGGGGACATGGGTCACACCTCTGCTCCAACTGTGATAATCCCGTGGGGGCGTACACACACACACACGCACACACACACACACACACGTGTGTAGTTCAGCAAAACCCACATTCAGAACACTTGCTGGATGTGCATCTGTGTTAGTGTGTGTCTCCGCGGGTGCATGGTTGCATATGTGAGTGTGTGTGTGTCTGATGGGAAATGAACACATTTCCATAGTAATTACAGAGCGACTCATTTCTCCTCTTCAGTTAGAAGTGTCATGAATCATTAGCGCTGCAGTCTTAAACATGGCACAAAACCTGACATGGCTGTGGCTTTTGTTTTTCCCCCGACAGCTGTGTCTCTCTCTGTGTGTTTGAAACAGATATTTTATTTAAAACCGTCAGCTAAACGAAGCTGACCTGTAACTCTGTCTATAAAAGAGTCAAGAGCTGGACTCAGGAGGACAATGTGGAAACCATTTTCTGATGCCACAAAAACACTTTAATTATTTTATTGAGTGTTTCAATTTTAAAGTGGTAACATGTGGCGGTAGTACAAAAACCACATAGCAGAGCAAATAGTTGTCATAGGGTAATGACACATGTATATGGATGATTCTCATTAGCAATTATTCCATGTTTAAACAATGAGGTTGCTTGTTCGGCATGTAAATGATTTCCTTCGTCTGTCAAAAATATTCTCTCCCACTCTAAAAAGATCAATTTTCCTGATCAATATCTAGCTGTTGCTCTTTCTTTGGAGGATCAGCTTTACACCAAATTATAGCGTTTTACTGCCTTCAGCAATATTTTAATCATGTATTTGCCCCTTTGTTGGATAATCTCTTCCATTTATTGAAGATGCATTAGAGAACACACATCGGGAATCAACCGTTTACTAAAAGATGTGTTTTCAGAATTTATTGTCTCTACAATATCCACTGCAGTCTTTCAAATTAACATTTAATGATCATTCTTAAGCACTCAAAGCTCGTAGTTTCAGGACAGAAACAGATTGTTCTTTGAATAGTCAAAGATTCAGCCCTGACTTGCTGTTGACATTTAACCAGATCTTTCCCTGACCTTAACCAAATGTTAAATAGTATGACGTCCCTCTCTCTGCCTGCTGCCTGCTGCCTACTGCCTGCTGCCTGCGTGTGTGGTTCGGTGTCCCACTTCAGGAGCCAATAAGCAGAGTAGAGAACGGAAATAAACCTCAGTAGTTTGGGCCTGAGTCCATTTAAGTGGCGTCCCAACTGACATCACTCTCTTCTGTTCTTCCTGGCCTCCACATGCTGTTGTAGTTTGCATTGTGGTTTTGTCTTTTGCATTCATGAACAATGTTTCTTATTACATTTACTTTAGTTTTTTGCCATTTACTTCAGGCTAGTTTATAATAATAATAATAATAATAATGCATTTTATTTGTAACGCGCTTTACATTCAAACGAATCTCAAAGTGCATACAGAGTTAAAAGCAAACCATAAAAGCATAAAAAACATAAAAACATTAAAAAGCAGTAAGAAATATCACGAAAAAGCTTTAGTAAAAAGGTAAGTCTTAAGCCCATTTTTAAATGATGCCGAAGATTGTGGCGCTCTATTAATCTAAATTTAATCTAAATCTAACAACATGTGGGATCCTCTGGTGTCAAAGTCCTGTGCTTTGTTCACAGACTGTACAGAGATGCCTCTTCCTGGTTAGGGAAAAAAAAAAAGTTCTCAGTGCCTGTAATCCAGACAAATAATAGTGTGTTTCCTCCTTCACAGCATATTTGGAAATGCAAGTTAGTTGTAAATAAATATTGGTGAGCACATTTTATAGTTACTCATTGAAGTGGATCAGACATTCAGTCATGTGTGTATGTCTGTTCCAGCTAATTAGGCAAACTACTGAACTCATCAGCCTAATATTTCTTGTGCAATTGTATGACTAACTGTGTTTCCTGGTTGAGGTGATTCACAATTTTTGAGAAACCTATTTCATTGACTGCTCTGTTTTATGTGTTTACTAACTGCTGCCTCCTCACTCCTCTTGACCGGCCTGTAAGGGCAGCAAGTGATCGACAACCTAATCATGGTGCGCCCTGATAGCTCACCTCCTACTATCACATAAAATGCAATAAAAATAATAATAAAACTACAGAAAACTATATAAACTATATAAAAACTGCCTGTAGCAAAACTGTAGCAAAAGGCATTTCCAGCAATCAGCTATTCTAAAGGGAGCCTTACCTAGTCTGTTGCAGGCCACATTTTGGCCTTTGTTATGGCTCAGACACTGACATCCATAGAAAAGTTTGGTCTTATTTTAACCTGGAGCATCTGCAGATTAATTCCATTTTTTAATATGTTATGATCTACTGAAGTTTGGCACAATACAACAACAATAAATCATTGTTTTTTGTTGTTTTTTTCCACCATCTTGAATGTAAAGCAGCCAGGAGAGACAACTGAGTGAGATTTAACTCTTCTTTGTTTCACTACTGCCATGCATGTATACTGGACACACAGCCTGCCCTGCACTTCCTGTTCCAGACACACCTGGCAGAGATCTGCACTCTTCTGGGTGCAGCTCTGATTGTATTTATATTATCCCAAAATGGCTTTATTTATGTGCAACTGCAGAAAACGTGGTTATGGTCACCACACAGCCCTGTTTAGTGGCTAGTTGTCTGCTACTGATTCAGATGCCGCAGGGTTTTGAGCTGGAACAGACTTTGTAACGAGGCAGTCTTCCTCACATCGCCCCTAGCTGCTTCTTTATTCTGCGGTGCGAAGTTAGCACTATCTGTCACTGTGGGAGAGTCATTGTTCCATTTAGCTGCCGTCTAATTACACCACACTCTGCTGTTTCATACAGTAAACACACAACCCCGCACACATGGCTGTACATTCATGCAGATTTAAAGTACACACCACCTGCGCCAATCACGCAAAAACACACACTTTAATGGACTGCGATATCACTATCGCACCCGGGCTCTCACCTTTCTCTCTGCCTCTCTCTGTTCCACTTCAGTGAGGACAACAGGCTATCCCTGTCCTCCAAAGCCACACACTCCACATTTGCATATCAATTTACTTTTTAATATAATACTCTGTCACTCGAGACCCATTTGTCATTCTGCTAGCAAGCTCCCACCTTTGTAGAACCCCATCCATATATTATCGTCGCCATGGCCCCTCCCTCATTTTCCTCTCCATTCCTGGCCTTTATCTCTCCAGGGTGTTACATTCTTACTTAATTCTTCCTTTAAGTAAAAACATTCCCTATCCCAGCAACCTACATATCCTCTTTTTCTTCCTCCTGTTTCCATCCATTTATCCTACCCCCAACAGGCCCTGTCCTCCGCCCTCTTTTCTCTCATCTGTTTCTTTTTTATAGAAAGAGTGGACACTGGGAGCTGGAAAGAGAAGTAGAGAGAGAGGTGGAGAGGGAGATGGAAAAAGAGAGTGCTGACAGGCAAGAACACACAATGGGGGTCCAAGCCTGCATACCAACTAACAAGCAATCAGATGGAGGGGAAGAGCGAGGAGAGACGGGGGAGGCAGCCATATAGGAATAGAAACACGGAGGTTAACGTAAGGGAGGTGGACAAAAAGAGGGGTGGGGGCAGTGTTGTGTGCTGCAACAACAGGAGCTGACGGCGAGGAGAGAAAAGATGTTACGAGAAGAAAGAGCGCTAAATAGAAATGGAGTGAGTGAAAAAGGCAAGCAACAAGGAAGGAGGTGTCAGATCTTTACAATAGAGACACTAGCTACATGTGCAGGAGAGAAGACAATAGAAACAAGGATGGATGGAGGCGTGGAATATTGGCTACGTGGATCGAGGATTAAGAAGGACAGTGCAACAACAAAGTGCATCACTGTCAGCACATACGTATCTCCCTGTGGAGGAGAGTAAAAGAAAGGATAAGGGAGTTGATGGACAGATTAAGAGCAGATGACAAAGAGAAGCGTGTGGCTGCAGGACATGTATGAGTGAAGAAGAATCCAACCACAATGTGACAGTAAACAAGGGAAGATGAGGCCAGTCAGTGATAAACCAAATGTAGTATGAATGTAAGGAAGGAGTTAAAATAACCCTTGAAGAATTAGTTTTATATTCTTTTATTATTTTACCCATTAAGACCCAATCAAAGCTAGATTGTGTCCCAGCGTGCGATAACCAGAGACCAAGGAAACACCTTGGGCAGGTCACAAGGCTAACACAAGACAGATAAACACACTCAAGTTGGAGTGCTCAGTCCACTTGACACTGGGAAGAGCCCAGAGCACATGGAGGTCAACTCACATGAACACCATGCGGAGACAAAATCTCCGAAACAAGCTCTGACCACACATATGAGGCAAACATTCAGACCTTCCAAAAGTTCAGAATGAGTATATCCACTGAGGCATCATCATTACTGTTTAAATTTGCACTTGAGTGTGTACGTACACCATGTTATTGTATAATTTGCTTTACATCTGGGACATTTTACACGTTTAATCTTTATCCTTTGTATTTCTTTTTCTAAGTCTTATTGTTATTCTTATCCTTGGTATTGCACGCAAACCTTTTGAGCGAGACTCCCTTCATTTCACCGCACACAATGTGTGAGCATGTGGCAAATAAAACCTTTGAATCTCGAGACCTAAACACCCAACGACAGCTATGACTACATATGTTCGTCAACAACCTTATTACCCATGACGTGAGACGATGACGAGATGGCACCATTGTCATTAAACACTAATTGCAACTGTGTCAACATGCATTATTGTTGTCGAAGACAAAACTAAAATGTAGTTTAAAAAAAGGAGGAGATGAAATATTATAGACTAGTCAGCGAATACAAGTGTTAAATAAGTAGCTTTGCATTTTGTAGTGATTCAGTCTGTGTGTCCATCAGATAATAACATAAAACCCTGTGTGAAATGAGCTAAGACATGTTTTGCTGCAGCTGTATAATTCCCTTGAACAGCATCTAAGTCAGCGGACACATCGCTCTCAGTTGATGCCTTTAATGTTCAAGTCAATGTTCAAGTTTAATGTTCAAAACTGACGACCATGCGCGTATCATAAATCCGACTTTGTGTGCAAAGTAAGACACACATTAGTCTTCATTTATTTGTCTATTTGGCCTCAAGCTCTATTCGGGGTTCCCATGGTCATGGAAAACATTGAAAAGTCATGGAATTAGTAAAAACTATTTAAAGTTTTGGAAAAGTCATGGAATTTTTGTTCAATAAAATTGTGACAGTAATTTTCTGTGGTTAATGTCCATATAATTTAACATAAAAGCAAATTTGTTTTCTGCAGCTGTCGAGATAGCATTGCTGTGTGTGTGATGTTTTGTTCACCATCATGTACCTGTCGTCATTGTTTCCCTGTGTTCACTCTCCCTTCATGTATGCCAGCTGGCTGCAATAATGTTTGCACAGAGTTTGAATCTGATTTGTTTGAAAGGCACCGTGCAGGTGCGGCAAGACAAAAACAAAATAAAATAACTATGGGTCCTTGAAATGTCATGGAAAAGTTTTTGAAATTTTGTCCACGAAAATGTGTGGGAACTATTGCTTTCTATTACTTCTCCCGTTCCTCCCTTGGTCTAACTCCAAGCTATAAAGCGTGAGAGACATCAGCCGCACTGAGCTGCACTGATTTGTAATGATTTGTACTTCCTCTGACAATTAAAACCAGCACTCAGTGATTCTGCTGTCATCTTGGTTTGCTGGAGCTGCTAAAGCCCGACAGTGCAGCGTAGAATTAAGAGAACGACCTCTCTCAGATAAAGATGGGGTCATCACGTCACACAAATGTTACTGTACTCTCTGATATAATGTATTTAAAGCCGTGGCAGCCTGCGGTTCACAAAAGGTCTCTCATGAAAAGTGTCAGCTGAGCCACTGGAGTCCCAGTCTGAATCAGAGGGGAGAAGAAGAAAGGAGGAAAAACGTATGGAGGTGGGAGGTTGTGAAGCAGGGAAGTAGAAGGGGGGAAGAGTGAGAACACACTGTGACAGAGAAGAATAGAGAGAAGGGGAAAGAGAAGATCAAACGAGGGCGAACTTTGGCAAGACAGGATAAAAAGCTGGATTATGCACTAAAAGGCAGAGAAGGGTTGGAGAGAAGAGGTAAATATGGATGTTGGAATAACCTTGAAACAAAGTGGGGCAAAAGAGACTGAGAAACTGAGCTCAGGGTTTTTTCCTGGTTTGAAACAAGGCAGAGGAGGTACCATCCTGATCACGCCCACACACATGCATGTGAACTGTGCCTTCAACTGTCTGTACAGAAACACTTTTTACAAGCAACCTATTCAAACAATTATATGTTAAAAATAACTACAGTTATTAGAAATTGTGGCCAAATTGCTACATGGAGTCAGTTGTGTCTTTAATGTGAATTCCTGGATATTAAATGTTCATGTGCAATTTTCTGTGCTCCCAGTAATATCTGTGTGTGTACTGAAGTAGCAGATCACATGACCTGGTTAAGCTATGTTTGAGACTGAGAACACGACCACAAATACTGATGTACTGAATATTAGGGGTGGGGGAAAAATCCACGGTGACACGATGTTGGTCATGGTCGCTTTGCAACCTCAGATGCAACCTGCTGCCGTGTTCTTGAAAGCTGGCGCAAAAAAGGCACAAGAGTAGCACTCAGCGCCCGACCTCGCGTTTTCCAAGTGGTTAAAGACGCGGCATGTGTACGGCCTCTAATTTCCAGGGCTGGTACCAGTGGTTATTCCACAGGCTAGTTAATAATATGTCGGGCAGGAAATCCAAAGTGTGGGATCATTTTGAGAAGGTGAAGGACAAACCCAAGGTGATATGTAAACTCATCTTCATTGGTCGACTACAAACATGACGTATCATCTGAAACATGGAAGTAGCTACACGCCCATTAGCCCACAGCGTCATTAACAGGCGGCTCGCTCAGTGTGTGACGTGCACTTGTAGATAAAACATAGGCCTATATTAATGAAGGTTCATTAGTACGGTTTTGTATTTCTCTGTAATGTAGCACAGTGTTAACAATGTTACTTTCTCACACCTTCAACTCAAACCATTGTGTTGCCCCGCACAAAATATATAATCTAATAATTACATTAATATCATAAACATGCAGGCAGCTAGTCGACTAATGGCCCTAAATGATGACTATTGGTCAACTAACAATATTCTAATTGGCAGTGCCTTTCCCGGTGAATAACGCTGAATATGATAGCACCACCACATTGGCGCATAGCCACAAGATGTGTGTGGACGGTGATGTCTTACTGACAGAAGGAGAGACGAGAGACAGACTGTTTGTCTTCATTTGAGTGAATAACCTTGGAGTAATGTTAACCTGAGCTAATAAAGTGTGTGTAGTCCTGAACCGTTTGGTACCGTCGGGTTTGTTTTATATGACTGGCCACCTTTTATAGGATTAGAGGCCAGCTGCTAGCTGTAAGACGGGAGAAGAAATTGATACACTGCGAGACAAGGAAGAGTCAGAGGGGTTCATTCATACAGAAAAATACTATGTTCCCTTTCCTTTCCTCTCATCTCCTCTCCTCTTTCATTTCCTGTCCCTTCACATTATTTTCCCACTGCTAATCAGAATGACTAGAAAAATGAAATCAGTAAATCATTAGTCACCCCTCCGGCATGACACAATGAAATGACACGTCTATCCTCCCTTCGCCGCCACCCACTCCACACACACACATATATATATAAACACACACACACTCACACGCCCTGCTGTGGGTATCTGCTCCCATCATTACTCATGATAATGGTGATTCCATTTAATATCAAGCTATTAAATAAAAAATAATTACTGGGAATGAAATCAATGGATTAAATTCACTCTCATTATTTCACAGCCTCGCTCACAAACCCCGAAAAACAAAACGCGCTCACTGCTTGGGCGCTAATAAACTATGAGGTTCATAAAAGATGATTGTGGATAATTAATTAAGAGTCAAAACAGCATGAAAAAACGGACTGAAAAAAGTCTGGGTGATTCAGATGCACTCAGTGAGTGAGATTTCTCCTCTCCCCCTCTCCATCTTGGACGTGTCTGGCACCGGCTCAGCACTCTCTGACCACGGTGTGAAAAGATTTACTCAGCTCTGGCTAATTATTAGGAAGGGGGAAATGATTAGCTGAAGAGTTATGAGTAATAAATCTGTCTATGTTTCATTAACAACCTGTTTGGAAACATTTCATTTAGCTCCTGCTCATTAAAGAGAGTGGTAATGGAAGGAAAAGAAGGGAAAAGGTAAGGAAAGGAAAGGTGGGGGAGAAGCAGGTCTGCAATAATTGGTGTAACGTAGCAAAATTTTTAACAACCTGGTGAAAAGGTCAAATGAGAGAGGATGGAAAGAGTGAGAGACGGAGCAGAGGAGCATGTCATCGGTATCATTAGGTGAAGTGTATCTTTATATTTGCTAACAGATCAGTGTGGAGATGAGTGTGAAACTAATTCCCCTAATGATGTTACCACACCGACACAACTTGATTAGGTCACGATCGTAATGTGTGCGCCAGCGTGTGTGTGTATCCACTAATTTGTTTAAATGCGCTATAAACTTTAAAAACCCCAAACCAAAAAACAGTTCTGAATTTGTCTGATGTTTATAGGACATTTGATCAATCCCACTGCAACATCTGCTCATTTGCATAACGCCTGTGTGAAATAGTTTTGCACCTGCGGCAACTCGCTGCTATTATTGCACTGTTTGTAAGCTACTTTCGAGGCATTCTGCAGACAAAGCTGTATTCAGCTACACCCTACAGCTTAGCTGCATTAATTGAAAGCACCGGCATCCAAGCAACACATACAAATCTGTCTAATGACATTACACACATATCGCATATAGTCCACACACACCTCCTCGCACTGGCCTGTTTTATTTCTGATACACAGAATCGCCTGGCTGCCAAATCGTTATTAGTGCTATTATCAAGCAAACAGACCGACACCACCCACAGGGAAGGGAATGCATTGGCTGGTTTCTGTGTCCACCAAATTCACCATAAGTACCATTTGGCAAGTGTGGGCCAATTATTTGTCCCTTTATTCCTGTTTTTTCCTCTATTTTTTGTTATTTCGTGGCTCAAAAACCAAGCATTTTATTTTAATTCTTTCCCTCACTCAAAATAAAAAACCCTCTCCAATTGTCGTCTTCGCTGTTTTTAATTTCAACTTCTCACATCTCCTTTGAAATCCAAACAAGCAGGCGCACAAACACCTTTTTTAAGCTGTTCTTCAGTTTCTCAAAAGTCTCTTTCTCCTGCTACCTCTTAACTCCTCTGTCTCTTCACTCAACAACATGTTTTCATCAATGCATGCTTCCTCTTTTTTTCCATCCTTCCCCTCCTCTTTTGTGTCATTAAGTTTTTAAGAATAACCCTGGGCTCCTACAACAGATGCTGCGGAGGTAAAAGAGCTTACGTGCACAAACGCGCATGTCAACAGAACATGCTATTGTGTTGGAAAGGTAGAGCTGTTAACACTGTCTATTAGTGAGACCGAGAAGTCTTTCTGCTAGAATCAGCCACATTATAATGACATCTCACTTTCCTGCGTGGCTTTCTCTCTCTCTCGGCCTTTTGCTCTTTGTTATTCAAAACTCTCATCAGAAAAGGTTGTTTTCTCCTTGCGGCTCCATTGAAGCATCCGCCTTCAGGAGGGTTTCATCTTCTTTTTGTCGGGAATAAAAGCTGCAACACCCTGCAAGATGGTGATCAATAGATTTCTGTTTGAGCTTACCTCTGTGGAAAAAGAGACATCTAGTTTCGGTAAATAACTACATCTTAATTAGCGCTAAATCCAATTAAGTACTTATTATTATTTTAAGATTTCAGATATTTTCTTCAACAGATTGCGGCCCTTGACTCCCTGCTGAATATCTCCAGCTCTGACGACAGATGTACTCCACAAAGGCAGACCATGAGACGCATAGCATATCTTAAAAAAAGACAAAACACAGGCAGCACATAAATGGAACAACTTCACGCTGACTTCTCACCAAAACTCCCACATTAAAAACACGAACGCAGAAAAACACACGGGAGCCTGGCGTATAACCAAAGCCTGCAGCTATTCAGAAAAGGAGATGGTTGCAAGGCTGGAGAATCATTAGACCGCAGACAAAGCAGAGGCGCACACACTCACGTACACACAGATGCTGGGGGGCAGGAGCTGCAACATGTTTAACAAGGAGTGAGAGAAAGTGAGGACCGAAGGGGAGAACGCTTTTTGAGTGAAAGGCCATCTGCTGAATCAGTGGCGATGCCAGTCGCTCGCAAGCTTTCCCATTGCTCGCACCTGCCAGCCTGCCAAAGCACCCTCAGGAGGACGAAAGCACCAACTTCACACACACAAACGCGCACGCACTCTCGCGGAGCAATAATGTGGCACGCACACAGGCTATAACTGGTGTGATTTGTCAGCGCCGTGCTGCGTCTGAGGAGCTTTCGACGTTTTTTCATGTTTTCCCTCCTGCGGTAACAATAGCATAACAGCACTTTATTAAACGAGAACAGGACAGAACAGAATGGCCTGCAAATCAGCCCGTTTATGAGGCATAGCTGTGCGGTGCCCTGCCAGCAAAGGCTGCAGGGGAGTGTGTGTGTGTGTGTGGGGATGTGTGTGAGCCAGAAAGACAGAGCGACTGTACCGGCATTCATTGTTATTTTATAGTTCAGTGATAAAAAAAACCCTCCCTATCAGGGTGCTCGAGATGTGGTCAGGATTGTGGATTCAATAGGTGAACTAGGTGTAAAACAAGAACAAAAAGCTCTCCAGCACTTGTATCCAGGCTAGTGATTATTGGGGAAATGATTTAAACAGCTGACATTTAGGGAGAAAAAGGGCCTTACAAAGGTCTGGTGGGAAATCATTTCAACCCTGGCTGACTCTCAGTGTCAATTTCAATTCCAGTTTAATCATCGTCCACACTGAACCAGTCTCAAAGCATACATCAGATTCTCCATACATTACGGAGGAAGGGAGTTTCATCCAAATGTGAATTTCAAGAACGGAACAGGAAATGAAAGCCAGGGAGCTGAAGATGAAGCGAAATGACGAGAAAAGCAGAGAGAGTGCTGTGAAAAGAGAGAGAAATGGACTGATTCACAGATAAGATGGCACGTTTAGGGGGATGTATGGCCAACAAGAGAGAAGACCAATCTTTATTTTTAGATTTCTCCCAGTTCCTCCAAAACCTGAAGTATGACACTCCTATTGCACCTAACAGTGCAATCGCCCACCCATCATCCCTCTCTTCCCTTCCTTCTCCTCCTCCTCTCTCAAACACACTTATAATCTACCTTTTCATCATTTGCTCTTGCACCTCACCCCTTCTTCCCGCTGTGCCGCTGGCTCTCCTCCTCCCTCCATCAAGCTCCTTTTTTCTCTCTTCCTCTCTCAAGCCTCCTCCTCTTTCTCTCTATCTTTCACACCATCTCAAAATGCAGCTCTCTAGTGGCACAAACTTACTTCAGATGTACCCCCCACCTCCTCTCGCTAGTCTGTCACTGCCTTTCTAATACGCTCTCATTTTCTCCTCCACTTGTGTCTCTCCTTTACCTTGCTTCTGTCCACCCCCCCCCCCCCACCCCCCCACTCCGAGCTCTCTCTTTCTCTTTTCTCTCTACTGATGTACCTTTGATCCTTGCCTCATTCCCCAGCTACAAACACACTCCACCTATGCGCACGTCCGCACACATTTTGACAGATGTACAGATGTTGTTTAATAGAAAGCAGTAATCAACACTACTTCCCTCCCAAGCGTCCCCACCTCCAAATGGAAGAAAGATAGATAGAGACGGAGTGAAAGAAAGAGGAGGAGAGGGAGAGAGAGGCCTGAAATTGATGGCAGTGCATCGACCCTTCCGTAAAACCTAGTTAACACCTCCCCAGCCTGTGAAACCTGATTAGTTGAGTGTGTGTGTGTGTGTGTGTGTGTGTTTGTGACATTCTGCGTGTGTTCGTAGCTCACAATGTTTAACAGGTTGTTTTGATTTTTACACACACAACCTCATAATTCCCCTCTGATTAAAGAAAATGTTGATGTGTTCCCATTCCTATGCCATGTGAGTGTGTGTGTGTGTCACACAGCACAGTCTCCACTGATTACATCCCTCCTAGTCAATAGTGAATAGAGCACTCAGCCTGATAAGCAATCACCTGAATCAATACTAATGTTTTTAGTGTGTGTACGTCGGTGTGTGCATGTTTGCGTGTGTGTGTGTGTGTGTGTGTGTAATTCTTAGCATGTAGCTAATCTAAGCGGAGCTCATAGAGGATAAACATTTAGTTACAGGCACGGTAAATCACAGATGCTGTCGTCCCTTTCTCTCCTCTCTTGCCACCGTCCCTTTCTTCTCCGTCCAAAGAGCCCTCTCCTTACTCTGATCCTTTTATCTTTCTCGCCTCTCACCAATCGGCATTCTTTTATTTTCCTTTCTCCTTCTCATCTCCTCCTCCTCTTTGGCCTTCTTCGAGACAGAGCATTAACAGCAACCTAACCTTCAAAGGATATTAGAGAGAGTCCATGCTCTTCACATACAGAATAACACAGCCTTTAGTTTAGGCTTTAGCAGCAGTGTAAATGTCAAAGTTGGAGGCCCTGCTTTTGGCATACCCACATGTAATCCCTCACAGACAGACAGAGATATGAAGTGAGACCAAGTGGGAGAGCGTGCTGAACTCTCATGTGTACATGAAACCGAAAGCCAACCGAAGCGCTCTCACACAGCCCTGGACCATTCTATAAAATTGTTGCTGCCATTTGACACAAAAATATGGTAAAATAGGGTCTAGACTGAAAAATACCAAAGTTTCCCCTAACCTTCCTTGTCGGTTACCCTACAATGTGCCACCAATGAGATCACAGCTCTCAGTGGCGTAACCCGAGAAAGACCCATGATGGTGTTTGCCAAAACGAAAACACCAAAACCAACTATTTGACAGTCTTAGTACTTTCCACTTTCAGTCTGTGACCCTTAGCCCGTTGGTTCCCCATGAAGACGTAAATCTTTATTTAGGAGAGACGCTTTGGGGACTTCAGCAGCACAAAGTTTGCTGATCTGGCGGGAAGTCAGTACTGTCCGGGATCAGACAGCTGGCACAAAAGTGATCAGCTGGAGGTATCGTCTGATTGGAGACATTTCGATACTACTTGGTACTGGGTTATTTCAGTCGATACCTTAAAGGTATCAAGTACAGACGTTCAGCTCTAAACCTGGGTAAACGGTGCATTTGTTGGTAACTAATCTCAGCTGTGGGGTTGATGCTTCAGTGAGCGTTTACGACAGTCGATTAGTATATTAGACTGACTCATCATAAACTACAGTGCCAATGTTCTGTCAGGCAGTGCAAAGATGTTTTTGGACAACAGTAGCAAAAGGTCATTTACTCAGTGAGTTGGATCGATTGGTAGTTTTTGGTCTTTTCAACCTTTTAACAACCTTGTTTGGGGTTGTTGTCTGATATTTGAAACTATCCAGAGAAGCCTGCCACATTTTTGATGTATGCGACACTTTACCTTTGCCCTGTGCACTCATACAGTTCATACTGATGTGACTTTGGTGTCTCTTTATTTTGACCCTACCTTCCGCTGACAACGAAGCAAGTCACCAGGAAGATGAGCAGAACGATTCCCCCGGCGATGGACACAGCCAGAATGGTGGACTGGTTAGGGTCCCCGATGGCAAAGACATCTATATAGGAGACAAAGGGAACACAGCGGATTCATAAACAAAAGCACAAAGGAGGATGGAAAATGAGCGGAGGATGTTTTCTGCAGCAAGGAAAGTGAAGGGAGAGAAGACGAAGGGAAGCTGGGAGTAAAAAAGACAGCAAGGTGAGTGTGGCGGGGGAAAGTGGGAGAGAGAATGAAATATGATAGCATTAGAAAAGAGATAAAAGACAGAGGTTGAAGGAGAGGGAGAAAAGAGAGAGCGGCGAACGAGAAAAAGAGAGTGAGGGAGGTGGACGGAATAGTAAGTAAGGTCCTTGATGAAAAGCGCTCTCCCTCTCTGCATTGCCTATGAGGGTATGAGAGTGGACGTGAAAGCCATTCCCATTCGGCCGCGCTGTCCAAATGGATATGTTAACATTGCACATAACAAGGCTACCGCCGAGAACTTTCTGCAAAGATGCATCGATTTTTACGCCACACCAATCGAGCCATTACTCAAAACAAATACCCCATTTATCTGGCTTAGCTAAGCATGAGCGGACACGTGTGTCTGTATATGTGTGTGTGCGTATGTATATATATGAGTGTGTGTGTGTTGAAGAGGCAAATGAATGCCCCCAGGCAGCCAGAGATAAGCATTGATCTCCTATTACATTTACTGGCGCACACATATACAGCCTTCTTTAACAATCAATACAATTGATCTGATTAGATAACCTTAATATGATTGCTCTGGGGTCAGCTGAATGTGGCACATCCTGTATTTTACAGCTCTGAACTTGGCTGTGAACGTGCTGTATGAAGGCTGAGTAACGACTTTATACCAGTGATACCTAACCTGTGTCCTGAGCTCCAAAAGCTGCAGCACAATCGCAATCTTCTTTTTTTTTAACGTCACATTCAAGATCATTGTTGCAGGATAAGAACAGAAATCCTTTTATTGATTATTGAATGATTAGCAGGCTAATGTGTGCCTGCTGTATGCTACACAGACAGTCTATAGCGCAGTGCTGTACATTAACTGATTTATCCCCCTCTGCCTGCCTGTCTGGGAATCAATGTTCACTTTGAAGTGCGCGTTATGGGGCCTCTAAAGCAGAAAATCCTGGAGCACGTAATGAAGCGATAATGAAAGTGGATGACAGCAAACAACAGAGAAAAAGGACAAGTGACACAAAACATCATGACAGAGATACAGCATAGTATGCCTCAGAGCAGCTTGTGAGGCCTGGCCCCACTGACCCAGATCGAACCAGGCATAGATTTCTCTTTTGTGCCTCCTCCTCTTCTTTCCTGAAGTCTAAGCATGGAATACATCTCTTAATGTAAAAGGTCAGTCTCCTTGAAGCAGAAATACAGATCACTGGAGTTGCAGTGAAGTTGTAAGTGGGGGGAATAAAACCGATCCGAAAACACAGGAGTCAGATGTCCAGTCAATATTAAGGCCTGGTCCACATGGACACGGATATTTTTGTAAACAGGACTGTTCTCCGTCCAAAATGAAAATGCAAAAACACAATTGAAGCGCTGGCAAGAGCGTGCCAAACCCACAGGTGGCGATATGACATTAACCCTAAAGCCACGTAAAGAAGAAGAAGATGTTGGCTAATTAGCAGCCTTACACCCCATAAAATTGGTATCTCCCCTAAATTGAGATGGGTGCCTCTGTGTGAATGTCAGGGTAATCCCCAGTAAGTGTTGCTAAGGCTAGATAGCTTCTGTTTACTGTTCCCTGTGACCAGTATTTTAGCAAGGCTCTGCCTTTTGGAGCAACATTTCATCCACCACATATCCAACCACAAGCTTCATCACTTCTTTGTAGCGGCAGCTGTTCATGATTAAAATCCAGTTTTGGTTGTTTAGCCAGTGTAGCACTACAGCCAACCCCCGCGGCAGGAGGGGTCACCTCTGGTAGGGTGTATTTCCTGGAGCGTCACGTTGTTGTGTTGTCAGTTGTAGTAGCCGAGGTGTTTCAGACTAAGGTTTGAGGATGTGTTTTTTTGCAGTGGAAAGATTTTTGGTCTGACTACCTGCAGCAACAGTGTTCTTGTGATCTTTCCTCGGGACAAAACCAAAGTGAAGGGAATATTTGCAGCTGCTAAGGTAAGCGTTACCAACTAGTTTGCTGCTTTATGGCATGCATGTGCACGAGTCTGCTGATGTGGCTCTTGTATTTCAAGTCAGAAGTGACATGACAACTAAAGCAACCTTGTAACAAGTTGTTTGGTTTTGGAGCGTGTTATACCAAACACTGCCTGAAGGCTACCTGTAGTTGTGCATTCTGACGCCTCTGTTCCTTAATATCAGAGAAGAGTAACTGTAGATTTATGTGTAAAAAGTCCTGCAAGCAAGGCCAGAGCCAGCACTGTTTTGGTCACATTGGCAACTGCACAAAACGTCGCCTCATATTTGATGCTTCACAAAGGAGATAATGACACACACTGTGACGTTACAAGGCCAGACTCCGTTTTCCCTGTTGACACGGCAACAGTGAAAATAGTTATTTTAAAATCTTCACCCTGCACAGACTTTTACAAGTTTCATTTTTAGTGACCTAAAATGCAGTGTGCATGTGGACAAAAGACCATTTGAAAAGCTACAATTACAAAATACTTGTGTCCCTGGGGATGAAGCCTAAATTCATTCATGAGGAATCCTGGTGTTTTTTTCGTTCCATCTTTTAAATTCATGGTTAAATTCATGATTTCTGCCAGGTGCAAACTTCTTCCAGCCGTCTTTAGTCCTTGGTGTAAATCAAAAGCTCACAATCCGGGAAAGCAAGTTTGCAGATTCTTTTTTTTCCCTCCATTGCGAAATTGGGCTGTCTTTTCTTTTTACCTGATACGTATTCTAGGATACTTTCAAGCCACCGGTTCAGACACGTAGATGACAACCTGTAAGGCTGCCGACGTTTCTCTCTCTGACAACAGAAATGAAGCAGCCATTCAGATGAAAAGTGAGCTATTTTATAACCATCAGGTGGATTGATTTAAACTGCAGGGGGGATGAATCTGACACTTTACAGTACTGCAATGTGATACAATATGCCAGTATGCTTTACTCTGCAGTTAATCTTTGTGCTTCTGGTTTGCCTTCACCATTCACCTCTTATTTCGTTGTGTTAACACTGGATTGTTTTTCAGTTTGCCTGCTATTCCAATTTTCAGCCGAAATTTTAAAAAGAGGAAAATAGATGAAACAATAACAATTCAATTGCACAAAATGAAAAGCCAAAATAAAGGGGAAAAAATGAAATGGCTTATCCATTACAAATAAATATGTATTATTCATTCCTTTACCTTCGTGGCTTGTTTCCAATTCGATCTCTCCGCCGTAGCTCCCATAGCCCCCATCAGTCCGAGCCCTGACCCTGAACACGTAGGTGGTCCCTGGCTTCAGCCCGTCCACTGTCATCATGTTGGAGCGAGTCTTCAAGACTGTGTAGTTCTGCTCCCGCTGATTCTGAAGTGTGGGAAAGTGTAGGAGGAGAGAGTTTAATGCCAAATTCATTGGATAATACTAAGTGTCAGTGAATAATGTCATCGTGGATAAAAAAGGGCTGAAATTATAGATATACTCTTAAGGGTTATATAAAGAGCAATGGACTGTGGTATCAAGAGAGACAGAGAAAAAACCCAGGAAAGTCTGAAAATAATAGAAACCTCAAATTGTTTAATTTAAATGTCTCCAGGGGCTACATCCACCTCACTAAGTTTTCATTTGTTCATCACTGGACCATTTGGTCGCATTTATACATGAGCATCTGTCAAGTCCCAAATCTTATCCTCTTTACACTTGGGGGCAATATGTGGTTACTCAAGTCCCGCTTCACTTCGCTCCTCAACTACCTTGTAGGTGTCTGTGCGTGCTTGTATGTGTGTGCACTTTAAAAATGTGTGTGTAGGAGGATGAATAAAGAATAAGTATGTCTGTCAGTAAGCTGATTCCCTGCAGAGAGGCTGATACTCTACCTAATGGAAGACACTCTACAACAAGGATTAACACTGTTTTACAGCTAATGCCTGCCAACACACGCACACACACACACACACACACACACACACACGCACGCACAGAGGCTTAATTTCATCACCTTGGCCGTGTTTTACGAGGTTTGTTCGACAGATGTGTGGTTAATTGGCTTGGTGTGAGCAGTAGGGAGACGTGAGGGATAGAGAGATAGAGGGAGATATATTTATGATGAACAAGTCATTACAGACGTGCCCTAAGGCTAAACCCGTATCCGGCATGGACGGCATAGATGAAGAAAACAAAAGGAGGGGAGAGGAACATGTTGCGTTGAACTTGTTTAAAGGTCGCTCCAGAGAT
The DNA here is from genome assembly GCA_035609425.1 of Epinephelus awoara. Classification (NCBI taxonomy): domain Eukaryota; kingdom Metazoa; phylum Chordata; class Actinopteri; order Perciformes; family Serranidae; genus Epinephelus; species Epinephelus awoara. Next base: position 12,720,761 of record CM069306.1, on the reverse strand, counting down.
TTAGCGTTGTACTTCAAACAAGTTTTACATTTTAGGGTCAGACGAGGGTCATATCTGTGGGCTAAATATGAAGCCAGCAGCCGCTCAGCTTAGCTTAGCTTAGCTTAGAACAAAGACTGGAAATAGGGAAACTCTTGCACGGCTAACAAAATTTCCTACCAGCTCAAAAATTAACATGTTATATGCCCTTTGTTAGTCAATGCAAGAAAGATATGACATGGTAGTTTGCAAGCTTCAGAGATGTTGGTAGGTAGACATAGCAAGGCTAGCTGTTTCCTCTCGTTAACAGTGTTTGTGCTAAGCTAACTAGCTCCTATTGATAGCTTTACATTTACCACACAGACATTAGAGTGGTGTCACTCTTCCCCTCGAAAGGCCTTTACACACTCGGAGTGTGACAAATAAGCGACATGTTGTAACACTTGTGTTCTGACACCTGTCAGTTTTTGTTGATTAGTGCCACATCCTGGCAGATTGAGGTACTGTAGCTTTAAGAAATCTCCCCAAACATGCGGTGTCTGCCATTTTGATTTCAGTCTACACAGTACAGCCAAGCGAAGCACACAGGCAGGCACAGTGCAGCGCCACAGAGTTTCTGTTTATCTTTGGAGTAGATCTGTCAGTAAGTATGCCTTATGACTAAGTTACTTACCTTTTCATAAGTTACAGTATGTGTTTCGAAAACATTTCAGAGTTGTTGTTCATATTGTACTTATGTAACATGTTATTGTACCATTGTGTTTGTATTGCAGTTTTACAAAAAAAACAAGACATACAAAGTGACGTATCGACAAGGACAGAATAACTTCTTACATTAAAGGTTATGATGCAAATAGATTCAGCTCCAGTAATGTGAATTTGCGACACCTACTGGGATCTGACCCAAAGGTGTCTGGCACGCCTGTCTGAGGTAAATTGTTATATAACCTAAAAGCTATTTTATTGAGTTTCCTTTCAGCAAAAAGCTGAAAATGCTTAATTCACTCTGAGTGAATTTGAGTTCCTTCTGGTAAACAGCTTCATAATGCAAATGTCTTGGGCTTTTATGTGAAAGGTAATACGGAAAGTAGTGGATCTGGTATGTGCTGCCTTTGCCAATGTTGAAAGGAGTAATAAAGTTTGCCATATTGGTTCAGACTGCGGAGCCTCCATGTTGCTGTTTTATAATCCTCATAGCGATGGGCCGACGCAACATAATTGGTTGATGCCTTTATTTGCAATGTAAAAGCTCAGAAAAATCAACCTTTTTTAAGAAAAAAAAGAATTACGTCTCTTTCTGCTGCAACGTATTCGCATCATGACAAAAACAATTTTTAAAAGATAGGGACAAGACAGGAAATGACTCCCAAAATCCGACTATCCCTTTAAAGTTGTTCCACACCTCCAGTTTGTAACACAGGCTTTGATCTCCATGTGTAAAATTGGTGGTGTGCCTCTTTAAAAAATGAGCGTGTGCGCATCACGCTCACCTTCTCATAGTAGATGACCTCATACTCCACTATCGCTCCATTTGGTCTCTCTGGACCCTGCCAGGCCAAAGTCACACTGTCCTTGCTCCGCCTCTCCTTCAACACGACGCTCACTGTGGCAAACAAAGAACAAAAGGGGGAAGCATGAGCAACAAAGAGAGAGTAAAGTTCAATGAGAGAGACAGAGAGAGAGCAGGCTGTGCGGGAGGGGAGACAGATTTCATGTGGATACCCACTGTGCTATAACGAGAAGACCCATATTTGAAGTGCTCTGTGTAATTTTGCTAATGAGAGAGAGCTTACAAGGTGTTTTATACATGTGTGATTACAGTATTCTACTATGTGTGTATGTGTGACGTGTGTGCGAGTTGTGTGATATGGTGATTCATGTGCACACCCTCAAATCCTGTGACTTCCCACCCCGCCCTCCCACATTAGGGCACATGCTCGTATGGGTTGAAAGTGTATTTTTTCCTTGTGTGAAAATGTGCATGGCATACTGTAGAGAGCAGCACGTGGCGTGTGGGGATCTTAATGAGGTTAACAACCTCCTACACCCTCTTCACCTTCACCCCCTCCTGTTGGTACACACACATTCATAGTACGAGGCCTATTAGTCATCACCACCCTGTCATACGCGCTTCCTTTGCACCAATTTCGCACAGTGCCGCACTGTGAAAGATGTAAGCGTGACTGTAAGAGTGAAGGCAGAGTTGCAGAGGTGTCATTTTTTGGTATCGGAGTGATGCAGCACAGCGGTGATTTTACAGTTGTCATGTAAAAAGCCTGACACTATTTGTGAGCACACTGCAATCAGGAGACAATTTTGAAAAACGCTCCCTCTAAACCATCAACCACCAAATTCCTGGTTCAGGCTGATGAATACGTTCTCCCCCGGAAGATTTTATTTCCTTATCAACCTTTCAAAGTGGATATCAATGTAGTCATGCAGAATCCTTTCTTCTTAGGTTTTACTGCAATTTGAATGTGAAAACACCCTGCCACACATTAAATTATGCTGTGAAAGAGCCGTCTGAGTCAACAAATGCTGGTGTTTTGACATTCTTGGTTAAATTTGGGGATTTGTTTTTGTGTTTTTTACATTACTCCCATAATGCATGTATGCTCTCACCTGTCTGTGAAGTAGTGACGTTGATGACTACCGTTCCCCTGGGTGTGGGACTTAGATCCGACACTCCGTTCTGGCTCTCAACAGTGAAGCTGTAGTTGGAGTCCGGCTGCAGGTCTGTGACCAGCACGGTGGCTGACGAGAGGCCGAACTGTCTGGGAACAAAATGGACGCTGCTACCGCACGGTGTGCACTTCCTGCTGTCACCGGAGCACTTCCTGCAGTGGAGGCTGTAGGTGATGTCTCCCCGGCCGCCTGTGTCTCTGGGCGGTGACCACTCCAGGGTGACGCAGGTCTCGTTCACAGTGGAGATGGGGTTCTCTGGAGCAGATGGAGGACCTGAAGGAAGACAAAGGCATAGATTTATTTCTGTCAACTTGTAAAATGTGTGTGTGTCAAGAGCGTAGTCTTATTCAATCTACTGGGAAATGACTGGTGGTGAATATGAGGGGTTTGAAGCTGCCCTGTGGAGTTTTTACCCCAAGGGCATAGTGTGTATCCTTGAGGCCTGAATCTGATAGACATGCTTAAAAGAGATCTCAAATGATTTAGCATTGCACTCATAAATAACATGGACTCAAAAAGCGTTCCTACTGAAGGGATGAGGTTCTTCCCAGAACCATTCTGAAGAACCCTTTCTTCTTAGGACTAAGGGTTTTATTAAGGACCCATTTTATCCAAAGGGACCTTATTCCCCTTATACCCTTATTATGGTTTCTTATAAGACTAATGGTTCCATTAAAAACCATTTTCACCCAAGAATTATTTTTGGAAAAAAAGGTTTTTCAAGGAATGTTGAAAGCAAGATCCTCATCCTCAAATATTCAAATGTTTACCAGTGTTTCAGCCTGTATTTTTAAATGTGGAGGTATCCCCTAATCCCCCTTAATCAATTCACATGTGTTCTGCCATAGTTAATATCTTTACCATAATTTCAGTTTTAGTCCCAAACCCTCACTGCACCACTGAAATAGTAAAGCCTGTAGTAGTAGTTTAACAAAATCTCCACCCCCAAAAAATGTGATTGTGAATCATGATTGTTGTTGGTTGTGCTGGACCACATTTGCCCTGGCCCTCATGGAGCATCACAAAGCCCATGGGTGCTGGAAGCGGTTCCTTTTCGGCCCCAGGCTTAACTGTTAAACTAAAACCATTATTAGTGAGAGGGGGGATCAATGTGTCAGTCACTATTATTAGAGCCCTGGGTGGTGCTGTAATATAAAAAGGTATTTCAGTAGAACGTCCTTGTTGGGTTCTAAATTAAACCCTGGGGTTATTGGGTGAACCCCTAGAGTGGATTTTTGGGGGGGGGGGGGTCTGGGTTGAACCTTCCTTTCATGGTTTTAGGTATATCAATTTATATCTCATTCTAGGTATAACCGTTTTTAAAGGGCTCGACCAGGAACAAAAAAGCGCTCTCCTATGGGGACAAGCCGAGGAACCCTATGTGGTTCCATTTGAGTGTAGATTCAGCGGAACCAGAGATATAGCCCATGCTTATCCCAGCATGCACTCGGTGAACTGAATGGTACAGCCCGAACATGTCGCAGTCTCTCCACTGCTGAGCTGCTGCACCACCCCTTATCAGTGCCAGCTCATGAAACACTGACTGATGAATATTATTTTTTCCCGAATGTACATTCTCCAAACGTGCATTGTCTTCATGTTCATTACCAAACTTATTGCAGTTTCTATCAAGAACAGAAGTTGCATTGATTCAATTAAATATGAATTAACCGTCTCCAGCCAGAGGGGTGGACACTTAGCGCTCGATTAATGAACAGCTATGGAATGGACAGTGATTAAAAGAGCCTGGCTGATTGTAAATGGGACGGTATGAGAATATATTACACTTCTGAAGTTTAAATCCATCTTTAAAGAGAGTTCACATGCTGTTAAATAGTTGACGCTCGACTGCAGGGAGGGTTTTACCCTGTGAAGTTAACTGATACTCTTTGGGGGCTGCACTGCAGACAATTAATAGTGAGTGGACAATGATCTATAGAAAGTGCCCGGAGTAATTTTCTCATGAGTCAGGTACATTTTATGATTTAGAGCGGTTAATATGTCTCTGAACTTCAGCTGAAATGATTGTCGCAGAGTCCAAAAACTGTGTCAGTTATCATTCTCAAAGACGCATAGACACAGCGACACACAGTGTCTCTTTAATATGCATTTAGAGGTGTGTTCCTACTGATACATACAGTATATATATGAGTAATATTTCAAATGGTTTGCATACTGAGATTTCAGCAACCACACTGTAAGTGTGACTGCATGTGTGCTATTTTATTGTGCAGACTCCGAACGAAAGATCCCAGACAAAATTAAATTTGACACTCCCCGTTCACTAACATGTATGTACATGGATCAAAGACGTATCAGGGAGCAGAGACACGGCAGACATGACAGAGCTAAACAGCAGCTTGAGGGCACTCAAATGAATATATCCTACCAGATTTGGGGATTACAGAGTTTTAATTCATGAAGTTCTGTTCAGGGCTGCAGTAACGTTGTGTTGGACAATGGGTACCTAACTTGAATGGTGGTTAGCTCCCTATAACATACTCTATCCATTGTGTGGAGGGCATGCATGCATGGACTTGTTGCTCCAGGTCCCCACCATGTGTAATTTTGTTGCTGGAGCCCTCTGCCTTGGCAACCTCTCTGTGCCAACACGTTCCCACTTTCACGTGTATGAGGGGGCTGCAGTGATATCGAGTGGTGCAAGAATGACAGGGGTTTTTGTGGGCCAACCCAGAAGTTAGCATCGACCTCGTTCCTTCGACAGAAAGTCCATGGGATTTTTTTCTATTGGATTTTAGATTATTACGGTCTGTGGCAAACAAAAGTCAATGATACTTGCTTTACTTGGCAAGATAATCATCACAAATGAACACCACTTGTCTGATCTTTGAAGCATACGTATATGCAATCACAAGAGGTTTTAAGCTAATGTTATATATAAACAAACTACACAATGGTGGCATGACTTCAAAGTTGTCACCACAACGAGGCTGTAAAGCCATATGTGGTGCAATGATGTCATCTCATTCAGCCACTTGTTAGCAACCACCTTTTCATAGACGAATAAAAGCTTCAGAATTCACAAGTGGGGTATTTCCTAACGTATTTTATGTCAGAGAACAAAATGTGAAAATCTCTCAAGGTTGTGTTAACTACAGACTTTGTTTCAGACATCTAACCAAAAACTCATTTAAACATCCCTTTGATTTTCACACACGGGAACCGGAAGTGTAAAAATGCTAACTCATTTTGGGGCTTTAGGTGTCATTTCTGCACCACTTTGTTTGTCTGAACAGTCTTATCGTGAAGCAGATATAAGAAGTGTTGGTTGCTTTTTCAATAAATAAGTAAAACTAAATCTGGGCTTTTTTATTTGCTTTCTGATTGGCAGATCAGTTATAAATATTGTCCTGAATGACGGTTTGAGCCAACCAGTAACCTTCAACTCATCATCAAGGTAAGCCTTCGCCCTTTCTACTGTATGGGCACCACTCTTGTGAAACCACTGATTATGGTTGTTCACATCCCAGCACGATGCAGGTATCTCAACCGTATGTAAATTTGGCAATAGATGCCCATTCAGCCTGACATCCTGTCCCGTCCTGTCTGAGCAGAGAGCCCCAGGTGGCCGCCAGCAGGACCTGGGAGTTTCCAGATTAGCCTTCCCAGTGGCAAGCCTCTCTGAGACGTGGTAGGGATGGGGAAAAGCTGGGCGTGGGGGACGGAGGCCATGCTGGGGATAATTGAGACTGTCGGTCATAAATCTCCCAAAAGGGTGTGCTGACTGATCCCGCTAATTCTGTCTTTTTCTTTTCTCCATCCCCCCACTTCCCTGGGCCACACTTAACTGTCCATCATCTCCTCTACTGATCGGCCTTTTATGACATTTAAATTATATGCCTCTGATAGTCCACTGTTTCCCCCGCTGTTCTGTTCTTCGCCTGTGTCTTAAGTGTCATTCTCCATGTCTCTCCGTGACTAATTCTATCACCTTTTCTCCTTATTTTCCTCATTTCTCCCCTTAACCTCCTCCTCAGTGCTCTTCACCTTCATGTGTGTGCATGTGAGCCCATACATATTTGAACGAGCCGTTACTCATTTCCAGCTGATAACACCAAGTGTTACACATCTCACCTGCTACAACGATTAATGAGTGTAATCTACCATAACCTGATAATGGCTTTGGGTATGTGTGTGTGTGCACATGTGCACGCACGCATATTTCTCTACTTCTCTCCCAGCATGTCACCGTCCTTTCCCACCCCCACATCCCTCCATCTACCTCAATCCATCTCTCTCTGTCCCTCTCTTTTGCTCAATCTTTCCTCCTCATCATTTCTATTCTCCTCCGTGCCTGTTCATAAGGATGTGGCCCGACCCCCCTGGCTCTGTGTGTGTGTGTGTGTGTGTGTGTGTGTGTGTGTGTGTGTGTGTGTGTGTGTGTGTGTGTGTGTGTGTGTGTGTGTGTGTGTGTGTGTGTGTGTGTGTGTGTGTGTGTGTGTGTGTGTGTGTGTGTGTGTGTGTGTGTAAGCCAGACAAAGAATAAGAAACATCATCACATTTCTATCACCCATACCAGTGTTCTCATCTGAGGCCGTAACCACACAGCTAACACACTAAATGTGTGTGCGTGTGTTATACATGTATTTCGAGTGTTGTGTAAACCATTTGCAGCTGAGGAGGAGGAAAACGCATGGAAGGATTATAGATAGAAATGGAAAGCAGCCATGCATTTTAATTTCGTACAGGAATACATTGCAAACTAATTAAAGTGAAATGTAATCCAATCATCATTACTGAACGCCATTTTATGACATCAAAATGTACACAGCCAAATGCAAATATTTGACTACAGTGAAAACACGACATGGTATAAAATTAGCTTCCAACTGTATGGCTGTGTTTGTAGCTAAAGTGTTTGTATCACTTACGCGTGCAGGCCATGGAGCGTGGGTCGGTCTCGGCGCGGTAGAAACCCTTCTCGCAGACGCACTCGACGGCTTGTTCCTGCGGGGACGAGCTGTGAGGGGGACATTTGGTGCAGTAGGCATCTGTGGCTGAAGCTTTGTAGGTGCCTGGTCTGCATGCTGGAGTGAGGAGACAGACAAACAAAGAGTTAGAGGCTGTGCTTTTGACCCTTTAAGACCTTTGTGCCAGAAATCCTTCTTCTCCAGAAATGCTTTTGTAGAATAATCCCAGCTTATTACAACCCGGGTCATATTTTTGTAGATCGATTCTGTCAGTCACCATAACATTACACTCGCTGAAGTAATTGCTGAGCTCTGGGAACACGGCAACATTGCTAAAAAGTAATCATGAGGCAGGCAAATATGTGCAGTCAGATGATCAGAGAGGTTTTAAACAAACCTCCAGGGTAGCCAGACTTAATTGAAATAAGGCGGTTGGTGAAATTATTTCTCAAACTGCCCGTTTAAAACATCCATCACATTTTGCAGACCTACCGCAGTTGTGTGGGCACATGCTTTTCCTGTTTCACAGACCTTTCAGGTGTATTCAGCTTTAGTTTCACCTCTAAATAAAGTGATTTACAATAACCCAGCTAATGTCTACCGTATAAAGAGACGACTTTGAAAAGCCTTTTAAAGACTTTATTCTGATACCCTCTCACATCTAAAGGCAGTGTGAGTTTTTAGTTACACACTATGATATTTTGCAAACACTGGGAATCTTGCAGGGTCACTGCTTGCAAAACTGCAACTAGATTCCATTTAAGATTATCTCCCATCCTGCTCCTGATGGAAAATATTGCACCAAACTCCCTTTCAGAAATGTGACATATTAAAGATTACTTACATGTCCACAAAAACACATTACTCTAGAAACATCGCATGTCAGCACCTATTGGTTGTCGATAAGGTTCACATCATTCAACTTAAGTATTTGCTTGAGCCAAGACTAAAAACATAAGCTGATATTACACATGTCTGATTTTGTCAAAGGGCGCCCTTCTGTGCATGTTCTCCCCGTGTCAGCGTGGGTTTTCTCCAGGTGCTCCAGCTTCCTCCCACAGTCCAAAGACATGCAGGTTAATTGGTGGCTCTAAATTGTCCGTAGGTGTGAATGTGAGTGTGAATGGTTGTCTGTCTCTATGTGTCAGCCCTGTGATAGTCTGGTGACCTGTCCAGGGTGTACCCTGCCTCTCGCCCAATGTCAGCTGGGGTAGGCTCCAGCCCCCCCGCGACCCCCAACAGGATAAGAGGTTATGGAAAATGAATGAATGAGTGATTTTGTCAAAGGTCAAGATGAGAAAAAAAAAAAAGACTGAAAATATGTCCGCAACAGTGAAAAGACTTGATACCTTCCTCCGAGCCCAAAGATTAAAAATTATGTTGTGATATCGATGCTTTTTGTAAGTTTAATATTATTACTTCATTGTTAAAATGGCATTACATGTCTTATTAAGGACTCTAAACTCAAAGTGTAGAGCTTGGGATTTGATTCAGGACTTGGTACAAAGACATGCAAAAACAGTGACTTGGTGCCACCTCCTCTGAAAGTGCTTGGAAAGGCCAACAGACATAATCGGTTTGTTTACAACCTGTGCTCATGTTTCTTGCCCCGTCTGACTTTGTTGTGGTGATGTTGCCAAGTTCCCAGAGCTCAACTTGTTGAGTACAATGTTATCATAGAAATGATGCCAAAACATCAAGAATAAAACCAAGGTTATGCGGTCGCAGAGTACGAGAGAGAACAGATACTCATAAAAGTAGAAAATGCACAAAGACAACACAAAATGAGGAGTTATTGTTAAAACAAAGGTACTACACACTGATAGGTCATGCGATGTGCCGTGCAGCACCCATGGCAAAGAACAAGAAAACAAAGTTTGATTTGATATATTGTGACACTGGGTCTACGTGAGATCCTTTTACATCCGGCTGAAGGCCTTTATAACCACGGGGCCGTACAGTACAATAACACAGTGCAACAGTAGATCAACTGTCATTCCTGTTATATAAGCTTTAGATCTTCTGGCAACCGGGGGAACAAAAATACACAGGCGCAGTCACAGCAATAGTCACAATAACATAATATGACTATTGCTGCGGCTGTTATGGTGGCTGCATATTAGTCATTATGTGGAGTCGTAAAACTGGGGAGGGAAAACTGTGCTTCCGCTCAACAGGAGCAGTCTGCTGAAATAGACTGGGGACTTGAATGATTTCCCTTTTGCATCCTAGGCAGTAAAATGGAATTCCTGACTTTCCCTTTGGTAATCTGAATATAGATTACGCATGTATTTATTTATACATTCATAGGCCTGGTATTCCCATTCTCGCAAGCCTTCTTTTCTGCCACAGCGGTAAACAGTATTACGGTGTACAAAACCCCGTGTAAGGAAAATGAGGGCGTCTCAAATGCAATTCGATAGATGCCCTGTGTGTATGCATACATGCGTGTGTGAATAGCTTGGATCAATGGCATGATAGAATCCGCCAGGTGCTGATTGCATGTTCGTGTGCTGAGCGCCTGTGTGCAAGAAGGTGTTAAGTATGCGGCGAGTGTTTGTGTGTGTGTGTGTGTGTGTGTGTGGGATCGTGTGTGTTCGCTTGCTGATTGCTCGTGCTGGTGGTGAAGGTCACGGATTTAATCAAGCTACACGTCACTCGTCCCAGAAAAGCTGTAAATTATCACACACACACACACACACACACACACACAGACGTGCTCTCACAGGCACACACATACATGTATGTTCTACGCTGTGGTTAACCTGCTGGAGAGAGGAATGGAAAAGTGGCCTAAAAGTAGTGTGTTTTCTGACTGTGGAGGTAAGTTCTTCCACCTGGACGCTGTGCTCGCTCGCATGCAGACAGTATTTTTAGGCAAATCATTCATCATAGGGGAGCAAAGTCCACTAGCACAATCCCCAAAAGACACGAGAGAACACTGGAAAAGGAATGTGTGTGTGTAGGTGCGAAAAAGAGAGAAAGAAAGAGAGGAAGAAAGAAATGAAAGGAAAGGGAGTGATAATTCTCAAAGGGGTTCTGCTCTCTTTCCTCCTTCCTGTCAGCTTCCAAGGTAATGGGTGCCTATGTGCTGTTCTAGTGTGTGTGTGTATGTGTGTGTGTGTGTTCCTGTTGGCTGGGCTGTAGGAGCAGGGTGGAAAAGCAGCTTTTCTCCGGGGACGTTTCATCCGGAGAGTCCTGGCTCCGGGCTCTTGCCGGCCACAGAGGCACAAAAGGACCCCGGCACTAGAGGACAGACCAGGCGCCCCATGCCAGGCCTGGCGTCGGAACAACTGCCTGATCAAAAACTTTCTGCAAGAATGGCGGCTTGGCTGCTTCGAGTGGAGCTTCCTTTTCCTCCCTTCAGTTTTCTGCTCTGCTTTTCCACCTCATTCTCACTCCGGTTTTTCTTTCTCTCTCAAAAAGTCCCCCTTCTTCCCTCTCTCCCACTTTTCTTGCCTCTTTTTTTTTACTCAAGCTACTCCCTGTGTGTGCCCCATGGGAAATGTGTTCCTTGACTTGGTTCCCTTATGATTAATGATTTACCGTAGATATGAAAAAGGGACAAGAGGGCTGAGGCAGTAAGACAGTGCTCACATAAACATGCACTCACACACAGGAACACAAAAAAGTTTAGTCACAAAAACTCTGCTGTAGAACTATGAGCTAACTCTGACTTTGCATCACCTTAACAGCGACAGTTGACAATGCTGTGTGGTATATAGGGTGCGTGTATCTGTGCATGTGTGTGTTTCTACTAAAGACAAAGAGTGGCCTCAGATCCAGTGTCTTATTAAATATTCATCTGGTCACCAGAGAGACTTAGTGTATTTATGCCAATCGATAGCTCTTAGATATGATATAGTACTGCTACTCAAGACACACCCTCAGTCACCACGCACTGATTGAGAAGGCAACAGCCCCACTGGTTCCTTTGGGAGAACACTGAACAGTGAGCTGACTGAGGTCTATTCTGTTCTGCTCTTTATAGGGCTACAAATACTCAAAATATTACAAAATGTGAGAAAATACTTTAATAGGCCTCTCACACTTTCCCAACCACAGGGTTATGTCTTTAAGAAGCCGCACTGGCGCACTCATCAATATATTTATATTAAAGGTGGGTCAAATGACTATATGCAATGTAAATTGTCACTTGAAGTGATGGATTCACAGAGGACTTTCCCCCGACTCTGCGGTGAATGAGACAAATCTGCGAGCTCATGCTTTATTTGCTCTGACAGATACGTCTGGTCCTCCTCCTGTTCCGACAGATTTCCAGCCGGCCTCAGATGGGTTGGGCCAATCACAAGCGTTTATCTAATATGATGTGTTTGAGACGATGACTGACAACTTGTGAAGCCTTCGTGTTTTGTGCAGGATATGTGATGATGTCATTTTTGGCTTGTGCACCTTGTACCAGGCACGCTAAAGCTCCAATTTCCCCACACAGTGCAGTACGGTACAGTTCAGTTTGGTGCGCTTTTTTCTGTTTCCACCACAAACGGTACTCTTTCATGTGGGAGTTGTTGACACCCACTGTATTTCCTCCTCCTTATTTTTCTTGTTTATCGTCCACAAAATGAGGTTGCACACCGACATTTCCAGAACAAAATTGATATGTCCCAATCCTCACTTGGAGAAAAAGGTCACAGAGAGTCACGGAGCGTCCTTTCTGTGGGCTCCGGCAACACTAAACCCCTGAGCTTGCCTAAGTATGACTAAATTTGCAAACCCGCTATTTTAAAATATCCCATGGAGAAAGACTCTCACTGCAGCCTGTTTTTATTTTGTTCTGAAAATGTCTCGTTCATGTTGAGGCATGCGAGAAAGTTTTCTTTACAAATTCAACATAACACAGGGTGAGTAATTGATACCTGTGAATGTTCCTTGAACTCAAAAGTAATTGGTTGTCTAAATAACTTCGATTGTCGATTGACAAATTCTGTTCTTTGCACTTTCACTCTCACTCACGTCTCACTTCCTTCTCCTTTTAACAGTCCAAATTTAGCCTATAGCATGAAATGAATGTGATCTACATATTAGATTAAGTCTCCGCAGAGAGGGAAGCCAAAATGAACTGCACTGGGAGAGATAGAACGTGTCTTACACACACACACAGACACACACACACTTTCCAGTTAATTTAAATGATACTGTTAAGGGGTCATGTATAAGTACAGAGCTGAGTGCTTAAGACACTTGCGTTAAATATAGAGAGTAGCACACTGAATCAAAGTATATCATGCTGTAGTTGGTGCTTTATTGAATGACGTCTAATTTCTGGCATCAGAAGCTGCATTTATGTGTGAATAGTTACATCGTGCTAAAATAAGGTTTAGGAGTTGGGTGTGTGAATGACGGAAGCTGCTGACTGTTCCGGATGAACTCAGGAAATGCATTCAGTTAATGTTGAAAAGGGCCACACACACAGAAACACTCACCCGATATCTCATGGTAAAAGTCATTACATTCTAATTACATTCAACAAGGCGACTCTGTACGTATGCAGAATCACATCAGCTGCACTTTTCTGAAACAAACACTTCCTCAGGCTGGCTGGGAGCCCTCTCTTCTCCTCCACTTCCCTTTCAAAGGGTTTTGCTGGTTGAACTGTTAATTGCTCCGTTCTTGTGCTTTCTGTCGCACTTGGGTCAAGTCAAACATTGGCTCCCCGCCGGCTTTACCATAAAGGGCAGACAGAGGAGAAAACTGGGGGGTATAGTGAGTGTGTGTGTGTGTGTGTGTGTGTGTGTTCTTTCGAAAGAGATTCATAGTCGGTGGTTCATCTCCCGTGGGCCAGCGTAAAGCTTGCTGGCCCACGGGAGATGAGCACCATAATGGTCACCATGGCAACAGGCTTTCAAGATGGAACCCTTCTAGTACCCCTCGAGTGCCACAGCTCCTGGAGCACAGAGCAGCCAGTGTGTGAGTGTGTGTGTGTGTGTGTTTGCAGGCAACCCAGGCGCTGGTCGAGGCCAGCTACTTAAAAATTGATACATCAAGCGTCAGTGGAGAAATCTGACGAGATTGAATCTGACGTCCTTTACGGCCACCGGGTCGCATCTGTGTGTGTGTGTGTGTGTGTGTGTGTGTGTGTTTGTGTGTGCTTTGTGCTGATGTGTACATCCCGTGAGACATGCTTTCGGTCGAACTGACGTGTTTTCATGCTAAGCAAACGTTGACAAAAGTTAAAAATAACTTGTATGTGAAAAAACGTACAGATTGAAGTGCGAAGAAATCATTGTACACTACTTCTTTTGAAAGCTGCCGCAGAGGACAACACATGTGACTTCATTATACGAGAGTGTGTTCGTGTTGTCAACAATTTCCCTCCTTGATAAGTGGAAGTAATATGTGTGTGTGTGTGTGTTGGGGGGGTTAATGAGGAGGTTCATGTGTAATAGAGATGTCAGCATCAGAGTTCAGCCCCCCGCTGTGAACCTCTAATCCCTAATCAGAGCTCATAACAACCTTTAACACCATAATATTCACCATAACTACTAATCCTGTGACACACGCGCACACACAGACACACACATTCAGACATACTGCTCCTGAGCAGCCCTGTTTTGACATTACATCTGCTTTCTTGATGTTTCTCTCTTTCTTCCTTTCCAATCGGAAGAATTATCATCATAATATCTACGTATTAAACTTTAATGGCCTCATATTGTTTGCTCTGTATGAACAATAACACTCAACTGCTTTACAACATTTTATTGCCTTTATATATTTTGTTTTTATAGTGAGGCGGTTTTCAGTAAGTGGCACCATCATCACTACACAAATGTTCATTGTAGTTATATATATACAGTAACTAACAGGTTCACAGGGACGCTAAAACCATCTGAACGCTCTCTGCTAAAAATCTCACCAGCAGTTACTGGTGATGATCCACAAAAACACTGCAAAAAAGAGCTTGATTAAATTCTATTATTTTGAACAACTGCTGGTTCAGTTTAACTCAATTATCAAGTCATGTCAAGTAGAAACTGCCCACTGTTGGGGAGCAGTGATTAAACTAGTAATTTAACCACATGTTGCCATAGCATGCTGGTAGCCCAGAGAAAAATTCTGCTGGTCTCAATTGTCTTTTATTTGTCTCATCAGGAATAAATCAGCTTCTTATTGTGGCCGCTAGTGAGCAGGGTATGGAGTAAGACATCCTTTTAAGAACTCCTGCAGCACCACGGTATTTTAGGGTATTTTTGTGATAACGATATTCTTGAAGATATAACAAATTAGTATAAAACAAATATATACACATATATATCATTAATTTAAGAAAATAGAATTGAAACAAAATAAGTGATGTAGTTTTACAGTTTGCTTTCAAATATTAAGTAAAAAATAAACAAAAATGATCTCTCATTTCTTTAGTTTGGAAACAACAGCAGTAACTCAGAGTGAAATTCGAATTCTGTATACAATATTAATAGTTCAATTGTTCAAAATAAAATCTACCACAAATTTCACATATAAAAAGCTCCCAATTAATGTCCCCTGGATTTTCTATATATAAATCAACAGGTGATTTCCTTTTCCTTTATGCTCTGCCATTTCTCCTCTAATCATCACGCTGTAACCTGTGACAGGCTGTTATGATATCATTACTATCACACACACATATATGTAGTTTCTTGTCAAGCCGTGAGCGTCACGTAGGTTTATGTTACCAAAACTTTAATCACTTGAGGACACCCAACTCCTGTGTGCTCAAGGTGAGAAAGGAGAGGGAGAAACGCCGTGCTGCTGCCGGAGGAGCCGCTGAATGAGTTCCCTCTACTCACGTTAACTTGCAAAAACAGTCTAAGAAGTCCAGGGCTGTTCATAGAACACTCAGGATGCCACAGTTTATTCCAAACTACTGAAGCTGCTCCTCTTTTTGGAAACACCTTGGAGCCGGTCATAATTTTGCTGTTGGCCATGCTTGTTTTTGCGGTGGGTAACAGTATGACGTCAATGTGTCCAGTAGGCCAGTAGGGAATAATGACAAATTTAAGCCTGGTCTGAAATCAGCTGGTCAGATCGGGCTCCAGGCTATCAGGCTCAGGCAGAGAATCAAAGCTCTACTTTTTATCCCAATAAAAACACTACAAGAGACTACAAATGTTGCGTTGTCTTGAAAACTATGATTTATACCTCAAGTAAACATCTTACTGTAGAACACCAATTTATTTTGCCCGGCAGACTTTTGTTGTGGAAAGATGAGGCAGAATCACATGGTTGCAGAGCGGACGAGAGATATGAGATATGTCCAGCTAGGAGACGTAGGCCTCCATAACTGACGCCTCAGGACAGACCCTTACTGTGTTTATAGCATCTTATGACTTCTCTGACTCTCTCTCACGCACACACACACTCACACACTCGGCCAGACCGGATATGAAATGGTTTGTGATGTCCAGTACATGAAGCACATGAGTACACTCAGGCTTCTTTCTGATCTACTCTCTGTCCTCTGGATACCAGCCAATTACTGAGAGCGGCCAAGGGGAACTTCGGGATGAAGCTCTCCCTCTTCCTCATTCTGTCCATCACTGTCTTTCTCTGTCTCTCTCTTTCTGTTTTTCTCCCCTTCTCTTTATCTCCCTGTTTGCCCTCCCGTCTGTCTGTTTCTCTTTTTCTTTCTCTGTCCTCTCCGTCTGTCTTCCTTGTTCGCTTTCTGGCCATCTCCACTTTAGTCTCTCTATTTGTCTGTGTGTGCATGTGTGTGTGTGTGTGTGTGTGTGTGTCTGCCTTTGTATGTGTGTCTTATTTCCCAGTGGGCTGTCTGTCATACGTTGACCCTGACCTTCTCCAGAGCTCCTGCACAAATATTTACTCTCTCGCTGACAGGCACACACACACACACACACACACACACACACACACACACACACACACACACACACACACACACACACACACACAGACCCCTCAAAAATCTGAGGAAAAGAGAGCGAGCTCAATTTCAGTGCAATTAAAGCAAACACACATCGACACACACACTTTTCTAGCGGTAACCCAAGCTGATGGCTCACTAATTTTGAGCTGGGGTGATTATCCTCCAGTGTAAAAACAGATTAAATAGATACCAGGTGCATGTGTGTTTCTGTGTGAATGGGGTCACAGGAAGACAGACAGAGAAGAAGAAGAGAAAGAGCATGACAGGTCTATAGAAGGAGTCTGTTGGGAGTTTGCTTCACAGTCTGAATAACTTATTCTTCTGTCTGACTGTTGTGGTATCAAGATAAAAGTCACACACACAAAGATTCACCTTTTCCTTTTAAACATAGCCAGGCACACCGGTAAAAACACAACACACACACCTTAGGTTTACATACACAGATTTAAACCTCCACTGTTAACACACGTTCTGTCTCCCCAGGCACGCTCGCAGCTTAAACATCTTCCATAAAAACCCAACCTGCCAAGCTTTAACACACTGTAAACACACAAACACACGTCTCATCTCCCCACATACCGTCAGACACACGCATACACACACATCACAGCAGTAAACGTGCCCACATCGGCCGGCCCCGTGACCGGCAGAGTGTGTGTAGGAGGAGCTGTGCACCTCCTTTCCTCACCCACGTTATTTTCAGTTCATCACTCTCAATAATTCATTCTCTCAGGCGGTGGAGGAAAGGAGAGCCCCGTGCCTTTTTCCTCTGTGTCAGTCACACACACACACACACACAGACACACACACTCTTACGAAGATGTACCTGTCAAGTGAGAGGCCATATTCTAGCTGTCTTTAATCTGTGGGTGGGCACTGGTCGGCTTTGTCAGCCAAACTCACAGCAAGTAGACAAAAGCAGGAAAATCTGCTCTCATTTTTATTCCCTTTCGCAGGATAAGATCACAGAGACTTCATATCAGTGCTTTGTAAAAATTTTATAAACACAAAAGCACACAAAAAAAGCCCAGAAAGAGAATGTTTTAGATTGCTGCCTCGCTGGTTTGTGAGTGTGCTGAGTATACATCCCTGTGAATGAACGTATATTTGTATGTGTGTGTCCCCGAGTGCCATCTTCCACCTCCCAGGATAACCTTGTTACAAATGAAGTATGCCATAAATAACGCTTCCCCTCTCACACACCTCCTTGACACCACGGCGCCCATTCAGCATCGTGCAGGAAGTCAAGGGAGTCACACACAAAAGAGTCCCCTCTTGGGAAAATTGCTGCCGCGTGTTGCTTTTGTGCTCACCATAATATAATCTGCACAGTTCAGGATATAAATATCGACAAAACAACTAGCTCCATAGTCAGATCTGCTTTATGAAGCAGTCTTGAAAGGTATAATGACACTCACAGACCTCGATGATGCCCTCTCAACATAGCGCCGAATGAAGCAGGGCGGCAAGTCACTATGGAACATAAACTTTATACCGTGCTGCTATTTTTGGGCTCATTTATTTTCAGCTTCATTTAAAAATGATCATAACTGAGGTTCTGTGCTGGCATGAGCTGCTTTAAATGGGACTTTTTCCTAACACTTACACATTGTTCTTTGGTGTGGGTTGAGTTGCTCTGTAGCACTGCTGCCACACAAAGAACATTTTAAGCCTCTGTGTAGTTCTTTAGAGGTCCTCTTCTGGTTCTGTCCCCAGAAAAGTAAACTAAGCACACCAAGCAGTGGTGAAATGCGGCCTGCGGCAAGCTGCCATACAAGTAAGTAAAGCTAGGGCAGCCATTCTGTTTCTGCGGGAAAGTGCAACCAAACTAAAAGTTGGGGATAGTTTAACATTTGGTGGCAGATTGCAGCCAGAAAATACCTGGAGCTGATCAGTAAACAGATTCCTGTGACATATTGACTGATGTTACAGAGAATAAAAAATTCCCTCCCACCTGAAACACGTGAACATGGCTCATGTTATTACTGGGGCATGGCACACTTTGCCACTGCTTGGTGTCATTAGGTGTAAGTTGAAGAACCAGTAGAGAATCTATCTGGCCCTAGTGGTTCTGGGGAAAGAGTTCAAACACCACTGCCTACAAACAGTGTATCTCCAGAGGATTATAACTGTCTCAAGTACCATTTTTGGGGCTTCAAACTTCAGTGTTAACTACTAATATTCAAAGCTTCAGTTGGACGCAAAAGGACGGGGCGGTAATAGTAATCAATCATTTTCCTATATGCTCATCAACCACCCAAACCTGACTTTAGTAAGACTTAGTAACTCGGACGCTGCTGGTTGGGCCGCATCACTAGATGCAAAGCAAGTGCTTCACTACAGTTGTCAGCTGCAGATAACCGTCAGTTTGTCTCATCTGTTCCTTTTCATCGTTAGACAGCCAGTTTGTTTGCTTGAAGCATGGGACAATGACTGTCACGAACAGGACACAGATCTTATGTGCGTCAGACACTTGCCACCTCCTTTCAGTTTGCTCTACCAGTTTGCTGGTAAAAAAAAACAAAACAAAAAACGAAGCCTTCAATCTGATCTTGACGTTGATTATCAAAGCAACAACTGAGGCGTCAAAGCATTCTGATGAGCCCTAAAGAGGATACAAATTAAAGCAGTGTCTCTGAACCTTGTTGCCTACATGCACATCATGTCTTACAATTTGTAGGTCTGGTTATTACCTAACAAATCACAAGACATGATTAAGAACAATTTATATTTTAAGTAGAGGTGTCACTGACTCATCCGTGGTATTATCTGGCATCATGCCAGGGCCCGGCCCGTGGCATCTCTTCTACGCAGCACCATGTGACTTGTGCCATGTCACAACAAAACAGTTCCTGTTTACAAATCATTTCCAGTAAACATATCTAGCTTGCAGGTGTATTTAGCTATCTATACAAGTTGTCAGTTCGAGCCCACAGGCACCTGTGATACTGCAGCAGCTGGTCTAAATGGTCATATTTAAAAATGAAACATAATCTGTCACATCTCTCATCAGGTCCTGTGTAACCGTTCTTTGTTCTGGCTGACACTGGAGCTGAGAAGTCTATTTGAATTTTCTGAATGGTTCCTCTTGGCTGTAGAACAATAGTGCAGCTGTACTGAATACGAAAGCAGCAACAAATTGGACTTTGACCGCGGCTACATCTGTACGTTGTGTTTGGAGCTGAGCAATAATGCCTGGGCAACGACGGCCCAATCAGTCTGACGGGCTGATCGTACATCTGGAAACCATCCATAAACTAGAAAGAGAGAAAAGAGGGAGGGATGGGGGGGGGAAGGGGTCAATGGCTGTCTTCCTGTTCCTGTGTTTCCTGTTCGGCAGACCCGCTGGCTGCCTGCATGCCCCCTCTGCTTTCTCTCGCAACACACATTTCTCAAAACCTTTAGATCTAAAATGGAGCAAACTCAACACTGAGTCAACACTATAGAAATGTGAAAATGATGAACTTTCCCATGAGTACACGCATGTTTATCCCTAACTGGAACTCAACAGATTATGGAACACATCCAATTAATGGCAACTGTACCCAAAGGAGACGCGCTCTCCCCTCTACACCTCTCTCCTCTCTCTCTCCACTCTCTCTCTCTCTGCCTCCGTCCGTAGGGAATAGTGCTATATAAGGACGTGAAGTTGAAACATGCATTAACAGTTTCTCAGTCCTTGGCCTGCTTTTCCTCCTTCTCTCTAAGGCTTTGTTCACATAGCTCAACCCACTGCACCAGACTCAGCTCGAGCTATGCAAGGTCCCGTCTCCCAAAAGCCTCCTTGTTGTCCTCGGGTTTGGTTGTGGCTAACACTACAATGACGCAAATGCGTCTTGGTGTTAAGGTGGCTTTTGGCAACTCAGCTTATGTCTGACAAGTGATCTGCCATGGCGAAAGAGAAGCTGTGCTTTTTTGGGGGGGGGGGATGTGTGAATAGACATTATCTGGGTCAGTGCTGTGTGGGTATGTAGACAAGGTCTATGGTGTGTGGAGGATATAGCGAGTGCCTAAGCCTTTGTGATTTTGTGTGTCATTTATTCAAACACAAAAGCGAGTAGATGAGGAAGAGGGAGAGGGGAGGCAAGGGATGGAGTTTTAGGAGGGGACATGTGAGAGAGAGGAGATAAAAGCAAATGAAGGCGAAATGAAGTAAAAGGTGGCTGTCATTATCCAAATAAATGAAAAGTGAAGTCAGACAGACGGACAGTGGAAAGACGCACACTTCCAAAGACATGTAGAAGGACAGATGACTGGCCTTTACTTGGCCCATATATCCGTTTGTCCTTTAAGAACATCTGGCTCATAATAACACCCTGCTGCCTCACACTTCAACAGCTTAATGCCCTAATGCCTGCAGCAGTGTACACACACACACACACACACACACACATACATTACATATACACATCGCTTGGACTGTATACACACAAAAATCTCTTGACTTGCTGTCTAAATCCTTCTGTTAGCCGCCCACTCCCTTCCTACCCACACCTTCTTGCTCTCAGGCTCCCTGAGCTGCCACCAAGAGAAGAGCGAAGAAATGAGAGGACTGTGTGTGTGTGTGTGTGTGTGTGTGTGTGTGTGTGTGTGTGTGTGTGTGTGTGTACACGAACATACTACATGCAGGAGGGAGCGCTTGACCTTCAAAAGTCTGTATGTGATCAACATAAAAATGCTCACTTTACCTCGACTGTCCGCATCACACACACACATATTCACACACACACACTCCTGCAGTAAGGATAGAGGCAGAGATCAAGCTCCGTGTTGGAGAGGCAATAAAGAAAGGCAGGTTCCCCACTGAGCTTTCAACACACACATACACACACACACACAGAGCCCTCTGTAAGTGAGCTCAATCTCTTTCACAGGTGCGAAGATTAGCCTTTTCCTACATCTGTTCCCTGCTCAAACCTTTCATTACGAGCACAGGCTGCAATCCTCTTATGAGATATAAAATGTAAAAGACTTGTGTTTATGTGTGTGCGTGTGTGTGTGTGTGTGCGTGGCCATGGTCTTTCTTTCATTATATGCATCTGAGTGCATATCTTGATGGAGCCCTTACAGCCCATGTATCATATAACTTTCACTTACTGTACAGAATGTAAGTTGTCTCACAGAGCACAAACAAAAGCTTTTACTGTAAATCCGTTCCTGCTGTGCCACAGTCAGAGCCAGGTCTGATCGACTGAGCGGCCGAGCAGCAGGCCTTTGATCGCTGCTCGTCACTGGCGAGACAGAAAGTCGAATTCCGCTTCACAGGTTGAGCAATACACTGTTTTTTTCCTTCTCTTGGAAATGACATTGAACAGGACTTAGTGATCCTGCCCAAAAGTTATGATCTCATAGCTTTGGTCAGATGGGGTTTTGAGTGTGTTAAGGAGCTAAAGCAGTGTGATGTTTTCCTGGCTTTAAGGGTTTACATGGCATTGCCTTCAAAGAATAGTTCAACATTGAAGTTTCTTTTTGTTTGAAGTGAAAAGTGTCCCAACACTTCTGTGTTGTGTCTCTTGCTGGAAGTTGCCAGATACAGTTGGCGAGCCCAGATTTTGGTTTTGATCTCTGTGCAGGAACAATGAGACCAAACCTGCCAACCTCACTGTGGTGACAATGAAGTTACTGCCTGGCAAAGAAATATTCCAGCACATAACACTGCAACGTGTTGTTTTACACAAGATTTGTGCAAAAGACACAATGTGTTAATTAGTGAGGCAGATTTTTCTACCTTTGGATGGAGCCAAGCGTGCTGTTTTTCCCTTGTGTCTTATCTTTATGCTAAGCTAAGCTAACTGGCTGTAGGCAGTAGCTTCATAGCTATCATACAGACATGAGAGTGGTATAATCTAGTCATCTAACTCTTGGCAAGAAAGCAAATAATTAGGTGGTGGCTTGTTCTTTAAACCAAATTTAAACTGCAGCAGTAATAATGAAACAATCACTGTTGCTTCACTGTTGGACATTTTATTTTCATGTTCAACAAACTATAAAACCTGGTAACATTCCTGAGGCTAACATGAGGTCAAAGACATGTTAACTCTTTCCCAGCCTTTCTTTTTACAGTTGATTTTTATTGATTTTTGTATTTATTTAACCAGGAAGTCCCATTGAGATTGAAAATCCAAAGAGACCTGGCTGAGGTAGCAGCCAATCAAAACAAATTACAATGCAACTAATACAACATATAATACAAAAATCCACAAAAAAACGATGTGAGCTCAATATTCTGTTAAGCTCTCTGGGGCGGCACCCAAACAATTTCCAAAACTTAAAATCCAATCAAGGCCAATCCGCCGCTGACAATGTAAGCAGCCAATCAGGGACTGTGTTGTAGCTGATGACGTAAAATGCAGGCAGCAGTTTGCAGAACAGTGATGCCGGCCTCTGCTTCCAAGTAGAGTAAACGCAGCAATAACAGAAATAGAGTCAATAACAACAATTAAACAAGTACAAGAGTAAGCACTCACAGGTTTCTCTGAGGAAAAGACGTTTTCGCCGTTGTTCCAAATGGATTTGGCAAAAGCTTGATTAATCAACTGGCGCCATTGGTGATTAAGAAGATGATCCCCGGTGTTTTGTCACACTGATGGGCTAAAAGAGTTTTAGTGTTTGAGGCATCACTGAGTCCAGACTGACACAGAGAGCGACACAGGATGCTGAGCTCACATCATTAGGATGGGCTTACCAGACTAACAGTTTCAAGGTGGACACCCAAGATAAGTGTCACCAGTATCTGACCACTGGCCTGAGTTATGATGTTGAGTAATGGCCAGAAAAGTGTTTCTGTAGAACTTTATGATGTGACAGTGAAGTTAACCTTTGACCTTTTCGAATTAAAATGTCATCACTTCATTCATCATTTCATCCTATTAGACATTTGAGTTCAATTTTGTTATAGTAATTGAGTTATGGCCAATAATGTGTTTTATGCGGTTACAGTGACCCTTTGACCATCAAATTCTAATCAGTTAATTCTCAAGTTGACGTTTGTGCCAAATTAGGAGAAATTACCTCAAAGTATTCCTGAGTTATTGCCGGCATAGAGGCATAAAAAGAAGAGTTGACATTGTTTAAATAATGCGGCAAACTGTGAAAATATACTTCACATCTAACACAAAAATGGCTTCAAGCGTTATTGCCAAAATATTGCACTATTCCTTTAACACACAGACATAAGATTAATATTGATCTTCTTTTCCAGTTCTCAGAAATAGCAAAAAAGTGCACTGCGCGTCTTCAAAATATTATTACCAGTCAAGTAACAGTCCAGAAACCCACTGTTTCATATCCACGGCGTTCCAAATGAACACATAGTCGACTCATTGGACTCGTTCCTTTGTCATTTTTCACTTTGGTTTCGGTCCAATTTGAGAAGTGAAAAGAACAGCAGGAGAGCTAAGTGGAATCAGCGAAACAAGTGTGGTGTGACTTTGAAAAGTTCCTCTTGTGAACTAAGTTTTCGCTTCATGTTGGCAGCATCAAACAGACAAATGAATGCGAGGCGAAGGGAAGAAGGAGACCATTAGACAGTTATAGCTGACGGACAGACAGACACGTCATGCTGACCCATATTACTTTTGCCCGCTGAGAAAGAGAGAGAGGAGATGAGAGCAAGAGAACTTGTGTCGAGGTGACAGGTGTCTGTCCTTCTCCACTCCGTCTCCTCCATCTCTCAGGCATCTGAGGCAGTAATTGGTGCTGTCAGACACACAGAGAAGGACAGGACACACACACACACACACACGCACAAACACACAGCTAGTCACAGCGGCACACACATACACACTCCTGCCCTTCAGCATGTACCTCTAGGGCTTAAAGCAGGAGAGGTTTGAGAGGAGAATTCACTACATTCCCTACCAGCTGTGAGACAGAGAGACAGCAGGAGAGGGCAAGGGAGTGCGAGGTGGAAATGGAGGGGGGGGGGGGGGGGTGTAGAGGAAACAGTGGCAGACAGAAACAGAGAGGGAGAACAGAAACAGAATGCACAAGAGACAAAGACGCAGAGAGAAAAGAAAGCAAGAGAGCGAACGAGGCGGGGGGCTTTGGCTGCACCGACGGAGGCCTCTGCATGGGGTACAGAGAGATGGAGGAGAGCTGACGGGGGTGAGCAAATGTATGTGACAGAGAGGCAGGGAGAAAGAGAGGCTACGTGTTTGAATAAGAGTGAGAAAGAAGGAGAGATTATGTAACTCCAGTGGTGACAAAGCAGATGAGTATGATTTCATGGGATTGAGCAGCAGAGCCACAGCCAATCAGAACTCAGTGTGTTTAGTGCACACACACAGTACACAGAGAACCACAGGTGACTGAATCAACACAGTGGGAATAGAACAAAGATGTATATGCCCCATAAAATGTCTGACCTTCTTGTTCTTGACCGTCCGTGCACTTATCTAAAATCTGAGACTCAAACGCACCCAGGGCAAACTAGATTAGGTACGTCACTAATTCAAAAGCCTATCTCTGTCTTTTATGGGAAACATATCGACGGGGCAGCAGACTTTGACACAACACCTGCAAAGAAATCTGAAGCCTCCAGCACAGAGCGAGCAGTTAACATAAGCATAGTGAAAGTTTTGACACCAAACAAGATTGAGCGTACACTTTTGGATGTAAATTGAACAGTGGAGCTTCCTTTCACTTTCTCCCCAAAACCAGTCATCGTGGTGTCATGCCATTTCTCTGAGGGCCCTAAATTTCTAAGCCCCATTAGCCTGAAAAATGCCCTCTTGGTTGAAAGCCTATTTCTCAAACAGCCGATCATCCCAAAAACAAACAGCCATTGATCAGAAGTTCCGTTTCTCCAAAAATAAATACTTCATGGAGTTAGTGTCAGCTTCCCAGTGATGTTTACCAGCCCTTTGCTGTGTTTCTCAGCCGCATTTGAGCCACTGATCCCGGGGGGTTTTCATCGACCCGTCGACCCGTCCTGGTTTTGCCACCAATCGTGGGTATTTTAAGCCAAAAAATGCTCTTGTCCTAACCATAACCAAGTGTTTTTTGTGCCTAAACCTAACCACATATTCACCACAACATTGTTGACAAATATGGTGTGTATTTTCAGAGAAACTGGCTGTCGGTCCAGTAGTTCATCTTTTGGAGTAACGGAGCTTTGCAACTTTGGACCGTTGGAACAATGGGCAGTCCTTATTGTGGCAGATTTTATTTTCTGTGTCACAACTACGAACGCGGTGCCAGCCACTGCCAGTTAGCCTACAAGCTAACACGCTAACAAAAACCACAAACAAATAAAAGATGTTAACTGCACTTAGCATTCTGATTTGTCAGCTAGTTGCCGGTTTTGGTGCACAAGTCTGAATCACTCTCATATAATTTGCACCTTCCTGCTGCTTTAAATATGTATTGATACCCTGCTAAAAACAGTCCCAAACAAATGTGCTCCTGTTTGTTAAAAACTAGTTATAACTTTATTTTACTTATGATATGTTATAATGATCTGTCAAAGGACAGTGCCTGGAAAAGTAATGTATGCAATATGGTACTTATTATATAAAACAATCTTTCATGTAGTTCAAGCACAATCATTTCCCATTGTTACCTAAAGCTCTAAAGAGTCTTTCCACAGCAGGTCAGCTGAACATGCATAAATGCAAAATGCGTTTTTCTGCATAGCTGTAAATTACAGGCAAGCACACAATCCAATCTGTTGAATAAAGTGTCCGATAATCAGTGTTCACTTGGGTCTAAATTTTTCGAGCCATTAGGATTCAAGCCGCTCGCTCAAGGACATTTCCTCAAGACATAAACAAAAGACTTGTTACTATGCCTACTGAGTTGGAACATTGTCTCTATTTCCCCACTAATTAGCACCAAATTACACACATTTCTTTCTGGAAATGTCCTAGGAAATTAAAAAAAATTGTAGAACCTGCTAAACAAAGTCTCGTCCAATAACTAAACCTTTTTTAAAGCTTTTTTTTTAATGAAGCTTTATATTTGTGACCTGTTTGTAAAGACTTACACCTTCAGTAGGGGTCAGAAAGTATTGAGGAATGAAGTGACCCTTAATTAGATTGGGTCTTTTAATGAGATTAACAACAAAATATCAATATGTCGTCATCCAATGTTTATGATAACTTGTTATGACATCACTTGCTAGATGCATGGTAGCTTCCACCACAACCTGGTGGCTCTTGGTGCTTGTGTTGTGCCCATGAATCCCATTATTTCCTTCATAGTCAGTTACTACTGTGTTTTGTTTGTACTGGGAGAATGGCGGCCCACGTCCTTTGTTGTCATAAAACAAGATTTAATCGAATCCAGTGTCCGACAGTGACAACATCAAAACATACACACATTTTTAAACACACTTTGCGCCTCACTTTGGGGAACAAGAAGCAAGCATGGGGTGGGAAAATAGAAAAAGAGAAAGATGAACCCGTGATCTATAAATGTTTAACGAGTGCAGACAGAGGAGATGAGGGCTGTGTTGAGGAGGAGGAGGAGGAGGAGAAGGGAGACAGAAAGAAAAATGGTGAGGTGAAAAAGGAAGACGGTATCAGAAAGGATGGGTGAGGAGCAAAATGGGGGGCTTGTAAAGGGAGAGAGGCCCCATTATAGAAGCAGACACCAGAGCAAGGTTAGAAAATAGCAGAGAGGAAGGGAGAGAGCCAGAGATTGAGAAAAAAAGGGCTGTAATTGGAGGTGTCTGGTGTTTGTCTAACACAGAGAGGCTAGTAATGATTCCATTAGCGCCTCACACCGCGAGAGAGAGACAGGGACGCAGAGAGGGAGACGGAGAGAGAATGAGAGCCAGAGGGAGAGAACGAGTGTGACACGGAGACAAAAAGAGAAGAGGCCAAAACACTACGAGAAGATTCACACAGAACATTAGAACAAGAAAACAATGAGGGCGCTAAATGGCGGAAAAAAAGGAGGAAACACACAAAAAGAACAAGAGAAAAGGGAATTCAAGGCGTCCATTAAAAGCCTTGTTCACCTGCACGATGGTGATAATTACAAATGCCCCTCCAGTCCTTTCCCCAGCTCTCTTCCCCACCTCACCCCTTCCTCTCTTTGTGTGACAGCAAACGAGAGAGGGTGATTTAAATGCATTAGCCGAGTGTGTTTTCCCTATGGAAGACCTACACACTGTGTCGGGGCAGGAACCTTTTGTTTGGAGCCGACGCCGAGCGCTGAGAGGACTCTTTAAAAGCCTGGCCCTTGTTCTCTCAGGGACACATTAAAGCTCAACGCGCCGGGTTGTTGTACTTCTCTGTGTCCTCCCATGTCTTTGTTAAAAGCAGGCTGATTACAGATGCAGTTACATTAGGTAGCTAAGTGAAATTTTGACGAGGGAAGGGAATAATATCAGAAACGAGGCACGTGCGGGCGAAATAGCACCGGCACCAATGTCACTTTGACAAAAGAAAGCTGGTTTCCAGGGTGTTCATTTGGCATTATCTCACAGGCTGCATACAAATATGAGATATGTTAGACTGACATACGTGGGACAGCAAATTCTCCAGCTGTATGAGGAGGAAATTTCATTGCTATGCAAATCCTTCCCAAGATCCCACAAAAATGTTATTCCTAATACTGAGTAGGTGGCGCAGACAACCCTGCGGCACAGAGATTTCAATTCACCACAAAGGAATTAAAATCTATTGGAAAATGCTATGTGATTGTTTCCAGAATAATTGCTGTGCCACAAAAATATGCCCTGAAATGAACAAAAACTTGGCTTCCCCTCTTGTGTTGCCGACACCTGTTCTGCCTCCACATACACACACATGCATCCACATCTGTAGTGACCATAACTTATTAGACAAGGGACCCATATATTTCCTGACTTCTGACCTCAGCCTGTCACAAGGACTCATTACATCAACGCACGACTACAGCACACATGCTGTTATTGAGTTAAACCTAGCTTGTTAATCGTGCTTACCTTGCTGTATTTACTCTCTCCGGAGTGATAAGACTCAGGGAGCAGGCTGATGAGGTCATGGAGATCAATCAGGTCAACAGCTTTGCTGCGTCAGGCTGACTTTGAATAAAGTTTAATACACAGGACGTCACATAGGCCCAATCCCATTTCATATTTTTACCCCTACCCCTCGTTTTTGACTCTGATTCATCATTGGTAGGATGCCATTTACAAAACAGACGTGACGAGTGTTTCACTGGATATTGCAAATATGGCTTTCTCTGCAGTGGTCGTTTCTCTTGCGTGAGCTATAGGCAGCCTTTGTGGTTGTTTCAACCATCAAATAAGTCATCAAATAAAAATGAACGATGCTTCTTTACAAGGCTACTAGTGGTGCTCTGCAGGCTAATATTACCAACCCTGCCAGGCTGCACTGGTATTAGAGGAGCAGTAACTAATGCAGCAACTTTGCTGCTGGACTTTGATTAAATCTTGGGCATCATATGCCATGAAATAGGAGGAAGGTGACATGGAAATATCTCCAAATATGGAAATGCCAAGCACAAATCAGCAATAACAATAAAATGTTAGCTAGGTAGTGATTTCTTTTGTTACGCTTGTTATCGAGAAAAGGAACATAATACACTGAAATGACATCTAACTAAGACAGTGGTTTTCAAAATTTTTGTGCCCAAGGCACACCAGAGGGCAAGCCAAAAACTCAAGGCTCACCTGTGTATATATATATATATATCTGTGCACCATAGCTTCTATGAAAAAATAAAGACGGGTAGCTTTCGTGATACTGTCTACTGTCTTTTTTTTCAGTGGTAGGTCATCTTTACCGGTGCTTTGTTGTAGTTTGCTCCCTCCAAAAAAATGATCCATTGTCCCACTCACCGCTTCCTCCTTTTAATTGTTATCATCCCTCACACTGGCTGCCAATCAGGGCTTTTAATATGTCACACACTTATAATTCCCATGCGCGAACGGCCACAAATAGGTGACCCGTGAAGATTCTTTAAATGAAATAAAATTAAATCACATTTTTAGAGTTTGCCTCTTTATTAGGAAATGTTTGCGCACAACATACTGATACAGTCAATGAAAAATTAATTCATAACTAATTGTACTGGCCCAGTTAAATATTGCAATAATATTGTGTGGTTATCACAAAATCCCATGGCACACCTGGATTGGCATCATGGTACACCGTCTAATAATAATCTGATAATTTGATTCATGGGTTTCTTTTGTTACTAGTGTAGTCATATTGCAGATGATATTCGTAACATTTGGTTTGAAGTTCGCCTCTAAAAAAAAACCTTATGTAGAGGATCATGTAGACCCAATATTTTGCCCTACCCCTCTTTCCCAAAAAGAATTGGGACACCCTACCCCTGGAAGTAAATGCACAATCAAAGGGGTAAGAGGTAAGGTGTGGGGGACACCTTACCTCTTACCCCTTTGATTGTGCATTTACTAGGGTTGTATTGGGATTGGGCCATAGACCTAAACCCTGCAGGTAGTGAAATCATCTGAAAACCTGTCCGTGAGATCACCTGTCAGATAACCACAGCGTGTCGTTTTTTTTGCAAGACAGACATGCGGCTCAACAGTCGGCCTTTCATGATTGAGATGCAGCCAGAGTTCTGCCACAATCTGTGCACATTACCAGTATGCATGCTGCAGAGAACAGCGTCTGCTCTTATTCACTTGTCTCTAAGGCCCAACTGCCAAGTTTTCTGGGCGTCTTGGCTGCTGCCTCTCCAAAACAACTGAAATTGCATTATGTGCACCGATTTCCAAGTTTGCAGCGATGAATATCTATGATTCCATTTTCTTTTTGGGGAGGAAGTGAGCCCGTGGGGACAGGTGACAGTGTGAGTCTAATACAGCTTGCGCGCTCAAATGCATGCACACACAGTATGTACACACACAAACGCACACATACCGCACGCGCCATCTGTGGAGTTTTACGATTCAATAATCCGCTTCCTAAGGCATACCTTTCCCTCTCCTGCGACACAAACACACATCAATAAGCACTTTCTCAGACACACACTTGTACCACTCTCCCCTACTCAGCAGGGAAAATGAGATATTCAGCTCTGACAAACACACACACACACTCCCAAAAAAAAAAAAAAAAAAAAAAAAAAAAGAGGAGATGCCTCAAAGCAACTCCTACCCTTCTCTCTGCGAGAACTGTCCTCGCAGTGTTGGGAGCTGTATAAAAGTCACTCGGAGCGATGACACCCACACAAGTCACACACACACACACATCGGTAACCTAAATACAGAGTCATTGTCATTCCATCCTCACTTTCACAGCAGAATTCATAGAGTGCCGAAATGCTTCTGCGCACACTCGTTCGGCAGCGACACAGGTGCACACTCATGTATTTACACATCACATATTCACGTCTAAGAGAGCAGAATGAAAATGATTACTGTGCTTCATTTAAAAGTGCAGTTTTGAAAGCTGTTGAGGAATCTCACGTCATACTTTGACACTCTGGTTTCTTTTCATTTCTGAAGGCCAACCTTTATGAGATCTGTACATCCAGAGATACACACTATACAACAGGCACTCAGGAGTAAATTCTGCAATAATAAAGTCACTTTCCATAAACACAGACGCATTAAAGCAAATACATGATGGCACCATGCACATTTCGCTTTCTTGCTCTCTAAATTTGTGTTTCTGTGGCTTTCTTATTCTCACACACACGTTCCCACACACTAACAATACATCCCACACATGCCCCCGAACCCCCACTCACGTTGGCAGACGTCCTTGTTCTCCTCGAAACCCGGTTTGCACACACACCTCCCGATGGGAACCAGCCAGCCTCCGTCTGCACTGCAGTACATCTTCGGAGCCTCAAATTCCTCAGAGGCGTTCACACACATACCGTGGACCTCCACCAGCGCTGTGTCCCCGCCCGTTATCGTGTCAGGGAACTGGGCCAGGTTGAGCACAGTGAGGGGACACTTCTTGTAGAAGACCCTGACAGAGACCAGAGCGATACAGGCGCCCAGGTCCTGGAAGGCCAGGTAGAAACCCTTTTTACTCAGGTTGCTGATGTCCCGTACCTCCGTGTTCAGCTTCATCACACGGTCACCAACATCCACCTGCGGATGAACGACATTTTATTTGTGTAGTTCGTTTTAATTGGAGCATTTAAATTCAGTTGAAGCATTTTTTTTTTTTCAGTCTAAAAAGTTAGAATTCTATTTTGGTGCAGTGTTGCTGCTGTAAACTCAGCAACTGCATTTCCAAAGCTCAAATAATTATGCCTCCAAAATCCTGGCAATTTGGCAGCGAATGGGAAACGATAAGTGAGTTCAAATATAACCCACATTCAAACCCAGAGTTATTTTCTAAGAGTCTGTGGCAAACGATGAATATATAATAATTTTGGAATGCAACTCTTCTGTTGGGGAGTCAGTTGGTCACATACAAACAGACAGAGCTTAATGTTAGTATAGAAATTGTCAGTATAGAAAACACAGTATAAGACATAGCCAGCATACAGCTGCATGGGAAAGACCATTTATCACATGTGTGAGTGTGTGACATGTTAGATACACCGATCAGCCACAAAATCACAAAATTAAAACCACTAACAGGTAAAGTGACTAACATTGATAATCGCATTCATGTGGATGCCCCTTGACACGCACCACCCACTCAAACACTATTGCAGACCAAGTGCACTCCCTCATGGCAACATCACTCACCGATGGCAGTGCCCCCCCCCCCAGCAGAACATTGTGCCATGCCACACTGCAACAACTGCTCAGGAGTGACCTGAGGAGGGTGACAAAGTGCTCAAGGCGTCAATCTGGCCTCAAATTTAACCTGATTCCAATCCAATCGAGTATCCTTGGAATGTGCCGGTACCCCAGAGGTCCTGTGTCCATGCCTTAACAGGTTAGAGCCACTACCGTCTATCAGACTTGGCTCTGACCTGTCGAGGCATGGACACAGAATCTCTAGGGTACCAGCGCATCTCGTGGATGCTCGATTGGATTGGGATCTGGGGAATTTGGAGTCCAGGCTGATGTCTTGAGCACTTTGTCAGATTCCTTGGGCCATTCCTGTGGAGTTTTTGCAGTGTGACATGACACATTGTCCTGCTGGGGGGGGGGGGGGGGGGCACTGCCATCTTGGAGTGTTTTTGCCATGAGGGGGTGCACTTGATCTGCAACCATGTTTGGGCGGGTGGTGTGTGTCAAGTGGCATCCACAAGAATGCCAGGATTCGAGGTTTCCCAGCAGAACATTGAATGTAACGAGATGACTAATGTTAAGTACTTCACCTGTAAGTGGTTTGTTGTTGTGGCTCATCATTGAACGCAGCAAGTGCCCCTGTGTGCTTACTGTATCTCATGTGCTGTAAGTGTGTGTGTGTGTGTGTGTGTGTGTGTGTGTACATACCTGTGTAAAACTCTCATCTGCAGCAATAGTATCGATCTTGACATACTGGCTTTCCTTGATGAACCACAGGTTGGCATTGTTGGACTCATAGTAGTACATGTTGAAAGTCTGCAAGACAAACATCCATCACACTTCAGACCATAGAACTTGAACTTATCAGACAAAACAGAATAACACAGTAAAACAAGACAGATGAAAGCGAGGGAGTCCGTCCAATGTGAAATTTTAACAAGGCTCCCATAGCTCTCCAGCTATTCTGCTGCTTCTCTTCAAATCTCAGTCCATCTGTCTGGATGGCCAGTCAGCAACACTGTCTGCAGTTTCATGAAAAGTGCAGCTCTGTACTGTCTCATATTATCTCCACTACTCATTCTGGAGATGTAATGAGAGTGAAAAGGGTGCAGAGGGCAGACAAAGTAGAGAGAAATGAATACAGCTGAGCAGTGATATCAGGCTGATATGAGCGAACGGGGGACAGTAAAAAAAATATATTAGAAGTTAAAATATACGAGGAGCCACAAAAGAAGCCTCTAGAGCGTCGTCTGTTTCGTTCTGCAGCTATTCTCTCATGTCATTCTTTTCCCGCCTTTTGTCTGTTTATCTATTCATCAGCCATCAAAGGGAACTTCCATCTGTGTGTTAGTGTGGAGTGAGTGTTGAATGGAAAAGACTGAAAAATAAAATCACAAATGGTATTCAAAATGCTCTTTTCGCTGCTCTGCAGTCTCATGTTCTGTGGTATAATGTGCCGAATGAGCACTGGTTTCATACCAAGTAATTATAGTAAATGCAAAAACCACATTACACCTGGCCTTATATTAATTTATATGTTAACATATATGTGAAGCCGGTGATACTGAAATCATCCGAAATTAGTGGAACACAAATCCTTCCTGATCACTGATTTAATGTTTATTTCAGTATTCAGTATTGTGTAAACTGGCTCCATTAACTTCACAAACAATAAATGTTTAACTTAAAGTAAATTTCTAGTGCTTCACTTTACTCTTCGCTTGCTTCTCAACCTTGAATGTAAGTCATACGCTTGAGAAGTAAAGGATTTTGTCCAGAAAGCTAAGAGCTCTTCACAGTCAGAGAATATTTTGTTGACTTTGCAGGAGTTATTTTTCTGAGTCAAACCTCAGACTCCAAACAATGTCTGCCTGCACCATGTTCCAAATCAAACTTACTCTTGAGCTATTGATCTCCAAAACAGAAATGTCTCCTTTTTTTCCCTTCTGCTTCCCTCCAAAAGAAATTCAGTGCACACAACTACACACCAGCACCTATTATGCTCATCAAAATTCAATGTCTTGTGTGTGTGTGAAGGAATGCAGACCTCCTTGCAGGTGCCAGGTACCCCTGGCAGGCTGTTACAGTCCCTCAGGGTGAACTTGATCTCAATGTGGACTCGCTGTGCTCCTTCTCGGCTGATGTGACGCGTCCTCAGCCAGTTGTTCTGGTTGGCCTCCATGACGTTGCACACCTGGTAGGTCCTCATCGGGGTGTTCCTCTCATCCATCACACTGATCTCCTCCCACTGGGGATAAGACAGAGGAGGTTTAGAGAGAGAAAGGAAAAAGCAAAGTGGATCTACCAGATGAAAGACATAGCTGTTTATTTTACATGGAATTTCTGATTGGATTTTCACATTACACCGTTCTGCAACGATCTAAAAACCTGCTGGTTCACACCAATGCAACTAGATGAGTTGGTGTATCATCTCTATGCAACAACTCTCTGTACTTCCATTCTGATTTGCAGCTTTCCGGGCTTATTTTGTGGCTGAATATACTCTGTAGCTTCTTAAAATGTGAACGAGGATAGCGATTTGACCAGCTGAGTTCTAAAAATGTTTTGTCTCATCGTAAAGCATTGGTCTGAACTGGGCGTCAGGTGTCGGTTTGCTTTGGCCTTTAGTCAATTAGTCCATTATTAGTCATTTTTAAGCAAAAAAGAGAAACATGCTGGTTTGATGCTTCCGAAATGTAGGGGTTTGATGCTTTTCTTTGTCATACATGATTATAAACAATAAATAACACAGCATGTTTCTGTGTTTTCTGACATTTTATTTATTTATTTATTCTTTTAGATTTTTTTGGTGGCTTCTGCATTTGTTTGATGGGACAGATACAGCGTGAAGGGGGCAAAAAGGGGGGCATGACATGCAGCATGGGTTGGAATCGAATCTGTGGTTGCTGTGGCAAGGACACAGCCTTTGCACATGGGGCACCTGCTCTAGGAGGTGAGCTAGTGGGCGCCCTTTTCTGACATTTACTTGACAAAAAGATTAAGCAAGAAAATAACAAGCAGATTAATAGATAATGAAAATAATCATTAGCTGTAGCCCTACTACATAACTTGTTCCCAGTAGACACATTTCTACCATCACGTGCTATATACCATCATATAGTGTGAAGAAAATAGCTAAATACCAGGAGGAATGGGAGAAAAGATTTAAAAAAAAAAATGGAGAAGATGTGGAGGAAAGAGTGGAGGGGGAGAAATGGGGGAGCAGGATGAAGTCAAGGAAAAAGGAAAGTGCGAAAGAGAAGAGGTGAGTGTTTGAGGAGTGCTGACGGGGAAATCCCTTCCACTAAAACATACATTTCAAAATCAAAGACCAAGTAGTAGAGCGACATTCAGCAGCACAGGGGCCGGCTCGACAACAGCACCACTCAGCTGTGAGATCGTCTTATTTCATCGGCAGTCAATGGACAAAGGAGATCTCAGTCCAAAGATTGCTTATTGGGGAAACTGGGCCCAAGTTCAATGAAGTGTGGTTTTGGTGCAAACCAACCCTAAGCCTGCATGTTCTGTTTTCATGTCTGGGTGAATATGAGTGATGATCTGTGTCAAGATGACTGAAGGACTGTCTTTGTCCATGCTGCACGTGTGCATAGAATGAACATGTTTTTCTAAAGTGAATGCGTGATTTAGCACTTAAGAGGTAGGAGTGTGTGTATGAGAGAGACACGGAGAGAAAGAACGAGCGAGAAGGAGTAGGTAGGACAGAGCTACTTTGTCTCCCGTCATCTGCTACCATCTGTTTCCACTTCTGACTAAGGCAGTAATTGAGAACACTTCTCGCATGAGCAGGAAAACATTTCTATCTACACACACAGACAGGCACACACACACACACACAGACAGGCACACACAAACACACACACACACACACACACACACACACACACACACACACACACACACACACACACACACACACATATATACAGTCACACACACAAAGAGAAAGAACATTTCTATTCCTTGAAGAAAAATGAAAATAAACCAATGTGGTTTCAGTGTCTCAAGATATCTGATCCATTCAAGGGGAAGCTAACTGGATTTTCTTGGACACACACACAGAAAACCCACACAACCATGCACAAAGACACACACACACACACAAGCTGGATGGGTCCTAGTTTGTGGTGAGGGATGAGAGGACCACCGTCTTTGTTCTGAGCTCCTGTCATCATCTTAAGGCTGAAGCTGTAAGCTCTAAAGTGATGAGCATGTATCACCTTACAGTTGTCCAAATGTATAAACACAGACCCCGTTACATACGCACAGGCATGATACACACTCACATGTGCGCACACACCTGCCTGCACCAAGACCCACGTGGCTAACTATTCGTCATCCCTAACATGTTCTTGAATTTAAATGAAAGTCGAGCAGTAGATGAACCAAGACACGAAGAGAAAGAAAGAAAGAAAGAAAAGTGAGAAGACAGGCCAATAAAAAAGAGAAAAGAAAGAAAAACTTTCAAACAAGTGCAGTCCAAGCTAAGGTTGGATTCTTGAGGTTAATCTGATGTGACGGCCCAACAACCCGGCAAAAGCTTGACGCATTTCACCTCCGAGTCCTGAGCGCTAAAACAGACCCACATAAAAAACACACATTCTCACATAGACTCGCACTCTCTTTCCAGCTCTCTCCAGCACACTCAGATGCTTTTAATCCTCCACAGCCTCCGCTGAAAACGTCTACTGTGTATGAATTGGAGCTCGAAGAAAACCAGCTCTCTGTTGACCCTGACCCGAGCAGTCCTTCAACTGCAGAGACGGAAAGAATGAAAATGGAAGAAGGAGAAAAGGCGACAGAAGATTATTTAAGCTGCTGGAGTCATCTGACACAAATGTCCCTGAAAGCCAGTTCAGAGTTTGGAGATTACATATATAAAGGATGTATCACTGGAGTCTTGTTCGACATTCTGTGCACAAAACAACTGAGAGCACTCGATTCAATTAGAAGAACAAAAAACGAGAAGGAGGGAGAGGGAGAGAGAGGAATGAATGTTGGTAAATTACAGGCGCGCCTGGCAGCTAAATAGACCCATCTGTGCAGAGCTGAGACCAGTCGGACATCACAGGACGGTCGCACACACCCACGCGCGCGCACACAAACACACAAAGCTGAGTCCCCAGGGAGTGGTGATTAAAGCATTTATGGGAATAGTCATTGAGGGATAAAGAGGGCTTTATGATGTCTTTGTTTATTTCTTTGTAGGCAGAGTTTGGAGTGGCTGGATTACTGCCACTTCCTGGTGAGCGACTTATTTCCCTAGTTGGCGGGTCTGTTCATTGTCACATTTGCTTGGTGCAAAGCACAGGTGTGTTTATGAACATGGAAACAACCTGCTCGCCCCCGTATTTGCTAATGATACACCAGCCACTTGAGAGAAAAATCCACCGAAAACACAACAAGGAAAATGTTTGGGTAGGCAGAAGAGTTTAAGCTCCCCTTCTTTTTTCTTACTCTCTAAACACACACATGTGAAGTGAAAACTGTTGCCTGCATTGGTTCAGCCTGAACACTAATTAACATTCAGAATGAAACCCTCCTCCCTGAACCTTCAATCACCTCGGCCAATCAGCGCGGAGCCCGCTTGATTGCTTTGAAGTGAAGCAGAGACGTCGGATCAGGGTTTAAGTTCAACCATTCACCAGCTTAACATAATATCCCTCCTTCTGCAATCATCTGATGGGTACACCTACGAGGACGTAATTGGCCCCCAAACTCTGGAACAAGCTCTGGCTTAGTGAGGAGGGGGCACAGAGGAGGAGAGGGGAGGGAAAAACAGAGATGGAAGATGAAGAAAGAGGAAAGGGGGGAGCATTGGGGGGGTGCTGCAGAGCCTCGGGGGGGGGAGTAGAGATGCTGTGGGGCCCCTCCATTTTCAAACATCATTAAGACGTATCTGTTTTGTGTCCCTCACAAGGAACACCCCTGCATGGTGACAGAAGTGGGTCGCTCCACGCCGTCTCAGGCACATCCGGCCCTGCACGGCTTGGATTAAGCGTGACCTGCGGGGGTCAAGTGTGGTTTGGACTAATTCAGGTAGACAGCGGTCTCAGATTGGTGGGAACTGCCCCTCGTTGAGACCAATCCTCAGGTTTAAAGTGCAAAGGTCAACTAGATAATCCTCCTGTTATGAAACACAAGACCATCTCACAGCCCAGGCACCTCTCTACTCTCAGTCTGTCACTCTCTATGCCTTCTCTTCTCCTATACATTAGATCCATTTCTATTTATAAATCATCACCATATTCAATTTTGAGACACATGTATAATTATATTAAACAAACAATACTGTTGCCAACAGGATTGGCAGCCTCCACCAGTCTCCATACTGCTTTTTA
Organism: Epinephelus awoara; assembly: GCA_035609425.1. Lineage (NCBI taxonomy): Eukaryota > Metazoa > Chordata > Actinopteri > Perciformes > Serranidae > Epinephelus > Epinephelus awoara. The sequence goes on along the minus strand of CM069306.1, from coordinate 12,682,286 downwards.
TGGTGTATGCCATCAGGTTAGATTTAACTCGAAATTTGCCGGATAGTTTTACAGCACAAACGGAGATACAGAGTTTTACATCATGATACATGAAGTGCTGTTGAAGAATGGTAAGAGGCATTTAGCTGGGCACATGGTTTTCCTCGGGATAGTGCAGCGAGGTAAAGACATTGTTTGCTTTGATGACGTGTTGGAGATTTACTGGTTTCCACAAACCGTAGTGAGAGCTTGTCATCCTCAGCTCTTCATCCAACAGCTCACTGTTTCTACTTATTTCTCCTTGCAGTATATTAAAAAGTTCAGCTGGCCGTATAGTGCAGAATAGGACTGGCTATTAAATTTTCACTACGTGCTTTTATCATGGCTAAAATCACGATATCTATAAATTTGAAAAAAATATATATATTGCTATCAGTGAAATAATCTTTAAATGTGTTTATTGTGTGTTCTGTCTCTTTATTTGGTGAATAAATTACACTCAAAATACGAGTGTAGGGACGTGGAGACAAAGTCTGTGACTGTAACTGTACAAAATCTTACAAAAAGAGCATTCACACTTTAATGGATAGTGAAAAGGCGACCAGATGGCGTCAGGGGAGAGAAGACAAAGCGAGAACAGAAAGAAACTGAAACGATTTAAGAGGCACTTGATTGTTTACACAATAGTGTGTGTAATATTTATATGCTCTTACTATTTCATTTTTAAATATCACCATTATTGTCAGTACCATTTATCGTGACACCCCTTGTGCAGAACATGTCCACGTCTTGTTGCTTAGACTTGTTTTTGCTCCACTAACTTAGAGGTATTTCCTTTCACAATAAAAGCATGCAACTATCCTTTACATAAGGACACAGATTACAACGAATAAAATACCCCTCCCCTTACCCCTCCCTTTCCAAGCGTGTAGGAGAATCTATGGTGGCCTTCACTTCAAAGTAAAAATGTTCTGGGCTATTGTGTAAACATGACAACGATGGAATTGGACCTGCTCCCTGTGTGAAGGGCTCATTCCAAGAATGGCAAGAAGCATTTAGCTCGGCACATGGTTTTCCTCAAGATAGTGCAGCGAGGTAAAAGACTGTGTTTGCTTTGATGACGTGCTGGAGATTTGCTTGTTCCCACAAACCGCAGTAAGAGCTTGTCACCCTTAGCTCAGTCCTCAGTGTAGGGACGTGGAGAGAAAGTCTGTAACCATAGCTGTACAAAAAGAGCATCCAAACTTTAACCGATAGTGAAAAGGCAACCAGATGGCGTTGGGGGAGGAAGGCGAAGCAAAATCGGAAAATAAACAGAAATGATTTAAGAGGAGTTTGATTATTTACAATATAGCATCATATGTGTAATACTAACATGACTTGTTTTCGCTCCACTAAGTTAATAGAATTCCCTTTCACAATAAAAGCATTCAACTACCCTGTATGTGAGGACACGAGAAACTGTCACCACAGATTGCAACCAACTGAATCACCCTCCCTTTTCCAAGCGCGTAGGAGAACAGTGGCCTTCACTACACCATAAAAATGCAAAAGGGCATTCTGGGCTAATGTAGACACATGACAGTGCAACATGAAAGAGGACCTGCTCCATATCTAGAAAGGCTAACAAAGACACATTGATTCTTAGTCTCAGGCGATTATAAACCACAGAAAACATAGCTATGAATATTATTTTCCATTTCTTCCAAGATCCCCCTAAATCCTACACACTGGACCTTTAAGAGCTTTTCAAACAGCAGATATAAATGCAGCATTGATATGACACTGCAGAGCTCACGCCTCTCCCAAAACTTATTCTGAAACTCATTTGTCAGAATCTCCTTCCCTTCAGTTCACCTTTTTCTGTTTGTTTATGCCGCATCAGATGCACTCGATTTGCTTTGCTTTGCCTCCAGCTCCTTAAGAGAAACACCGCTCTTAATTTATGGCAAAGTCATAGCTAAGTGAAGAAATCAGTGCGCCTATTTTAAGAAGCAGAGGCAGCTGTATTTCATCCAATTTAGCTTTTTGCCTTTTTAACTGACAATGACTAGACTGAAATAAGTGAGGAGGATTATGTTTGTACAGGAGGAAGATAACATCGCCTTCATGTTGTACCACAAGGCGAAATAAGAGCAACCTTGAAAGCAGATGCTTTACCAGCTTTAACCAATTTAATAATTTCCTTTCTCAGATAAGCAGCTGATAGAGCTTGTGCCTGACCCCAAAGTAAAGAAACTCAGAGAAAACACTTGTTTTTACAATGTCTCAGTCGATGCAGTGATATCACAGATCTATTTGTCGTATTTCTTTGACAACGATGCTGTGTGGATGCACATAGAGCTGGTTTCCTCTCTGCGCACATTCAGGGAGGAGATACCAGATCCCCTCTATGTTGACAGCTCATGAAAGAAGATATACAGGACGGAGTTTATTATATATATTCTGCTCTCCAGTCAACACATTTCTTTGAGGGTAAACTAACAACACATGTGCTTTTCCGGGGCCGTGATTAAGCCGCCCCAAACTGAACCATATTTTCAATAAAAGTAACTTGTGTGCTCTTTGGTTTTCAAAATTAGATTGAACCTTTTGGCTTAGCCACACATGGAACACATTCTGTTCTTCTATAAAGACGTTAGTGGAAAAAAGAAAAGAAAAGAAAAGCATACACAAACATCCATAATATGGCCACACAGTCATCAGAGCATTTTAATAAAGTGAACTCGAAACCCTTGATTGCTTGAGAAAACAACCTTGCTTAGCTCTCCTCACTTCAGCTGCCTCTCTGCTGCACACAACCATGAAACCGCGTGTGGCATCCTGCAATTTAACACACTGATGCTGAATAGTGGAGAGGAAGTGTGACTCAAGGGGAAATAGAATTAATTCAGTGCCATTCAACAGCTCCTGCGCCAGAGTGACATACAGAACCCACTCTTATTTCTTTATTCAATGCACTTCGTCGTTCTTCCCCTCTCTACGCTCTCGCCCTCTTCCTCTCCTCTCACTTCCCTGTTGTCATTTTCTGATGCACGGTGGCTGCACTCCAGACTCCCTTGGTGCCTATACCTGCAAAAGGCTAGTTATGTAACGCTCAAAACGCACACATACACAAAAAAATGTACACAACATCTCAGTTTATGTAAGAATATCTACCCTGCCACCCTGTCCCTTCACTCCATCCCCAAAAAATCGCAACCCGTACTAAATGGAGGCTCCGATGCCACACGTTTTCAGCGCAGCGGAAATAATTTGTAAATTCCCCCTGCAGACTCCCGATTTAGCAAGGAGCGCTGAAGAACCCAGTGCTCTCTAAAACACACACTCTGCTGCTGGTAGCTCTGAGTCCCTGCTCGTTCCCTGAAAATAAAACATGTCAACCCGCTAGTTGTGATCAGATTTATACTTTCGGTGCCAGCTCTGGCATAAAGAGGAGATGGTTTTTGTTTGTGTGTGTGTGTTGTGCTGCATTTACTCACCCCCTCATTAGGATAAGCCTCCCAGCCCAGGTCGGCCAAGGCTGACATGGAGTCCAGCAACGTAACTGCAAGAACACAGAGGAGAGAAAACAAACTTAACACACACAAACTGTTTATTTCTCAATCCCCATTTCCTTAAAACAATCATGCTTTCCACGGACAGTGAAGAGATATTGCGGTCTTGAACGCATCGCACAACATCAAAACCTTCCATATAAAAAATCCAAGATGTTTTCTCGATATATACAAGGGTGTCTTTTGTTGTGTCGGAGTACAACAGCAGTGGAATCACAAGCAGTGGTAAACCTATAATTTCAACTTTAAGATTACTGTGGTTGTGCTGCAGCTGTTACGGTTCAAGGGGACCCAAAGTCAGTCAGTGAAACAGCATCTAGACATACAGAGGCAAGAGTATATTTTACTGTCACATTTACATTTTAGACATTGTAGTGATACTCCACCCAAATGCCTCTCTTTTGAGTATTGACCACTCGCCCTGTGGGCTTGGAAAACGGCCGTTAAACACTTGAAGCTTGTGTTTTTTAAGGCGAGAGGGGTCTGCGGTCGAGCTGTATTCAAAGTGCTTACAATGGATTGTTTGGAAAGTTTTCATGCCACATAAAATGAATCAAAATGTTTTTCAAACCATCTACTTCGGTGTTCGTCTGTGTTCTCAGTACAAACAGTCACATTTTGCCAGCATGTGGCTAAACACATTGCTTTTGTCTTAGCACTCTGCCTTGTGAAGCCCACACGCAGGCCTGTGTGTTGGTGTTCACCCCGTTTGAGTGGTATCGCTGGATTAAATGGGTGTTTACGTGGTTGACTAGTATGTGGAGAATGTCATTATCAGTGTATTAAATTGTTGTGTTTGTTATTATGCTGCATCAGAGGAAGTAAGCTGATGTGACATTAGTACTGTCTGAAGAGCAAGAAAGAGGGTTGTTGGGGTGGTGAACGGGTCAAACACAGGACTTTCACCCAGGAGACTGGAGTTTGTGTCCAGTATGACACCAAACCGCAACCTTGAATTACTTATGTCACCTTACAAACATAAAGTATTTATTTTAAGCCAAACCATGAAATTCACTGTACTTCAAAATAAAGTATGTTTTTGACAAGCTTGACATGTTAGCGAGTCACTTGCAGTCCGTTCAGAATGGACCCGTGACCCATAAGTTGGGAACCACTGCTTTAAAGTTCACATCTGAAATTTCACCCAGACATAATAGAGTTGAATTCAGTTGGTTTTGTTGCACTCAAAGAATGAAAACTTGTTACTCTGGAATATCCACAGACCTTTCTGTGAACCCTTCACATCCAACTGTATCAAAAAAGCAGTGCCTATAAAACTGTTGACAACAAGGTCTGTGGATTATCCAGACGTTGTTTCTGGCGATGGATATCTCCAAACCTCAACTCATAAAACTCAAACTATCTCCATGACCGTGTGACACCACAGATAAATGAGAAAATGTGTTTTTGTCATTTGGGTGAGCCGGCCCTTTCAGCAACTTTCAAGCCTGAAAAGAGTTCTAATAATATCACTTTCATGCTGAAAAGATTTTGTTGAAGTATCACTTTAATAGAAGAGTCATCAAGGACAAAGTGCAAACAGTAGCTTGAATGTAGATTGAATGTTGTTTCCTGTGTGAGATCTCTCTGTGTGTGACCAGAGGAAGTGGAGGCAGGATGCAGGAAGGTGAGGATGAGGAAGGTGGCAGGTTGACCGGTGGGAGGCATAATGAAAACCTGCCCAGATTCTGGAGCGAGGTTCTCCACCTGTGTGTGTGTGTGTGTGTGTGTGTGTGTGTGTGTGTGTGTGTGTGTGTGTGTGTGTGTGTGTGTGTGTGTGTGTGTGTGTGTGTGTGGTTGTTAAGGCTTGGCTCAGTCAGGCCCTAATCAAGCCTTCAACACTGCTGACCATCAATATTTAATCAGTATCCATCTGCAGAGACTGCTGCTTCTCTCTTTCTTCTCTCCCTCTCTCTTTCAGTCACACACATTGTGGCTCTTTCAGGTTATCCTCCATCGAAATCTTTGAACCTGTGCTTTCAATCCACGGATCCCAGATCAGACGGGTGAGTCGCTGACCTGACGCAATTTAAACTGACTGCATCACTTTACAGCAGCACACTTTCATATTCCCTCCATTTTTTTATAAGCAGTGACCTGGAAAAACTACTCCCAAGTAAAGAGAAAACACAGTTTGCCCTCCTGAATGCAAATGAGACTAATCACTCAATTGAAGAGGATTGAAAGTGCCTGTTTACAAGCCCCTCTGTGTATCCATACTGCCTGTAGCTATAACAAAGGGACTGTAAAATTGGTCCAACCTCCTCTTTTCCTATCTTTCCCCCTCTTTCTCTTCCCCTCGCACCCATGCTGTTCATCAGCCCTCACTGAATCCCAGCCGTTCTCCTCAGCTCAGCACACCGTGACAGCAGGGAGGCATGTCATGCTGTATTAGTGAGTGTACATGTGCGTATGCGCGTGTAACGCCGCACACAGCAGCGTCTGCGTGAGAAAACAGTGACGGAGAGAATAGTGCACACACGGTATAATGAAGCAGAGCGGGAGGCTGCACAGCAGAGCCCAGGTGAGCGAGGGAGAGAGAGATAGATTGAATGAGAGGGATGAGACGGAAAACAGTGGAGGAGAGGTGCTGAGCGGCAAAAGGTCACAGGCAGCCTCCAGCCCATGTGTGTATTCACAGAGACTGAAGACCATTTAGACTGCTTTCCTCAGTTCATGGGCATTTGAGTGGCGTGCAGAAATTGGACATAATGGTATAATAATATGTGATTTCAGGACCCAACGGAGAGGCGCACACACACACACTTGCACACTCAGAGATAAAAGCCACCCATCAACAAGGTTCGTGGAATTTAGCAAAATTATCTGTTTCACATACAGTCATGGCTGCCAATGATATTCTCTGTGACTCATTTATTGCAATACCTTTTCATGTGTTTCACACAGGATACAGCCGAGTTAATTAAAGGGTCGGCATTTTTAGTGCTTTAAACAATTTTTAAAAAGTCATCTGATTACAGTATCAATTCATCTCTCCCTAGAAACAGCGGGCTGATTACATAAACATTGGGACTACTTTCTAATCAAGAAACTGCTGCATGTTTATATCAGGATGTCTACTAGTATAACATGCTGAATTTAAGACTTTTTGAGACCTTTTAAATCAACTTCAAATGATATTTAAGACCAAACTTGCAATGGAAATACACACCAAACATGAAAATATACTCTATACTCTGTCAGTTCAAAATTTACCACGTTTGAAACACCTTCAACAAACAGCGCAGTTTGCTTCATAAACACTTCCAGGCACTGACTTTAATTTGTCCTTTCACTTGCATTTTCCCATTTTTCCGTGGCTTGGAAGGCCCTAGTTTAACGATGCGGACTCATTGTGTGATCTAAGTCCATAGAGGGGGCAAAATATGGGCATTGCACACATACAGGTGTGAAATATACCCGTGAAATAGTATTTCCCTCCTGATAGAATTGTGTTTCCTATAGCACCAACACTAAAAATAATATCAGTGATGTGACTAAAAACATTTATGACCTATTCAATCTGAATTTATGACAGCATATTACGTTTTAAGGCCTTTTGTTAGTAAATGTTTACATAACATTTTAAGACTTTTCAAGGACCCGTGGCCACCCTGTATATTGCTATTCTGTGGAATATCCTGCGGAGTAAAGATGTGAATTTTCACCTCTTTATTCACGCTACAACTGTTTTTATTGACTCCAAACTACCAATTTACAGACTGCACAGATGGTGCATATGCACTGACTGTGTATATGAGCACATTTTGATCTGATCTCAAAACTCACCAAGAGTTGGGCTTCCATCCAAATTTCAGGCAAATTTTTACTGAATTTTGAGAAAAGCCCCTCTGTACAGAGTTTGCATGTTCTCCCCGTGTCAGCAGGGGTTTACTCCGGCTTCCTCCCACAGTCCAAATACATGCAGGTTAATTGGTGACTCTAAATCGGCCGTAGGTGTGAATGTGAGTGTGAATGGTTGTCAGCCTTGTTTCTCCTTTCTTCTCTGTATGTTTATAACGTTTACTCAAGTCATTGTAATAAGTGCATATTTTCCAGCTCCCATGCCTCGGTTTGTGTTCTGAAAGGCATTTGCTCCTGACAGCTCAACATTTTGGATAGTATGATTTTCTGTCAGATAGTTTGGTGTGAAAATCGATGGGAGGTTAGCCTTGCTTAGCATAAAGACTGGTAGGCAGGGGTTGCAGCTGGCCATGCTGTGTTGAAAGTTCAGAAATCTGCTCTCCAACACATGCTGTTTTTGTTTAGTCTAGACACAGATAAAAATGTTTTAAGGATGGTTCTGTATCTTTTGGCCGGACTATCACCTGCTGGCACTAACTCCACACCTCACAGAGTTGAATCAAGTTTCTCACTTAACTCTGAGAGAGAGTGGGTAAACATATTCCCCAAATTGTCTAATTATTCTTTAACTTTTCATCACTGTTGATTTCGAATCCTTTGTGATGTTCTTCTCTGTCTGTGGAGTCACTCATCATGTAGAAACTTGGTTAAAGGTCCCATATTATGATCAGTTTCAGGTTCATACTTGTATTTGGGGTTTCTACTAGAACATTTTAACATGCTTTAATGTTCAAAAAACTATATGGTTCTCATACTGTCTGCTTGAATTCACCTGGAGTGACCCTCTGTCTGAAACGCTCCACTGTAATGCCTGTCTTTTTAAACCCCGTCGGAAAAACAGCAACAGTTCCTACCTTTATATAGTGTAGTTCTGACATCACAACAACCAGGAAGTCCTGATAGCTCATTTAAATGCAGTCTCTGGATACGGACTGTGTCTTTCTGGTATTTATATAGCACTTCTGTGTGCTATATAATAAAAAAAAAGACATTTAAATCTAACTTTTATCAGTATGGGACCTTTAAAGTCGTGTAAGCAAATGTGTTACAGAGGCCATTACATATTCAAAAGCCATTTTGCAGCCCGCTGGGAAAACACACACATACATAAACCTACACATAGACACTTTTCCTCTTCTCCTCACACCTCCTGTCAATACCACTTATCACTTGTAATCAATGACTGGACTCATCAATTATGTATTAGCTATAGCTTCCTGTCTGCTGACACAGCCAGTATGCATATACTTTATGTATCAGTGTGTGTGTGTGTGTCTGTGTGTGTGTTTGTGTGTTAACGATGAGAAGAAAACAGCGAAATCCTGAAAAAAATTATGTTGTTTTGTTTCCCAGACAAAAACAAAGCCACACCTCTGATTTATCTGTCTATCCATCTCTAAACACTCCCACTCTGTCTCCCTCTCCCTCTTCTCTTTCTCCAGGGAACTGGCTCAATTGCGTGTGTGTGTGAAATCTAAGCCTGGGCCAGGCCTGCTTTGGCCCAGAATAAAAACACCAAGCTCATCAGTCAGTCACTCAGGCCGGGCTCATGTTCGATCTAATGACCAGAAACTCTCTCTCTTACACGCATTCACAAACACACACACACACACTTTTCAGGCTGATGAGCTGCTAAACATGACATATCATACCCACAGTGGAGCACCTTCCAAATCTGAGTGCTCAGTGACAACACCAAAACAAAAATCTATCTACGTGTGCTATCACAGCTTTCCAGGGCCGTCAAAGTGAAGGGGGGGGGGGGGACTAATTACCAAGAGGGGCGCTTGAAAAACCTGGAATGAAAAATGTGGTAGTAAGTAATTAATGGTGACTGATAAAGAATGAGAATTTTAGGCACCACTTTTGATTCTCAGTTGAACTTTGAACCACGTCAATAATCTCATTAAATTCTGCTATTTCCACTTAAGAAATATTATCAAAATTAATTCAGCTGAGTCTTTTCCTGAACCTAGAAAAGGTTACTCATGCTTTTGTATTCTCACGCCTCCACTACTGCAACGCACTGTTTGCATGCCTCAGTAAACCTTCAGTAGCTCGGTGCCGAACGCTGCAGCTCATATTTTAACTGCGACAAATCATAGGTCATCACCCCAATTCTCGTCTGCCTCTGCTGGCTGCCAGTTAACTTCAGATTACATTTTAAAATTTTTTTTATTAACTTTTAAAGCTCAATATGGTTTAGCGTTGAGCTTCTGACTACATTCACTCCAAGTCCTGACTTGAGATCCTCAAGCCTCCCATCACTAGTCGTCCTTAGATTGAGGTAAGTAACTAAAGGTGATCGAGCTTTTTCCATCAAGGCCCCGCGGCTCTGGACTTCTCTGCCTGAGGGGATCAGGCTGGCCAGCACATTACTTGTTTTTAAATCATTGCTTGAAACACATTCTTATAGGAAAGCTTTCCCTTTTGATGCCTGATGTGTACTTTTTGATTTTTAACTTTTGCGTTTATTTCCTTTGTATTGTTTTGTTGTCTTTGTAACTTTGAGTAGATAAGTGCTACACAAATAGATATTATTATTATTATTATTATTATTAATGTCATAACTAAATTAAAATTGGCTGGATCAATCAATTGAAAGGCTGCACTTTATATAAAAGCAATAGTGGAGGCTCTCTGATGCCCCTCCCATCCCTCAAAGTTGGAAAATGGTTTAGTCCGAGTGTGCGTGATTGAATATGCTGTTGGAGCAAGTACACTGTCATGTCTTTCACCAAGAGAGGGAAATCAGGGTTCCAAAAAAGAAAAGAAAGAAAGAAAGGAGAGGGAAAGAGAGCAAACTGAACTTGCAAAAAGAAAAATCAAAAGGTGCTTGAGAGACTGCTCACACATTGGACCCAGAATTTGGGTCTTCCTTAAAATACCACTTCCACACAAACAAATCCACACACAAACAAATCCACACACACACACACACACACACACACACACACACACACACACACACACACACACTTGATATTTCCCATGCTTTCATCAGGGGGCATAAATGCACAGATCCATACACATGCACATGCGACCTGATTACTGAGAGAGTTGTTCGATTAGAGAGAGACACGCTGTCTTATTGATTTTCAGCACCAAGCTGTGAGGTTTACATTCTGAGAGTGAAAGATGATGATGATGAGGAGGAGGAGGTGGAGGTGGAGAGTGTGAGTTTGTAAATTCCTGTACAAATGCTGTAAACTGCTCAAAGTACAGTACTTATAGAACCATGTGCAGAAAACCCCAAACATTTTTCAATCCCTTTGTCTCTTCAGCTCCTTCTGTGTCTGCCTTTTTTTCTTCTGACTCCTGTTTCCTCCCTCTGGGGTGTCTCTCTCTCCCTCTCTCTCAGTCTGTCGGTCTTCCTCGCTTTTCCTCGCTCCTCCTCCTGTTTGTTTAAGTCTCTCTGCCTCTTTCTCACTCTCTGGTCGGCATCCACCGCTTCAGCTGGGCCGCAAGAAGCTGTGATCCACCTGCCAAGAATCAAACAGCGCTGCCAACAGCCAGACTGGCGCACAAAGAGACCAGGATGCTTATACACACACTCGCACACTAAACTGAGTCACACACACACACCTCAGGATGGTGCCAGGGCCACAAAGAGAAAGACTGCTCAATAAGACCACCACACACACTCAATATAGAGTACAATATGTGACTACATAATGAGTTCACATCTTTTCAGCTCAGTACACAAAGTATTACACCGGTAGACGTGATATATAATGAAGCCCGGCTTGCTGACACCAACATTCAACATGCTGATACAACATGTATAAGCCTCATTGTTTTCGTTCATCAGCTTAAAGTGATTTTCACCGAGGTTTTATGTCCCAACACCCCCAAAAGTTGTTATGTTTCCTGCTGCAGGAAAATGCTGACAGCTGCAGTCTACAGTAATCAAGGTGCTCTTGTGGCAGAAAATCTTCCGGTAATAGAAAGGGAAGGGAAAAATGGAAAGAAAATGCAAATAAGATGCTGATGATTCCTTTTAAGCACAAAGTAATCTAAAAAAGATATTCTGATGCACCACAGAGATTGTGTTGCAGTGGGATTTATTTTTGAATTTTATTCTATTTTTGTTTTTGTACTGTATTTTCTAATCTAATTTTCACCTTCATTATTATTATTATTATTATTATTATTATTATTATTATTATTATATTATTATTATTAAAAAACACCAGTGAATGTATGTATTCAGAATCTGTTAAGCCCAGCATGTTTAGTTGGACACAATAGTAAAATATGAAAAAAAATGTTAAAAAATAAAAATAGAAAAAAAATATAATTAAAAATATATATATATAAAAAAGAATAATTAAAAAAATTAAAAACAGTGTGACAAATTCAATATTATTTAAATTAAGTGTACAGTTTGCATCAATATTCATAAATTATATATGCAAGTTTCCAATATTTCTTCTCTTATTGAATAAATTGTTTAATACTTTGAGAAATACAGTTATTGGAGATGGATTAGAGGATCAATACCACTCTCATGTCTTAGCTTAGCTTAGCATACTAACTGGAAATGGTGCCATGCCATTGTTACCAAAATTTTGAAGCCCCATTAATCCAAAAAACGTCCCACTGGACGGAGAGCCCATTTCTCCAACAGCCTGTTTCCCCCAAAACAAACAGCTATTGCTCCAAAGTCCAGTTTCTCCAGAAAGTTTCAGTTTGCCAGCAGTGTTTGAGCCATCGATCCCGGGTGTTTTGACCAACCCTTCATGGCATTTGAGCCAATGAGCCTGAGTGTTTAAATGTAGCTAGGTTTTGTCACTGTACCTTTGAGCCAGACTCGATGTTTCCCCTGTTTTCAGTCTTTATGCTAAGCTAGGCTAACTGTCGGCTTACAATACATAGCTGCATATAGTGTTCAGACATGAGTATCAATCTTCTCATAGCAAGAAAGCTAATAAATGTATTTCCCAAATTGTTGAACATTTAAATTGAATTCAGTTCATTAGACAGACATCGCCACTGAGGTTGAACAAAAACAGGTTGATAAACTAGGAAATAAAATACACAGTAAAATTGAAGTACCTGCTGGAGCACAGGGCTTTGCAGCTTGCTCCATATACCGAGATAACTCACTGTACTCAAATACACCCAGATGCAATAAATAAAACAGTTATACAACTGCACACGAGTACACACACACACTTATACACACACACACACACGCACACACACACACACGCACATGCACCCAATATCTCAGTATTAGTGCCGCCACACACACACAGACCTTCCCCTGCTTCCACTCCAGAGTGGAAGAGGAGAGTGCAGTTCAACGATTGAGCGTGTTGTCAGGGCAACAAACGGGCCGGCGGAGAGCAGGATGAAGGAGTGGGAAGAGTTGAGCTCTGAACTTTAGGAACAAACTGGCATCGTACCGAGACTGCTACTTTTTCTCCCTGGCTGTCTTTTCATCAGTCCTCCCTCCATTCATCCACAAACCACCAGAGGCTCTCAATCAGTCTCCTCTCTCCTTTCGGCACGCCCGCCCTCCGTTCAAGCTATTTTATAGGAGCTGTGTGTTACTGTATATCTGTCCTATCCTTATCTCCAGGGGTGTAAATCACAAGTTTCATCATGATAACACATCATATTGATTCTTAAGATGATGATATATTTGCTGATATGACAAAGTCTGCCACGATAGGATTTCGATTTGATTGAATTCAGGGGCCTGTGATCGATTTGAGATATCCTGATTGTCTTTTTCTTGGCTGCCTACCATGCTTTGCGTGGCGTCAGGCTGCTGGTACTGTTAGAATGTTTAGGAAGGAGGTGAGCTTGGACACATGGAAATTTCAATATAAAGGCACATGTTATAGGTCCAGTGTGTAGGATTTAAGGGGATCTATTGGCAGAAGTAGTATATAATATTCATTCAGCTATGTTTTCATTTGTTTATAACCATCTGAAAATAAGAATTGTGTTCTCATCACCTTGGAATGAGTTGTTTATATCTACATAAGGAGCGGGTCCTCTCCCATGAAGTCTGCCATGTTGTTTCTACAGTAGCCCATAACGGACAAACCAAACACTGGCTCTCTATAGTGCCATTTGCGTTTTCACATTCTCCTACACACTTTGCACAAAAGAGAACATATATGAGAGAACTCATATATGCAACATCACCCCTAGATGTCGCTAAATCCCACACACTGGACCTTTAAAAATGACGATCTGTATCAATGCTTTTAATTTACATCGATGATATTGGATCATTGACTACTGAATCAACATATTGATACATATCGATGGATCTTTACAGCCCTACTTATCTGTAGTGAGTGACCTTTTCTATCCATTATTTTGTTAGACGCAAGAAACTTGTCACCTTGCATGTATGTTACAGGAAAGGAGCAGCTTTATAACCAGTAGTGACAAGATGTGAAGGAAATGCAACATTCGTTTTGAATAGTTTTTCTTCTTTTTTTTGTATAAAATGAAGTACGTTCTTACTCATAAGTTAACATATTCAGATATTAAATAAAATCTAAATTTTGTGTTCTCTAGCTGACTATTTCTTAACAAGGGGTTCCCGACCCCCACTAGGGGGTCGTGAGGCCTTGAATGAATCTGTTTGTTTGTTTTTTCCTAATATATACAGTAGACCTATATCTCAGCATTTCCTTTATTTCCTGCTATTTTTAAAGTCTGGATTATTATTCAAGTTATAAACTTTAAAAAAAATGTCACAGAATAAGAGCACAGTAAAGACTAGATATATTCATAAAGCCTTCACTTGCGGCTAAACGGCCTCATCCTGCATTAAGAAAGTAAACAGTTAACACAACCAGGGAGCTTATAAGACAATGGCCAATTGCAGGGAGGAGACAACACTGAATTTATCAATAAAGAAGCCCATAAGTATGTAGGATTGTTTCAAAAATAATTATTCTGTACTGCTGTTGTTATGCATTGAATATAAAACAAAATATATATGTCACGTCTTCAAGGGTCGCCAGTTTACTCATAATAGAAAAGGATCCTTTAAGGAAAAAGATTGGAAACTCAGTGTGTTCATTATTAAAATCAACAATCATTTAACTTCAGTAGAGAAATCTGTTTGTTGTCTGCTACTGTATTTGCCACTGTGTGAAAAGTCTGCACTGATGAACATATTCCATGTATAAAACATAAAAGATGTTTGAAGTGCGGTTTGTCGGCCGTCCTTTTACACCCTGAATTTGGAGCTTTACTTTGAACGTCTTTTAAAGTGTTCTGCTCAGTTGTTCTCACGAGCATTCATCAAAGTGCAGTTAAAATGTGAAAGGTTTTACAGCTAAACTATGAACGTTTGTATTCAGATTTTCAGACTCTATTATGTGCTGTTTGTGTGCGCGGGACATGTTTCCCCTAAAGCAGTCACATCCCAATCTGCAATTTTCTTAATTTGATTTTTCTATAAAGAGTTTAGGGCCGGATGAGATGGGATCTATTATGATTCCAGAGGAAAAAAATGTTATTCTTATTTGAGTATGATAGCTGTCTGCGAACCCAATGTGCCTATGAATAATTCAATGGATTTAAATTAAATTCTAATCCTAATTCTTCTTTGATTCAGTTCAATCACCCCTGCTTTCTAACTTCCCATTTTGTTCGGGGGAAATGTAATGTTGATCCTCCACACTTCGACAAACACAAAATTAAATTGGGTTGGACTGAATCGTATAGATAATTACACAGCAGCATATAGCTTTACAAATGACTGATAGACAGCAGCGGATCACTGAAGGTAAAAGCTGATTCTGTGAAACACACCAATAAAATTCAATTAGCTATTACATGCATGGCTAAATAATAGTTGGGTGTCTGAATCACGAGTTGATAGAAAAGTGGATCAAAGCATAAAAAATAATTATCGTTTGCCCTTAAACTGCAAAAAGAAACTAGTAAATGTTTGAATGGATTGATTAATTTGTCCATAGATATTCATTTGCTTCAATATTTTACATAAAAATACAAAGTATGATTTTATAACCTTCTTTATCATTTAACTCAGTCATGAGAAATGTGAAATGAGCAGGATTATCTGCACATAAGTGTTAGAAACAATAAAATATGTTAGCTGAGCCACACCAGGAGATAAATGTTATCATGTGGCAGAAAAAATCTGGATGTAGTTCATGTATGAATCATGTATATGGATGACTTAACTATATTTTCCATATAATTATCATATCATTGGGACACTAGTGTGCATGTATCTTTAATCACTGACTGGCAAGTAAATCAAGACACTTAAATTATTAGCTGGTCTACAACAAGTGTGCTATAAGACATGGATATATACTGTGAGGGCAGACACTATCAGTGCAAATGACATTTAAGTAAGAAAGTTATCAAGAATGATAAAGACATTTAAGTTGGCGTAAATCAACTCCTTCATGTCAGAACAAGTAGCTCACTCTATTTTTATTTGCCTGATATCAAACCGAGCTCGTTACTCTCTGTCTCCATCAGGTGTCTTCAGCACTCATGAGTATTGTTCGGTTGGAGAGGATGTGTTACGAAGAGGCGGTGGACATCTTCCAGACTGACAAAATGCTGCGTACACAGAGAACCGCCAAAGTGCAGACTGAGGTAAACACTGAACAGCATGTGGGAGCTACTGAATCATTATGTGAGGCAGAGACACAAGCAAGGAAAGCACTGATACAGCATGCTGTTGATGCGGCTTAAAGGGACAGTTCAGCCCAAAATCAAAAATACATATTTTTCCTCTTACCTGTAGTGCTATTTATCAGTCTAGATTGTTTTGGTGTGAGTTACCGAGTGTTGGAGATATCAGCCGTAGAGATGTCTAACTTCTCTTAATGGAACAAGATGGCACTCGACTCAGTTTTCATGTAGGAACTATTTTCTTTCTACTGAACTACACCTGCCACTGGTATCACAGTGCAGAAGGAAGCATGTATCTCCAGCTAGCTCAGTTCCATTATATTTGAGAGAAAGCATCTCTACTGCTGATATCTCCAACACTCAGCAACTCTAAAAACAATCTAAATTGATAACACTAGCACTACAGGTAAGAGAAAACATATGTATTTTGAATTTGGGGTGAGCTGTCCCTTTAAACTGATACAAAAAAAAAGCTTATTCAGATTAACCAAGCAAAACTTTGTAGGAAAATGAAACAAGGCAAACAGGAAAACAGATCTACATCATTTATCTAAAGCTCTTAATGTAGGTCTAAACTGTGAGGTTGGCTTTTTGTGAATAAGCCTGCAGAAATATACCAGATCTAACCCAATTTTCAGGTAAAAAATATGTCAAGACAACAGCCATAAGATGTCTACTCCACAGCAGTACCACATGGGTAAAAAAAATAAATAAATGTGATGTTAAGAAACTCTTTTTCAAGGCAGCTGCTTTAGTGAAGTGATTTCTAAATGGGATGCGCATGGTTTATTGAAAACCTTCTCCAAAGCCTTGGAAAAAAAAAAAATCCTGGCAACCCAAAAGGCAGATGGCGCGCAATGCTAAAAATGTTTATGAAAATATCCGTGTACGTGATGAACTGCACCTCGTTGAGCTTGCATTTTTGGACCTCCCTCCCCCTTCCGCTGTGGCGGAAAGTACATTAGCCTACTCTGCTATTTCATATACACTGGCAGCACTAGCAGAACAGAAAAGATGCCATTCTGACAGACTATGACAGGAGCACTGCCCTAGTTTGTCGCTTGAAGAGGCTCTGAGTGTGTGTGTGTGTGAGTGTGTACGTGGGTGTACGGGTTTGTCTGCGCGTGCTGGTTGAACGCTTACGGTGTTGAACTGTGACACCCAGTCAGATCCAGACACTTGTTTTTTTAATAAGCTTCTTCCACCAGTATGCCAGCAACTCATCAAGGGCAAAGAGCAACAAACACATCCACACACAGCCGTAACGACACACACAGACACACCAGCGCACACAAACTGGAGACCTTGAGGATTCAGAAACAACTTAGAGTACAAACCACAGGCACAGACGCCTCTGCACATGGGCCCACGCACACACTGTGACGCATCTCACCATTCATTTAGAGAAGTGAAATAAAATAGCTTGTGCGGAGTGAATAGAGTGAATGAGCAGCGATAGATAAAGCTCTTTCTCCTTAATAAGACAAATAATTCTGCAGGAGTGTGTTTCTCTAAACTCCTCCTCTCCTGTTTATCTCTTTCTTGACCTTTGTTGTGCTTTGTTAGTTCTTAGGACATTCCTCCTGACGGGACACACACTTTCACACACACTCATGCACACAGCTGTCACACAGTGGTTGGTCACAGGAGGGTAAATTGGCCTAGAATCTCAGGAGTGAGTCACGGCAGCGAAGACGGTTAGGAAATCACATGTCAGATAAAAGTGTGTTCAGACAGGTTGCTACAGTCAGTACACACCCATATGACATAAACACACACACGCCTACAATAATTGTCTGTCTGGCAATGTGTCTGTCTGCCCAGCTGCTGCTATCAAATCAAACTTAAACCAATTTGCACTGATGTGGACACCATAACATAGTAAACAGAGCAGCAGAACAAGCTTAAACTGACACTAAAAAGGGATAAGGGGGGGCAGATGGATGTACTGCAGGGAAATTTATGAAGGAATTATGTTAGCAAAACACCCCAAACCAACAGAGAAACATTTGTTAGCTTGGCCGTGTTCGCTGCTGCTCAGTTTTGTCTGGCAAACCATTACCTGACTCAGCTAACATCCATGCATCAGTGGTAAAAGCTCTTCTAGTGTGTCGAGACGAATGTTGAGAAGACGCAGGTCTACAAATCAGCGAACGCGGTCAACAAAGGATAAAAGGTACCATTTGTTACATGCAAGAAGGCCTCTGAGAAGCTGCTCAAACACGCATGTTCCAAACAGCATAATTTTTTTGTGAAGAAAACTTCAAAAAGGTTTTTTAAGGCTTTGAAAATACTGATTTGTACATGGAGTCAGTTTCAGTCATGGGGGAACTGTACTTCAGAGCTGTTCCTGGATATATAAATCCATTTCAAGCATGCAGTGAGATAATCTCTCAAGACAGATTCTGCAATTTACATTGTAGATCCGCTGGAAAAAATATTTTATTCATGGACCGTTTATTGAGTTATTACCTTATTTTTATACAGTCTATGGTTATTACAGACACCGCTAACGGCTAACGTTAACAGCTAACGGTTAGCCCAGCTAATCTACGATAACCGTGTTATTAATTACAAAACATGCACACAGAAATAGTAATGTTTGTTCAATCATTGTGTTTATAGACTTAACAAACATCAGATTAGTCTACACGGTGATAGTGACGTGAAAAATGTGATAAATAGCTAAACTCTGCTGGTTTTCTACCTGAAGCATTTGTAAATAACACGGCGATTCCCTGGGGGCACCGCCGGAAGTGAAGGGCGTGAGCGATCGCCGAGGCCCCTGCACTTCCGTTAGTCGAAAAACTCCGGGCTGTGCCTCCAGAGGTAAAGGAAGGGAAAAGGAAAGTTTTTTGTTGTTTTTTTACCGATGGATTTCCAGATTGGCAGTGATATAATACAGGGTTCCTGCAGATCTTTAAAAAGTCTTAAAATGCATCAAATTAATCTAAAACTAAACCTTAATTGGTGTTAAAATGCCTTAAATCAGTGTTTACAAAATTCTTAAAAATACAAAGAAATGGAAAGTAGGGTCTTACGAATTGTTATTTCTGACATTGCATTATAAAATCTCAAAAGAATTGTTTTTTAAATGAATTTACCAAATGCCTCTCACATTAAAATCATGAAGATCAGGACAGTGGAACCAACAGCACTTTTGTTTTCAGCCTGCATACCAAGAGCAGAGGATCGACATGGGGAAGTGCAATGTCAACAAAAACTGTATTTAATCAAGATTTTACGGCACATCCAAAACCGGTAAATGGCAATGCATAGAGGGCTCTGTGTATTTTATCCAAAATGTTTTTAAAACTTTGCATGATGGCAATCAAGGCAGGGGAATCCCACATGCACGGTGAGAAACACAAAATCGCCAAGAAAACCCGCCAACACACACCAGTTATTTCCTAGTTCTGTCATATCTTTGTGCCTATTTTCCTTAACCCTGCATGATTAATGTCAGTTCATGTTACTTTTGGTTCTTGTAAAATTGGTCTTAAATTTCAACCTGAGTGGCTTTAAAATGCTCTTAAAAAGTCTTAAATCTAACTCAGGAACCCTGAAATATATGAACTGACTTTCCCATGTATAAATCTGCTGTGAAGTAAAATAGGAAAGAAGCTGTGTGAATATTTTCTGGCAGTTACAGTCCAGCTTAAGTCCTCAGGAATTTTGCTCTTGTGAAACCTTCACAGCTGTTCATCATCAGCAGAGAAAAGATTGCAGCGCCGGTCAGCAAACATACTATATCTACGGCTGACCCAAATCCTCGGCTGTTTGTTTGTAAAGCTGGCTAATGCAGCCTTTCACAGCCGCGGCACGAGCCAAGCCCGCAGAGCAAACAACAAGAGGAAAACAGAAAGAGAGGGAGAGGTACGGAAACAACCAAATTCAATTTAGTCAAATTAAAGGTCAGGGCAGGGGGTGCAGGGGTGGATATGAGTGAGGAGGGACGATGAGAGGAAAAGTGTGTGTGTGTGTGCGTGTGCATGTGTGTGTGCGTGTGTGTGTGTTCGAGTGGCGGGTGGAGAGTGGTCAAGGCCCAGTGATCAGTGATTTGACCAGCAGTTAAGGGCTTGTTCAGAGGGGGAGGGGGGTCAGCAGACGTGGTGGGGGCCCCACTTATACCCAAAACTTCACTCCAGCCATCAGACATCACACACTGAGGGAAGGTTTCCTTTGACATTAATGAACTCTGCATCCGGCGGAAATCACTCAAGCCTACAGTTCAGTTCTGGCTGTTTAAGACACACACGTTCACCTTACTTGTGGAAAATGAAATAATATGTTATAAAGCAGCTGCTGTGTCGTGTATCAACTTCTAGAAAAGGTACAATTAATTAAAAGTCACATTAAGATACAGTATAGATTTTTAACTGATGAGTGCACTCCATAAAGCAATTAAAGAAGTGAGAAAAAATCTGTACTATGTGGCTGCACTGTAGTTAATTTAACTCAGCATTTGTTTACGCCATAAGGAGAAAAACTAAACTCATATGCATACTGGGGACCATAGTCCAGATGCTTTTCCTGTCCTTTCCTTTAACAACACAGTCTGCAGATCAACTTGACTGACACATCAGACTTCACGCTTTCGAGGTCTAGTCTGACAGTTGGAGAAAAATCCCTTTGTTTTCTCTCTTGCTGAGAGAGAGAGTAAGATGACGGCATCTATACCACTCTCACACCGGTAAATTTGAAGCTGTAGCTAGTTGATGGTTAGCTTAGCTTAGCATAACAGCTGGAAGCAGGGGGAAACAGCTAGCCTGGAACCTCTGAGGGCATTTATACACCGAGGGCATGATGAATAAACAACATGAAATTGTGAAACACTCGCCGACAAATAATTCTCGCCAAAGTATTTGTTCTGGCAGTGATGCACATTTTTGCGGCAGTTGCAACACTTGTTCAGTGAATTTGTGTTTCTCCTGGTAAACAGTTACGCGGTGTTAATGTGTAGGGCTTTTATTGTGAAAGATAAGAACAGAAGTAGTGGATCTGGTATGCACTGCCTTTGTCAGATTGAAAGGCGTGATAAGGTTGGTGTCTTGGTTCAGAATACGGAGCTTCTGTGTTGTTGTTCCTCACAACATGATTGGTCAATGCCTTCATTTGTCCTGGGAAAAGTCAGAAAAATCAACCACGTTCCAAAAAAAATTATGTTGCTATTTCGTCACATAGTATTGGTGTTCTGTGTAATAGTACTAAATAATAACAGTTCAAAGTGAATTAATCACACAAAAAATGCCCCTCGTGTGTAGAGGCCTTAAACCTCACCAACGAACACTTTGTCACAAAAGCCACACTGTCAAAATGACTATTTGTGGTTTTATTGTTGTTGTGTGCTGGACTACTTCTCGGCCATGACTTCCTGGCAATCTCACACTGACGAAAAGACTCCAGGAGGTCAGCAACAACCCCCTGTAAAACCACATGTGGTCATTTTCAGACCCTCAGTTTGTGCACAAATTCCCTGTCCCTTTAACTGTAATTAGGATAGGAACGTGGACATTAAAGGCTGACTCTGGTCTTTCTTTCCATGGCAAGCCTTCGTCATGTGCCTCTTAAGTGTCGAGGTCCCCGTCTTTTTGCTGTCATTTACCAGCATCGCGGTGCACTTGGTACACTCGACGAAGCCGACACACACATTGTCACCGTCGACAACTCACATGTGCGCGGCCAGTGGCGCCGTCAAGGGGGCTGTCCTCGACTTTTGAGTCAGATCCTCCCCTTGCTCCTCCAGAGCGCCAGCCTCTCACCCAAATGTGTTCACCCCTGGCTCCAAAGAACCAAGATGGCAATGCCAAACTTGACTTGATGTCCACAAACCAATGGGTGAAGTCACAGTTGTTACGTGTGTTATTGTCACAGTCTACGGTTCATATACTAAGCTAAGCTAACCGGCTGCTGTCTATAGCTTCATATTTAGCCCACAGACATGAGACTAGTATCTGTCTTCTCGGCGAGAAAGTGTACAGCCTACACATGATGTCAACATATTACATTTGACATGGAGAAATGGACTGTTAGGGGTTAACCGTTTATCTTTCAAAATGCCGAAACAAAAGAATTAGAATTAGTAGGGCTGAATACAAAACCATATTTAGCAACCACTGACTACCATCAAATAAAACACAAAGGCTCTGCGGGTGCTCAACAGAACACATAGAAATTTATTCTCTTTTTTCTTATCGCTTTTGTTTTGTCTCACGGATTCTCTCTTGTGGATTTGTCTTTTATTTATAATTTCAGTCTCCCCCCACCCTCTCTCTCTCTCTCTCTCTCTCTCTCTCACACACACACACACACACACACACACACACACGCACCCACACAATGAATCCATGAGGTGAAGCCCTCACAGCAGAATCCTTCTCTGTCACTGAGCTGTATTTATAACCCCATCTATCAGCCAGCCCCGGGAATACATGACACTATTCTCTGGACCGAGACCACCAAACTGCCCCCCAGCCATACATTACGATAGGATGATTGTGTGTGGGGGTGTGTGCATGCACGTGCACATGCATCCATGTGTGGTTGTGCATGGGCCTGTGTTAAGCACATATAGGAGCTCCACCTCATTACAGAAAACATACAGCGGGCTGTCCAACTGTTACACTGCTACTGGAGGTCAGAGAGAGGAAGAGGGGAGGGAGGGAGTAAAGAAGGAGAAAACAAAAGGGGAAACAAGTAAGGAGAGAGAGAGAGATGGAGGCCAGGAGGGAGAGAAGGGCAGATATGAAAGACGGGGATTAGAGATGGATCGGAGTGGAGGAGGTAGACAAGAAAAACAGGAGGGTGCTCGTGCTTGCTGTCTGTCTCCGCTGCTCTCTGATGGGAGCGTCGATCTATATCATCTTCTGTCCAAGGTCACGGTTGTTACATGGGAGCGTAGCTATTTCTCGGACTCACACACACACACACACACACACACACACACACTAGGTGAAGTATGGCTCTGCCGATAACTACAAGCAACCATTATAGATTAAAGCAATTAAACCAGAGGAGACCTTTGACCCAACATTATACCACAGTCAGGATGTTATGTGAATCATACGACATGTGTGTGAGGGGAGGCTTTACATATGCTTGCCTCTGCACTAACTGCTCACCCCTATGTTAACCTTACAAAGCAATACAGCAATTCCCTTCACCCACCGCCTCCCCGCACCCTAAGGCCAATCCAATAAAAAGCTTCAAGTGTAGCGTAGTTCCGAGACCAATTACAGATTACAGTAAACCTCAAGACTATAACATAAACTGCAGTTGAGTCACATTTTCCCCATGTTTTGTTGTTTTTCCTCTCCCTCCCTGCCCACTCTTGATTATTAATTCAATTATACATCCATTTGCGCGGCAGTTTTCAGGCAGAATTTGGAATTAAATCATTTATCCACCTCTATTAGTACACGCTAATCAGCGTATACTTGCAGTGGAAGGAAGCGTGGGGCTCCCAGTCATGCTCTTGTGTTTTCTAGGATTGAGGAGGTATATTTAGAGAGAGAGGGGGAAGACACGAAAATAGAAATAGTCTGCTCCGTTCCCCACCGGGAGGATGCAGAAAGGGAGAAGTGGGTGCAAGGAAACAACAACAACAAAAGGAGCAGACAGTGAGTCAGAAGGGGTGCAGAAGAAAGTGAAGACGGGCTACGGACAGCAGGACAAAAAGGAACCGTGAGAGACCTGTGAGCATCCACCCTGCTGTTACATCAGTATGCCCTCAGGGTTCAGACCGAGGGTGTGTTGGGCTCCCTCTGCTGGTGCACAACAACTCCTCCACTCCTCTTCCTCCTTTTACTGTTGATGACAAAAGACCTTCAAAGGATGCTCTTCATCAAAACAACGTATGAGTGGACCCTTTTCCACTACATGTCCCCAGGTCTGCAGCAGTTTCAAACATCAATTCTCCGGAAGCACCGTGTGCCGCCGGTCCACCCACACAACTGAGTTTCTTGTAAATGCCAACAATTTTGGAGCAGATCAATAGCTCTGGTAGTAAACTAAGCTTGTTGACAGCTTAACACTATTTTCCCGCTAACACTATCAGCTCTATCAAAGGGACTGTGTTCTTAATTGAGCCTTGAGAGCTCTATCTCTCCTTTTTATGACAGCCTCGCTTCTACTCGACAGACTCAGAGGGAGGATTTCCTGGAATAACACGACTACCGAGATACGTGGGTGGAGAATATGCACACTCATAGACAAACACAAGGCACACACACACACACACACACACACACACACACACACACACACACATACACTGGCACAAAGAAGAGCAGTCCCTCAGCTAAGTGTGCAGTCGCAGCAGGAAAACTGGCAGGCCGAAAAGGTAAACGCAGGGCACAGAGCGGCTGACAAAAATGGCTTCATTGGATTACTTTCCCATCGGGGTATGGGCACACACCCTCCACATACACACACACACAAGTCGGGCATTGGGCTTATAGTTGCCAATTAGGCCAATAGTCTGACACAGCAGGACAGAGAAATAACCAGACGATGAAAGACAAAGTGAATCAGACGCGGGCTGCATGGCAGATTATTTAAAGAGTGTATCAGTGATGAAAAACCTTCAGTCACCTTAAAAATTCTCACGCTGGACATCACACACACAAACGCACCCACACACACACAGCAACTCGCAGATGCCCCTGGTCGTTTATCTAAATCAACAGGAGTTTCCTTTGACTTCCAGTTGGTTTCATCATTCATGCTCATTTCAATGAATATTTCAGCAGTGTGTTAGTGTCTCCTTCACATGCATTGTCTCCCCCGCTGTGAAAACACTCCTCCACTCTTCCTCTCTTCCTCTGTGTGTGTGTGCATCTCTTGCTCCCTATCTATCCTCCAGAGCCTTTGTTCTACGTGAACTCCACGGGGCTGTGACATACATTCAGCCGCATGTACGTACGCGCGGCTTATACTGTTAAGTCAGCCGGAGACAAGAGATGTCATCAAACGTTACCCTGTCATTGTGTGCGTGTGTTCAAGGTGATTGTTGAGTGTTTACTCCAAGCCTGGAGTCTGTGTGTGTGTGTGTGTGTGTGTGAGAGAGTGAGTGAGAGGAAAAAATATTGATGGAAGGCAAATCATCCAGCTCATAACAAGGATGGAGAGCTTTGTTGAGCTGCAGGCGTAGATATTGGGGGGATGCTGGGGACGCTTTTTCCCCCCGTGGTTAAAAACATGAAACTAGCAGAGGAGTTTTGTTGTGACAACAAAATTAAAAACATCAACATGCAGAGTGTTTTAAGTTCAAAATCTCCTGGTGAGGACCCCCAGTTCCCTTTTCATGCATCCCTCCTAATGTGGGAACAAAACCTACGCCCTTGGCTGAAGAGCAGGACTGACTGGAGCGTTGGGAAACACTGAGTAAAATGATTCACAGAATGACAATCAAGTCACAGCTGCATCATCTGCAGTCACACTGTCTGACAACCAGCCAGCAAAAAAAAAAAAAGTTGAGATAGCCCTCCAACAGCTTTATAAAGCAGTTACTGTGCATATAACTTCTGCACACCAGCCTCTCTCTTCTTTTATCTCCACTTAGTGCAACTTCCCATTAAACAAGCCAGCTCCCATCCGTGTTTCAGCCCACCAAGCAGTCAAGAGTAGTTAGTGAGTAAATGCATTGGCTAATTTCAGGCCGAGCATCGATGTTAATACAATAACTGAGAGAGGCTCAGCAGCAGCGTGTGACAAATTTAATGTAATTGCTGCTCCTCATTTGCAGACTGAGGCTGGAGCAGGAGGAAAAAAACATTTATCAGTGCTTTAAAATGGAGATATTTATAATGAGGAGGGATTCTGGCAGAGATGTCACTGTTGTTTTGGTGTAATCTCTCTCAGTTAGGTTAGTTTAATGCAAGGAACATAGTTATATATGACTGAATACAATGTGAGGAGATGACAGAAAGTAAAATGTCTACATCAGCCTTCTCTATCTTCAGCATGGCAGGGCTGCCTGTGTGTATATGTCATACAAATTTAATGTCAGTGTGCTCGGAAAAGAAAAACGTGACGAACAGTTTCCCCCCCTCTCCTTCTCCCTCTCTCCGCTTTTCTTTATGCATCATTCATAACCGAGCCGAGCACTTAACGGGAGTCTCCGCCGCTCCGCTCCGCTCCTTTCCCCGGCAAGTGGAACCGCGGGATGGGGCTCCCCATCCGCCAACACAGCGCACAACCCAAGTCATCTCCCTCACTCCACTTTCAGCTTCACACACACACACATACACTCACTGACACGCAACCCCGTCAGGGCACCCACCTTCATTCTCCGGGTAATTCCGTAAGGCTCGGCACGGCGACAACGCGTGAAAAAGCAGAAGCAGGGAGGACAGGAGGAAAAGAGATGGATAGATCCACAGGACGCGTGGTGGTGCCATTTTTCAGGCTGCGCTGCGCCCTCGCTGCATCCCTGTTGGCGGTGTCGAGTCGGTGAGCGCAGCCCTGCGATTGAGGAGAGAGGGAGAGCAGAGGAGAGAGGACAGGAGGGGAGAGAGGGAGGAGGAGACGCTGGGAAGGAGGGTCCACAGCCAGCCAAGTCCTGTCAATCAGCCGCCTGGCTCTGGGGTGGTAGAGAGGCCTTAGGAGACTCCTCACACTGGGTTACACTGTAAAAAAATAATCCACCTGAACCAGAGGATGAGCCTGATACTGAGTTTCAATGTGTGTATTTTTTCACTTTCCATTTCCTAACCAAATATAACAACACAATCAACTGTCAGTGCTTCAAGGGCATAGACAGAAAACCTTAAACCTGGCAATAATTCCACAACTAAACCAAAGCTTTTATTGGGATGAGATGATTATAAGCACATTTTCAACATGTTGGAGCCTGTTTTTTTGTCCTGTAAGATTATAAAGCCAAACCCTGTTCTTTTTTCCTAAACCCAACCATGTGCATTAGTTGCTGGAGGAAAAAAAACGTCAATTCAGGGTAACTTTCACGTCGTATGTGGACGTGGAAAGTCCATGACCGAGGTCGGAGTGAGACTGTGTTCTTAAAGGTGTCATAAAAGTATTTGATTTACTGTTTTGCCCAGCTGTATTTTATGTTGAACTCATTTGAGATCAAGTGGTGACAGGTGCACATCCCATCCCGCTTCAGAAGCAGTGAAAAGGATGTAGTCACTGAGAGTTATGCCTACCCTACACTTGAAGATTTTGAAAAGACCTTGAAAACACTTTTAAATTTCTAAAATCAGACACCTTCTCAAAACTAAAGATAGCGAGAGTTTCTTTGTCATACACTGAAAGATTTGGAAAGACTGGGCGTCTTTCAGGGTCACCGTTTGAAAGACTACAATTACTACTCCTCTTGAGACTTTTTTGCATCCTGCTCCTGGTGAAAAAATATTACGCCAAACACCCTTCAAGAAATGCATCATGTTAACAATTCCTTATATCGCAACAACTGATAACTTTGCAAGCGCAAGATAACGTTGACAGCATTCATGAAGATAAACTGTACAAACTTTACAATTTGGATTTTGATGCCTCAACTCACTGCCAGCCTCTGTTGGATGGTTGAGCTATTTTAGTAGAAGTTGACCGTGGGAATTAATATTTCTCTTAATGTGGATCAGATACACGCTGAGTTAAACCCAGAGTTCTGTTTCACTTTGTAACTCCACCAGTTTCTCCTCCTTTTCCACAGTTCAATGAGGAGTGACAGAAAAAAGAAGTAAAGATAATATTTAATACAGAATGTGAGTGGACAAAATTACCAATGATTTGTGCGGATTAAGATTTAAAAGAAGTCTTTGGCACTTGTACATATTTTGTGATTGAGGGACATCTGAGTGGCAGCAGGATAAATCCCCCCATGGAGTCCAGACACTGGTGTGGTGGTGGCTGCTGACTCCGAGGCTGATGGCCGATGAGGCTGATGAATCCATACAGGCTAGGTGGTGATGGGGAGGTGGAGGGGGCGCACGACTGCAGCAAGAAAGAACTACAGCAGAGAAAGAACCATATTTAAAACGAGGAGCAGCAAGATGATGGGCTGACAGAGAAGTTGTGTCACTGGTTGCTTGTGAATCAGCTGATGACTCAATTGACAGACCCAAACAATGACACCTAGAAATAGTGAGTAAGCATACGTGCAAGGAGTGAATGGCAGAGTGAGAAAGAAACTCACAGCCCGAGCATGAAAAGTATTGTCTTCCTGACCAAACATTTACAAGAGCTTCATTTCTAGAGAACTTCTCTGGGAGTTCTCTCCATGTTTACTGACTTCCTGGTTTGTGGCTTCCTGTTTTGTGCTGGAGAGAATGCAGCTATCGGTTGTTGACCATGTTCACGTCATCGAACTTCACAGTTTGCATGAGCCAAGACTAAAAACTTACAATTAAAAGATTTTTTCCAGAACATCAAGGTAAGAAAGATCAACTTAAGACAGATTACACCACATGATGGAGATCATGGGAGAGTGCACCAGCTGAGGCAAAATGCTCATGATTTTACTCTGACAATGGAAATTTGTCTGCAACAGTGAAATTGCTTGAAAATTCGGCATGAGAAGCAAATTTAGTCATGATTTTATCATAGCTATGACAAAAAGACTCACCTATATGGACCAAAAGTTAGATAGATAGATGCTTTAAATGGACAGTGTCCATGCAGTGGATTTACCCAGAACCACATTTTTGGGAAGAACAAACCTTAACAAAGCCCAACCATCTCATTACCGATCCACACTTGTTGGGATCTACAGTATTGTCTGGATAGCACCACCAGGATAAACACTTCCATCTCACTGTAGAAAATACTGTCAATTATTTTGATAAGCAACATGGGCACATGGCAATTACTGGATCAGTGTCAGCTCAGGCTTGCCTCGCTCTGTCTTTGCCCAGTTGTTGATATGGTTCCTGCAGATGCTACCACCAGTAGACAACACTGACATGCACAACAGATTCCAATCAAACACTTTATGGAGATTTATTCTGCCTATGTTATGTGTGTTTGACTGCAGTTGGGTGTTAGGAATGTGTGTGTGTGTGTGTGTGAATCTTGCAGTTGGTATTGAGCAGACTGTCTTTAAACATGAATAAATAACGCAGGCAGCCTGTCATGTGAAATGTGCGAGGAAGAGCTGAGAGTGTTCAAGGTCAACCTTTCAATCTTCCTCTTCTTTAACACCACCTACTAGCGGAGCTCATGTGGTGAAACCCTCTGCCCCCGACGGAAGAGAATGCCTTTAAGAGCGATGTGTTACTTCTCACGCTTAACTGCTCGAGTGTGTACATGTGTGTTATGTTCACACGCTGAATATCGTACCTCTGGCCTCAGCTTCTCTGTGTTTTAAACAATTCTACCACCTGTAAGTTGAGGTCAACACAAAATGTGACATTACTCTGAAAACCAGAGTTCATAGAAACCAGAGGTGTGGACTCGAGTCATATGGCTTGAACTCAAGTCAGACTCTAGTCGCCTATTTGATGACTTTAGACAGGACTTGACAAAGTCAGGAATGACCTGCAACTTGACTTTTACACCAATGACTTCTGACTTCACTTGAACTTGATCCTTCAGACTTGAAATGCTTGATACTTTCCTCTAAGCCCAAAGATTAAAATGTATCTTATTTAAAAGGTGTGCCACAAATCAATTAATTCTCCTTTATATTCTGAAACGCCGAATGTTAACACTATCCCTGCCATTAATTCTTCAGATGATCCACTTTGTTGGAACCAGTCCAGCAGCATCCACTGAAGTTGCAGAAGACAACCTTGAAGAACTAATGTAACATTAGCGCCAGTTTTTACTTCATTTAGATGTAAAACATGCAACAATATTCAATAGGAGGAACAGTCTTACATAAAATGTTATAGTGAAAAGAATGAAAAAGAAAGATTTCAGGACATGGGACTTAACTCTGGACTTAACTCAGGACTTGACTTGATACTTGAGTGCAAAGACTCTGGATTTACTTTTGACTTGCAAAACAATAACTTGTTCCCAACTCTGATGGACACAAGAAAAAAAGACAAATATTTCGCTGAGAATTAATTGAGGCATTTGATTAATTTCTACCAATTAGTCCTTATTAGCAACAGTAGATAGAAGGAAAACTTAATTTAATTTTCTCTTTAAAACCACTCTTTAATCCAGTGCAGGTCAAATCCTTAATAGAATATATCAGTATTTTGGAAAATGTTAGATGAGAAGATTGATTCTACTCTCATGTCTGTGTTGTAAATATGATGCTACTGCCAGCAGCCGGTTATAGTAGCAGTTTGGAAACTGGGAAACAGCTAGCATGGCTCTGTCCATAGTAACAGAATCCGCCTACCAGCACCTCTAAAGCGCTCTAATTAACATATCTTTTGTTTAATTTGTACAAAAACAAAACAGGTGTAAAAAATGACACATTGTGGTTATGTGCGAGACTGTTTCTTGGCCGGTATCATTTTGGTGTGAGGTTTTGAATATAAATTGGGTGAAATTAGAACCTATTTTCATATCTAATTTGCCATTCGGCTTGCTGTGAATGCTCAGCACGGCTGAAAGAATGGGGTAAAGAGATCCCACAGGTCACCTGATGTACTGGGATATTTTCCCTGCAGCTTGCAGGCAAATGTGATGTAACCCCGCCGTGATTTATGGAAGGATCATGACCACAATTATATTTACCACGAGTAACGTTCTTCTATCACGCTTCTGTCCCAAATGAGGCTCCTGAAAGAGCTATAAAACTGTCAAACATACGCTGATTTATGCTGAAATTCTGTTTTACCCCCTCCCGGCCATGTATGCTGCTGTGTGTGTGTCGGCTTTTGTGTGTGTGTGTTTTTTTTTCTTGTGTGTGAGTGTGTGTGTGTGTGTGAAGCAGCCACCTCCACAGATTTGTTAAGGGTCCAATTATGATGATGATTTGTTCCCTGCAATGGCTTTACTTGGATGACCTAATTTCCTCATTGAGTGTGGGGAGAAGGAAAAAAAGATACTAGTCCCTTTTTCTTCTCCTCCCTCCTCTCACTCCTTCCTCCTTTTTTCCTTTCTTCTCCTTCTCCTCCTTCTTCTTCTTCTGCTGCCATGACGCTGCATTCATCCGCACGGTGACAAAACATCCCTGTCATGCATTCCAGCAGTGACAGCGTGACACGGCCCCTTAAACCCTTGTCACTCCCTCTACCACACACACACGCGTGCACCCGGACGCGCACGTCCTGCATGCCTCGTGGAAGAGTGATCTCGCCAGTGCAAAACGCCGCTTTTGCACAATGACATTTCAAGGCTGCACACCCGCACGCAGACGCATGCAGTGACAATTCGCTGACAGAGCTGAGCGACAGTAGCCTACAACAAACATTTGAAATATGTCATGTGTTTCCCTACGCCTTTACACACATAACTCTGTCTGCGCTCTCTTGACTCAAGCTTACAGAATTTATTTCCAGGAGGAAGCGCTGATCTCTTCCCAGCTCTTTCATTCAATTTAAAGAGACTTCTTCTTTCATTCGTTTTCCCTCCTCTTTCGACCTCTGGATACTCACCCCTCACCCTGCTCAGCCTGGATGGGTCAGCTATTCACTTTATCTGCCTTTAGTCAGCTAACCAGCCACCCTGCTCATGTCTCTCCCCCTCCCTTAAACACACACACACATTTTGCTGCTGTCTGAGAAAATAAAGAACTGTAACAAAGTGGAGATGAAACTTGGATAAGCGCAGCATAGCAGGAGTGTGTGCAAGAGTGTGCGCCGCATGCATGTGGCAGTGGCGGCGATCACTTGTTTGACAAGGGGCAGAGGTGATGACAGGGTCGTCTGCCTTGCCAGGAACTCCCCCCGTAGCCGCCGCACTCTATATACACACACACCCTTAGCCCTATTCAGAGCCACTCACTCATGTGGTAATGTCTCTATTGTGACAGCCTGAACGCTTTATGGGCAACAGCTTGGTGCTGGCATTTGGGCAGAGGAATTAGTGTGTATATGAGGATGTGCGCAAATGTGTGTGTGTGCGCCTGTGTCTGGCTCATCAGCTGTGGAATCTGACCATCTAGAGCTCGAAGTATACAGAGCTCGACTCCTCTGCTCGGTCTGGAGCAGGGACGCAGGACAGAGAAAGGGAAGCAGAGAAAGTTTCAGGCATGAAGATTAAAGGACAAGACTGCACACACACACACACACACACACACACACACATCATCCCTCCTCACTCCACTCTTACTTTCCTACCACTGCCGTCTCAGTTAAGCAGGCAGAGCGATTCGTCATGTCAGAGAGCCCTGGTGCTGCCATACAACAAAAGGTGAAAGGGAGTGTGGGAAAGGGCGGGTGCACAAAGCCCTCCCTGCCCCCGTCTGTCTCCCTGTCTCGGCTGCATACGCAGGCCCGGGAGCCCCTTCAGCATCCCCCATCTGCAAAAACAAAATCATCCTAAACCTATACTCTGTAGCTTTCTTAATTTTGAGGTGCAGTATACTGCAGCTCAGGGTGCTATACTGCCAGGACCAAGGTTGCGATTTTTACTGTGGCCGCCAATCCTTAAACATATAAGCTCACAGATAGTGTGCAAAAAAATATCTCAACATCAGGTCTCTGGAGCCCCCCAGAAAAACCCTTTAGCTCAGTCCAGACAGCCATTCAGCCAGAGAGATAGAGGGAGGAAGAGATGGAGGGACGGAGGGAGGGAGAGAGCGATAAAAACAGCTATTCAGGGAGGGAAATTCTGGCAGTCTCTGCCAACTCTACCCACAAAAAGAGAGCAAGAAAGAGTGGGAGGATCTCCTTGAGACTGATACCAGCCATGTAGACAGAGAGGCAAACAAACAGACAGACAGATAGAAAGGCTGAGAGAGGAGGGTATTCAAACTGTTCCAAGTGTCTTCTCATCTGGGCCTTGTGCTCCTGATTTTCTGGTTGCTAGAGACCAAATATTGGTGGTACACACACACACACACACACACACACACACACACACACACTGACTAACTGCTGACTCGAAGGCAAAGTGAATGTTGCCTGGCTGGCATATAGCTGAGCCCGGAGAAGGATGTTTACCGTAAGTCTGCTGGGGGAAAAGCAGTCAGTGTCTTACCATCTCAATCGTGTCCTTCTCAAACAGAGCAATGATTTAACAATCAATGAAAACTGACCTTGCCTTCCTGTATCACATTCCTGCAGGAGCTGACCAACTAGCCGATGATGAGAAAACATGCATATTCCAGCCCAGTGGCCTAAAGGATATGTTGGCATTGTACATTTCTGCAACCCATGGATGCAGTATGATTCATATATATCATATCAAACTTTCTAAAGACACATAGTATATGAGCTGACTTTGTCATCAGGAGGTGGATGGATGGTGTGACACCTAGATGAAATGCCTGCCAAGCTGCAACAACTGCCAATAACTGATCAAGACCAGCAAATCAAGTTGATTTTTAGCGAGTCATTGCTGTGTTTCCAGCTGCCTTTTAAACCCCAAACATGGGTATTTTTTGGTGACCCATTGCTGTGTTTCCTCTGGGGATAGTGGCATGAAAAGTGGTTGAAGAAACACATTTTTGCCATCTTCTCCTAAACCTTCAATTCAAACTGTACAAACTGTAACTGGACAAAGCTCATCAAAAGTTGTCTGAAGCTTGTTGATATTTGAAGTTATTCATGAATGACCTATTGACCTAACTCCACAACTATTGGGCCCATCATCACAAAACTTGCAAGATATGTCCACAGAAGTACCAGAAACATACCCTCAAAGTTTCATCTTGATCGGCCACTAGGGGGTGCTGTGAATGCAAAAAATAGGCCTGGCAATTTTCATTGTATGTGAATATGCAATGACAATAAAGGCATTTATTCATTCATTCATTCATTGGCATTACATTGATCAGACCAGAAAAACTGAAAATTTTCATCTAATCATAACAAAACTCGCAGAATATAATTAATAATAATGCTGAACTACAAGTGTGAAATCATTTGAAATCGCTCCACACATTTTTGACATCTCCGAGACCATAGCGCCAATTTTTACCACATTTCCTGTGGAGCATTATTGGACCAAGCTTATCAAGGGATACTGGCATGAAAAGTGGTTGTTTTTTACTGAGACATCTCTACGTTTCCTGCTGCCAGGAAAACCAAAATGTTTTTTAAGCCCAAACGTTATCTTTTCTTATCCATAACCAAGTGGTTTTTTTTGTGCCTAAACCTAACTACTCATCAATAACACCATCGTTGAAACCTAAAGCTTCAACGTATCCATTTCTTAATTACGTAGAAATGTAACATATCCAGGGAATGCAAAAACCTTCAATGCCAACATTATTTCTGGGGACTGGTTGTAGATTCACCAACTGGAGGTGACATGAGCAACAATTTGAACATCTACCAACAAAACAAGGTGATTTGCAAAACATTTTTCCCCATTGAGCACAAAAAATATCTATCTTTGTGCTCCACACAAAATTATCTTGAATGTAATAAATACAAATGGGAGCAGGCTGGCACATTTATGTTATTTGCTTCAGCCAGTGTCACATCACATCAAAGCCGTTAAAAGAGAGAGGAATGGATTGATGGATAAAAGGAAGGATGGAGTCATCATGACGAATTGGAGTTTGCCCAAACAGTGACAGTCTGTTGGCAGAGAGAGAAGGGAGAGATGCCCAACTCAGAGCTCAATCATTCCCTGCTTGCCTGGTGCCTTATATCGATAGACTGGCTGAGATCAAGGAGAATATGAAAAGGGATACGAGCTTCGCTGTCACACATATGGATCACATAGACCTGCCGTCATCAGGTGTCCAGCCTTATTAGGACTTGTAGCTGCTGGTGCCTCGGTGACAGTTGATCCTTGGTCCAGTAGTGTCTGAAACTATGCAGGACATGGATAGAAGATTGAGACAGCTTAAATAATTCAATCAGTATTTCACTGAATGAGAACAGAATTTTCTTTGGTTATCCTGCTGCAGTCAGAAAGTCATCTGTAAAAAAAAGCTTCTTGTTTTACCCAAATGAACACTGGAGTGGTGCGTCGTTATTACTTATGTTATTTTGTCAAATTCCGAATTTGAAATCGTTTTCTGAAGCCCTTACAATGTTACACTGCAGCAAAAGGTACTGTCCACGGCATGTCCACCACTTTCTCTCAGTGCAATGCTTTGCATTTTATAGACTACATATATATATATATATGTCAATTCACTTCTTACTAGGCCTACTAGTGTCTTTCAGGAGTAGTAAATTTGTGAAAGAAGCACTTAATTTGGACATAGATTACAAAAGGTCAGGTTTTATTGGTGATGTCATGGAGATACACCACACTTGGGGGTTAAACAGATCATTTGTGGTAAAGTTAATTTGTGTTTAACTGATTTAAGTTAAAAGTTACACATTTCTCTGATTTCTTTGGATTACACAATCTTGTCTCTCTCATGCCTACACGTAGAATAACAAGCGCAAATTTACAATAATTGCAACCCCATACAGGCATGCAACCCCCTTTTGCCCCACCCCCTGTTAGCCAGTTGGCATGAACACAAACACACACCTTTAAGCAGGATTTATACTTGTGCATCAGCTCTATGTAGAGCCTACGCCGGTGCATTTATACTTGTGCGGTGGCGTGTCTGTCACTCTGCAGTTACATCTCCAAAACACAAGCCTATGGCATTTTACATCGTATAAATAAGCCTAGCGGCTAGCGGACTTTCCTTCTACTCATAAGAAGCCAGGGACAACAGCAACATTTAACAAAGGTAATGTTACAAAATTCGGCTCCATTACAGCTCACAAGGTTCACAGACAAAACAACTGTCTTATACTAAACACATTTTCCAAACAAATGTAATATGCTAACTTTATTAGCACAGGCCTATGGCAATTTACATTGTATAAATTAGTGTAGTGAATAACAGAGATTTCCTCTGCTCATATGAAGCCAGGATAAATCACACATAAAACTTAAAATGGTATTTTCGTGGAGGCTTTATTGTCTTCACAATTTATTGTTTCTTATCTGTGAAATAAAAGTAAATAAAAGCTTTGTTTCCACTGAGGAAAATAGTTTCAGCTTACGAAAATATACAGGAGGTCTGTAGTTACTTTTCTACAGAGGTACACATCAGGCTACGGCATACGTTACATCTTAGGATGTATGTCAACACAGAGTCTCGATTGGACGTAGAAGTATAAATACTACACTTACACATGAACACACACTTGACTTCCATGCCAAATATCAGCCTCCTAGGACGAAAAGTTTGGCTGCCACTGGGTGGAAAATGTTCACCAACCGACACCCAACCAACAGAGCAAGCTATACAGCAAAACAAGATGTGATGAGATGAGATGAGATGACATAACATAACACAATATAAATTAACATTAGAAGTTGTGCCCATGTCAGGAAAAAGGCCACAGATAACATTTGGCACCAAGAGGCAGGTTAAAGGTTTGCATTAAGTCACTTTTGTCTGCTGAAGGGCAGAAAGTAGCAAAAGTAGCTGGCTACAGAAAATAATTGCATTTACAGGTAACTCGAAAGCAGCTGAATTTCCTGATGTGCTCACTTAATTCAATAAAGTGAAGTGCGGGAGTGGAGGGAGTCTGTCTATTGGCAAAAATCAGTTGGAGTCTGGCAAACCAAAACAGTGAGCTCAAAGTGGCTGAAAGCTGCAGGGACCCTTTCAGCATTACGTCACATTTGATTTTAAAGTTAGAGTATTTCTCAACTGTAAATAAACACTTTTCCCAGCAAGTGTGGATTCTGCTTTCACCTTCCCTTCACACACACAAACACAATTATGTACACAGAGCAGATACACATGTTGGTGTGATTTGTCACCATCTCTCTTGGCACGGACAGGCCCGCGCTAATGGACGGACACTCTTTGTGTGCTAAACAAATTAGCTCCATTACGAAGAAACAGACAGCAAGGGTGAGAGAGACGGATAGAGAGAGAAGCAAAGGTCCAAGATAAGGCATACAGAGGGAGATAAATGCAGCGAGAGGTAAACATAAAAAGAGGACGAGGAGCAGGGAAGAGATTTATGCATGCTATACAATGAATAAGAGGAAAGTTGTCTTATCAGACACAACTCTGTGTGTGTGAGTGTGTATGTGTGAGACGGGCTAGACATCTAAGCGCTTCGAGCCCTCGTGAGAGAGGGTAAATGTGCATTATCGTCCATCCATCACTCACTCATTACTCATTCACTTACTTACACTCAGACACACACATACACACGCGGGTAGCACATACATGAATGCTGATACGCCCTAATACGTGCACTTAACACCAGACTGGATGCGAGTGAGACACATTTATCTCCATGCAACTGTGTGGAAACGATACTGAGTGCATCTGTGAATGTGTGTGTGTGAGTGTGTGTGTGAATGTGATCCGGCAGGTTTCAGGTCAAAGCAATCCTCTCTCAAATGATTGGTTCATAATCTGATTGACAGGCAGACTCCCTTCTCCCTCTCTGTCTTCTCCCCTCTTCCTCGTCGTTTATCATCCGTTTTCATACTTTATTATCGCTCCCTCCTGCTGTGTACGTTCCTGTTCCTTTTTACACCCTCTCACTTCACCTCCTTTAAATCCCCTTTTCAACGACATGTTTGTCCTCCCCTCCCCCTCGCTGCTCTCCATCCTCCCTCCATCCTGTCTCACTCTTGATGATATAAACACATCATTCCTTCTGCGCCGTGATCGCATTACCTGTGGTAACGCCGCTCAAAACCGCAGCACCTCCGCCATCTGGAAGTGTATGTGTGTGTGCGTGTATGTGTGTCTCTGCGTGTGTGCTCGTAAGCTCCTCTACACAAATATGTATAAAAAAACCATGATCAAAGTGAATGGAGCAAAAAGACTTTCCACTCAGTCATGGTGGCACTGTGGTGGCCTTGTTTCATCTGGAATTACTACAGTCACATTAGAGTTGTATGGAGTGGAAGGTTGATGCTTTTCAGTGCTGACATGCTGCATCAATACAGAGATATCATCTAGACCACCCAGTGAAATGGCAAACTTAAACACAGTTTCATAGGGTTCATGGAACCATCTCTGGCTTTTTGAAAGACCTGCATACAGCTAAGATGATTTTCGCCACTCTTCAAAACCTGAAAGAAGCCACTGATTAAAAATAATTTTCTTTTCAAAATGCTGCACTTGTAGGTGTGTAAAAAAATAATCCACCAGTGTCATGGTGGCAGTGTGATTCACTTTCCACTCATTATCTGTCAGCTCTCTACTTTTATATATTAAATAAAGACGAATAATGCTTTAAAAAAACAAAAACACTGGGCATAAGAGGCAGGGTACACCATCTACAGAGCAGCACATATTCACCATGACAAGCAATTTTCCTAACCTGTATGTTTTTAGTCATGTTAGCAGCAGGACATGGCTCCAGGGATGGCAGTGTTGGTCTATCACTTTCCATAGAGACTTAGGTGCATTCAGCCATATGGATACAGCTCAAAAACTGCAGGAATCTTTCAAGTAAATCTTCAGCAAATAAGCTGACCAAGTGCTATATTCGGAAACAATAATAAGTAGAGATTTTTTCACATTTTATGGGCCAAGGTGCAGTCTGATCTGTGACAGAAGATATGTATAGTTTCTGCTTTCGTCTTCTGCTGGGGAGTTTGTTCCACCATTGTGGAGTCAGGACAGCAAACAGTTGTGATTTTGTTTAGCGATAGCTGGGCCCAATTTTTAGTCGGGAAGTAGCAGGTTTGTTGGCAGTATCAGACACAGTGGACAAGCTGCAGTGTATAGTTTGACCATGTCCTGTGTAAGAGCCACTTGAGCACATATTAATATTCGTAAAAATGTCTGTGTTGATAATAGGTTCTGCTGTTATTTAAGTTTGCACAATTTCCATATATTTTGAATAGTGTACAAGAAAAAAGAGATTGTGGACAACGTCGTACGTAAAGACGACAGGAAGTCTGTTTTGGTTTGCATCGTAATACGTTTTTGACAATGTATTGCAGTGTTAAAGTTTGTAATAACACATATGGAGGTGGCGGTGGACGAGATGTAGTTTTGGAAGTATTTGGCCTGCCATTTTGTATTCATTTTTGTATTCTCAATAAACCTCGTTCAACATTTCTCTGTCTAGTGTGTGTACTGGAACAGATACATGAGTCAAAACCGAGACACCTTACAGACTAAGTGGCCTGTTGAAATGGCTGCTATATTCTGCAGCATATGCATAAGTACCCGTTTTTAAATTCGAATTCAAGCAGCCACAGGATGCCCGTGTAGGGTGAGGAGGAGCTGGGGAATTGTAGAAGAACTTTGATAGACCAGCTGGGCTGCTGCATTCGAGATGCAGAGGTTGGATGACACCTGCAGGCCCACCAGCCAGGAGCGAGGTGTAGTAGTAACGTACAGGTGCGAGATAACAAGCTGGAGCGCCTTCTGGGTGAGGATTACTTGCAAAACTAATGACATCCACATGTGTTAAGTGCTAATTAGCAAACATTAGCATGCTAACACATTCAACTAAATCATAATCTTAAACTTAATTTCTAAAGCACTTGTCTAAAAGGGAAATCATTGTTTTATAATTATAATAGTGCTTTCCTAAAATAATTCTTAGAGGGCTACTCTGCTCTTTCATAATGTTGGGGAAAAAAAGACTAGTCACATTTGAATCAGCAGAAGCTGAGACATCCTGACTTTTAGATCCCCGACACACCGAGCCAACAGTCCGCCTTCGGTCAATATTGGGCCATCTGTGAGTGTTTGTCACTCTAGTCTTTGCGACATGTCCCGCACCGTTGGCTCTAGTTTGCCTTTGAAGGCTGTTTTTTGGCCATGTTCAGCATGTTTAATCGACGTTGGATTGGCAGTTCAGCTCAGTGCACGAAAAGAGAGACAGAAGTGAGGAGAGTAAACAAACAGTGAAAGTCAAGAGGGTGTGAGATTGAAACAAACTTGTTACTTGTTATAGTTCACTTGTGTGTAGTAAATACCCTTTGTTCTTTTAACATGAGTTGGCTGTTATGAAGAGTTATTCCTTCTTACAAGGGTACAGAGTGCATGTGCTAGTTGGCCATTGGCTGTTGTCTTTACGGTGTGTTCAAGTGCAACTTTTTGGCCGAGACAAAAGCAACATGAGGCGCCAGAGTTGGCCGTCCTCGCCACTAGTTCTTTGATGTCGATTTGGTGTGTCTGGGCCTTTAGTCTAGTGTGGGTCAAGCTCCAAATTGGATCTGGATCCTACATTTCCCAGGGTGCAACAGAATGCAGTCTTTGTTAAAGACACTGCACCCTGCCGAGCCCTCATCTAAAATCGGTGGACGCTTCTTTCTAAAAATTATTTTAGAGGAAAAACTTCAGAAGCAAAGAGCGAATTGGAAGATGACCATATTGATCTTGTGCAGAGACAGACCCCGGCTCACCAACACAGAGCCTTTGAGAGAACTGAGGGAAGATTTTGAAGCCAGCTTTGACTTTTTTCTTGTTTGTTTGTGCTGGTCTTCAATTAAATGTAGGACACTGATGCAGAGTTCAAAGTGCACTGGGCCTCTGCGCCTACAAGGTCGAGGCCACTGTCCCCCAATCAGACAGAGGGTGATCGATCCGATGGTCCTCAATTAGAAGGCTTCCTTACCTCTGGCCTACCAACCTCTGACCTTTGCATGGATGCATTTACAGTATGAAAGCCGAGCACAGGATGAAACCTGCAATGCGATGCACGCACTTTGGAGGATGAAAAAGGGAAAACACTTTACCAGAGTTTCCTTTGACATTATCAAAGAGATTTAATGATATGCTATAGGCCTCATTTAAACACTTAGCAGCTGCTTGGGATCTATAGTGCCATGTCATTCAGCAATCAATATCTCTCTCACACACACGCACTCCCTCTCACACGTACACACACCCTGGGAGGAATCTCTCTTATCGGGAAACATCAGATCAAGCAGATACACTTGAATGGCTATTGGGGCCAGATTGACTCACACTGAGGGGACTCGGGATCAATGTTTTCGCTTGCAAGCCAAACTCATCCTGTTGTTGTATGAGTGTGTGTGTTTGAGGGTGTGTGTGTGCCCTGGGAGTGTTTGCCTGCCCAACCAGCTGTCTGCTTATTCACGGCATATTAATATAAAGATGGCGGTGGCGAGGATCAGAGGACAGACCGCCAGCCCCAGGACAGTCCGAGTGTGTCCGTGGACTCCCCCAACAAGAGAGGCCCCTGGTCGAGCTCCCCCGCCGGGCTCAGGAGACAAAGACAAGTGCCTGTGTTTCCAAACATGGGCCCCTCTCACCACCCAGAGGTCAGGAACTTAGAATAATCTAGCTCAAGCAGGAGGGGCCGTGCTCCCTCATGCACACACACACACAGACACACACACACACACACACATTTAGGCATTAAGGCTTTGATATGACCCTGCTTAACCCAACAGAGTAACGATTGGCGGGGTGTCACAGGGGGAAGAGAGAGCTTTAGGCAGAATGTTTCTAAGGGTGGGGGGTCTACGTGGGCAGAAAGACAAAAAGTGGTGGTGGTGGGGATGAAAAGGGTAATCATGGACATGTGCTTGATAAATAGAGAGCTACCGCATGCCCGCTAGAAGACAGAAGCAAGAGGGCAAGATATGGACTGAATGGACTGTATGATCAAAGCAGACAAATAACGAGCGAGAGATGAAGAGAGACCTTGCTGCAGTTGAGTCATGAATGGGTTTGGTGGTCTAAAAGGGACACATGCGCTTTGATCCTCCTCTGTTAATATTTCTCATGCACAGACTCATCTGAAATGCCACCACCAAAGGGAGACAAATGACTGACGACCAGTCACAAAAATCAATCAGTGGATTCATCATCTGCCTGTCAAGACACTCTTCCATTTTTTTTTAAAGTGCAATATCAAACTAGTAGTCTTTATTTAAGCACTGTAGTGTCAAGGATGGGAAGTGTAAATTATTCAAGGCCAGCTGACATTTTATCTCTTTAGCCTCACAACTTACTGTATTGCCACGAAGAGCTGAATAATGTCAGCTATAGCCTAGGGGTTGCTGTAGTTGTATTTTTGCCACTCTAGACTGCTGGGCTAAATTTGGATGACTCTCTCAGAGGCTGTCAAGCTCACAGCTCCCCATTCACTCACTGCAGGGGAAGTACGCCATCTAGTGCATTAGTATGAATGCTTACAAAGGAAACTGAAAGTACCGAGGGGTAGACGGTTGTGTGGGAAGAGGGGATGCTAAAATTAAAGAGATTATAATTGTGGACTCTGACAGTAAGCACCATGCTGTCTCATACATGTTTTAAGTCCCTTTCAGATTCAGTAGAGCAGCTGTATAAAGTCTGTGTTAGTGACAAACCTTAATAGAATTTTCTCTCTCATCTTTGGGAGGGGAGAAAATGTAAAAGAATGAATATATCAGCATATGTAGATCAGAATTTTCCACATGTAAAAATAGAGAAAAGTAGAAAGACTTAACTCAGTTTCCAGATGATAAGACACACCAAGATCAAACTAATATAGCCTAATACAACAGTCCTTCATGAAGGTTATAATATTCAGCTTTTGGTGAGACTGTTTGAGAGATGTGTTGATTCAACTTTATGATCATTTTGGAGGCTGCAGTTTGTGGTGCTGTTGAACTGTATTTCATTACCCTCAATGATATAAATGGGCTGGATGAAATACAGCGTCTGACCCTCTCCTCCCCTAAGGTGGTCATCAATGCTGCAGCATGGAGCACAAAATATCACGAGACAGTAAAGAGACCATTTCATGGGAGTGGGGTAAAAACGTTTGATGAAAGCATGTCATGATTCAGCCCAGTCGCCAGAAGAAAATGTTGGCGTTTAACGTTTCTGTAAACCATGGATACGTTACATTGTATGTTTCGTACGTTTGTAAGTATCATATCGGACATAGTTCTGATAATGTGTATATGAGCTGACTGTGTCATGGGGAGGTTGAGCGGGTGGAACAAACAAAAACAGGTATAGAGAAGAGAATATCAGGATCAGCCTGTGAGACAAGTATTTTGATATGATCTAATTTTTGATGCTGGAGGACACTTCGAACGTTTAAATGAATTGTCCTAGGCCTTTCCTTTGCTGGGGTGAGATCTAACCCTGTAGATTGTTCAGAAGGAGTGCTGCTTGTAGCCCTATCACAGAGGCTTTGCAACTGTGTGCATTTCAGTGAGCAGAGGTTACAATGACCCACACCTCTTCCCCTGACACCATGCGGTAGTCTAGCAGTAATTCTGGCAGGAATGATAAATTTGCCATTGCCATTGAGGGCAGTAGAGGACGCCAGACCACCAGGTGGGCACACATCACATCAATAGCAGAGGGAATCTAGTGTGTCATGTATGTTCAAAACATGATCACTTCCTAACCATAACGGTGTTGTTTTTGTGCCTAAACATAACCACAGGTTAACCATAGGGTTGCAGAAATATAGTTTCAAAATGTCCGTTACATAATAACATACAAATGTTACATATCCATGGTTGGCACCATATATCAGCAGTAGGTCTTGATTCACCTGTAAATACAAATACACAAAACACACAAAGATTATGTGATAAGATCCTGTGCAAAAAGTGTATCTAAGGCTTGTTTTGAAAACCTATCAACTAACAGAACTTTAAATGTTAATGATTTTTTCTGGAACTCACTGATCCTCTCACATCCAAAAATCTTGGAAAGACTGCGAGGACATCAGTGGCTCTGTGTGGGTTGTGCACCAGGTCTTGGCGACGTTGGAATGTTTCCATCTCACAGAAACACTTGCTTCATCACTTGTGTGAACAAGGAATGATAAAGCCTCCCTGCAGGCATCTCCTTCAAACTGTTGTCTCACTGTAGAAGCTGCAGGTCACCTGAGCTTTGGTCCTGGTTGCTGAGAGCTTGATTCTGCAGGAGGACTAAAAGGCCGCTGACCTCTGTGGCTTAAGCTCGTACTCTTTTCAGCTCCCAGTTAGAACATTTTCAGCCCATTAAGTGTCTGTTGACGAATCGTCCATGACGATTTTTCCTTCTCCAAGTGAGGATTATATTTTTAAACACTTGAAGATCCACTTAGTACTAAAAGTGTATGTAAACTAAAAACTAAAGTAATGGTCAAAGTTGTCACATTGAAATTTAAGGTGTATGGATGGATTCACGTTGTCAACTCATACATTGAGTACTATAACAAGTAAACGTTCCACCTTAAAAGTTGCCGGCAGTTGGCCCAGTGCATTAAGTACTTTTTTCTCAGTTTACAGCTGCTGTGAGAAGCAGTAAAACATCCTATCATAATCAATTAATGTATGTAAAACTGTCCGTGGTGTGAACAGTGGTTACACAAGCTTTAAAACCAGCCATACCTCAGCCCCAAACAAGAGTGACTGTCCACTGTTGACCAATCAACAGACTGCAGT
Organism: Epinephelus awoara; assembly: GCA_035609425.1. Lineage (NCBI taxonomy): Eukaryota > Metazoa > Chordata > Actinopteri > Perciformes > Serranidae > Epinephelus > Epinephelus awoara. Next base: position 12,637,842 of record CM069306.1, on the reverse strand, counting down.
GTTCACAGCTCCACCTTCGAAAGCTGACAGTTCCTTTCGAAGACTCAGTGGAAGAAGCCTATGAAAGAAAAAAGCTTAGATATGCAGATTTAGGAGCAGAAGCTGAGCAGCGAGGATGGAGGACTAGGATTTGCCCAGTGGAAGTGGGGTGTAGGGGATTTATAGCAAGATCAGTTATCTCGCTCCTGGGGGAACTCGGAGTGCGGGGACAGACTTTGAAAAAGACAGTGAAGGAAATGTCAGATGAAGCCATGAGAACCAGCAAGTTCATTTACTACAGAAGAAATAATGTCAGTTGGGGGCCTGCAGGGGGAACTACTAAGCAGGGCACATAACTCCTGGAGATCTGGTGGAGAGATCCACTTCCTCTTAGGAGGAAATCCAGGAAGAGGAAGGTTATTTAAGTGTGGGAGTGGCCTATTTGTATCCCTTTTGCTTGAGACCATGCTGCAAGGTGAGCGTGTTTGCTGATCCTGTGAGCTCATTTATCTCCTTTAGCTTTAGTTTATATTGTAGTTATGTTATGTAGTGTGTGAATTAGAGTGAGAGTAAGCTCATTGGTCTGTATAGTTAAGCCTTGCCATAATAGCGTATCATAGGGTTTAGGAGAGTATTCACTGAGTGTTGATCCTTTTCTAGAGCACAAACTTCTTGTGTTTATTTGAATGAATTAGTACCAGATCTGTGTGCTAGGTACCCCAACAGAGGGGGGACCAAACATGGGGACAGTACAGAACGGTTCCATTGGTACCATCCACAACTTTTCACAGTGATAACAACCATTTGTTATGTGTTATGTGCCTGTGTTTAGCATCAAAGAAGTGCTGCTGTGATACTCAATTCAAAAACATAAATGTGAACAAAAGGGAAAAAAAGAAATGCCAGTGTTGATCAGAGGCCAAATAGTAATCTGCATTAGAATGTCAGTCCCAGTTTTAATCATCCCAATTTTACGGGCCAAATCTAAACTGAATGCAATTTCAATCAATCAATCTTTATTTCAGACTCAAATAGGTCCATATAAAATATAATAAAAATAGACGACATACACACAACATACAAGACAGGATAAAAAACACACCTAAAAAAACATACAAACACGCTCGCCAGTGTCTCCTGAAACTAGAATAATATCTGGTACTGCTCTTTTTAGGCATGGTTAAAGCCATAATAATTTCGTTTTTAGAGTCATCCAGCCTTGCCATAAAATTAAACATAAACTTCCTGAGGATAACATCTAAGGTGGGAACATCCCTACACACAAACAGCTGACTGGCACTCGTCCACCGAGGGACCTTCAGTAAAATTCGAAGTGCATCATTGTATGCCACCTGTAGCTTACGATATTTAGCCCTACTGTAGCTGCACCACAGGTGGGCAGTGTACAGTGGAGTACAATAGGCTTTAAACAAAGCAATTTTAACATCATCAGTACACATAAAAAATTACTTGCCAACATATTAGCTTGTGCATAGAGTTTACAATATAGCCTTTGAATATCATCATCATCATCATCATAAAGGTCGTCCCTGATGATGTGACCAAGATATTTGACCTTATCAGCAACATTCAACTCTCTTTTCTGGTCCTCTTTAGTCTTTACAATCATGATCACACTCTTTTTAGAGTTAAATTTAACATCACACTGCTTTCCATAATCTGAGCAGACTCTAAGCAGTTGCTGCAAACCAGCAGAATAGGGAGACATGATGACCAAATCATCAGCATACAGTAAATGATGTACAAGATTTTCTCCTACCATACAGCCAGTCCTACACCCTTTAAGCCTTTTAGAGAGCTCATCCATGTATAGATTAAAAAGAATAGGTGAAAGAATCCCACCCTGCCTAACCCCATTAGTCACCAGGAAGGGCTCAGATATGACATTACTCCATCTTACTTGCATGGTTTGATGTGAGTACCAATAATGTAGAATCCGTATTAAATAAGGAGGGACCCCTCACTCTTGTAACTTTTTAAACAATTTCCCATGATTAATGCGGTCAAAGGCTTTAGAAGCGTCCAAGAAGCACATAAACATGGTAGAGTTATGTTTTCTGTAGCTACTGACAGCCTCTTTCAGAGCATATATACACATGTCAGTGCCATGTTTACTTTTAAATCCAAACTGATCATCTGTGGTGACAATATATTCATCCAACCTATCCAGCAAGATTCTTTCCAATTTGATATACTTCTGTGAAACAATAACATTTAGAATGTGAATATAAATAATTTTGTAAATCATGAATTTTTGCGTCATGGGGAACCAAAGCTATACTCATTTACTTCTCCCTCTGACTTCAGGTTGGAATCCTGCTGTAAAATACAACCCAAAAGCCTGCACAAAGAGAAGTAGCCCAAGACTAGATGTACTTGTAGCCCACTTTTTCCTCACTGTTTCTCCTATTGTACCTATTGTGCATAATTCAAATGTTAAACGATCATAAATGTTTGATTTTTATTACCAGCATGTCCGCTGTAGACAGTTGTAGACAACCATAATCTCCTCTATTACACCCCATAAACTTTGGATAATAAATTCATTTAACTACAAGAAGCATCATTATTTCAAAATGAGTACTTTTTACAAAGAAAGTATCAGCTCATTCTACACTAACGGCACAAAGCAGCAACACAATAGCAAAACGCAGCCACCCCCTCCCTACTAATCGACCCATTTTACCAAATCTAGGGAGAGGAGTTGACAATTTGCTGTCTATAATAGCACTGGCCAAAAGAGACAAGTTACTGAGGCGGTGAAAACCCACTCCATCTGAAATGATCGTGCTGGATCAGCTGTGGCATTGCGCGCCTCCCAACCGTGAAGAACTGTGGGCCGAGCGCCGCTATAATTAAAGCCTTTATTGATTAGACTTTACGCGCTCCTGTGTCCTCTGGACCGTGAGCTGGAGGCGCAGGGCGGGTCAGTCACTCTTACTATGCTAATGGATATGGTAATATAGCCACCGGTTTGAGTCGATTATTGACGCCTTCCCTAAATGGACGGTTGATCCACAATTGAAGCTTTGTGCCGAGGGGTCAATGGTGACGAGATTGATACCGGGGCGAGAGGTCAGTTTCATTTCAACTCCATCGGTCTCAGGAAATGAATTGGGAATGACTTTGTTAATTGAAATATTAATTGGAAAGTAAATGACATTTTTCAACTCCAAGAGGGATTTCTGTTCATCCCCTGGTATTGAGCAGAAATACACAAGATCCATCTATGGAGGCCCCGGGGAATAGGTCAGAGACCCTCATTTGTTGAGGATCAACCTCTCACTGTTTTCATTTAGACATTTATATCTGTCTTTATATATTTGCACAGGCTGTGTGTGTGTGTGTATGTTTGTGTGTGGAGAAGACAGAGACAGATATAAAAATGAAAAGAGCACAGCACAATAAAAGTCCTGAGGTAAAATAAAAGAGCAAGGCACCAAAAGAGAACTGGCCATACCCTGCCTGCTGAAACACACAATAACAATGCTTGATGGTTGATGGACCTCTGGTGGGTACTGGTGCTGGGGGCAAAGCAGAACATCATGCAATCAGTCTGAGAAAGGTCGGCGTATTGATCGGCGTGTATGGCTCCACTGTTACATATCAAAAACATCTCTGCTCTTCTCAACACTTCTCTAGCTCTTAAAATGACCTGAAGTGCACTGCTCTTTACAGCAGTCCTTCCCCAGACGGCCGTTCGGCCCATCACGCTGAGGCACCAGCGTCTTCCAGACTCAAACCCAGACACATAGTTCTTTGTTACAGCATACCTGGCCTTTATAGAAGTTTTCTGGCTGTTTTTCTTACTCGAGATGAACTTATCAGTGTGTGTACACAGACAGGAAAGAGAGGGAGGTAGTTAATCTGATTGTCTGATTATTATAATTCTGCAAAAAAAGACGAAGACAGAATCACATATCTGTATCTTTCAAAATGAATCAGATACCTCAGTGTTGGATAAGGATAAAATTAAACCTTGATCTGTCTGGATCTGATTCTTTATTAAACAGACAGAGCAGACACCGTCAAATAAATCCATCTGATGAGACACTCCTTTAATTACTGCTCTCATTTGCGACATGCCACTCACATTGTGTCTTTGCCGGCAGGTGTGTGTGTGTTTGCTTTGAGCCATGCTCCAACCAGTGTTTGTGTGTTTCATATCAGGAAACCCTCCTGTCTGCCTCAGCCTGGTCCCTAAAGCTCTGTATCTATTGTAAAAGACTGGGGCAGGAGAGTACACACACACGGCACAAGCACGATTTAGGGCGTGAGAATCATGCATGAGTGGGAGCGAGACAGCACACAATGTGATCAGAAAGTTGTGGTCTGAGGCAGAGGTGTTTGGTTTCCTTATCTCTTTTTCTCACGTTTACTGTAGTGTGTTAGGGTGGGGTTCGGTAAAACAATAACCGCACTGAATGCAGCCTTAAAGGGACTGTTCACACCAAAACTAAATACAGATATTTTTCCTATTACCTGTAGTGCTATTCATCGGAAAAAAAAAATCATCCTTTCATTTAATATTTACAGTCTACTAATAAAACTTTCCACGGTATGAACAGTGGTTACGTATTGTGCGCAGTTTCACATAGGAACTGTTGTCTTTCTACCAAACTACACTCGCTAACCTTATCACCACAAAGAAGGACAGGTCACCAGACTATTGCAGGGCTGACACATAGAGACAGACAACCATTCACACTCACATTCACACCTAATCCGCCATCCGCCACACCACCCGCCCACTCTATGTGGACTGTCTTGCTCTTATGCTATAATAGTTGCCCGGAGCATCTCATCTCGTCACTAAGTGTGCGTCGGAGTATTATACCGAGGGCCACTGGCCATGAATTGGGAGTGAGACCTGGTTGAGTGTTACGGTTGGCGGGGTGTAGTTCAGTAGAAAGAAAGTAGTGCCTACATGAAACTGCTCACATTTGTAGATTATCTTGAGTAAGCAGGGCATGATTTCTGGAAAGACACATTGCTGTTGAGTTTTACAAATGTATTTTTTTGGCACTGCAAGCACCACATGCTGAGGGCCATCTAGTTCCATTATAATCAAGAGAAGACAACGCTCTGCAGTTCACACCAGAACCGTCTAGACTGATACAAAGCTCTACAGGTATAAGTAAATAAATAAATAAATAAATAAATAATAAATATGTAATTTTGATTTAGGGGTGAACTGTCCCTTTAAAATGTGTGTGTGTTTGTATGTCTGTGTGTGTGTGTGTGTGTTAACATGCATGCATATGTAAATATGTTCTTAAGCGTGCCCTTGTGTCAGTGCATGGGGGGTCGACAATGTGCTTCTCATTCCCATTTGTGGTCGATATCGGATGAGGATATGAGAGTCAGTATTGATTGTAATTTCCTGCGACGCTACGTTTCACTCTCTTGCTTTATCAGGAGACTAATACCTATCAGCTACGCTGTCGGCCAACCAGCAGCCCTGGCTGCTGCCCAGGACAACAACTAATGAATGAGAGAGGAACGAATAATCCAGCGAGGCATTTCTCCTCTGACAAACAGGTTGCCACAGGGATGGTAATGATGAGGCTGGGATATTGGGTGTGGAGAAATGTATACGTGTGTATATGAGTGCCAAGCACATCAGTGCAGACAGGTCGTTATGTGTGTGTTCCTGCTTGCATGTGGGGTTTGTGTATATAGTATGTTCTCAGAGGTGTGTGTTTTGGTTTCAGGCATCACACCAGACAAGTTTTCATTGATTTTAATGACGGGACATTTGGGACGACAGGCGTTGGTGTGCCTGGGGATTTGCTGTTGTTGACTGAAGAAGTCAAGGGCATGAAGATAACATTAGCTTTCCATCCTGACAGCAGGTGGACAGCCAATCAGGTGTTTGCTTTTGCTATTATTGTTGAACTGGCATAATGATGTGCTGGCTGAGATGTACCGCAGAGAGCCCAAATACATACTTTTGGTTTCACACTCTCCCCCTCCATTTATTTTTTTTTCTGTTTTTGATTAACACCTGTTGGGTCTCAGTTTCACTTTTACTCTTCCTTCAACTACTTCAAAGGATCCTCTTTGTGCTGCTGTTTACCTCTCTGTCTGTGTGTACATCTATGGCTCTCATCTTCTCTCTCTCTCTCTATATATATATATCTTTCACTTTAACCTCATTTCGGTCTCTCACTAAATCCATCCCCTCTTTCTTTCTCTTTTTAAGCTTTATATTGAGTCCATTATACTGTCAGCTTGCCTGGATGTACGGTTGGTTAAATGTTGTGTTAAAACTTGAACACTGACACATGCCTCCTTCTGTAAACACCATTCATGCAACCTCTTTCCTCTTTGTGTACCCTTAAACGACTATATAAATGTCCTTTTCAGTACTATTTCCCCTCCTCTTCTCTGAAATATGTGTTAAGCCGTGTCCTCCTGGTAGTTCACGAAGGCTGTAAAAATGAAACTGCAATCTCTGTCATCAAAGGCTGCTCAAGTTACAGTTATGCCTGTAATTACATCAGCTCACAGAACTCCATGTACTAGTTAGAGCCGATGCTAATATTGATATTTGATAGTTTAAAAAAGCAAGTCAGTTTCAAGTCAGTTTTATTTAAATCGCACCAAATTATAACAAAAGTTATCACAGTACACTTTTCATATAGAATAGGTCCGGACCATACTCCTTAACTTACAGACCCAATAGTTTCCACCCTGAGCAAGCACTATGCTGCAACAAAAGATCCTTTTAAGGACAGAAACTTTGAGCAGAACCAGGCTTTGTGGTGCACAGCTATCTGCCTCTACTGGGTGGGTTGAAAGAGAGAGATGCCCAGCAACAGCAACGATAACTATAACAACTACGATAAAAGAAACAGGCTAATCACTTTCTCTAAACGCTTATTTTTATGCTCTGTGCCAGGGATAATCTCGGCTGGAGGCATTATGTTTTCAGGTTGTCGCAATGAACGCCTTGAGGGAATTTCTTTAAAATGTGGTTCAAATGTCCACTTGGACTGAACAAAGAACTGAATAATATTTGGTGGTCTAAGGTCAAGGTCAGTGTGACCTTGCGTGTGTGTCATTCTTGTGAAAGCAATTTATTCAAATTTAGCACAAATGTCCACTTTGGGTCAAAGGTCAAGGTCACTGTGACATCACAAAACATGTTTTTGGCTATAACTCAAGAATTCATATGCTCATTATAAAAACAAATCACACAAATGTGTGTAATGGGATATAATGCTGAAGTTCATTCAGTTATTCTGTAACCACTTATCCTGTTAGGGGTCGGGGTGAGCTAGAGCCTGTCCCAGCTGACATTGGGTGAGAGGTGGGATACACCCTGGACAGGTCACCAGACTATCACAGGGCTGACACATAGAGACAGACAACCATTCACACTCACATTCACACTTACGGTCACCAATTAACCTGCATGTCTTTTTTTTGTCTTTTTTTTGGCCATTACTCAACTTCATATCTCAGGAACAGAAGGGGAGACATTTGGTCAGATACTGAAATGGTGACAGTAATTTTGGGAGCCCAACTTGAAACTGTGCTGTGCGAAAGTAATTTCCACTGAATGCAGTTTATTATGGGTTGGAAATTTCATCATTGTAAGTGCTGGTGTGAAGCCTGACAGAGGGCGTTGTCGTTTAAAGGGCCCCTACACACCCATGCAGTCTTGAAAACCGAAAATAGTTTCAACCACCTTTGTGGGTGTGCCATGAGCGGGAATATAGGGCTTGTTTGAGATGGTCATTGTGGTTGACAACCTAATTAGGTAGCTATTTTAATCCTGGTACTATCATTTCTGATATGAATATATTATCTATGTATCCCCCCCAATAAATTTCCCCATACTTTATCAAACATTAAATAACTTAATCATAATGAAAATCCTCAGATGCTTCAAACCTTTCACACTATCACTGACTCTTAAAGTAGAGGCAGTTTGTGGTGTGAGTGTAAAGGAAAGTGGTGAGTATTTGTGTGTGTATACATATCTGTGAGTGTTTGTACTTTTGAGTGATGCTCCATTTGTGTACTTGTGCTGTGGGCAGGACTGTGGTGAGCTACTTTTTCGCATCTCTTTCTCACTGTGAGTGGTGAGCTAATTCTTTCCCCTCCCCACTGAGCGGCCACAGCGAGTATCCTCCATGGTGACGGGTTAGAGGTGTGATGATGGGCGAGAGGCGGAAGGGGCTCGAGTTTTATAAGAGCCAAGATCAAAACTTGAAACATCAGAGTACAGAAAGAACTTCGCTAATACGAAAAGCCACAACTGCTTTGTGAGGACGACTCTTGATTTCTGCTCTTATAACTACTCGAGCAAGCGGGGAGATTATTTGTGTGTGTGACTTAGCTTGTGTACGTTTCTGCTGAGAGATACAAAACTCAACAACCTAAGGACAAAGCCAGAGGATGAGATTCAGCCTGGTGTTTGCCGCTCTTCTCTGCTTCCCCACATGGATGAGCACCGTCCGTGCAAGTGAGTACCACAACAAAAAGTTCAGGAATTTTAATTTAATGTTTGCCAGGGTAAAATTAAGGGTACTTACTGTTTCCTTTTCTATGCCTGTCTTTTTTAGCCAATGGAGCGGTCACCAGCTGTTGTCTCCATCTGTCAAACACTCTTCAAAGAGTTCCACTTGAAAATATTGTGAATTACACCCTTCAGTTTGTCGGCGTCTGTCCAATCACAGCTGTCGTGTAAGTGTCCCTGCAATGTCACACTGTATAGAATTAATTGATATCTCAACAAAAAAATATCTACATTTACTCCAAAATAAAGTCGATTTTTTTAAGGGGGAGTTCATTAAACAAAATATTTCCTCACTTACCCCCAGTGGTATGTAGCCATGCAGTTTTGGTTTTAGTATTTGTCTGTGAGATTTCTGTCTCCTCAACAATACGATGTTGAATAGCTGCTCAGAGCATTGGAAAATTATATTTTAAAAAATTCAACAGCAGCATCTCTTTTCAGAAAGTGTCTCTGTCATTTTGAATAATCCAAAAACCAAACTGTTTTCATTGGAGCAACTTTCTGCTGGAAAATACTTCCTTTGAAAACAGTTCACAGCGAGAACTGTGGATTAACACGAGCTCTGCCTGCAAAGAAAAGCTGCTGTTGATTTTTTTAAAGACTCATTTTAAGTGCAGTGAGCTTGAATATTTCAAAACCTGAGCAAACTATCTGCATGGTTAGATTCCACTAAAGGTAGGCGAGAGAACACGTTTTTGGCCTAACTTGGATGAAGTACCTCTTTAAGAACAATTAAAAACAATGTTAAAACAGCATTACAATGCCGTTAATAGATCTCATTTAATTGCAGATTTGAGACGAAGCATGGAAAGAGGATTTGCTCCGATCCTAACAGTGCCCGGGCGAAAAAAGCCATTCTGAAACTGGACAAGGAGAAAGAAACAGAAGAATCGCGAGATAAGCCACAGAATGAAACGTCAGCAAGCACCATCGCACCAGCAGTGTCCAGTACATCAAAAAACTTGTAAGTACCAAATCTCAGTGCATTCAGTTTGGATATTTCAAAATCTTATTCATTTAATTATTTGTCAGAGCCTGATTTAAAACAATGTAAAAACAGCGCTACAATGCCATTAATACATCCTGATCAATTGCAGGTTTGAGGCAAAGAATGGAACCACCGTTTCCTCCAACCCTGACAATGAAGGGGCAACAAAAGCCATGCAGGAGGTGGACAAGGAGGAAGCGAAAACAGCATTGCAAGATAAACCACAGACTGAATCAAAGTCAGCAAGCACCATCGCACCAGCAGTGTCCAGTACATCAAAAAACTTGTAAATACCAAATCTTAGTGCATTGAGGTTGGATATTTCAAAACCTTATTCATTTAATTATTTGTCAGAACATGATCAAAACAATGTAAAAACAGCACTACAATGCCATTAATACATCCTGATCAATTGCAGGTTTGAGACAAAGAATGGAACCAGCGTTTGCTCCAATCCTGACAATGAATCGGCAACAAAAGCCGTGCAGGAGGTGGACAAGGAGGAAGAGAAAACAGCATTGAAAGATAAGCCACAGACTGATGCGAAGTCAGCAAGCACCATCTTACCAGCAGTGTCCAGTACATCAAAAAACGCACCACAGACCACACGCAGCTATAGTCGGAGACGCCAGAGGAAGAGGTCCAAGAGACTGAGGAACTGGCAGAGAAGACGTGCGTGAGGAATTGTAAGACAAGTTACCATGGTCAGCAAACTTTACTCTTTCTAACTGGACCTGTCCTGCTGTTTTGCATCAATAGTAAACAAACCTGAAACCAAAAAACAAGCTTTTCTATATTAATGTATCTGTGATTAAATGTGCAATATATATTTTAATGTCTGCTGATCACACCCTGTTGTCATAAACTTTTGTATGTCAGTCAGACCAACATACACTTTGACCTTTTCCTGTCAGTTGCCAATAAAGATTTTGTTTTGGGCAAATTTTGTGTTTTTGTTATGAAACATAAAGTGAAACAGAGTTGGTAAGTTGCAGTTTGACGACACACACAGTACCTGTCCTCAGCTGCTCTTGCTGTTTTTACACACAGTACAAATAATAGATGTACAGGAAGGAAACCAGCAAGCAACGTACAGCCAAACAGAGATGACAAATGAGAACACAGATGAACATGACAGTATACAGCTGTTGATGTACAACAAGTAGGCAATAAAGATAACTATAACAGCCGGACAAACATATAGTATCTATTAGTTCATATTGTACATATATATAGTGATCTGGTTAGTAGCTATGCTGTGCAATTAGTGTATGACAGTGCCAAAAAAAACAAACAAACAAACATTGGAATAAATATTTTTGGGAGGTAGAATTAATTACATAAACATGAATGGCTTGATTGCTAGGAAACAAAGGGTATCATGCACGTGCACATATGTACATCTATTGCGCAATAAATGCTGTATTTGCATGCTCGTTTCCTTGCCCTTCTGGCGTGATGACGTATATAGCGTGCATAGCAATGGGCTGAGATAGAGCAGTCGGACTCATTGCACTCACCGGTTTCCATTCGCCAAAGCACGGTCTTCTGTCTCCCTTCTCCTCCTCAACAGACGCAGCATTAGCAGAACAAGGTTGTTGTTGTACTGCTGCTTCAAGAATATAAGCAAAACAAGCCCGAAAAAGGCACTAAGAATGGTGTCTTCAAGAATCTTGTTATCTGGAGCGAGGACTACAGTGTTGTCTTGCGGTAAACGTAAACATGTAACATCGGCCCTGCCCTTTATCCAATCAGAAACCTTCCCTGACCCAAACCTTGCGCGGACCCAAATAGAGGCGATTAAACTGATCTCCCGTGTAAACCCTTATTCGGAATGAATATTTCCCATGTAAACATGTTTGTGATTGTGATGGAATATGGTGTGTGTGTGTGTGTGTGTGTGTGTGTGTGTGTGTGTGTGTGTGTGTGTGTGTGTGTGCGTGTGTTTGTCAGCCATTTTAGGTAGTCATTTTGAGTTAAATCTGGCACTACAATCACTTCTGATGAGAATATGTAATTTACGTATCATTCGTCTTAAATGGTGAAAGGGAAAAACCTCCTAAATTAAGAATTCTAGCATGTTATTTCTATGGCCTCTGAAAGTTTAATCAATATTTGTGCAATTGAGCTAAAACTTGTGATGTCATAGGGTTGGAGTGTGGAGCTGCTCCGTCGATGATGAATAGGAGCCTGATTTTTTATTTTTTATACCTAAATGAGCTTTATTGTATTGTAGTGTTCTATGTTGTGAAGCAGAAAATATACCCTTATACCCAGAACATTCCCCGTGGTGCCTTCAGTGTCATCTATAACATCTTTTACTATTCATTGTTTATGGAGCAGCTCCAGATTGTGAACCCTATGACATCACAGGCGTAAGATTTAGCACTCTAGCTTTTGGTTTGGCAGAGTTGTTCATGTTTGCTAATATTTCTGGACTGACACAGACCCTAGGAATTACCATAGAATTGGGCTTGATTCGCCTTTAATTGTAAGAAATTGTAAGAAATTATAAGAAATTTCCCAAGACCTATCTGACATTTAATAATAAGATAATTCAACGCTCTTTTCAACCACCAAAAGTTTCACACTATTAGCAACTCTTTATGTAGAGGCAGTTTGTGGCTTTCAGAGTGAGTGTAAAGGAAAGTGATGAGTATCTGTGTGTGTGTGTGTGTGTGTGTGTGTGTGTGTGTGTGTGCGCATATACTTATATTTGTGAATGTTTGTGCTTGCGAGTGATGCTACACTTGTGAACTTGTTGCACTGTGGGCAGGACTGTGGTGAACGGTCTTTTTCTCAAATTTGGCTCGTCAATGGTGAGCTCACTCTTTCCTCTACCCACTCGGCGGCCACAGCCAGCATCCTCCACTGTGACAGGTTAGAGGTATGATGATGGGGGAGAGGCGGAAGAGGCTTGTGTTTCATAAGAGACAAGAGCACAACTCGTAGATCGTAGATAGAGTGTGAGTGATTCAGATTGTGTACGTTTGTGCTGAGAGATACAACACTCAACAAATGGAAGCCAGAAGCCAGAGGATGACATTCAACCTGGTGTTAGCTGCTTTTCTCTGCTTCACCACATGGATGACGACGGTCTGTGCAAGTGAGTACCACAAAAAAAGGTTCAGAAATTTTGCTTACGTGTTTGTCAGGGTAAAAATTAAGGGAACTTAATGTTTCTTTCTGAATGTCTGTCTTGTTCAGCCAATTTAGAGGTGTCCAGCTGTTGTCTCCATCTGTCCAACACCCAAGTCCGATTGAAACGAATTGTGAATTACTCCATTCAGACTGTAGGCCTCTGTCCAATCAAAGCTATAGTGTAAGTATCCCTGCAAATCCACACTGTATAGAATTAAGCCATAATTGAACTTAGCACAAATATCCACACGCACTCTCAAATAAATTACAGTATATATTTAAAGGGTGGGTTTATCCAAATTACAAAACATCTCACTTCTTGGTGGTGTGTCACAGTGCAGTGCATCTGTCTGTGACATTTTTCCCTCCTCAATACAACAGTGGTGAATGGAATATTCAGAAAATTCAGCAGCAACATCTATTTTCATAAAGTGTCCCCATCATTCCGGATAATCCAAAATATCTCACTGTCAACAGTTTTTGTTGGAACAACTTTCCACTGGTTCACCAAAATGTGGATTATTCAGAGTAACAGGAACTTCCTGCAAAACATGCTGCTGTTGAATTTGTAAATATTAAATCTCAGTGCATTGAGATTGGATTTTTAAAAACCTGAGCAAACTCTCTGCACGGTTAGATTCTATTAAAGGAAAGTTTTAATTGTAACTTGGATGAACAACCCCTTAAAGAAATCATTTGTCAGAACATGATCAAAACAATGTTAAAACAGCACTACAATGCCATTAATATATTCTGATCAATTGCAGGTTTGAGACAAAGAATGAAACCAAAATTTGCTCCGACCCTAAAAATAATTGGGCAATAAGAGCAATGCAGAAGGTGGACAAGGAGAGAGAGAAAACAGCATTGCAAGATAAGCCACAGACTGAGGAGGGCTTGACAAGTGACATCACACCAGCAGTGGCCAGCGCATCAAAAAACGCACCACAGCAGAACCACAGAAATGGAAGAGGACGCCAGAGGAAGAAGTCCAGGAAAGGGAGGAAGAGGTCCAGGAAAGGGAGGAAGGGGTCCAGGAAAGGGAGGAAGGGGCAGAAAAAACCTATGTGAGGAATCACAAGACAAATCATTACCACAGTCAGCAAACTTGACTCTTCCCAGTTGGACTTGCTGTATTGCACCAATCATAAACAAACCTGAAACAAAGAAACAGGCTTTTATATATTATTGTATCTGTGTTGACATTATATGTCGATTGTACCTCGTTGTCATAAATGTGTCCTTTTCCTGTCAGTTGCCAATAAAGTTTTTTGAGCAGATTTTGTGTTTTTGTTATGAACAAATGGAACTTAACTAAAAAGACCACGACATTTATGCGGTATAAAATCATTTTATTTGGAATGGCTAGAGCAGGCATGTCTATAGTCTGGCCCGGGGGCCAATTGTGGCCCACAGACCAATTTAATCGGCCCTCGGCTTGACTTTCAAAATATGTGGCCCTTTACACAATAATGGTTAATCGAGCAAGATCGCTTTGCATTTTTACCCTTCATCTCACAATGATAGGACTATCATACAGTTTGTAGACAGGCATCAAGTAGTAATGGTTCATTAAAAGATAAAAATGGTTGTCTCCCTTTTTTAAAAAACAAAACAACAAACAATTGATGTGAGAATCAGTTGGCCCCCAGATATTTTCATATTGTTTTATCTGGCCCACATTCAAAAAAGTTTGGACACCCCTGGGCTTGAGGTCTTGGGAAAGATTGGGGGAGGGCCTTGTTTGGTGGGGTGATTGGAGATCGAGGAAAGGGATAAAAGGGGGGCGGTTGCATAGGGGAGAACAGGGGCATGGTATGGCTGGAGCATCTAGGAACCCTAGGGGGCGAAACTCAGGGTGGGAGCATGTTTCATTGAGCTTCCTACTCAATGAATCATACCCTCAGAGTTCAAATCCAGGATCCTTTTTGTTGTGAGGCAATGATGCTGACTGCTGAGCCACCATGCTGTCTTACTGGGAGAGAGCGGAAGAACAGGATTTGGGAGGGAAGGTTGTGAGAATAGAGACAAATGGGAGTTAAAAGAGTTAGAAACACCTATATAGATCTGCACAGGTAATTGAATTAGTGAGGCACAGAGAGCGAAGCCTTGTCCTTGAACCTTAGTTATAATAACTTCATGTAATGTGAAACACAGACTTAGTACATTGTAGCATGATGACAGAAGCAGGACCAGTTCTCAGTGGTTCTCACTGTGTTACCACAAAGTGCAACTAACAAATGTACAGGGGGAATACCAGCATGCAACAAACAGCAAAACAGAAACAGCGAACCTTGACGCAGGTAAACATCACCGATACAGCTGTTATGTGCTATAAACATAACAACCACTAGACAAACAAACATACAAATACAGTACTGTAGTGTAAATTCACCATGCAAGTGGTGCAGGAAATTAATATTGCTGAGAGGTATAACTATAGACACGGGTGGCTTTCTGTGTATTTATTGCTAGACAACAAAGGGTATTGTGCACATAAAGAAATGGGCGTCTTTTACACACTACATGCTGTATATGTTGCACTGTGATATATGTGTAATATGTAACAAACACTGCGTCATTTTGACATTAGTCATAATGGCGTTATTCTAAAGAAACTGTTCTGGGATATCACATGATGGTGCAATGTCATTATTCTGACATCCCGTTTTTTCGGCATCCCATTATTCCGAAAATTACCCACTGTTCCGAAATCTCAATGCTTCGACATCTCATTGGTCCGACCATATTAAACCCATTGCTCTGAAGTCCCGTTGTTCCGAAATCTCAATGTTGCAATGCAAAAAGTTGAAAAAGCAAGCAGCGAGGGAAAGCAGCAAGAGAGCGTGTTGGCATGTTGTTTACTGTTGCCATGACGACAACGGTCGCCCTGTTTTGAGAAAGTAGAAACGATGTTGAAAGTTACAATTTAATCCAAACCATGATCTTTTCCTAATCTTAACCAAGTAGTTCTTGTGCCTAAACCTAACCAGACCTTAACCATGAAACAGTTGTTTTGTAACAATGAAAAATTAGATTTCGGAACACTTCGTAAAAATGGGTTTGATATGGTCCGAACAATGGGATGTCGAAACATTGAGATTTCGCAACAATGGGTCATTTTCGGAACAATGGGATGTCGGAATAATGGGATGTCGGAATTATGAGCGCACCCCTCATATGATGGCATGTGGTCAAAAACTGTTCTGGTGTCAGGGGTCTGCCATGATTTCCACAGCTGGTTCCTAAATTTAGACGTGTATAAGTCGTGGAAGTGTGTATATATTATTGTGTTATCATGGATCCTGCTACTTTTCTAGGAAAAGCAGTGGGACTGTGCTGAGATTGCTTGCAGGCTACTTGTCACTTGTTGCCAAGAAAAGCAGTAGGATCCTTAATAACCCACGATAGATGAAACCAGAGGTCAAGGCCTGATGCCATCATGCATGCAGGGAGGTAACTGGGCACCCTGTACAACGGCACAGGTTCAGTTCAGCCCTCTCCTACAACTCAATCTCACTCCAATTGGTTAAAATCTAGTGCTTGATCAGTGACTTCCGGCATCAGATACCGGCAAAAAAAGCCATCCTTTCAAATCAGCATGATACGTGGCCAGTTGTCGTTAATAGTGTCTGGTGGTGTCAGGGGCAAACGTGGCGAGACAACAACAAAAGTTAAAGCGTCACTTTCTGGAAATTTTACGCTTTTCTCTGTTTAGGTTAAAATGCTATTAATAAGCTAAAAGCTAAAATGTAAGTGAATTCCACCAGAGATACAAACTCATAATTGTACCATTCTCATATGGTTCTATGAAAACTCTGACCGATGCAATGATTGGCCGAGTGTCCTGTCTGTCTTCCTCACGTGGAGGCCTCCGACCAGTGTAACCACTCGAGTAACACCTAAACCCAACCACGTGCTTTTGTTTCCTAAACCGAAGCACGTGAGTGTGTTGGCAAAACATAACCACCTACGTTTGTTGTCAAAGAAAAAAAAAACGTCCATTTACAGTGTTGTTCTGATGTAGTGTGTTTCTTTTTAAAGAGACTGTATACAAACTGCATGATTCCTGTAAAAACAGAAGTGTATTTTGAAATCAGACAGTGCATGTGACAAGCAGAAGTTGACACTGCATCCCAGAACGTCAACAATCAATGCACCCAGGTTACCTTGACATCATATCTCCATATGTGACGAGGATGGAGTGTGAATGTGAGAAAGCAGGACGTTGGGTTTCCAATGTCCCTTAACTTCCTCTATCTATCTATGTGTCTTGTTTACATGTGTATGCCTCCCATGTCCTGTGTTTTCTGTTTTCATTAACTGTCACTGGCTGAATTTGAGTTGCTACAGCGATTAAAGGGAAAGCTTTGTCATCGCAGAGAGAGGGTCCAGAGCTCCAAGCTCACTTGCCTGCAGAGGTCCACAGCAGTTTTGCCTGCACACACTGCCTGCCCTGTGATGACCGGGGACTGGTTTAAAATCAGTAAATTTTCCCTT
The DNA here is from genome assembly GCA_035609425.1 of Epinephelus awoara. Taxonomy (NCBI): domain Eukaryota; kingdom Metazoa; phylum Chordata; class Actinopteri; order Perciformes; family Serranidae; genus Epinephelus; species Epinephelus awoara. The sequence goes on along the minus strand of CM069306.1, from coordinate 12,620,683 downwards.
TAATTACCCATATTTTTATTTTCCAAGCTACTGTAGCTGTCATATTTTGAAGATACAAACTTTCACTGGCTGGACTGCTTCCCAGCTCCCTGCCAGGTTAGCAAACATTCTGGCTTTGTAGTCCTCTGGTGGCGGAGAGGCATTTGGACTGTGTGGTCCATCCATGGGTGCACTAGCTAGCTAACAACAGTCTCTTTTACTGACACTGGCTAGCTGTACACAGACAATTATCGGGCCTTGACATCTAGCATCTGCTTTCGTCATGCGGAGGTCGGTGTGGTTTCATTTAAACTGAGTTAGAAAAACAACAGACACGTCCTGAAACTGGGCAGGTCTGCATCGATGATTAAAATCCTTACTTTGTTTTATCGAAACCAGACCAGATCACCGAGATAATGTCCGTCATTCGTCATTCAGGTATGCTGGAAAATCCTAAATACTTTTACACTTATATATGTTTATTGAGCATTATCAAATTGAGAATCTCCATGTTATACCTACATATTTAAACATCTCTTCAACCTACTTTGACGCACACAACAAACCACAGAAACCCCACAGTCTGAAGGTCACAGTCACCAACAACACAATGCAAACACTGAAGTTGGCTGGGACAAGTTGTGCACATATAAATGAAGGACAGCAAGACATATTATTACATAATATCTCATGTATTTCATGGTACATATATCACTTTCTACTCTTTCTCTAATGGATATTTGCTAATGGAAACCTATAGATGAGTTAAATATCACTTCTGTGTCATTGTGACATTTATTTTCTGTGATAAAAAACATTTAAAGATGCCAACTAGTAAAACTTTTTAAGTTCATAAAAATATGAAAGTAGAGAAGTCTTGTATATTTGTGTCTGGTGTCTGATGTAGTCATACATGTGCAATATTTGTGATATAGTCTTTCTTGTCAGGGGTGGTGTTTGGTTTTTATTTGAAACTGTGGCATAGTCATGCTACCACAGATCCCACATCCTGAAAACTCAGTGCAGCATATGTGTCTGCGTGCATGTTTGTGGTCGCCTAATTCAGCAGAAGAGTATTAGCGACTGTTTCCTCTCTTCTAAGAAAATTATACATCATGTAACAACACCTGAAAGCACTCACACAACATTGAACATATATGACAGAACTATCAACCACATATGGAATGGTCACAATAAAAGGTCACTCTAAAATGTGCAGTTTTATTTTGAAAAGAAAAGGACATTTATTAGGATTTTACATGACTAGCCCTGCAGAAATGCCTTTTATGGTCACAGATACCCCAGAGAATCAGTCAGTATGTGGTGTGACCACCATTTGCCTCATGCAGTGTGACACATGTCCTTCACATAGAGTTGAACAGATGTTGATCGTGGCCTGTCGAATGTTGGCTCACTCCTCTTGAATAAAGTTACTGGACACAAACAGTAATTGGAATGTGCAGACAGAGGGGTCTACAGTCTGTGTTTGAAGGATATATCCAGGATGTCAAACTGACTCAGCAGCAACAACAGGTTAAAAATTACAAAGATAGTTAGAAGCTAAAGCCGAACTATAGGCTACAGATCACAGTGTAAAAGTGAACCACCACATCACTGCTGATCGCCACACAAGACAATGAATATAAAGGGAAACTTTGCTGATATTGAACCAGCTGTGTGGCATCACAGTGTGTGCAGATGAACGGTGTTTGGCTTCACCCCCGTAGCACTGCCAGCACCCGGACCTCTGCCACCAGACGGGCAGGGATCTCTGGGGAAGTCAAACAGCGTTTATCTGCGCACACTGCGATGACACACAGCTGGTTGAACATCAGCAAAGTTTCCCTGCTTCCCTTCACTGGTTCCTGTACAGCAGGGTCGGTCTTTGTTTCACTGTTATAATCATTAAAAAGCAAAAGCAGCATGTGTATACATTCAGTAGGCTATATCTTCAGTAGCTAGGGTTAGCCAGGCTGCATCGGGGGGTCGGACTTGATGAAGGGTCAATTTTGTACTTGCAACATGAGGTCATGGCGGCAGATAAATGGCATGACTGCGGGTCTCAGGAGCTTGTCACAATAACTGTGCATTTAAGCTATCATTAATAAATACACTTGTGTTCGTTGTCCATAGCTTATGCCAGCCCATACCATAACACCAACGCCAACATGGGACACTCTCTTCACAACTTGGCATTAGCAAACAACTCGCCCACACCAAACACGCTGTCTGCCATCTGTCTGGCACAGTGAAGAGGTGCCAGAGGCCGTTGAAGGTGAGCAGTTGCCCACTCGAATCAGTTACTACAGTGAACTGCAGTCAGATTGACGAGGACGTTGATGAGCTTCCCTGAGACTGTTTCTAACAATGTGTTTGTTGCATCAGCTGTTCAGGTGGCTTGACTTAGACGATCTTGCAGATGAAGATGCTGGATGTGGAGGTCCTGAGCTGGCAGTGTTACATGTGGTCTGCAGTTGTGAGGTCAGTTGGATGTACTGCCAAATTCATGACTCATGGTAATTAAATGAACATTCAGATCATGGGCAACAGCTCTGGTGGACACTCCTGCAGTCAGCATGCCAAAGGCACACTCCCTCGAACCTTGTGACATCTGTGGCATCGTGTTGTGTGGTAGAAGTGCACATTTTTTCAAGTGGCCCCTCATTGCGACAAGCCCAAGACACAGCTGTGTCGCGCTGATGATAAAAAGATCTAAATAAGAGATTTTACTGGACTTGCATTCATCAGGTGGCCAAAAGCATGACTCCAAATGAAAACTAATGTTGCTGATGACTGTTAGATGTTTGCTAACCTGTTTGGCGTGTTAACTTTATATGTCAGTGTAGCATTAACAGCTTAATGCTCTGCCACCATGTTGCTAATGAATAAATGCAGGTTTAGAAAGTTACCTGTGAGATTCATGGAGATTAGTGGCCGTTAAAATGAAGCTGACTCTTTGAAATGAGCAAACGTTCCTGCTTATTCGTCAAACTGGGCAATAGTTTACTCAGAACACAGATATAGTGTATGCAGTAGTTTATTTATGTCTTATAGACACTAAAAGTGACTGTGAAGGCAAACTGGTCATACGATGTTCGACTTTTTTGTGACATGACTTCTGAGTGAGCGTGCTGTGCATGCGTGTGCACTGCAAGGTTTTTTGTGGTTAAACCATCAGGAAGAAAGTGCAATGTCACTCTGCTTTTTTTTTGCTCCACACAACATCAAACTGAACCTACGACACTGTGCAGCATAGGAAGATATTCATTGTCATCTTCCTACACACACACACATATGAAAATTCCCACCCCACATGTCCCGTGTGCAGGTATGAATTGTAATCTGTGGGTGACTGCAGCCATGTAAAGTACGTGAAGACAGCAGAAACAGCTTGAAGCAGAGGAAGCAGGGGGTCTTCCTCAGAGCTGAGGAAGACCCACAATCCTTTGCAAACACTGCTAATTACAAAACAATGTATGTTTCAGTTTGCATCACAAGTGTATAGGTATGAGACAGAACTCTGTCTGATTAATGTCCAACTGTTACAGTGCTGTAAAACTGAATGACACAACAATGGCATAAAAATGAACACAAGCGTTAACACACATCGTGTTACAGCCAGGTTTATATCAAACATACAGTACATTCACACTTACATTTACACTTACATTCAATCACACTCTAAGTAACCGTTGGCTCACCAGCTCAGTAATACATGCGACAGCAATGGTGGGCAAGTAGTCAAGGGGTGGGGAAAACCCATTGCACTGTGGTTCAAGTAAACGGTGCATTGACCTCAAACACTCCACTCCACTCAGCCCCTCAAACCTCCCCCAGTTGTAGCACATTGAAACTGAGCTGTACTTTCTCCCTCCGCCCACGCGTAGTTAAAGCACTTTGTTTCATACCTTCCTTTTCAGCTGTGTTAGCGCCACCAAATGATGGAAACATGTTAATTGAAATCCCCCCCAAACTTCCACCTGGTCAGCCACGGAGCCCACCATGTCACACTGTCACAGTGAGGGGAGATGGAAAATGGCGGCTGCTAGAATGGGTGAAAATGAGTACACTGTGGAATGACTCACTTGAATGAATCACTTATGACCCTGAGAATGTGCTTAAAATAGATTTTTGATTAGAGAGAGTTGGGGTTGACATTTTTTTAGTGGCTTTAAGTGTGTTTCGTGAGAGTGACATTAAAAGGTTATGTGTGGTTAGAGATCGGCTCTGAGGGCACAGAGTGGCAATGATTTAACATAACAGCTGGTGAGACTGTTATGTAATGTCAGTCCCTCCTTTTCTAAATTAGTCATCTCAAAAAAATTGTTTTTCAATACATGGATCCAGCATTATGTGCTTTATACTGTACAATACACCACTGATGCAACATACTGACATTAATATTACCAGTATTTAATACACATGTTCTCAATACAAAGTCAACATTATAAGCTTTATAAACAGATTATATTATATTATATTATATTATATTATATTATATTATATTTATGTTTAAATTTCTAATAACTTTGTCATGGAATTATAGGTTTTCCACACATTTCTGTTTTTTAAGAACCTTGAGCCACGAAAACAATATTGCTTCAGGTGGTGGTGGAATAAAGCATTAACATAAAACATTTCCTCAACTTATGTACATAAAGGTCCAGTGTGTAGGATTTAGAGGGGTATATTGGAAGAAATGGAATATAATTTAATAACTATGCTGCTGTAGTTCTTCTACATGCTTTGCACACTGGGTTTCAGGTGGTTGCAGTCTACAACCTCACCACTAGATAGCAGTAAAGCCTACATACTGAACCTTTAAGAGCAACTATGTGGTGATACCTGAGTAGTATCATATCATACCACTTTATACTTCACCATATTTCACAGGAAAATATTCTTTTTATTCCACTACATTTAGTTTACAGCTGCAGTCACAGGTTATTTTAAAAAGTACATATTGCTGTTAACACATATCAGTAATATAATAATTTAATATAAGCAAGCATTACAAGAATATTCTTACTTTCTGGTATTCCCACTTTTACTTAAGTTAAGGGTCTGACTATATTTTACTGGATCCTCATTTTTGAACCCTGTCTGACTCAAGAATCTCCACCATCTTTCACTCTACAAAGAGTTGCGCTGCCCATAGACTCAACTATGCTGCCATTTTTAATCTTTGTGTTTTGTGGTCTTTTTTTTGGAAATGAAGTGCATAAAGAGATGAGATAAGGAGATAAAAAGAAGGCGCCTGTAATTGCTGATATACCGATTACAGCAGTTTTCCTTACATGCACTTAGACAGTAATCCAGGGATACTGAACTCACATTGCCTGGTGGCCACTGTTAAAAATGACAGGAGGTCAGGGGCCAGTAATTAAATAACATTATAATAGATACATAATTAGCCTGCACCTATGTTGAGTTTTTAAAAAAATAAAATAAACCAGCTCTATTTTGATGGGTTTTGTTTTGTTTTTAATTCACTCTTATAATTTATTTACCTGAAAAAATATGCACACAAAAAAAAATCCCATTGTGAATCAATTTAATTTCATTGTGAATTAGAAAATGGTTGGCAGGTGTGGTCCACGGGGCACAGGTTAATTATCACTGCAGTAATCTATTCTACAAATAATCACAAAAACATAGCGGTTGCACTGTGACAATTTTTATTTTGTAATGTCACTGAGAATTATTGTGGAATGAAGGCAACACATTATTTACATATTTACAGTCATCAAGCAAATATGTCACTGACATTTATACACACAAAACAATCCAAATATAGCCTAATATAGCCTACTGTTTCACTCAACTGAAATGAGGTAGGGATTTAAAATATAGAAACATTCACATGTCTGTGGGACTCAAACAGCAGAACAGAAATTGGTGCTGTCTTGTTGTGTCAGCGACGGTGTTTGTGCAAATTAGCACTCTTGAGATGCCAGTTCTTCCCGTCCAGGTAGGCCATGCTGGTCTGTGTCCACAGATTGAGGGGGTCAGCGCAGATCCTTTTGTTTTTCAGTGTGTAAAATCTATTGTAAATCACAACACATAAAATACATATTCAGTAACATGTTGCAACATATTTCAATAGAAAAACCAAAACACAAAAAATTAATATGGTTAATTCTGATATGCGATGCATCACAGAAAAAATGGAAACTGTATCAAGAGATACAAGGACATGGTATGATAAACTGTGCACGTAAATCCAAAATTAAACAGATAAGATTACTTACACAACTGCATGTATCGGGCATGACGGCTTATGTTGTTCGTAGTAACTCCTCAGTAGGTCTCGATGGATTTGAGTGTTTGAAAGTTTTCGACAACAACTGGATATTCCACCTTTGAATATAGACAGCAGTCCATTACTATCATCATCATAAATCATTAAATAATAATATGTAATATTACATAAATGCACAACATGCACAACATGCACAGGCATAAAAATCTACACATCATTCTTACCATGAGCTGAGGCTGTGGACACCATGATTGTTACAAGGAGAAGCGAGGCAAAGGCGAAACCCGTCATTGCGTGTGTCAGGCTTAAACAAGATATGTTGCGTGCGCCAGTTCAGCAAGCCCTTTTAAAGCCCACTAACACGCTCAGCACATTCATTTACGCCACTTGCAAGTAGAGCATGCTGCACCCACAGATACGCACACGGCTGGAAAGTAGAGTGCTTATTTCCTCCCACAGCGGCTCATCGGTGTGGCCTTTGCCCCTCCACTCATAACTAGTGGTCTGAGGGTGTCGATACATGTTCCACTGCAGGCGGATGTGGTCTTTGCATGAATCGTTATAGTATTTATAATTCAAATAACTGTACAGAAAGTATCTGTAATACCTGTACCTGAGATACCGGGGTATCAAACACTTGATCTTGATCTTTATGGTCAGTGAAAATGATGATAACAGTGAATGAAACACTTTATCTGCTTCATTACAGTCATTTCAGAGGAATCGAAATGCTTTTGTAGGTACTTTTCTACACAGACCAGTTTTCCAGATAGTGTTCAACTTGTTATCAGATTCTTTGTTTGTGGAGCATACTACAAAAAAGAATAGACTCACTGTTAAGCTGCAGAACCTCATAAAACCTTGAAAACAAGAGAGAACCTATAAGGTCAGAGTTCACACAGTCTCACTTTCACCGTCACACAGAAGCTTTCTACTGTTAGGTTTTTGAGGTGAGTGTTTCCTTGTGTTACTGATGCCGGCGCACTCGTTTCTGCAACCACAGTGCGTGCAGGGGGACAAGATGTATCTAAGATGGTCTACTTTTGCAGGTTAAACTCACAAACACAGATGCAGACACATGCACGCATAAACCAAACCCTGCTGTTCATTTCCATTGAAACCCACATGACGATAAGCATGGCAGCGGAGACACTTCTGTTGAAAGTTTTGAGTTGCCACAGTTGCTTAACCTAGATTTCAATCAAGAGAGACTAAGAGAAAATAATATTTATTTATATGTGCACATGAGTATGAGAAGTGTGAAAAGTCTTTGGCGATGAGACCCCATCATGATGTCATATATTCCAGAAGGGCGGTAAAGATGTAGTAGATTAGGGAACCCCCTGATGCGGTCTAGACACTGGTGGTGGTCCTGGGCTCTGGAAAAGATGACTGAAGGTCAGTGAGGTGGAGGAGGGCTCAACGATTCTGCCTAAAATGACAGCTGACATGAGCAGATAGGAGAACAGATTTAAAATTAAGCTGTAAACTAAATTGGTGTTGTAATAGCGTGTGCAGTAGAAGTGTGTGAAAATGAAAAACAAATAGTGAAAATAATAAAAAATAGGACAAGAATAACCTGATAACATCACACACGGTCGTGAAAGACATCAGGGGATGATTTGTGTGGACCATCGTTTAGTGTGCCAACTCACAGCACAATTTTATAACTCCACAATCGCCTGATCTGACACAGTGACTGTCAGAATGGACAGAAATGTCATGTATTATGAGCCCGGCATTACTGTCCGACTCATATACATATGTACAATCTCTGTATGGGTCAGAAGAAGAACTAGTCGGCTGAGGAGATCGATGACATTAAGAAGTTGAAAAAAACGTCCTAATAGAGGAAGTTTCTGCTGTCAGGCTGCACCAGAGAAGTATTTTGGACTTGTTCAAAGAGGTGAAGACTCTGCAGATCCAAAATGCTGAGAAGGACAAACGACTTGCCTACTTGGAGAGCAGAGTGATGGATCTGGAGCAGTGCACGAGGATGAATGATGTGATCATCATTGGACTCCACATAAAACCCCGGTCATACGCTCGGACAGTGACCGCTGTCAGCCGTGGGGAGCCTGGAGAACTGGATGCTACAGGTGGCTGCCTTCTTGCCCTCCAAGGAGATTCAACTGGACTGTAATAACACTGAGGCATGCCACCCCTGCCCAGGAGAAACACCAGTGACAAACCAGCCATCATCATGAGGTTGATCAGCAGAAAACACATGACCGCACTGCTGAAACATGGGATGAACTGTAAAGGATCGAACATCTTCATTAATGAGCACCTAACAGAACACACAGCCAGAAGAACACGTTATCTCAAGAAACAGAGAAAAAATCAAAACACTTGGACTTCAGACTGCAAAATATACATAAAACTAAACGGAACACACGAGGAGGCCAAAGTATTGGTCATCAATAACGAGGAACTGGACAAATACCAATGGTCATCATGAACCGGACTGTAAGATAACAAACAATCACACACAACCACGACACACTGAAATAACTCATCTACCGCTGCAGACAGTGGCCACAAAGTTTGGCAGTAGCAGCATGAATGGCTGAAGGAGATTATGGCAAAGTTTGACTGGCTAACTGGGAGAGGGAACACCTATAGTATAGTCAGCTGATTGAAGTAAGCAGTGGGATAGAGAGTCGTGAACGGATTTAGCACAAAGAGTCTCCCTGATTAAACTTACACTAAGCTTCGTAAGAGTTATCATAACACATGTATTCTCATGTGGTAAATACAGTAATCGCTAAACATAGCGAAGTCACAAAATCCCTGACACAACATCCAGTAGAAGTAAAGACGATCCTCATTACCTAAAAAACGGAGACCAACCACATCAATGTGCAGATATTCACTATGAAAGTAGTTAGACAGTGAAGGGTGATTTCTGTGGAGGTCCCAATTAAACCCCCAGTTTGTAAACCCCCTTTTACTAGCCTGGTATGGCTTTGACAGATAAAGGCCTGTCTAGACTCCTGGGCCACAAACATTCTTAGCATACTCTCAGAGAGCTCCTAACTTAGTCTAAAAACTTTTAGTAAGGAGTCCTAGCTTAGGAGTGATTTAGGAAAGTCCTCAGAGCCACTCTGAATGAGGCAGAGACAGAAACTCTAACCTTAGTGAGGGGTTGTGGTTGACCTCGTTGCTAAGTGTGATGCATTGTTTTAACAGATGTGTTTGGTTGTCAGAGACAGCAGCATGATAAAACAACAAGTAGTGACTCCCTTCCTCTGAAGCTGTCAATGAGTCAGAGCATGTGTCCATTCCTTGATTACCTGCTGAGTTATTCATATTCCTTTAGTCCGTAAGGGTCCACTGATCAAAAGAATCTAAAGGGTTTTTCATAAAAATGAATCCAAGTTATGAATATTGTTTAAAGTGGTCTTGTGTCAGTATGACGTAATCTTCGAGTGCCGTAAAACAGGTGTCATAACGCTCTATTTCTCTGATGCCCTGTCTGATGGAGCTAGATCAAACTGTCATAATTGATATGTTATTTGAAGCCTAATTTTTATACTGGTTGAAATAAACAATTTGATCGTATTTCCTATCTTTGTAACAGTCTTGTGTCAAAGAAATTAAAGGCCTGTCCCATATAGACATCAGTGATTGAAGCAAATAATAGCCCAAGCTACCAATTAAAGTTTTGCAGTATGTTTATGTTTACCTGACAAGTAAGAATTATGATCTTTGTCTGTCAGGATCCAGGAGCTAAAGCGGAAGCAGCATAATGTCACCACAAAACCTCAGTGAACATTGTTTCCCTTTAACCACAAGTGTAATCATTTTCTAATGTTGAAGTTCTGATGAACCTACAGAGAATCATCACCTGACTCTGCAGCTCCTCTCAGCTCTACGGAGCTCTGTAGTGAGTTTCAGCTCATTCTTTTGCTGTCTGGTCTGCAACTTTCCTATTGTGGTTACTCTCGCTGCTCTCATAGTGTTGTTTTTGGGTGCATTAGGGAGCTGTTCACAGCAACAATGACAAAAGCTCTAACAAGCCACTGTACACTACCTGCTCGGCACCAGACAGCAGACAGACAGAGTAGACGACTAGCTCATTAACATAGTGGCTATGGCTAAAGACATGGCTAAAGAGCCAGATATTTCACTCATGAGTTGGTGGAGACCAACAACAGAGCAGAGGGACTGGACTTACATTGATCAGGTGGACAGAAAAGCAACTCCAAATGAATGTTGATCTGTGACTGCTGAATGTGTGATGCCCCAATCACACAGAAAGCGTTATTTAGTAATTGTTTTTAATGAGCGTTAAGCGTTTTGCTTGCTATGTTTGCATTGCTAAGTGCTACATGTTTCTGCGCACTTAGCCTGGTCTCACTCCAAAGTCGTCCAAATCTGGCGCTTGTGCAGTGACTTGCGGCATCAGAAACCAATGAAAAAGGCTCCCTTTAACGTCGGCATGACATGTGGCCAGTTGCCGTTATAGTTTAACAGCGCCTGGCGTTGTCAGAGGGTAACGTGGTGGGACAAAGACGAAAGTTAAGATGGCGAAAGTCTGAGTGGGGCAGGTGGGACGTGTGGTGAATGGGTCTAACAAACGCAGACTTTCAGAGAGAGGGGTGTACTTGTCCTGTTAAATTGTAAAGCTGAAACCTACTCTTTTTTTCTAAACCTAACCATGTGCTTTTGTTGCCTCGACCCAACCATCTATTTTTGTTGTTGAAGGAAAAAACATTTGCAATGTTAGTACCGATATAGTGCGTTTATTTTGAAAGAGACTGTATGTAAACGTTAAATTTCCCGTAAAAACGGAAGTGTATTTTGAAAGAAGACAATGCATGTAACAGGCAGAACTTGACACGGCGTTCCAAAACGTCAACAACCAACACACCCAGGGTACCTTGCAGGACTAAATGTCAATATGTTACGAGGTCAGAGTGAGAATTTGTTGGTGCTCTAGGTGCCTGACGTTTTTGCCGCAGTGCTCTGAGCTCCTTGAGTTGACAAAAAACTCAACTCAGAGCAGAAAGGCACCCCACGTCATCTCTGCTTTTTTCCAATTGTCCAATTGGATGGTTTGAGAGGCGGGCCTTCTGTGGTGGTCACGACAACAAGTGTACAGTTGGTAAACAATGGAGGAGAAACTGGTGGTAGCAGTTGCTGGATACCCAGAGCTATACTGCCCAAGGATAGACAGCAGGTTGTCAAACTGCCCCAGAGTGGTCATAAAATGTGTGGAAACGGCCATCATGGAGGAGAAGCTCCTGGACCAACTGGTGGTACTCCCCGTGATCCACCCTCTTTTTTGGGGACTCATGTACCCACACATCCTGTATCCCTGTGCCCAACACACTGCCCCTTGAGTGGCAAGTACGTAGACTCAAGTTCGTACGTATCCAAGTATGTAGGTATTGCACTGAAATTGAACCAAACTTTACCCACAGCAGTGGCAGGTCAGACAAAAAGTTATATGAATTACTTTTGTAATGGTCATATGTAACTGTGCTTAAAGGCACTTACACTTATGTCCTGTTGATAGGAGTGTCAGATCAGATAAGGCTCATATATGTGATTTTTGTAGGCGTAATAACCACATGTTTTGTCATTTGATTTGAAGGAGCTGCTGACTTCTGTGGCCTGTGCACACATTTGTGTTGCTTTCATTCTCATAAAGCAGTCATTTGTGGCTTCCTTACTGTCATCCTCTTAGAACCTTGATAGAGATGTGTATATGTTTCACTGGCCTCATACACATCCTTAATAAGTAGTGTATCACCAGTTTGTACAAACACAGTACAGACAGAGTGGGCTGCGTTTTCACTTGTGTGAAGGAGTCTCTGATTCAAATTCAGATGAGTTACAACTCTGAAAATGTCTAATAAGACTATTTTTTTTCATAATGGTGAACATAAAGTGGATTATCACTCATCAGAACCAACGCTGTAGCAAAATTAGATTTTACTACTAGATAGAAAAGTGAACACAGAACTAAAATGAGATCAGGAATTCAGCTCTCCTGCAGCCAGCATGTCTTTGTAAAAGTTATCTAATCGTCACTGATAGAGCTGTCGCTGAGTCATTTTTAAATGACAATGTAAGTGAATTTTTTTTAGATGGGTCCATTATGTTTAATTGACTGTATCCTGTCCCTCCTCAATGACAGTCTGTTATTATGATTTAAGAATAATCGCTAATATATCCCTTAGTTGTGCCGCAGTGTGCTGATGTCTGCAGGGCACTGATTCACTTTAAGATTGTTCTGCGAAGTATTGTACTATATTGTTCTCTCATTTGTTGGAGCCCATAAAGATAATGATGTGAGAGAAGAATAAGTCTTCGCAAAATCACAGTTACAGTCATGATTTAATCTTTTAGATTAATAGCCTTGACGTCAAATAAAAGCTTGTGAATGCGGTTCATAAAAAGGAGAACTTTCTTTTTTAATTCAGAAAGTCCATGTTTCGTAATCCTATCTTCATTTTGGTGAACCCAATCACACTGTCTACGCTTCCTTCCTCATTTGAGTAACTGTTTCTGCTTTTCTGAGAAGGAATTATTTTAACATTTCATTCGTCAAGTCCAGTAAATAATTTCTGTGTAATTCAGTATAAGCTGACACTGCTGCCAGCAGGGCCCTGTTGCTTAACCGTCTGCTGTGTAAACATATGTTTAGAGATGCATTACTACACATTATTTTCACATGCGTTTTTTTCCAAGTAGCTGGGTTGGAGCCTATCCCAGCTGACACTGGGTGAGAGGCGGGGTACACCCTAGACAGGTCGCCAGACTATTGCAGGGCTGACACATAGAGACAGTCAACCATTCACATCTACACTTACAGTCACCAATTAACTTGCATGTGTTTGGACTGTGGGAGGAAGCCGGAGTACACGGAGAAACCCCAGGTTGACATGGAGAGAACAAACTCTGCACAGAAGGGCTCCGCCACCCTGGGTTCAAACTAGGAACCCTCTAGCTGTGAAGCGACTGTCCTAACCTCTCCACTCTTATGGCATTCAAGCACAATATTTGCAAACACATAAACTAAAAATAGTCCTACTGTAACAAATGCAGCATTTTTTTCACGACTCAGAATTATGTTGTTTCGGATAAGTCTGTTAAATGCAAATATTCGACTACTTTGACTCGACTCCCTTTGTTTCCGCTTAGAGTTTGAATGGGGTTCAGTGGGACATTCAGAGTAACAGTGACATTCATGTAATATAGTAAACAACCCAAATTAACCGTCTGAGCTAACGCTAACTACGCTAACGACAGATTGGAATTTTGCAGCAACATTTTTTGTCGACATTAGATATCAAACAGAAGCCAGAGACTGTATTGTATTAAGTTGCTGTGAGCTGTAAATTCACCACCTCTAAGCAGAAGGCAGACTCACCTTGGGTTCAGGTCTGCAGCTGCCTGTGCAGGAGAGCAGCCTGAAAGTGCGGAGCGTTTAGTCTGCAGTTACACTCGTGAAGGGAAGATGGTCCCAGGAGTAAACTGCACACTGACTGACAACAAAAAAACGTTCAAACTGTTCAGCTGGAAGAATCTCAGCTGACTGAGGGGTCTCTGACTGATGATATGAATCTTCGACTGTTAGGAAACGCTGAGCAGGGGTCAGTGCAAATTTTCTAAAGCCTCTTGTTATACCTCCGTGCTGGTGACAGCTGTGGCCGGAGGCATTAGGTTTTTGGGCCGTCCATTCTCGTGGACGCAATATCTCAAGAACACCTTGAGGGAATTTCTTCAAATTTGGCACAAACGTCCACTCGCACTCAAGGATGACAATGACATTGGTCAGGTACTGGATTGGTTACACTAATCTCCTAATCAACTGTGACGACTGTATAGATCTTCGGTGCTGTCTGGCTGAAGATAGATGTGAAGCATCCTCGTTTTAGAATACAGCAACATCCATCAAGTCTTCTGTCATAACAACATCTGAGTCTTGACAGACATACAGGTGTTGACTCAAATGTAACGATCATAATTTTGTATATTTGAGGGATTGATAAGGATTTTTTATTGAAAAGAATTACAAGGATTTCTTCACCAGGTGCTATGATTTATGGATGTTAAAACTAGATATTATATTATTTCTTAACCAAGCTTTTTTTTTTGTATCAATGAATCTCTGCTCCACATAACTGGCTCACTTGTCTCATTTGTGACATTCACAGCATTAGACCCAAGGCCTCATTCGAAGGTCTGCTGTGCTCTAACACACCAGTGTACATGTTTGAGAATTCTCCATCCTTTTTCTTCTTCGTTATAAACAGTTACCATCCATTGCATAGCAAACAGCCCTGTCACACCCGCAGGCTTCAGCAAAATGAATCAAAGATACTGCCATCCTGAGAAGGCAGTAGGACACAGACGTGGCTTTCTTGAGAAATTCATCTTTGGGCATGATTCAGTCATATACAGAAAGTCTGGGATCACAGGTTCACAGGTTTTAGTGTTTACAAGTTCTGCTTTTTTTTTAAAGCTTATTTTTTAATTTATTGCCTACAGGCTTGATTTCAAATCAGCAACACAATCATGCCCAGTCTCCTAGCATTTTAGTGCCATTTATTATTAGTTAACTTTCCTTTTTTTTTCAGTGAACCCACAGAGAAATGATCACCGGTGGTTCTGTGATCTGTTCTTGGATTCAAATACTGTGCGTAGGCTACATACCACCAAATCAGTAAGACTTGCAGGTGGAGATGAGCACCTATAATGCAATTCCTGCTGGCCATGATTTGAGGTCTACAAAAGTCACTTTCAAATATTTATACATAGTTGAAATATGCATAGTATTAATGTAAAACATTCAATATGTATGAATGATTGTGCGAAATAAAAGCCAGACTGAACAAATTAATTTGCTTTTTGAACCAACTTGTGTCTTATGGGACATTATTGGCAGTTTCACTGGCAGGAAGGAACCTGAGTCTTAGTCTTTTTGGCAGTTATTTGGTTGGCAGCTTTTCATAAATCTGTGGTTGAAGAAAAATCCCAATTAGTTTGTCGCGAATCAGATATTAAATATATCACGGAGTACATCTCTACTTGCACAGTCATTTTGTTCCTTTTTACTGCCTGAACTGTCTGGATCATAACGGCACCCTCCAACAAGTTGAGACTTGTAACTAAATGGACAGAGGATGCAGTGACAAATGACCAAATTTGGGTGGAGGATGCTCGGAAATTTGCGGCTGAAAGAAGTGCATTTCCTTCCTTCCCCTTTTTCTTACCCCAGTACTGACCATGACGGTCAGTAGCAGAGAAAAGGAGGGATAGCAAGAGAGAAAGATGACACAATGGTTACAGTGACCAGCACATGATGCTGCCTTTAAATTATTGCTGAAGTCAGCAGGATTTATAAATGCAACACCAAAAATACAGCATACCAGAGAATAACTGGATGTTACAGTTCATACAGCATCATTTAAATGCCCGTTCATCCATTCAATGTCTTGCTTACCCTGCTCAAAGCTCTGGGGGTTGCAGTGTATCCCAAGCACTGTGTGAGAACCTGGACGATGCCAATCTATCATAGAGCTAACATTTATAGACACATTGACACTCACATTGCCGCATACAAGCAATTAAAGTTCCCAATTCACCTAAAGAAGCCCGTGGACTGCATGAAGTGACACCCAGAGGGAACCCACATAAACGTTGTACGAATATGCAAACTCCAGAATAACTATAAGAATATTAAACATAGGCTGAAACCTGAAAATCTGCTCTATAAGTAGATTAGATTGCATGATAATGGATTTAATTTAACTGTTACGTGTTATTGATAATGATAAAAGTAATTACTCGCTAAGAGTGGCTGCACTGTAGCGTCAATTTGAGCGGAATCTCTTAGTCAGCGTCAATCATGATGAAATCACAAAAAAGGAAACGGTTGTCTATCGGCGTCACCCAAGTGTGTCCCCCACCCTGACACACACACACACACACACACTATGTAGAAAGCCCTAGGCGAGAATTCATCCGGTTTGTCTCCTCTGGTTCCTCATTTTACGATATAAAACCAAGAGGTCTGGTCCGAGAGATCATTCGCCTCCATCAGCCAGATCAAGCCATCAGCTTCTGCTAAGAACATCTGGAACAACACACAGTAACCATGCAGCTGTGCATCAGAAGACTGGCGTGCCTGGCTCTCCTCGCTGGGGTTCTGGTGATGGCAGCGACGGCCTCTGGTAAGTTGTCTGTCAGAGATCCTGCACCATATTACACTAGCAGCCTGCTCCAGGACAGTTCATGTTTTATGCTACACATGAAAGACGTGTGCTGATAAATAACAATCCTTGTGTGTTTTCTGAAAAACAGAAATGAAGATAATCAAGTGCTGCACTACGGTCAGTACTGCAAACATCACTGCTCCCATCGTGGGCTACAGGATCCAGAGGAAGAACCCCCCATGCGTCCGTGCTGTCATGTAAGAATCACCTCCTTATTTTATTAAACAGATCAAAAAATGTTGGTGAAAACTGTTTTGGAGCCTGTGACTCATCGTTTCTTATTTTTCCTCCCAGATTTGAGACCACACAGGGAGAAATGTGCAGCCACTGGAAGCAGGACTGGGTGTTTTCCAAGATCATGGAGCTAGAGTGAGTAGACCTTTGTCATCTCAGTTCGTCTGCAATGTTTATCATCTCTGGTAGTTGGTTGCTTCAGACATGATGTATTGTGTATGCACAGACAGCACAGACCTTTATTTTAACTGTTATCTGTTGTGTGTTTTACAGGCAGGCCCGCAAAGCAAAGAAGAACACTGCTGTTGCCCCCACAACCTCCAGCCCTTAGAAAACACTCCTCATCTTCATCACATATCTACAACAAACTGTCTTGAGTTAATTTAAAATATTTAAAAATGCTTTCTAATGTTATTCTGTAATATTTATTATATTTATTGCTAGTGCTATTTAATTGTTTTTCCAATTTCTTTGTGATTCCTTATCTGTTATTTCTTCAGTTAACATAAGGCTTAACAGAGACACAAGATACAAAGCGTCTATGATATGCTGTGCAGAGCAAAACATCTGAGCACTGTCTGTTGTTTGCTTTAAACACAATAAACGTTGTCCTCTTTCCACACGCCTTGTTGTTATTGGTTGAAACTGGAAGTCAAAGGTAGCTGTGCTCATCAAATGACCATCAAGACCTCATGATGCAGCTGGCTGGGTTGTTTTACAGAACGGTTCTGCCATCTAGTGGGGAAGTGAATTCACTTCAGGGCAGCTTGGCTAAGACGAGCATGTCATTGAGGGAGTCACCTTGTCTGACTGGAGCACCAACCCCTTGGGGTGCTGATCTGAAATAGCACGAGACGCTGCCTCCCTGTCAGTCAAGTCATGCATTTGCATGAGCTCGGGGGACAGGACAGCTCAGCTCAGCTCAGCGCAAACTTTGCAGACACCTTCCAGCAGATGTGCTGGCAGCATCCTTCTCTCAGTACACCAGGCGCACATGTCACGCCACTGAAACACACAACATGCAGAGCAGCAGGATACTCACTTGTGGGCCCTAGAATATAGCTTTGAATGATTTTAAAGGGAAACTTCTGCATTTTTCAACCTGGACCTTGTTTTTAAGGCTGCAATGTAACGCTTCAGAGCAATAGTCCACTAGAAATGTTTGTTTTTGCCACGGACAAGCTCAGATTTTTACTATTAGTGTCTGACAGCATTATGGAAAGTCAAACATCCAAACATCTATTTGCTCAGCCTGCATAATACGAGTGTATATGTGTCACCATGGGTGTGGCAGGTTAAGCAGATACTGGATGAATGTGGCTTGTCTCACCTCTGGCTCAAGACCAGAGCATACAAACGTGGCAAAATGAGCTCAGAAGTACGACATCAAGTGATATATAAATGTCGAAATTAAACAAGGGTTTAAACTGGAGAAGTATCTGTTGCATGCAAACCAAAAGTACAGAGAGGCTATTTGTAATTTTAGAGTAAATAACACCAGAATTCCTAAAGTCAGTGGAAGATATAAAGAGCAGTACAGAAACCAGAGGATCTGCAGCCTCTGTGCTGATAATCGTGAGGGAAAAGAGTATCATATTTTGTCTGAATGTCCGAATGTAAACTTAACAACACACAGAGAAAGGCATTCACCAAAGTATTATTTAAACTGCCTGGCTATGTTTAAATTAACCCAAAAGTAATTTGTAAACTTTGAAGAATGTCCTTCCTTTGTTTAAGTAACATTGGTTGTACTTTTGATATGGTCGTTAGTCAAACAGATTAAATGAAATTCACCTTTTATTTGCTTGACCTTGTCTGTCTGTCATTGCCTCCCTGCAGCAACTCAACTCAAAAGACTTCAGCACAAGACTTCTACCTGAGAGAGACTATGTTATACACAAGAACAAACACACCGGATCAAGAATAATAAGGTAAACACTTATTCTAACAATTTGAGCCTGTCAGTTGCAAAAACAAGCACTGTCAGTGGACACAGTGCGATATGGCCTTGGAGATTACATTGCAGCCTGTTTCCTGGCTGCTGGCTGGAGCCCTTTGAAACCTGGAGCGACATCACTTTTCTTGTGCTGCTTTCAGACGCCTTTTGCAAGTATTTAAACCTTTGAGCCCTGAGCTAATTGGTGTTATTTCTTTTAAAAACATGGGAGAAAAGGCAGTGGGCAACTTGGTAAGACATGTCCCACAAATTGCAAAAAAATAATAGATTTAGAAAATTACTTAGAAAATAGGGGAAAGAGAAAACAAGCTAGAGAAAAACTATATTTATAATTATTATTATTACATATTTACAATTATGGTACAAAATGATTATAATTTTTAAGCATTTTTTCCAGGACATTTCCTTGTTTTGTTTTTACTTACTTAAGCTTGGCTAACTAGTTGGCTGGGAGTGTCTTCATATTTACCATATAGATATAACAGTGGTATCAGTCTCCTCAACTAACTGATGGCAACAAAGTGAATAAGTGTATTTCCCCGAATGTCGAACTATTTCTTTGAGAATCCTATATTTTTTGTTTTGCAATAAACCTGGAGCGACATCACTGTTCTTGGAAATGAGCAACTGTTTGTTCCACAAATTACAAAAAACCCCAAAAGAAATTATAATAATATTTAGTGTTATTAAATTTTAGAATTATGTTACAGAATTGTTGTAATTTTTAGGCGCTCTTTCCAGGTCATTTCTGTGTTTCTTGCATTTAACTGTCCTTCTTTTTTCTTTTTTAATTTAATTTGATTTGTTGAAAATTTTTGGGGTCATGTCTTTGTTTGTTGCTTGTTGCCTTCTTTCCGTGTTTTTGAAAGAAATCAAGCCAATGTGCTCAGATTTCAAAGTGTTAAGAGACTTTCCCATCCACAGTCAGGTTTCTACACGTTATTTGAAACTATTTTTAAAGCACTTTTGTGAAAAAATTGTTTTGAATTTAAAAAATGTTGTTAAGAATTACCTTTGAACAGTACGTTAGCCCGGCTACATTGAAAGTTACATGACACACTTCAGTGAGACAGTGTTGTAGCATGATTGAATAAATATGGACAACAATGTTGGAGTAATATGAAGTAAATTTATTTGTTTATGATAATTGGTATTGGCATTTAAGCATGTTAACTTGATTAAGGAGCAGATTTATAGCAGTAGCATAACATGATTTTAAAAAAAAAATCATTCACATACACATTAGCTGAGTGGCTAAGCTAATATTCTTCATCATTAGTCTCAAAGCTGCTCTTCTCAGGTTGTCCTGAAGTCATGATTAAAGCTGATGCTGTATATGTTTAAGCAAGTAGCATTTTTTTTACTCTCCAGAGGTAAAATCCTCAACATGACTGGACTATAATATGCTCAATTTCCCTGAAACACTCCCTCAGATTGGCATTTTTATAGCGCAAGTCCTTTAATTCCAAATCTCTTCTCTTGGACCACGACCTGTTCCCTGCTAGTAGAAACTGTCCGTGCTGTTCAGGAAGGTTTCAGCAGTACTGCCCAAAAATCCACTTTCGCTTTTCCTCATCGTTCTGTCATCTGCAGCAGAGCCAGGCTTGGACATCTTCTTCAGTTTTGAACTATAACGAAATAGGAGTTTTTACTCACGGTGCCCACAAACCAAAACACTGGTTCACATACAAATGTTATCCTAATTTTAAAGGTTCACATCTGAAGTGAAATCAGTTGGTATTTAAAAGTGAGTAGGCGTCTCGTACCTGAGCAATTCCAGAATTTTTCTCACCCACTCATCCTTGCGGGTCGCACAGATCTCATTCTTCCTGACTGTGTAGAAACTATAACAGTGAGAAACATTATCAAACACACAGAGAGAGCACGATATTGTATTCAGTGTATAGGTTTAATTTGTTGATAAAGGTGCCCATGTGACACCTGAGTTCCAGCACTGATACTAAAATAACTAATTTTGATGAATGTAAACTAGTTTTTCCACAAAAGCATTTCGTAACAAATGTTTTATTTTGTCTTGCAGTAACACAGTTGAAAGAACTTTAAATAAAATAAAGATTATATGATTCAAAAAATGAAATATCTGATCAAATATTAAGTATCTGACCAACTTTTCAGTCGTGGCTTTTGGTACATTTCGGTCAGAACTCACAAGTATTGAGGTTTGATACTCAGCTCTGTTGTGTAATTGGATTGTGTCAATCTCAGAGGCCAGACAGCTTGCGTACAAATCATTTATAAATATAATTTATGGAGATATGGAGCAGATCAAACAGCTGCCTTTTCAGAGTCATGAAATCCACAGTAATTAGTTCTGACAGTAAAATATTGTGGTAGACGAGATCAAATGGCTTATTTTTTATGGCAATAAATTCTGCAGAAACAAAATTAGTGCTGCTTCCCAAAACACAATTACCGGTGTCTTTCAAAGATTTTGGAATCAATCCAATCAAGGCAATCAGTCTACCCTGTTGAAAAGGTTTGACAGTGCTATTCAAATATCATAGTCAGCGTTTCAGGTTGAAGTCGGCGGTGTTGGAGCTTGGTGGTTTTGTAGGAGAGAGTCTTACATGATCGCCTCGATGTGGCAGTTTTCCTTGGTGGTTTGTTCTCTGTAGCCCTTTATGCGCTGGAAGGGCACTGGCTTCCTGTTGTATCTCGTACAACACGATCTGCTGGAACCCACTGCACAAACACACACACACACACAGAAAACACACCATTATTAACTCAGAGTCCTAATGTAATATACTGTAGTCAGTCAGAGTGGTTAAATAAACTTACAGGCAGCTGGAGCTGGACCGAGCAGGCCCAGTATGAGGCAGAGGAGAACGGTTGTCACGGCGATCGTACCTCTGGGAGCCATGCTAACAATGTGAACAACAGCGGAGAGCTAACTGAATCATCACCCCTACACACATATATATATACTTATGGCACTACTCATGTTTTTTCAATCTGTGGCTCCTTAATTGAGGACAGGAAGCCCACTATTGCATCATGGCAGCCAAAGTCGCACACGTAGCACTTTCTTGATGAATTCTGAGGAGCTTTTAACGTGCCATTATGCAACACCTAGGTTTGTTTATGTGGGCATGTGGGAGAGTATCACAGAGGAACTGGTGCACTGATGCATTATGTTCATACAATCTCCTTGGGCCCTCATCTAAATTTATGCTTTCTGGGCTCATAATCGTGCTGTGAAGTTCTTCATATACGACACAGCAGATTCTAATCGTCACACTTTCTTCGCTTCATTTAGTTTTCTCCAAAGCTACGGTATATTGCTGCATATTTAGCTCTCAGTGCATAGCCCCTGCATAATTACGCCTAAATGGAATTTGCTACACAAAATATTGCCCTCATCTTGCTCCATACATTTCCCAGCGCTGACAAAAAATGACTGTAATATCCATTGTCACAATTTGACATTGTAGCTTAAAGCTGGAGTCAGGGTGTTTTACATAATCAGCAATCTTGAGATTGTTTTGTGGTGAGAACTGATGGAGTATGAGAGGCTTGTCAAAACCCCCCGTCCTCGTTAGCATGACCTATTTAGTCTGCAGAAAGCTGACAACTCCAAATCCAGCTCAGCTGACCTAGATAGGCGCAACATCTTCGAGTTGTAAACGCTTTATATCACAGTGTATCATATCAAAAACTACATCTACAAGCTGTAAATGACTAGTTGTAAAAATCAACACCTCCTGCTCAGTAAAATACAGCTTCATGAATGAATTCATGAAAGCTGCACAGTCACCATGGGTTTTCTGTTGCTCCATTTACACTACATAAAATACATGATTGCATCTAGATGTGTTTGCCAGGCAACACATAAACACTGAAACTAAACTTTGGGCAAATTATTTTCCTGTACGCTATTCAAGAGTGATACTCAACTGATCCCTGAAGGAGAAATCTATTTTTTGTTGTCGCCCTTTTCACAAGGAAATCAGAAGTGTGAAGGCCAGAAACAGATTAGGGCCATTAGAGCCGATGGGGATTCAGTGTATCTTGCTCAAGGGCACTTAAGAAATGTAGATGCTTGCTGTCAAAGCACGGAGACAGCTGGAGACTGTGCTGCCAGTTGAATGAGTCTCCCAAGTCTCACCATATGATTAATAAGTGTGTATGTGCCAGAAATGTGTTGGTTTTTCGTCTCCTGTGCCCACAGACATTAACTG
Organism: Epinephelus awoara; assembly: GCA_035609425.1. Classification (NCBI taxonomy): domain Eukaryota; kingdom Metazoa; phylum Chordata; class Actinopteri; order Perciformes; family Serranidae; genus Epinephelus; species Epinephelus awoara. The sequence continues at coordinate 12,597,817 of CM069306.1, read as the reverse complement.
AAATGACTCAACTTCATCCTAACTTTTTTCCCTTAGACTTAATACATTGCTGAGTGTATATCCACTAGAATTAATTAGACAGGAAAGAAGTGAGCTTACTATTTATATTGTTTTTATTGTGTCTTTCAAAGGGAATAAATGCCATCTTGTTGCTGTAGGATTTTTTTTCTGTGCAGAGATTTGTCACATTAGAATATTTATGCTGCGTCTGTATTGACATTAAGCTCACACAGCCACACTTCAGTATTGTTTTTGTCTGTTACAGCGCAGATATTGCCCTGTCTGATCTCGTACACCCAAATTAGTTTTAACTGCTCTGAGCTTTGTCATTTCGTGACAGTTTCAGAGATCATGACTCATTATGTTCTCGTTATGACTTGTCCAACTTGTGCCCTCCTTGAAACCTCCTCTGTCCGCCCACTTGGCAGTCAGGCCCACTCATCTCAATTTAGCACAAACTCATGCCGCGTTCGATGGTGTCCAGGAGCGGTTTGTGCTCCCTTCACCCATAGGGGGGCAGTGTTGATATAGGCCAGCGATGGATGGCAAGCAGGACATGATGAATGGATGTCAAGTGAATGTTGCAATAATAGTAGGAATTGATAGTCATATGTGGAATGCAGAACTGTAGAAGAAGATGGCTTCAGCGCTGCTTCACACCGCTGTCATTCAGCAACAAAGAAGACAGTACATTAAACAGTGCAAATGCAACCCCCCACAGCGAGTACTATTCAGGCCCAGATCGTGTCATTAACACTGACGTGCGGATGTTTTCACAGGGGTAGTTTATACCCTGGCTCCTAATTCATCTTCTTTCTGTGTGTTTGTGCTGATGTTTGCGTGACCTGTTGCAACTACTGATAAAGAGAAAGGTAATATGATAAACTGGACAATCGTCTGGTTTGACAGTCTAATCCCTGCTAATCCTCCGTAAAACAGCCTCTTATCATCATCATGTCTTTCCTCAAAGAAACACACAAACACACACTTTTCCTGTGAGGTTACAGACACACTTTAAATGAAGATTATTATTATTGATTAATTTATGTTTAAGTTTGTTTTTTAGGTGATCGCAGAAAATTAAGCAACAATAATTTTGCTTATCTATTAATTGTTAAAGGAGCTGTATGTATTTATGAGCCTTTCAGTGATCCGAGCACAAGCAGACAGCCGAGACACATTGTCGTTGACGCCTGTGTCTCTCATGCGTCTCCAGCTGACCGCTTGTGTTCAGATTTCCTTTCTGCATATGTCACTTACACTAAAAGTTCAAAGGGCCCCACACAGTTATGACATTAAGACTTGCTTGCTGCTCACTAGCATGCTAGCTAGTCATATTAGCGATCGTGTCGGCACAGCTGGAGCAGATATTGCTGACAGCAAAATGCAACGTCTCCTTCTGGAGGGCAAAATGATGGACCGTCACGCAACACTTCGTCCAACCAAAACCACATCCTGCATTGATGATGTAGTACTTGTCAGGACGGCATCGGCACTCGTTGTTGTTTACGCTGCAAAAGATATGTGGTCAAATGCATCCCAGACCACCTCTGCGAGCACTTGGTGTGATCAGATCACTATTCGCCATGGTGGTCGTTTACACTTGTATTGGATCCTTCAACACGCATAAAGAGATTGGAGCTGGATAGTCTGCACGTGGTTCTCAATGTGGAGGTAGCTGAACTGGTGGCTAGCAGCTAATGGTGCTAATCTTTCAACAGTGTTAACAACGGCAACAGTGCTTACAGAGCTAACCTTGTTACTGGGGGGGAGGCAGAGGGTGGGTGCTAGCTTCTGTGATGATGCTGTATCACTATCAGAGGTAACCACTGTATGAGTGTAGTGATTAACAAGCCTGTGTGATTCACTCACAGGGACAAACAGAGACTCAAATGCACATCTGTCCAGACCGTCTCCCACAACAACAGACAGAGAGGCTTAGATTACAACACGTATGGAGGCAGCAAGACTCCCCTGTCTGCTCAGGACAGCATTACTCCACCAAATCTTTCCAAAGCAAACAGTGCTTTGCTGCTATGTTAATGCTCTGAATGTTGCATTCAGCTCCTTTAAGTATTGCGCATAATACCAAAAATTCATTTTTACCTTCTTTAATGGGCTGATTCACTGCTCTCCACTTTTTTTTATATCACTGAAAATGGAATATTTCTCGGACTGCTGTGTAAACAAGCAAATTTGCTATTTGCTAATGTGTCCTTGGAAAATGACTGGCAGAATAACCAATGATAAAAATAATCATTAGTTGCAGCCTGAATTCATTCAGTCCAGAAATGTGTGAAAATAATTACCTGAACCTGACTGCAAAGGGCATATCGCCAGTTACCAAAGTGATCAAATGTATTTATTCCACACAGATACACAATTTGCAATGATTTAAAGAAGAGAACAGCAGCAGAGCCGCACCACATACAGAGAATGTTTCTTATTTTAACTTCATGAATGACACTTTGGGCAGCGTAACAAGCTGTGAGCACAACACTGACAAATTAGCACCTTATCAACTCGATTGGCTAACGTGTTAGCAAACTGTTGCCTATCACACATCCAGCAGACAGGGAGCCTCATTAGCATTCATTCAAGCTGAGGGGAACTACAGAGCTGGGTGATAATTCTGTGTCGCTACGTCACTGCAAGCGACTCCTTTCACATCAGACGTCATTTGGCTTCTTATTGTTAATGTAAAAATATTGAGTAGAGCAGCTTTAACAGTTCATCTCTTATCAAAATAGCCACTGCTAAATGTTTACTTCACAACCACTTCTCCTGCTTTGTCTCATCTTTACAGAAGCTGTTATTTCACGATCAAAGGCCAAGTTGCACTCTAATAACATTTACTTATTATGCTGTTATTTCGGCGATTGTAAAATTTTGGCCAGAGTGTTTGCTTGAGGGTGGGTGTGAAACTGGCTTGCTCTCCTCCTGGGCCCCTCTCCTTCTTTTTGGACTCATACTGGTGGACGGAGGGCGAGAAAAGAGGGGAGGGGAGGGTGAGGGTAAAAGAGAGGGGGTCACCATTGAGTTGTCCACCCACACAAGGCCCCCTCTGGTCACCTGCGTGGGCTTGGGCCAAAAGAAAAGCAAGGATGCGCACACACACACACACACACACACACACACACACACACACACACACACACACACACACACACACACAAAGAACAAAAACGACAGCTTTCTAACCCCGAATGTCAAATGTGGCAAAGGAGCGCAGAAGAAAAGTGTTTTAAATTAGCAAGAAACTTCCTCAAAACAACAGAAAGGGGCATTGTCAGTATCGTAAAAAGCACTTCACAACAGAGGAGAGTTTAGGCAGCGAGGGAGGCAGCAGAGAGATGAAAAAGCTCTCAAAGCACTTGGCTGTGGCATGATCTTCAAAAAAAAAAAAAGCCTAGTTTATCATAATTAGCATTGTTCCAGACTGTCAAACCCGTGAGGCACAGAAAACAATGCACTCTTCAATATTTTATTGAGGAGTTATGGTAAATTACTTGATGTATAATTATGTGAGCCGGGCAGATTCTGTCCTCACCGTCTCCTCCTACATCCCATCTGCCCTGTGTGTCCAGAGTGTGGGTGACTGAAGTAGCTGCAGGGGGGAGGAGGGGAGGATGAGGAATTATTGTGGAAAATTATAAGAAAACTTGTGATGTAACAGTCTGAGTTGCACTTCTGCTGTTTCGAGCTGACACTGTAACATCCGCGGCCTCCAACAGAACGAGTAGTAGGAGACGAAAGCAGAGGAAAATATAGACTTAAAGGACCTCTGTGACATTAGGAAGCGCCCAGAGGTGTTTTAGTCTGGCAGAGCTAACTCCTGGCCAGGGAGACTCCGGAGGATACAGTGAGCCAGCAGAGGTGAGCAGAACAGAGGGGAAGAGAGTAGAGTGGTAGAAAGAGGAGTATTTTTAGGGTGGTCTGTTATCTGCGGAGACGAGGGCGCACTGTATCACAGCCGGGTCACATCGCTGAGGGGGGAAACTGCACGGGCGCTCCGCCGAGACAGCAGATAAGGAGGAACAGAACAATGAGATCTCTCTCTGTCTCTCACACTCACACGTCCACACATGCACACAGTGTACGCTCGGTATCCTGTAAACCACATCAACAGGAAAGACGTGCTGCAGCTTCACTCTCACACATCCTCTCACAGATACTTAGAAACCCTCAGACATGTTAAAAGATCAGGTCTGAATGGAGCCTCAGAGCTCCATGTGCGACCTGAGAGTGTGTTCCTGCTCTGGTGACTGGCAGACAAAACCAACATTATCGAAGAATCTCTCCACTAACTGTTTATCTCCGTCCTCCTCATGCTCCCTCTCTCTCATTCTGTCTCTCCTCCATATAGTAGCCCTCTGAAGATGTAAATGCCAGCAGAACAGATGGATGGAGGGAACATCTCATCACTCTGACACCATGTTTATGCAATCACACACAAACGCGTTCCACGTGCGCACACACACACGCACACACACACACACACACACACACACACACACACACACACACACACACACACACACACACAAAGGCTCTGGAGCAAGATGCTGATGGAGATTTCTACAGTCATCAAAGTGAGCGCATGATACACAACACACACACATGCACACACACTTTTGGTGTTTTTGATGAAACCTTCTGTTCGCTTCTTCCTTTGTTTATACCGAACACAAGCGTGCATAAACACAGACGCACATCCACTCGTGTACACACATGAATTGAGTAATTCGCCAGACTAGCAGCTGTTATGGAGGGAACCGGGTACCGACGGAACGCCTCTGACATGCTAATGACCCGAGGAGTTCAACCACACACACTCGCACCGCACAGATTTAGCAAATCTGACTATTATCTGTCATAGAACCCAGAGAATATTAGTCTAGTGGCATGAATATTAAATGGTTTTAGCTCCCAGAACGATGTAAGCACTCTGTGTAGGACTGCAAGCCAAATGAAACCCTAACTCGCTCCAGGAATATCTTAGTGAGGCTTTGAGGGAAGATCCTTTTTCAACACCCAACACCCCCCCCCCCCCCCCCCCCCCCACCTCCCCCCTTCTCTACACCACCACCCACCCACCCAATCAAATCCTCACTGGCAATGCGCTGCTCCTCATCTCTCTTCTCTGCTTCTTTTGTTCATCTCTCTCAGCCACCCACGCACCTACAGTCCCTCTGGCTTTTCTCTTTACACTCTCGCACACATGCACGCATTTACATTTGGCTTCTTCGTATGTACTTTGCTTTATTTATTTCTGCCCCTTCCGTTCTCTTCAGACACTTGGAGACGCTGTGTGTGCGCCAGTGCAGGTTCAAATGTACAAAAACAGACACAGGGCCTATATTTAGTGCTTTACAATACAGATGTGTGGGCAGTGGCCATCTGGGGCCCCAAATGGAACAAAAAGTGTGTGTGTAGATGTGTGTTTGTGTGGTTTAGGGCTAAGGGCCAAACTTAAAGTAGGGGTTCGAGGCTGGGGGCCCGTTGTGGAAACCCCCTCCGGAGAGCTGGGAATCTCAGGGGAGAGTGGGAAAAACATCCCGACGGTCATCAATCAAAACTTGGGTGACACAAATGACCAGAAACAAGAGAGCGTTCTCCATCCGTGTCACTGTGTCACCCTCCGCCCCACAGCCATGTCCCACCCACCTGCGCCGCTGCCCCATAGGCCCTCGCCGCACGCCGACCGATGCGATTGGCCAGTCGGTCCCCGAGCGAAATCGTGATCCCCTCTTGGCTAATTGGGTCTTTGTGATTGCGCAGTCTGTCGTGGCGCTGGGGGAGAATGAAACGTGAAAAACGGTATTATGGTGGATGGGGGAAGAGTGGCAGGTCGAAGCGGGGAGATCGTTTTTGGCGTCTCAAAGCGCCAGATGCTCTTCCTGGGTCCATTATGATGCCTTACAGGGGATCGAGATGGTTTCGGCGTAGCAACTGTGAAGACACAAAGCGAGATGGAGACGGGCTGAGGCTCACACAGGCACATACATGCAAATGCAACAACACGCACACTTACACACGCACTCACATATAGTTCCCTGTTTAAAACACTTGCTATGTAGTGCCTTATATTGGTCCATTGCAACAAAGATTATCAGAACTTTTCTTTGCACATGTTAAACAAGGACTCAACTAAGTGGACCCCGTCTCCGTCTCCCCGTTTGAGGTTAAAACATACAACAGACCCGACTGGATCAACGCAAATAAAAGTATTTACTTCTTCAAGCTGTGCCTACATTGAGAGTAATTGTTCACCAGAGTCTTTGAGAGAGGGAGCGTGTAGGAGGACGGGTCATGAGCCTGCTCTTTGTCTGCGTCACCACGCTTCTGCACGAGGCCATAGTCCTGTGCCTTGTTATTGAAGAATGAATCTGCTCCTGTTTCTTTACCGTGCCCACACTGGTGCAGGTTTCGAGATAAAAATAATAAAAGCTGCAGTGGACAGATGGTGGGGGGAATGATTGAAGCTCCTTATCTTCATCCTATCAGCCAAAAATATCCAACAGCCTTCTTTGAAAGATCCCTGATCAGTCATTGGGTTTCTCCTCCTTCCCCCGGCAGGCATCAACAGGTGGCGCTGTAGTCACATTCTTCAGTGTTGTGCTCTCCAGGACAAAGAGCTTCCTACAGACTCGTGAAGGCAAGCAGTCCTTTATCAGGAAATTGTGGCACATCAGTGTTTTGGGTTTCATGTGACAGGGTGATTAAAAACGTGATGATGCTGCTGGTATCTGTCAGCGTTACACTGCTAAATGTCACTTCTGGCGTGTGACACAGACTATTTAAAGGAGCTGTGCATCTGTTAAGTGTATCCTCTGTTAATTTACATTAAATATGTGGCTTTAAAGTGAGTTCTTAAGTGCGTTTTTTCGGAGAAGTGTCTCCCTGGAAAATTAGAAATTAAAAAAATGGCACTATTATTTTATTTGAAGTTATTACAGGCAGTTAATAGGCAGGAAAGTGTGCCACTTGTACTTGTTTTAATCCCTAGAGCATGCAAAAAGCCCACCAAATCGTCTCCACAAATTCTCAAAACCCATTTTTTTAGATGACAAAATCGCCCGTAGAAATGATGCATTGACGCAGATATGGACCACAGTACTGTATGTCATTTGGCTCATGTCATTTGAATTACCATTAAGGGAAGCATCTGAGTGTAAGAGACCGCCCCACTATCCGCTGCTGCATCCAACTCGCTTTTCACACTTGGGTTCATTCACACACACTTTTCCCACCGGGATGGAGCCGCTTCAGCCAGCGCGCAGAGCCAACGGGGAACACACACGCTTTCACACGGCACACATGGCTGCAAATTTATGGCGAATATTTTCCACCTTGATCTGGATATTAACACTAGTTACAAGTTCGAGGACGAGGATTTATCCACCAAACGAAGGTGAGTGAGGAGGAAATCGCCCGGGCGCGCGCGTGCAATGTGTGTGTCACACATTTCGGGTTTTCCGCTCCTGCACGCTGGGAGACACCGCTGCGTGCAGGCGCTCCGTGCGCGTCCTAGGATGGAAAAGAGCAGGGCCAATATGCATGAAACTTACAGAAAAGTTGCATTTTTTAGGGGGGGAATTTCACAGGTGTAATTTCTCCTGGATTTGTGCCTCCGAGGAGCTCAGGTGCATGTTCTGTCTTCTCAGTGCTGTCACCAAAACCTTTTGTTTCTTGGATATTTCCACATGACATGGTCACTGTGGCAAAGAAAGACTTATTTTATTCTTAAATCTCTAAGCATATACTTTCAGGTTGTTTCTATGTGCATAAATAAAGGTTAAGGCTACAATACTAGAATTAGAAATGATGCTGACCTTTAATCTGATATTGTGTAATAAGAATGATAATTATTATTAAAAGTAGTTATATACATTGCAAATCAAGTGACACAGACTTTTTCCTAATTCCATATTTGTCCCAAGCTTATAAGGCATGCATTCATTGGTGAACTTGCGGTGTGGTTACGTCTTCCAAGTGCAAAAATGTGACTTATTTCTCACCCTTAAAGCATTTAATTTATTTAATTTATTCAAGCACTGTAGGCTGTTTGCCCTTAAACCACCTGCATGTGTGCGTGTGCATTTTAGTGACCCTGCTGGATACCAGGACAGTGCCAGGAGAGCTGAAATGGGCAGCCAGTCCTTCAGAGGGAGGGGTGAGTGGGAGCTTTTTTACAGATACACTGTTTACAACCTGTTCTCTCTTTTGGAGAACACGCTCACTCTTTCTCTCACACGCACACACACACACACACACACACCCTTGCACACACTTGCACACACTTGGTCTGGGAACTGTAAATAATCATCCCACAGATTTTGAAATGTGCTGTTGTTCACCAAGCCTAAGTGCTAATATGAGATTGCTGGCGTCGTGTTTGGCACACAAAAAGGCATAAACCAGCTTGTTGGTGGGTGTCATTTTTTAGGGATTTTTACTACCATGCAGTTGCCAGGACGAATCCTGTAAATATCTTATTTTGTATTGAATCCTCTTATCTTTTTGTACTTTTTGTTGTTGGTACATTGTGATCTGCCTTCTACTGTAAGTGTCCTTCCTCTTCCTTCTCTCTCTGTCTCCCGTTTGCTCCGTGTCTCCTCTCTCACCTCTTTGTTGGTTTAAGAGTTATTGGTGAACTTGACTCTTATTTCTTCAGTCGCCATGCTCTCTTTCTCTCACATGCTGCTTGATTGACGGGGTCCTGGTCTGCACGCACTGAGCTTTTGATTACAGGCACCCCCCCACCTTCCGCATCCCTCTGCTACACACACACATGCACACAAAACACCAGCTCTGTATGGTTGGGGCAAAGCTTTTTTTTCCTCCTCTGACAGCTGTGATTTCTGTCTACTGACAAAGACTCTAAAAGAAACTAGACAAGGAGGCATCATACCCCATGACAGCTCCTTTTTTTTTTTTTTTTTTTTTTTTTTTACAGCTCTCCTCCTCAATACACACATGTCCTGCAAAGACACAAACATATAAACATTGTACAACACACACAAGACACAAAGACGTGACCATGTGCTCTCGCTCATGCGTACACGCTCTTGTATTCACATAGTGTAGGAGTATAGAGACTCAAGAGCCGGACCGATGCTGGGATTTTGAGGCCGATACGGATGTTGATATTTAAGAATAAAAAAAATCAGACAGTGATGCTATTGACCAGTGTTTAAACATTAAACTTTATTGTCCAAAATGACCATAAGATAGTAAATGTTCAACAGTAAACCTCACTGGAAATAAAGAAAAATGAAATAAAATCGATACAAAAACATAGATAATGAACTTTAATTAAGAAAAGTTTAGGTCAAAAGTACGTGAAAATGTACATTTGAGATTGTCTGCCAACACTTACTCATTAATATCTCTGTGATAAGCCAATATCGGCCAATAAGATCAGTCCTGATGACATATCGATCAGGCTCAATTAGACACACACTCCCACACAGACCCCCCCTCCCAATACACACACACACACACATTCTGACATTCTCTGACTCTCCCTCTCTTTCTCTCTCTTTCGACACGGCGCATTTAGTGTGTATACAGCTCTCACTAGAGCAGATTATTATTCAGTGGCAATAAAAAGCCAATTTGGAGTTGGGAGGCTCAGCGGTCATTTGAAGGGTCACAGTACAAGGCAAATAGTCGGCTCTATTGAGATGGATGATGCAGTGAAGGTTGAGCCAGCTTCACTTGTATGAAAATGTGCCTGTAAAAACCTTGGGAGTCGCAACAAATCTGAACCACTGTCCACAGCAGAATATTGATGCAAGAATGAACGTTTCCAAATGACAGCAGTGAATTAGAGGATGCGCCCCGGCATCTGAAATGTATTTGATCTTGTTCCTCTGTATTTGTGGGGACAGTTATTTCCCCAAGTGGTCAGAAATTCAAGGATAAGATCTCCAGTGTGAGCGTGTTTTTCTGGCCACTGCTCCTGTGGGAGCTTGTGCCCTCTTTGGATAAAGATTAGAGTTAGTTTCAGTTCATGCCAGTGCCAGTTTAAAAGTCAACTTTAGTAGAGACTTGCTGTAATCATCACAAGAAACATTAAGCCATTTATATTTTTAATTGTCAAAACTGCATCATTATTTGCAGCTGCCTGTTTTTCAGCTGTCTTAGCTTTGAAATCCTTTACTTGTTAGTGCATTCAATTACATGTCGGAAACTCTGACAACTGAAACTTGAGAGTCAGCAACCTATTAAATGCAAGATGCTTCCCCGTTTAATTCATTTTCACAACATCTGTGTAAGTTGTTTGTCTACCATGTTTAATTTTCTGACATCATTTGAAAGCATTGCTACATGGCAGCTAATTATTAAATTTATCACAGTTTACTGATTCAGAAAAAGTTTTGACCTGCTCTTAACGGCTTTAAGATCTCTTTGACAGAGCATCTGTTTTAATAAAGTTTCTACAAATTGATTTGCATACTTCTGTAATGAATTGAATCCAGCGGAGGCATTTAAAGTAGAAAATCAATCTAAATACTTATGGTACATGTTGTGATGTTGTGACTTGTAATGTTAATGTTACCTGTAGTGCTGTTATCAACCTAGATTGTATTGGTGTGAGTTGCCAAGTGTTGGAGATATCGGGTGTAGAAATGTCTGACGCCTCTTGAATGTAATGGAACTCGGCTTTTGGTGCTTAAAGCGCAAAGAAAATACATTTGCAAAACTCAACAGCAATGTCTCCTTCCAGAAGTCACGGCCCAGTTACTCAAGATAATCCACAGACCTTGTTGTGAGCAGTTTCATTTTCTTTTGAACTACAACTGCTAACAGTATCACTGCGCAGAAGGAAGTGTGCATCTACTGCTAGCTCATCTAGCACCACTGAGCTAGGTAACGTTACAGCTCAGCCGAGGAGGACGACATAAATGTTTACGTCTTGCACTGTCATGAGCACGGGCCTCTCGTCCATGAGTAGATGCACACTTCCTTCTGCGTGGTGATGCAGTTTGTGGGTGTAACTCTGTTGCAAGAAAATAGTTCCTACATGAAACTGCTCTCAGTAAAGTTTGTGGATTTGTGGAGACATTGCTGTTGAGTTTTTCAAATTCTATTGAGAGAAGGCAGACATGTCTACAGCTGATGTCTCCAACACTCTGCAACTCAAAGCAGAACACTCTAGATTGATAAATAGCACTTTAGGTAAGAGGAAAAATATATTTTTTCTGATTCTGAGGTGAACTTTCTCTTCAAGTTCATGTTTTTCATTATTAAGCGGACATTAGTAATCTGCGGACATCCTCACAAGTGTAGTAATACAGTTGTATTTGTGTTTGTCTGCAGTGGGAAGAGGTGAGTATAATGGATGAGAAAAACATCCCCATCAGAACATACCAGGTGTGCAATGTCTTAGAGCCCAATCAAAACAACTGGCTGAGGACAGACTGGATCCCTCGGTCCGGCGCTCAGCGGGTCTACGTCGAAGTCAAGTTCACCCTGAGAGACTGTAATAGCCTGCCAGGGGTCACGGGCACCTGCAAGGTACGAGAAAACATAACGTCTTGACACAGCGTGATGATCATCAAATGGTTTGGGCGCAGTAGAAAGTTTTAACAAAATCATTTCTTTGAAAGACTTGACTTCTTTAACGTGTTAACTTTCCTGCTAATTAGTTAATGGACAGACTGCTGCTAATGGAGCTTTATTATATATTACAGCTGCTGGTTATTCAAGCACAAACCGCCCTTTGACTCATTATCATATTAAGAGAAAAGATGAGCGCTGATGATGATAAATGGACGCCTCAGTCTGACTTTTTTTCCTGTCCCTTTTGTCTTGTAGGAGACATTCAATCTGTACTACCACGAGTCTAACGAAGACAGGGAGAGCTACATCAAAGAGAGCAGCTTCATTAAGGTGGACACTGTGGCAGCAGACGAGAGCTTCACCCAGGTAACACTGAACAACTGAGTCAGGCTTTGAGTTCTTTATCTTCCCTCCTCCACTCACTTTAATTTGCTCTTATCTTGAAAATAAAATCCCCCTGCGGCACTTAGCTGTAATTTTTTTATTTGTTTTACAAGCACTTTTATCTCCGATGTCCATTCTGCCGTCCCAGGATTGCTGGCTGGGAGCTTTTGCCTAGTCCTCACAAAAATTACTTCTGATTTTAGCGTTGTAGGCGTTACAGCTTATTTTACCTTTGCAATCAATAGAAGTCAATCTGGACGAGAGCCAAGTGCTGAAAACGTGAAGATCAGCCATGGTTCAATAGCAACTCCACTTTGGGTTGAACAAGCGAGCTGAATTAATGAGGGCTGACACACTTTACTGCACATTTCATTAATGTAGCTGCTTTCTCTTTCCATCCAGGTGGACGTCGGTGACCGCATCATGAAACTGAACACTGAGGTGCGAGACGTGAAGGTCACGACCCGGAAGGGTTTCTACCTGGCCTTTCAGGATGTTGGCGCCTGCATCGCTTTGGTGTCCGTCAGAGTTTTCTACAAAACCTGCCCGCTCACCATCCGTAACCTGGCAACGTTTCCTGACACTGTTACTGGGGCTGATACATCTTCCTTAGTGGAGGTCAGGGGGTCTTGTGTCAACCAATCAGAAGAGAGAGAGGAGCCTAAAATGTACTGTGGTGCTGACGGGGAGTGGTTGGTTCCTATTGGAGGATGTCTCTGCAACCCTGGGTATCAAGAGAAGGGTGGCGCATGTAAAGGTGAGTGTTGCTGGGTGAAACAAAGCTGCTACACCAAAGTTTGTTGTTGTTTGTTCTGTGGTGGTCTGACTGATCCATGTTTGTCTCAGTCTATAAGCTCCGCTTGTGTTGACACCTCTTAAGTCCCATGTGCCTATGAGAGCAATCATTAGTGCTCAAGTTAACAAGCTATTTGCTAATGATGGAAGACAGTGACAGAAAATTGGTTTGTGTAGCAATTAGCACCTGCTTGAGTATTCTGTGGAATGTTTTAATTATTTCCAAGGATTATATTTAGAATTGTTGTTGTTTGTAAAGGGAAACTCACATAATTTAACCGTGCAATATGTTCTCCGACACTGCCAAAAATTAATCAGGGTGGATGATGAGCTGTTGAGTTGTAAATGAGTAGTAATTTCAGATTGGAGATAGTTTTGCAATACAAGACTATGTCACAAATTGCAATCCATTAAAGCTGCAGTCAAAAATTACACTTTTTTAACATGGCTGACAACAGCTATGTATTTTATTTTATAATACCTTAAAACCCCAATTAATAGCCTGGGCTGTTATTTGCTTAAATCTCTGAAATCAACAGGCCTATATATACAGTAGGACAGGCCTTTAATTCCTTTAACACAAAACTTTTTCTCAGCAAACATTGGGAAATATACCCAAAGTTAACGCGATATGAATATTACGGTATTATGGTACCTAGCATATCGGCACAACACCACTTTATCTTGTTAAAACAACTTGGATTAATTTCTATGAAAAAATCCTTTTGATTCTTTTGATCTGAGGACCCTTACAGACCAAAGGAATATGAATAATTTACAGGACAATCAAGGAATGGACACATAATTTGAGGTAGCAAACCCAGTTTTATACATACAAAGAACTTCTATAAAAAATGACCAGGCCTCTCAAAAAATCAAAATGTGTGGCCATGCTGGGCTAGTAAAAGGGACTGGACGTTTAATTGGGACTAGGCTTTTAACTGGAGTTTTAGGGTGGTCATACATACATTTGAGGGGAATCTGCATTTGGATTGTTTTGACCACAGGTTAAAAAAATAATTCAACACGTTGGGAAATACTTTTGCTTTCTTGCCAAGACTTAGATGAGACAATTAATATCACTATCATATCTGTCCGTTTAATGCAAGCGGCATATCTGAGGCTGAAAAATGTAGCCAGTGTGGAAGTGCCAAAAACTGCAGTTCATCAGATGGCCACTTGAGGCTGGCTCAAGATCAGAGTAAATCCCCATAGAGCCCCCATGTGTTAAAATGCCCCACTTTACAGCAGAAATAAACATGTTCAGACCACAGTCCACAGTCTATGAGTCAGATCCAGCCCTCGCTCCTCCACAGCTCCAGCCTCACATCCAAATATGGTTTACTGGCTCCGAAAACCAAGATAGCAACAGCCGAAATGTTGAACTTGATGCTTCAAAACAGCAGTCCACAAACCAATGGGTCACATCACAGACACTACATCCATTACTTTTACAGTCTATAATTCAGTATGAACTTGAAGCAAGGAGATGGTTAACGTAGCTTAGCACAAGGACTGCAGACAGCTAGCCTGCTTCTGTCTAAAGTAAACAAAATTTACCACCTATCAGCACATGTATTGCTGCGTTCCATTTTCCTCGGAAGTCGTAGCTGGGTGTGACGTTTCAGTACAAGTCAGAAAACAGAGATGTTAGCAAAACCAGTTCTAGCCAGGTTAGCCATTGTTGGTAATACCAGTCGATTACAACACATTAGGCTGTATTTGGCACATTCATAGCAACAAATCCACAGATAGAAGTTGGACAGGACTGTGTGTACAGTCGTTCTTACAGTATATAACAGTGTATTACTACAGCCTTCACTAGTGTTGCATTTGAGGTCAGTGGTTGGTGTTGTTCCTCTGACTTTTTGAATCAGAAATCTGACTTCAGGGGGCGTTCCTGGTAAAATTTCCGACTAGGACTTTGGAAAATTAAACTTTCCAGTGCAAATGGACTGGACCTTAAAGCTCTCTGATTAACATGTTATATCTTATGGATGATCCGCCGGTTGCCTGGCAACCTCACAGTGATGATAAGATAGAGAGTTACCAATCAAGAAGTAAAACTACAGTAAATTAAAGATTAAACCAAAGTAATACTTTAATTTGTGAGCTTTAGAGGTGCTGAAAGGCAGGTTTTGCTTTTTTGGACACAGCGGGGATATCTGTTTTCAGTCTTTGTGCTAAACTAAGCTTTCTTTTTCCTGACTGCAGCCTCATTTTAAAGGACAGTCATGAGAATGGTATTGATTTCTCATCTAACTCCCTTGCAAGGAAGAAAATAAGCACACTTCCCAAGGACTGTTCCTTTAAAATATTCATTTGTGTTTGTTGCAGGAAAAGCATAACAAACCCTTTTTGATCAAAAACTGGACGACATTTTGCTTTAGAGTCTTTACTTTCAGCTTCTTTTGAGAGGTAACTCCCAAAACTGTTATATTAGTAATAAAAATAAATTGAATATGCCGTTATGTCAGACAATTATCCCCAATCTAATCAGTTTATCTTTTAATAAATCCAAGTCATAAAGAGTTTTTGTCCTGCAGTGAGTATTAGTAGAAGCTCGCAGGTCTCAGTGTGAGGTGTGCTGACATAACAACAGCCATCTGGACTAAAATGTCTTTCTATCACTTACAAATGTGGTCTGAACTTTACGGTAGCAAATATGCAAGCTGTTCACACCTCTCACCAACATACATGTGGCGTGGATGACGTGTAATGTTTGAAAGTGACTTGTTGTGATAGTGAAGATAAACTTAATGTGCGTGTTTGTGTGAGAAAAGTGGGGTGACCGGGGGACAACAGACTCAGTGGAGACACTTTTACAACATGGCTTCACTCCCCCTATTCAGTCTCATCCACAACAGACACGCAACATGTGCGCTCACACACACACACACATAGACACACACACACATTGACACGCACACACATACGCAGATGCACAGAGACCAATAGAGACAAGGGGGAGCGACTCACTGATCTGCTCCCTCAGTTTTATTTATGAAGCCTATCCCAGCAGGCTAATTGTATAACAAACAGACCCATAATTCAAAGAGAAAAGAAGAGACGCTGAGAGAGAGAGAAAGGCGGGGAGATGGACATAAAGAGAGCGATGCAGTTAGTGCCAGTTGGCGTTAAAGAGGGGGGGAAAAAACTTGACTTTTTTCTTTGCAATAAGAGGAGCAGTAGCCAAAATTCTCCATGTGACAAACGTCCTCTAAAACCTTCACCCCGCTTGCCCCGTTTGTTCTTTTTGAAAAGGGAGGAGGTTTGTGGGGTGGTCCCTGAAGCCTGAAAGATGTTCCTCCTCAACTAGATTTAGGAGAGACCCTTGACTCTGTTGAACCTCCAGCAGATGTGAAGTGCCATCTATCTATCTGAGGCTCTCTTCTCCGTCTCCCCGCTCCCGCTGCCTGTCAGGTTGTTGGCCGGGCGCAGCTGCCTCAGTGGAAATCCATCAAAGTCTGGATGAATACCGAATGCCGCTCAGTGAAAACTCTGACCCTGCAGTATTGGATAGACGCCTTAACACTTCTTCCATTTTAAGTTTGAAATTCGCAGGGAAAAGAGAAGAGGGGGGGGGGGGGGGGGGGAGGGCAGAGTGGGACTGAGGGAAGAGATGGATAGTTAGATGATCTGTCGCTCCTGCCGTCGCTGATGTCAAAAGGTTTCTGGATCCTCTAGACTCACGTGCCTTCACTCAGTCGGTATAACAGGCACAGACAGATAGACAGAAACTGAGTGAATATAACTTGGACACTTGTGATTACAGTTTTTTTCATACTGAGCAGTACAGAAATGCACTAAATAACTTAAAGGAATTGTTCAGCCTATTGGGTAAAACATTTAGTTGCCTTCATGCCGAGAGTTAAGCTCTTCTTACACAGAAATGCTGCAATACTGCTGCAATGAGATTTTCATACAGAACCAAACAAAACTAGCATCATACCACCTTAGTATGTGATTTTAGATCCATCCCTGTTTAAATGTCGGATGATCTTGTTCTCTGCTTGAAGGGTAAAGAGCTCCCAGATCTCATTGTCTTCCCAATTTCTTCTTCGAGTTAGCTGCTAACTGCTTCTAGCTGCTTTTTAAACATCCCAGTGGTGGGTTGCACACTCAACACGTCATCCAAACGACAAACTTGTCTGGTCCTGCAGGCTCACACGTTTTACACAGACTTTGAGTTAGCTGTGTTGCTACCTTCGCTGCTAGCTTAAAGGCAGAACAACAATGCCCCCACAGTTTGTGTTGTACCTCATATACAGAACTGTGAGCGTTTAGACACACAGAGCCAGATTGGCGAGTTGATCCGAGGTGCCCAATTTTCCGCCTCGTAGGGTAGACATATTGGCAGAACCTTTTTAGTTTCAAAAGACAGAGGCGGCCTGAGGCAGAGGGGCTGTTGATGACGTTGCACATACAACCCACTGGCGGTGGATAAACAGGAAACAGTTGATAGCAGGAATTAGCGAGCAGCTGGTAGCAAGAGGGAAACGCAAACCTGACAGACACTGTAAAGATGAGTAACTGGGGAGACAAGGAATAGCGCGCCCTACTTGCCCTCGCAAACGAAGAGGTCATTAACCATCAGATGACGGGGACGGTGAAGAACAGGCTGACTTACGAGAGAATTGCCGAGGGACTGACGTCACACACTGAGCTACACGTTTTGTTACTTGCTCACGCCCCCCATTGCCCGATTTTTTTTTATACTGCCAATGCTGAAAGATGACTGATTGGGCTTTCCTGCAAATTTGCTCAATTCCTGTCTAAAAAGTGCTAAAGTGCTATATAATATATATCTTAGTTGGACAGATTGTTTTTACAGCAAAATTAGGCATTTTTTATATATATATATAAAATGGTTTTTATTACATTAGGAGTCCTGGTGCAACAACCACGGTTTGCTTCTACATAAGTATTTTGTCTGCCTTGTGGTTTTGCTTTTCGAACACATTTTAGCATTCCCAAAGACTCCTGTTGAATTGAGCTGAAACAAGAGTAGACTTAGCCAAAGCGGTGAAATGTGAAAAGTTCATTTTCACTGTTGACACGGAGTAATGAGGATGGAGAGGATGAGAGGAGAAGCTCTGGAGAGGAAGAAGGGATTAGAAGTTGAATGGGGCGAGAGGGGGATTGAAAGAAGGCCACTGACAGCAGAAGGCATCAATACAGGGCCGCCCCTCCCCCGCCGGGGGGTTCGTCATCGGGTGCAAAGGGGACGACTAGAGAAACACAAGAGAGAGGGAACTCCCCCTCTTTTCTAAACCCGTGGTTAAGACCGGGGTCATGACTGAGCCTGATGAAGACGTCAAAAACTCTGACTGACAGCCACACACACTCGTGCAGAGAGACTTTAGATACAGAGTGCAGGGTCATGACCGAGGTAGATGAAGACGTCAAAAGTTTGACAGCTGCGATCCGTCTGGGAGGATCGGAAACGAGGGAGGAGAGACAAGAGGAGAGAAACAACAGAGAGAATTTGAAATGTGAACGGCCAGAGAGGCGGAATGAAAGAGGAGCCTTCTGCTTTTTGTCTCACTGTCTCTGCACTGGCCTCCTTTTTCTGTCGTCTGATTCTGCTCAATTCTGCTCACTGCCTGGGAGGGTTGGACTGTTTCTCCCTCTGAGTGTGTGTGTGTGTGTGTGTTTCTGTGTTCCCCATGTCCAGAGAGATTTCATGGTTGTGCTTCTTTCCAACGCACCTGCAGTGTCTCGTCAACAGCAGAAAGCGTTTGGAACGAGCGGGATGAAAAGAGTGAGAGAGAGGCAGCCACACTCAAAGAGAGATGACAGAAAGAAAGAGTGAGCGGATGATAGAAAGAGTGCGTAATCGCTGTATTCAGTCCCTCTAATTATTGCATCGCATTTCTGGACTCTGGACATGTTGGATTGCGGATTTAGTGTGTGCGTGTGTGCACGAGCGTACATGAGCGTACATGTGTGGGTACTGTATCTCTGATTTTCTGCCTAACAAAGCCCTCCCTCCCATATACTCACAGTTTGGAAGACTGCCCAGGAATGCCTAGAGAAGAGTGTGGTGGGGCAAACAGGCAGGGAGGAGATGTGTGTATATGTGTGTGTGTGTGTGTGTGTGTGTGTGTGTGTGTGTGTGTGTGTGTGTAGTGTATGCACGTATGGCAGGTGACAAAGCAGGCAAAGGAATGGCCCAAGTGACTGTATGAGGCAAGCCCAACTCAGGTGGGGGGAATGGTTTGCATTCCACCATCACAATCAAAGTGTGTGTGTGTGTGTGTGTGTGTGTGTGTGTGTGTGTGTGTGTGTGTGTGTGTGTGTGCTCTGAGTGTACGCGCACTATTGTCTACTTCTCCCAGGTTGTTCTTAATGTAGTGGAGGTTTGCCAGCCCCACCAGTCGGTCTGTAGCTCTCTGGCATCGACACAAGCCCCTCTCTGCCTCTCTGTCTCTCTGTCTTGCTCTCATTATCCCTCCTTTCTCTTCTCCATCTCTTCTCCCTGATCCGCGGTCAGTCAGGGGTGGGGGTGCTGTTGCTGGTGGCAGGGGGTGATCTGTGTGTGATGGGGAGGAGGGGGGTATTGTTGTAGAGCCCCTTTCACATGCTAATGTTCGCACTGTTGGCTTTGGGCACACACAACTCCACACACACATTTCTCCTCAAACCACCAGTTTTTGCGAGTATTTAAATTTAGACAAACTTAAAGCTGCGGCTTCCACTGAGCGCATTCCTAAGGTTTTAAATGCAGAGTGATGTGAGGAGCTGGTGCACGTGTAAGATATGAGATGAATTTGATAGCGAGCTGTGTAGGAATGTGAGTTGCTGTCCTCTCAGTGAAGACATACAGTAGGAGAAAGATAAGGATCTCATCTTATCTCCCGCATTTTCTGCGGGTTTAATTAACGGGGCACGACCCCTGTGATTAATAGTGTCCCTCCCTCTCGCGTGACAGTCTATCAATCCGTCCATCCATCCGTCAATCGGTCCCTCCCTCCATCCATCACAGAGACAGGTGTCAGGCCGGAGCGGTCGGGGGTACTTCCTCCATCTACACCCCTCTGCTGGGAAGGAACAAGGGATGATGACAGATAACACAGGGTCAAGGAGAATACACACACACACACGCCCACACATACAGTGTGCCGATGAGGCTCTTAGTTGGATTTGCAGTGAGCTGCATTTGCATTTTAGGTAGCAGATGAATGCATATGCAAATGCCGACAATGCTGATAGTAATCAAAGGGCACCTTCCCCCTCGCTTCTCTCCCTCCTCTTTTTCTCTCTTCACCTCCTTATCTCTCGCTCCTTGTCAGTCTTTTTTCTCGCTGTCTCTCTCCCAGTCAGCCTTCCCTCCATCCTGTACACTCTCTCATACTTGTCTCAAGCAGACAAACAGCTGATTACAGCTGATTCACTCTGCAGCTACCAGGCAAAAATGTGAGCACACTCACGCACGCTATCACCTTATCTTATCAGCATGTACTTATGTTTGCACCCAAATCCCTCCCAGTTTATTGGTCCAGCTCGGGTGCTGCGCGGTCCTCGGTAGCGTAGGGTTAATGTCGGGTTAATGACACCCTCATGAGCTCTTATTCCAGGTCAGCAGCGCTCAACCCCCCCCCCACCCCCCTCCCCTGTTGAAATCAGCGCTAAAAGAGACACAAAGGCTACAGACAACAGAGAGAATAGAGACATGAGAGGGCGCTGAAGGAAGTTTATGGCTTCAGATACTTTGTTCCTTTCTTCAGTCTGTCCTCTGTGTTGGAGACAAGGATAGAGGATTTGGTGGGACAGGGACAAAGGCAGTGTGCTTCCCCCCTGGCACAGTCTTGTTTAGCCCTATAATCAACCCTTAAGTCCTTAGTGGGTCAAATAGTTTTCTTTCTCTCTTTAATTTCCTCCCTTTCCCATCCATGTCTTACTTACCCACATTAATGATTTGAAAGAAAGGAATGTGCATGTCAGCAGGACTGATATTACTGATGATATTACTCTATTTTATCTTGAATTTGATGATGTCAGCTGACACATTATGATGAGTCATTCGCCACATGAAAGCCAGCTTTATCAGCTGTAAGTGTGTTTATGAATTTACAGGTTTCAATTACAGTCTGTTTCGTGTGCGGTCTCATTTGAGCTGGTATCGACATCGAGCCATAAAGGCTGCGAGTCGTGGTTAAAAGCTTCCTCGAGGTTTGACACTCGGAGAGGAGAGGGATGTACAGAGATACAGCAGGAGCGAGAGTTATCAGAGACACAAAGACAGATAAGTAGAGGTCGAGGAGGAAGTGCGCGGGGAGCGAACGAGGGAGGTTGTGAAAAATGTGAAAGGGAGGGCAGATGAGTGTGTGAAAGAGCAAATCTATGGTGGCTCACGCAGATGGGGCAGGATGGTCGGTGTGAGTAGATTACAGAGGAGACTTCCTCCCTCTCATCAGTAGATGAGAGTGTCATAAAGCATTCGAACACACACACACACACTCACATGTGCGCACACACATCATTCCCACATTCCTATCCACTCCCACTGGGATGTCTTCAACTCCCTTGGAAATGTGAAAGGGTTGGAAAAAAAAGGAGAGAACCGGGAAAGATGGTGGGATGGAGAAAGGAGAGTGAATAGGGTGTGATGATGAAAAAGGTGTTGAAAAAATGATTGCAGTGGAAACAAATGAAGGATTTCCTTCTGAAATTAAAGGGAGAAAAAAAATGTCTCTAACCAGCCACGCTCTGCCATCTCTTCTGCCTCACCAGTGGATGTCAAGCGGTATAATTATGCACTCATTTATTGTATTGTTGCTCTGTCAATGCATGAATTCCTTGGTATACAGAGAGAAGATTTCTCTTCCTCCACCCCTCCCTCTGTATCTCTCTCTCACCCTCTCCCTGTTTCTCCTCTTTCATATATTTAAATGTCAGTTATATTTGTGTTGGCGTTGGAGTTTTGATGTATTCAGTTCTAGTGTTACTGGTTTCTGCGCGTGTGAGTGGGAGCTGATCAGTAAATGTTCTTCTAGATGTTTCTTTCTTTGCTCATCAAAATCATCAGAAAGAGATAAAAGAAACACACAGTGCCCCTCCCCCCTGTGATATATCTATTTCTCTCTATAGATTTTTCTTTACAGTTTATCTTTGGATCAAAATGCAGTGCGCGTGTTGATTAGATGGATGTCTGAGCTGTGTAAGATGTCGATACAGAGACAACAAAGACTATATCAAGGGTCAGGGGTCAGCTGACCTGAGGGCACTGCTTGCAGCCCACTTCAGGGCGGGCTTAAATCGCTGTGAACATGTTTTTAAGGTATCTTTTGGAGTGCTTCTCACCAAAAGATATTTGGAGAGCCACTTTGTTGAATATTGAACATTGCTTGATATTTTAAGGATGGGACAACTTTGGGATTGTGCATATTAAAGGAATAATTCAACCCCCAAATGATCACTTGTGTATCAACCACTCACTCCGTGTTAAGTTGAATTAAGGAAGAGAACTTTGTTTCTCTTGCATGCCTCCACGGTAAACAAAGAATTCATACAATGGAGAAAAGTCTTGAATGGAAGTCAAAGGGGTTCAAATCAGCAAAACTGTATCACCAGTGGTTTTCCAGTGGTTGTCCATTCTGAATGGACCGCAAGTGACTCACAAACATGCCAGGTTTGTGAGAAACACAATTAATTTTAAGTATAGTGAATTTCCAGCACAGAGTTTTTATTTTGAAGTTTCATTTTCTGCTGTAGAAAGAGTGAATAACAGACAGCTACTTTATAGAGACAGCAAACTAGCTCAATGACATGGCCAAACACAAGTATGGCGCTGAATGTATTAAACTGTGGGACCTTGAACTAATGACTAAAGAGAAATCTGGACTCAATAACTCGTTCTTGTATACTAGTATAGTATAATGCAAGTCTCAATCAGCCAGCCGTGTGCTCGAAACTTACTAAACGCATGCATTTTGGCTAAAACCATATTAATCAAAACACTTCCACATAAACAGTCTCACGTACGGATGACTAGTGCACTTCTTTTTATGCTGAATTCTTTTAATATTGCAGTTTTAGTGAGAAGACGTGTTGAAGGCCTGTCTGTGGAAAAAATAAACACTTTTGATAGACATACAGTGATGATGCACAATTGCCCCATTGGATTACATTGCAGGCGTTGTGTGGCAGCACCGTCTCTTAATAATACCAATTAATACTGGACTATTTTCAAAAATTATTGTCCACATCAGTCACTTAGACACAAAAACGTATTAAAAAAATTGTCTAGGTTGAAATATTCAGAAGTTGCCCTTTAAATGTGGCCCTCCTATGACTTCAATTCATTCAGAATTTTCTCAGTTTCTTCGTTCACCGTGGAGGCATGCGAGAAAAACAATGTTTTCTTCCTATTCCTAAATTCAATGTAACATGAGTGAGTAATTGACAGACAAATAAATATTTGTGCAGTGAACTAATGATTTATTTTTAATTGTGCTGTTTATTTTCTTGATTAATTAACTGTATCGCAGCAACAGCAAAAATTCCTATCACAATTTTCCAGAGCCCATCTTGACATATTTGATTTATTATTTAAAATAAATTTTCTGAGCTGTTACAACAGACTTAATTTTTGCATATTTACTTGAGCAATTAATCAGTTGTCTTAATTGCTGTTCATTAATTTCCTGCCGATTAATCTACTTATCTTTTCAGCTGTGGCAAACATATATATTTGTCCATGTGCACATGATAGCTGAGCCTGAAATACAAGTAAGGTTAGGACCTGCTCATCAGATCATTGCTCCACAGCACCACTTGTGATCAAAAACCCCACAGGGAACCTTTAAACAAGTGCTGTGTTCTGTTCAAGGTAGCATGTTATTACTTCATTTTAGAGGTGCTTTATGGTGTCTTTTATAAAGTTTGTGTCAATGTGACCTGGTGTACGTGGCTAAGCATTGTTGATAAAGTGGAGTCCTAAATCTGTCTCCTTCTGTCCCTCTGCAGCCTGCACCGCTGGCTTTTACAAGGCCAAGTTTTCAGACGCAGGATGCTCCAAGTGTCCTCCACATAGCTACTCGCTCAGAGACGGGGCGACTGTCTGTGACTGCCACTCTGGATTCTTCCGCGCTGACAGCGACCCTCCCTCCATGAGCTGCACCCGTAAGAACACACACACACACTCACACATACACACACACTAGTAAGACTATACATAAGTGAAAATACAGACAATATGTGTGTGCACTGCTTGCAAATAAAAGCAAAAAAAGAGCACACTCATTGTCTCCCTACCTCTATCTCTACCAAACAGAGGGAGACACAAACTTGTCTGAATGCCACCCCTGTTTCATGATCCCATTACTTATGACTAAGCCACCATCTACATCCTGTCTGCTAGTGATAAGTAAAGACATTGAGAAGTGAATAAATGTCCGCTCTCTCTCCTGCGCTCTGCGTCTCTTTCTCTAAGTCTCTGAGTAGGTCCTGTGTGACAGACTTGCAGACCTCAGTCTGTGTGTCATAAACTTAATTATGCCTATATTCAGCACATGGTTTCCTTGGCCTGGGAAAAATGAAAACACACACACACACACACTTACTCTGTCTCTCAGACGCACAACACACAAAAAAGAAATACCACAGAGGAAAACATCCAGCCCATCAAAAACATCTCTGAACAGTATGGTTTTCAGTCTGATGCCAGATGTCCACATTTCAGCTCGTGCCAACAGCTCCCCCTCATACACCCCGTATACTGCCTCCCCCTTTAAGTGCAGTTTAGAATGTAAACTTGGTTTTGTTCATGCTCAAGCCTCTCCCTGTCTCCTCCTCAGAGCCGCCGTCAGCCCCACAGCAGCTCATCTCTGTGGTGAATGAGACTTCGGTGGTCTTGGAGTGGGCCCCTCCTCGCCGACTGGGAGGACGGAGTGACACCAGCTACAGTCTCGAGTGTCTGATCTG
The DNA here is from genome assembly GCA_035609425.1 of Epinephelus awoara. Classification (NCBI taxonomy): domain Eukaryota; kingdom Metazoa; phylum Chordata; class Actinopteri; order Perciformes; family Serranidae; genus Epinephelus; species Epinephelus awoara. The sequence goes on along the minus strand of CM069306.1, from coordinate 12,573,139 downwards.
TCAAACAGGGAGTCACAGTCAGTCTGGCGGCAAAGCCCTCCCCAGGAATCGCAGCATCTCCCAACCTGAGGCTCAGCACGGCGGCCTGGGGATGCAGTCAGACCAGGGGATTGTGGGATCTGAAGTCCACTCAGGGAGAGGAGTCTACCAGAGCAGACCAGTGCCCGGAGATTACCCGAGACTCGGCTCTGGTTCCATCTCCAGCTCTCAGCTCTGCCTGCCCTGCGGCTCCGATGTGGTCTTCTCTCCCGACCAGACGGGCCTGAAGACCACCAGGGTGGTGGTGAGCGAGCTCAGGGCCCACACACACTATACCTTCATCGTCTACGCACGCAACGGGGTCTCCCAGGCCAGCGGAGCAGGGGCAGCTCAAAGCGTGTCTGTCACCGTCACCACCAACCAAGCTGGTGAGAAGAAGTGTTTGAGTGTGATAAGTGTATTTGCTGTGATGGTGTGATGGTTGCAGCAACACAAAATGTGCTTAGAGATGTTGTCCGTAACTGGGTCAGCACAACACAACTGCTGTTGACTGCATGTGGGCCCACAGGGAAGCAGGGCCCCACGAGTAATGTTCCAAACTGTGGAAGCATGTTATAAACAACCTCTGTGCGGAGCTACATACTTGCATGCGAAAACTGGTACCCACCCTTAACGCTTCAGTGAAGTGAAATGAAGCCAACAGAGAGTCAGTCCTCTTAGACCCTCGTGTTAAAGTGCCCAAATTCACAGCAAATATAAATACATTTTGCTCACAGCTAATAGCTATTATGTAACTCACCTGTTTAGATTTTATTACGCCTTAAAATTACACATAATTAACGTGGTGCCATTTAAAGTGGTTGTCTGTGAGGCATCATGACAGTCCTTGAGTCAGATCCACCCCTCGCTCTTCCACAGCTCCACCCTCTTGTCCAAATATGGTCACTTTTGGCTTCAAGAGTCCAAAATGGTGACGGCCAAAAACCAAAGTCCAGGCTTTAAAAGCCGATAGGTGACATCATGGTGGATACGTCCAGCTATTTGTGATTTTTTTCTAATTGTAAGGACTGTATTTGGAATACTGCAGCACTTTCCAAATATAATACCAGTGCATCTTAAGAGTGCTTAGGTGATGTGTTTGTTGCTGAAAGATAGTCTAGAGAATCTTGAAACCTGTTACAAGACATAAGTAATCAATAAATTGAACATTTCAAATACATTACATGAGGAAACATTGCAGCAGTTCTGCATTTAAATAGATGTAAAGAGATGACCACATTGTAATGCTGGATAGAAATACTATATATTGCGTATTGTGTACTTCGAATGCATTGTTTACATCAGGGGTGTCAAACATAAGGCCTGCAGGCCAGAACTGTCCTGACAAAGGGTTCGATGCAGCCCACTGGATGACTTTGCACACCTGATATTGATGCAGGTGAAGGCAAAGAGGTGTCAGGTTAAAAAGTGAGCAGCTACGTACTTCATATAAAATGCTGCTTCAGAGACTTTTCCACCCTGACCAGAACACAGCTCTCTGAAAAAAAACTAATGAATATGCATTGTGGTCATATTTTAAAATATTCAACATTGTGCAAAATGTGGTCAGTCAGCATTCAGTAAAGCAGACTCTATATTAAGGCCCAAGCACACCGGTGGCAAAAAATACTCTGCCCCTATTATTTTCAATGTACAACTCCATACCGGCGACTGCTAGATACGCATCAGCGCTCCTGGACACACCACCCGGCGGTACTTCACACCACTGTCCTATTTCCAGTCATGCCGCCCCTGGAATTAAGTGTATTTTCCCCCTAGTCACGCTCTGCTTGTAGATACCAGCTCTCGTAGCAGCTCTTTTGTCTCTGCTCCTGTGGCAGCTTGACTCCTCTCCTCACCATGGATGTATAAAGAGAATTCTGTAACTGTTGCTGTGTGTCATGTGTGATAAAGAATGAGTGAGGAGAGAAATACCCTGAGCTAAAAGCCCTTTTTAAGTAGGAATTCTGCAAATTTGCAGGAAAGCCCAATCAGTCTTTTTTCAGCATTGGCAGCATAAAAACAAAATCCGGGAGTGCAGCGAAATGCCGCCTGCCTAATTTTGTTTATACAGAATGTGCGTTTTTTCGGGGCAATGGGGGGCGTGAACAAGTAACAAAACGTGTAGCTCAGTGTGTGATGTAAACAGTGACGTACTCCGAGGTAAACCGCCGCTGCTCAGTCCTTCTGCAATTCTCTCGTCATCTGACGGTTAATGGCCTCTTCATCTGCGAGGACAAGGAGGGCGCGCAATTCCTTGTCTCCCCAGTTGCTCATCTTTACAGTGTCTGTCAGGTTTGCGTTTCCCTCTTGCTACTAGCTGCTAATTCCAAGTCATCAACAGCCCCTCCCGTTGCGGAAGGGCGCCTCGTTCTTTTTAAACCAAAAAGGTTCCGCCAATATGTCTACCCTACGAGGCGGAAAATTGGGCACCTCGGATCAACTCGCCAATCAGACTCTGTGTGTCTAAACGCTCGCAGCTTGCCGGCAAAACGGCCCAACATGCGCGGAAAATCTGGCAGTGTAAAAGGGGCTAAAGACCTATAATCGCATCATTATAAAGACAGTAGCTGAAAGATACTGCCTGGTGAGTCATAGCTCCTGAGATCTAGCCTGGTTCCAGACCATAGACCCCGCCCACTCAACTCTCACTGCTCTGGTATACTTCATTGAATTTGCGATTTATCTCGTCCAAATGATGGACGGACCAATGAACGCCGGGGGTCTAGCGATTAGCCAATCAGCGCCACGCTGATGTCAAGCTGTACACCGGTGGGTAACTGGTGAGGATAGCAACAATGGCGACCGCTGCAGATCCTACAGACCACATTAACGATGCTATCGAGGTATTTCACCACTACTCGCGTTAATGGAGGACCAAATTAAGGGAGCTGCTAAACTGGATTTAATGGCGATGCAGCTGGACGTGCACGATGACGGAGACATTTTAAACGGGCAATGCTCGCTTGTTTTCGGTTCCCCCGAGGCATGGATACTAATGACGTCAGATTCTGGGTGAGTCGTTGATCTCTACTGATTGGTTATGGAAAAAATCAAATTCCCTCCCCCTTGTTAATCGCCTGCTACCTGAGATCGGCTTTTCAGGTGAGAAATTAACTTTAATTATTGGGTGTCCACACGTGATTTTAAGCTAATGCAGAGGCGGAGGAAGTGCAGATCTCTCAGTAAAAGTAGTAATAACATTACATGGTCGTCTGTTGACGAGCTGCAGAGCGACATGTTCAGTGTGTGCTGGGGGCGGCACTTGACGCGCGTCCAAGGCTGCTGGGGTGTTTTCAGCTTTAGATTTAAGTCCTAAAACAATATTGGAGGAACCCTATTGCTAAGGCACTGCCAGAACCTTTGATATATAAGTGGTTTGTAAGGTGGAAGAAAACTTAACCTGCTTCCTCAATAGCTTCTACTTTAGTTTGATGTGGTGACACCAGCATTACTACACAGGTGTGAAAATGTATGAAAAAGATAAGATATCTCAGGCTGGTCTTCATCTGTTTCGTAAATGGATGAGCAATTTCAGAATGTTCTTTATACTAAAAGAAAGGGCAAAATTTGGAGGTGTCTTTATTTATATGACATTACGCAATGGTTTTACTTGTCCGGCCCACGTGAGATCAAATCAGGCTGTATGTGGCCCGTGAACTAAAACGACTTTAACGTTTACATAATGCTACAACTGAGTTTAATGGAAGAAAACTGATGTTGAACACGTCCATAATAGATTCCAGCCTCTCCACTAACAACAGCGTCAACACTAATGAAGCTACAAGACAGTTTTCTTGCTTTCTCTCAACTGGAAACTCTTGCTCTTACTATCACTGTCATCGTTGCCATAGTTATTACTCTGTCCTCCTACACCTAACAACAGCTGAATTAATTATAGGGTTGTTCTCAAGAGGATGTCAAAAAGCATTCTGGGAAATGTAAATCACTGATTTAAATACAAATACCCAGAGCGTGTTGAGGGGAAAGTAGTTACGAGGGGAAAGTAAATGACAACAGCACATAGCAAATTAGTTGACACATAACATTAGTTTATCTAAGGGAGGAGGGAGGAAGTGAAGGGAAGGAGGGGGGGGGCTCTCCTTGTGTCTGCTCTTGACCACGGAAGTGTGTGAAAAATCACCCAGATTTTATGGCGTGTTTCATTTTAGTTGTGAAGGTGTCAGCTGGTGTGTGGCGCTCCTCACACATGCTCTCCATTAGTTTTCAGTGCGTGCGTTTTTTTCTTTGCTTTTTCCTCTCTCTTTTTTTTTTTTTTTTTTTTGCACGCTGTTACATCTCAACTGTCATTTCTTTAAGTCTTTACGCTGGCATTTAGAAAACGGCACACCTGCTTAGTTCCAAGTGCCCCAGGGAAATAACTTCGCTTGTGTGTGCACAGCGTGAGAGCTGTCTGGGATTTTTCAAGTCCAACCTGCACCACCATATGGCCCGATATCATGTGAACAACCACAAAGGAGGACAAACACCATAAAGGGAGGGAAAATGGAAGGATGTAAGGGGAGAGAGAGAGCGGAGAATGAGGCTTGTCTCAGCGGAATAGGAAGGAATGAGATATAGGTCAGTTCTCAGGTGCACTGGGTCAATGGGATTGTTGACAAACAGGAACCATACATACCTCTGGAGCTGTATTCAGGCCTGTGAAACTGTTACAGATGTTATGTTATTGGCTGCCTCGTACAAAAGAGTGCTGCAGGGATGATGTTTATTTGTAGGACAAGCCGAAAGTTAGCGTTAGCTCTGGTTTCCTCGACAAAAATTTAGCATAATTTCACATAAACATAAAAGTGAACACCAGTTTTATCATTTGCGTAAATGCAATCAGCAGAAGTAAAAAGATAACGTTAGGCACCCGCGTTGCATGACTTCAAAGTCGTCACCACAGCGCCTGATGGCGCTTAAGAGTCTCATTTAGCCCCTTGATACCAGCCGCCTTTTTTAAGACACATAAAGGCTTCGAAATTCATGAGTGGGGTATTTACTGAAGGATTTAATGTTGTAGAACAAAACGTAAAAGTCTCTCAGAGGAGCAGTGTGGAAGATTTAGGGGGATTTAATGGCATCTAGCAGGGAAGACTGCAGATTGCAACCAGCTGAAACTTCTCCTGGTGAGGATTCCTTCAGTGTTCAGGAAGTTTTTACCTGCAGCCCAATTAGTCACAGAGGTCTCCTCCTCTCCAAAACAAACGGACCCACCCTGAGGAGAGGACCATTTCTTTTTCCAGCCTATTTCTTTTAGATGTAACTGGGCTTTTTATAAAATCAATTAGATTTTGGCCATTTTCTCATACTTCTTAAATTCATCTCCTGAGAAATAGCCTTCCTCTTGTCTCAGCCTGATCTGCTCTATTTCCCCTCTCACTGTAGTAAAGTTTATTTGTTTGAAATAATCAACTTAAAGATTACAGTAAGATCCAAAATACAATTGACCAAATTCAAGTCTCATCTCTGTGTGTTTTATCTAGAGTCGATAAACCTCCCAGAAGCCTTTGAGCACAGCAAAGGAACTCCTGCTGGTTTAGTCTTTGTTACGTATCTCTCCTGGGGTGGAGCAGCAACATTTTCCTCTGGGCAGTGATTTAAACCAGTTAAAACAACACTGAATAAAGCAGTTTCACGTTACAGTTCAGTGGGTCCCCAACGCTGTTAGGCATGTTGCAGACAGACCACTCGCCCAGCACCTTCGAATGTGTGCTTACCTTTTATCTCTGATAATTTAAAGTGTGCTGACCTTATTTCTGATCTAGTCATTCAGCAGGTTTTTACCTTGATCTGAACCAGCCGCAGAGGCCTCCTCCTCTTCAAAACAAACTGAGCTGCTTTTTTAAACTGGTAAAAACACTGAATAATGTAATTTCACATTTTAAAAAATCAGCGTTTTTCTGACTCTGAAAGGCTGCTTGCTATGGTGATGTGAAAACCCAAATGGCCCTGTAGACCCTCTTGGGGCCTACGTCACGATGATGTTCGTCTTGTTGTGTTATTGGGAGCCAGAATAGAAGGAGTCATGGCTCAAAACTTAAATTTTATCACATACCAGCCACCACTGCCGGTCAACAAAAACCAAGACAACTATTGTTAAATGTGATAAGATGAAAGGACTGGACGGAGGCGATCGTCAAGAATGCTCACATGTGCAGCGCACACTTCATATCAGGTTAGGGAAAAAGTATTTACTGTTGTAGGGATGAATAATGTTATATGTATTAGACGTTATCATGTCCACCTCATCAGAAACTGGGGAGGTGTTAAGAGGAATATTGAGTTTCTGCATAACGCTGACTTTTTAGCGCATTAGATAACATTAGCTTCGATGGAAAAACAAACTGGAGGAAACCAAAACACAACGACTCTTATGTTCAGGTGATTATACACTAAAGAAAACATACTATATTATATTCCATATCTGCCAAGATATCCCTCTAAATCCTACACTCTGGACACTACTGACCTTTTGCATCTAACCAGAAACCCATTGACTTGACAAGGGGAACCAGGAGTGCTAACTCATTTCTGGGTTTTAGGACTCACTCCTGCACCACTATATGTACAGTAAGTTATACTATTGTCACTGACTAATCTCTCCCCATCTTTCTCTCCTCCCAGCTCCCTCTCCAGTGTCGTCCATCTTAGCCACTGACGTCACCAGGCACAGTTTGTCGTTGTCGTGGCAACAGCCGGATCGACCCAACGGGGTCATCCTAGAATACGAGGTCAAGTTCTATGAAAAGGTGAGGCGCCCGCAGGTTAATGCAGCTCAGACGGCTGTCTGGAATGCCAATACGTTGGCACGCTGTTTGTATTTCACTGATGGTGACGATGGATTAGCAGTCAGCCATTGAAAAGAAGCCCCCTCTTTTTTTCCCGTCTAATCAGGATCAGAAAGAGAGGTCCTACCGCATAATGAGGACCTTCTCTCGGAGCGTGGATGTCACGGGTCTCAACCCCCTCACTGTGTACGTGTTCCATGTGCGTGCTCGCACAGCTGCCGGATACGGAGAGTTCAGCGCCCCTTTTGAATTCGCCACCAATTCAGGTACTCTGACGATAATGTGCAGGACTTTTAGAGGATGAATTAAAGTTTACTGTGGCGGAGTTTACAACTTCCTGTTGGTGACCTTTGTGTCCTTCCCTGTTAGATCCCTTCCCTCTGATTGGAGAAGGAGTTAACTCAGCCTTCCTGCTGCTGTCTGTCAGCGGGGTCGGAATTTTACTGCTGATATCTGCAGCTGTCTTCATCATTAGCCGCAGGTACACACACACACACACACACACACACACACACATATAGGCATCCATACAGACCTGGCATGCACACCTATGGGCTTGTTAGCTTGGATAGAAGTTTCCCGTCAGTGCATCCCTGACGTCAATATGAATGCTGTCTCTTCCTTAACTACTGCTTTTGGCCAATCTGCCAGAATGCACACAGACAACACACACAACTCCCCTGCTATTGTGTGGCTAAATAATGTGTGTGTGTTACCTGAAGCTTTTAAAGGGGATTAGAGTGGAGACAGTGATAATCCCTTTGTCCCTGACTTGTCATTACTGTCTCTTCAGCAGCACAGCTTGTGTGTCAGCTTCCGTTGGCGTGCGCACACACACACACAAACACAAGCATGCGCAAGTGCCCACAAACACACACACACTCACACACACCTGCTCACCCACAAAGGTGTTTTTGACAGTTTCTTTGTTTAATGGAAAACACCTTTTATCTTGCGCTACCTGAGGCGGCGCCCCTCCTCCCTCTCTCCTTTAAACGCTTTCATCTGCTCGCTCTGTGTCTTTCCTGCAGCCCGTTGCTCTCTGTTCTCATTGTCATTGCTTTCTCTCGCGGCATACCCTGAAAAACCAGATGAATTCACAGCGCTATTGGGAAAAAATACACAAAGTTGAAAACAATGTGCCTCATAATGCTCTTAACTGTAAGAATCACCAAACAAAATTGTGAGAAGGGAAAAGAATAAATTCTCTGACGTGTCTTTTCTGCGTCTGTGTGTTAATGTCAATCACTCCTTGTGTCTCATCAGGAGGAGCAAGTACAGTAAAACAAAGCAGGACTCAGAGGAGGAGAAACATCTTAACCCAGGTACTTAACACACACACATATATTGTACTGTAAAAAAAAAAAAAAAAAAAAAAAGAACAGAGAGACAGATGGATGCTCTTTTTCCTTCTCTCCTCCTAGATCCACCTGCACATATCTTACACACATACTGCCAAAGACATTTACATAACATATGCAGCAGTTATACAACTCATATTTCTCACCCATCTCTGCATCCCTCCTCTTCCTCCCTCGTTTCCTCTCCTCTCCCGCCTCTCCTTTATGGCAGGAGTTAAAATCTACGTGGACCCGTTCACCTACGAAGACCCCGATCAGGCCATCCATGAGTTTGCCAAGGAGATTGATGTTAGCAGTATTCACATTGAGAGGGTTATTGGCATGGGTAAGCCTGGCGTTAGAGCCTCACACACACACACATACACAAACCCACACACACATGCTTACTTGGCGCTGACACTGCTGTTTGCTCTTTGTGTGTGTAGGAGAGTTTGGGGAGGTGTGCAGTGGTCGGCTGCGTGCTCAGGGAAAGAGGGAGATCTATGTTGCCATCAAGAGTCTGAAGGCGGGATACTCGGACAAACAGAGGAGGGACTTCCTGTCCGAGGCCTCCATCATGGGGCAGTTTGACCATCCGAACATCATCAGGCTCGAGGGTGTCGTGACAAGATGTGAGTTGATGAAAGACTCTTAGATGTAGTAGAAGCGTTTGGGTTTTGTGCATGTTTTAAAATATCTTTAACTCTTTTCCTGTTTAGGTAAGCCATTGATGATCATCACAGAATACATGGAAAATGGATCCCTGGATGCTTTTCTCCGGGTAAATACATTTGATATTACTCTACCCTAAAAAAACATATATCGAGCATTCTTCCAGTGTACTGAAAATGTATCAAATCTGTGTAAGATAAACCGTTCAGCTACTAATTAGCAAACCGGGAGGGAATTCTCATGGAAGAATCTGATCTGTTTCTTTATAACACCAAAAACTGAAAAGTAAGCATCTCCATAGTTGCCAGAGATGTTGGCAAGAGTGTGGGTCTTTTGATGTAGACCACTCTTGTGTTTTTGGCAATGTCAGAAAATAACTGTATTTTGGGAAATGGTATGTGAAGAGCTTAGCACGCAAGAAAGCTATCACTAGGAACTGGGGTAAAGAAACACCACCAACGAAGGACCAATGGCTAACAACTGTGGAAGAAATCTTTTTAATGGAGAAACGGACACATACTGAGCCTACAAGAAGCACGACTAGATGGATTCTACACAAGACTCAAAAAGACCACACGGGACTGAAATAATCATCAATGCATACACAAATTCTTAAGGCTGCAGGCTGTATCAAATCACAGATAATCTGTTGAGTATTTTCTCGATTTATTTATCAGTTGTTTGCTCTGTAAAATGTCAGAAAATAGTTTAAAAATATCAATGAGTGTTTCCCAAAGCCCAAAGTGACCTCCTTAAATGTCTTGTCTTGTCCACAACCTAAAGATATTTAGTTTACTGCAACAGAGGAGTGAAGACACCAGAAAATATCTACATTTACATGGCTGAACTCAGAGAATTTTACTTTTTTGTTTCTTAAAAAAATACTCTAACCTATCTAACCTAGCTAATTAACCGTTGCAGCTCTACTCGTGACTGCCCAGCTATAGTTGCCGGTGCTCTTGTTAACCTGCTCTCCTGTCTCCATCATTTTGATGTTTCAGAAACACGACGGCCAGTTCACAGTGATCCAGCTGGTCGGCATGCTGCGTGGCATCGCCTCAGGGATGAAGTACCTGTCAGAAATGAGCTACGTTCACCGAGACCTGGCAGCTCGAAACATCCTGGTCAACAGCAACCTGGTGTGTAAAGTGTCTGACTTTGGCCTGAGTCGGGTTCTGGAGGACGACCCAGAGGCTGCGTACACCACACGGGTAAGACACACACAGAAGGAACACATGCACACACATACTGGATGTGAACATATACATACAGTCTGCTGTTTGTTTGTCTCCTGATTCCAAAGTCATTATTGTTCATCATTTAAATTAAACACTGACAGCCTTTTTATAAACACTTTTATTGTTAACAGCTGCCTTTAAAAAAACATATTTATTATAGACTGTAGACCAGGGATGTGCAACTTGCTTTGCCGAGGAGCCACTTTTGCAGAGTGACAAGAGGCCAGGGGCCAGTTAATAAACAAACAATAATATTTATCAGTATATAATAAATTAATTGCCTGTTTTCAACCTTTTGACATTTGCTGTTCTGGCTCATCTTTGCCAAGAGGCAAATCCAGAATCTGAGCAGCCCCGCACAGGTCAAGTGTCTCCAGGATTTGAGGACATTTGTGGCTCAGCCCGGCTTCTGTCGGGAGGTCCTGGGATGTTACCCTGGCACTTTGGTTGATAAACAAGCTCTGTTTTGATGCTTTTTATGCACTCTGGCACTTTATTTATATTCAATGTACAAAGTAAATTCCCAGCGTGAATCAATTTATTTTTATTTTGAATGAATAAATGGTTGGCGGGCGTCCCGGCACATCTGGCCCGCGGGCTGCAAGTTAAGTGTCACTGCTATTGACGAATGATAGACATCAATCAAAGAGTAAAAGTTGAGCTAAACTTTAAGAGATTAAAATGTTTTCTCCATTTGTTCAGATAAATCAATCAATGAGGCAATCAATTAAGCAAAAAGAAAAAAAATCAATGGTGAAAATAAAATGTTATTGCTGTTTCAGGAGGCCACTGGGACTTATCTTTCCCCTGGAGGGAAGATCCCCATCAGATGGACGGCCCCAGAGGCCATATCCTACAGGAAGTTCACCACCGCCAGTGACGTGTGGAGTTATGGCATCGTCATGTGGGAGGTGGTTTCATATGGAGAAAGACCCTACTGGGACATGAACAACCAGGATGTGAGTAATTATATATATCATCTAACCTGTGAGTTGCCTCGGAGACAAAAGAGCGAGCTCATTCCTGAAAGCCTTTGCATATTTAAAGGTAAATGTCAAATCAAAATGCTGTATCACCTCCATTATAATTATATAATGAATTCAATGAATAGATGATTTAGCTCCAGAATATGGATTACTCTCAGATTTCAAAGATCTTTTTTTTTTCTTGCAGTCTGGGTCTTGTTTTCATAGTTTTGGCCACAGATCCTGTTGCTAATCACACTTTACTCGTTAGCTGTGTTTCTCACTTCTGGGGAATCTTAAACAGTAATTTGGAAGTGAAAACAAAAATGACTTCACCCAAAATGTTTCTCAGGATTTTCAGTTGCTGGGTTAAACTGTGTTTGTATACAAGTAAGGCAGGTACAGAGGGTCAAAGTTGAACCAGGAAGTGGCTCTTTAAGATCTAATGAATGTTTATCGTTTGAGTAATGACTCGAAGATTCACCTTCATTTTCATTTCCAAATGAGTGGTTTTATATAATATGGTCAAAGTGGGGATTTGCTTAAAAGCTGTGTGTGTGATTGCTCATGTGGTTGCCCCCGCCCATGCACTCTGTTGTGAAGTGATTGCGATGAAGAGAGTCCTCAATAGGGCAGCAACAAAGACCCTTCATTTTTATACAGAACCAAACAGCGACATCATGCAACCGCTCCGGAATCAAGAGAAGCTTGACATGAAACACAACAGCGTCGGCCTTTAGTGTGACATATAACATGCACATGGGTCCTGCGCTTCCTTAATAGTAACAATGCATTTATTATAAGAATTAGTTACTGTCCCAATTAACTGGCAGCTGGCCTTGGCCTCTGCTCAGAGGGTGAGAAGCTCTTGGACCTCATTGTCTTCCCAACTTGTGGACCTTTTTGGTCGTTGTTCATCTTCTTTGAGTTAGCTGCTAACTGCTACAAGCTGCTTTTCAGATCTCAAGGTAGTGTTTCCCACACATAACACATCATCAGAGTGCCACACCCTGGGCTCCCATCCTGCTGGCTGTCCCTTTTACACAAACATTAGGTCTCATTCATGAAATGTTTGTCAATCTGTGAGTGGATTTGCACATGAAAAACCTTGGTACTAAAAACCTACTTTCATGCAGAAAACGTAGATTTGATCTTAGGCATGTGTGTATGTTCATGAATGCCAGTCAATGTCAGCAATTAGCAAACATCCCTCCCATGAATAGCCAGGTGATCATGGAACATGGAGCAAACAAAAAAAGAGAGAGAAAACGAAAAACTTAGTTGGTTTGTTATTTCATTTATTCATAGAACAGCATTTTCCAGTTTTGCAATTAGTCAACTTAAATAACTTATTCAGGATTTTAAGAACTCTATTCTGAAGCTTAATCTGCTAAATGCCAACTAATTTAACTAAATGTGTTATATTTGTAATCATTTCTAATGTTTCAAAGGCACAATATGAAATAAAACTGTCAGTTCTAATAATGATGAGCAACATTTATGCGCGAAATCTTATTTACAGAAGCAGTACGAGCTGTCAGAGGCAGGGCTAGATTTTGTTAGTACCTACAAAAAGACAGGAGCTACTGACATGTGGATGAATGCCGAAATACATGTAAATTTCCTTCTGCGAATAGTTGACTCACAAATTTGTACAGTGTTATCTGAACTTGAAGGGAAGATGGCCAAAAGTATTAAAATAACACTCATCTCACTCACTGACCCACGTTTCTTGTCAAGGACCCTATTCAAAAAAACATTTTTTTGGATAGGGTCCTTTCCTCAAACATAATTTGTGTGCGGTTAGAAAGTCAAATTAAACTTTTACATCTCTATGGTCCACAAATTGGACTCAAAGTAACTCAATTTAAGAGGATAAATAAATAAATGGAAAGGGCTGCACTTCTTTCGGATATTTTAAGAAGGGACTTCTGGAGGAAAATAAACCCTCTGTGTGACGCACTAATACTGACCCAGTGTCTTTGACCTCTGCACCATTTTAAAAATTGTAAATTTTGCCTTAAAATTATCCTCAGAGAGGGCAGCAAGCCAAGATTATGTTCTTCAGTCACAGGACATTTTATTGAGGATACATATTTAGCCTTAATAAGAAATGACTAGAAAATGCTGCTTAGTGTTATCCCACAGCCAGACACACACACACACACACACACACACACACACACACACACACACACACACACACACACACACACACACACACAATATATACATTTAGGGGTGATTTAGTTGTTCTGAACAGTTTCTGAGATCTGAGACGAAAATCCTATTGCAGAGCAAATTTGCAATCACTTTGCTATCAAAGCTTGTTAAGTTTGAGTAGGTCAAAGAGGCAGTCTGGCATATGGAAATCTTCAGACATGATTGATTTCATCTGCAGCACAGTTGTAGCCTAAGAAAACTTTCCTGATGAGCCGTTCTCTAGACACTTTATCCATCTTATTTACTTTTTCTTTTTTTTTAAAGAGTAAATTAGTACACGCTGAGCTGCTCTTCTGTTATTTTTCATCGAGTTTATGTGTTGTAGTGAAACACAGGCCTGCGGTATCTCAACATCTTTAAACCTCATTTTTAGTGTAACTCCATCGCTGTGACTCGATATGATACCACACACTGAGACATAGTTGGATATGTAGTATTCTCATGTTAGAAAACGGACTGATTTGGCGCGCTCATTAACACAGACAGCATTTGGAACTGCAACAGAGACTGTGACACACAGCTCATGCATATGGCAGTGATGCAAAAACAAAATATAAGCTGAAAAAAATGGCACTGCGAACTGACTCCATGGCAACATTATACTTCCTGTTTACATTCCCCAGAGCCCCCAAACAGTTGGTCCAAAACTTAGAGCATAATTATCCCCCAGATAGGAGGAAGACAAAGCGAGTTACAAATTCCATTAATATGAACTTTTTTTTTTGTTGCACTGTATTATTGTTTTTGACAGCACTAATGCTCAAAAGGCGCAGTTGTCTCAGCTCTGTCTGAGCGGGGGCCCCACAATGTCAGACTTTGAAAACCCCTGATGAACAGTATTGTCCCCACAGTATAATGTACAAAGGAAATAGAGGAGCTGCTCGCAGCTGCAAAAAATTTGAATAAATTGCAGTTGGTGGTGAGACAGCTCTGGGAAGATCTTAGAAAACAACAGAAACATAATAAATCTTCAGCAAAAGGTTTTGCTTTCTTTTTGGAAAACTGAACCAGCATTGGCAGCTTGATTGAACTCTTTTGGCATTTCCTGTACTGAACAGTAACACACACTGATTTATTGTACACTAACTGCAAACACAATTTACAGTGACAATAAGTATATAGCAGCGGTGGAAACAAGCCATTGTTTTACAACTCACAAGTAAGTCGAGACCGACAAGCTCCAAGCAAGAGGCGACCCCTCGGCCAGAAAAATGAAGTCAGCGAGCAACATTGTTAACACTGTGCTACATTACAGAGAAATACAAACCGTACTGATGAACCTTCATTAATATAGGCCTATATTTTATCTACAAGTGCACTTCACACACTGAGCGAGCCGCCTGTTAATGACGCTGTGGGCTAATGGGCATGTAGCTACTTCCATGTTTCACATGATACGTCATGTTTGTAGTCGACCAATGAAGATGAGTTTACATATCACCTTGGGTTTGTCCTTCACCTTCTCAAAATGATCCCACACTTTGGATTTCCTGCCCGACATGTTATTAACTAGCCTGTGGAATAACCGCAGGGACCAGCCCTGGAAATTAACCCAACTCTTCCTGTGTCTGTCCTTTCAAAATAAATTCCCTAATTCCAGTCATATAGGTTTTGATTTATTTTGACAAGGTGCAGCTCCTGATAGAGTTTCATGTTTGTTTATTTTCTGTGACTAAGCGTCTAATGAAATCTTGCCAACAAATGACCTTTCTGGTCGACAAACGTTTGGTTGACTATTAGGGGGCAGCCCTACAAGCATCCCTATGGACAGAATGATACTTTCACTGGATAGCTGCTTTCAGTTTGTCCGTGTATGGGTGATTTCAAACTAGACAACATAAACATTTTAAAAGGGTCCATGAGTACTTCCTGTTGGAATGTTTGTTAATGCAGTAGCTGACAGGAAGTAAACAGCTGTTGCCCCAACAAGAGAACAGCAATGAAACGGTCTCTACTGTACCAGGAAACTCTTAGCATTGGATCCAGTTTGATGTAAATATTATAACACCTCCACCTCCGTCCTTCCTTCAGGTGATTAAAGCGATAGAAGAGGGCTACCGTCTGCCTGCTCCTATGGACTGTCCTGTGGTGCTGCACCAGTTAATGCTGGACTGCTGGGAGAGGGAGCGAGCAGAGAGACCCACCTTCAGCCAGATACTCAACATGCTGGATAAACTCATCCGTAACCCTGGGACTCTGCGCCGGACAGGAGGGGAGAGGTTCGTATTGTACATGTAGATACAGGCAATAACAGGGCACAGACAAAGACACAGAATACATACATGTCCATTTAATATTCATTCAGCATTCATACTGTACTCACACCTACGTGCTTTCACCCAGATGATAATGCAAACAAGCACAATGCTCCTTCAATTGTGATTTCACACCACCTCCTTCCTCTCGCTCTCTCTGTTCTTACAGACCCACAGCCACTATGTTGGAGTCAGGGGTGGGTTCAGAGGTGTGTGTGTCAGTCCTACCGGAGGTGTGCGTGCCTGTGTGGTCGGTGTGCGAGTGGCTGCGGTCCATCGGGCTGGAGAGGTACACAGACACTCTGGCAGCAGGAGGATACACCAGCCTCGACAGCCTCCTGGCTCTCACACACCAGTAAGTGCACCTTCATGTGAAAATGGACTTTGGCATTGACTCGGCACATTTCTTCTCCAAAAACACAATCACATTTTACTCAACAATCAGGCTCAAGTCAAAACAAGAGACAGCAATTGTATTACAGTCAGAATGAGCAGAATCAAATGTTTTCACACAACTGTGGCCGTGCCATTTTTGTGTCCAGCACTCTTAAAGGAGCAGTACACGACATTCAGGGCAGTGGTTCCCAACTGGTCCAGTCATGGGGTCCAGATTTCTCTTTAGTCATTAGTTCAAGGTCCTACAGTTCAATACATTCAATACAACACTATGTTTGGTTTGATTTGAGCTAGTTTGACGCACTTCAAAATAAAAGCTCTGTGCTGGAATTGTACTGTACATAAAAATAAAGTGTTTTTTCACAAACTCACCCGCAGCCCACTTTTGGACTGCGACACACCAGCTGGGAACCACTGATTCAGAGCATATCTATGATTCAGAGTGTGGGGCGAGATTGTCTGCACATGGTTCTCAACATGAAGGTGGCTGAGCTGGTGACTAGCAGCTAACGGTGCTAACTCCATATATAGTGCTAACAACAGCAACAATGCCGACAGAGGTGGCGTTGTTAATTTGGAGGAAAATGGGGCGTGGGTGCTAATCTTACACGACAACACCATCCTGATATTAGCTGTAACTGCATATGAGCTCAGTGCAGAGTGGCGGCGACGAGTTAGCCAGTGGGATACACTCACAACAACAATGTACAGAGAAGCTCAGATGACAACACAGAAGTAGCATGACTCCACTACACTAGAAAATACTAGTTGTTTACTGCTGTATTAATGCTCTGAATGTCACATGCAGCTCCTTTAAGGGTTTGGTATGCTCAAACAAAGACGTTAGCAGCGTTATGTGTAGTATTGCTAAAAGTAGCATAAGGGAGTATTACGTAAAATATTAGCCTCTGAAACATAGTGAAGTAGCTGTGTAAAGTAGCATAAGACAGAAATGCTCAAGTAAAATACACGTACCTCAAAACTGTACTTAAGTTCATCGTTTGAGTAAATGTACTTTTACTAAAGAAAAAATCAGATAAGTTGTGGTGCTTGTTAAACTGTCGGTTTTTAAAATATATCAGACATTTTCAGACACAGGCGCTTTGTTTCCAGTGTCAGAAAGGTGCGGAGGGAGGAGATTGTAGACGGTATTTGATGATCCAATAAGCACACAGACACCTTTACAATTTGTCAAGATGTCAGTGGACGCCTCACAGCACTTGTACTGTATAATTACACAAAAATGTTGGTGTACTCTAATTGCCCCGTCTGATGTTAGCGGGCTTTTATTTTGTCAAACAGTGAAATACTCCTTTAATTAAAGGATAACTCTAGTGTTGTTTCATCTTTTTGTTTTATATGTACAGTTCCCCCGAAGACTCTAAAACCAACAGTGAATTTATCCAAGTGCTATTGTCGAACACAGCTTATTCACAGAACTCTGTTGTCATCCAAAATCTATTAAAAACACATAAAAATTCACTGTTCAAATGTGTGGAGGGCATCTTCATTTATTGCATTGAATGGGCCCATGAAATTTAATGTAAAACAGCTTTGCAGCTGCGTTTCCACACCATTGAGCATGCTCGGGATGTGGTGTCTTGTTACTTTGCTTTGTTGCTTTACTCTTTTATGTGTTGTGGAGCTCTGTGGCACAAAGGCACAATCTCTATCAGGCTCCACAGACAAGCTGATAACATGGTAACAGCTTAATTGGTAGACAGGGTTGGCTATTAATTGTCAGGTTGGTTGTTCACTTGCTCTTAAGCAAACACTGAACCCCAAAAAGCTGTTAATGTATGTGTAAGGGGAAATATAGAGGTGTACATGAACGCAGCCTCATCCTTTGAGTACTGCATGTTGAAGCTCTGTGTCTGAACATATATCTTTTTCTCTGCACCCACAGGGAGATGGACAGACTTGGAATAATCACACCGTCACACCAGGACATACTAATTGCCAGTGTGCAGCAGGAAATGTTGTCTCAAATGCAGCACATGCAACACACGATGGTTCCAGTCTGAGCCGGAAAACGGATACAAACCAGTTTTGAGAAGAATTTCATTTACCTCATCCATGCACTTTAGAGGGACTTTTCACCAGTGGAAATACAAGGAGCGGAGGAAAGTAAAAGTACGCAGTGGAGAGACGAGACGAAGAGAGAGAAAAGCAGCACTTTTGTGAACTTCCATCCTGTGGAGTTTTCTAAAAAAACAAAAAAACAAACATGACGTGGACGTGGCCACAGATAGCATTCAGCTACGGAGAGCTTAGACTGAAGCCTCATCCTCTTATCCAGTTCTATTTTTCATTATTTTATTATCTGTTTCGTGAAGGCTGACATGTTAAGGCTGTGCATAAGCAGAATGGCTTCCGACTTTTCTTTTCGCTGCTTTGGGCTTGACTTGAATAAAATGTGTTTTGCTCGTATGTCTGCGCGAGTGTGCGAGCGTGGTGTGTGCTATGCGTGAATGCACACAACCTGGAATCTCCCTTGTCAAGACGTCAGCTATCTTTGAATATTCTGAATATGCAAAGTTACCCGAGAGAGAGAGAGAGAAAGAGCGGGAGAGCGGGAGGAGCCGGACAGAATGTATTATTACGAGCTCTTACTAGTTTCATACTGGAAGATCATACTAACAAACTGTATGATTCACTTGTGTTTTTTAACTGTTTTTTTTTTCTTTTTAATTGTATGATTTTCTGTTGAATTAGACATTTAGAGTAGAACATCATCCATCTGTGTCAATTGTACATGTCTCTTGTTTGATGCTAAGAATTAGCTACATGAAGCATTTTGTTTATTTATGGTCTTTTTTATCTAGTTTGTACATTGTAAAATAGAAACACTGAGGAAATATTGTAATGATTGCCATATATTGCATTGCAATAAATCCCCAAACTCATTCATTCATGTAGGTTTTAATCTTGTTTAAACGCAACTTTTGCATCGTAATGTGTTTAAGGTACAGCTATTATCACGTAGACAGCGTATCAAATGAAGCCTGAAGCGCTTTGTGTTTATCATCTCTGAGTTTGGCTGAAGAACGTGTCCTCTGTGGAAGTTGAGACTTAGTCAGAGGTGCCTGTAACAAGGAAAACAACTCCAGAAGAACACCCAGCTGAAATGCTTCTGGTGTCATCGCACATAGCGTCGGGTTTGTGTGTGTGTGTGAGGACAGAGAGAGAGAAGAAGAAGAAGAAAGAGAAGTTGAGGAAAGCTGAGAGGAGAAAGAGAGAATTAAAAGGAGAGAAAATTAAGAGTGGGCTGTCACCATGAGCGTCTGTGTGGCATCATGTTTTTTGTAGGCTAAATTGGGCTGAGTTTGCAGTGCAAACTTGTCGAATCAGCAAACATCTGTCTCCCACTACACTGCCACACACACACACACACACACACACACACACACGCACACACATATACACACACCAGGGAGTTGATTGGAGGAACGCTTTGATAGATAAAGGAAGAGAAGATATGATCCGGATTCTGGCAAAAATGTCAGTGTTTTTTTCCAGCCTAATGAGAGTTGACTGCACACACACAAGTCAACACATTCACACACACACACACACACACACATTCCACCCCCCGCCTCACTTCCAATACGTCCAAATCAAACACAGCAAACAAAATGTTGATGGCGGTTAATGAGGCAGATGCCTGAGTAAGAGACAGAACGAGGAAGAGGGAGACAGAGGGAAAGAGTCAGCTTGGCTCGGGGGCAATGAAACAGGCAGCTTCTGTCAAATAATGAGACACTGACAACACATTTAGCAGGTAGCCTTTCGTGATGATGCATCGCACGGTGAGCTCCACTCCAGCAGTGATAGAATGACATCTGTTCTTGCAGGAAATAACTGCTTGTACACAGGAGTTAAACTCGCTTTTAACCGTTTGTGACAAGAGCACAAACGGATGATGATGTCAGTCCACCACTTTGGTCCAGACTGAAATATCTCAACATCTATCAGGTGGATTGACACCAAAGTGCCCACAGACATCATGAATCCTAATAACCGCCTTTTCCTCTAGCACCACCATGAGGCTGACATTTGTTGCTCTGAGTGAAATATCTTGACAACTATTGGATAAATTACCATGAAATGTGATGCCCATTCCCATCATCCTCAGCTGTTCTACGTATTAAATGTTCTGCATGCCACATTCAGAGCATTAATAAAGCAGCAATCCACCATTTGATATGTAAAGATATGGTGGTGTAAAGGTGTCCTGAGCAGAAGATGAAGTAGTTTGTTGTGGTGAAATGGTCTGGCCGGTATCCCACTGGTTAGCTTATCACCTCCACTTTGCACTGTGCTCATACGGTGGTTACTGCTGATACCAGGTCAGCGTTGTTGTGGAAGCATAGCACCTGCCATTCATTGGTTACCCTGGTTAACACCTTTAGCTCTGTCAGCACTGTTGCTGCTGTTTAGCGCTGTTTATGGAGTTAGCACCGTTTTTACTGGCAAAAGCATGACCTTCCCTACTCTGTATCTGAGTGGCTTGTTCTCATTGCTGTCATTGGTTGGATTGGTTAGGGTGAGGCAAGAGGAATTTGGTTAGGGTTTTGGTTAAGAGATTGGTCAGGGTTAGGGTAATAATATCAGGGCAGACCAATCACAGACAGTAGGAAAAAGTTATTGCTGCAGACCTGACTGATTAAAGGTCATGAATCTTTCTAACTACAGAGAGATTGTGTATTTTTGGAGCAATGAGCGTTCATTATGGGGATAACGGGCATCATCAAATGGGCTCTTGGTCCAATGGAACATTTTCGGAGTATTGGGGTTTCAAAATACTGTCATGCCACCTGGTGCGCACTTTGTCCAGACAATTCATACGCTCTGAATCTTGCCTGGAGCCACTTTAAGTACTAAGTAGCAAATGTTAAAATTACACCAGCTAAACATCAGCAGGTTAGCATTGTCATCGTGACAGTTTGGTATGCAGATGTTAGCGCTCAGCTTAAAGTATTTCTGTGCCTAAGTTCTGCTTGCATGGCTGCAGAAAAGCTTCTCCATTTGCATTCATTGCCGCAGAGCACGGCCTGTAGGTGTTCCAAATTGTTTAAAAAGGGATCGATCATGGGGATAAAAGGGACACCGTTTAGGGCTGAATCCAGATTGACCGATGGTAGAGTGAGCAGTAGTAATTTTAACCCTAAAAGACACTCTTGTTATATTGAGGAGGGCAGATCAAATCAAATCTTTCTGTCTCCGCATCCCAGTGGGAGGCGATTGTGGGTTTTTGTCCTCAGATTAGGGCGGGTATAGAGCTGGCTAATCCTGCCCGCTCCTCCATGTGGGAGTGGCAGCGGGGTGTCTTTGCTGCGCGGCCAGCCGTAATCTAATGGGTGTGAGATTGGGCTTTATACACGGGCACGCTCACTCACACACAGCCAGGGACACACAACACAAAGTCTAGATTTGTTTCAGGATTAAAGACATCACCTCAATGACTGACATAATGCCACAGGCATTCCCACGGTAACCCTGATGAGGTTGTCTGTATGTGTGGATATGTGTGTCTGGCTGTGTTTCTCTGATGAGAAATACATCGAGAGAAGAAGCAGCAATGGCACAGGAAAATGAGAACACACACACACATACACACACACACGCACATGCACCTCTCAGTCCCACTAGAGAAGCAGCTGCCCAAGTTGGCAGGCCATGTCTCTCTCATTATCCTGGCCAGTCACTCGTGTCCTGGCTCTCTCTCCCCTGCTGCTGCTGCCGCTGCTGGACAGGTAGCATCTGACACACATTAGCCTGCTATTAATGACTTCTGCTGCAGCCATTATCACACACTTAGAGAGAAACATCCCCAGGGTTCCATTTTTGCAGTGACATGCATTATGTGTCCAAAATCAACCAATTTTCTAAAAGTTCTGCAAGCAAAGCAACATTGTGTTCAGGGTTGCACTCCTACGCTTCTCTTGTTCCTTCTCTTGTTTGACATTTGTGTGTGATGCTACCCTTAAGTTAAGTCCAGGATGTCTGTGAGTTGCTCTCAGAGGCGACTCTTAAGGAATGTGGGGTGTGGCTGGCAGACCTCCCACATCATTGTTTACCCCTGATCCCAAAGGGAATACCTCTGTGATTAACATTAATCCTACAAGTCTCTGCACAAACAACACAAACTGTTTCACAATCTCCAGCAACAACGACAGGTGTTCCAAACCTTCCCTCGCTTCCTTGCAATCTAGTTCAGTGTTTGTGTCAGTTCAGGTTTACGGTTGAGTAAGTCCATAGAATAATAGTGCACACATTGGTCATGGTCAGTTGACATTTTCATCCACATTTTTCAGCTCTCCTTTCAGACCGCGCTGTGGTCACAGTGTTAGAAGAATGGAGGATCACAGAGGGTCAAGCATTCGTTCTTTGCTGCCATAAAAAAAAATTGTGATTATGAGTCAGAGAATAACAACATTTAAGTTAAAGGTCATGTTTGGTCTGCTGTAGTGGCTGGAAATCTCTGTGCCAGAGAGTGTGCACAGTCAAGGTGTCCTTGATGAAGAAAATGAATGCCAAACGGCTGATTAATTGCTTAAAATTATAGTTTTAGCTAAATGCCACGGTATGGAGAAGTTATTATTGTATAATACAATACAATGATAAGGCATTGGCTTCTCACAAGAATAAACTTAACCCAATCGGGAGAATAAACGTTGGCATTGTATGTTTCTGCAAATCACAGATATGTAACATTGGTATGTTACATATGAATTGAATATGTTGATATGGTAACTTAAAGTTTCAATTCTATATTGTGACAATACTGTGGTTAAGATGTGGTTATGTTTAGGCACACAATTCTGGTTAGTTTAGTATTTCATAAAAAAGTCATTAAAAAGTTGTAGTATAGTTTATTATAAAAAAGACATGGTATAGTATGTAAAAATAAAAGACATAGACTAGTCTGTCACAAAGAAAGTAATAAAATGGTATGGTTAAAAGCGTAACCATCTTGATGACTGTTACGGAGGGCTCAGGCACAAGAGGCATGAATATAAAATACACTTTAAAATGATTGTCTGTTGAAACCATGCCTCATTCATGAATAAAAACTTCTACAGTTCCAACAGCTCAAGAGGGGCAGAGGAGTCTGGGTTATTACAACATATTTCCTGGGCTGAGACAACAACTCCAAAAGATGGTTTGTTGAAATTGGACACAGTTAAATTGACAGTCACCTCATTAAATACTGACAAAATTAAAGGTATATTATTATGAGTTTGTATGCCTGTAAAAAATTGCAGGTGCACATTTGTTATTTGATACATGGAAGAAGGAATAATTAACTTCTGTAAAAGTGACAATATACTATGTTATCAAAATGTCATACTATAAAATGTCATAAAAAGTAAAACAAAGACATGTAATAAAAAGGATTAGATTAGTAAATCCGGAAAGTCATAGTAAAGGATGTAAACAATCATGAAAGAAATGTCAAAATATAGTATTTCGTCCAAAATCATGAAAAAGTCATAGTATAGCATGTCGTCCAAACTCGTGAAAAAAAGTCATAGTATAGCATGTCGTCCAAAATCATGAAAAAAAGTCATAGTATAGCATGTCGTCCAAAATCATGAAAAAAAGTCATAGTATAGTATGTCGTCCAAAATCATTAAAAAAAGTCATAGTATAGTATGTCGTCAAAAGCTGTCATAATATACTATGTCATTAAAAAGTCACAGTATAGAATCTCATAAAAAAAGTCATAGTATAGTATGTCGTCCAAACTCGTGAAAAAAAGTCATAGTATAGCATGTCGTCCAAACTCGTGAAAAAAAGTCATAGTATAGCATGTCGTCCAAAATCATGAAAAAAAGTCATAGTATAGCATGTCGTCCAAAATCATGAAAAAAAGTCATAGTATAGCATGTCGTCCAAAATCATTAAAAAAAGTCATAGTATAGCATGTCGTCCAAACTCGTGAAAAAAAGTCATAGTATAGCATGTCGTCCAAAATCATGAAAAAAAGTCATAGTATAGCATGTCGTCCAAACTCGTGAAAAAAAGTCATAGTATAGCATGTCGTCCAAACTCGTGAAAAAAAGTCATAGTATAGCATGTCGTCCAAAATCATGAAAAAAAGTCATAGTATAGCATGTCGTCCAAAATCATGAAAAAGTCATAGTATAGCATGTCGTCCAAAATCATGAAAAAGTCATAGTATAGCATGTCGTCCAAACTCGTGAAAAAAAGTCATAGTATAGCATGTCGTCCAAAATCATGAAAAAAAGTCATAGTATAGCATGTCGTCCAAAATCATGAAAAAAAGTCATAGTATAGCATGTCGTCCAAAATCATGAAAAAAAGTCATAGTATAGCATGTCGTCCAAACTCGTGAAAAAAAGTCATAGTATAGCATGTCGTCCAAAATCATGAAAAAAAGTCATAGTATAGCATGTCGTCCAAAATCATGAAAAAAAGTCATAGTATAGCATGTCGTCCAAAATCATGAAAAAAAGTCATAGTATAGCATGTCGTCCAAAATCATGAAAAAGTCATAGTATAGCATGTCGTCCAAACTCGTGAAAAAAAGTCATAGTATAGCATGTCGTCCAAAATCATTAAAAAAAGTCATAGTCTAGTATGTCGTCCAAAATCATGAAAAAAAGTCATAGTATAGCATGTCGTCCAAAATCATGAAAAAGTCATAGTATAGCATGTCGTCCAAACTCGTGAAAAAAAGTCATAGTATAGCATGTCGTCCAAAATCATTAAAAAAAGTCATAGTATAGTATGTCGTCCAAAATCATGAAAAAAAGTCATAGTATAGCATGTCGTCCAAAATCATTAAAAAAAGTCATAGTCTAGTATGTCGTCCTAAATCATTAAAAAAAGTCATAGTATAGTATGTCGTCAAAAGCTGTCATAATATACTATGTCATTAAAAAGTCACAGTATAGAATCTCATAAAAAAAGTCATAGTATAGTATGTCGTCCAAAATCATGAAAAAAAGTCATAGTATAGCATGTTGTCCAAAATCATTAAAAAAGTCATAGTATAGCATGTCGTCCAAAATCATGAAAAAAAGTCATAGTATAGTATGTCGTCCAAAATCATGAAAAAAAGTCATAGTATAGCATGTCGTCCAAAATCATTAAAAAAAGTCATAGTCTAGTATGTCGTCCTAAATCATTAAAAAAAGTCATAGTATAGTATGTCGTCAAAAGCTGTCATAATATACTATGTCATTAAAAAGTCACAGTATAGAATCTCATAAAAAAAGTCATAGTATAGTATGTCGTCCAAAATCATGAAAAAAAGTCATAGTATAGTATGTCGTCCAAAATCATGAAAAAAAGTCATAGTATAGTATGTCGTCCAAAATCATGAAAAAAGTCATAGTATAGTATGTCGTCAAAAGCTGTCATAATATACTATGTCATTAAAAAGTCAAAGTGTAGTATCTCATAAAAAAAGTCATAGTATAGTATGTCGTCCAAAATCATGGAAAAAAGTCATAGTATAGCATGTCGTCCAAAATCATTAAAAAAAGTCATAGTATAGTATGTCGTCAAAAGCTGTCATAATATACTATGTCATTAAAAAGTCACAGTATAGTATCTCATAAAAAAAGTCATAGTATAGTATGTCGTCCAAAATCATGAAAAAAGTCATAGTATAGTATGTCGTCCAAAATCATGAAAAAAGTCATAGTATATAGTATGTCGTCCAAAATCATGAAAAAACTCATAGTATAGTATGTCGTCCAAAATCATGAAAAAAGTCATAGTATAGCATGTCGTCCAAAATCATGAAAAAAGTCATAGTATAGTATGTCGTCCAAAATCATGAAAAAAAGTCATAGTATAGCATGTCGTCCAAAATCATGAAAAAAAGTCATAGTATAGTATGTCGTCAAAAGCTGTCATGATATACTATGTCATTAAAAAGTCACAGTATAGAATCTCATAAAAAAAGTCATAGTATAGTATGTCGTCCAAAATCATGAAAAAAAGTCATAGTATATAGTATGTCGTCCAAAATCATGAAAAAAAGTCATAGTATAGTATGTCGTCCAAAATCATGAAAAAAGTCATAGTATAGTATGTCGTCAAAAGCTGTCATAATATACTATGTCATTAAAAAGTCAAAGTGTAGTATCTCATAAAAAAAGTCATAGTATAGTATGTCGTCCAAAATCATGGAAAAAAGTCATAGTATAGCATGTCGTCCAAAATCATTAAAAAAAGTCATAGTATAGTATGTCGTCAAAAGCTGTCATAATATACTATGTCATTAAAAAGTCACAGTATAGTATCTCATAAAAAAAGTCATAGTATAGTATGTCGTCCAAAATCATGAAAAAAGTCATAGTATAGCATGTCATCCAAAATCATGAAAAAAGTCATAGTATAGCATGTCGTCCAAAATCATGAAAAAAAGTCATAGTATAGTATGTCGTCAAAAGCTGTCATAATATACTATGTCATTAAAAAGTCACAGTATAGTATCTCATAAAAAAGTCATAGTATAGCATGTCGTCCAAAATCATGAAAAAAAGTCATAGTATAGCATGTCGTCCAAAATCATGAAAAAAGTCATAGTATAGTATGTCGTCCAAAATCATGAAAAAAGTCATAGTATAGTATGTCGTCCAAAATCATGAAAAAAGTCATAGTATAGCATGTCGTCAAAAGCTGTCATAATATACTATGTCATTAAAAAGTCACAGTATAGTATCTCATAAAAAAAGTCATAGTATAGCATGTCGTCCAAAATCATGAAAAAAGTCATAGTATAGTATGTCGTCAAAAGCTGTCATAATATACTATGTCATTAAAAAGTCACAGTATAGTATCTCATAAAAAAAGTCATAGTATAGTATGTCGTCCAAAATCATGAAAAAAAGTCATAGTATAGTATGTCGTCCAAAATCATGAAAAAAGTCATCGTATAGTATGTCGTCCAAAATCATGAAAAAAAGTCATAGTATAGTATGTCGTCAAAAGCTGTCATAATATACTATGTCATTAAAAAGTCACAGTATAGTATCTCATAAAAAAGTCATAGTATAGCATGTCGTCCAAAATCATGAAAAAAAGTCATAGTATAGCATGTCGTCCAAAATCATGAAAAAAGTCATAGTATAGTATGTCGTCAAAAGCTGTCATAATATACTATGTCATTAAAAAGTCAAAGTGTAGTATCTCATAAAAAAAGTCATAGTATAGCATGTCGTCCAAAATCATGGAAAAAAGTCATAGTATAGCATGTCGTTCTAAATCATTAAAAAAAGTCATAGTATAGTATGTCGTCAAAAGCTGTCATAATATACTATGTCATTAAAAAGTCACAGTATAGTATCTCATAAAAAAAGTCATAGTCTCGGGTGACATAAAAACTAGGGCAGGTCAGTCCTTACCTGGGAAAACTGAGGATGTTTTTGAAGCAGAGGATGGGGAGCAAATGTTGGGGTTGATCCAGAAAAGATGTCACGTAAATCTTGGTTGCAAACCTCGATGATTTTATTCAAATAGCAGGTGACTGTCATTCCATAACCGCGTCCAATGGGCTGTGGTATTGTGCCATAGTGTAGGGCAAAAATGTCCTGTGAATACTATGTAGTTTGTAGCTATATAAACTACTTGACCCAAAGCAGTTAACTACTGAAATATAACCAACTACTGTAAATTGTAGTCAAGTGAACGATGTATTGAAATACTTCCCAACGTATCCGTTGGCTGCAGACACATGCGTACCTTGGCAACACTTTATTTGTGGTGCCTGGGCTAATGAACTCCATTGATTAGCACAATAAGCCAACAATAGACAGAGATAAGTCAATGAATGTTAGAAGCAAAGAAGATAATTAACTTAAATTCCCTTAATGAGAGCTGAGTTCCCTCAACATGAGCATCAAAACCAGTTTCCCTGAATCAGACTGGGACAGAGGCCAGAGACAGCGGGCATAATCATGTGTAAATACCAGCAAGAGTGGATCATCGACTCCACAGCTTCACTATTTGTGTTAAGATCAGGTGGATGAGGAGTGATTCTTAGATTCTACATGAGCAGAGCAGAGAGGGAGCAGGTCATTATCAGAGCCCGACTCAGAGACACGGTACTACACTGTTGTTTGGACTGAATCTCAATCCCCTCGCAGTGTGTATGTATGCATGTGCCTCTGCGTGTTGAGTGCATTCATCCATGTCATCCAATTTCAATATTTCAGCGCAAACCTCCACAGCTCTGCGAGCCTCAAGGTTTGATAAACCTCAACAAAAGCACCAAGGCTGCATTTATTTTCCATTCCAGCATAAAGACACAGTTAGAGAGAGCGATTGAAAATAGATGGGTGGAGGGAAAAGACAACAGCGGGGAAAGTTTTGTCCTTCATCAGCCCTCCATCCCTCTATCCCTCCATCTCATTAAGGATGGATAGATGATCAATAGGAGAGAAGCAGTAGAAGGGGATTAGGATTAGAAATCGATGGCTTTGTTTTCTTCAGCCTGCCAAAGATAAACACTGCCTTAAGACACTGACAACGCAACGCAGAGACTTTCATGGCTTTTCATCCGTGTGTGAGAGGGCACGGTGTTCCCTCTGTGCGGACAGACAGACATCTGTTTGCAGCTTCTCATGCCGAGTTAAAAAGAGAGATACTTCGATCCCTTCATGGGATTCGGAGAAAGGGGGGGTGGGCTCTGATCCAGTTTAGTGGTACTATCTCCTGCTGTGAAATGCAACCAGGGCTCTGTTGATAGACAGACTTCCTGCGCTGTTACACTGGCTGAAACACACATGTTGACCCGTGTGTGGGAGATGGAGTTTATCCATCACAGATCAGGGGTCGACTGCTGGTTCACGCCGAGTCACAGCTTTCTCGGAGAAAAGCTGGAGATGATTGATGAAGAGCTACTATCATAATACGCTTGCTGCAAAGTGATGCTCCTAAAAACCTGAGTGGGCTGTAAGGAGTAAGGCAAGGCATTCTGGGTAGGTGAGGCTTCACCTCCCACACACATTCAAAAAACATACCCCTGCTTTGATCTCTCCCTGCTCTCTTTCTCTTCCTCGCTCGCTTGCTCCTCGTCCCTGTCTCTTCTTTTCACACACACACACACACACACTGCACACACACTCTGCACACTCGCCCTGTTTGTTGTGGCTTTCGCCCCTCTCTCCTTTGAACGAACAAAGGCATTTGTTTATGTGTCCTGCAGATGAAAGCTCGGCTTTGCGACGGCCCATTTCACCGCAGGTACAGATGCCGCCGCGCCATGATTTGTCCTCAAGCTCATGAAATCTTTTTCAAACGAGAACTTCAGAAGTGTGTCTTTATGGTCATTTGTATTTTCTGCTTTCTTACTTTATTTCTTTTTATGTGCATGTGCTTTTTATGGCAATCATGAGGGTACTGTTCAGAGTCACAGGTGTCTGATGTCTATCCCCGCATGGTGGAAACATAAAAAGGACACTCATATCTCTTATTGTTCTCCATCTATCTTAAATGCATGAGTTTGTGAGAGGAAACCAGAGCAGCCTCAAGTGGACGCTGGGAGGACACACAAACTCCACCATTAAAAGGACGGAGCAGATCGGATGCCACTATGACACCCTGATTCCCCATCAGTGTTTAGAGAATGTGTCAGTCCATCTCTTTATACTTTCTTTGAGGCAGAAAGAGTAATCAGTTTGCTAAAACAGCTGGTCACTGTAATGTTTAGCAACTGTTATCAGTCAGGAGTTGCATTTGTTGGGGACCATTTTCACCTGCGGGTTAAAACACATTTGATGCTCTGGTGAGAATTTCTGGCAGCAAAATGTTGCATTTGTGAAAGAGAGTTCAAATAAACTACAGTGCCCACGTTCATCGTATTAAATTAACATGTCAGCGAGACATGTTACTTCCAGACTGCGGCGGACATTCGGAGTGGTTTGTCCACGCATCAGAACATCAGTGGTTTGTGTAAATTTGTCATATGGATTACTGTAAATTTATGATGTTGATCTTTATTTGGGGAGTTTTTCCTTATCTGCTGTGAGGGTCCATGGACAGAGGGATGTCGCACAATGTGATTTTGCCAAGTAGGACATGCTCCTGGTCAACATCCCACAGCACATTCCAGGACCAATATTACCAATCACAGCCCAGTATACATTTCTGCAGACAATGATTACGTTACATATATATGTTTCATACACATGATATCAATGTTTCTGATGTGACGTAGTTCAGTTTCTCATCAGGAGGTGGAGGGAATGTAGGATGATGGCTGCCGAGCAGACAGCAGCAGACCACTGTTCAAGATCAACAATTACACAACTGGATATTTTTTTAACGACATGTTGGGACAAAACCAGGTACTTTTTAATGACAGGTCTGGACATTTCCAGTTGATGAAAACTGGATATTTTTTTAACGACATGTTGGGACAAAACCAGGTACTTTTTAATGACAGGTCTGGACATTTCCAGTTGATGAAAACTGGATATTTTTTGACAGTGTTTTGGGACATTTCCAGATGGTTTGTTGCAACAAAAGCAGGTATTTTTAACAAGACTTTTGGACATATCTTGCTGTGTTTGTATCAACCAAACTGTCAACTCTCGGCCAAAACACGATCTTTTCCTAACCTTAACCAAGAGGTTTTTGTCCCTAAACCTAACCACACATTAACCACAATGTTGTCACAACATAAAATGAAAACTGAATACTTAAGTTTCAATACATCTGCTACATATGAAATGTACACATTTAACACGTGAAATATAACATAACATAACATAACATATCCAAGATTTGCAGAAATGTGCAATGCCAACATTTATTCAGGGTTGTTTTTAGACAACAGTGGGAGTCTCTGGCACAGAGGAGGAATAATCTACTGTACATCTAGCTTTGTGTACACACATCTTTTCATTTGATTTGTTGACAATAAGAAAAATAAGTCAATACCACTAGAAATATCCTTAGTCAGTTCTTTACCTCAGTCAATCAGCTGCACCGCTGGACTGCTGAAGGAATACTGTCCTCCTGGCTGAATGTCAGGGAAAAGGAACTGAGGCAGGAGGAAAAGGAAAAGGTGCGTGTGTGTGTGTGTGTGTTTCTGAAAATGGAAGGACAAAAAGAGAGGGGAACCAAGGAGAGGGGCAATTTCATTCCAGGACAATCGGTCAGGTAGCTGATCCTTGTCCATCACACATTCCATCATGGCCCGACATGGCTGACTTGTCACCCTGAGTGACATTCACAACTCTGGCTTTCACATAAAGCACACGCTTGCACACAGCAAAGCATGTGTACCACAGACGGAGACGGATGCTGGACACTGGGGATGCAGCTCAAACACAGGGGGTGCAGGGGCATGCTTCTTTTTTAAAAACCATTTGAGGTAATACAATGCATAAAAATCTGTGCAACATTTTGAAAAAACTTGACTTTTGCGATGGGATTTTTTTTTTCCTGTGGAGCCTACATCATATTTTGTGATCTAACCATCTTAATCATTCTGAAACGATAACACAACAAATGATGATGATGACTCATTTTCACTCCTGCCACTAAAAAGAGACAACAACTGTGTGATATTACTATTTTAAAGTTACGTAATATAGGCAGTGTTGGAATTTGGTGTACACAGCATTTCTAATCATGAAACCTTTTTTGTTATACTAGGCTGGAGTGGACTCACAGAACGAAGGTTTAGCTGACAAATTTGCCACATTTGAATCCATGCCATAATAACCTAGGCTGCTCTAATCAGAAATCAAGGATCCCCAACAAGGCCAAATAAATGAAGTCTTCAGTTTTCTGAATTTAATATTAGGCCGACATATTATTGAATTATATTAGATTTCTTTAGGAAATAGCACCGAAAGATGAATACTTTTAACATATAGTATCATCTGATCGACACAAAGTTGAAGGTACCAAAAGAGTGTGGGTTTTTGAGCAAGGGTGCAGGTTTCGTGGGGTGACCACATACGAAGCATGATGAATATTCATGCATCACTTTTTACTTTTTCTGCATCAATTCACAGTAGCAAGGTATTTAATTCTGTCAAAATACAAGTCCTCTGCTACTTCTTAGTTGGTAGAGCCTGGTCACACTACAAGGTCATTGAAATCCAGCGCTTGGACAGTGACTTGCGGCATCAGAAACCAACAAAACAAGGTGTCCTTTGACATCGGCATGATATGCAGCCGGTTGCCATTATAGTTTAATGGCACGCGGCAGTGACGGGGGGGAAACATGGTGGGACAAAGACGAAAGTTAAGGCAACGAAAGTCCGACTAGGGTGGGATGGAGGGAGGTGGATGGGTCAAACAAACACCGAATTTCACCCTAGAGACCTGTGTTTGTGTCCTGTAAGATTCTTAAGCCAAACCCTGTTCTTATTTCCTAAACCTAACCATGTGTGTTTGTTGTTGAAGGTAAAAGAAACCATCAATTCGCAGTGCTGTACCGATGTAGTGCGTTTATTTTGAAAGAGACTGTATGTAAATGTTAAATTTGACAATGCATGTAACAGGCAGAACTTGACACAGTGTCCAAGAACGTCATCACCAAACGCACCCAGGGTACCTTTGGATGTCGTATGTGCACGTGGAAAGTCCATGACCAAACATTAATATGTGATGAAGTCGGTGTGAGAATGTGTTGGTTGGTACTGGGGGGTGGAGGCAATGCACATGCTCTAAATAATGAGGGGGATGTGGCCCCTGTGTTCCCCGAAGATCTACGTCTATGCTTTTGAGAAAACATTTGGGGCAGGAGCCCCTCTGCTCCACCTCTAATGTGTACCCACACATACATACATGCACATGTTGAGGAACACAGTACACACGGTCACATCTTCATGGGGACACCACAGCACATTGCTTGCACTTGATTTACTTTTTAAATTTTCTTCTCATTTCTTTTCTCTCTGTGTGAGTGTGTGCAGACAGAGTGTGTGTTAGTGCAGATAGCCTGCGAAGATCCCAACGGGCTCTTTCGGTTGAAGCCATATTGATCCTTGTCTGTTTTATACCAGTGTATTTTTAGCAGCAAAGCCTGCGCAGATAAACAAAATGCCAGCCTCGCTACAGCAATCAAGATTTCATATCATTATGTTTGCGTGTGTTAAAATGTCAGTGTGATGTGGGGGGGGGCTGAGGTGTGAGGCTTTAAATATGAGCCTCCCTTTTATGGTCTATCATGAGCACATTAAAAATAATAATACCCTATGGGCTGCTCATATACTGACATATGTCCGTGTGTAATTTAATTTGACAGTGCAACTAAGAGTCTTGGATGTTCAGGGAGCAGAAATACTGTATGAGATGTCACACAGGATGTGGCAGCGTTCAGGACTATACTTTCTTTCTGAGACACTGTGGTGCCATCTAGTGGCCTAATTATGCAAATAACATTGTTTTACAAATTGAGACTTCATTCTTGTCAGCTGGTTTGTGAAGCTGGTTATTTTGGAAAAATGATCATGAATCCACTTTTTTTTTTTTTTTTTTACACAATATAATCTTTATTTTCCTTTACACAGTGATCAGCTACAAACACTGTCGCCTACAAACAGGCAGGTTAACTTCAGCAGACTAATAACACAGTAACATGTTACAGCAGTGCTTATCAACACAGTCAGGAAGTCTAGTATCACCATGTATGGAAGAGAAGGGATGTAGCAGATTTATTTTCCTGCTAAACTGTAAACAAATCTGAGGTTATTTCAGTTTAGCTCAGTTTGTCTCATTTGGTCAATTCTGTTTAATCCACTGTCAATAAAGACGTTTTTCTCACACAGCCAACATGCTTACGGCTGGTTCAGACTTTCAGGGTCGATACAACAAATGGAAGTTACACCTTTTGACAATCTGACAGATAGGCAGGACAGAAAAACCTTCCAGTCACACATTAATATGCATGCAAACACATGCACACACAGAGACATGAGGGCACGGACAGACTTACATGCATGTGCTTCAGCGCACACGCAGTTTATCTACAATTTACAAAACAGGATTTTTTTTTCTTTGATTTCTTGGAGCTTGACTCTGGAAAAAGTGTAAATGCATGGCTGCTATATTGTTTTAACTCTGCTTCAAATATTTGGTATTTACTCTTCAATAAAAGACTCTGCATGTTTATATATTTTTGATTTTTTTATATATATATTACATGTGACCAAAATATCAAAAACAGTTATGAAAATGAGTTGGTCAATAAGGCATTTTAAACACAACCATTCATCGTCAGATCAAAGTTTCTTAAATGGACCATCACACACCGCTGGTCAACTAGAACACTGCGTAAACACACAGCTCACACAACATTTACTGTGTTTGAGAAACAATAACTGATGACAAAATAACAAAACATGTACGATTTCAAAAGACCTCAGCCACATCTACATCGATAAAGTGCTAGAAATAAAATTATGTACAGCTTTGACATGCCCCTAGTGAAAAATAAACTCTGAAGTAGTTAGTCAATAAGAGAAATCAATAACACATATGTCCATATTGCATAGCCAGAGCTGGCACGGTGTAGCGCAGCGTGACTCATCAACACTAAAAACCTCCACAGCAGGCAGCGGGGCCGCAGCTACACCACCCAGATCTCTCACAGTGCCACTCAGCTGATTGTACCGTGTGATATAACTTTATTTCTCTGCGTGATGTCAGTCAGATTGTCCTGGAAAATGGTTATTTATTTTAATTTCTGTTGCATAATATTTTAAAAGTTTCATGTTTGAATATATGTGAGTGTATGCATGGCTGTTTTGTTGTATACTTGAATGCTTCCAAGTTCATTCCTTCAGGCTCTGTTGGCAAAGCAAGCTCCCACATGCAGCTCGGGCGACCGGCATTAATTCTCATAGTGTCCTGGTGGCTTTGTTATTAAACCCTCACAGCTTCTGTATGTGGAGACAGCGTCAGGCTCCACCCATCACTGCTGTCTCTGCTGCCAGTTACTGAGAGAGCAGAGACACAAATGAAGAGAGGATAAGTAGGAGAAACGCAAACAGGAGAACAGCAAAAAATGTGTATGTACTCATCTCTGTTGTGTGAATTAATGATAAGTACTGAATGAACTGCACACTCACTGTCTCACTCTCCCCATCTGAGCCCCTTCTGGACTCTGAGCTGTAGTGCAGAGGAGAGTACACCCAGCCCCGATCCTCCTGAGTCTGCTGTTATCAAAGACAGCCAGCAGAGGGCAGCACAGGAAGACAGGAGAGAAGAAGAAACAAATGAGAGGGGAGGTGGGGTAAGACATACAGATAAAGACATTCTTCACACACTGAATGGTTTAAAGCTGTCAGGTGAAGTTTTGCATGTTGGGGACACCAAGATAATTTTTCTAACTGCACAGTTTGCTCACGGTCATTCTATGATTGCTCATTACTGATGAGACGATGGTATGCTGAGGAAAATCTCCAGGGTCTCAGTTAGACAAGATGATACAATCTATATACTCTAAGGCAAGTGCAACTTCACTTTAAAGACCCCAAAATCATATTTTCCCATTCGGCTTTTGTCTGCCAAAGTCAAAATTGTTTTGGTTTTCTCACATCATAATTGTCATTATACTTTTGGTTTGCCTTCTCTCATAGATTTGAAGTGGGCTAGAGTAAACCGGAAACAGGTGATACCACACACGTTGTGCACTTATGCTGCAATCCATTGCAAATCAGAAGTCAATGATTGTGACATGATTTCTGATTTAACATTACAAACGTTACATAAGTAGATTAAATGATGAAATTGTAATTCTGCTTGGCTCCCTCTATGCTCCACCACACTGCTATAACGTCAGGTGAGTTTATGTCGGCAGACTCGGGCTTGATCGATCTTGCTCGAGTTTCGACTCAAAATTCTGACTTTTGTTGCGCCCTAAAAATATTCAACAAAATATCATACATAAGCTGCCTCCAGCAGAACAAACTTAAATTTCATTTTCTGTCCCTTGGTTAAAAATTTTGTTTATTAGGTTCACTGTTTATACAGACAGTGTGTGTGATCATCTGTGGGCAACAAATGTCACAAGGGGGCGCCTTTTGTTTTGTTGCTGTCTCTTTTTTATCGTCTCTCAGGAGACATGTTGTGTTGTCATGTGAGACGTGGTTACTCCGAGCAAACTGTTAAAAAAATATACGCAGTACCAGGGAGAATAAAGCTGCCAAACAGAAGACCGAGTCCTGTAGTCATAAGAGTGCAACACTTAAATGACTGTTTTGCGCACTTTTCTGCGACAATAGTCTTTTTTTCTGAGTTCTGAGAGCCATGAATTGCAGCAAAATCAGTTTGCAATCATTCAAATCAAAACCTGACGTCAGCTTGTGGTTGATTTTTTCCGGTCGCCATGTGGTCAAGCCACATCCACACAGTCCCAATGAAGCAGGTATGTTTTTGACAGTAAGACTCTTCAGAAATTATTTGTAAGACTGTTTTTACCCCCAAAATTTAACAACATTGCTGCTCATTTAGTAATGAGTAATTAATGCTGTACAGAAATATTTGAAACCATCTTTTCAGGGGCTTTAAAATGTGAAAAGTGCAGCTTTAATAAACAGGTGATTTTCAGCGTCACAAAGACAGATTCCCTTCTAGCCAATCGCTGACAACTCTAATCAGCTTGTCAGCTCCTCTGTGCAACCTGAGCGCTGCAGGGCAGAAGCTTGAGAGGTCACCAGAAGCACAAAGCCAACACAAGCTAAGGCCGACACAAGCTAACCACAGTTAGGTAACCGAAGAGCCGGGATCTTCAAACATTTAAACTACTGTTACATAAAGATGCATGCTCCATTTAAATGCACATGATGGCCCTTCAGAAGCAGCAGTTATTAATATGCAATGTCTTCTTTTTGCAGACTTAAACACTGAATAAGTCATGTGAAATGCACTGCGGCTTTAGTTTTAAGTACTTCTGAAGATCCATAAGCAGCTGTGTGTTTGCCACAGCTCCAACCAGCAATGCCATGGTACGTGGAGCGAATGACTCTAGCTACTTTGGTGGTGACTTACATTGTTACTTGAGCTAGAGTTTAGCTTACGGCGGCCAAGAACTGGAGAATACACCCAATATCTGCCGTCTGCGTACTGATGGATGGATGGACACACACACACACACACAGATGAACACACAAATGCAGATGATGTGTGCAAAAGGAAACAAAGGGAATTAATGAATTAATACACAATGAAAGTAAAGGATGAGAGAAGCAGTTGTGAAAGAGAAGAGAAATTAAAGATGGTGGAAAAAGGAGAATGAATGCTCTGATGTTAAACAATATATTCAAACAAAGAGAGAATTATGAAGGGATGTTCATAACATGGACAAGACGCATGACTGCAGATCGACAGATACACATCATGCTGTGCGGTAAAGACAACCCCAGTGTTTTGCAGGTACATTCAGAAGCATGACCAGTGGCAGCCTCGTGCTTTGGGGAAAAAAGCATTTTGGACAGCAAAAGCAACCCCGTAGTACGTGCACACTGCAATACACACACACACACACACACACACACACACACACACACACACACACACACACACACACACACACACACACACACACACACCCTCCCCCTCACCATCATAACTCTATCACGCTGTCCTGACTGGGCCACTGCAAGAGACCCGGTAGATCAAAGAAAAACAGGAGAAGGAAAATTATCTCTACTCTACTCTGAGAGGACTGTCAACAATCCAAGGAGAGCTTTCTCCAGGGTACTGACTGAGTTATAAGAATGTGTACTGATACTTTAGATCCAATAATTTTCCAATGCAAAACGCCTTATAAGAACAGGTGAGAATTTTACATCTCATTTTGTCTGCTTACTAGGCTCAACTTTCAGCTCCTTTTGTTTCCTTTTCTACTCTGAAACTCATTTTTAACATCCTTGGCACAAATATAACACACAGACATGATGATGGGGACTTACAAAGTAGATGTCGGACACCTGCACCTCCCCGTCCAATGAGTTATGGCTGCTGGACACAGACAGCTGATTGCACGACGGACGCTGCGCCTGCCGAGGCACCTGAGGGCTCGAGGGGTGGGAGGAGGGTGGGGTCGTGGGGAGATGGTGAGTGGAGCTCTGGGTGGAGTAGTTAGAAGATGAGGGGCAGATGGGAGTGAATGCTGAGGCGGGCGGGAGGGTGGAGGTGAGGTGTGTTGAACGCGCGGCTGAAGGAGAGACTGGAGAGGAGAGAGTGGAAGACTGAGCGGCGGCGGCGGGAGAGGTGAGTGGTTTGGTGGACGGACGGATGGATGAAGTAAGTGTGGAGGATGACTGGGCAGCTGATTGAGATGCGGAGGAGGGAGGAACAAAGGAAGGAGGAAGAGTGGAGGAGGAACATGCAAAGGATGGACTAATATGGGTGGGTGAGGCGATGGCACGGGGCGGGCGTACAGGTGACAGATGGCTGGGAGAGGTCCTCTCTGTCATCTGTGTGAGCTCTGTGCTTTTTGGGATTTTACTGCATGAAGACAAAGAAAACTGTTAATATACTGTTACACAGGCAGCTGCAGACATTGCACTAGTATTGTGTAGCTGTATACGTGTACCTGAGCTCCACCTCCACTGTAATGGTGTCCTGTTTCTCCCCATGAACCTCCACCACCTCTCTCTGCGCCCTGAAAGCACACAGTGATACATGGTGTGATATCAGTGAGGAGGGACAGCACACACACGCAGCACATTGTTTTCACTGAATATCATCATTAAAGATGCATCATTGCATATTCATGTAATTATTCCCACCTGGCCACGCTCGGGGAGAGCATTTGCCTCCTGTAGCGTGGGTGCTCTGGTGTATCGAAGGGGGTGGTGGGTAAGGAGTTGTTGGAGGAGAGCGTGGTGGCGATAGAAGCGGTGGTAGCATCTTCAAAGGAGGGAGGAGTGCAGGGTGGCTCTCTCCCTGAAATACATCATCAACAAAGAGGTGTAAAAATAGACAATGTAATACATTCAAGAGATGAAGACATACTACAAAACAGAATTTAAATACTTAAAAAAAGATTACATAAATAATAGAAATGTACTGGGATGTGTGTTACCACAGTGTCCTTCAAACCTTTCATTCAAGCAAACTGCCATCTGATTGTCACTTTGTTCGTTCTGTTCAATTGGAGGCTGACATCGTCGTCTTCATGAAGCTGCGGGATGCTTTTTTAAGATATCGCAAAGATATTGGCATCTTGTGAACCTAGACAAACTAAGGCATCCATTGGCACCAACCATGTCATAACAGCTTGTTGGGAAGGGGACTACATAACACTTCAATTTGAGGCAGAGTTTTTGCCAGGGCAAAACTGGCAATTTCCAAAGGGGTCCCATGAACTCTCACCTCAAGATATCTTTCTCTCCTTGTTTTATTTCAAGGTAAAAGGCGCAATCTGTTGTTTGGATGTGTAAAACCAGATTGTTGACAACCCACTCGAGTTGGTTAGCTGCTTCGATCATGCATACAAATATAAATATTTTAACTTTAGTCAATGTGGAGATGCTTCACTTTGTTAGCTCAGTTGATTTCATTTAACTGAAACCATGAGCACCAGAGGAGACCCTAAGTCATTCAGATTTACGGGCAAGACGAAGAAACGTATGGCGACTCCCTTCTTCTGAGGCTGTCATAAAGTCAGAGTACTTGTCCATTACTTGTCATTATGTTGCGTGCCGTTATCCTCAGGTGCCGTAAATCTCTCCATCTCTGTCACTACAAGGCTAACGGCCGAGAATGTATTTGAAATTGCTGTGTTGGTATAAGAGCTGACAGAGGGTGGGTGGTGGTGTTGCTGGAATAGATGTGAATGAGGGGCCCAGCTCGGAAAATGTTGTCCCCTAACTCACCATAACACCCAGTGGCTGGCCTTTCATGCTTTACTTTCTGTAGCCACTTAATACATCTGGTACTGCACTAGTGATCAGGACCTTTACATTAAGTTGTGGACATTTAAAAGGTTCAGATTTCTTGCATGACTTGACCTCATATGGTCACATTCTGCACTTGTGATTTTTAAATGTGCAGTAAATGCTCCGACACCTAACATCTTCTAAGTATCTCTGAATATCTGGTCTTGGTTTTGCTGCAGTTTTACTTTTACTTTGATTCTGTTGCTGCTGTGCTGCTGCTGCACCTCTATTTCTCCACAGGGATCAATAAAGGCTCACTTCATTTCATTTAAAGAGAAATGGAGCTCTCGGCTGCAGACAATTGAAGCTAATAGCGTGCCAAGTTCAGAAAGGCACAGCGTAACGAGGGAAAACCAGCACTCACCAGTTCACTCTTTATTTTCTACTTCTTTATTGCAGCAGCATCAGTATGTTGCCCAGGCATTTCCTCACTAGTTCTGATGAGGGCAGTCCAACATGACCATGTAATCTCATACGACTTGGTTTAGGTGTATTAACATCCCATTTTCACTTGTAATGAGAAGCAACAACATCTAATGAGCCCTGAGTGTAACATGTTAAGACTGTATGTCATTGTGGACTAACTGAGTGTACAAGAGGTGAACTACCGTTGTCTTCCAGCATGGGGAAGCTGCGAGCTCCTCGTAGGTTCTCCAAGTTGTCCAGGTTTTCCTGCCTCTCATCAGTCAGTGAGGGACGCTGCCCACCTGAACCCGTCCCAGCACTGGACTTGGACATGGAGAGAGCCCCTCGCCCTCTCTTTGACGGTGACGAACGCAATGCTGTGAAAGCAGCCGATACTTTACATGTACTCTCATCAAACGCAACAGGAGTGAATGGCTCATGCACATCTGTTAACTCACAGCTGCTCTTCTTGAAGACGGTGGTGCTACAGAATTTGAAGAACCTCTCGGCATAGAAACCAGGTCTGTGGACGGACACTGTGTCCTGTGGGACAGTGAAAAGAAACAGAGTCGGGGCAATCTTAAAGGGACAGTTCACCCCCAATATAAAACATACATATTTTTTCTGTGACATGTAGTGCCTTTAATCAGTCTAGATTGTTTTGGTGTGAGCTGACGAGTGTTGGAGATATCTGCCGTAGAGACGTCTACTTTCTCTCAAATATAATGGAACTAGATGGCACTCGGCTTGATGTCCAAAAAAATAAAATAAATAAAAAATACATTTGAAAAACTCAACAGCAGAGTCTCTTTACAGAAATCATGACCTGGTTACTCAAGATAATCCATAGACTTTTTGATGAGTAGTCATATAGGAAGTGTTTTTCTTCTACTGAACTACACCCGCAACTGTATCACAATGCAAAAGGAAGTGTGCATGTACAGCTAGCTCACCTAGCACCACTGAGTTAGCTAATGTTACAGCTCAGCGGAGGGGGAAAGCATTGCTGATTACACCTTATATTG
The DNA here is from genome assembly GCA_035609425.1 of Epinephelus awoara. Taxonomy (NCBI): domain Eukaryota; kingdom Metazoa; phylum Chordata; class Actinopteri; order Perciformes; family Serranidae; genus Epinephelus; species Epinephelus awoara. Next base: position 12,531,920 of record CM069306.1, on the reverse strand, counting down.
TCAGAGTCTCTTGTCCATGAGTAGATGCACACTTCCTTCTGCCTTGTGATACAATTAGTGGGGTTAATTCGGTAGAGAGAAAAGCTTTCTGGGGGGCACGGCTTGGCTGCTGACCCTGTGCTTCTCTCTCCACTGGTTTTAATAAGATGTTCTCTCATTTACTAGTTATATAACTTACTGCTCCTACCTAACCCTAACCATCCATCCATCCATCCATCTACTGTTGCCAGTGAAGGTGCCTGATCTATGACACAAAAGACCAACACAGTGACAAAATAAAGCCAAGAATACATTTTTGTGAGGGTTGTTTTGCCTGGAAACAGATGATCGCATTACATTACATAAGAGTTATGTGAAAGCTACTCACCCCGTCATGGATGAGGGACTTCCAAGAGTGCTCCAGTTTCTTGATCATCCTGTCAGACAAGACAATTGAATTATTTATTTCAGCTCATTCTGTGACTTGCTGTGGTTACCTGGCAACTCTGAATCAGAGGCTATAGTCCCACTTACATTGTTGATGTGCATTTCAGGATCTCTTTTCAAAGACTGGATTTTACTCAGGACAAAACACACATTTCTTACGTTCACACTTGTCCTGACAGTAACATTTACTCCTCCATTAGTATTTCATTAAAAACAGTATGACAAGCCTGGGATTGCTTTTTCCCATCTCTCTCCATCTTTTAATATTCTCCACAGACACATAATGCCTGGATTACTGTCAGTCTGAGCCTAATCATTTCCTGACTTTGAAGCCAGAGAAAAATCCTTGTCATTTAACGTGTCCTAAAGTGTACGATGAAAGGCAGTCTGAAATGACAAGTGTAACCTTACACTGCACATCAGACTAAGACGGCAGTAGAGGTTTAGGGTGAAATGTAGAGCACTTCAAACACCAGTATATCATTATTAAATCAACTTGGGATAATTACCATGAAAATATAATTGACCAGGCATTAGCGGTTTGTGTGTCACTTTAGACTTCTCATAAATCCTGACGTTTAGTGTGGTAAGGAGGATAATACAACTTGGAAGACATCTGAAGACAGCTCAGTTTCTGCTCAGAGAACAGACCTGTTCTCTGAAATTTTGATTTGTAAAGCAACCGAGTAAATTTCCTGGGAAATCTGGTCTAGTGGCACATCATTTCAAATACAATTCTTAGGCTGAGCCAACTGATTGCAGCTGGTTTTTCGTAATTGTGAATGTTGATATTAAATACGTGTATCACTAAAGGTCCCATATACGACATTCAGAGCATTAATAGAGCAGGATGGTGTCCTGCTATATTATGTAATGGTGTCCTGAGCAGGGAATAAGGTTACACTCCATCTGTGTGTGTTGTAATCCGAACTTGTGTGTATGTTAGTCCATTGGAGTCTCTGAGGGTGTATGCCACTGGCTAGCTGATCACTGCGGCTTTGCACTGCACTCATACAGCTGTTACAGGTAGATAATGTTATGAAAGTGCCATGCCCACCCTGCAGTTACACCTTGGTTTAGCACCATTAGCTCTGTCAGCACTGTTGCCGTTGTTAGCACTGTTCACGCTGTTAGCACCATTCGCTGCTAACAGTGCAGCCACCTCCGTGTTGAGAGCCTTGTGCAGAAAATTCCAGCTCAGACTCTGAATCATAGATACGCTCTGAATGTCATATACAAATTGAGCAAGGCGTTAGTTCGGGCAGGACACAATGTTGAGCTGAGCTAACATCCCAGCTACATCAGCTGATCTCAAACAGCCTAATTAACTGATGGAGCAGCTGACTGATGGAAGCTGATAGATCACACGATTCCTTTCTATGCAACCAATTGGCAAATCTCATTCAGGGCGCCCTATTTAAACTGCTCTGGCCTGCCTACTGTTGCTGCTTCCTCTGCAAGCTACTTTGCAACCTGCCTCCACCTCAGCTCCTCCTTTTCATGCTGTGTCTGACTTATCAATGTCATTTCTGTTTGTCCTTGTTTGCATGTGGAAGGGCAGAGAGGTGTGCTCTCTCTGCCTTAGGCTTTCCATGTAGGCGCATGGAAGGGCAGAGGGTGTGCTCTATCTGGCTTAAAGCTTTCACGTGGGTGTGGAAGGGCAGAGCGGTGTGCTCTATCTGCCTCAGGCCTTCCTCGTGTGCGCGTGGAAGGGCAGAGAGGTGCGCTCTCTCCACCTTAGGCTTTCTGCATAGGCCTAGGAAAGGCAGAGAGGCCCCCAACAGAGCCATACTGTCAATTATAATACTGCAAATGGACATAAAGTTGTCTTTGACTAATGGTTTCCTGACTGAGCTCCTTTAAAGTTAAAGGTATACTATGCAGGATTGTCAGTTACTGTTTGTAAACATGCTCGCCAGCAGAAGTGAAAGTAAAAGCCAACTCCAGATTCACTCTCGTTTAGTGTTTCGCCTCGCTATACTTGTGTTTTTTCTGTGCCCGCGTCGCTTGGATGCCTCTGGCACCTGGTCCCCACCACCTGAGCACTGTCAAGGTACACGCCAAGAAACGTCTCAAACACAGAAAATAAAGAAAATACAGACAGAGGGTGGAGTTTCTGCAGAAAAATACACTGCAACAAACTGCTAGTGGTTCATAAGTGATCATTGAGAGGGATTACTTCTGTATGAGTCTAGACATTGTTTTATAGGGAACCCCTGCACAGTATACCTTTACTGTTTTACTTAACTGATAGTAAATGTCACCTTTAACTTCTGAATTCATCTGTCGCCTACCTGTAGGACTGCAGGATGTCGATGATCCCAATGAACAGCAGGAGGCGCTCTCCTTTACTACTCACAGCTGGAATACCACCCATACTGGAGACAGATAGGAGAGTATTACCATCATTTGTTAACGTGATGTGTAGACAAGGGCAAACATTATAAAACAGTGACTTACGTGTCATCATGGTCCAGTGTATCCCTGCATGTGGAGCCTCCCTGTATAGACTCCATCGCAGTGGAATATAAGGATCTCTGAGCTGCGCGCCTCTTTTCATCCCCGCCCCCTCCTGCAGGTGAGCCCTGAGACTGATGCTCTCGCTGTGCTTGGGTCTTGTTGTGGATCCCCAGCAGCAAGCTGTAGTCCATGATCTTGAAACTTTCCAGAACCTAACGTGAAACACATACATAATATTTTAAAATGATATAATATTCTCCAAGCTTCTGGGGGAATTTACTTTTTTTTTTTTGTATGGTTGATTCCACAGCCTGCGGCATGGCATAAATTAAAACATGTATTAAAAATACATAAGCCACTTTCTCTCCCTTCTCTTCCTCTATTCCTCAAATACTGAGCAAACAGTTAAATACTTAATGTAGGGTTGGCTGTGCTGCTTTTTAAAATGAAATAAAATGCCCAGTTAATCTAATTTTACACAATATTGTTCATCCGTCTCTCCCCTCTTCTCTTTCTCACCAGACAGTCTCTCTGCAGAGTTTTGACCAGAGCGCTGTACGTGTCCTGGTCCAGCGTGAGGCCTTCAGGAATGTCACTCAGAAAGTCCAGGTCTTTAAAAGTGGGTTTGGACTTCTCCCTTTCCTTCTTCGACGCTCGCCTCTTGTATGTGGAGCCCTTCAGATCAAACTTGAGGTGCATGCGTACAGAGCGTGGTAAAATATTGTTCATCACAACAAGTCTGATGTTCTTGCCCCCGCACTGGACGCAGTAGAGGCCAAAAAACTTTGGCAGCAAAGTTCGGGGGTTCTGGTTCAGGTTCTGGAGAGAAAGGGTTCATGCAGCAGAGAAAGGGAAAGACACAGGGAGAATTAAGGAAACATAGTACAGTCTTTGCTAATAAGGCATGTAGTTTCATGTGTTTCTGCCCCATGCACCTGTTAGACAGCGTGACCAATCCACAGGTGTCTCTACTGTTTGCATGCTTAACCTGTTAAGGAGTGCTTAGCCTGGGTCTCAGTCAGGGACAAGCCCTCAGTTCATATCTATTACAAAGTCACCTACTGGCGTCACCGCTGATCGGGGCCAACACCAGGCAGGATAAAGAGGATTAAGATGACTAGAAGTTTCAGGAGCTGTGTTCTGTGCTCTGAAAAGATTTACCGTTACAAAACCTATTGCAAGTTTCAAGTTTCCAACTCCTCTCAGGGGCAGAAAGATAATTTATTAAATTTCTCTAAACAAATCTGCCTAAACTGCCACAGGAGAAAGAGCAGGAAAGTCCGCATACATTGGGTGTGAGGATAGGTGGATGGGCCAAACAAACTCCAGACTTTCACCCAGGAGCCCGCTGTTTGTGTCACATATGAAACCAAAAGGTTCACATGTGACAGTTATTTTCATAACAACGTAGTGTGCTAGTATGTGTAGCATGCTACGCTAGTGACATAAAGTGTTATTAAATCAGTAACAAATGTACTTTTGTTGCCTAAACCTAAGGACGCAAACCTAAAAACGAAGTTTTCTACCTATGTTTTGAGTTTATTTAAAAAAAATTAAAAAAGTATTCATTTAATTAGCTGAAACTGTACATTTACTGTGAAAATGAAAGTCCGTATTGAAAGGAGACGATGCATGTAATGAGCATAAATTGACATGCCATTCCTGAACGTCCAAAACTGATGTGGCCACTAACTAAGCGAAGTGAAAGTGAAAACATGTCGATTGAATTGATTCTGATGAGGGAGGAGCTCAGCTTGACTTACCATATAGTATCCTGGAAGAAGTTTCTGTAGAAACTCCGCCTCTTTATGCTGAACAGTTTTGATGATGAACTCGTCATCCCGGGTGACGTAGAATATGGACCCACTAGCTCCTGGATTTGTCAACTCGATCAGTGGCTCGTTACATAAAGAATACTACACAGAGCACAGACACAGAGGAACAAATAAAGATACAATCCTCAAGTCTGACAATCAGATCCACAGTCCCTGAAAATACAAAGAAACCCTCTCTCCATCTGAGATGATTGTTTCAGCACAGTTTGTAATTTCATCCTAACTTTAACACTTCATGGACACTGCAGGGCTGCACAGCTCTTTTCATGTTGGATCCAACACAGCTTCCAAAAGACTAATACATGCACCCACTCACATGGCATCGCTCACCAGCAGCAAAGAGGGAACTTTGTGTTGAAGTGCACGTGTGCAAAAAGGCGTCATGGGTGTGGGTGAGAAGAATTACACATCTAGAGGAGTGTAAGCTAAGTGTCAGCTGTTAACACCTTAGTGCAGTATTAGTATCTGCAGTGAAGTTCCTCCCTTTACAGATGCCTCCTGTTTTTATGGTGCTTTACTGTCTTGTATTGTTTGTCTGTATTTTCTTTGTGTTCTAAATGTACATATTTATGGCTGAGTTTGAGTTTTGTACTGCAAATTAGCTTAATTGGCTGTAAATGATGTGATGTGTGGCATCAGTTTATGCTACATACTTCACCCTGTACAAAAATAAACATTAAATAAGTATTTCACTCCTGGGAAGATGCTCTTTCTGGGGACCAATCCTGAGGAGGGTGAGGTGCGAGAATATAGATTGTATGTCGAACTTATCACCTCATTTCCTGTCATTTCTTATGCTACCTGTAGTGGGTGTAACAAAGACACAAAAGGTAGCGGTATTTGCTTTTACTCAAGAGGTAAAAAACCTACAACTACCAAAATGCACTGCACCACAACAGACCAATAAACGCTCCTGCTGGTGGATGACATAATGTGAGTTTCCCGTCTGGAAACAATATGGTGGCCGGCTGTGAACAAATGATCTTGTATTAAAGTTGAACAGTGAGCTAAAATATGTTTTTGAAAACATTTAAGGTGAGAAACGGGTAACGCAGGAACACAATCTTGATTCATATTTCATCAGCACTGCCTACATTTACCATTTGATCACAGTTTACACAGTGCAGCAAACAGTATGGTGCCCACTTCCTGTTCATAAACTCTTGTAATACAGCTAAACAGTGCACTAAAATGTGTTTCTAAAGGCATTTTAGTTGGGAACAAGGCAATGTAGTAACATAATTTTAGTTTAGACTTGATCAGCACTGCCTACTTATACTGGTGGCTCTCTGTCTCAATCTGCCTCTACACTCTTTTTGTCCTTGTTAGAAATTACGATCTGCAGTTTGAACAACAGCCTTGGGGTGATGGTAAGATGGAGGGAAGTTTAACACAGTTTATACAAAGCTGGTTGAAAATCGGCAAAGTGTCCCTTTAAATCAATGAATAAATTGTGGAAATATTATTTTTTTTATCCACTTCTTGCTGGTGCTGAATACCAAAATGGGGCAAACCATATTAAACTGCATATGTAGCAGCTCAATATCTTCCAGGGACGTGGGGCCATTAAGACTTTGTAAATAATTAAATCAGTTTTAATGAAGTTGGTTAGAATCTGGAGACTTAAGTTGGAAAGAAAGAGGAAGTGCTCCGAGTTAATTTGTCCGACAAAGTAATTTAATTTCCCGAGGCTTAGTCAACACAATGCAATTATACTGGTGCTCCACCCCTCCGCCACCAACACAAACACATGCGGACACAAACTACTCTCTGTCTGCTGCCACTACTCAGAGTTTAAAAAAGACAGCTTTAGTCCGCTAATCTTCCTCTGGCACAGGTAGAACGTGAGCTTAAACGTGTTGCTGAGATCACCGCATGTCTGTGTGTGTGTATACACTGTATGCATGCACCCTCACATGCAAAATATGTGAGGGCATGTGCAAGTTTTCACAGTTTTCTTTTTATGTGTGTTGCTGTTAAATATTAATCCTCAGAGCAGTGGGAGCATGTTGTCTTTGATAACTCCACTTATCATCACTTGAACGCTTTCACAGGAGACTTCACATATAAATCTATATTTAGTCAGCTATTAATGCTGTTTTCATTATGGCTTTGCTACATTTAATAATGAATTACAGTGTTTTTCACTCCATTATACATCACAAAGTATTATAACAGTATTTAAGTATGTAATGTTCAATATAAAATATTTAAATATTAGTAGAGCTTTCTTTTTGTGGTCATGGAAAGGAAATTGTAATTGTTGGAAATATGTAACAGTTGCCTCAGTGTGGCTCTACTCCAACAATATTATTAATATCATGGACTGGCAGGTGCTGACAAGTTCAGTTATATGAGCATTAGACAGGTGTTCTGCAGCAAATTCATTATGTGTAAATGTTCACTTCACCTGTGAATGCAACACCAGTCATCAGATAAAATAAATATCTCACCAGGTAGTCATCTGGTCGGATCCCAAACAGCTCTCGGAAGTAGCGGAAGGCCACAGGGGCGTAGGTTTTAAACCGAAAGTCTGGGAAGTGGTGGGCCGGAGTGAGGTTACTGCCTTCACTGTACGGAGCAGGAAGGGACCAACAGGAAGAGTCAAAGATGAACAAAGATTATATGAGATATCTGCTACAGACATGCCCACAAACACACCTCCGCACGTACAAACGCACCTTGGGAAAAAGATGCTCTCCACCACATAGAAGTCCTGCATCAGCACATCCCTCTCAGGCTTGGAGCTGAGGTTGCCAACAGTGTATCCAATACCCAGCTGTATGGCCCCTTGCAAGGCAGAGGAGGTGGTCTGGAGGCGGAGAAAAGAGAAGAGAACAGCAGAGTGAGGTGTGGGTGGAACGTGGTTGATGAGATCGTGACGCCAATCAAACCTACAAACAGGACATGCCGATGCAGTCGCAGCAGCAGAACAGGCTGCACTGTCATCCCTATGGGCAACTGTGACTGTCAATTTACGTCCAATAAAAGTGCTTGTTTTTGCCAGTGAAAGCCCCAGGTGTCACGTAGAATACAGAATACATTTTAAGATTATTATTATTTTTTTTTTTTAGATAACACGAAGATAGGCTTTCTGTACTCCCGGCACTCTGTAAACATATCTTTACACTGTTGTTTTTTCAGCAACAAGTCACCTCTCACGAAATTTCAGAACAAGACTTTTCCTTAAGTGAGAATTGGTCACAATAACAAACAGATCAGTTAAAGGCACAGAAAAACTTTTAATTTCAAAGTTTAGTTTCAAACACGACTTCCACCCAGGAAAGCGATGCTCACACCCCGTAAGACTATAAAGCCAAACCCTGTTCTTTTTCTCCTAAACCTAAACACGTGCGTTAGTTGTTGAAGGAGAGAGTGTTATTTGTGTGTTATTTTGAAAGAGACTGTATGTAAAGTTAAAACAGGATATAGGCTAATAAACAGGAGAAGCCTACCTTCTTGTACGTCGTCTCTCCAGAGGCATCTATCCTCCTGTGGCCAATCTTTTTCTCATGGGTTGCTCCGAATGGCGACGGCATCTGCCACAAGCAGAGAAAAGGTAAACGTATGTGTGATGTAAGTACTTCATATGTTGTCCCATCAGAGGTCATATGGAATTAAACCATGCGGCAAACCAATGCGGATGAAAGAAAGGTAAGAGAAGAAGAACCCAACAGGGACAGGTGAGACAGACAGGTGTATAGTGTGAAGTGGCCTCTCACCTCTGTTATCTGAGCCTTCCTGGCTGAATCTGTGGACAGAGACAGAGAAGGAGCAGGAGAGTTAGGCTGAGAAATGTCCACATCGTTACATTATTTAGCATGATTTAGCAATTAATGATTGAACAAGTAATACCAACTCTGGCATCAGACAACCATGAGGTTTGGTGATCGTAGCCATCACAAGGACAACGTGACATTCAGCACACTCAGCTCTACCTTTTCATTCATTGTCATTTATTTATCAGTGTTACATTTATAAACCAAGTTAGCCGATCTACAACTTTGTTTTTTGCAGAAATACCCTCCAACACCAAGACAAACAGAGAAGCTCTAGACACATTCCCTATGATAGCATCTTTCATACAGATATAACTTCATCAGCCTTGTGCTAAATAAATTCGTGGTCGACTCACCAGCAGAGGAGTTCAGTACCTACAAGTTACCAACTGCTTGGTAATCCAGAAAGACATGCAGTGAAATCCCTGGCTAAATCAAAACCTCACATCCAGCAGTCAAACCACAGCAAAGTGCAGCCAGTGTTTACTATTCCTGGATCAGTGAGATTTGTCCCGACAGGGTAAAAACTCTATTGGATTGACTTCCTCCCTAATCTGAGTGCTGTCATTGGCTAAGGTCTCCAGATCACGTCACCAGCCAATCACACATGAGGATTAAGAAGAATCTTTCCCAGTGACATGAAGGACGCAAAGCAGACAGTGTGTGTTTGTGTCTGTTTACAAAAGAAGACGACACAGCAGGAATGAAGGATGAGAATGGTAAAAAACAAAAAAGAGTTCACAGCAGGTCACAGTGCTGCAGGCTACATGGTTTACAACATCTTGCTAAATTTCAGGTCGTGTGAGGGTGAAGATTAGGGAAGTACAGCTGACAGAGCAGGGATAATGAATCTTTAAGCCATGTTATAGTACAGCACTCGCTGCGGCAGAGTTTGTTAACACTGAGGCACAACAGAGCACAACAACAGTTTATAAACAACATAATGAGATGCCATTGGTGGGTCAGTACATGTAAAAAAAATCTATTAAAATTAATAAAAATATGCAGCATATATGATTAGAAATCCTGACGACAGTAAGGTATGGTCTTCTGGAACCTTGTACACATGCACCTCTACTCTGACTCTAACTGCTTTGCAATGGCAATGACAAGACGAGTCTGCAGGTGCACAAGTCATAACATAACATACAGCGAGTGCGAAGTCTGCTGGATGACGCACGATAAAGTGCCCAGATACTACAAGCGACAGCTAAATTAAAGGGACGTATTAGTGGACGTAATGGCTTGCTGTTGCTCTAATAGGTTGGAGGTGTGCAAAGCTTTGCCAAAGTAGTGCCAGGATGAGTGTCTTAGCCTGTTCGCTGATGCATGGAGCAGGTTACAACAACCTGACGTTCGCTCACTCCCTGATTGTTAGAAGGAGGTCTAACACCTCAATCTGATGTTTGTTCGCTTGACAAGACGCAAACAAGCAAGCAGACATCACTTTGTTTTGGTGTTCCTCAACGAAGGTGTCCTAACTTGCTCTGTGAGTCAGCGAACAGGCTGAGCAATGTGTCGCTTGATTGTAAAACTGCTCACCCTGGCGTTACTCTGGCAAAGCTTCACACGGCGCCAGCCTGTGGCTCAGGCGGTAGAGCGAGTTGTCCACTACTTGGAAGGTTATAGCAGTACAATCCCTGGTTCCTCCAGTCTACATGTTACAGACACTGATGGTTGCTTGCTTGCTCGTTTGCAGGAAATGGTGTAATACCTCAATGTGATGTTTGCTCGTTTGACACGATGCAAACAAGCGAGCAAACATCACATTGTTTCAGTGTTTCCCAATGAAGATGGCCTAACCCTCTCCTTGTGTCAGTGAGCGACGTGTTGCTTGGTTGAAAAAATGCTCACCCTGGCTCTAGTTTGAAAGCTTCACACAACTCAAACCTATTTTCAGAGCAACAGCGAACCTTGCTCACACTCGCTCTGGGCCAGATAGACTCCCTGAATGTTTTTGTCACTCATAGTACATCAGGTCACTTTATCCTGCTCCATCCGGCAGAGTTTGCTCACTCCCTGTATGTTAGGAAGAGGTGATGCTTTCAGCTACATGCTAACATCAGCATGCAGAAATGCTCACAGTGACAATTACAATGCTAACATGCTACACTACAAACTTTACTATGTTCACCATCTTAGTTTAGCATGTTAGCATGCTAGCATAGTCTAATTAGCACCAAAGACAAATTACAGCTGAGGCTGATGGAAATGTAGAAATTAGTTTTGCAGGGCATTTGGTCATTAAACCAAACATACTGGACAAATCAAAATGTTGACCTTATGATGGTGCTAAATGAAAAGTTGAGGGGGACATGAATATATTAACCAAATTTCATTTAAAGGTGTATTGTGTAGGATTTAGTGGTGAGGTTGTAGATTGCGACCCACTGACACCTCTCCTGGGTGCCAAGCACGTAGAATAAACTCTTGTGGATGTTACGAAAATTTGAATGGCCCTGTCTGGAGACAGTATTTGTCCACTCTGGGCTACTGTAGAAAAACATGGCAGTCTCTGGGGAAGAGGACCCACTCTGTGTGTAGATATATAATGTATGTATATGTAATTAACCTCTAATGAAAACAAATTAAACAAACTAAATCTGACACACTGGACCTTTAAAACCACAAATGCAAAGCTCATTGTGGCGCTAGAGGAGCAGTCAGGAGGATCACTAACATCATCACTATGAACGTCTGTGCTAAATTTAATTAGTTTCTCACGCACTGAACAAACTTCACAATGGGTTTGACAAATCGGGATGGGCAAACTGTGTGAAAATAACACCATAGTAACAAATTAGGCCACAGCATGCAACTACCCGAACAAAAATAAATGGCTCCTCATAGTCTCATTGATTTCCTTGTTTCCCTGTCATGTGGTGACAGGACACACGCGGCTGGCCACACCTGTAACCTGCAGCTTAACGCCACATCAAAGCCTGTCAGGCAGAACAATGGGAAGGAGTATCCCGGGGCAGGCGCGCACACACACACACAGAGTCTCTGTGGGATTAGGGTCAGGCCAGAATAATGTGCCACTGAGCTGCCAGCAACAAACAGGACAAACACATTGTAGCATCACTATGTGAAACACGGGCTACCTCTACGACAGGTTGCTTTGAATGTGCTGGTGCTGAAACACATTTACTAAACACTCATTTAGGTACTCTCATAATGAGACGTTTTGTTTTTATGTTAAGGAAAGTATGCCTTAAGGCCTGTGTGTGTGTGTGTGTGTGTGTGTGTCATAGCAAAGAGGATTAGATCTCTCCCTTATCAGCTGAGAAAGTGGTGGCCTGTTGCTGTAACATCAATGTGACACTAAACACAGAGGAGATTTCTATGCCCCGAGGCTCTCTGCACACGAGCATAATCTGGTGGCTTTATTAATAATCATGTGTGTACAAACATCCGATGTAACCGCACGAGCGTGCACATCCGAAGACAACTTGTTGGACGTGCTACAATGATGCTCACATATGCTGTACTTCATTAACATTTGCACATAAATATCATAAACCTGTCCCACATGTTGTGATGTATTCACAGCCATGATATCCGCAGCGATGCCTAAAATTGATACCCACAAGGGATTAGCGCATGGGTTATAATTCCATATCAGATTATGTAAAGCACTCTTCAGATTTAGCGAGGAAGAGGAAGAATTATGAAGATAGAGGCTGAAAGAGGAGCCAAATGACATCATGATGTTTTATAAACAAATGACATCCGCATGTGTGTCCCAACATTCATCCAGCAGCAGCAGCAGCTGGTCTTTATCAGGTCCAGTGGGAGTGTGTGTGCACATCCCTAGTGTGCACCTTTTGTTTGTGCCAGCCTGCGGTGACACTATGGGCCCTTGAATCTTGACACTGTTATCTAACCAAGCAATTTATTATTTATTCTCACAGCTTAGGTTCCTCTAACAACAAATTTCCAATATGCTTTAGTGGCAAAGTATTTTTTTTTTGAGGCAGTGTAGCTACATCCAGATATGATTAAATGGTAAGATGCTTCCCACTTGTGTCCAACTTCCCATCACTGCACCTGCTGTTACCGGTGGTTTCAACAGGACCACCAAAATGATTTGACTCTGGAACAGACAACAAATGACTCTAAGGCTAAAATTAAAGACATACGAACCGGTGTCCCCCAGGTCAAGCTGCAGGCAGGGGCCGGCGGCCGCTTCCTCACTCGTCCTCCCGTCATCCCCGGTTTGCGCAGTCCTCCTGTCCATCTCCCGGACGGTTCCTGACGACGACGCGCAGCCGTATCCTTCAGTGAGACGCAGATGAGGCGATGTGCTGCAGAAATCCTGTCATTTCACCTTCTACAATATCCACTGCTACAATCACACACATTTACATACCTCCACTAATGTATATCTGTCGCGTTATAGAGGGAAAACGCAGCGACACGTCCAGAGCCAGCGGTGCTGATCATCTCTGCCGCGACTGTGCGTCATCATCCTCATGCTCACGCTGATGCGCGTGCCGCCACAGCATCATCTTACTAAGCTGACAGGAGTGACCGTCTGACCGGAGCATCATTACAGAGGTGTCATATGGACTGATGTTGGCTTTAAGTGATACACCTGGGGGGGAGAAGCCATTTTAGACATTTTAATTGTACATTTAATAAGGCTGTGCGTTTAATGGGGGCAACATCAGTGATGTATGGAGTCCCATTGACGTCTGAAAAAACAAAAAAACAAAAACTTGTTTGAAACATTTCTCACTACCACAGTTATAAAATGAACTAAAAAAAATCGTTGTTGAATTTTAATTGTTTTATCATGCCCAATATTTCCATCCATTTTTGTTTCTTCCACAGTGTAGCAGTTAGATAAAGTTAAAGGGTTATGCAGGGTTCACACACTTTTTTTAAATATATTTTTTTGGCTTTCACCTTCATCTGATAGGACAGTTCAAGTGTGAAAAGGGGAACTAAAGAAGGGTTGCCATGCAGCAAAGGGTCATGGGCTGGAATTGACTTTTGGCTAAGCCCCGCCCCTTTGTGATGGTCCCACAAGCTGTTCCAGTAACAGTGTTGCCAAGTCCGCTTATTATAAGCGACTTTGGGTTTGTTTTTCTGTAAAGTGGCTTACAAATATTGGTTGTCACGTTTTTTTGTTTTTTTTTTGGGCTTGTTTCTAAATCGTAGCTGCTTATTTGGGCTTGTTCCGAGCTCCTTAATAAGTTGCCAAGCAGATATTTTCGATATGTTATTTAGACGTAGGATAGTTTGTCTTGCCTGTTCCCTCTGTCCCTCCCCTTTCCCCACACACACAGGAGACAGCAGAGTTTTTCCCCACCCGCATCCTGCTTCTAATTGGCTCTGACCCTGATGGCAACGAAAAAATCAGTCCTGTGACTAAAAGAAAAAAGTTAGATGAGTGAATAAAAAGCAATAATAAATAATGTGAATTTGAACTCTCCGTAGAAAAAGTCGCTTGTTTTGGGCTTGTTTTTACAGGCCTGGTTGCTTATTTGTCTCACGAGATCTGGCAACACTGTCGAGTAAAGGAGAATTTATACTTCTGAGTTGAATGACCATAGCCTGACATGCACCTCCCCAGACATGTAACTGCACATCACGGCGATGCAGACCTCCTGTCTGTTTCTTTAAGCTGAAACCATTTCCAGACAATAAAGCCTCCACAAAATAAAATTTTAAGTCTTTATCTCTCAGGTGGGGGCAATGGAACATATTTATGTTTTTATTAGCTTAGAATGAGCCCCTCATACCTGCACACAGAGCAGGACCTCAGCCCACCACGTTATTACAGTAGCCCAGGACAGACAAACCAAATGTAATTGCCATACTACCATACTTTATAGTATGCTGCAAAAAGATTTAATATGTACACAGCATGTCAAATTTAGTATGAAAAAAATACCAGGATGTTCTACTACATCCAGTCCGATTTTGCAGTTTGCAAGCCAGCATGCTTTTCTGGCTGTTCCTTTGCACAGTGGACGATTTGTCACATTGACCTGAGCTGCAAACAGATGACAGCTTGACAGCTCAGAGGTCACAATAACCGACGACAGCGCATTTAAGTAACTGATGAGCAGTCAAATAGTAATGATAGGAATATTTTGTTTACAACAAAAGGGTAAAAGTTTTAAATGACAACGACAGAAATGTATAAGCTCTGTAATTTTACTATTGTGAATATAATGTTAGAATCTACAATGTATGCAGTTATCACTTATTGCAAAATACTAACAGCAGAGCTGACGTGGTTGACCACCATCTCTGGCGAGCTCAGCTTATGGTGCGTTCATTTTGTACTCCGAGGTTGGAAATTCCCAGCTCCCAGTTGGAAGTTAAAACTCAAACGCACCCTGAGATCGGATTTCCAACTCGGAAACTCGGAGCAACTGCATCAACCCCGACTTACAAATTCAAGATGGCTGCCGATCACATACATAGTGACTAAACACTCTAAAGTACTGTTAATAGGAATTTTATCTTATTTGTTTTACATTAGGTCAGCCTCATCTGCGGCATTCAGTTGGAGTGCACTATGGTTTTGAAGCAGTCTATACTCTGCAAGTGAAAGGGCAACAAAGGCTTTCTTGCAGGCGTCCATGTTTTTTCCGACTTGTCCACCGTTGTCAACTCGAATGCAAAAACTGTTGTCAACTCGGAGGTGACGTCATTCCCATTTTATAATGTAAAACCTGGCCTAAACAAATCCGCCATTTGAATAATAAACATGATAAAGTAACCATTCACAAAGCCAGCAGGAGATTATAGCTCATAGTTTTTTTATTAAGTGCATGTAAATTGACAAAAAGTCCTAGACAGCATTTACTTTCCAATTTCATCACATGACACCCATGAGTTACAGATACAATAATGGACCCTTCGGCAAGTTAAGTGCAAATAATATTATCAGCAGCTTTTCAGAAATCTGTGAAATATATGGCATCTCATGTCCGTACATAAAACTGACACAGACACATGAAAACTAACTTGTCACTTAACTTTCAGAAAGGACTAGAAGGTATTTGTACTGGAAAGAGGAATGGCTGAGGTTGGAGTAAGATGTGAAGAACGGTACTGTGTATAACTAACAAATGTCCTCTCATATGGTCTCAGGGTCTGGCGTGTGTGTGTTCTGGGGGTTAGTTGCACGCTGAGGGTCATCAGGCTTGCCCTCCCCAAAGATGGGTTTACAGACAGGCCGTCACTGGTCCAGACACACACACACCAACACCATGAGGTCCATGTGAGAGGTCAGGGGTCACACAAACACACAGGAGACAGTAGTATTGCAGCTATGGAGGCAGGTATGAGGGCAGGTCCTTCTCCACCGCCTGCAACAGAAACAAGAAAGGTTATTATGACAGTGATGAATGGCACCAGATATTCAGCTTAGAAACACTTCATAAAGTACATATAAAAAGGTAGGGCTGTCATAGCTAATCGTGATGTGATTTAAGTCCCAACATAAGTTGACTTTTTTTTTTTTATTAATTTAATTTAAAAAAAAAATAATAATAATCACGTGCTACTATTTTCGCCGCCTCCTGTCTTTCAGAGGCTACAGAAAGCTGAGTTTTAAAGCTAGGGTGACGAAACTGGTATCATACAAGACTAGAAGACTTATGAAATCCAGTGGTACCATGTTATGCTAGCTTCTCAGGAAAAGGGCTAAATGATTGTTCAAAGTTAGGCTAAATTTTGGCAAACAGCTGGGCCATTTTCACAGAGGTCTCATCCACTCAAATATCCAAGTGAAAATGGGTTCTGTGGGCACCCATGAGTCTCCCTTTAGACATGTCCACTTTGTTAGTCCAGTACTGTTTTGGGCACAAACTATTGTTTATTTGCATTTCAATGTTTATCCTTACATTAAAAAAAAAAAAAAAAAAAGTCACCAACTTAGATCTCTACCAGTTTAGGATGGACAGGACAGGGAAAGTAAACCCTCACACCCACAGGATCGCTGGTGATCTCAGCAAATATTACCGTCTTTGAAAGGGTTGCACTAATTTAAGCCAACACGAAGGCATCATGTAAAACTAGACAACATAAGACATGCATTGGTACTAACCATGTCATGCTAGCTTGTTGGGAAGGGCAGTATATCTCACTCCAAAGTTAGGCAAAATTTTGGTGAGGGAAAAATTGGCATGGCCATTTTCAAAAGGGATCTATGGGTACCCACAAGTCTCCCCTCTATAGACACGCCATCTTTATGCTAATCAAATGCAGGTTGGGGCAAAAACCATGCAGTTCTTTTCCAATGCAGAATAAATCTTATTTTTGCATATTCTCAAATCAGTGTATTTGAATATTTCTGCATACCGAGGTCCCTGAACAGTGTTGGAATTGCATAACTCTGGTGTGACTGGATAGCCGAGACTCGTGTATTCAACGAGCCCCATTTTATTGATGTGTGGAGATGTTAGACACCATAGTGGTCATTTCATTTTAGTGAGAATTTATTTGAAAACAAATCGCAAAATAATTTGCAATTTTTACAGAAATCTAATCGAAATCCTAATGTGGTATTTGACAATTTCTATCTATTCTCAAATGGTCACAACTGGTTAAATTTTGCACGAAATCTGTGAAACAAATGGTATATACACACCGCAAAAACTGTTGCAACAAGTTATGAAACATAATTGAGCATGGGAACGACCATCGTTTACTTCCATTATAAATGTTCTCAGACCCGTAACACTCTGAACTTGCAAAGTTGATTTTGCCAGAACACAACATTTATTAGATTTATGCCTAGAAAAACTTGACAGTGCTGAGCTGCAGCATTTCAAATTAATCTTTAGGTTTCCAGCTTTCAGATGATGTACACCACTTCTGTGTGGCATATACTGCTGACCCCCCCGTCCTGTTGTCTTTTTTCACTCTCTAAATCTACAAGTATGACAAACACAATGCACAAAAAAGCCTCAATAAGCACAGCGAGCATCACTCACAGAGGGATCCTCATTTGGCCCGTATCTCTTCGCCACATGTCCGTCTTTATCTATCAGAAACTATTAAAGAACAAGACATCAGAATGTTAGCACGTGTATTTTTCATGCATTTAGGGCAAGAAAATTCAGACATTTCCCTGAAGCGGTTTCTTAAAAAGGAGACAGTGTGAGCTAAATTAACACTTACCTTTGTGAAGTTCCATTTGATGTTACTGTGGAAAGAAAGAAAAATACTGATTACAATGCAACCTGCGAGCATGACCACCAGGACTGCTCTATTTATTCACATGAGCATTGTCTCAGCTCAAGTTGGTTACAATGGATTACAATAGTGAACAGTTCCCGTTTATTTTTTTGGCATTTCTGATTTATTTGATAGTGATAATAAAGTTAGGATTGACAAGCAGCAGAGGGCTGCGGTCAGACTAGGGCTACCTAGGCTACCTTACAGGCTATCATAATTAAAACAACAGGAGACTGAGAATTAAGCGATATACAAGTCTGACAATATTTTAACAAATCGGCATCATATCGGACAGGATGGGTTTCTCCAACGTGGCTGCTGGAAACTGTCCGACTTGACTGCAGCTTTTTGTCACCACCCCCTGCACAATTCATCTTGAACGACCCCATTTACAGAGGCAAAGCATCGTGCACGTTTATGTCATCACAAAAGTAATCAAAGTTCTAAAAAGTGTGTGCCTTACACACCCTGGTCGCCCCGTCTGACTACAGATTACTTTTCCTGGCAACATTGTGTGGATTTTTAATTCTGTGTGCTGGAAATATGAAACACAGCAGATTCATTCTTCTTCCATCACTCTCAACCTCTCTTGCTTCCATATGTCGCTTCTAGCAAGGGGCCGATTTGTTATCATGCGACAGCAGCTTTAACGGTACACGCTCTCCCCAGTGAGCTACCAGGTACCCCAACAGTTATGTAATTTATAGAATAACTGCCCAGCCTGCTGCAGCACAATACTTCTCCGCTATCCATGTGCATGCTCAGTATGCAACAACATATTTTTACCAAAATATGGTGCTTCAAGCTCAGCCCTCAAGCAGTTGCACCACAAACACATTTTAAGTTTCCATAAAGTGAATGTTTGATACTAAAGACAACACAAATACTGATCGTTCACAGCTACAGTAGGTCACGGAGGGTACTTTCTTTACAACAAAAATCGTATGGGTTTTGTAGAATGCAAGTTCTCATATTAAGACGCTCTTTTTACCACAATCTCAGAGTCAGTCGTTTTAATAAGATAATCTCTTTAAAGTTGTAAAAACTGAAACATTTTACAACCGCACCCAAAAAGAATGAGAAACAAGGAAGAAAGTGGTGTGATGAGGCAATAGAAACTCAACAGGGTGTGTATGACAGTGTTCCTACTCCAGGGTAAATGTAACATAATTATCACTTCATGCTCACTGAATTCAATTGAAAAAACAGAAATACATGAAACTTCTCACACATAACTGTATGCTACATCAACAGAGCATGTCACCTAAGAAATGGGACCGAACAAGTAATACTCATTCAAGTGCTGTCAACAAAACTCATTCATGATACAGTGCGCAGGGTCTACGGGATATTCTAACAGTCTCAGAGTTAAAAGGCTGCGTACACAATGGGCCTCATTCACAAACAGTGTGTACCCAAAAATCTGTGCTGAAACAGTGCGTACAAACGTTTCAGTAAAAATCCAGGATTCATAAGTATTTTCTTAGCTGAATCTTTTGTACTTTGTGAACAAATTCAGAACTGCCTCAAACCATGCACATGCACAAATAATGACGGCCGGGCTGTCTGAGAAAATGTAACCCCACACCTTGTAACTTTTAACGTAACATTTTAAAACTGCACTCATTAAGAAAGAGCTTTAACAGACAATATTTAAAATTAATTAACTAATGCATGCTCGCGGCAGTATTTTGAATTTGAGTGCAGTAACTGTTTTGGCCACATTCTTACATACAGCGCCTTTAATATATACACCAAGATTAATAATGTGTACCAACCGTCTTAGGGGGAGTATATGAGAATGTTTACATTAAAATGTAACCGTTTTGGTTTTCATTGTTTTAGTCTATAGAATCTGCCTGTCAGCCAATCTGTAGTGCCACGAAATTACATTATTATTATCATCATTATTATTACTACTACTAACAGGGTATATAAGGAGTCTGATTTCCCTCCAAGCACAGGTTAAGATGGCATATCTAACTTTTCTAGAAGATACTGTAGTCCTTCAGGAGAGAGCGCATCAGAGACCGACATGTTTGAACATGTCTGAAGAGAGTTGAGCGGCTCCCATGGTCCATCACGGGTGAGTCAGGGCTTTAATATCTCCATAAAAACACCTTTCTCACGGCTTTTGCCATGATACAACTCTGGGCAAACATGTTTTCTTATGTAGAGACATTGGGGTGTGGCAGTATGCTCACCGCAGATAAGGCACAACCTGTCAATCCAGAAGGATTCTGATTCACTAAGGTACGAACTGTGGTAAGAACAAAATCAGCCGGTGTGCACTTCATGAATCTGCATGCGCACGTATTTTATGCACAAAGTATGGACATTTCTACGCACTTATTAGTGAACAAGGTCCAATGTCATGAGACTTTTCCAAAAGGTAAACAAAAAATAAATAAAAATAGGACGATAACTCACTTTCCGAAGGTTCCCTTGCCTTTGGGCTGTGCCTTCATCCACTTCCACAGAGGATGAGCGTCGTCTCCATTCACATCAATCTTACTGAAAAGGTCAAACTCAGCGTTGTAACCTTTGGCGAACGCTTTAATCTCTGCATCGGTCCCTGGCTCCTGCATTACACAACAAAATTAAAGTCAGAAAATCTTAAATATAAAGCTATACATTTAAAAGCTGTGTTGTCATCAGTTCGTCATCATACCTGTCCTCCAAACTGGTTGCATGGGAATCCCAAGATGCGTAAACCTTTCTCAGCATAGCGGGCGTACATATCCACTAGCTGAGTGTAGTTTACCTTGGTCTTTCCTCATTTAGAGGCTACATTTACAATGATGCACACGTAGCCTCTGGCAGGAAAAACAAAACAAACAAGAGATTAAACTGAGAAAACAATTCTGCAAACTACATCAAGTCTAGACACGACAACTGCAAGAAATATTCCTTTATGAGACCACATGGATACATGAAATTATGTTATGTATATATTTTACCGATATTTATCCAGAGACACCTCCTCGCCATTAATGTCCTTGGCGGAGAACTCGTAGATGGATTTGGCACTCTGCCAGTCTCCCACCTGAGCGCACTGTGTGAAACATGGAAACTGTTTACAGGTGAGTGCATGGGATTGAGCAAGACAACTACAGGAAGGTTTATCGAGGCTAAAGTCCATAAAGGCAAACAAAAGGGCAAAACCAAGCTCAAGTCTGAGAGATAAACAAGATGATTCAGATAAACGGGAGGAAAGCCAAGGAAAGGAAACCAGTCAAGACGAGAAAGGCATGGCAGTTAACCAGTGCTCTTATGGGTATACTTCACCCCCAAAGTAACCATTTGTGAATAGGGCTGCCACTAATGATTATTTTCATTGTCGAGTAATCTGTCGATTATTTCTTCGATTAGTCGACTAATCATTTCATCGAAAAATGTGTTAAAATGTTGAAAAATGTCAGTCTGTCTCGCCCAAACCCAAAATTACGTCATCTAATGTCGTGTTTTGTACTCATGCCAAAAGGGATTTAGTTCACTGTCACGGGAGAGTGTGTAAAGCTGCCAATATCTGAATGTAAGAAGCTGCAGTAAGAGTATTTTGGGGTACTTTTATAGTACATTTCTATGAAACATGATTAGTCGACTACTAAAATAGTCACCGATTATTTTACTAGTCAATTAGTCATCGATTAGTCGACTAATCGTGGCAGCCCTATTTGTGAATCAGTTAATCACCTTGTGTTACATTGAATTTGTGGAACAGTTTCTCTTTAATGCCTTCACAGTGAACAACAAATTCATAAACTGAGGATATCTTTTTGTTATCTGGTTTGACTAACCCTGACATTGTCCGTCTGGATAACCTTTACTACAAAGCTGGTTATCAGCTAGTTCGTTAAACTCTGGCTTTTCGTGTCAAGCCAAAAGCGCATTCATGTGAAAGAAGCGGAGATATTTATTACAAGCAACATCATCAGGACCATGAAGTAGGCCACTTCATATCGAGGTAAACGGTACCAGAAGTGTCTGCGACTGCGAGACTACTGTCCAAAAAGTCACTGTCAGCTGAGACTTAAATTACATACAGGTATCACTGAGCTATAAGTGACATTAGTATAGAGTAGTTTTTGCCATTTAGTTTACCACTGCCTCAATCTGTGGTTTGTGTTTTAGTGTGACTTTGACAGATTTACTTCAAATTCACCAAACACTAAAATCAAATAACAAAATCAGACTAACCAATCAAGGCAGCGGTAGCGAGGTAAGTCTGGCTTTCACTCGCATTGTGTAAGTCTTACCTTAAGTTATGTTCACCCTTGGAAATGGCTGTTTGGTAGTGCTGAGCATATATTTGGATAAATGACAATGGATTATACTGCAGGAGCTGTGTGAGAGTTTTAAGAATACTGACTTCAATTCAGCAAGATTTTTTCCCATTTTGGATGCTTCATTCACCAGGCGCATGCAAGAAAACAACGATTTCCCTGGGGCTTTCTATGGGGTGGCTGTGGCGCAGAGGTAAAGCAAGTCATCCACTAATTGGAAGATCAGTGGTTCATATATTAAACCCAAAATTGCTCTCGATGGTCTGTTTGAGTGTGTAGCAGGGGGCACCTTGTATGGTAGCTTCTGCCACCAGTGTGTGAATGGGTGAATGTGACTCGTATTGACTAGAAAAGTGCTATACAAGTCCATTTAACAAACAAATTCAATATAATACAGTGAGCAAAACAGTCATCTGGGGGCTGAAGTATTCCTTTAATACATGGTGCACTTTGGCCCACTGTGTCACCCATGTCCCCACCCTTGTAGTTACACACACACACACACAACAGATTAAGGATGAAAACCCCACAGTGGGTGACCTGCATGCATGTGTATCTCACTCAAGAGCAGGACAGACAACACAGCAAGAACAAAAAAACCTGAAAGATACGATGTTGTTAAATCGCTGGTGAACTGCCGCAGTGCATAAAAACAAGGAAATAACGAGTTACATGAAGAGCTTCTCCTGATCTGATGTCAACTAACATCACCTGGCTTGAACACTGTTAGCACGGACTGTTAGCTAACGCTGCGACACAGCTAGCTAACAACCACCGTAACATTTGTAAACAGGAACAAATTAAAGTCGGGTTTAATTCGCGTGACTCAGCAGCTGAGTCTATCTGGAGGGGTGAACAGTTTGTTGAATCCCGTGTGTGTGAACATTAATCCGCCATTCAAACGCTGCCATAACGCCTCTGGCTTTGGCACGAAGCTAGCGTTGCTGGTTGCGTCATCCCGGACCCCTTAGACCGTTACACCGCGGTTAAAAATAGACTGAATGTGACCGACATTTTGTTCACAGCACACACGCAGCAGCGGAAACATAAATGTTTTGACCACAGCACAAACACAGTGACAGACATGTTATCCTGCTTACCATACTTCTCAGTGCTCCTCTGCTGCCGACCAAACCTAACAACAGTGTTGGTCTCCAGAGCCACATGGCGGCTATATTGACGACAGAGGTCATATGACCTGTTAGGCCCCGCCCACTGAGGGACAGCACCGGACAGCACTGACCGCTGCAAAGATGACACAAAAAAGTTCACAGGAAATGACCTGAAAAGGGGCTAAAATAAAATAAAAATAGAAAATAAATGAAAATTAAACAACAAATAAAAATAATAGAAATTGATTGGAGTGGCAAAATATAGAAATAACAATTTTAATAATACAGTTACTGCAATAATAAATATGTTATATTAAATTAAATTAAAATTAATTAGCTTTATTGGAATGACATTTATTACATACAGTATGTGTTGCCAAAGCACAACTACAACAAGACAGTGAAAATTGCAAAAAAACAAACAAACAAAAAAACAATGAACAACAATGTATTATTACAAATGCAAAACAAAACAAAAAAGTAAAAAAAAAAATATTAGTAAGTTGACACAAAAAAGTTAACAACACAGGAAATGACCTGAAAAGGGTCTAAGATAAAATGAAAATAAAATAATAAAAATAATAGAAATGTTTTTTATTTATAATAATACAATTAATGCTGTAATATATATTAAATTAAATTTAATTCAATTAAAAAAAGCTTCATTGGCATGACATTTATTATGTGTTGCCAAAGCACAACTACAATTTAAGACAGTGAAAACTAAAAGAAAATATTCCAAAACAATTAACAATGTATTATTACTAATGCAAAACAAAAAAAAAGTTGACACAAAAAAGTTAACTGCAAAACAGGAAATGATGTCAAAAGGGGCTAAAATAACATAAAAATAGAAATAGAAATTTCACACACACACACACACACACACACACACACACACACACACACACACACACACACACACACACAATGTATTATTACAAGTGCAAGAAAACATTGAATAATTCCTTGCAAAATTGCTGACTGCCTTTTTTATTATCAAGTAATAAAACCAACTTGCTCTGGTACCAAAGGTTTAAATATTTGTGAAAGGTGTCTGAAAGCTTCACAAGAAAAGTGATGTCGCTCCAGGTTTCAAAGGGTTAACGGATCTCCTCTTTTCCACTTTTCTTTTTTTTATTTTACCAAACACAGCTGTTTTAGCTTTTGCAATCAAGCTTTGGATGTGAGTTACATTTTATTTTTATTTTTGGTCTCTTGGGGACAGCAAAAACGAGTTAACTCAACATTAGTCTAAGTTTAGTTTATTTGCACATACATGTATAGAAAACACAGGAAAAAGAAAATAAAAATTTTAAACAATGTGCAGGAGAGGTTAGAAGCCAGAAATGGATCATGAAGGTACCTCCCTTATTAAATAACAACAATCATGAAAACGTTTATGGGCAGCCCTCCATTTAATGCATGCATAGGTCCTGTTTGTGCATGTGTGTGTATTTGGGATCTGTGTGTTTATGACAACAGAGTGAAAAATTTGAATTTCCCCTCGGGGATTAGTTAAGTATATCTTCTTCCTCTTTCTTCTTACTAAAAAGTATCGGTATTCACCCTATCTTGAAATGCAACTGACTTCCATCCAGTCAGATCACTTCATTCAAAAAGAACAATGAGCTGGATGAAATGTTTAAGATAAACAGCCAGTAATTAATCAGTTAAAGGTTCATGTTTTGTATTTTTAGCAACAGTGAGGATATGGCCCACAACAAAATAAAGGAGATAAACAAAAGCTGTGTTGTCATCAATTCATACTTGTAGCATGTCCTCCAAACTGGTTGCCAAGGAGGAATGTGATGCATAAACCTTTCTCAGCGTAGGACGCATGCATTCTTGCTATCTGTGAAATCTAGATATGATAATTGTAAGAAGTATTCCACCCTATACTGCTGTTACTTCAAAATTTGTGAGTCATCAATTCGTTTATTAGACCGCAAATATCCATGATATTTTACCTGTATTTCTCAAGAGTAATCTTATTACCAATGTAACTGGCAGTGAATTTATAGATTAACTTGGTATTTTGTCAGGCTTCAATGTGAGCACAGTTCGTAGAGGAGAAGAATGGAAATTGTTAATGGGTGAGAGTGTGTGACTGAGTAAGACAGCTGTCAGGGCTAAAGTCCACGAGGCAAACCAAAGGGCAAAAGTCAGTGTGAGTCTATGACATTTAGAAGATTAATCAAATAAAGGAGAGGAAAGGTGAGGAAGTTAGCATTGCTCCTTTGCTCAGTGCACTTAGGTTCATCTGTGTCATCGAAAGGGACAGTTCACCTGAAAGCCAAAAATACATATTTTTCCTCTTACCTGTAGAGCTATTTAACAATCTATATCAGTGGTTCTCAAACAGGGGTCAGGGTACGACCAAGGGAGCTTGAGGAAGTGTCAGGGGGCCCTCAGAGAAATGAGGAATAGGTCATTTTCACTATTTAATTCACTCGGCCTGTAGAAGAGGATCCGGTGTGAGTAAGAGTCATGAGAGTGACGACTCTGATCACGAGTTTCACTTCCTCAATGTGTTTTTCCTCAACTGTAGTTGGCAGCTATAGAGTCCTGGTCTTAACCATATCCAACAGCCAAAACCTTTTCAGATGGAAGTCCCTGAAGCAAAATCTTATCAGCTAGCCATGACCAAGTATGTATCAATTTTGGGATCCTTGATACGAAAAAGGGTGGAGATCCACTGATCTAGACTGTTTTGGTGTGAGTTGCTGAGAGTGTTGCAGATATCGGCCGTAGAGATGTCTGCAGTTAGGTAGAACAACATTTACTCTCCTTTAAGCTCTGTTTTTGGTCTCCACCACCTCCAACTGAGGGAAATATCTGGCTCTCTAGCTGCTCAGCACTGTGCTATGTTCACAAACTAGTTGATAACTTTGTCTCTCTGCTGTTTGGTGCTGATGTGGTAGAGCTGTAAGCAGCAGGACAATGAAAGGACACAATGACAGACTTTATTCCTTCCTGTAACAGCCTGAGTGTGATGTCTGCGCCGACCCATTCACTCGGGAGTAACCATGTGGTAGGATTACATGGGGAATATGACATTTGACTTCTAAATTTGACTGTATTGTGCCATGGGAAGGAGTTTGCCTTGGTGACACTGGACAGCAACAGAGAGCAGGTGTATACACTGATTTTTAATGCAAGGTTAATGATGGGTAACAGGGCATGATTTTGATCTTAACATTGAGGGGGACACATGTGAAACTGGGTTTAGGGGTCCCCCGTCAGAAAATTGTGAACATTTAACACTTGATTCCCTGCACCAATTTGTGCCTATTCTTTTTAATTTCACTTTATTCATTTGATACCACCTTATTAGCAGAAAGAAAATCTGAAATTTGTTTCACATTAATACACATAAATGGAAAAAAATGACTGATGATACCTACTCTGGACATCTGGTAACATTCAATGACTGTGTGACAAGAAGGGGAAACAAGCCGAGTTCTCATGACAAGGAGTGTTAAAGTTTTAAATAAACATTTACATAGGATAATATGTGAAATTTAGTCATGTTAAAGGCAAAACATTGCGAACAAACCAAATCTTGGAGGTGTGGAGCCTATGGGAAAGGGAGAGGGGGAGTCTGGGTAAGGCTGGTTTAAATAGACCTGGGGGAGGAAGAGAGGCTGAGAGGGAGGGACGTACAACAACTCTGTTTTAATTGTGTTCATTCTGTCTATTTGGAATTGAGTGTATTAAATCTCTAGAATATACAGTAACAGTATATACTGTAACGTGTTGCTGCAGTGCAAGTTCACCTTCATGGGTCAGCACATTTATGTTCATTAACACATTAAATTATGTCTTATCTTATGTAATGGGAATTCAGCATCGTCTGGACGACTAGATATCTATTCAGCTGGTATATACACACACGAGAATTTTTTTTAACTTTTGTTTTTGTGTATATTTCCATCCAAATGTTGAATGTACAGTTCTGATTTGCCAGACATAAGAAAGTATAATGGTACCGTAGTTTCACTGTTTTCTAATCTGCCTTTTAACACTAAATTTGGTACATATGGTTAAAAAAATGTGACATTCCCTGAGTATGATTTTACAGGCTTTGTGGCTTCTCATTTTTTTGGGTGTTTCCTTTCCTGACCTTGTCCATAAGTCAAATCTACAAATTACTCAACGGTCATAATCTTGCAGCTTCGGAGTCTTTAAAGCAGAGATGGGAGGAGGATACTGGAGAGCAGATATCGGACGAAGTGTGACATAAAGCTACTCAAAAAATATATTCATCTTCTATTTGTCTGAGACATATTTTTGTTCAATTTAAGATTGTACTCCGACTCCACTGGTCCAGAGCTCGACTGGCTAAGATTAGCAGTGATACTGATCCCACGTGTGACAGGTGGAAACAGTTTTCAGCTACTTTATGTTCCAAACTATTTCATTTCTGGGATTTAACATTTCAAACTTTTTCAACAATGTTAGGAAGGCTGGTTGCCCCATCTCTGTCCATGGCAATATTTGAAGTAAATCAGTTATCAAAGCTGTAGCTGTATCTTTCTTCCAACAGAGGGCACTATCTAACTGTAGGAGAGACTGCACGTGCAGCGTCCATCACATTCATGTCTTTGGATGGAACATAAAAGTTATGTTCAGAGAACGAGATTGAGATTTTAGAAAGCTGTGCCTACAGACTGATGAAGTCTGAAGACACTTTAATTGATACAATGCACATGATGAGTCTAATCTGATAGAAATATGTAAATTCTAACAGGGATTAGCTGATCACTGTCTCGTAAGGCTCACGTTTACCAAGTTCTGTGTTATGGGTCAGTTTTTTTTTAGAGTTGATTTTTGACTAGAAGATAGGGGCCATATAAAGTCTTATACTGTACTCACTTTGTTTATTTATTTAACAGAGACAGTGGGTATGAAAACATGCCAGAGTTGGTTCATTTTTATCTGTTGTTGAGAAGCAGGCGATATGAAAGCACAAACATTTAGAATAAAAGCATTAAAAATACAATCAGTGATAAAAGCATTAAAAACATACACACACAAACTGATCCAAAAATCGAGACAAAATAAAGAAAACTACGACAGCAAACCACATCTCACTGTCCTAGAGTTCACAGGTTTGATTTTCTTCTCTTGATTTGTGATCATTTTTCATTCAGTGCAGCTGTATTACTGATACAGAGAAGCTATCACCCTACACACAAACATACCCACCCACATAATGCACCTCAAACCCCACCACCGTGGTCTCTATTCAAATCAAACATATCACACATTACTACAGAAGCACTGACTCCTGAGGCGCTGAGATTATTAGGTTGGAGTCTGTGATGCTGCATCTCTCCGAAAGCTGAGAGCTGAGGACTTTGCTTGGTTGATCCTTCCTGTGGATAGTTCAAGCATCATTATCTGATGAAAAAAGGCTAACTACTGATGAATGCTGAGCGCATAAGGAGGGAGACAGCTTTGGGCTGTCCTATTCCTTGTTGCGGTTCAGCCAGACAAATTTTCCTCTGCTTTTCAAAGATGTTTTAGAATCATCATTAACTAAAGCCCCTTTTACAGCGTCTGTTACTCTGCCTCGCCATTCTTTATAAAAGATACAATCGCCTAATTGGTCGTTGCCGTAAAGCCAACAGCAGACGTATTAACAGTGGTGAACCAAAAGGGACAGGCTGTAAAAGAGACAGCTGGCAGGATGCGACGATGTGATGCTTTGACGACATGTTATATGTGTGACCCACCTCAGGGAGATTTAGGACGCATTCACACTGGTGCTATTTGGTCTGCTTTAAAAGAATCCTGGTCCGCTTCCACAGATAGGTCGGTTTGTTTGGAGTGGTGTGAACGCTTATTCAAACTCTGGTGCGGACCAAATGAGTGAACCCTGGTACGCTTGAAAACTGGGGGTCTCGGTTCACTTGCAAGTGAACCCTGGTGCGGTTCCCTTACAGTGGGAAATGCAAACATACATCCAGCGAACCAAAGAGAGGAAGTGACGTAGAGCGCAGTGCATTTTGGGCAGAAAAAACCAAAGCCAACAGCGCAAACCAGGAGAAGCAGAGGTAAAAAAAGAGAAAAAGTTGGAAAATATCACGTGGGCGGATGTGGAGTAGTGAGGAGGTGCAGGCGCTTACTGATTTATGGTCATATTGGTCCAGTGTTTTTGAGGTGACCAAGCCGGCTGAAGGGGATGGATTTCCGTTTTCTGTCCTGGCCAATCAATGAGCCAGGTTTTCTTCCTCCTCATGCTTTTTTTCTGGTCAGTGGTCGTTTCAGGCAATAATCCCCCCAATCGAGCAGCTGTTGTAGCTGCGTGACGTTGTCCAGGTGGTTTGGTCCACTTTAGAAAGTGAACTGAACCAACTGAAGGTGTGAAATTTTTCTGCATTCCCCGCCCAATCAAACTGAATGCGCTCTTAAAAGGCAGCTGGAAGCAGTTAGCAGCTAACTCAAAGAAAGTGAACAGCAGCCAAAAATGTCTGCAACCTGGGAGACAATGACGTCCGGGGGACAAAATCAACAGCCATATAACAGGAACGATAAATGATTGTTGTTTCCATGTTATACCGTTGGTATTGCTAAAGGCCTCTCGACCACGAGAGCAGCCCCTTGACACAGCGACACACCCGAACCCACAGCCTGGATGACAAAGACAACGGAGCCTGAAGTGCAGCAGCCTGTATGTTTGGTGAGAATACTCCAGCCTGGGTCGGTAGTTTGGCAACCGTCCATGAAAACCAGTGACCGGAGCAGCAGAGGAAGTGGGTAATCCATAAACTGCAAAGTGGCACCAGGCCACATACTTCTTTCGAGGATGGCATATATTGAAATGGATCTACAGTTTTTTTTGGGTTTATCACATCTTTGATTTCTAATAACCCAGGCTCTTAATGTGGTGGAGAAAGAATGGCAGTCGACACAGTTTCTCTTTCTCTTGAGAGTCTCTGAAAAAGCAGAAGGCCAGGATTGTCTTATTGGAATAAGACAGTCTCCTCTAATTGTTGCTCCAGTAGTTGGGCATGATTTTAATGTAAGTGTGAAGTGGTGGAGCCATATTGTGTAATAAAACGAGACACAGTGTACTGTACTTAAACATGTTTTCCCAGCTTAGTGAGCAGTGCTTTTTTAAAGTATTGTAATGATGGTATCCCTGTGCCTCTTGGGTTTTTATTGTTTGTTTGTGCAGGGATTCTTTTGGCTTTACTGTGATTTTATTGACTTGTCAGACAGTATGTGTTGCGTGGGAAAGATATTGTAATCATGAACAATTGGCTGCATTAGTGGACATGCCTTGTGAAAAATAGCCAGATTGTATCTAACATACTTTACATCTTTTTTAAAAAAAAAAAAGTGACTTAAAGACAGATTTGAGTGAACAGTGATGCCAGGCGACACATCTTTATTCACACTCATCAGAACCACAGTATCTTTTTTCTTTTTACTGCACATACTTTAAATTAGGACAAGGACTTATTCCTTCTCGCGTCCTTGTTCTGGGACGTTGCTTGGAAATAGACTCCAGTGGTCTGACGTCAGGCTGGTGCCACAATTAAAGTCCCCATGAAACAGCATTTTGCTTCTTTAATTGGATGTATTCCCTGCTGAAACTGGAGACTGGAGTGGGACATAACACACAGAGGAATCACTCCAAAGTGTAAATCAAGAGGCTGTAGTAAGGCAAGTTTAAGTGTCCAGAGGGAATAAATAAATGGGTGTATCACACACTCTAAAAATAATTAATGGGGTTAATGGATAACTCTTAAAATAAAAAAAATTAG
Source organism: Epinephelus awoara (assembly GCA_035609425.1). Lineage (NCBI taxonomy): Eukaryota > Metazoa > Chordata > Actinopteri > Perciformes > Serranidae > Epinephelus > Epinephelus awoara. The sequence continues at coordinate 12,501,040 of CM069306.1, read as the reverse complement.
TTTCATTAACGTTTCAGTCAGTTAACAACTTATTTTAAGTTTGTCAAAATCAAAAACATTTTTGAGTAGGATGAAATCAAAATAAATAAGTTAGAATATCTTAAATAAATGGTTTGACCACTAAACATCAACACAAATTTTGGATAAATATAAGTTGGTTCAACTTAATTAAGCTTTTTGAGGCCAAAGCGAATCATATTGGTTGTACTAAACTAATTGAGTTTGTCACATACAAAAGATTCGTAGGATTTACTCAATGATGTGAGAGTTGGAACTATATAAAACGATGCATGCAAATTGTTACCTTATGTTTAAATTGAACGGATTATTTTTGAGAGTGCACTTACTTAATTACTGCTAGAGGTTTATTAACAACAGTGTAATGTCGTGGCTCTGGAGCCACATGTGGATCTTTGGCTCACCTCCACTAGCTCCACTAGCCACCAGCTGTTAAAAAAAAATCAATTTTCAACATATTTTTAAGAATAAAATGTTCCATAAATCAGGCTATGAATGATATATGGACAAATCCCTCTGTAAAAAAAACCCTTCAGAATATGCATAGGAATAACCACAGAGAGTTTGGTGTATGTGAGGAAATAGAAAATAGAAATAAACCTCCTATTTATATATTTTTTGTCATTTACAGACCAAAAATAAGACACTGCAGGTGAACAGGGTCAATTTATAACTGATATTATCACCAGCTTATTACTTCCTTGAGTACAATTAGTTTAGTTTTACAGACTTTCTGAATTTGTTGGTGTAAATATGCAAATCAGGCATTATCTAATTAAAAATGTGCTTTTTAAATACTTTAATACAGAAATCTAGACCCTTTCTTTCCACTAATCTGAATGAAGTCATTATGGAAGCACAACAGCAACAAAATCTCAAAACTAATTAGTGCATGAAAAAAGTGTTTTCACCTGTCGTGTCTCTGCTTATGATTTACATGAGCTTGTTAAGTAGAGTTTTACATGTCATGCTGTAGGACGCCATCATCGCTGAGGTTTACAAACACTGATTTGACCAAACTGACATGCCGCACTGCACCGCACCGCCGGGACCACGAGGGCCACCGACCGCCTGAGATAATTAAATGGAAGCTCCACGTGAACTTGCTGTTAGTGGAAGCAGCGGGTTGTCTGTCCTCTGTGACGTGGGGGTCATGTCATTTGAGGAAGAGGCTTTTAATTAGGGTTTGAGAAAACAAGGGAACTGCCACAGGTTTCCAGCTGAAACATCCAGTTCAAAGACCCTAATTAAAAGCCTCACACATCGCCAATTAAAACTCAAATGAAAGGGGGTCTACTGTAAAAGATATCAGCACCATCGATGCACCGTGTGTGTGTGCGTGTGTGTGTGTGTGTGGAGGTAGACGCTGTAATTAGTTTCTGCTCTGCCTGTACTGTCAGAGTGTATATATGGTATAATGCAGTATGTTCTCATATGAACTGTGCAGAGCAGCTCCTCACTTATTATTAATACATCATGAAACTGGGGACATTTTTTCTAAATGAGTCATGCGAAGCTGTACAATCACCCTGAAAATGATGTTAAAAGGTATGTGTACCCTTTCAACTTCAACTTTACCTTTATCCTTCCCTTAGGGGGAATTTGTCTTGTGTCCAGGTAAAAAATGTGGAACACATGAAGACATTGCCACACAAAATACAACAACAACAAAATTAAAACATAATAAAATGTCATAGACATTGTAAATAATTGACGTAGCTACTGTGATGTTGCCCACTGGCATGTGGACGCCCATTCTGAAGCCTCAAGTTTGGTATTTTATCCGTCGATGTCTTTTTTTTGGAGCCAGAAGTGACCATATAGACGAGAAGATGGAACTGTGGCGGAGCCAGGGGTGGATCTGATGGAGAAACCGAGGACATAATTGGCAGACAGCTTGTCACTCAAAGCAACCACGCCCTTAATTATGTGTAACTTTAAGCCTTAATAAAATGCAAACAGGTGCGTTATATAAAATCTACCTCCTGTAAAGTTGTCATGAAGGGTTACATAAGTTGTAGAGAGGAAACTGTATTTTTGAACCAGGCTATAAACATGTTTATTTCTGCTGTAAAGTTGGCAACTTTAACACAAAGGTCTAAGGTCAACCTCAAATGGCCGTTAGGGGAGCTGCAGTTGAGTATGTCTAAAACCATCCTCATCAGCCCCCAGTAGTTAAATGGTAAACTAATCATCAGTCAGGTCACTATGAGCATGGTAGAGTTTGGTGACCTGAGAAATAAAGGAATTATTCAGCCTGTTAGAATCTTGGAAGTCTAAAGAGCCACCACACACACAACCACCTAGAAAACGTGAGGTCAGGCTCTTGGTGCTACTCTTGTGCCTGTTCTGTGCCAGCTTTTAAGAGCGCAGCAGTAGGTCGCATCTGAGGTTACTAAGCAACCTCGACAAACATGATATTATAGCCTACTTACCTGAAATCTTGAGTGCAGAGCTGATCTTCTTCCAGGCACTGTTTGTGTAGGCCTATCGTCCGTGGGACAGAAGAAACACTCTGGCAGCTGGCGGCTCTGCACCAACATGATCAACTTCATCATATTTATCACTGGCTGATATTTACAGAGGAAGTGAAAGATATCCGTCACCTGTGATTGATTGGTCCTCAGCACATGAATCTGAGGGCGCAAAAAACGTGGCATGTGTACGGCCCCTATATCCGCTGCAGCCAGCCTACATACAACAGGCTTCAGTGTAACATTAATGGGCAATTATGTCAATGTATGTCGTGTTTTTTTTTTCTACTTGTTATTAATAATAATACATTTTATTGACAGAGTGCTTTTCATGGTACTGAAAGACACTTTACATTAGTTAAAAACAATCATAAAATAGAATACAGTAAAAGACACGATATAATTCGCTGTTTTGAAAAGATGAGTTTTGATGACTGTTTTGAACTGGGAGAGGTCGTTGCAGCCTCGAATGTGTTTGAGGAGAGAGGTCCAAAGGGAGGTGGCAGCTATGCAGAAGACTCTGTCGCCCCAGGTCTAGTGCTTGATGGTGGATAAAAAATAAGATCCGCTTTGTTTGACCAGAAACAGCCCTGAAGTGGCTATTGCTAAACCCATCAGACTCCATTTAAATAAATAACAATTTTATCATCATAAAACACACTTCATTCAAAGTCGACAGACACAAAACCAAAATCACAAAAGAGTGCTGGCTCCAAAAAGTCTTTCCACTTCAATGGACATCCAGGCAGACAATGTCCGAGTGCATGGGAATGGCTGTACGAACTGTGATTGGCTCATCACGTTTGAGGGCGGGGCTTAGCCATAGGTCAATTGTTGATCATTAGTCATTTAGACACAAAGACGTGGCAAAATAGGGTCCAGATTGAAAACTACCAAAGTGACCCTTTAATGACTGTCTGAATGGGTGTGTGGAGTTTTCTTCTAAACTTTACAGTGCCTGTAGTTTTAGTGAAATTCAGTTTTAAAAGTTATCACACCACTTGACAAAGTAGCCGACCACATGGCCGAGAGCAGAATCACTCTTCTGTAACAGGCTCACTACGAGTGAGTCATGTGTGAACTTCAAAATGCGTCTGCCAGGACGGGAACTTCTGCAGCCGTAAGAGTACAGCATGTTTAAAATAGGTGAGAGGACTCAGTGAACCTGCAGAGGAGCACAGCGTATCAAGGAGAAGTAGACCTTTCAAGCCTGCACACAAACTCACGAATGTAGTTTTAATTAAAGACGAGGATATTAAGGTCACAAGATGACATTTCAAACTGCTGTGTGACACACGTATGTCATCTTAACAGCTGTACAACAGGTTTGATATCACTGGAAAATCGAATGAAAAAAAGGTTTGTTTGGTCACTTTCCCACACGTCACTGGTGTGATGAAACAAAATACATATTCAGCGTAAGACCAAAAAATTAGAAGACAAAACTCTTTTTTCTTATTCCATCCACACACAGCTGGTGCAGTGTGTGGTTAATATGAAAGTCTGCATACAGCACATGGCTACCTCTGATCTGTACTACTGACAAATAGCTGTACATTTATCATACTAATGAATGTTGGGACCTGTTCCGAACTGCACAAAGCAGCTTTATGTGGGGTTTTTTTCCATCCAAGAGTTATGCTGGGTCATACACCAGAGAGCCAGTTAACCCTGTCTAAATGATGAGAAATTGTATTTATGAAAAAGCGGGCTATAATGAATAGGAGCAGATGGAAAACACAGAAAAACAAACAAGTGTCATATTAAAAGAAAAAAAAAAAACAGTTGCCTAGAAACAGCCTCTGCTAAACCTGACTCCTCCCACCACCACCGCCGCCACCCCTCACAACACACACACGCAAATACACACACTCACATACTGAGCTATGCGCACCATGGGAGATAAGATCAGATGCTTGGAGAAAAGTTAGGGTTATTTCTCACTGTTCCTAAGCAACAAGTTTGCTTTGCCTTCGCCATATCTCTGTCGGCGCCGCTGGAGATTAATAGTCAGAGGCAGAAATTAAGTCCACCACAAAACTTTTCAATTTCCCGAGAAGTCTGTGTTTCAGAGTATTTCAGAGCAGAGTTAAAATTGGCATCACCTGGTTTGGACCACTGGCGGTTAAAAAAAGATGCGTGACTTTTATTTCAGGATAAATATGCTCTGTGACATTCTGCATATTATGTGGAGTCGCACGTGATCACTTGAGGACACAGAAATTCTCCATTTTACATTAAATGTTTAGGGGTTTGTTTACAGTAGAGTTGTTGAAAGTGTCCAAACTATTGCTGCTGAATTAAAAAGTTCAACAGATTTAAGAAACTGTCAGCACATATTTTAAATATTATACTGCAGTGATGGCATACAAAATGAGGAGCTTACATATGCCTGCCATCATATCCCAGCACCCTTGGAGGCATACCGATGTCTTGTAATCACTATCCAGGTGTGCATATTGCTCTCACATTAAAATGAAATCAGGATCAGTCCAAAAAGCACCACTGATCAAAACACCTCCACCACGTTCCTGCATGTTTTAGAACATGAAACAAAAGGAGAGTAATGAAAACAGATGGCAACCTATATTTGCATTGGCAGAGAATCTTTTACATTTAACCCTCTCGCTCTGAGGGGCTTGGTTGGCAAGGCAACAGATTCTGCAGTCTGTTTCCCATGACTGCATCTCAATAGTCCAGATCAGCCTCCTTATCGCTCCATCTTCCTTGAGTAACAAGAGCAGGAAGGCGCGCCGTGTGTTCAAAGCTTCAGTGTTGCGCTGACAGGCAATTGGCAACTCACTACATCCTACACCCATATCTCTCAAATCCATCCCGAGATCAGTTTAATACTGCCTGACCCGCCCGCCACCGTTGAGCCTTAAATAAATCAAATATATATGAGGTTAGTTAGAAATCTCAACCTGCCTGTTCCACAGATGTTACCTGAAGCCTTATTTTAAATAATCAGTGGGGGTAAAATGCACTCTGATAAACGAGAAATGTTCCTATGTGGAGTTACATATCGTCTCTGGTGATTTTCAACTTTTCCAAGAAAACAGACGGATTATTCCTTCAAGACTTGAGACAGTTTTTCCACTTCTTAAGCTAAATAATCCATTTAAACCCACTGGATTCTCAGAAAAGCATCATTAAGCTGGAAACAGGGCTGTTTTTCTCAGCTCATGGAAATTTGATGTTTTTGCAGATGCATGGTCTATCACACCAAAGACGTGACCCAAACTTTAGATATCTTACAGAAATGAGAATGTCTCCTTACTGTGTTACATATAATGTATTTGTATCATGGGAAGAAATGTCAAATGCCAGATACAGACACAGGGCAGTGTGTATGACTGGTGCGCACTTCATTGATCTGGCAGTAGCTAGATGATTTTTCACCCCGTTTACTTTAGCCACAGAAGGCAACATTTTCACACTATGACCCTGTCACATATTGACGTTTGGTCATGGACCTTCCACGTCCAGGTACGACATGAAAGGTACCCTGGGAGCGCTGGTTGTCGATGTTCTGGGACGCAGTGTCAAGTTCTGTCTGTGTCTTCTTTCAAAAACACTTCAGTTTCCACAGGAAATTTACTATTGACAGACAGGCTCTTTCAAAATAAATGCACTACATCAGTACATCAACAGGAATTGATGTTTTTTCCTCAAACAACACTTGGTTGGGTTGAGGAAAAAAGAACAGGGTCTGGCTTTGAAATCTTACGGGACATGAACACTTCTCTCCTGGGTGAAAGTCGATATTTGTTGGACCCATCCACCGCAACCCTCGGCAACCCTACTTGGACTTTCACCGCCTTTACTTTAATTCTTGTCCCGCCGCGTTACACACGCAGCATTTGTATGGCCCCTTAAAATATAATGGCGACTGGCCACGACTTATGCTGACGTTAAAGGACAACTTTTCTTGTCAGTGTCTGACACCACAAGTCACTGCCCAAGTGCCAGATTTCAACAGCTTTGGAGAGAGACCGGGTTGCAGAAAGTGGTGGATACATCACATTTACCATCTACTTTTTGAAACTATACACACGTAATTTATAAGGTAGAAAATGTTGGCATTGTACATTTCTGCAAACCAAGGATACGTTACATTTGAACGTTACATACACATCATATTGACAAGATAACCAAACAACAACACTGGTTGGTTGTGTGAGTCATCACTGTGTTTCAGACGGGGTTTTAGCCACCAAATGAGGGTGTTTCTTAGCAACCTGTTGCTGTGTTTCCTGCTGGGATGGTGCCTCGAAAGGTGGGTGGTTTTCACCAAGACATCGCTGTGTTCCTAGTTAGGATTGGGCCACCAAAACAAGTTAAAACATGATTTTTTTAAAATCATAACCAAGTGGTTTTTGTGTCTAAACCTGACCACACATTAACCACAGTGCTGCTGCAACATAAAGACACAAACTTTCAATGTATCCACTACATAATAATGTACAAATGTAATGTATTCATGGTTTGTAGAAAAATGCCAACATTTACTCTGACAATTGGGTTGGAAATGAACGTACAGCATAAAACTGTCAGGACTGTTCCTTGAGGTCATTACTGGACCAAACTGGTCAGTGACTAAAGAGAGATCTCCGTTATTAATGTCAATATATAAAATGTATTTTACAGATTAACTTGGTTGTGATGGCAGATCTTTGTGGACAAACAAAAGTCTGTGAGGAACTTTATAACTCTGCTGCACTACATTCAGAAACAGCACGCCTGGAGTTGGCACAAACAGTAAGAAACTCTGTGTTCTGATGAAAAAACAAGAGCTGAACTCTTCAGCTGTAACTCAAAGTGCTGGGTCTGGAAGAAAGCAGGCACAGCTCATTAACCATTTAATATGAACCTGAGAGGCAGCTGGTGCTGAGAGCTGCAGGGACTGGGACTCCTGAACGGGAGGCAAAATATAAATGGTAATACATGTGAGAAAAATCTTTAGGAGAAGTGCTGAAGACTTGACTGGGATGGCATGTTGTTGTCCAACAGGACTTGATCCTGAGAACAAAGCAAATTGACAGGTTTTTTTTTCATCGTGACGTGGTTGGGTTTAGGGAAAAAAACAAGGTTGGCTTTATAATAAAAGTCAATATTTGTTTCACCCATCCACAACAAATCCCACCTGCTCTACTTGGACTTTTGCCACTGTGTTTTCCCCGAAGATGGCAGATTAGTATGGTGGATGGGTCAAACAACATAGGACTTTCCCAAAGAGACCTTTGTTTGTGTCCTGTGTTATAACCAAGTGAAATCTGAGTTACGTTTAGACAGGTCATCACCATGTTTCTTTTCCTAAACCTTACCTACTTAACTGTTAACTTCTTTTACTCTTAAATGTTGATTTTTCATTATTTCTTAAACTTTCTCAGAAAGGACTGTTGCTTTTAGGTTGGACAGCTGTAAAGAAAATGTTAATACAGAGGTGGAAGCCCCCAACATACACTCCACATTACGTAATGGGATACCCTACTATATGACATAATATCTCTGGGACTGTCTACTGCCTGGTCAAATAGGGTCATGGTAAATAACATTGAAGCTCAGGCTGAGGCAATGGAGAAGGTCAGACAACATTTACCCATACGAATCAGGTTGGCCGTTATTCTGTGGCTCACTATGCTGAATGTGGTGATATGTGCATATTTGTATGGATATATTTTCTTTAGTTTTTTGCAGTTTGCAGTTATTATTAATATTTTGCAAAGAAATTAAATAAAAATTTGATCACAAAAAGAACTTAAAGTACGTACCATTATTCGTGGGCACTAACTGGTTAAATATCATTTAAACCAGTGATTATGCATTTTCGTGAGATATCATACAAACTTGTACGAGGATATGTTGGATTTTTTTCATCACATTTTAACAAAAATCTTGTGTGACCTGTTTTAATTTGAGGAAACGTCCCTGACAAGCACAAAAGCCTTCTGGAGGCACTCTACTTGTACCTGAGCGACGGGTATGGCATTTCTGGAGACCAGGGTAAAGTAGATAACATTTCAAAATGTCTACAGTCACTTCTCATCTGTTGTGCAATGAAAAAGAGCCGTTTGACAGGACCGTAAAATGTCATGCCTTTTTAAAATTTTATCAAAGGGTTCTAAAAAGGTTCTGCTTCAGCTGAGTGTAAAAATGAATCTGTGATGCTGTGGAGGTTTTTCACAAAATCTCAAACAGGCAGTAATTGCACTGTTATGGAAGAAGCCAAATGAGCTGCGTTTGATTCTCCTTTTTACTTTTGGCTAAAGGTGAAGGCAGGATGGTAATTTTGGATCTCAGCTGACTGGCAGATCACTCTCCAGGCTCCAATTCTTACATTCACACAATGAAGCTGAAGCATTGCTGCATAGAACAAGCTGCTGCAGAACAGCAGCTCTGCTACAGCTTGTTATAGAAAATTGACGTCAAGGAACAGAGGCTGCATCTACTTCCTAACAGTCAATAAATAAATGAACTGGCTACTCACAAAGGTTTTGTAGTCTGAAGAGCAACAATATTACTGGTTCAAAAAGGGAACATGAGTCATGCGGATAAACAATCGTGAAAAGTGCCTCAGTTGGAAATGTACTTGTTTGGATTCATGTCATTTTAGGACTATCAAGGCGCGTGATGTCCTGCTGTCTGCCACAGGACGGCACCTCTGCTCTAGATGTGCTTTCAAAAGGGGAATGAGTGTATCAGCAGTACCACAAAGAGGAGAGTACATCTGTTCACCTCCTCCCTCACAGCAAGCCTGACCTCTGCAGCTGTCTTTAAAAGGGGCCTTTCTCTCTCATGTCCGTCCATTATTCTGTCTTAGCTTCCCTTATTATAGTCCCTCGTCTTTTTTCTGTCTTCCCCTGCGCCTGTCTTTTCTTCTCCCTCCCCCTTCCCACTTTCTCTCGTTCGCGGTCCACACCCTGCTGTGTTTCCTGTCTTTCCCTCAAGCAAATTAGTTTCTCTGTAATGGTTCCTCCTCCTCCTCACCTGCACACAAGTCGCATACACAAGTGCAAAAACACATGCGCAAAGAAATGCTTAATTAGCTTTTGTGCGAGGAACTGCCACGACGCCCGTGTGTGTGTTTGTTTGTTTCATCAGCTCATATCACCCTGCAAGATTGTGATGAAACACTGTGATTTCCTGTGATGTGCAAAAAAAACCAACCCAACAACTTATAAGCAGCTGTACCCGACGTTGATCTATTGCAAGACTTCTTTTATTCTGTTGCCTGCCAACACACGGCAGAACATTAATATGTACTTCAGGCTGAAAAAAATAGCTGATGAATATAATATGTGCAGGAGAAATGCTCCTTTTCTTCTTAATATAGTCTGGCTCCTTCTCACAGACACAGATGATATACTGACACATAGCGGGGAAAAGTAATCTCAGTAAATTCCACCTCTCCGCGTCGTCTGCAATTATCTAAGACCTTTCTGGATATTCCTAAAGGAATTAACTTGGTAAATATCAAAAAGACCCGTGAGGCCTTTTCAACACATAACCAGCTGTGACTTTTATCATTTTGTGGCTTAAAGGTCCTCGAGCTCCTTTATGGAGAGAAGATTCCCTTGTGCTCACTATGGCGGAAAGATAAAGACAAGAGAAAGCTAGAACCTTGACTGACACGTTGTCTGTCTATATAATGTAACGCAGATGTAGATGATCACAGTTATTCAGGAAGTTTATTCTGAAAACTAAGGCCCAATCCCATTTTGTATATTTACCCCTACAACCGTTTTCAAGGGCTACCCCTCAGAACCGTTCCAAGGGTTAGGGGTCGAAATATTCCCCTATAAAATAGGAGAACCCTTGAGGACCCTGATAGGTCATCAGCAGTCATCAATGCTGCTGTTTACATAACAATTAACGAGTGTTGCTGGACATTGGAAATATGCCGTCTTCTGCTGTGCTGATCTCTCTCGTGTGGACCATAGGTATCGTTTTGCGGTTGTCAGGATGCTCGTGATTCATTCACATCTTAGTTTCACGCTATCAGTCGATCAAACATCAAATAAAAAGAACATTGCTTCGTTAGCAACCCATGCTCCCATCCTGCCAGTCTGCACTGATATTTGAGAGTTCGGAACAAATGCAGCAACTTCACTGCTCTAGGTAAGTTAAATTTCGAGTGTCATATGCCATCAAAAGGGAGAATGCAACATGGATATATGTCAAAATGTGGGACTGTCAGGCACAATCCAGTTAGCTACCGAGACATCGACATACTAGTGATTTCTTTTGCTATGCTTGTTATAAAGTAATGGACCATAATACATTGATGCATTAATGTAAGATAATACAATAGCTATCATAATTTTTTACATCTTTGTTAACAAGGAAAACACATTTTGTGGGTTTCTTTAGTTGCTTATGGAGCCATTCTGCTGAAAATTTCTCATAGTGCTCAGTTTCATGTGCGTCCCTGAAAAACCTACATTTGGAGGACGATAACCCAAACACATCAACCCCGTCTATCCCAACAAGAATCATGACACCCTACCCCTTGATGTGAACATGCAAAAGAGAGAATGAAAGCCTAAGTGGAAGGGCAACCCAATCTCACTCCGAATTTGTCGAAATGTGGTGATTGGACAGTGACTTCCGGCGTCAGACACCGATGAAAAAAGCTGTTCTTTCATATCGGCATGATCTGTTATTGTTTAACAGCACCTGGCGGAGTCAGAAGAAACACAGTGGGATAATTATAAAGTTAAGGTTATGGAAGTCCGAGTAGGGTGGGTAGGAGGGGTGGTGCATGGGTCCAACAACCACTGTCTTTCACCCGGGAGACTGGTGTTCACTTTCCGTAATATTCTAAAGCCTGAATCCAACCATGTATTTGCAAAACATAACCATGTGGGGTTGTTAAAGAAAAAACCCATCAATTTGCATGTTTTACTGATGTAAGGCCTTTATTTTGAAAGAGATGGTATGCAGAACTTTACATGGTTCCCCAGAACATCAATACCCAGCGCACCCAGGGTACCTTGCATGTTGTGTCTCGACGTGGAAATTCCATGACCCAGTGTCGATATGTGACGAGGTCGGAGTGTGGATGTGTTGAGCAGGAGCGAGGGGTGTGTTGAGATTGGGCCAAAATGTAACAATTAACTAAACTGTTTGCTAGTTTTCTTTTCAAATCCCCAAAATATTTAATTTTTAAATTTTTTGTTGTGAGTGTCCCTACACGAGCCACAGCACACAAGCTGCACCTTCACTTCAGTAAAAAGAATCTGTTCTCTTCCATCTCTGCTGTTGCATCAAAGAGAGATCAAAGCCCATTATTTACGGGTCACACAGAATCACATTTCTCCATTTCAGTGACCACAATGAGCCGATGTGTCTGTTGCACTCATGGCTTTATTATGATTCCATAAGAAAGATGTTTCTTACTTGTCATCTGCTCAGACTGAAATGCAGACTACTGCAGAAACTATTACATACCACCACGAGACATGAGTAATTACACGCTCCTGTGGCTATGAAGCATAACAAGGTGGCATATATTTTCCATGCTATAAATAAAATGTGATTGAAGGGATAATTGTTTGGCAGGGAGTTTCATCACAGCGAACAAATACAAGTGCATACATTAAAACAGGCCCTCCTCTGACGGTATTGTCAGACTTTTGAAATGTTTGGAGAAGAGTGCTAATCAAACAGTCTTCTCTTTCTGTAACTGTCCGGCGTTGACATTAGATTAAAGACTAGTGTGGAAGGATGGAGCACTCTGACAGGTGGAGATGTCAGGTTTGAACAGACATAGTAGATACAGTGAATGTAAATGAGATCTTCTCTCTTCCCCCCCCAGTTTCAGTTCAGTAGACTGTATATAGGCATGACTTCTCCTTGTTGCTTTAGCAACAGGGAGAAGCATCTCCTACTCTGTTCCTGTGGTAAAATATCCCTTTATTCCCTTTTTTAATTAGGGACTGTTTGAGGGCGATGATGCAAAATATGAGAGGCATGTTAGATATTTTTTAAGCACTGGGGAACTAGCTTGGGGGAGGGATATAAAACGTTAAATGGTTGTATATGTGTGTTTTTTTTAAAATAGCCTCTGAACACTGAATCTCGCCGGCAGGGTTAAATGATATGTTTTCTTTAATAAATTGTCAAAATTCCACAAATTATCATTGCCAAAGTTCTGATGGTCCTTGAACACATCATGCACAACAAACGCTTCCATCATAAAACACAAACAAATCTAAGCTTAAAATAGTGAGATTTCCTTAAAGTCACTTTATTCAACTTGTCTGCCCAGGTTGCCAAAATGACCCGGCCCACCATCGGCCCAAACTCGGGACACCAGAAGCGTAAATGACCCCAATGTTCAGTTTTGAGTTTTTGGCATATTTGCTTACCTCCAAAGCTAAGTATAAATCCAACAATAAAGCATTGCTTTGTCTTCTGTTTATTTAATTTATGTTCAGCTCTTACGTCCAGACTTGCTTTATTTTGACTGGGATGCTACAAGAAGAAATAAATCGGGCCGTATCCAGTTGCCTGACGTGGCTGAACTCAGTACGAATGGCGCCCCAGAATCAGGCCAAATAAACTGGTCCAATTCCAGTTACAGACATGACCCTCACTGGTCCGATGTCAAATTTAATCTGACCCAGCATCAGCCCAAACTTGGCACATTGGAAAAAATAAGCCAGGTGTGTCTGGTTGCCTGACTCGGCTGAGACTCAGCATGGATGATGACCCAGATTTGGGCCAAATAAACTGGCCCAATTCCAGCTGCTGACATGGCCATCACTGGTCTGATGTCAGATCTGACCTGGCCCAGCATCAGCCAAAACCTGGCACACCAGAAGAAATAAGTCGGGCTACGTCTGGTTGCCCAACTCGGCTGAGACTCTGCACAAATTACGACCTAGATTTCGAATGACGGAATGACGCCCCAGAACTGGGGCAAATTAACTGTCCTGATTCCAGCTGCCGATGCAACCATCACTGGTCCAATGTCAAATTTGACCTGACCCAGCATCAGCCCAAACTTGGCACACCAGAAGAAATAAGTCGGGCCGTGTTGAGTTGCCTGACTCAAATGAGGCTGGACATTAATTGCTCCAATTCCAGCTGCCGACGCAGCCATCACTGGGTTATTTAAAATTTCCAAAAATAACCTGCTTGCACGAATCAGATCCTGTAAAAACTGTAAGTTCTGCGCTCCTGCATGCATGGCAACAGTGAAATACCAAGGTTGTTTTTTCAACTCTGGGGTTTCATTTTTTACTTTTAACTTTCAAACATCAAAAGGAAAGTGTTCAAATCTAATAACGTCCTTTGTGGCAAGTTACTGATATTATTGTGGCCAGCCACTGCTGTCACTGTTAATTAGGCTACAGTTTGTTTGGGAGAGTGGCCATTACATGCACATGTTGCTATTCTATTCCAGCTTTGTGCGCGCTGAAATGTGTGTGTGTGTGTGTGTGTGTGTGTGTGTGTGTGTGTGTGTGTGTGTGTGTGTGTGTGTGTGTGAGATGTCTTGGCTTATTAAAACTGATGGCTTTGTGTGGTTGGACGGGTGGCTGTCATGCACTTATATTCTACTGAAGTGTGATTTGTGATAGTGTGAGTTTTTCTCCCTCTGCACTGTTTGCTAGCTGTATTGAAGTTCATGTGCTGCGAATATTAAAGAAAATGTGGTTATTTACGGTGGAGGGAGGGTCATGCATTTTCCCCGTCACTCTGGGAGGCTAAAGGAAACATATCTGTAGCTTCAGGGAGGGTGAAGATAAAAAAAAGACTCACACCCCAGCCGCTCCCCTTCTTTGATAAATACAGTACAGTCCCTTATGTTCTGCGTGCTTGAAGCCATGTGTGGAAGAACAGCATGTGCGTGTATTTGATTATGTATGTTTTCATGATCAGTACTGAGGGAGCTATGTGGGTGGTTGTCACAATTGAAGTCCGTTCTTTATTGGCTCATAACACAGATCATTTGCATAACAACAAGAGTGGCACAATAACAGGTCCTTTGAATCACACTCTTGAATTTTCAATTTTTCTTACATGCTTTCAAACCCTAATAAAGAGTTCATTGTGTTGTTTTTATCCACATTAAAGATGCTGTAGAAAGACAATGGCTTTTTAATGACATCCAAGTTTGTTGGCACCTGTACGCAGCTAGCTGGAGGCTGGTAAGACTCCAACTGTAGTTTGTGGGAGTGTTGACAATATAAATAAACCCATGCTAAGTGTGGCCTGTCATTGTCTCACCACCTCAGGTCCTCCTTCATCTCAAACGCCCTCATCACTAGGATGCCATTGTGAGCAAGAAATATAATGGGCAAAGACAGCAGCAAGGACAGCGAGCGTTTTACATGAAAGACTTAACAACATAGCAGAGGCCAGGCTGGTCACAAGTGTGTAGGCTTGTTTTTAAGTCACAAATAACGGTTCAGCAACGGTGATTCATGTACAACCAAGAAGAAATTTAATGTGAATGAGTCAGAGCATACAGCAAGGCAGGAAGCAATTGCGATCTAACAATCAAAGCCAGGCATTAGTTTAAGGTTTGTCAAGTATGTGTACCTTTTCTGCTTTTCTCCAAAGCATCACCTCTGCTGAGTCTTCAAGCTTATCTTATTATCAGACAGGTGTCACATTTCTCACCGTTACATCACACATGCTGACGATCGCTCTGTGTTTTGACACGGCACGTCAAATGAGATGGTTCAGAGGGTATTATCATGCAGGCTTTTTCACGTCAGACAAAAGCTGCGACTTTCAATACACTGTCTCCACATGCTGAGGGGACGATTCAACAATTGACCGACTTGCTGGTGCTACGCCTGCCTGTCAGGCTCTCCCGTCAGCACATGCACAGTTTATGGTGAAAAGATTTACCACTTCAAACTTCGTAGTAATTTTCCTGTCTGTAACTCAAGTCCATAAATTGTAAAGGTCAGCTTTGTTCTATGAGTTATTGTTGACATATTCCAAAGATAAATCAATAAGCTAGAGAAATCGAAGGATATTAATGAAGCAGAGTGGAAAACTGCTTGTTTTAAAGGCCCAGTGTGATATATATATATATATATATATATGTATTTGCAAAAATGTAATGTGATATTCATAACTATGTTTTATTCTGCATATAATCACCTGAAAATAAGTGTTTTGTTGTTTATATCTATACATGGAGTGGGTCCTCCTCCCCAGAGTCCACCAGTTTGTCTCTACAGTAGCCCGGAATGGACAAACCAAGTCATTGACCCAGCGCCAGATTTCGACAACTTTGAAGTGAGACCGGGTTGCTAGACGCCATTAAATCCCATGCACTACCAGTGGTTCCCAACTGGTCCAGCCACAGGGTCCAGACTACTCCTTTGTCATTAGTTTTAAGTCCACACAGTATAATACATTTAGCGTCATACTTGCACCATGTTGTTGAGCTAGTTTGCTGTCTCTGTCAGGTACCTGAGTCCGTACTCTACAGCAGGAAACAGTATCTCAAAATAAAAACTCTGTGCCAGAAATTCACTGGACTTAAAAATTGTGTTTTTTCAAATTCGACATGTTTGTGATTCACTTGCGGTCCTTTCAGAATAATGAACCTGCAACCCACCCACCAGTTGGGAACCACTGCACTAGACCTTTTAGGCCAAGACACAATCTATTAACACAAAAGTAGGTTATTACAATACAAATGGCTGATGCAAATTCATTTTACACCTAACATGTAAAAGTCAAATGTTCCCTAATATTCTAAATACTTGTGTGAAGTGTAGAGGGGAATACACGTACATTAAATAATTCTTCATGGGGGTGTAGAGCTGAAAAACTCTGTAAGAGTGTAGTTGAACGTCTAAGCCTTGTAATTGGAAAGGAAAACTCTGTGACTTGGGAATATACCCTGAAGACTTTGTTGTAGCTCTGCAGCAGTCACTGCTCACTGACTTCGGACACTTACAAGTAATAATAATAATTACTCTATTATGGAAGAACATAGATATACCCTCTACTGGAATGTAGATAAAAGAAGGCAGAGTTTATTCCACTACATTTATTTAACAGCTATAGTTAGTAGTTACTTTGAAGACTGAGTTTACAGGCAAATCATAAGCTAATAAAAGGACACTATCAGCAGCCCACCCTTAATTATGCCTCATTTTAAGCCTTAATAAAATATAAATGGGTGCATTATGTAAAACTTAGAAGCCCTTAACCTATAAACCCCCCACACAACAAGGAAATTAGCTACAGATATAGATAGATATCTACAAGAGTTACAGATTAAAATGATTAAATTTTGTAAATTAAAATCTCGACACTGTCATCGTAATCGCACAGCATCCATGGTCAGGTCTGTGATAACTAATTATAGATTTTAAGTGTTGAGGACAGCAGCACTGTGTGTCTCCAGCCCTGCTGTAACCTTTTACCTTTCACCACGTCTGAGCCGCACAATAAATACCAGCAATCACTTACATGTTCCTGGGGAAGCAGGGCAATGAGTCATCCACATGTTGCCCCTTATGGAAGAGCGGAGAAAGCAGTGTTCAGGGCGTATTGACTCAAGAGAGGGACCACATAAAGGAGCCTAAAGGTTCCTCGTTTCATTTAATTCTTCCTATTAGCAGAGTACTTCAATCCCGCCATTTCCTTTTCTCCCCTCGGGCTTTGTGTTGACAATCAGCAGCCAATTCAGAGGCAGCAGGATGTTTCTGCAGCAGAGAGAAATAAAAATAGAGTATATACACGACTAAATCTTTTTTTAACAACAGAAAAAACAGTGCCGAGCCACAGACGACATGTCAACAGAGCTTTCACCTTTTTTATTTGTCTCTTTCCCAAAGTCATTGATGTCCTACACTAAACTCTGTGTGATGACTAAATACACTCTTTGTCCTTTTGTTACCTACAGGCGACAGCATGCCTCCTGGAACAGAGTGGACATCGTTCAGTAGTTTCAAGAAGTAATGACATCTGTTGATTGAGGATCTAATCAAGCCTCTCTTGTCCCTGAGCCAATCAGCGACTGCCATGATTCATTCATCAATTTGTTTGTATTGGTGATGGACCCAGGCTTTTGTATTTATCTTCTTGTCAAAAATATACAGCGCACCATTTGGTCGTCCCTTCTTGTCTCTCTGTCTGTCGGAGAGACGCTGCTCACTGCCAGCATATTGTGTAAGGATTCATCATGCTGCCGTTGTTGACAGATTTGACTGTCACACACTTGTCAAAACGCCACGCAGTGACAAGGGATGGAGAGAACGCGCTCGCAAAACACACGCGCGTGAGGATGAACGCAGGCGGGGCTGATCCAAAGTGGCCATGAAGGATGGAAAGATGGGAAAAGGAAAAGCAGCACAAATCAAATCAAAAACATTTCTGACATTTAAGACGCACATTATCAGACAAGTGAGCGACAGAGGAGGAAAATCAGTAACGTTATATCAACGTGTTTAAAACATATCCTCCTGAGACCCTGCGTCCTTACATGAAGACGTTTTGGGTTTCTTGCACCTTATACTTCATTCTGCTGAACTTAGACCTGTTGTCCTCGTTTGTGGACACGTTTATGCTCAGTCTACAGCTGACACCAACACAAAAGTAGACAAGGTACAAAACCTGATCAAATTTTATGGTTGAAACTTGTTCATTTGTGCTAAATAACATCTGTAGTTTCATGTGGCATACAAATTTGGACTACATTATTGCCTCAGGTGAGGACAGAGTACAGAGCAGGGAAAATTTAATACAGAGTTACAAAATGAACAAATCGCAAGTCTTTTAGATATGTTGCACCATTTGTAATTTTGTTTTTGCGCCACCGTGTTCAGGTATTAAAATAAACAGTTTCATCATTTATACTTTCAGGCCCTACATTAACTCAGAGAAATTAAAAATGCTTACCAAACAAAAGCTGGGGTCTCAGGAGGATATATTGTTTTTCATATAAAACAGGTGACTTGGCGGGACTCATAGACTACTGGTGTTACTGGTAATTTGATAAACAAATATACATCTTTTGGTTTTGTACATTATTTAGTACATTTTCTTTTGTTGGTGTTTACAGTTTTACTTCAATGCCCGCACTGATATTTACCAAGCTCAGCCTAATTTGTCCTGCACAGCACAGCCATTAACTTTGAAGGTATAATGTATAATGTTATTTCACAAGCTGAGGCGCTCTGGTTGCCAACGGTTAAAGCCACCGATCATGCACTACAATGTCCCCAGCTGTCGGGTGCCTTTGCTGCATGTCTTTCCCCACTTAATTCCTGTCTTCCTTTTACTTTTATGTAGTCAATAATTGCAAAAACACCCCCCGAAATAACATGTCAAAAATCAAACCTACAATTTTGGAGCCAGTTAGTTTGCACAGTGATACATATTTTAAGGAAATTAATAAAAAAAATTATGTTGTTATTTAATCAGAGTCTCTAGATTAAAATGCTTTTTAAGACCTGTTAAAGACACCTTTTAACGAAATTTAGGACAGATTTTCTGACAAATCATATTTTATTTATCTAAGCATTGCAGGCAAGTAGTAGACTTTGAATTTTATTTCAAGACCACAACTGCAACAATATCACTATATTACCGGTGCAAATAAAGAGTGTTGAATAACGACGATTAAGCTGACTTAAGCTCCTTATAATAAACTTAATTTATATAGCACCTTTAAAACACAGTTACAAAGTGCCGTGCAAGAAAACACTTAAAACACAAGCAGAATAAAACAAATAACATGTCATAAAATGTCATCAAGTAAAAGATAAAATAAGGAAAACTAAAATCAAGACAATAAATGGGAGACAAAATCAATAAGACAGCAATAAAATAGACAGACAGCTCAGATAAAGTCAGGACATACTTTCCAATAAAAGTAGGCGAGACTTAAATGACGCCGGTGCCTCAGACAGCCTGATATCCTCGGGCGGGTCGTTCTAGAGAACAGAAGACCTCAGCCCAAGGATCTCAAACTATGCAGAGGTTCATAAGAGACTAGCAAGTCTGAAATGTAATCTAGAGCCAGGCCACGAGGAGCCTTAAAAGTAATCAATAAGATTTTAAAGTTAATCCTAGAACAAACAGTTGGCCAATGTAAAGAGGCTAAAACTGGTGTGATGTGGTCGTGCTTCTTGGTTTTTGGTTAAAAGCTTTGCGGCTGAGTTCAGAACAGTCTGAAGTCGTTGCAAGGTTTTTTGATTAAGATCTTTAGTGTTTGTTTGTATATTTGTTTGTTTGTATATTGTTTACTTATAAAAACACTCCACTTTTGGAGAAACGCAGCCCAACGTCATGTAGAAGCAGCCAATCAAACATTGGTGATCAGGTCAGAAAGAATTCTGAATTATGCAGGAACACGTTATACAATTTCTGCCAATAAATAGTACAGTTAGTAGAAGAAATACAGCATGTATTAACAGCTCGTGTGTCGGCCTACTATCCTACAAAAGAGACCTTTGTTCATGTGTGCGCAAACGTGTCTTTGGTGGCAGTAAATTTACCAATAAAATGATTATAAAAATGAAAATCAATAGATATTTTAAGCCTGCATAAACAGACTTACTAAAGATGAACAATTAGTTGCTGAGAAGAGAAGATTGGCTCTCTCTCCATCCTCCACTCCTCCACAAATAGGCCATTAAAGTGAGACTCCCACATCGCCACACAACCCTGCAGTTAATCACCACAACGCCGGATTTGGTATCAATGTGTGAACGCAGCCTAAAAGGATGAATCTCAACGTGTTTTATGGGTCTCTGTCTCGATACACTCTGGTCTTGGTCACGACTCGGTCTTGGTTGAGGTGTTCTTGACTACAAAACTAAAAAAAAACTAGTTGGAAATATAAAAATACAAAATGAGAAACAAAAGTGTCCCACTGGCATTTGGAGAAAAAAGGCTGATTAAATCGTCTATTTTTTACTGAATGTGCGCATTAAATTTTATTACATATTAATCTAGAGCATGCACTGACACACATAAGAGCATCAGCTGTTGTTTTAATATCTGGTGGATGCAGTTTTCTTATATGGCAGATAAAATATCACAGCTCTGATACACACAACCCCTGAGATCTTATTCAGCATGCGGCACACTTGATTACCCCACATGAGTGATCTCATATAAGCTGTAGGCATATATTGTATAAATAGAGAAGCAGTGTGGTTTATTTGCTGATGTGTCATTTCGTGCGCAGTGATGGGGGAGAATTTAATGTCTGATTGTGGGCAGGTTTACTCTGCTGTGAGTGAGTGATGGAGATATGAATTAGTGAAAGGCAAGCTGATCCGTCTTAGTTGTGCTTACTTTGTGTTCATTATGTTTACAGGGCGCAGTCTGGAGCCGCTGCTCAAAGCTGCAGGCTTTATATTATTTTCATAGGTTAATAAAACAACTAATGCAGCGAAAATTATTGTTGACATCTACAAAATAGATATTTTTCCCCCTGGTGGCACATACTGTATTCATATTGTATGTTTAGAAAACCTGAATATGATTCATAGACTAAACACAAGCTGTAAATGTCTGTGTAGATAATGAATAATGAATTCATTTATAGGGATGTTTGTCTGCTACTTATGTGGCTTTGGTATTCATTTCCTCACATAACTGCATCTATATTTCTGCTGTATCATTTTTAGTAAAGGTCTGCAGCAGTAGCTACCAGGTAAATGTATTGAATGCTTTAAAGTTTGAGTAACGTTGGGCATACACTGCATGACTTGAGATCATTTTGGAAATGTTGGTGTTGTAATTCCAACTCCCACTGTACAAGTAAATCACCTACAATGTAAAGCCAAAACGTATAATTTATGCGCTCAGACTGTGACCATGTCTAAAATAGACAATAAAATGGTCCATTGGCCTCTGAAAATCATTCTGGCTATTGACAAATATCGGTAAAGATTTGTTTGAAAGCTCCGGGACCAAGGAGGTATAGTTGCGGCTACATGACCAGTCCACTATCAGCCTCCTTTGCTTCCTGGTCCAGACGCGAACACCCTGAGGATAATGCTAAGTTAGCATTTAGCTAGCTATGAAGTGTTACGTTGTTGACACAGACCCCACTCTCAGAGCGCACAGTACAGGTGCAGGGGCAGGGCAGATGAAAAATTTTGAGGAACAGGGGTGCAAAGTGTATTTCTTTCTTGCTTGCTTGCTTTCTCTCTTTCTCTTTTTTCTGTATTTGTTCATTTGTTACCTCCTAAAAAAAATAGGATGGGCGCCCACTGGCGAATTTCTATTATTATTATTTTTTATTTTATTTTCATTTTTTTTTCCCAGTGCCCACCAGACAATGTGGCGCCCTAGGTGACCGCCTATATCGCCTAGGCCTTAAGCCGGCCCTGCACGTGCCAAACGGTGCCAATCCCCTTTGATCTGACATCAGATGTGACGGGACAGTCAATATAGAGATACATTTATGTGCTGATTGCAGATAGTTGCCACCCTGCGCCGTGCCGGGAAACTAGAGGCCATGGGCATACACACCAGGTCAGAAATGGGCTTAAATCGTACAGTGTAAGCCCAGCTTCAATTACAGTGTGTGTTAAATCCCAAATAACTTTAAAGCATTTGCACTTCAAGCAGGTTTTGTCCATTTCGTTTCACACCTTATGAGCGATGTGCAATCTCATTAAAATAAGGAGAAGTTGTTGCTGCAAGCTGTGCCTTCAGAGGATTTGACTAATTTCAGCAGAGCTGAGAACATCTGCTTTATGTGTTAACTGTGCTCAGATTGTTCAGACTGACACATAAAATTAAATGACTTACGCTTTTTGTGTGTTGTTTTTTTACAGATGGTACAGGTCCACTTTTCAGTTTTTATCGTCCTCACCCCCTCTCCATCTGTCTCCTCTGTTTTTTCTGTTTGTCATGTTTGCTTGTGCGATGTACACTCATGGCTTCTGGTGTGTTGGTCTGTATATGTGATCCTCAAACAAATTCATCATCATAACTCCAAAGTCCAACGCTGAGCAACGCGGGATCCACTCTCTCGTTAGCTGTGTGTGCTCGGTGTTTGTTTACCTCGGTGCCCAGCGGCCCCTAACCAGATGGGTCGGTTTTCTCTGAGCCATAAAGAGGATATCAGTACGGCGGTGGAATGAGCCTCGTGCCAGCCAACACAGTGTTATTAAACAGCGGGTATTCTCTGCTCACTGAGACACTTACAGGGTTTACACACATGTTGTAAGTGGTATCAACAGGAACAAAGAGAAGCACATTGGTGTCAAGTTCAGTTGCCCCAAATCAAAATGTATATTTATTTCTCTTACCTGTGGTGCTACTTATCTGTCTAGATTGTTGTGGTGTGAGTTGCTGACACTCGGCTTGTGGTGCTCAAAGCGCCAAGAAAATGAATTGAAAAACTCAACAGTAAGTCTCTTTTCAGAGATCATGAGCCAGTTACTCAAGATAATCCACAGACCTTGCTGTGAGTTTCATGTAGGAACTGTTTTCTTTCTACCAAACTAAACCCACCAACGCCCTCTGGGTTTGTAGAGAGTTTCTGCTCTAAGCAAAGGAGTTAAAGTATCTCAGGGTCTTGTTTAAATGGAGCGGGAGATGGACAAGTGGTTGGTGTGGCGTCAGTAGTGATGCAGGCGTTGTGCTGGGTGAAGAGGGAGCTGAGCTGGAAGGCTAAGATCTCTATGTACTGGTCATCTACGTCCCAACCCTCACCTATGGTCATGAGTTTTGGGTAGGGACTGAAAGAATGAGATTGCGGATACAAGCAGCTGAAGTGAGTTTCCTGCGTGGGGTGGCTGGGCTCAGCCTCAGAGATAGGATAAGGAGCTCGGACATCTGGATTGAGCTCGGAGTAGAGCCGCTGCTCCTTCATGTTGAAAGGCGTCAGTTGAGGTGGTTCGGGCATCTGATCGGGATGCCTTTTGACGGCCTCCCGTTATAAGGTTTCTAGGAATGTCCAACTGGTAGGAGACCTCAGGGCAGACCCAGAACATGCGGTATTGAGGGATTATATATTTAATCTATTTGAGGAGGAGCTGGAAAACGTCATCTGGAATACCGTGTTAGCTTGCTGCCCCCATGACACTGCCTTGGATAAGCGAATGAGAATGAACGGATGGATAGTTTAATCCACCAACTGGGTCAATTTCACACATGTTTGTTTTTTGTTTGTTTTTTCATTGGCGCTTTGAGCACCATCAGTCAAGTGCCATCTACTCTTATTACAATATCGAGAAGGCAGACATCTTTACGGCCGATATCTCCAATACTCTGCATTTAATACCAATACAATCTAGATGAATAAACAGCACTACAGGTAAAAGGAAAAATAAGCTTTTTCGTTTTTGTGGTGAACTGTCCCTTTAATGTTCCTTTAAAAATTCAACATTAATATATCTACCAGGCTCACTATAGCGGTACGAAACACTGCTGCAGTAAAACAAGTGTTATAGTTTTGCATGAGATGCACTGTATGGAAACATACAGGCATCAATAGTCAACTATCTTTAGTGTATGAGTCACATTGTATAAACCAGCTCTTGGTTAAAGCATATTTTTTCTGTGCAGTGCAGTGTGGATATATTTAGTGTACAGTAATATCCATCAGAATATTCTTCACTTTGTGAAAACGTGCTGAGTACTGTAGTGCAGCAGCGAGTGCTTGGATTCCTTCCCAACTCAATCTGATGCTCTTGTATCAACATGACTCAACTCACTACCATCCTCTTAGCTCAGCCTTGGTAGAGGCCATGACTCACACTGAACGCTTTTGACTTTGTTACGGGCTATTATCTATTATCTGCTCTTAAAAACAACTAAGGAGGAGTATGTGCAAGATATGCAGCAGATAAGGATTGAAAAGAGATTGGTAAAAGAGCCAATACAACCCAGCAAGTACACAGTGTCAAACACAAGACTAATTGGAGTGAAACAGAACATGCAAAACTCACCAGACAGCATTTCCAGCTAAGAAAAAAGAAGCACTCTATGTTAAGTGCTCCACTAGTATTGCACTCCTATAACACTGTCAGACTCACGATGGACTGTTGGATCCAGTGCAGCCAATCAACAGCATAAAACGAAAAAAATAAAAAAAAAGCCGAACCAGAAATATCGTCTTTTTATTCCACTCATTCTTTTCCTTTTCAAAGCCTGGGGCCGCCATTACCCATAATGAAAACTGACAGCCAACACCATTTGGACAGAGATTCAGGTGTGTTATGCAAGTAGCAGCTAATGTAGCCTGGAGCTGATAGCCTCCAGCTGAGTTTGGAGCAGGTTACAGAGGTCTTTCTTCATGTTTTTTTTTTTTTTTCATTTTCAGACTTTAAGCCTTGTAGTCAGGTGATGTAACTTGTGGCAAATTTTCCAGACATCATGCAGCTCCCTCTTACGCCATAAAAGATTTCAAACAACTTTTTCCACATATGTTGTAGTAGCCTCTCAAGTTAAGCATTTGCTTTTAAAATTAAAGGTCTATACACAGTGCTGGATGAAGTAGCTGTAAGCCACACTGGTACAAGTTCTCACGAGGAAATGACTTTGGTAGAAGTTAAAGTTGCCAATTAGAATTTAACTTGAGTCAAAGTCTTTAATTATCTGATATTTACTGCACTAAGTATTAAACGTAATTTTGTGATATTAAATGTTCTTAATGTGACCTGTGTGCGACGTCTTCTGCTCTAATGAACCGTGCCAATACTGCTGTGAGCATTTATACTTGTGCAGTGGTGTGTCTGTGTCACTCTGCAGTTACACCTCTAACACACTAGTTGGCGGTGGGGTGTAAAAATTAATTGATTCAAAACACACATTAAACACACATTAAACATGGCCTAATAGCGACAATTTCAAACACAAGTACACAAATCAGCTTCACTATAACTCGCAGCATTCACAGACAAACACTTTATCTGGACACATTTTACCTCGATTTATTCCCCTGCCGTAGCAACAAATACCCCTATGGTGGACACCTCCCTCAATAGACATAATGTAATCAACACACATAATAACAGTCACCATATACCCAGCGTTACAATATTCTAACACTGCATTTAAAAACACCAGAGGGAAACCAGCCATAAAAACACACATCATATCTCCCTGTTTAACATATTACAAAATGTATTGCAAACCCAGATTCCCTGTGGTTTTTCATACCCTTAAAATTGGTGGTCTCTCTCTTTTGTATTAACATGTAACAACTCACATGACAAGCTTCTGCTGGCTAATGTCTGTAGAGAATTGTTTTGCCTCCAGCTAAGCCCCGCCCACCAAAAAACAGCAAATTATAACAAATATTCTAAATATTATATTTAATCTAAAACAGATTTTAACTTGTAGGAGAACACATAAAAACTGCGGCCGGCCATTGATTTTTTTTTTGTAATTTTAGTTTGGTCAATATCAAATTGTTCTGGAACAAGCTAAATATTGAAAGTGTAGTTATGTGGCTCCTAAAAATTTACGATGGTGACGTTATAAAAATACAGGAGCATGGTAATATAGTGGCAATAATCCCTGCAACATTTCAGCTGACATTTACTTTTTTCTTGCAGAGGAATTCAGTAACCAGCCTTGGCTGTGTTAGTAATGAGTAACTAAATCAATATGTTCTTTTACTGCCATCACAATTCTGGCACACACTGTGCAAAAAAGAAAAGAGCCTAAGTGAGGAGACGGAGGTGCTATTTTCTGTGGGATCAATTTTTGCCTTTAGGGCCTATCATGACAGCCAAAGCACATGCAGTGATGAATACACCCATATAAAGGCAACGCTGCTGAAATGCATGGGTGATCTTTAATATTTGTGCCTATTGTGCCTGCTGTGCTATTTATAGACTTCCTTTGTTCTAATATGAAATAACCCAGAATATAACTGCACTTTGACTTTATAGACCATATGGTAATTTTCGTCCTGGTTTTCATATTCCTGCCAGTAATGTCAACGAACGATGGCTGCAAAGACAGCAGGTGAGCATATTGAATTTTAAAAATGTTGAACAGCAGTCACTTTAAGATACTAGAGCCACGGTGCTGTTTATTGAAGGAATGAGTATTTTTAGAACGGATCAGAGATCATAGCAACACTGTTCAACCACTCAGAGTGTTTCTGCAATTCAGATGCAATACCACAAAAATATACAGAGACATTTCTATTTGAATCTCCCACGTAGAGGGAAATATTATGAAACTAAGTACATTAAATAAACCTGGCTGAGTAGTTAATGACTGCACTTCATAACAGTTCATAATATCAATACACCAGTGGACACGCTTCGCCCCCAGAGCTACTATAATTCCTCTCAGATTGCTGCCGTAACGGTACTGAATGCTAATCGTAGGATATTCAGCCATTAATCAAGAAGGAACACACTCTTCCCTTTGAGGTGTGAAGGGGGAGGAAAAAATTTATTTATAATGGCGCTTTGGCTTCTCTGGATCAATTCACTCAATTATAAAGCTAATGTCAGCCTCCTGGTGGCGCTGGAAGAAAAGTCAGGGGATCACCAAAGTCATTAGGAATCATCCTACAAAATCCTGTTGCAGTCTATCCAATATTTGTTCAAGATTCAAAATTACTCTACTTGTCTCTGGGGAGACTTGTCTTGGACATAAAGGCTGATAATAAGTACAGGAAAAACATGCTGCAGAAAGCATGGTTAAATAACATGGAAAGAATGGTTAAATAAATTAACCACTGCAAATACAGATATGATGCAAAGTCAAAAACAAATGCAACAGAAAAACGCTGCATATCCAGTCAACACTACGGAAGTTCTTCAGGTCTCTAGGTGGAGAGATAACACTTGCTTACATCTGGCCTTTGTACTTAATGGGAAAGGTTACAATTGACATTCACTTCGTTGACAAATGCAGTAGTCACGAGTGTTTATTGGCTCCAGCTTCGATTGGCAATGATGGAATCACAGCACCCGGGGGTCCGACATCCCATTGGTCCGACCATATTAAACCCATTGTTCTGAAGTCCCGTTGATCTGAAATCATCATGATGCCCTGTGGTTAAGGTCTGGTTAGGTTTAGGCACAAAAACCACTTGGTTAGGGTCAGGAAAAGATGAAAAAGAAAGTGGCAATCACATAAGCCGTGAGCCTGCTTCGCCTCAAGCCTTTCCAAGCTGACCCAGAGCCATTCGCGGCGCACCATCGAGGCAGAAATTCACATGCCGGGATCCATTCAGCACCGCGGAAAGCTCCCCGCACAACCCGGACCCCAGAGTTAATAACAGGGGGTTATGGTGTTTCATTCTCTCTTCTCTATGACACTTGTATCTCGACCAGTAGCCTACTTTTGTTGCGTTGCTGATCCTCTATGGTACACAAAGAGTATAGCCTAGTATAATCACATATCGGAACAACGAGACTTCATTGGCGTGATGCAATAGAGCGCTCTGGGGATGACATTTTGTTGTCGGCTGATACGGAGGTTAACATCACCCAGCATGGTTCCCTCGTCAAAAGGCCTATGGGATTTTTTTTATTGGATTTTGGTTTAATGCAGAAAATAAGCTCTGTGGCAAACAAACATTTATGATACTTACAAATTTTGCTCTGCAAGATAATTAGCATGAAAGCAATGCTAGAAGTAACCATGTCACCACCACAAGGAGGCTGCAAAACTATGTTTGTATGACCAAACGTCGATATGTGACGAGGTCGGAGTGAGAATGTGCTGTTCCAGTGTTGTATTATCACGCGCATGTTTGAATTGGCATCATTTAAGTTTCTCTTACTGTAATAGAAGTGTTTAAGGCCGTTGTAGCGCGTTTGCTCTTGTAGCCAGTCAAAGCCATGGACTAAACAGTGAGCAACAGGAGAAGGTGGAACAAGATCAGTCAACACGTACATTCAGCTGGTATAGCAACTGCAGAGGAATGACGTCTTTGCCCATTATTGTCAGCTGAAGTGACGAGCATGGCTATGCGTGTCCCTATAGATAGGTACTCTAAGTACTGTCGATGGCCTACTGCAGGGACTTAATTGGAGCAAGAAATGGCATGTTCGATCCTGCAGGTTGGTTGAGTTGGAGAGGTGATGAGAAGAATCAGATGTGAAGTGTGAAAGGCCTCATTATAAACAGTAGTACACCAGCCTCGGACCACTAAAAGCTCACAGGGTCACGTTATCCTACATGCCTCTGCATGTGTGTGAGCGATGTGATTGTGTTTATGTGTGTGAGAGAGATGGTTTTACACAATGTTACATAAAAAATCAATTTAAAAAAATCCGTTAAATGTACTGGAGTCAGTAAGTTTATAGATTTACGCCACATTTACACATTTTAAAATAAGATGAGATTCTTAATTTGTGGCATTTTCTATATCTGACAATTTCATGTGGAACCTACTGAATAATATATTAGGAAACTTATACAGTCAAAACACGTTCAGTAGCAGCATTTCAGCAAGGCAGCTGCTTCTTTTATTTTTTAACTGTAACACAGGCCACAGTTCTATTTTACATAATATTATTCCTCATAATATTACAAGTTATCACAAAGGTATGTTAATGCTTTTATGGTTTTATTGGTAATAGAAAAAAATGAAATGTAAATTGAATTACATGCACAGCAAATTCATGAATAAATGCACACTCACAGAGGCATATTGTGAGGATTTTTTAAAACCTAATTTATTTTTGTGCCTTTTCGTTTTTCTCTGCAATGACAGTTTTTTCCTCCGACGCCCCCTAATTTGGCAGGTTTGTGAGAATAATAATGGCAACTGAGCCTCGGTACAGCTGAGACTGATCTGATCTTTGACTGACGACTGCCTCTCTGCAGAGTTCAATCCAACGACAAACTGAGATGTGCAGAGGAGAAACTGTTTCAATTACAAAACATGGTCTTTTCCACAGATTCATGTTTTACTCACTGTTATGGATCTAATAATAGCAAATGTATCACTTCATTTTCACACGAGTGTTTTTTAACGATGTGTAATAAACATTACAGTCTCATCTAGCTCCTGGCTATAGATTTTTTGTTCCAGTAAATTAGTGTTGTTGGTTCAGGGGCAAAAGGGGTGCGCATGTCTCTGTGGAATCAGTCAATAGTTGACTGGTCGAATGTCTAAATGGCAAGACCAGTGGATGAATCACAGCCCTGATGCACTAATCTAATGGCTCATCACTAATCTATAATTGACTACAATCTACTTGCGGGGAAAAAAAGCATGAATGGATCTCATTTGCATAAGTGTTATGAACCTGTATTCTTTGAAAAGCTGCCATTGAGAGCAATTAAGTCTTTTTTAATGTTTGTCTTTCAGGTTCACACACCTGCATTTGAGCCACTGCAGCATGTCGGTAGATTTGTATTATTTAGGTTTCTCCACTATACTTTTTGTCACTATATATATATATATAATATATATATATATATATATATATATATATATATATATATATATATATATATATATATATTTTTTTTTTTTTTACAAGAAATTGAAAGAAATCTTGGGGACTTAAAAAAAACAGCCTTCTCACTCATGATTTTCTTATGGTTTTTTGTGGTGACATCTTCCTCAGCTCCTCAGATAAATGTTTTTGTAGATAACTGAACTAAGAACTGAATGACTACCTAGTAATCTTTCAAATAGGGGTTGTGTATTTTCCTTCTTTAAACCCTTGTTTAACAGATTAGACTGTAGTTGTACTGGCAAGGTTCCAGATGTAAATATTTGGACTTATGAAAGGATTACAGAACAGGCCTACCGCACACAGGCCCAGAGACAGGGGCGTGAATATGGACAGTGCAGGCAGTACGGTTGCACTGGGGCCCATGGGTTGGGGTGTGTAATTTATGGCAGATTTTATTTTGTTGAACTGTTATATTGTATACAGAATCTGAAGCTCACTCTCAGTTACTATTGTTTACAAACGAAAGAAATGAGAGATCATGTTTAGTTTTTACTGAATATTCAAAGGCGAACTGTAAAACTAGATCACTAACCCTTGGTCTTCACCTGCAAAATGTTACTCAAATAAAAATGTACTGATCAAAAAAGAGATTTAAAAAGTGTAAAAAATGTAAAGGAACTGCAAAGAGACACAAAACTACCAACAAAAAAACCCAAACATAAATATACCTTAAAGAAACAGAACAACTACAAAGAGACACACAACCACAAATATATGCATTATGACTACAAAGAGCTACAAAACAATGACACAAAAAGAGGCTAAACAACTATTAAATGTGTGTGTGTTTTGCTCATGTGTAGACATTTACATTTCTGTGCCCAATATTGTCTCATAATGAATACGATACAATACGATGCGATACAATACGATACGGTATGATACGGTACGATGCGATATGATACAGCTTTATTGTTCTTGCAGGGAGATTTGTCTTGGACTCAGGAGCTACTCTATAATAATAGTCAAGGAGAAATGAAAAGCATACACCATTAAAACATAAAACCACATACTACACAAAACAGTATACCAGCACACTACAGAGCACCACAGGCAAAGCACAACTAAATGGGTTCCTGAAAAACAGAACAGTACTCTTAAAACTAACTGTGGTTAAAGAAATATTTTGATGGCTTGTTTCTGTACTGAACTGGGAGAAAAACATTTAACCAAAAGGGAAAGAAGATAAATAAAAGGGAATAATAATGCTGATTACTTTCTCAAGACTAAGATACTGTGTGGCATAAATCTCTGCTCAGTATGCTGTCGTAGGCAGAGGGCTTGAACACACTCATAGAGAGCTTGTGTGCATCCAGCCAAGCAGATCAGACTCTAACCGCAAGGAGAAATAAACATGCAAATATCAGAGTCTGGAGCCAAGCAAAAAGTCGCAGATCCACGGGAGAAATAAAAATAAACAACAGTGTTATAATGATCCTGTCATACACAGTAGCTAGAAGAGTATTTCTGCTATGGACAAAATAATGACAAAAACAAATTATAGAGATATTGAAGGTGCTGGGGGGGTGTCATCTTGAAATATATGATGATGGGACAGTATTCCCAGTACAGCACTAGTGGTCCTGTAACAAGGCCTCACATAAGTAGGCCGTAATTAAAACCCTCCAGAACATTGACTGGTCCAAACGACTCCTACGAGACGACTGCTCATACCATGACAGATCCACCTCCATTTTTAACACCTGGTAAAAGACACTGTGGGTTGAACGCGTTCTTTGGCTTTCTCCGACCACAAACTGGTCCAGTTAGAAAACAAAGACAATTCACCAATCCAGATGACTTTATACAGGTTTAATGTCCGCACACATTGTGCATCTTTTTGAGCTGACATTGCAAAGAGTTAGCGAAGTGTGTTTGTCAGTGTGTGATCATGATTTTTCAGTGCTCCCCTGTTTTCACATTATGTTGCTAACTTCGCAGTTTTTGTGATCAAAGCTGACGCCCAGGCAGCGTGTTTGGGCTGCTACTGAAAAGAAAAGTGACTGTCAGGTCTTCTTTCACACAAGAGATGCAGCTTGAAGTGATGAGTATCAACACAAAGAGCTTAAAATATTCTGGAACACTTACTCTTTACTTTTACACTTTTTATTAGGCTGCAGTTTGTTTGCTTACAGCTACATTATAATGAGTTAGAAACAGTTTATTATATGTCTATATAATGCTTATAAATGTTGAATAGGGGCGGTTAAAGTGTTGCCACATGATGGCTCCTCTGCAGTGGGGTACTTATGATAATTTGGTAATTTAACATTGCAGCGTTGGCAGTAAAGGCAATTAATGTGTGTTTTGAATCAATTAATCTCTGGGTCCTCTGCCAGAATGTTTTTTGCATTAAATACATAATTTCCTGCACCAGGATTTTTCTATGCACCAATATGTTCCTTTTTGTATCAGTTTATGGTGCAAATGTCTCTAAAGGTATACAGGATTGTAAAAGCCCTCTGCTACTTGCATGTATTTGTTTGTGTATTTGTTTACAAAGTGAGTTTTCAGTGGGGGTTTAAAGCCCTCGTCTGAAACTGCTGTCCTCAGATCAGCGATAGAGAACAGTTCCAGAGACTGGGTCCAAATCTACAGACGGCAGCTTCACTGCAGGTATTTGTCAGGGTTTTGGGTACAGCAAGCAGCTGAGCCGAGAGTCTGTGGATGTGCCGGCTCAAGGAGAGACATATCCTGGCAGTGTGTCAAAATCAGTGTCGCATCCATGAGAAGATTTATGGACAAACAGTGGGAGTTTAAGAAACTATCCCAAAACTAACTGGAAGCAAGTGCAGGGACTTCACAACAGGGAGGATGTGAGCTGTTCTCTTTGTTCCACTTAGGCGGAGCTGTGATGATTTATAGGCCTGTTGTGGAGAGCTGAGAACAATGTGGTATACAAAGTTTTTCAACATTAGCATAATGGCAATTCAACTTTGTGATTGTGAAACTTCTGCAGCTTCTTTGTCGTGATGTGTTATTTTGTCCACTGCCTGTACAAAATCCCAAACACTAAAGCTTCCCCTCCCACTGTAACTGGTAAATGAGTTCAGATGGTGCTCCTGAACGCAGCAAGTGTCACTCCACATCATCATCAATTTGCCACCAGCCGGAAATGCAATTAAGGCGCACCCTGTATTATGAGGCGATAACAATACATGAGAGAATAGGTGTCACGTGAACGCCAAATGAAATCACGGTGACGCTCTCTTTAAAAATCAATGAGGCGTGAGGTTTGACAAACACACCGTTTGGAGCACTTTGTGCGTGATGAAGCCTTTAAATGAGCCCCCCCCACCCCCTCCTCGTGCCTGCGCAGGGAATACTTTCGTGGTAAATATCATGGGAAGCTTCCACAACCTCCTCATTGGCTCAGGAGTCAGAGACCCCCGTCATATAAAGCGAGGGTGCCTGATCTAGCAGCCCTTTTCCCGCTGGCAAGCGCTCTGGATCACACTTGTTCAACTGACAGGAAAATACCTTTTACGCACGGAGCGCTTGGAGAGGTTGAGGACGAGCGCAGCCTGCGATCAGTTGTGAGAGGGAGAAGAGTTACACAGTCAACAGGTTGGTACTTTACGTGTTATATATGAAACGCGAGGGGTGTTTATGTGGCTTTGTTTGAAGGGAAAAGTTACCTAGATTCGCCTTTACTAGTTTAATTTAAAGATTTCGCTGAGCAATTAAAATTCCAACGACTTTCAGTGGTTTTAATATTTTAAAAATAACTGTAGTTTGATTTGTTTAATATTGTAAAATTGTTTGAGATGCACAGCTCAACTGCGCACGTGTAAATCGTTTGGAGTATTATTTTTAGCTGTTTGCGCATTGATTCATTAAAGTGCTCTTTGGAGATGCTCAGACATTGTTTTAATGACTGAATTGTGGAAGAAATGTTTGCTTATTAGCTGCAACTTCAATGTTTACTCTCCTACATTAAATTGCTTTATGGTTTAAGAGATTTTCTTTTCTACTTAGGTGCAAAGACACAGATTTAGTGTAAGGTTTTTGTGTCTTAAGGGGAGTGATATTTACTTTACTGCAACAAAAAGGTGCAAATCAGTTGATTTTATCTGTTATCAATGTGCTTTCTCTTCTTCACGCATCTCTTTTCTGTTAACAGAGAAACTGTGAGCTGAGGCGTCTGAGTGGGCATGTGGCTACTGGAGAAGCTCCGTAGCTCTGTGGAGAGCAGTGGGACACAATCCCAGCCCCCGCAGACAGCAGAGGCCATTCCTGTTTCTGTGTATGCCAACGTCCTCACGCCAGAAAAGATCCCTGATTTCTTCATCCCCCCTAAACTTATCTGCTGCCCACCGGAAGAATCTCTCACCCCTGAGCCTCAGCCCTGCTCCACATTACGACCATCTGTGTCTGACCACGCCATCTGCAGCCAGAGCCCCAGAGCACGGAGCAGCAAGAACCCCTGCAGCCCTCGCCTCTTCTCTCGCATGGGAGGAGACACACGTAATCTCCAGAAGTCAGCCAACCGTCACATCATCCAGATAGAGAGTGCTGATGAGCCAGGTGCCACAGCTGTGGAGAGGGTCAACACCAATGCTGACCCCCAGTCGCAGACTGCAATGTCTCTGCCGTATGTGCCCAAAGCTCAGACCTCATATGGCTTTTCCACCCTGGTGGAGTCGCCTCATACCCGCCGTAAGGAGAGCCTGTTCCACAGCGACCCCACCAGCCCTCTCACCTCCCCGAACTCACAGAGGCGCTCCCAAGGGGGGACTCTTCTCGCCCCGGCTGACCCCAACCCTTATCGCTATTTCAGTGGTGGGGAAAGTGACACCTGCTCCTCAGCAGAGTCGTCCCCCTTTAACTCCCCTCTCCTGTCCCGCTCTGCCTCTCTCTTACGCTCCATCACCCAGGAGACACAAGCCAAGGTGAGCACTGTTTACGTTCAGTGTGTGTGTACAGACTATAAAACTGTAAATAAACGTGTTATGAAAGTGTTTTTCCGTGTTACATGTATTGACCACGAGGCTTCTCTCTGCACGTTTGCCTTTTCTCTCTCCCTCAAGGTGTCTCGTGCCAAGCGCTCCCTGGCTCGCCACAGTTCTCTCTCCACTGATGAATGCAGCTCAGCAGACAACAGTCCCAACATGCAGCGCCGCCGCATGCGTTGCCCCCCCTCTCCCGCCTTCCGTGGATGTAAAAGCAGTGGCGTGAGGGGTGCAGCGTCCGACCTCCTGCAGCGTGAGCACACCGTCAACCTCCACAAGGGGGGGACACTGAGGCTGAGCACTCACTACGATGCGGAGTCAGCGCGCCTGAGGGTGCGCGTGCTCTCAGCCGAGGCCCTGTACGACAGGCAGACGGACCCTAAAAGCATCAACTGCTGCGTAGCACTCTACCTCAACCCTGGCAAGCAGCAGAAGCAGAGGAGCACCATCATCAAGAACAGCAGGAATCCAGTGTTCAACGAAGACTTTTTTTTTGACGCGCTCCCCCAGGCACAAGTAAAGAGCCTGGCCATGAAGATAAAGGTGGTGAACAAAGGAACCAGCCTGAGGAGAGATGTGCTTCTAGGAGAAAGGGAGGTGCTGCTCAGTGAGCTGCTCGCAGGCCTCTAGGGAGCTCCCTGTCAAGACTTCGGTGAAAACAAGCAGCAACGTCTTGAGGGCCCTTTTCTTCTCCGGCTACCTTTTCATCCCACTGCACAGATCCGATAAATACCGGGCATGTGAAAGTCTGCTGATGACAGGGGGGGCTGTATCTTGCACACTGTGTTATGTACATCAATGGACCAAAAACTGAAGCCTCTGTAGAATTAAAAGTCCCACTTGATCAAGTTTCTCAGAGGCCTCTGCAGATAAACAAGTGGAAACCACCTGTGCTGACCAGTATATTAGTGAACAGTGGAGCCGTTGTCCTTGTTTGTGTATTTCTCCCAAAGTATTGCGTTATAAAAAGTGTTGCCTTCTCTCATGAGCATTGTGATGTGCCTCAATATCATATCAGCTGTGATGCAATGATGATCTTGTTAAAAATGAAGCTGTATTTTTTGTAATAACGTAGTAATATTACATGTGGGTTTTGCACGTTCCTGTGGAAACTAATAATGCCTCTGTAAGAATTTATATTTGGGGAATTAGATTTTAATTGCTAGTGGATGTAATATTAATATGACTGTTGCTATGTGACATGCTTTTGAAGTTATGAATAAAACTACTATACTCTCACTGATGTTTTTTTTTTTAACCCTGCAGCTTTGTCTCAGTGGTTTTGTCCTAATAATTCCACAGGATCAAGAGCAAGCCCCAGGAAATGATTATAAACCCTCCTCTGCTCCCCCCAAGCTCTCCGTTCTTTGCAAACAAGTATGAGGCTGGGTCCTCTGAGACAGACACAGGCTGGGTGTCATTTGTGAGGCTTTTAATCCTGAATCTCTGCACGCAATATTGTCTCTCTGTGCATTCAAACTCCCTGTTTAATTTTAAAAACATGTTTCCTATTCAGGCTGTCCTCCAGTGAGGTTCAAATAGTTATTAAGGATGGCAGGAGGTAGAGCTGCGGCTCCAGAAAACAAATGTGGGCACGCTCTCTTCTGCTGGAAATATAATTCATCTGTACAGTGAGGCTGTATCTTGATTCATATGTTTAAATGCTTGGGTTGATGAATGGAAACGCAGACCCCCATAGCCGACACTCATACATTACAGGCATGCAGGGATGGTCCCACTGAGCAATGAAGAGCATTAGCCAAATGTGGATCTCATGCCTCCTCTACTGGTGAAACATCAGAAAGACACCTCTGAATGCCAGAGAAATATTGAACTTCAAAACCATGGTGACCTCTCCTGAGCGTCTCCATCCCTTTGCCCATATTCTCCGAAACAGACAGCCGCTCCTATAATCCTGAACAGGAAATAAAAATGCATTATTTAAAAATGTAAACACTCTGAGAGCGCTCTCAGGCGTATACTCGAGGGTGATCTGCAGCCATTTGCTCATAAAGTACCGAGATAAGTCCCAACAAGCACCCACATGGGACACATTCATCCGTGAGCTTAAAGAATATTTATTTCCCACAGACTTGAGAGCAAAGAGATAAAACTGCTGAAGAAAAATTAAGTCATTATTTTTGCCTCTGTAGACTCAGCGAGGCAAATTATTGAGAAGTGATCGTCTAATAATCTTTAAATTAACCAAAACATCAGCCTGTAATTATAATCAACTTTTTTCCCCCTCCACGTTGATATTAAAGTCCATGAAAATGTATTTTCTCAATCAGCGTCTTACTGTAGGTTATGGAGTCCTATGTGAAAAGAACATTTCCTGCCAAAGTTAGAACAGTTTTGGTTATTTCTCATGAAATATTTCCATCTGTTCAGTTTGTCTCTGCCCTCAGGGCTCTGCACCAGTCAGCATCTAGCAAATTCCGTAATCAAAATCTGATGACAGTTGGTGGGTTTTAGATATGAAACCAAAGTTCAGGGGCTTTAAAAGCTTTCAAATTCACTAATTGTTCATGCTAAGTAACGATTACATCTGCTCATGGGAGGATTACTGGACGGGCCAACACATTCTCACTCCGACCTCGTCACATATTGACGTTTGGTCATGGACTTTCCACATCCAGAGACGACATGCGAGGTACCCTGGGTGTGTTGGATGTTGACGTTCAGGGACACTGTGTTGTTACATGCATCGTCTTCTTTCAAGATACACTTCTGTTTTCACAGGAAATTAACATTTACATACAGTTATTATATACAGTACAGCTATTAAATGACGGCTCAGACATGCCCTCTGACCCCATGGGAGCTATGGGGTATTTCACATGGGCAATGTAACTGGAGCTGTGACGTTGGAGGGTTACAGCAGACCGTGGCTCAGAAGGTGGAGCGGGTCGTCCACTAATCGGAAGGTCATAAGTTTTATCCCCACCACCTCCTGTCCGCATGTCAAAGTATCCTTGAGCAAGATACTGAACCCAAATTGCTCCTGGAGTGTGAGTGTCTTAAAAACTGAGTAGCAGGTGGCTCCTTGTATGGTAGCCCCCGGCACCAGTGTGTGAATGGGTGAATGTGACTCATAGGGTAAAAAGAGAGCGGTCGGAGGACTAGAAAGGCGGTATACAAATGCAGGTTCCTCTGTGCTAGGCATAAGGGGATGATTTGTTTTTCGGTAATAAAGCATATAAAGCATTTGTTTATGGATTTTTATTTTTCATTTTCAATATTTGCACAATTGTAGTCTTCACACATATCTCTGTTTTTCCTATAAAATATATTTGGACCCCAGGCTGACTGCAGATGCCTCAGTGAAACGAATCAATCATGCCCACCTTCTGTGATAGTGCGTCAGCTACTGAGCCCTATGGAACTGCAGACCAGATTTTAATGCGTATGTGTTGTACCCCAAGGATATGTCTCTTTCCGACCAGGAAGAGACTTAAAAAGACCACATGGAGACACAAAAAATAAAAATAAGAAAGAGGCAAAACCATCTCACAAATTTGTTTAAGGATGATTTGAGTCTCCACTCCATCTGTAAGTCTAACAAAGAACGAAAGATCTTTGTGATGCTGTCGGCAAGCAGAGGTGTCGTTGCGTTACATTGGTATTCAAATACAGAAGTGAACTTCTCCGATGGATTTATAAGATACTGAAATCCTACTTGACTGCTCAATTCTGTGATATACTGCCCGCCACACTGCATTAATGCATGTGGAAGTAGGTAGATGGTTTTTCATACTGTGAAGAGATGCAGAAGGAAAAAGTCAATATGATTGTAAGGTCCTGGTGTCGGCGGTGCACGGCATCATGCATGTCAATATTCAAGTCGATATTCTGGCCACAGGCTTTGTGTAGGCAAAGAGAGTAATGCGATCTGCTCAAGGCTCATGATGTTCAGATCAGTCATATTTCCAGCTTAATTCCTCATAAGGCACAGCTCTGGTGTTTATTTTTTGTTGCATTACAACCTGTAAGTTAGATGGATTTTTATTTGGATTTTGGTGGTTGGTGAGGTGAAATGACATCCCACTGAGCGCCATTAAATTAAAAAAAAACAAACTGGCCAAGAGGGGGCCACCCATCAGAACTCAAGGACCAGGCAAGGAGGACAATAAGCAGAGACAACAGATTAAAGATAACAATGATGGAGCTGGGAAGCTCCACAGCACAGATTGGAGTATCTGTCATTCAGACCACATAAAGCTGTTCACTTCACCGAGCTGAGCTTTATGGAAGAGCTGCTGTAAAGTTTTCGTAGTCTCATATGACCAGAATGCCTTCTTCTATATGTTTGTGGAGTCTCTCTCTTGCCTTCTGGTGAACTCCAAACACGGTCTCACATCTTTCTTTTGAGCCATGGCCACCTTTCCATAAAGCCCAGCTCTGGAAAGTGCTCGACTTAGTGGTCCCATTGACAGATACTCCAATCTCCGCTGTGGAGCTTTGCAGTTTCTTCAGGGTTATCTTTGGTCCATTTGTTGTCTCTTTGATTTAATACCCTTCTTGCCTGGTCCTTTTGTTCTCGCCTGGTCCCTGAGTTTTGGTGGGTGGCTCTCTCTTGGCAGGTTTGTTGTGGTGACAAATTTTTTTCATTTTGTAAGAATGGATTAAATGGTGCTCAGTGGGCTGTTCAGTTTCAGGCATTTTCTTTTTATAACCCAACCGTGATCCCTGCAACTGTGAAATGAAAACAAAGATTGTATGTACGGTAAGAAAAGATCTACCAGCATTTGGTTTATATGCACATCACTGCTGATTTGATACACCTCTGACACAGCCACCAAACCAATAAAAAACATACCTGAAAGCCTGCCCTGTTGCACTCCATTTCCCACCGTTTCAAGCAAACATGTTGTTCAACGTGGAAACTGTAGCAAGATGGGCACACCATTTTCAGATTGAACGTGCCCCAGGTTTTATTTAGTGGCTTAAATTTACAGCTTTTTAATTACAAATTTGTTGCCTTACAAATTGTAAGGCAACAAAATAGAAAGGAACGCCAAGGGGTGTGAATACTTTTGCAAAGACTCTGTACTTAACTGTGTCTACATTAAACTGATCTTTGAATCTTTCCCACCTTTCTGATAGCAGCGTTTTAAAAATATGAAACAGCATAAAGGAAATCAAATGACTTCCTAGCTCCAATAATATCGTGCAACAAACACAGGACACAGAGTAAAATAAAATCACCTAAATGCTGTGTCTTCCCTACATTTACAGAACAGTTAAAAAGCTACCAAACAATGTTACCAGTGCTGTTTTAAGAGTGTGGTTAAGCCACATGCTTATTCACTACCCTAT
Source organism: Epinephelus awoara (assembly GCA_035609425.1). Taxonomy (NCBI): domain Eukaryota; kingdom Metazoa; phylum Chordata; class Actinopteri; order Perciformes; family Serranidae; genus Epinephelus; species Epinephelus awoara. The sequence continues at coordinate 12,460,879 of CM069306.1, read as the reverse complement.
TAATGTGACATGACTGCAGAGGCCTGATGCTGTTAGTAGCGGATGATGTTTGTGCACAGGGCCTCAGTGTCATCTGACTGTGTTGGTTATTATAGCTTTCTGCATAACTTAGACTCAAGAGTGAAAGTAATGATCTGAAATGATAGCAGGTACAGCTTTTTGTCTGACTTTAAAAACTGTATGACAAATGCACACTTCTCTGGCAATATGTGAGTAAATGTGAACTGTAAGATCAGCACAAGTTTCTTACTTTGCCTTCACGGAGGAGTATCACTGAAAGTAACATCTTAGTTTTCTGTGAATATTAATATATGTTGCAATGAGACCTTTACCATTACTTAAAGGGGAACACCACCTAAATTAAGAACTCCAATATGTTATGTCTATGGCCTAGAAAGGTTCAGTCAGTATTTGTGAGCTGCGCTTTATTTCACTGTAGTATTCTCAGGTCTGAAACAATGAAATGTACCCATATACTCAGCATATTCCCCCTGCATGCTCTCAGTGTCATCTATAACATATTTTCCAATTCATTGCCTGCAGAGCTATCCCACCCTACTCTGAGACATCACATATTTGAGTTTTAGCACAGAGAATGACATGTAAAGTCAATGTAAAGACTGATTAGATACCAACGACACAAGTGGCGGGATTTGGCGTGTTTGTGAGAGCTGAAAAATCTGAACTTCAGTGACCAATTTGTGCCACGATAGCCGATAGTTAGACGGGAGCAGCAGGCCAAGCAAAGCAGCCCAGTGTGCCCTGGTCTACCCTGGTGCCTCCTACCAGTGGGATCTGCCTGTAACACCTCTTTGCCCTGGAGGCACCTGAACAGATGCTTGAACCACCTCAACTGACCCCATCCGGTTTTTCAACTGTTGCCATAGAGAGAGTTTGGGATAAAGCACAACTCAAGAGTTGATAAAAAATATATTTGTTGATTTCTAACTAAGCACACATTATTGCAGGATTAAGTAAATATCACTTGATTGGGTTTACACGGGAATTATCCTCTTTACAACCACGGTTTGAATGTCTCAACAGTGATAGGGCTCAACTTACCTCTTAATGTGAATACTTTTAAAGGGTGTGTTTGGTTTGTAAGCCGGTACCAGCTGGCTCTATCTCTGTCTATCTAAGGTGGTGCATCCTGTTGGTCCTAACGCGCATACCAAACGAACCCATCAGCTGGCAGCTTCTTCAACTCCCAGGCATCATGGGAAATGTCGTTCTGTTTAAAGAGAAACGCCTTCCGCTCACGGAGGACAGAATTCCATCAAAACTACGTCACCCACAATGCCTCGCCGCAGTCGTAAACATAGACCTGTCAAACAACACAATCGCCATCTTGACAGCACCCTCAAAATGGCAGTAAGATGCGAGCTAGAAACCGAGTCCAAACTAAGATTCCTGCTCTCGGCCGTTTAACAACTGACTCGACAGTTTTTCCGTAAACGAGTGGTTATGGGGTTGGTGCCCCGCGCGGCAGCACAGAGCCTGTAAAATGGATATACCGACGGCGGTTTTCAACGCGGCCAGAGATGGTAAGCTGAAACTTATCCAGAAGTTGCTGAGCAACAAAACTCCAGAGGAGCTGGAGGCTTTAGCCGAGGAGAAGACACAGGGAGGCACCCCGCTGTTGATAGCCTCTCGGTACGGACACTTGGAGGTTGTGGACTACCTCCTTGAACACTGTAAAGCGAATGTTGAACTCGGGGGGGCGGTTAACTTTGACGGCGAGACCATCGAGGGGGCTCCGCCGCTGTGGGCAGCTTCGGCAGCCGGCCACCTCCCTGTGGTGAAGACGCTACTGAAACACGGTGCCTCAGTCAACAACGCAACACTAACTAACTCAACGCCGCTCCGAGCTGCCTGCTTCGACGGTCACCTGGAGATCGTCCGGTACCTGGTGGAGCACAGAGCCGACATGGAGGTAGCCAACCGCCACGGCCACACCTGCCTCATGATCTCCTGTTACAAGGGCCACAAGGAGATCGCCAAGTTCCTCCTGGACCGTGGTGCTGATGTGAACCGCAAGAGTGTGAAGGGCAACACCGCCCTGCACGACTGTGCTGAGTCAGGGAGTCTGGACATCATGAAGATGCTGTTAAAGTGCAGTGCTCGCATGGAGAGAGACGGATACGGGATGACCCCTCTCCTCGCTGCCAGTGTCACAGGTCACACCAACATCGTGGAGTATCTCGCCCACCAACCTCGAACCTCCAGAGAGGAACGCATCGATGCACTAGAACTCCTTGGGGCTACTTTTGTGGACAAAAAGCGGGATCTCCTGGGGGCGATGAGGTACTGGAGAAGGGCCATGGAGCTGAGGCAGCCAGGGGACAAAGCTGGGTCCCTGGCCAAGCCTCCACCTGGCCCTCCTATCCCCGCTTACGGCTGTGCACAGGAGGTGAGCACTGCAGAGGAGCTGGAGGCTCTGATCACAGACCCTGATGAAATGAGGATGCAGGCCTTGTTGGTGCGAGAGCGCATCCTGGGGCCATCGCACCCAGACACCTCTTACTACATCCGCTACAGGGGAGCTGTGTACGCAGACTCAGGCAACTTTGAACGCTGCATCAGCCTGTGGAAATACGCTTTAGACATGCAGCAGAGCAACCTGGACCCTCTCAGTCCCATGACAGCCTCCAGTTTCTTGTCCTTTGCAGAGCTTTTCTCTTTTGTTCTTCAAGACCGGGCCAAAGGCACCCTGTCAACACGCGTCACCTTCCACGACCTTATGACTGTTCTTGGGAAGAGTGTGAGGGAGGTAGAGAGAGCTGTGGCACAGAGGGACAACCCTCCAGAGGCTCCTCAGTTCACCAAAGCTCTCTCCATCATCCTGCACCTCATCTTCCTCCTGGAAAAGCTGGAGTGCAGCCCCGAGCAGGAGCACCAGAAGAAACACACAGTGTACCGCCTGCTCAAGCTGAACCCCCGGGGCCGTAACGGCTTCACTCCTCTCCACATGGCCGTAGACAAGGAGACCACGTCTGTGGGCCGCTACCCTGTGGGCCGCTTCCCCTCCCAGGCGGTGGCTGCCCTGCTCCTAGAGTGTGGCGCAGATGTGGATTCACGTGACAGTGAAAACAACACGCCTCTGCACATCGCTGCTAATAACGGTTGTCCAGAGATTATGGCACTACTTATGAAGGCGGGGGCTCACTTTGACGCTACAAATGCACAGAGGAAGACGGCCTACGAGCTGCTGGATGAGCAGAGCAGCGGGCACCCGGCCCTCTACCCACTGAACTACGTCACCCTTCAGTGCCTGGCGGCGCGTGCAATTGAGAAGCACAGACTGCCCTACAGGGGACTCATCTCTGAGGAGATGGAGGCTTTCATTGAGCTGCACTGACTTCCACTACTGTCCCCTGATGAGACACACCTGCACTACTCTTCCTGTTGTCCCCATACCTTACTATGACCCGCCAAAAACGTCCCCCTCCACACCATTCTGCTCATCTCTGTCTCCTTTTGACCTCTGCTTCGCTCCTGGCCCTTCCAACCTTGTGTCAGACCAAACCATAGCAATACACATCAGCCTGTGGGCTTAATCTCTGGCTGAGATCTGGTCAGTTATCGCTTGATTCTAATGTTACGTCACACAGACTCTCAAAGTGATTGTACTGCTATTTAAAGCTGGATAAAACTTCAACTTGACATAGGCTTTAATGCATCTTCCCTGTTTTTGTCCCAGTGAAAAGGAGACTTACAGTATGAGGGTGCTTGTGTGTGTTTGGTGGTGGCTGCACTGTATGAAAGATGGGTTTTAGTATTACTGACAGGAAAGCATCTGATCAAACTAGCCATGCATGAAGATGAAGAGTGAATACGGTAGCTCACTTGTTGTTTTGCAGGTTCATTCAGACCGGTAGTGTTTGAACAAGCTCAACCACTCAAACATGCTCGCTGGCAATTTTTAGCTGGTTTCGCCTGTTCACATATTACCATCTGCTATGTTTCTTTGATCCGGGAGGGTGTTTTGAATTTACTGTGCCAAATGTCAGCCTCGGAGCCATGTCCTGTTACAGACTGTAAACTGGTGGCAAAATAAAAAGCGACTAACTTATTCTCCTAATTATAAGCAGAAGTGATAACGTAAAGGGGAGATGTGCATGAAGGAGATCAGGATGTTGAGGATGAGCGGTGTCCTCAATGAGAACAGCTGGTACCATTGTTGAGCTAACACTCCCCAGTCTCCACACAGACTTTTATTACCTATGCAGTTTGGGATTCTCCAATCAGAGGCAACTTTTTCAAGCCAAAATCCACTACATAAACAATTTCCAGGCTTATCTTAACAGGATAATGACTCTAACCTGAGGCTGCCTCTTTGACTATGAATCCTCTGAATTCACGAATGTTTTCTAAAAATGTCTGCCTATGTCTGAATGAACAATTTCAAACAAGAGCCTAAAGTGTGCCTAAAGTGTGCCTACACCCCGTTACTTGTGGGTAATGTCAACATCAACAAAGATATTTGATTCATTAACAAAGAAGCAGCATCAGAGCCGGAGCATTTTGTGATTAAGCCCTCTGGTTTCTGTCTGCGGGGAAAAGCCAACTGTCCAAGATCATGTGACAGCTCTGTTCTGGATTTGAATTTTCCCTTTAACCTCAGATGCAGTTCACAGAAATGGAACCGGCCATTCCTGCATCTTAGTCTTATTTTTAAACAGTTTCTCTTTTGTTTATCTTGTGTTATCATGAATGTTTTATCTGTCCTGTCCGTGCTAAGCACCACCGAGTTGAATGCACACCGAGAGGCTCTAAAATCCTAAAAAGACGACTTAACATTCAGGCTATGAACTGTCGCTGCCTTTCTCTTTCTCAACTGGTTCGTTTAACTGATGATAACTCGAGAGCAAAAGGACGTTGGAGATACTTGAATAAAATTCAGTATCGCAACACAATCTGTGTGTGCTTGCGTGTGTGTGGGTGATCCCAGTCTTACTGTGTCTTTTCTGCATGCGGTACCTTGAATTGTTTCTGATTTGGGAACTAAGCGCTAAGTAGTATCTGCAAATTGAAAATGAATCTCTCTTTCTGTGCCTCGGCTTTGTCACGAGTTCTTTAGCCTGAGTGCTATTGCTTACAATGGCAGCATTTGCATTAAGAGCATCATTATACACATTTAGATGGATTGAAATGGTTGCAGTAGCAGAACATAAAAGACCCGAACGCCCCATCAGTGCAGCAAAGCCCATAAAATAAGCTTGTTTAGAAAGTGGAAGACACGTCGCTTGGAGTGCATACAAAGTGTTACATTAGCTGAATATTAAAAAAGAATCAGTGCCTCTCTTATTTCAGCTCTTTGCACCAATCGTGAGCTTTCCACCGCTCTGCTCACATAAACTCCAGGGCACAGAAATAAAGCATAACAGAAACTTGATCTTTCGGAGTCCTGCACTCTTAAAGTATAAATAGAGCGCAATTAACGTCACTGCTGCAGGGCAGCGGTAGAGACAGGGCACTTACCCTGCTAATTTTAGGGATCTTTTGCCCTAGCTTAAACTCTAGAAATGGGACTACTGTAACGCTATACAGTCAGTCAGGTCACAGGGTGACTGGCAGTGACAGTACACAGACAACAGAGGCTGCATTATTCTGACAGGAAACACAAACAATATAAGAAACAAATATTTTAAAGATGAGGATTGCTAGAAAATTAATCTTAAATATTAATAATGTGCTGTTGTTACTGTACATGTGACAAGTGTGTGAGTTAATAGTGAGTTAAGAAACAGCAGCTGGTAAACAGGGGTTCAGTCTCTGTGACAGCACGTATCTGCCCTGCTGAACAAGATCAGACATCCAAGAGGTCTCTTACAGCTGACCTGATGTCTGGCCGTTCTGGAAAGGGTGCCAGTGATTGCGGTAATCATTACGTGCAGACGTAAAATAAGATGTTGGAAGCAGGACCCTAATGTCAAGGTGTCACTAAAGGCTACAACTATAATGGGTTTCTGGGGATCTTTAAAAGCCTTAAAAAGCATTGAATTGAATTATTTAAAAAATATAATAATAAGGCCTTAATTGGTGTTAAAATGTCTCAAATAATTCTTTCAAAAGTCTTAATTTTTATGGTAATTTTAATTATTTATTTATGTTAGTCACATTTTTTTTTTAAATTTAATAATTTACTAAATGACTCTCACTTTAATGTCACCACATCAGGTCTCATCCTCACTGCAGAGTATCCACTGTCTGATAGCTAGCTGTCACTGTACCCGAGAAGACATAAGGAAGTGAAAATTCATAAAAAATTGGCAATTTAAGCAGATTTCATGGCATGGCTGAAACCAAAACAAGGAAATACATATGAGCAAATAAATAATAAATGAAGTAAATAATAAAAAGATTAAGTGGACCAAAAAGTAAGACTTTATGTTACAGTAAATATTATGGCCAAATGTTCCCCTTCTCTATGTTGGTTCTCATTTGTATTTTTATTTATTTATTTTTTAATTCAATTTTTGTCATTGTAAAATTGGTGTTTAATTTAATTTTGGGGGTATTTTATAGTCTTTAATCTATTTTTCTTTAAACTATAGGAACCCTGTTGTTAATGTTTGGGACAAACGTTGAAAAATCGTCTCCTGTCCTGCATATAGACAAAAAAAGTGTTGTAATTTCAGTGCTCATTTTTAGTGGAGTAGTAGTGTTATTTAGAAAAACTCTCTGCACACCTGAATGTGTGACAGGTGCATCATAGGAGGTGCAGTCTTGAAGATGAAGAGGAAAGCTCCTGCACACTGTCTTGCTTACTGCTAATTTATTTGATTTGATTAAGGCAACAACAATTTGGTCCTACACTGCCTGATTAAAAGTCTGAAGGCCCAAAACGTCACCTTAGAATTTTTTTTTTTTTTAAATTGAGCCATAAGTGAGGCAGTGTGCAGGAGCCTTTCTCTTTGTGTCATAAAGTTAAAATTATTTTTGGGAGCATTTCTCCTGCCAACAAAAGACACTCCCCAGAGAAACACTGTCACACCTGGTCATTTATTTATGAACCTTTTGCTCCCAATGTCCAGTAAATGCTACATCATGTAATAGTAATTGCCCACTAGATGTCAGTAGCAACAAACAAAATCAATGCGAGGGGGCAGCCTTTGTCCCTCGAAGACCATGTGATGGACTCAAAAACTGTAGCTTCCAATTACCCTCACAAGCGATTGGTTCATTTCCCCATCTCCTTCTCGTACTTTGTCAAGTGGCCTTTGTGTCAGAGAGCCAGAAAGAGAGAATGAGTTGTTGAGAGCGACTTTTATCGAGCTATTAGGCAGGGCCTTATTATGCATTTGTAATCTATCTGGATGAACAGAAATCTGGGCAGGCAGAGTTGCTGACTCTGTTCGCAGAGCGCTGCTCAGGGATCAGCAGAGAGGTTAGAATAAAGCTTCCTTCACACAGTCCTGAAGCGTCACACCAACCTCCAACACCACGTTCCCAACACCTCAGATTTTGGCCTTGTGGCGTTTGTTTCTGTCACGTTGTGTGACCTAAATAAGACCAAATCTTAAAGAACAAAAGCCCGTGTTCATCTGTGTGGCATCTTTGGGAATTTAAACAAAGGGCTTTCTTTTTATTTTCATTTTTATTAATATTCTCAAGCAAAGTGAGTGGGTTACCGTGTTAATTATACCAGACCAGCATCTTTCAGTGGCATGCAGGGTATAATGGGTTACTCTGGGCAGCTATGATGCATTTCCACAGTATTTTATTGTTCATATTATCAGGCAAAGGTCAGTTGCTCCATAAAATTAGTCTCTTGGCAATTACAGGCCAGTCGTTCCATGTTGGAGGGTTTGCCTGCAGCTATTTTCATGTGATGTTTTCTACCTAGCTGCCAGAAAGTTTTAGTTCATTAGGGGTTTTGCTGAGGTATAATGTGACAAAGGAACAAATATTGCAATTGTGGCCTGACTAGCGATCGCATGGCAATTAGAGATAATTAAGGGAAAAACTCCAAAAAATATTCTTTGTATTTTTAAACCATTTTGCTCCACAGTCCTGGGGCCACGTTTGCAAAATGACAAACATTAATATATAATAAATGAATTGCCTGTTTTTAACCTTTTGACGTTTGCTGCATGCAGCAGTGTTTCTAGGATTTGAGGACATTTGGGGCTTGTTTTATTATTTATAATAATAAAAAAGGTCTGTTTTGATGCTTTTTAAAAATGCATCATTACATTCAAAGTAAACAGAAATCACAGCGTGAATCAATATATTTTCATGGTGAATTAGAGAATGGTCGGTGGGCCATCTGTCACCCTATTGTGGGGCTGTAAATTGAGTATGACCTGCCTAAGACTGAAGTGCATTTTGAGCAATGTGCTTTCTTGACCTTAATTAGGATTAATATTGATGAGTCAACACTCATTTATATGAAGGGGGTGCATAAAATATATAACATCTCCAAGTATAACACAGTATAATTTAACAAAATGACCACAAAGTTCAATCAACACTTCTCCAAAACAGTTTCAACAAAAGCTGAACATTATAAACTTTATGAAAGTAGGACTAATTGCTAATTAGATTGCATTTGTTTTAACCATTTTTTGGAATTGACAAATTAATAGATCCCTTAATGAGTGCCTGGTCTCCTAATCAACCTAGAAATAATGTACTGGAATGTCTCCCAATTTGATAATGTAAAACTTAGTTACACATCCCTTTTTCCACAATGTAAAATAGTTAAAGACAACTTTACAGGGAACACACTGTTTAATAAAGGATAATGAGGAAAGAAGGTCCTGAGTCATACTGTTTAAACTGTTGTAAACCCACAATACATTTTATATCTGCTAGTATATATAAATATATATAGTATTCTTTTTTTCTGGTAATTGGTTGTCTGTTTGCAATTAAATAAATAAAAAATGGCCAAAAAGAGACACAAAAAGACCACAAAGAAATGCAGAGGAGCTGCAGAAAGACACAAAATAACTACAAAAATGGGGAAAACAACCACACAAATGACTACAAACAAGACACAGAACAACCACAAGGAGACACAAATGACTACAAATAGACACAAATGACTACAAAAAAGACACAAAACAACCACAAGGAGACACAAATGACTACAAATAGACACAAATGACTACAAAAAAGACACAAAACAACCACAAGGAGACACAAATGACTACAAAAAAGACACAAGACAACCCCAAAGAGACACAAAAGATTACAAGGCTACAAAAAAACAATCACAAGGAGACACAAATGACTATAAAAAAAACCAATCACAAGGAGACACAAATGACTACAAAAAAGACACAAGACACCCACAAGGAGACACAAACGACTACAAAAAAGACACAAGACACCCACAAGGAGACACAAATGACTACAAAAAAGACACAAAACAACCACAAAGAGACACAAATGACTACAAAAAAAACAATCACAAAGAGACACAAGTGACTACAAAAAAGAAACAAAACAACCACAAGGAGACACAAACGACTACAAAAAAGACACAAGACAACCACAAAGAGACACAAATGACTACAAAAAAAACAACCACAAGGAGACACAAATGACTACAAAAAAGACACAAGACACCCACAAGGAGACACAAACGACTACAAAAAAGACACAAGACACCCACAAGAAGACACAAACGACTACAAAAAAAACACAAAACAACCACAAGAAGACACAAAAGACTACAAAAAAGACACAAGGCAACCACAAAGAGACACAAATGAATACAAAAAAAACAATCACAAAGAGACACAAGTGACTACAAAAAAGACACAAAACAACCACAAGGAGACACAAACGACTACAAAAAAGACACAAGACAACCACAAAGAGACACAAATGACTACAAAAAAAACAACCACAAGGAGACACAAATGACTACAAAAAAGACACAAGACACCCACAAGGAGACACAAACGACTACAAAAAAGACACAAGACACCCACAAGAAGACACAAACGACTACAAAAAAAACACAAAACAACCACAAGAAGACACAAAAGACTACAAAAAAGACACAAGACAACCACAAAGAGACACAAATGACTACAAAAAAAACAATCACAAAGAGACACAAGTGACTACAAAAAAGACACAAAACAACCACAAGGAGACACAAACGACTACAAAAAAGTCACAAGACAACCACAAAGACACACAAATGACTACAAAAAAAACAATCACAAAGAGACACAAGTGACTACAAAAAAGACACAAAACAATCACAAGGAGACACAAATGACTACAAATAGACACAAATGACTACAAAAAAGACACAAAACAACCACAAGGAGACACAAATGACTACAAAAAAGACACAAGACAACCCCAAAGAGACACAAAAGATTACAAGGCTACAAAAAAACAATCACAAGGAGACACAAATGACTACAAAAAAGACACAAGACAATCACAAGGAGACACAAAAGATTACAAAAGACTACAAAAAAAAAACAACCACAAGGAGACACAAATGACTATGAAAAAGACAAGACAACCACAAAAAGACACAAATGACTACAAAGAGACACCAAACAACCACAAGGAGACACAGGTTGGACCTATAAAGTGACAACTGAGCAGAACAAATAACAGTGACGTTATTAACCTAATGCATCTATTGTCCTCTATAATAAGTTGACCTGTCCTCTCCTATATCACTGTATTATCTACCTCCTGCTGTTATTAATATGTCCCCATAATGTCCCACAGTGAGTGGTGTTTACCCTCCAATATTTTAAAGTGTCCAGCTGTAATTTAGTGAGAGAGTTCTGCTCTGTAGGAGCTGATAGGGGGCTCTGACTCTGACTTCCTGCCAGCAGCTATAATTAGACACTATATTATGGGAATCTACGAGGTTTCAAGGTGCTTATCTTCATTTTAGCCCCTGGGGAGCACAGTGGAAAGAAAAAAAACCAGTCACCAATCCACAGGGCCGACCTGCCTCAGCAGCCACTTCTTTTGCAGCAGTCAGCGATCCAGCCAGAGCTGGAGGAGGTGTGGGGTGGAAACGGGGGTAATAGGGGTGATGGGGGATACGGTTGCTATTGGAGATCTTGCCTGCATCACGTCATGTGTTGGGGGGGAGGAGGGGGGAGGGGGAGAGCTCCGGTGTGTGTGTTTGAGAGGAGAGAGAGAGAGAGGGAGAGATAGATAGAGCGGGGAGGGGGAGGAGAGGAGAGGGAAGGAGGAGGGCATTAAGGAAGAAGGCAGGGAGTATCAATGACATCAACCAGCAGTATCTGAGGCCGCTCGACCGGCAATGCTCTCCCGACAAAAGGGCTGAGGAGCAGCCGTGACCCGCCGCGTTCCCGAGAGGTCGGTCGACAGTCAGGACGGTGTTGGTGTCGGTGCTGCTGGAGGTGTTGGTGGCGGTGTCGGAGGTGGAGGTGGGGAAACACCGGCGATGTGTGCATGCATCCCCCACAAAGGCAGACCTTTCTGTGAGTGGAGCTCCGCTGCCACTGGATTACATTTATCCTTGCTGTTTCCGAGGAAGCTTCCAGCTGCAAATCCACCCACATGAATCTACCAGACAGTAAAGAAGACGGAGCACTTCCTACCAAGGTAACCAGCATCCTCCATCCTTTATACACTGTTTAATGTTTGCAGCCGTGCACCCCACCCAGACGGGTTATTCTCACTTGTCGAATAGCCTTTTGGAAACTAATGAGGTAAGTGTATCTGCCCGCCGGGGTGAAATTTCACCGTTTAGCCTGTCTCCGGGGCCGGGAGTCTTTTTAAAAAAAATGTATTTCTATCATCTCAGCATCACTTGAGACTTTGGGTGAGAATCAGACCGCGGGGTTTGTGCAGAGCAGGCTGGTTGGCAACAGTGAGCGCGTCCCCCTTCACCCCCTCCTTATTGTTGGCTGGGCAGCATGAGGGACCGGGGCACACTGGCAAAGCCTTTGTTCCTCATCCACTCTCGTTTAAAGTGCTTTTTCTGATGGCCCTTTAAAGCCCTCTCCAGGTGTAAAGAGTGGTGTTAAGTGCATTTTTTTAAGTCTGGAAAACAGGCAAGAATAAAGATGATAACATTACGGAACAAAACCCCTGGTGAGAAATAAATAGAGCACCTGCATCCTATGGATCTGTGAAGCAGAGAGGAAGCTGTGACTCCTGTTAGTGATCCTTCAAAGATGCCACAGCAAAGATTATAATAATGCAATGCTTAACACTTCTGAGGAGCTCCATCACAGGCATATTAATAATCCAAATGTCTTATTATTCTAATATTAGTGTGATTTTTTGGTGTCTGGTATGAAAGGCACCAGGTGGCCAGGCGGATGGACTTATTTAACAAGACTGTTTTCTAGACAATAGAGTGGCTGCTGCATCTGCTACTCCCGAGCATTACTTAAAACAAGCCCATCTGCACATATAGGCAGTGTTTTGTAGTCCACAGACCTTTCATATGTCTATAATTATACGCAGTAGGATTTGCAGTTAAAGCAGCCACTCACGCGTACAGGCAGAGTGTAATTTAATGATACATCGATTCATCCTGACACATTTTCCGAGGGCTATTGCTTGTTTGGGATTTAATCATGTACACTCCAAATGCCTGTTTAGGTTTTTCTGTATTTCCGCTGCGTGGCCTGTGTAAACTGGAAAATCGCACTGTCGTGGTGAATCCGAGGGAGGTCTTCCTGCTCACACACAGATGGGGATTTTTCCCTGGGGGCGCCGTGCGTTTGCTGGTTATTGTTCCAGACCATTTCCACATCCCTAATTATTTTTAATCAGTCATTTTTACACATGGGTTCCTCTCTTCAGGACTTAACATTTTACCCCCCTCCTGTCTTTTCACCTTCCTTCTCCTGCCTGACAGAGGAGTATGCAAGGCACCCCACCTTCATGAGAGGACCAGGGATCTACATATTTGCTCTACTTTGACAGGGAAAAGTCATTATGTGGAAGCAGAGTAATTCAACTGGCAGATTTCACTGTCTGTCGCCGTCTCTGGGAAGCAGATCAAATACGCTCCTCCATGAGCCAAGAGATGCTCGGCCCCACAGGTATTCATCTGTTAGGAGCAGTAGCTTATGAAATCAGTGATGGCATGTTCTCCCTTAAATAGCTTTTCACAGGGTTCAACCATGGGCCTCAACGGTTTCCTGCTCCTTCCAAGCAGATAGCACTGTAAGATCCATCCAGACTTGAATATGCCGGATGACGTGCGCTCCCAGTGGAGCAGCTCTGGTTCGACGTCAAAGGCCTCATTGAAGTCTTATTCCCAGATTCTCGCAGCAGCATTACCCTTAACTGCTCCGCTCTCCTGCTTCCCTCCCTCGTGTTAGGTGTCGTGCCTGTCCGTGGGTTTTTGTCAGAATCTCTGTGTACACTCTCCATTAGCTTTGTTGCACCAGTCAGCTGGAGAGGAGACTTTGATGCTGGGAGCGTAGCCACCTGTATTACACGCAGACAGAAACTTTGTTGTTGTCTAGGCATTGATATTAATTGACCTTTTCAAAGCCTTCCAAACAGTGAGCTTTTGTCTGCTCCGCTTCGCTCCTTGTTTATTCAGGGGCTGCAGAAGACAATGCATACAGCATGCAGAATGAACCCATTAGGACTGGGCAATATGGTCCATATTATTAAAACAATATTAAGAAAAACACTGGCTCTGATATTAAAATATATATTTTGTGATAACTTGGCAGTTTTAATCCAAATTTAGTTAGTTAGTGGTAATTTATTTTGGTCCTTGTTAACAAATTCCCAAAAGGAATGCTCATAATAAAGAATAAATAACATCAAGGCATTAAAAAAGGAAAAATATAGACCAAAAAGGTGTTGGCTGAACCTTAATCTTATTATACCTACTCTTTCTACTCAGCATATTCCTATAACTAACTCATTTACGTCTGGTGTTCATACACAGCAACATTTAAAATATGTCAAATCATGTCAGTTTTATTCACGTTACCCACAGCATGTACTGTAATACCCTCCATCCTTAGACCCTTAATTTGGATCAGGAACACCCCCCCAAACAAACAAACACACCACTTCATCTTCAGGAAGTAGCAACACACTATTCAGGATTTGCAATAAAACAATAAAGGTGTATTTATTAATTTAATCTTTGTTTTAACCAGGGAGTCCCTTGAGAAACATTATCTCTAGTATAGGGCAACAAATCAGCAAGATCGTTTTTGGACTTTCTGTGTATTCATATTATGATACATGATTCTTATGCTTTATTGTTTTACAAAATTCTGGAGGCCACATGAATAATTCTGAGCATATTTTATTTAGGACGGCTAGAAAGGAGGTTTTTAAGCTCCTGTGAACAGTTTTCTTCACAGTTCGTTGCACTGAACATCACTCTGATTAATTTAATGTGAACGTACATGCATTATCTATATAATAATGTGTGTTGATGTTGAATAAATACTCCTATAATATTGATTTCAATCAAATAGACTAGTTTTAATGTCTGATTTTGTGCCACAGTTAAAGGTGACGTCACCAATTTCAAAGATAGATTGTTAACGTATAAAGTCAAGACCCAAACAATTACACCCTCCCATCATGTGCCACGTTACCGTCCCTCTTGCTCTCACTGCTTTTCTCCTTATACATCCACGACCTTTGCCCTGTCTTGTGCATGAGCATGAACGCCCCTTGTTGCTGATTGGCTGGAATAGTGTCGTGTGGTTTGGTTCCAGGCTGCGTGAACGCTGGATTTTTTTTACATAGAAGGGACAGCTAGCAGACAGTAAGGAGTTGTTTGCTGAATTTGAAAAAAAGTATTTTGGATTAGATTCACTGAACATACGAACAACAAACGTGATATCAAATGTCTTTTACTGGTTTTGAGGCTGCATTGCAGGAAAGTAATTTTCTGAACTTACCAGACTGTTGTTTTAATATTTGTCTTTACATTCTTTGTCATTATATCCAAGTTACTGGTGACTGTTTGTCAAAAATGTCATTGTGCAAATATTTTGCAAAAGCACCCATAGTCAACCCTACAATATTGTTGCAATATTGATATTGAGGTATTCTCTCAATAATATTGTGACATTTGATTTTCTCTATATCACCCCGGCCTAACTGCACTTTAATAATCACATTAAATGATAAAAACTCATAAGTTGAGAGGCAGTAGCTCAGTCCTTAGGGACTTGGGTTGGGAACCAGAGGGTCGCCAGTTCAAGTCCCCTTCCCGACCAAATATGGAGCGTGGACTGGTAGCTGGAGACGTGCCAAAACCCCCATGGGTAGTCCTCTCACTCTGACATCTGCCCATTTAATGCATGTGTAGGTCCTGTTTGTGCATGAGTGTGTATTTCGGGCCTGTGTGTATATGACAACAGAGTGGAAGAATTGAATTTCCCCTTGGGGACTAGTAAAGTATACATATATAATTAAAAAAATATTAAGTACTTACAACAGATACTGAAATATGCGTCATAATTATCCATTAAAACTTTGTACATAAGAGTGTAAACCAAAAACAAATTCATTCACAACTTTTTTTTTACCATTGAATCCCAATTTGTTCATCACAGATAATATAAAAAAGAATTTTGTAAAAAAAAAAAAATAATAATAATTATAATAAATCTAAATCAGTAAATGACCAGTCAATTTCACAACATGGATCAACAAAAAATAATGTACATATTGATTTAAGAAATATCATCCCCAGACCGAACACCTGTGCTTGTTTAGGGGAACAATGCTGCGTTCACATGGAATCAGGCAGATGGCAGGATGGTAGACCGCCGAATCAAAACACCTTCTGGATGGCACAGGGAAAACAAACAGTCCGACAGAATGGCAGGACGATAAAAAGAAACATGCATGACAGTATTATGCAATGGGGATGTTGTATTGTTTACAAAGAATGGGATTAAATGCATCAAATTATTTTGTGTGTTATATTCAATGTAATTTTTCTAGAAGCTGCCTACTGCCGTATACCATTACCGTTTCCGGTATTCTCTGCAGGCCTCACCTAATTTTTCGTTCTGCCCTCATCCACTAAAATGATAACCACTTTGCTGTCTACTGTCCTCCTGATTCCACATGAACGCAGCACAAGTCGGCCTTCCTTCAGCCTAATTTTGCCTGGTTAGATGTCCTCAGCTGCAGGTGAACTATGCAGGCAGGTCATTTATATTTCCATTTAAATATATAACTCAAAGTGATGGAAACTCCACGATAACCTTGTTTTGCAAAGGCCAATCTGAGTCTGTTGACTCTCTCCAAAGCGAGCCAGACCCATAATTAACCAGGAGGTCATTTGCAATTATGCGTGTGCGTGTGTGTCCATCGTGTGTCTGCGTCTCCGTGTGTGCATATGAGTGAAGGCAAAGAGATAGGTTGTGACTTGACTGATGCCCTTCTCCAGATGAATCAGAGATTCTGATGTGTCAGCAGGGATGAATAATGCACACACCCCCCCCCCCCCCACTACCTCTCTCCTCTTCCTCTTCTCTCCTCCACCTCTTGTCTTCAGTCGTTCGCCTCTCTTTTCATCACAACTGCCACATCTGAAGACATCTTCACCTTCCTTCTCACCCCTCCCCCCTCATCCTCTCCTCCCTTATGCAAAAGAGGGCATCATTTCCTCGTTGCTGCTGCTGCTGCCGCTGCCTCGCTGTCCTCCGGTCAACCCTCCTCTCTTCTTCAACAGCTAACTCCTTCTTCTCCTCCTGAATAAGATCTCACTGTTGTCTCCTCCTACTGAAGTTCTACAGAGTTTCCTTTGCAGACAAAGTTTCTGCACGTTGCATGACAAGCAACATGTTTTGTGAGCCTTTCATCCTGCTGACATTCGCACTGAAAATGGCTAAATGTGTTGATGTACACAGCTCATTATCCAATCATGAGGAGTGGGAAGTGCAGCCATTGACTCGGGTTGACAGTTACATCCCTGACTGACAAGAGTCATTAGGAGGGAAGGGCTGACTGACAAGATGGCTGACAAAGCGGAAGACAAACTGCCTAATCAGAACTTGGAGAAAGAGCGGGCCCCCTCTACTTTTGAAGTGTACAGTCAGCCGCCAATAAATGTTCAAACACCAGAATATTCTATGCACCTTGCCTCAAGCGCTCGACGAGTCCTCAAGAGTATTTTCAACTCATGGAGTGAAAAACCCATCCTCGCTGCGATGCATAGAGGGCTGGAGGAATTCATTTGGGCTGGATCGGTGCCAAAAGATTTTTGAGATCTTGCGAGATATGAAATAAGAATTTTATCTGGATTTCCTTTATTCAGTGGGATGAAGCCGTATGAATGCTAATGTCGACAGTAAAACTTGTATCTCTGTGTCTGTCACGTAATACATTTTCTTATTATCTTATTATCAGTCCAGGGCCATTACAGTATATCACTGTGTTATACGTTGTGTGCCAAAAGACAGCAGATGATGAGGTTATCTTAGGTTTCAAAGCCCTGTGTGTCAATCTGTCCCACTTTCTAGCCAAGCTAGTGCCGTAGCTGTAGCGCAGGCTGGATAAAATAAAGAATATTACTACCTTGATGTCACCTATTGGCTTGTGGAGGTTTTGAAGCCTCAAGTCTGGCGCTTTAGCTGTCGCCATCTTGTTTTTTAGGAGCTAGAGATGGCCATATTTTGACAAGAGGGTGGAGCTGGGAAGGGGTGAGGTGTCAATCTAACTGGGAACTCAAGGACACTATCCGCTGACAGCCTGTCACTCAACGCAGCCACACCCTTAATCATGCACAACTTTAAGCCTTAATTAAATGTAAACGGGTGATTTATATAGAAGTTAACCTCCTGTACAGTCGTCATGAATGTTGAAATTAGCTATAGAGATCAAAACTGATTTTGTACCAGGATGGAAATGTGTTTATTTCTGCTGTTAAGTTATGCATTTGTGTGTTTGGAGGGTTACTCACTCAGAGCCAGCCTCAAGTGGCTGTTTGAGGAACTGCAGTTTTTGACACTTTGGTGATGGCTTTATTTTTCAGCCCTGGAGGTTGCTGCTTGGGCTGTAGGGGTGGCAATGTTGGACAGTTGCTGGCCTATTAGATTGATTGCCATTATTTTTTTTAAGGGACATGTTTGCCTCAGGGTCCTTTAACATTTCATCCAGCATCATCAGCAGGTGATATATTTATTTTTAACAGGGGATGAACCCCATTTTTTGATTTGGTATAAAATATTTTACTTTTGTAGCCCTCAGTCTGGATTTGTTTGAGTGGGTTTGCTCAAAAGATGTTCTGTGCTTTGTCTTGTAGTGGCAGGTTAACATGGCCACTTTCAATAATTGCACAGTCTCAGAACATATGATACTGGTATTAAACTACCATGGGCAGAATGAAGAATGAGAAGTTTAAATAGGAACACTTTGTCAAAATTCTCTCTAATTCTTCTCAAACAGTTATTGGTTTAGGTCTGGGTCCAGAGAGGAGAGCATCTAGGTCCAGACAAGGGGGATGGAAAGGAATTGTAACAAGGGGACGTCAGCATGTTAGCATTGCTATTGTGAGCTGATGTTAGCGTTTAGCTCAAAGCCCGAGGGCGTGACGCATAAATGACACGAGAATGCGAAATACTCGCTATCAAATATTTTGCGTGAAAATTATTCATGCCGGCAGCGATGCAAATATGCAGCAGTTGCAGTTGTAAAGAAAGAGAAGGACAGTTCCACTGGGTCATACGGGAGCTGAAGCTTTACCACGGCAGGTGCCAAAAATGTTTTAAATGTCAGAATTTGTGATTATAATTTCAAAATAATTATTGTCAGTGAACAATTAACAGGCCCGCCATTGTTGTGACATTGTGATATGACATCTGTTCTGCACAACATGATTGTTCGATGTGTTTATTGGTGGTATGCAGGGGTGGACTATCAGACAATGGGCCCCTGGGCACAGATATGCAAAAGGTGCCCCCACCTCTCCTGCATAGGAGCAAGACACACACACATTTTATAGTTGTATATAGTTGTCCCTTTCTGTCTCATTGTTTTGTTTCTCTTTGTTGTTTTGAGTCTGTTTTTAATAGTTTTATGTCAAATTTGAGGTAATTTAGTGTCTTTTCTGCCTCTTCTGCAGCTATTTTGTCTCTCTGCAGTGCCTTTGCATCTCTTTATGGTCATTTCAAATCTCTTCCTGGTCAGCATGTGCTGATTTGAGTGACATTTTGCAAGTTAGGGCCAGAGTTCCCCACTTACACTTTGGGCCTCTGGCCTTGTGTCCAGTAGATTACCAGTCAGTAATCCTTCCACTGTGGTATGAAAGCTCAGAAAAACTGACCTTGTTTAAAAAATGTACGTCCCTTTTACACACATTAAATGCAAGAAAAAAAACATCCCTGGTGTGTAAAGACTTTAGCCTTGTTCTGAGTAATTGTGCATGACAATGGAGTTAACATTTCCTAAAAAACAGACCTTCTGCTTGTGCCGCCTTTCCAAACCAAGTGTGCCCTGTTGTAGTCGGCTCAATAGCTCCAAGAAAAGAAAAGGTTTTGGCACGCCTCCATATGCCAGTTAGTGAAAGAGCATCTTTATTGCATCAGTGAAACAGCTCTGTTTTACGAACAGATCTTTACCATGCTGGTTGGGAAAGGGACAACGTCCAGGAAACTTACGGCTCTGTTCCATCATCACAGCTCACAGACAGAAAACTTAAAAGCTTGAGATTGGACTCTTTCATTTTGCAGACTGTGATATGTTTGTGTATGTGTGTAGGTGGAGGTGGCGGTAGTGGCGACTGGTTGACATGTCTCTTGAATGCAGCCCCATATTTGTTTGTGGCATTTCATGATTACTCTGTCTCCACGGCGCTGAAGGATGCCAGGTTGGATGAGGTATTTGTTTGACGGAGGTGAGAGTAATGGCTAGTCGTTGTTGGAAGGCATCCGTGCACAAGTCTGTTACCGTTGACAAGCATTTCATCTCTTCACTTACCGAGACACGCTCTCCGTCTGATTCCAGCAATGAGACGGAGGACGAATGCAGTTTTTCTACCCCATTACTCCGGTTTTCAATTCTATTCACAACTTTATCGTCCCTCAAGGAGAAATTCATTTGGCGTCACAAATCTCATCTCCATCAGGAAGCCATGCAATGGCTGGTTAGTGACAGAACTGCTAAGGCCGGCCGCCCGTGTAGCACCTAAATAGGATTTGTTCACCAGCACACGCAGCCTCAGAAATCAGCTCGACTTCTATTCAGCAGTAAATTCTTTACAATAATGATCATGTCAGTCATCTTTTCAGCCGCATTTTTTATGCTATGAATCGATCCATGCTAACACCATATAAACAGTGAGCGGTGTGAAATGTATGTTAATGCTCTATAGATGATCTCAGTGTTTTTGCAGAACAGTGTTGCAGTTGTGAGATAATGAGCTCTCAGCGGACGACGTATCATGTGACCAAGCCAGACAGGTGATACCATGGCAGCACAAATACACAGGAGAGAATTGGATCATGGGCAAACACAACAGGGTGTCTCCAGGAAATTAATAAGCACTTCCCAAAGGGGCTGGAGATAGTTTACATGAGCAAAGAGTGGATAAAGGGTTGCTTCAAGATTGCAGCACACGGGAGGGGGAACAGCAAACGTGCAGCGGAGATCAGTCAAAGCTTTGCAGTGCTGCGCCTGGTGTGCGTTGGTATGTCTTGTTGTTCATTCTATAAATCAATAAAAGGATGAATCCATTTGAAGTCCATTTACGGAGCTTACGACATCCCCATTGGATGATTCTATGTGAATGATCAATCAATGTGCGGTTATTAAAACAGAGCACCGCGCTCCTCAAGGCTACTGTTATCACTCTCAAGACGAGCTTATCAACAAGCCCCGAAATCTGCTCTACACCGCCCGACTTTGTCTCCTGACTGATGTGTGGGTTTTGCTAAACAGCTGAAACAGGGCGGGGGAAAAATGGCTGGCATGTCTCATTAATGAAGTGCAATTGAAATATGATGATAGCCCGGGATGATGACAATGACATCCGGGAAGATGAAGGTGTTCTGTGTTGTCACGGAGCCTTAGTCCTGCTCCAGGAGAAGCTCACTAATTGGCTGCGGTGTGTCGTGGCTGGCAAGACACACCACTCTTTTTGCACGTGTGTGTGTGTGTGTGTGTGTGTGTGTGTGTGTGTGTGTGTGTGTGTGTGCAATGCTCCATGGTATTTTAATCATTCATTTTATTGAGGAATGATGGTGAATCATTGGGGGGTTGACAGCCACACATGAATGTAGATAGAAAGATAGATAGATAGATTGTACAAACCAGTGTTTCCCACTTCCGTGCCATAAGCAATGCAAACATAACAAAAGTGATAATTCATACATTAATTTCCTGACAGTGTTTTGGAATCATGGAAAGAAGCAAACATGTGGCACCGGCCCTGTAATCGCATAATTTACACAAAGCCTCTCCTCTCCCATGTCAGAGCTGTTTAACAATTAGGGATCTACATGCAAGTGCATAACTACGTGGACATCAGTATGTATATACAGTTCCCTCTCCCGCTAGGATAAGAGTCTGTGCCAGCCTCAGATATGCTAATTGGACAGTGAGTTGACAAGGACTCAACCATCAGCCTGCGTAATGAGCCGCTGCACACAAGATCGGCTGCCTCTGAAGAGCCGAGCAACAGGGAGAGAGAGGTTGCCGAGAGAGAAATCACCAAATATGTTTTTTGGGGAGCGTTTGCGAGCTCTGTGTCGTTCTTAGCGTCGCGTGGGTGTCTGCACGTGGACACGCAGCTGTTGTCAGGTGGAAACCCTCAGCTGTCAGGTGAAAGTGTTATCTGCAAAATGTCAATTTTTTTTTTGCATGAAGGAAAAAAAAACCCATCCAGCTGGATGACATTGCATTCTTGGCATTACCCTAAGGGGTTTGAAAGAGGTTTATGAGCCTAAGGGGTTGAAAAATTGACTCAGCTCATGGAGGAGCAAGTAATCCTTCAAGTTATTTCAAAGCGTGAAAACTGTGGAAATCGAAGCTGTGAGGTTTTCAACCGACAGTGTGACGCATAGCTCCCCTTTTTCAACCAAATTTGGGACATGTTAAAGCGTATAGATTGTGAATTCACACTTTTACATACCCTCACTTTCTCAACCGTGCTAAGAAATACATTAATATTAGCCTATGCACAACATTCAGCTGTTATTACAGCCAAGAATAAGGTTCATTTAAGCCTGTGGTTTTCAAAGCAATATCTTTAAAGATTTATTTCCTTTTTTCAAAATTGTTTTTAAATTAAGCCTAAATGACATTTTGTTAAGGTGAGCATGAGCAGATGGCGGGTGAAAGCAGCACCTTAGAAAAAGGCATGGGCTTCATTTCAACACTTGGCGGGGGGACACATGAAATGGGGGGTTGGAGGTTCTCTGGCAATTTTTACTGTCAAACACCTAATTTCTTGCATTTTGGTGAATATTTATGCACCAATTTGTGCATTTCCTGTTTCAATTTACGTTCGTAGTGTCTTTTAATTTTGTCCAGATAAAAGTCCTCTGATACTTTCATGTTTTCATTAGTGGAATTAAACGCACAAGTTATAAATATTGAGGAAATTGTGTCCCCTTGAAATTTACGCTTGAGCCTCAGAAAACAGGTGGCACTACATTAGAGATTAATTAAAGGATCATTAGTAGCCTTAATAATAGTTAAACCTATGTACTGTAAATTAAATTTAAACAAGCACTGTTTTACATTATACTCTATAACGATATATTTATGTTTAGCATATATGATTTACAAAATCTAATTTAAAGATTTAAAGATTTACTGAAGCTGACTCTTCATCCCAGCAGCACTAACTGTGACTTTCACTTAGCCTATAAACACTTTCACTGCCTTCCCTCTGTTCTGATCCCCTTTGATAATCTGCCCTATATGTACTTTTATACCATTTGGTAATACATTCCCTGCTTAGCGGGAGCCACTCCATCTGTTGCTGGGCTCATCCGAGGCCAGTGCTTCCATTACTCGATGCCTCTTTCTAGCTGTGTTGGTTTGTTTGACCTTGGAGCCCCTTTAAGATGCGTGGGTGTACGTTTGCCGCACTATTGTTGGGCTGCAGCAGCTTTGCTACGTCCTAGACATGCAGAGATTGAGGTCAAAGGCAAACTTAGTTTGGTTATTTTTGCACATTAGGACCGGGGAGGGAGACGCCGTCAGTCACGCTTCTCTCTCCGCCCCTCCCTTTGATCCTCAATCACGAATCCGTGTGTTGTCTTGGCTGTGAAATTGTGATGAACAAAGACTGAGGCACATCCTTAAAGTTTTAATGGGAAACAGTGATCCAACAGCTGAAATGGTCAGAAATAATGCTGGTGTGTAATTGATGTCCTGATGTTGTGAAGTGTGGAAGGCTGATAGCTTCTTCACTTCTTGCCATGATTGGACAGAAGGGTCCGACAGAGGGGATGCTGCTGTAATTGGGGCTAAAATGAAGGAAATCAAGGTTTTAAGCTGAGAAAATGGTGCCCTCTTAAATCAGCAGAACTTCCTCATTCTTTTGTCTTTAAATGCTTAGTGCACATGTCCTCTACCCTGGTAGCTGCAGGTGATCAGTTAATTAAATTGTGGCCTCAAGCAAAACTCATGCTCCCTGCCAGAGAAAGCCACAGAGAGGATGTGGGCGGATACAATTTTTCAATTCTGTTTTCTCACGATCCCAACGAAAGCTATTTTTATGGTTCGGATATCATTATTACATGATAATAAGAAGAAAATCATGCTGGTTTTCTGAAGATCACATAATAAAGTATGAAAGGAAACTTCCCGCTGGGGACGTAGGGGACGTTAAAGACAGATTTGAAAGCACTCATACAAAGGACGCACATTCCACCTGAATACCTGAATGCCGATGTACATTCTCATCAAAGAGGGAGACTGAAAATGTGCAATCAGAGATCTGCACAAAATGGAAATTGTAAATCCTCAACTGCAACAAATTATCAACACAAATAGACAGATCAGACGGATCTTTCTATAGGCAACATGGGGGTTGGCAAGCCTACCCAGAGACAGTCGGTCTGTGGTCCTGGCAATGCAGGTGACCTTAATGTGTTCATCAGTGAGTGATTATCAGATTCAGAGCATGCTAGATTATAGACAGGTACGGTGGAGTGGAGAGAATGTGGAGAGTATTAGAGTCAGTTTTCTAGTGGAGGGTGTACACAGATATAAGGTTTATCAGCTGAAGAGCAATTAATGTCTATTAATTACGTTGTTCATTTGTGTTGATTTCTTAATAGCTGTTGTTGTTGTTTGTAATAAATACAAATAAGGACATCAGGGGAAGCCTTTTACCTCAAGACTCAGGGGTGTAAATATAGACAGTGCAGGCAGTGCAATTGCACTGGGGCCCCCGGGGTGGAGGGGCCGGTGGAGAGAGCGGGCCCTTGCAAGTGATTCAGATTGCCACCTTGGAAATATACCTGTGTTCAAAGATAAATGATAACAAAAAGAATATTTATTTATTATTTTATTTTTCATTTATTTGCTATATATGTCTTCAAAAAGGCAAACTCATCTGTAATGGTTCTCTCTTTTTTTTCATTATTTTTCTGTGAAAATAATTAAAAAAATTATTCAGTCTTTTTTTGACCAGTTAAATCTCATTAGTGGCACTAATAAAACGAAAAAGAAAAAACATTGCAAATTCAACCAACAAATCAGCTAAAAACAAACTGATTGATCCAAATGTCAAATTCATTATTAAGTATTTTTATAATCAATTAAGCTATTATTTTGGGGTCAGTGAATGATTTAGTGCGTAATTAGTAATTTCATAAATAACTTAGTTTAGTAATTAATAATTTAAAGAGGAGAATTGCACATCTCAATTAACCACAGTTCACAGTGCGGCCTTAAAATGGCCTTTTTGACCATCAGCCAACCACACAAATTTTTTATTAAAGTGACATGGATTTTAAAAAAAGCTATTTAATTAGTCAGATTAAATAATTATTGATAATGAGGATAAATGCTCGCATGAATAGCTGAAAGAATCGATAAATGAGTTCTCATTTCAGCAGTGTGCTCCTTGATTAGGAAGGCATAATGCATATTGACATAAATGGGCTTCCCTTCCTTACCTACAGGTGTGGTGTGAGCTGCTGTTTCCATGACTCATATTTGCTCTCAGCAGTGTGATTTGAAACTCCAGCGGCAACCTTGTTTACAGCTTCAGACCGGCGAAGAAAAGTGTTGCCTCGGCTTGGGAATGTTACTGCTATTTGTCAATAGTTCCCATGATAACACTGTTTGGATGTTTGTAGCATTGGGCAACCGTAGCCCTAATTTCAGCATCCTGCAGCAGCGTTAAGTCTGATAGAGATTCAGACACACCCGAGTCTCCAGATTCATTTATATTCAGGGCAAAGAATCGCAGCATTTGAGTGACAGGTGTGTTTTCTTGTTAGAGAGGAGCCTCAGATAGTTTATTTCCACTGCTAAAAATGTAACCAGGGCGGTGCAGCTCATGCCTGCAGTAAGCCGTGCTTCATCCTGTGCCTCTGATCCTCAATGTGTGTGCGTGTGTGTGTGTTTATGCATGTGTGTCTGTTTATTTGTGTGTCTGTGGGCTGTGTGTTTAAGAGAGTGAGAAGGGACGTGTGAGAGAGTGAGTGCCAATCTCCCCCATGATGCTTTGCCATCTGCCATGTGTATGTGTGTGCATGGCCCTGTGGGTGTGCTTGCATTTTGTGTGTGTGTGTGTCCCACGCCTACAGGGTCCAGGGTCAGAGGAAATGTGAGGTAATCAGTCCCAGCCCCTCCTTGTGTCTGAATAGGACACGGCTCCGGCTCCAAACTTTTCCTCTCTCTCCGCGCCGGCTCACAAAGCCATGCATAATTGATAAAGAGGTTATTTTTATGCTGAGAAAATGTAAGTGTGCGCCATAAGTTCAGAATCATTGGTAAAACTATAAAAGAGGACAAATGACAGTGGATAAAATCTTATTATTCAGCCCTAAAATGCTCTGTGCTGCACTGCTACAGAGTTTTTTATTTTTTCCCACCTCCCAACGTGTGCCTCTAAAATATAAATAAAAAAGTTTTCTGATCTTTTTTCTCTCTCTGCTGAACCGGGTCCCCCAAGCATCACAACACACTCGCACACACAGCGCTGGATCCGAATTAAAGCTTAAAGAAACAAGAAGAACACGAGCTTCCTATCAGGTGTGCTATCTCACTGCTTGCGTGGTGCCGCAGGAAACAGATCTGGTCTTTCTATCGTGGCTCGTTGTCATGGAGACAGGCCTTGGGAGACCATCTCAACCCACTTGTGGTGAAAGGCATCATGGGTAAAGGGGGAGGGGGGGGGGGGGGGTGGGTGAGGTGAGAAAAACAAAACATGTCATCTTCCAAGGGACCCAGTGGAGCAGGGGGCAGGTTGGATGCCACCTAAACAGTGTTATTTCATCAGCCTGATGGAGCACAATAACCGGTGTACATTTCACCACCTGAGCTATGGTGTCATTATCGGCCTCCCCGCAATAAGTAGCGCATGTATCCCCATCAATCTCTCTGTCTGGCTGACCATCTGTGTTGCCACGCTGAAAAGGTAATAAGACCAACCCCTGCTGCCTTCCCTCTGGATGCTGAGCCAGATGATCAGGGAGAGCAGGTTGTCATATCTGTGAGGGGGCTGTAGAGACTGTAGGTAGGCCTGAGTCATGAGAATATTCACGCTCACAATGCTCACACCTTTCGATTCTGCTTCTGCGACAAGCAAAAGTGCACGGCCGCTCTCTATCTGGAGGGAGGAGCGTGGTTTGAAAGCGTTAAATGCCATTAGCACAAGCGAAGACGTGCCCAGACCGGCCTGGTCTGCTGCTGCGTCTGTGTATCGGTTTTGGCTGGCTCCCTCGACATTCACAGCTGTAGGATGCTCTAAGCCCTTTTGTTTGAACTGTGTCAATGGACCAACAACAGCTGGAGCAGCCGGCGCAGGGCAGCTGTGGGGAGAGGAAGAGGATTTGGATACAAGCAGGGGTTAGAGAGTGCGTATAGAAAGGGAAGGAGATGAATGATAGGGTGCGGCGGAGGAGGTCGCACCAAGAGAGGAGAGGTTAACAAGGGGGGCGAGGAGGAGAGGGGAGGAAGGGGATGAAAGGAGATGGGAGAAGAGGAGATTTCAGGAATACAGCGACTAATGCAGGAGTGAGGCGAGGGTAAGATTAAGGATTAGGTGCAGGGTGAGCGACTATAGTGGAGGTAGAGCAGAGAGGGCTTTGTCAGCAGGTGAAAGACAACGGGGAGGGGTGGATAAACTGAGAATGATAGAAGGGGTTAGACTGAGGTCACAGAGAGCTATAAAGGCCCCGGCAAATCCACCGCACAGGACAGAGGAAGCAGACACTGCAACATGCGAGCAGTACCTAATGTTTCAGCGGCCGTGTGGCTCCACGCAGAGCAGTCCTCCTAGTTAGATTAACGGTGGCAAATTGAGTTACCGTAAGAGGAGAATTTACTTAACATGCTGCCAATGGTGCTTGAATGAGCCCTGATCTGATTTTTCTTATCGCATTGTTCAATTGAAAAAGGGGACGCTGAAAGCTTTTCTATTCAACGTCTATTACGCAGCGCTTGATAAGGCGAGGGCAAAGCGGCGCGAAAACGAGCCCCGTATCAGATAGACGGCCATGTTTTCAGACAAGCTATTTTTAGTGAAGGAACTGGCAGACAGTAATGTGTTTGAGCAGGTCATTAGCTCAATAAGTGGTTGGAGGAGTCTTTGAATATGTAACTCACCAGAAATGCCTCTTTCATTTAGTAAAGGCGAGCAAGGGTCGGCCCCGTCTCCGCTACTCCATTTCTGCCCGTGCGTCGGGGATGTCAGGGTGAAAGCGCGCTTATGGATGTTTGTGCATATTTATGTGTCGATCACAATGTGGCCTGTCACCTGTGAATACATATTATGTCTCCCCTGGAGCATATACGTTATCCTGCTCTGGTTCTTGAAGGGAGACGTGTATTTGTGTGATATATGACAGGTTAACAAAGGCTCCCTTCTCATTTGGCCTCCCCACCTGCGTTCTGACACATCAAGCGGAGAAGTGGGGGTCGGGAGAGCTCGATAGGACTGTGAAGTTATTGACTCTCAGACAGGGAGCTCCTGCACAGCTTGTCTAAATCTCTGCAGCAGAGCTGAATTATGCTCAGACTTCCAGATATGTGCGACCTCGTGTGCGTGCGTTTATGTGGGGAAAGAGAGCGAAATACTGTTGGAAACACCCCCCCCCCCCCCCCCCCCAAGGCTAGGGATTAACAAGAGGGGCAACATCTATTAAAGCAGCAGTTTCTGATACATTCGGTGTTATTGAATTTTGCTGCATTCCTCCTGACCCCTCAATCCTCTTTGTTTAAGTGTTTTCCATTACGGTGGCACACTCTGAATGTATTATTGCATTAGCACTTTTATATGCCACCAGTACAGTAAAATACTGAACGCTAAGAAGGAATTAGGCCACAGCTAAAGTTAAATGAAATTATTAGGACGTCTGAGGAAAAAAAAAAAAACTCTTAAAAATGTATCATTGCGGCTCATTTCACGGCTCACTAGAAAAGGAGACTTATTAATACAGAAGCAGTACGCTGAAAACTATTTTGGTCTGTTTCTTGTCTTAGTTGTTGAGCAGTGGCTCTATTGTTCTGGTATTAGTTCAGTCAGAGCTGGCCTGCTTGAGCTGTTAATCCCAAGTCAGAAGTGCTCTGGCTAAATCAAAAGACCTAATCCTGCATTAGCATGAATTTGTCTTTAATTTTCTTCATGAAGATGTTCTCTCTACATCTGTATGAATTATTGTATGTTTTCCCTCTCCCCTCATGGCGCACTGACATTTCAGCTGCCGCTCCAAAAGCAGAACGATGAATCAGAGGTGGTGGAAATATGCCTTTCATTCGTTTCAGCTGACCTTCATGTTTTTCTTCTGTGTGTGTGTGTGTGTGTGTTTGTGTGTCTGCAGAGTGCCTACCCTTGTTGAGTGAAGCTTCAACCGAATCCGTCGTCGCCAACCAACCCACGGTGGTGCCATGCCTCTGTCCAGGAGAGGTGGAGTTCTAGCCCAGTCCAGGAGGCCTATCCTGGGGCTTCGCCTTAGCGCCTCTCCCCTGTGTCTGCTGCTGCCTTTGATAATCCTGCTAACCAGCCCTTTGAGCAGCGTGTGTGGAGCACTAGGTATGACGAACTCTAACTGTCTGTCTGTCTGTCTGTCTGTATGGCTGGTTGGCAGCTAGTTGTCATCCAGTTTATCTGGCTGCCTAGCTAGGTAGCTAACAACCTAGCTTATTTTCAAACGTCTGTCTGTCTGTCTGTCTGTCTGTCTATCTATCTATCTATCTATCTATCTATCTATCTATCTATCTATCTATCTATCTATCTATCTATCTATCCTTTTCTTTCTCTTGGTCTCTGTCTCTTTCTCAGTTGAATGACAGCAGGGACATTGTTAACAGTAAATTGTGGCTGCAACTAACGATTATCTTCATTATTGATTAGTCTGCCCATTATTTTCTCGATTAACTGATTAATTGTTTTGTCAATAGTGTAAAATTCCCTGAGTAAATTCCCAGAGCCCAAGGTGACATCTTCATGATATATGTTATCCGACCAACAGTCCAAAGATCCAAAGCTATTCAGTTTATTATCATGTATGACAAAGAAAAGCATCAAAATTCCACAGTTAAGAAGCACAACACCATCAAATGTTTGGCTTTTTTTCCTTTAAAAAAATTACTAAAATGGTTCTTAAATAATCAAAATAGTTGACAATTAATTTTCTGTCCATCGGCTAATTGATTAATTGACCAGTTGTCACAGCTCTACTGTTAATGTAATGTACAATGGTGAATACATGTGAAAGTGTTTATGCATGCACATCTTTTTTGTGTGTGTGTATGTGTGTGTGTGTGTGTCCGAGGAGTGAAACCTGGCCTGCCAGTACAGCAGCGCTGGACTGTGGCGTGGTTAATATGTTCGATAAGCCGGGACGTCCCATCAGCATGTTCCTCATCATCTCCTTGATAACAACATTTCCACAGATTTCCTGCCTCAGTTAGTCCACACACATACACCCACGCACACACACGGTCAGACACACTCAGCTGTCACCGCTCTGAAAATATAACCAAAGCTGATTTCTTGAAAGAGGATGCAGGCTAAAGATGGAGATAGCACTTCTCACTGTTAGGAATGGGGATTGTCTAATGTATTTTTCATTTTCCATTTGTGTAAGCAATTTAAGGCCACGATCCTTTGAGAAGACTGGTGTCATATCTGAAATATTTTTATATTCAGTGAAGAGGTAGAATTACACAACACATAACTTTCACTTGAAACGCTGTGGGATTGAAGATCGCTGCCTTTGGACCACCTACAGTCTATCTCTGCAGAACAGACAGTGCTGTAAAAAACCTCCATCTTGCATATCTCCCCAGCGTCCTCAATAAAGAAAGTCACACTTCTTTTTTCTTCCATTAAGTTTTGCAGAACTTGTAAATTAGAGTGAAGAAATGTATTAGAAGTGATTCAGAGCTAACCAAGAACCACTGAAATGTCAGGCTTGGGATCCAGATTTTCCTTGAGCCAAGATAAATCTATTGTGATTTCTGCCCCGAAAGTATTGGCTCCATTTTAAATTCTTTTGTGAGCCTCCACTGTATTCTTCACTGGTCATTCTGCGAAGCTGATCTAATTTAAATGATTTTTATACACCATTACCAGGTTTAACTGGTCAGAAATCTACTTGTCCAAAGCCCCTATTCATAGCTGATCTCAAAAAACAAAATGATGCGCCTTTGAAAAACGACCCTGCTTTATCAGCCTTGCTCTCTCAGTTTGTGGCAAACTCTGCAATACATGGCTTGAGTTGCGCCCACATCTTCTAACGCCACCCAACTAAACGCCAGGATCTCCAGCACCTCGGAGTGTAAACTTAGTCATGTTTATGTGTTTCATTCATTTTTTACCACTTGCCCGATGGGGCAATGAATTTATACATTTAAACCAATTGCTAATGCCCAGTGGGGCAAGTGAGTTGCTAGATTTACTGGCTCCACATGGCATTTAACTCGACTTGCCCTGGACAATCGGGCAACCCTTACTGTTGAGCCCTGCACCAGATGGGAGCATTCTAGATCGCAGGTGTACTAAAGTCTACAAAGTCACACGGACATAGAAATCCTAGTTACCCAAAAGAATCACAGCTGTCCTCACACTAGGTCTTCCTAATAAGGAGAATAGTAATTGTTAAATTACTGGCAATATAAGAATAGTGCTGGGCAATATGGAGAAAACCAAATATCACAATACTTTTCGACCAAATACCTCGATATTGATATTGGACAATATTGTAGGTTTGACTCTTGGTGCTTTCGCAAATTTTGAGAGTGAATAATGAGATTTTTGATCAATTATCATCAGTAATGTGGATGTAATGAGTAAAGGCAACTAATAGAACAGCTAACACAGGAAATTCAGAAAATTACATTACTTTACTGTAATTTAGCCTTAAAACCAGGAAAAGACACGACTTATGAGATCAAGATAACCAAAGATCTGATCGACAGTGTCCAGTCTTATATCACAATAATGATAAAATATTGATATATTATTATTATATTGTATCAAATTGCATCATCACTATTCAATAAAATTGTGAAAAAAAATGTATGTAACATCAACATAAACCACTGCACATTTTTTCAGAGACAAAATATTGACAAAGAAAAGTGAAATAACTGTGACCCATTTATATTTAGCACATCTGTGAGTGCTTATGTGATTCTGTTGAGCGAACCTGAAGAATGAGTTGTTTGCTCTTAGTAAAATCAATTCAGTTCAGTGTGCGGTGGTTTATACTGATGATTTTATCTGAGATGTTCCTGTGGCTGACCATTATTGTTTGAGTTTTATGCAAATAAATTTAACTCTTACCTCACAAAAATGATCTACATTTTATTTTCAAATGCAAACAATGTCAAAATCATGCAAATGAAGTTAGGCGACAAAAACCCTTTGAATGTTGTAGCTTGTGTATCCAGATTTCCATTCCTCAGCTACGCCGCTTACTCCAACTGTCCTCATCATCTTTGTATCAGAGGATTTGTTTTGCTGGACACATTTGGCTGTGAGATGCAAACAGATTTGACAGCAAAGACACACAAACAGGAAGAGATGAATTATTAAAAGTGGCTTAAAGGCTTGTCAGACCACAGCTGGTTCGCCATAAGGCACTAGTTAATGCAGCGTTTCACCAGGAGTTACACTAATTTCCCCAAAAGAACTTAATGACAAATTAAACCTGTATCAAATACCGTTATGTTCACATGACACCGGCACATTGCTAACTACTCTATTACGCTGTACCTGCTGGTTCCAGTCAAATCTGAGCGCAGCAGTATGTCAGCCAATCAGACAGTCAGATGATTATAGGTTATAAAGGTGTTTCATTAGAAACAGGCCAGTGGTAGATCAGAAGTAGACCTGCCTGGTCCAGTGCAACAGAGTGAAACCTGCTATTAAGGAAACAGAGCTTCTCATTAGTCTTTCATTTTCCAGGCGGCTTTCTAGAACCTGCAGATCATAACGTTTCTGCACGGTGCAAATCCATCTAGAGCCAGTGCCTTGCAGTGCTATTCCCCCGGCTTTCAGAAGAGGCTTAAGTGGTAACATTGCCAGTGGGGTCGGTTTTGCACAAGGATTGGTGTTGAAGCACATTTAAGAAAACACAGTTTTGGACTCAGCATAAAGCCACTGAAACCCATGTAGAAGACGCAAGAAGCACATTAAATTCATTCATAACCCACAGCCAGGAGAAGACGGTTTTCAGCCATGACAATTTTTTTGGACTTTTGATAGTTTATTGTTGGCAGGGGAAAAGGGCAATTTGCTCAATACTCTGAGCCTTTCCAAAAGTCGAACAGGCAGGAAATATCCAGCTCTTGAGTTCTAAAATGGGCATAAATGTGTTCTGATTGACTATACTGTACCAGCTTTTTGCTTCTTCCTGTTGAGGATTATGGCAAGCATAAAATGAAACCACTTTATTTCTGACATTCAGAGTAGGTCTTTTAGAGGCACACAGCACATTGCAGCCGGCACAAGAGAAGCCTTTTGACGCGGTGTTATTCCATTTACTGTCAAGGCATTGTAGTGAAACTGGAAAGTGGTCTGCGTGGCTTGTTAGCCGGTGAAGGGAGGAGAAGTGGGAAAAACGTGC
The DNA here is from genome assembly GCA_035609425.1 of Epinephelus awoara. NCBI lineage: Eukaryota > Metazoa > Chordata > Actinopteri > Perciformes > Serranidae > Epinephelus > Epinephelus awoara. The sequence goes on along the minus strand of CM069306.1, from coordinate 12,427,697 downwards.
AAACAGGCTTTTTGAATCCGCTAGCGATGATTTGATAGGCAGGTTTTTTTTCCTTCTTCTTGGTTCCTGTTCTGTCTTCAGAGCAGAAGTGAATCAACACAGCAAGACCTCACCCACCCAGACACATGGGGAAGTGGGAGGAGGGATCCAGGTTGCTATGGTAAGGGTCATCCTGACTTCACCCTGATGGATAGCAGTGATTCTGTAGCTGAGGAGGAGTTAAGCTGGGCACCATGGCAACAGGCCACAGACGGATAGCAAGGGGTGGGTGCATGAAGTTGTTTGATTGATCTGACTCAGCCACTGTGAAAAATATAGGTTCAGTACTGTTGGCTCAATATCGGACATGGAAATTGCTATTTTCTTACAGAGGGCAACTGCTGCACTTAAACATCCCACATCAGATGCATGACAACAGATGAAATTGTTCTCCTCGGAGGCAGAGCTGGAAATGAACACAATATTGGTAAACTCATTGTATTTGTTAAGATCATTACCAGTGCAAATCCCCCTATAGGTGTTGGAGGATGCAAGCACAAAATGACACCTCTGATATTTATACATTTAAACCAATTATATGCTGTGAATTTGCAGCCAACACTTCCTCTACCTGTGAAACACTTATGTGTCATGACAGCCTGTGCTGCATGCAGTACGAGGGCAGCCTGCACTGAAGGAAGGAGAGAGATAGCGAGAGACGGACAGAGATGGAGAGAGAGAGAGAGAGAGAGAGAGAGATGTTCCTCTGAAGCCCAACCCCATCTTTTATTTATGACCCACAGGAAGTCCTTCAGTATGTCCTCTAGATGATACCCAGGAAGTAAGCACAACACGCAGCCATCAGAACACAAGTCAGCCTGAGCGGTCACTGACAGTGAAATGGGGCGTGGTCAGCACAGCAGGGGGTTGCTGCTGGCCGTGGAGTCAGTCTGACGTCCTCTGGGTTTAAGAGGATCAATTTTCATGCATGTGTTTTCTTTTCTTTTTCCTTTCTTTCACCCCCCCCCCTCCTGCTTTCTCTGTCTCTCAGCTCCCCCAAAATTCACCAAGATTCCCACAGACCAGATCGGAGTGTCAGGGGGTGTGGCATCGTTTGTGTGCCAGGCCACTGGCAATCCCAAGCCTGTCGTCTACTGGAACAAGAAGGGCAAGAAGGTCAACTCCCAGCGTATCGAGGTGGTTGTCACAATGCACAATGGTCAACTCCTACTGTAGCAGCACAATGCACAAAGCAGCATATTCAGGGATAGAGATGTATTAATATAATGTGTCATAAATGTGTACAATAGTGATGACTGTCTAGGTTATACAGTATATTTCTGCAGCGTTTATTCTTGCTAGATCAGATATTGCTATTGATATGAATGGTTATTATTTTATTTTCCATTTGATAAACTACAGCCTTGTTTCTTTAAGGGTATGTATGGTATTTTTCAACCCTATTTTCTCATGTTATCTGTCTAAGTGACTAATGGGAAGAACAGTTAGCACCGCTGCAGCCGACGTGTTCTCACCATCAGTTTATGTCTACTAAATGTGCTTGTTTTACCACTGACGTGCTCAGGTTATTATTATAAGTGTCTGACAGCATTAAAGAAAGGATTCCCTCAGAGACTGAGTTTTCTTTTCAGAGGTAAGATTGTGTATGTTTAACCAGAAACAGCCCTGATATAGCTGTTGCCAGCTCCACCAGACGACATTTAAAAAAACAGTTATTTTATCACAGTAAAACACACTTCATTCAAAGTCAAAAGGATAAAAATAAAACTCACAGAGACAGTCGTGCTTTATCTTTCTGCTGTTAAAACAATCACCAACTCTGGTTTGGTTGAAAGAAACCCTCAATTCACACGGTTAAATGTAAAAGCATGTTGGCTCTAATCTTGGCTAAAATTACTGTTTTTTTAAATGGAGTCTGGTGGGTTTGGCGATAGCAATTTCAGGGCTGTTTGTGGTTGAACAAAAAGAATCTTACTCTTTAAGAAAATTGTCTATCGCTGTAGGTTCCTCTCCATAATGTTGTCAGACACTTAAATTAACAATCTGTGCCTGTCAGTGGCAAAACAAACACTTTTAGTGGATGTAAATGGACGGAGCAAACATGCCCAGAATGATTACATTGCAGCCGGTATCACAGCTGTCTCACTCAATACTGGATTACTATCAAATTGTGTTTTCCATTAGTTACTTAGACACAAAAAACATAGGAAAATAGGATCCAGGTTGAAAATACAGACTTTAGCGTTTAAAGGAGCGGTTCAGTATTTTGTGAAACACGCTTTCTTGCTGAGAGTTTGATGAGAAGATTGATACTGCTCCAGGTGATCAGTCTTCTCAGCTAATTCGCATCAAGATAGCAACTGTATTTCCCAAAATGAATACTTATGTAAACTGACAATAATACAACACTGTTGGCAACATTTGATTAAAGCATAAAATGGAGTCATTAAAGACAAACTCGTTGCAACAGAATTGGAGAGAAATTTAGAAGACTGATAGAAATATGAAACAGATTGCATAACACTTTTTCTGAAATGCACATATTGCTGTCCTGAGCTATAGGCTATCAAGCATGCTATTCCCCCCGAGCAGCTTAATTACATTAGATGCCTGATTGTATGTTGATGCACTAATATGACCTAATGGTTAGAGTGCGTTTCCACCAGAGGACCCACATTCGAGCCCCCCGTGTCGGTAAGTATCAACGCTGCTGAAGTTTCTGTGTGAAAGACACTGAATCCCCACCAGCTCCAGGAAGGCTAGCTGAGCCTGACCTCGAGGAGGGGAGGGCAAGTAAAAAGTAGAAAAAGGAATTGTCTTTAGGAAATAAATGAAGTATTACACTATGAATATTATCAACCCACTTGTGCCCTAAGACTCTGTTTAGCACAGGGGTGTGAAACATACGGCCCGTAGGCCAGAAGTGGCCTGCCAACAGCTCCAGTCATCCAAGACATCTCAGGCTGTTGGTCTGTTTTGTAACAGGATGAACGTCTACAGAATGTACTTGTAATTCTTTACACAAAGACGGGAAAATATCGGAGCTGATAGTGCTTATAGGTTATTGTGCGATGGTTTTGTTGGGCTGTATCTGGCCCATGAACTAAAATGAGTTTGACACCCCTGGTTTCGTATGATAAGGAAAACTGCCACTACATTTGGTCTAAATGGTCTCAAGTCTTGAAATGTGTTACGGACATACTTTTGGCAATTATCCAACAGTAAAAATTCACACTTTTATCAAAGTCAGGATTTTTGAAAAAATAGGAAAAACACTGACATATGTGTTGTATACCTTTTAATATTCAGCTTGTTATGAGTTCATAGCTACCAAAGACTTGATTGTGCTCCTTGTATCATCACACTATATTTAGTACTTGAGCACATGGGACTGTTTTCCTCCTAAAAGATAATGAAATACATATAAAAAACACTAGTCCCATGTGCCCAAAGACTAAATATAGTGTGATAAGAAAAACTCACTCCTCAGCCAAATGGGTTGATAGATTTTAAAAAATGTATTCTTCAGATTTGTGCTCAAGTGAACCTAGAGAAGGACGTTTGTGGGCACAAATGGGTCAGTAAGATAAAAGCAAACTGTGCTAGGTTTGTGATTTACAATGTTACAGTCTCCTGTTCTTATAGTAATCCATCTGTTTACTCTGCCGTGATTAATGTATTTTTCCTGTGGTTCTGTGGCTGTCCAGACCGTAGAGTTTGATGAGGGTGCAGGTGCCGTGCTGAGGATCCAACCGCTCAGAGCACCCCGCGATGAGAACATCTACGAGTGCGTGGCACGTAACAGTGAAGGAGAGGTGTCCGTCACTGCAAAGCTGGCCATTATCAGAGGTGAGACACACAAATCCCCCACCCTCACCCTCACACACACCCACACGATCGCCATCCTTTTCCACATGAGTGGTGCTTTCTTTTCACGTGCGCCCACCTGGATTCAACCGTCGTCTCCGGTTCCCTGGGCTGTCAGTTGTAGATGTGACATTAGAGCCAGGCCACACCCTGCCTTCACAGCAGGCTGCAGTGCACTGTTCTTTTTATAGTCCCTCTGAGTGCGACCGAGCGTGATCTGGCCACAGTGAGGGCTAGCTAGCGTGCTAGCTAAAGGGTACATCAGCATCCCAGTTTGTTGTAATCGCTGTGCTTCCCGGTCAGAGTCAGGGTGTTAATCTAATGTACACTGTCTCCTCGGAGGGAAACGTATCTAATGTGGTGCTTCAACATGCTATGAACTAAAGTTGCAGCATGTGGCTCCAAGCCTGGGATCTGAGCACTGGCCATTCGCCCAGCACAGCTGGAAAGGATGAAGAAATAGAGGGATGGCTGCCTGGGCTGTTACTACATGAAGAAAAATCAGGGGATTAGGCCTCGGTTTGGCAGACTACCCATTTCTGCCAGGGGAAATTGAGGAAGAGAAAGAAATAGGGAGGACGAGGTCGAGGAGAGGTGAGAAGGAGTTTGATGGAGGGTGAGGAGGGGGGGGTAAGTCGAGCAACACAACAGGATGGTTTGAAACAATAGAGATGAAATGGGATGTCAGAGGAGTGGTGGAGGGGGTGTAGAAGTGCAGGAGATGGATGAGGATTGTGGAGTTGGCAGGGCTGTGTGGTAAGCAGAAGGCTGGTAGCCCAGGGAATAGACTCCTGTCCATCTGTTACCCGGCCCGTCATCTCTGCACACACAGCCCCAATCTAAAGCACATTACCACATAAACTACACCTCGAGGGCAAGCCTCTCAGTGTGTGCGGCCACGTGTGCCTCTTCCTGTTTGTGTAAACTTTTCTCTTACTGAGAGCTGTGAACCGTGACGCCCCCTGTCCCCGCTGTGACAAAAAAAATCTGCTGTCTTTGATTCTTCCTAATCAGCTAATAAGTGGAATATAGGACTGTGATGAATGACAAAATATTTATCCCAAAGCACAAACCAGATTCAGAGCTGTTAGTAGCCATGCTGTTGTAGTTTACTTTTTTAATCACTGGATGAGGATGCACAGACGGCTGCGGGCAGATAGCAACAGCGTTGATCGTAAGCGTAAGTTCTTTGTCTCATTGTGTATGCTGGGGCACAGAATGTATACTGGCTAGATGATGAAAATCTCTCAACTGACAGATTTTGCCATTTGGTGTTAGGTATTGCTGCAATATCTGGGTTATTTTGGGGAATGTTGCAAATCAATGAGCAGTGCTGTTTTATTGCAATATTGGATTTTAGATGTTTTTTAGATCCATGTAACAAAATACCTTTTTTTATGAACTGAAAACTACAGTTGGTAACTTTAAATGTTACCCGAGACAGTTTGTGCTAGTGCTCCTAGAATTTGCTAGAATCTACCACGCCTGAAGGTAAACAACCAATCGGAGCCGAGGAGTCTCGTGTCAGTCACTGCTCATGAACTGCAGTCAAACAAGGCAGCGCTGATGAAATATGATTTGAGATTTAGGTGCCACCAGTTATTTTTTGCACCTTAAATGTTTCAGAAATTTTAGTGTACTGTTTAGCTGTAAAGCCCAGTTCAGACCAAAGATTCACGACGAAACGAGACGAGCCGGCTGATGGCGTCACCTGCAACTCAGCTAGTTTTAGAACATAAGGCACGACACCTGTTTCAACAGCCAATCAGCTTGTAGTGAAGTCCGCTGGTCAAGTCAGAATGACCGCAGACGGTGTGCTCACTTACTGAGGCATGTGCTCTGTCCACGCTGAGCCCTCTGTTTCCTTCCTCACAGTGTGCCGGTGTCGGATGGTGGCTCACTGCATGTGCTTATGCCTCCTCACACTCATATGCCGTGACTCTCATCGACTGATTAATATGCGTTGGTTATTTATATTATTGTGGCATATTTACTATGAATACAGTCCATCTGATGCTCATTTTGTTTATGTTTTTTGCCGTTTCATCACGACTACAAATGCAGCTGTAGCCAGTATCTCACTGTAACTATCCTCATTTATATTTTTAAAAACTACAAATTATATTCAGCCCCAAAATAAGCCTGAGATGCTGGAAATAAGAACAGAAGTACAGAGAGTTGTTGCATAGAGGTGATACACCCTCTCATCTAGTTGCACTGGTGTGAACTGCCACTACACATTGCAGAACAATACATTGCAAGTAGCTGCCTGTTTCAACTCGTCTCGTCACAAATCTCTCAAATGAGGACGTTTGCTCTTGCTGGTGGGCGGTGCTTTGTTGTGGCTCGACTGTTATCAATATGGCGACCAGGTCACAAACGTTCTCATTTTACAGCTAAACAGTGCACTAAAATATGTTTCTGGAAACAATTAAGTCATACTTGATTAGCGCTGCCATGCCACATGATTGACAGCTGCGTTACAGACACCTTGGCTCTGTTTTTATTCACGTGAGGTGGATTCAGCAAACATGACAAGCTTTAATTCACCGGATTGGTCAAGAAACAGATCTGACTTTCTTGTTATCTTACCCATAAATAATTTTGCAGTTGAATGTCAAGAAAAAAAATATTGCATCACAACATATATATGTTAATAATGTAATCTAAAATGATATGTACCAGGCTAGATTTCTTTTAAAAATATCTTCAAAGCTTGTTGCCACAGATGCACAGGAGTGTCCTTCATAATTTTGAGGATACTATATTGTAGCTTTATGTTGCTAAAAAAAAATCATGTTTTTTCTGTCAACTTGCATGACAAATGGTTCACACATTACAATTTCAATAAGCCTCAGCAGCAATCACTGCGGAGAGGAAGCCAGTCAGTGGTGCGAATCAGAGTCGTACCAATTTCAGAACGCTTCATCATTGCAATTGGGAGCAAAACAATACACCACTGTCACCAAATGTGTCTGAGATTGACCCAGAATCGGAAGATAAACTGATTTTAAATGGCTGAATTTATTATCAGGTTTCTGTAAAGCTTGAACTTAGATTTGTGTGCTAGTAGCCTCCTGTTAGGGTCCAAGCAACACAATTTTTTAGCTCTGTGATTGATGTTTATCGCCAAGCAGCTCCTCTGGAGTCTACTAATGTTTTTAATCAAAGAAGCAGATATTTTCTAACACAGTTGCTCATCTTTTGTACTGATGATTTCAAGCCTGTCCTATCTCTGGAAGTGCTCCAAATGCCTGTCACCTAACAACATATATGCAGAAAAACATTGTGACATTTACTTCTATACGCTTCCTCCCACTTCACAACTCTATTTCTGAAAAAAAATATAACTCAATGCTTCTGACTATGTGCTCCAAAAGCCACACACCAGGTGGAGTGGTGTACTGTGCGGTGGATCATGTCATCCAAGAATGCTGCAAAAACCTGTGTTTGGTTCAGTCTTTTCAAAACACAGTTCATTGGAGAAAAGGTCCACCAACCACTGAAGTAGAAAGGAGGCTTTCCATTACTGACCAGACCCTTGGAAAGTCTTTTCATCCCCTGATGGGTTTCATGTCATCATTTTGTATAATGGTTGACAGACACTAATAGCAGTGTTGGACAGTGTGAGGGGCTTGTGGCTGGCCACAGGATATGAGCCACTGCTCTGTAGGCTGCCTAATGGATGGAGATATGGTAGGTTATGGTCAGGGAGACTTTTTGTACCTTCACCATCATCATCCCACATCACCCTTCCCATCCCATTACCTACTGTTCTTGCTCCTTTCTCTTTTCCCTGACTATATCTGTCTTTCTTTGACTCCGGCAGCCTCCTCTTTGGCCCACAGCGAAGTCCGTTTCTAATTTCATCTCTCTTGTTTTATTCATTCTTTCATTTTCGCTGCCATCTATTCTGCCTGACCCTCACTGTCTATCTGGACTCCCTCTCTGTCTCTCTCTTCTCCTCCCTTCGCAGCTTCACAGGCTCTTTGCTGCTCCACCCCCCCACCCGCACCCTCACCCCCTCCGAACCCACCCCATCCCCTTTCCACCCGAACTGCTCTTTTCTATGGACACTGCAGTTGTGTTGTTCCGCCTTCAGGAGATGTGAATATCTGCAGTTCTGCATGTTTGAAAACCTCTGGTGGGCGAGAGATTCTCATCACTGCAGCTGTGTATGTGTGTGAATGCATGCACATGGATTTCTTTGTTTATGGACGTGTGTGTGTGTGTGTGTGTGCGTGCGTGTGCAGATCTGCGTGTGTGTACGGCTGGTTTGTGCAGAGTAATCCTGATTATACTCACCTCCCAGTGTCCCATTTTAGGAGAAAGGGAGGCGAGGGATGGGGGGGAGGGAAGGGTGTGAGAGGGAGAGAAGGGGGAGGAGAGATGTTCTGCCACCACGGCAAACACCCTTCATATGAACAACAGAGTCAGATCAGTGATTCCCCCCAGGCGTCTGCTGCATTGGCAGGCCGGCGGCTCAAGCAGCATTTCGGTCTGGAAACAACTGAGAGTATCAACTCAGCCTGCGAGAGGATTACACTCCTTGAGTGGAGAACCGGCTCTTTCATCATATATACTCCCTCATTTGCACATTTCTTACTCCCTCCTTCCTTTTCCCCTTTCTCTTAGTCTTCATGCATGTTTGTATGTAATAGAGTGTTATGTGTGGGATCATCGTGTTTTGTGTGTTTAGTCTCCGGCTGCCGAGGAGAGCTCAGGATAGTGGGGACACACGTGGGTTTCCAGTGGGATTCATCTACGATGCTAAGTCCGATTCTGCATTGTATTGTGTCCTATTATCATAAAGGCCCATTAGCATTTAAAGTGCTCCCCTTCAGCCCTCCTGCAGTCTATAGGAGTCAAAGCATTACAGCCTCTGAAGACTGCCGAGCGCTGCCAGATTAATCCTGAATCAGGCTCCCTGAGATCGCCTTTTATTCAGGCTTCTTTCATCCACGTGGCCATTCCCCGCTGAAATGAACTGAAAGATGAATAGGCAACCTGTTTCTTAACCAGGACAAATGATGATTTTCTGCGGGGAAACGGGTGCTAGTGCGTGCGTGAATCTGTCTTTAGGTGACTGAAGGAAACACAAAGAGAGACAGGGATAGGAAACCTGGATTCCTGTTTGTTTATTTGTTTGTTTGTTTGCATCATATGCATTATGTGCTGTCTTTGTGTGTGTGTGTGTGTGTGTGTGTGTGTGTGTGTGTGTGCTAGGAGTTGTGTGTTTGTGTGCACGCGGGCGCATGAATTGCATATTTGCCCAGATTCGGTTGGCTCCACTGACTGGTTTTGGGCACAAGGCCTGATTGCCCTTCTGCAAACATAACCAGGCCAAAATGTAAGCTCTCCACCTCTTGATACACACAAACACACACAAACACAAAGCTCCAGGGAACAATACTGGTCGGTCCTTGCCAATGTTCCCCCAAAAGCTGTTGACACACACAGTGTTTATACACACATGGCGCATTTTTCCATAGGCTGTCTTATCAATTTAACCAGGAGATGAAACATAAGCGGTACTTTTGTGCAGCAGTGTTTGTGTTTGATAAATGATTCATTTGGAGAAAAGTGTGATCAAGGCCATGCCCGCAGTATCTATTTCAAGCAGCCGCTGACTCATCCAGGAGCCTGGCTGAATACCTGTAGCCCTTATTCTCCTCTCCAGTGAACTGTGCTTCGGTGTCCAGGAACTATTGTCTGCTGGGTTATCTGTGTATCTGCAGAACAGATATACAGATAACAAGAGTGTCAGTCTGCTGCTGTGTGTTAGCATGCCTTACATATCTGTCTGTCTGTGTCTATCTATGTATAATACATTGCTTGCATTGCTCATTTACAGTAAAATGTCCAGACTTATTTCCATCGTGGTCTTTAATGTAAAGACAGCACTGATGCAGGAGTCAAGGCGCCCAGGCAGCATCAAACCACCGGTTATTATATATAAATGAACCAAAATGATGAGCTCATGATAGACACTTTGCTAGTTGATTGTGTCTGAGCAACACTGCCAAACGTTTGCTGATTCCAGCTCATGAGACAAATGTGAGAATTTCCTGCTTAATTTTGAACCCTTGAACGAGCCATTTGGACATGTCACTTTGGGCCAAATTGTGATGGATATTTTTTCATTATTTTGTGTCACTTGATGAAACGAATGAACAACCCAGTAGTCTGGGAATAAACGGACAATAATCTTGACAGTGATTATTAATTGTTAGAACATTTGCTTGTGGTATTTTCACACATGTGACGATCTGCTTCTTAAAGGCGCAGTTTACCGATTTTCACCCAGCTTTGAATCATGACGATGCCGGTAGTACGCAGGGATTCCCAAACATTCATTTATTTGTGGCGACCTGCCATGCTAACAACATCTACCGCCACGTATTGATTTTTTATTTATGGAGCTGGACCATTCATTAGGAGCACTGTTGAAGTATATATACCATTCTGTTATTAATGGCTTACCACTCTTGGAGTGCAGAGCAGCAGAATGGCGCATTGAAAGTAAGCGTTAATGGCAGTGGGTCTAAAAGTTTGCTTTCACTCACCTCTGTAGCAGCTGCTGCCTCTCTCATCCATCAATCTGATCTGATCAGCTTTGACCCAGTGACTCAAACTCTACAAACTGCTGCTGAGGCAAAGAAGAACTCATGGAGGGTTCAGTGCTGCATTCATGGACCTGCAAAAAACTTCAAATTCAGAGATGATACAGAGAATGATACACAAGAAAACTTATTTTTCAGACACATATCTCAGCTTACTTTTTAACTGTAACTCAAGAACGTTTGTTTGCAGCAGGCAGCCATATTGTTTCCTGTGGAAAAAGAGCCAAACTCGCATTACGTCACCCACCAGCGAGAATGTTTATTGGTCAGGTGTGGTGCAGGTTTTCTACCTCTCGAGCAAACGCCACAGCCTTTCTCTGCTCATGTAGCACCAGTTTTAAAAGTATTTGCATCTTTCTGCTGCATAGAAAGCCTAGTTTTATGAAAGGAAACTCTTTCCAGCAGTGAAATAAGACTTTTGAACAGTTATTCAGTCAAAATGAGCTTTTGAAAGACATGACCTCGGGCTCTGGGGAGTCGTGATAGGCATTTTTCTTTTACTGTTTTGTGACATTTTATAGACGAAACAATTGAACAGTTAATTGAAAATGAAACGCCATGAACTATAAATTAAAATGCATTACCTCTAAACAATGAACTATAAAAAGAGTACATTTCTTTAACATGTATTTGTTGTTGTGCAGTATGGCAGTATCTAAAAATAAATCCATCCATGCATCTTTCTCCCTGTTTCTCCTGCCTCTTTCTAATGATTCAGTCTGAGGTCCACCTACACTCTATATTTGCAGCACTGATAAAGACCTGACTTGAATACAGAGCCAGACCCCCCCCTCCCCTACAAGCACACACACAGGCACATACACACATATATACACACGCCCCGAGCCCGCTGCAGTGGCGTGCTCTAATTAACAGCCAGGGAGTCCATGTAGTAGTAGCCGGCGGGGTGATAAAAAGACCATCTGAACCCTCTCAGGAGAGGGGTGGGGTTGGGGGAGGGCAGAGGGGAGCAGATGTAGGCCTGGCATATTCCTCGCCTCGGGGGAGCTCGCCTCCTGACCTCCCCTATCGATCTCCCCCTTCTCCTTCCTTTCTCTTCCTGCCTGTTTCGTCAATGGACGTTCCGCTGGCCTCCATTCAGGTGTATCATTAGCATTGATGAGTCGGGGGTGGTAGACGGGAGAGATAGGTGGGGTCAGGGGGGTTCACCTCCTTCCACTTGGGTCTCTGTTGGCTCATATAGGAAGGTTGGCTGCCTGAACTCTAACCACATCATTCAGACTCGACATCGTCACCAGAGTCTCCTCTGAGCTTTGATTGCTCTCTTGCCTTTTGTGGCATTTCTCCTCTCCATCCTCCTCTCAGCCGTGCCATCAGCAGCGGCTTGACATTCCTATCTGACGGGGTCTCTCCAAAGCTGATGACTGTGGAAAGAGAGAAAGAGAGCGATAGATCCTATCTCCACTCAGCCTCTCATCCCCATCGCAGAGTGTGTGGAAACAGATGGTACGTGTCTGTCATGTGGTTAGGTAGCAGGGGGCCCGGAGGAGGAGAGGAGCAGAGGAAAAACACACAGACAGTTGATGTGGCCACGGTCTGCGTCTTGGACTGTGTTTGGCTCCAGATTTGTCAGTGATGCCCGGTTTGAGCTTGCAAACTTTAAGGGGGTTTTGTTGTGCTTGACAATTAAGGGGCTCGTGTGAGTTTGATTTATTAGCTGAGCAAATTGCCACGTTGGTAATTGCTTTGCTGCTGTAGGAAAGTTGAATATATAATTATAGTTGCAGGTATGGGGGAGGTGTGTGTGTGTATGTGCGAGAGGGATAGAGTGGTTAAAAGGGTAAGGAGAGGAGGAAGCAGGAGTGCTGATGGATGCTTGATTACGTGTCTGGCCATCTGGACTGTTGTCACCGAGATGCTTAATCCCATTCAGCACAGAAAATGTGTGCGAACGCGTTAGTGTGTATGTGAAACCGAAAGCAACTGCTTTTCTGCATGCACACACCTTGATTTTCCTCGATATGCGCGGACGTGTCTCTGTACGTTATTTCACACATTGTGCGAATCTGTGAAGATGCTAATAAGAACACTGCCACGAAAACACAAATATGTACACACACGCAGGCGACACACACACTTATCCGATGCCCCCCGACGTAATCAGACATATCCAGACGCTATGCAGACACATCCCAGATCGGCCCCTCTAATCGTTGGTACATTTTAACAATTACTGCTAACAAGTCCTTATTACCCCCAGTGCCCTGCCCCTCCTCTTGATCCCAGCTTCTAATTGCTGCTGCTGTTTCTGAGCAGCTCTCTGCATAGTTATTAGACAGGAATCATTACCACCACATAACACAGAGCCGCACCATGGAAAACTCACAGTTCACTGCCACCAAACACCTGTGTTTCTAGGTTAGGAGTGTACTGAATGTGTGTGTCTGGCTGTGTTTATGTGTGTGTGCGGCACTTAAGTAGCTCCTGCTGACTGGGCGGTATGTTTATACTCCTGTAGAAAAGGCCTGTCACACACACACACACACACACACACACACACACACAGTAAAACCTAGCTGTCTCTGTACCGCCTGCTAGATCACCTAATGACTAGCTGGCTGTAGGAGCGAACACGCGGCTTTGATGAGGAAGGATATAGTGGCTCTGCTGTCCTCGCCAGTATCTCCACTTTCAAGGGCCTGCAGATGTTAAAGGGGGGAACAGTGGCTCTCACATCACTGTGTGTGAGTGAGCGAGTCTTATGTTTCACCACGGAAGGAGGAAAGTAAGGATTCAGTGCATGGCGGGGTCGACTGTGACTCTGTGCAGGCAGATAAACCGCTCGTTTGTGTCGAGGAAAAACTGCACTCTATCAAGTGTCCCAAAAAATAAGGAGTAAACGCATTTGTTCTTTATTGTCCCAGTGGATTTGCTCCAAAATAAAGTATGAGCAATCCTCACATCATCTAAGCCCCCCTGATCCCTGACCACAACCCTCTGTCTCTGTCTGTCTTTATCTCTTTATCACTATCTGTTTTTAGCCGTGCTAGCCGCGTGGCTGTAGCTGTGGCCGGACGGACAGAAGTCCTTCACTTTGGCCCAAACTGAATTTGAACTTTTGAACTCTGAGCTTGAGCACATTTATGGCAAATGATGCATCTGAATGACTGTGGTGTTCCCCTGACTTTTCCTGTAGCACCACAACGAGGTTATTGTTTGTGGCTCTGAGTGTGGCTCTGGATGGATTTCCATGAAATCAGAAAACTTTTTCTCTCATCTCACTTGTTTTTCTCCCATGCCTCCACTGTGAACAAAGAATCCAAATATGTAAAACATTCCTGATGAACTGAGGTCATAGTGCTCTGTGTTCAACAACAGCAAAACTACATCAAAACATCTGTTTGCAAACTCTCACACAACTCATGCAGTATAGTCCAAGCCTCATTTATCCAGTCGTTTGCTCAGCACTTACCAAACACCTGGACTTTCACCAGGGCTTCCCAATAGAGTCGAAGATTCAAATCGTCAGAGGGACCCCCCAGTCAACTGAGATTGCCTCAAGTCGAGCAGTCGTTGCTGCGGAGCGAGCGCTCTTGACTTTCACCTTCTCTTTGGTACAGACAGCTGCAGGCATGATGCAGCGGCACAGAGGAGGAGAAACTTTGCACCATAAGGCTCTGAAATAACATTATCTTCTCTCCTCTGCTTGGAAGTGGTTAATTAACAGCTTAAAAATACTTAACACGACAGTCTCTGGCTTTTGTTTGATATCTAGTGTCGGCAAAACATTTCCGATTTGTCATTACCGCCGTTAGCTTGCTTGGACATTCCCTTTTAAACTTTAAAAGTTTATAAGGAAAAAAAGACTTGTCAAATTTTCATATGAAACAGTCACATCTGATTCGATTGCCATGGGTACAGCCCTAATTTTCACTGAAACCTTAGTATTCAAACCGAACTCTCTTCAGAGCCAGACTCCATAGACAAAAATAGTAATTTTACGTAATTTATAATGGAAGCTGTTGTTCTATCGCTGCTTCATTTTAGTTAGGTTGTTTGTGTTATTGTGTGACTTTGGTGTTTTAAGGGATTAGTTTGGATTCACCACAGTTACACAAAAACACAAATAAACAAAATGATCGAGGCAGTGGTGGACCAGCAACTCCCATGTTCAGCAAGGTTAAATTACTGTTTTTGTCAATGGAATCTGGCTTTGAAGAGAACATAGAGAAGGTTTACTTTCAGCTAAATTCCCTGCCTACAACTAGATAAATGAGACTTGGATCATTCTGCAAAAGTTGTGTGAGAGTTTGCAAACAGATCTTCTGGTAAAGTTTTGCTACAGACCCCTATGACTTCAATTCATGAAGAATTTAATACGCTTTGGATTTCACAGAGGCTTGTGAAAATTAAAACAAGCTTTCTTCACAAGTTGAACTGTAACAGTGAGTAATTGATATATAAATGGTCATTTGGGGTGTGAAGTATTCCTTTAACTTTTTTTATCACCATCTTCAGGTCAAAATTGTAATATCTATCTATCGCCATTACCATCACCCATCAGAGTTTTCAAGACTCAATTTTAAATACTACCCCTCTTTATCTTTCCAGAGGACCTGTTGCCATTCGGCTTCCCCAGTATAGACATGGGTCCCCAGCTGAAGGTGGTGGAGCGGACGAGGACAGCCACCATGCTGTGCGCTGCCAGCGGCATCCCCGACCCAGAGATCTCCTGGTTCAAAGACTTCCTGCCCGTCGACCCCGGCAGCAGCCAGGGTCGCATCAAACAGCTCCGATCAGGTGAGACAGACGAGGATGTTATCATCAGATTATTTCATTTGAAAATAAGTAAACAACACAGTGCATCTAAAGCTTAGCATCGCTGTCAGGTGGAATCCCTGTTGATCTAAATTTGGTGATTATCATGTTTTAATTATGATTGAGGGATTACATGCTACTCTCTGAGTTTATCTGCATCCTTTGGGGGTGTAAAACCTTTTTAAAGCCAATTTCATAAAAGGATAATTGTGCCGCCCCTTGAGCCAAGAAAAAAAATGCTGTTTTTATTAACATTTGGGAGAAAAGATTATAAAAAGATGACACTTTAAAGGCATAAATCGCTCTATTGTGAATCATAAATGTGAAAGAATATGGCAACATACAGTTTTTAAAAAAAGGGCAGGTCTCTTATACATTCAGTACAAGTTGGTTGAAAAAGTTTAAAGACAATTACAAAGTAAATCCACTTTGAAATAAATGCTTAATATAATAATCAATCTACAGCAAAACAACCATTATTCTCTCTTCCTGAAATCAATACACAGTTCAGAGTTTCTTCACATTAGGTGTTTAAGTGATGCTCCTCTTATCTTTTGACCCGCCTCGTCTGAATTTGTGTGAAATGGGCTCAATGTCTGAAAATTGGAACGTAAGATCACTTTGCCGGAGACAGTAAGAGGGAAAAGAGGGAGGGAAGTTGTTTTGCTGCTACAGAGAAGAGAAAGCGTGTGTCTGTGCAGACAGATCGAGGGGTGAATACAGAGGAATCACATCTCGCGCTTAAGACAGTTTGTTCAGCTTTGTTTATGCTCCTCCGTATAGATGACACAGTGTCTCCTGGAGTAGGCAGACACGTATTTTCTCAGCCATTCTCACTCAGTCGTCCTCAGGGGGAATGAAAGTGATGGTGAGGCGAAACCATTTTGTTGTTGCTTCATCCATATTCTCTGTGCTCCTCCGTCCTGCCAGCTCTGATATCTCCCTGCTGTCAGCCAATATCCTTCACTGATCACTAGTGCCCTCTGTCAACCTTGTGTCTGCATCTCCATACGCGTAGTTTGCTATTACGCTGTTGAAACAAATTTAAGTCTAACACTTTATTTTAGTTACTGTTGCAACACCTGTCAAGCGCGACACATGCACACCTCACAATGACAAGTTTCAGTATTAAACCACATGAATGTCTCAGTCACTTCTAATAGAATGGGCCTGTGATTTCACACAGGTAGTCAAAAGTTTCATCTCTTGCCGGTGAGTGTTGATTTTGCCGACACAAATGACAGCTGTAACGAGCAGAGTATCAGCTATTGCTAGCTGGTTAGCTGATTATGGCTAACTGTGGGTTAGTTGGAATCCCTCAAATCAAATGCAGTATGCCAAAAATACCAAGATCTTCTACTACATCTGGTGCGATTTTGCAGTTTGCAAGCCAGCATGATTTTCTGCCTATTCTGACCCACAATCCTCTGCGCAGCAAACAATATGTCACATCGACTGAGCTGCAAACAGATGACAGCTTATTGACGGCTGATTGGCAGCTGTCAGAAGTCGTAATGACAGATGACAGCGCATTCAAATAACTGATGAACAGTAGAATAGTTATAACAGGAATATTAATTGTTTAAGTGAGCAAAATATAACCAACAACAACAGGACATAACTATAAGAATAATCATAAAGAAAGATGCAGATGTAATTTCACTGTTGCAAATATATTGTGTTGGAATCTGTGCAGTGATAACTTTAAAGTTAAATTAAATACAACTGCAGAGCTCTCCTGGTTGATCTCTGACTCTGGAGAACTCGTTAAGTGGAGTTTGTTTCATCTCCAAGGTAATGGTTAAAAAAGCAAGAGGGTCAAAGTTCAGGGCGTCATATTATGAGACAGAAGTATGTCCCGATTGTATGCATACTGCACGCCACAGTTCATACTTTTAAAGGCAACAGCAATATATACTAAAAGTGAAATGAAAAAGACAGCACAGGTACAGATCCTCAGAAGCTTGTCTTGAGCCTCCTTAGTGAAGCTAGCTGTGGATTCCAAGTCCAGAGAGTAAAGGTGTTGGAGAAAAATGAATTTAATAGTGCATAGACAAGGTACCAAATATTCATAAATACCTCACTGCAGAGTAGCCATTTAATGGTAAAACATATTAATGATTAGAATCAGAAATACTTTATTGATCCTCGAGGGGAAATTATTTGGAAAGATAAATGAAAATATAAGTAAACTAACAGGATTATTTACAAATATATAGTTCAAATAAACAGGATTATTAACAAAAAATAAATATATATACATATATTGTAACCTAAACAAGATTATTTACACAATATATATAGTAACCTAAATAGATAATACACAGAATATATACAGTCAAGGTAAAATGGGGTTATTGCACAAGTTGAATTATTGCACATGTTAACAGTTAGATTAGACCTATTACTAATGCTGATGAGCTAATTGTGACTTAATAAGGCTGTGTTACCTTTATGATAAAGCTTGAATATATTTTCCAGCTCCAGACTGATTTAATTCATTTTTAATGACCAAAAATGGCTCTTCTGGCAGTGAAGGTTCGTGACCCCTGCTATAAGCTAGTTTGCCAAACACGCTAATGTTTATAGCTCATGTTAGCTCACACAAACACACTGTTAAATCCATTCTTTACAATTTTGCTCTCTTAAAAATAACAAGACTTAACCTTTCAAACGCTTTATATGTGGAGTATGGCTGGCACAATGTCATATTATCTCTACACATTTATCATGGTCAGGCTTATGATAATGGTATTATGCTCCCAGTAAAATTTAAATTCATCTGAAAGTTTCTTCATTGTGTGTTTTGTGCCTTTTTTTGGCGAATGAATTACACAATACGAGTGTAGGGAGGCGGAGAGAGAATCTGTAACTGTACAAAAGTGTAAAAAAGAGCAATTACACTTAATGGATAGTGAAAAGGCAACCAGATGGCATTGGGGGTGGGAGACAAAGGGAGAATGGAAATAAACGGAAATGATTTAAGAGGAACTGGATTATTTACACAGTGTATGTGTAATGTTAACCTGATATCAGTATTTCATTTTTAAATATCACGGTTATCATCAATACCAGCATATCCCGACACCCCTAACATGAAGAATTGCTCTGTCTACAGCCCCGTGCACACTGCATCAACATGATATCTAAAGCTTGTCAAGCCTGCCATACCTAGTTATGGTTGCTATGATACCGTATGCTGATATCACTGTTTGGGGGAGGGGTTTAGTGTTTGCAGGTAGCTGAAGGCCATTTTCTGTGCTGAGACCACTTTTAGCTCCCACACCCATTCCTATTTCCAGTAACCTATTGATGTGTAAAAACGGATACTCACCACTGCGATATACAGAATATTGAAAGTGTAATTGCGTCTGTGTAAAATGCTCTGCAGTGGATGTGGGTGGAATTAAGCAACTGGCCAGTCTCCCTGCTGCATGGATGCAGGTGAGACAAAAGCTGCACTCCCAACAAAGAAAAAGACTTTAAAAGCAGCCGTATGTCCACTGTAAAGCTCAGAAACATGCCAGAGGGAGAAGTGTAGTGATTGTTTTATGGATACATAATTACAATAAACACTATGCAAATGTTTTTCTATCCTCTGCTTATAATTTATGAGAAAGTGTTGGCGGCCTTGGAGCTACAAAATAACAAAGAACCTTGCTCAAACCTCTCCATGCATCTTAAAACAATTGTTTTTCTCTCAGTAAGTGCAGTTATATCATTAGTATACAGTATCTACCATTGTAAGTTTCACCCAGTCTACTCTGAGATGCGTTTTGTCCTTCGAGCTGTGTCACACAGAGACATGACACTGATTCAGCGGTGTAGAACGTGAGGTCACGTATCACATCAATGAAACAGTAGCAAGACAAATGGCACAGTGAGATTCACCGTGGGGTTTAATAGGATTTCAAATCACCAAAAGCATTGCAAAGCTGAACAACAAAATGCAGTGTATAATGAACCAAACACTGCAGCGAAATGACTTGGAGGAAATCAATTACACCTGAGCTGAGCACAAAATAGCACCGAGATGTGTTATGGATGAAACACTCCTTTAAAATCTGTTTAATGGGGGCACCTTCCAAGCAGTGCCTCTGATTTAGTGGATGGCTGCCAGCTCTCGTTGGACCGCAGCCAGGGATATGTTTTGGGCCACAATTATTGTTTCTCTCTGTCTTTCCTTTTCTTCTCTGTTTGGTCTTGGAAATATTTTTATGGCCCATATGGGTCAGGATGAGAAATGATATTGAGAATGACTGCACTGAAATCCGGCAAAAGACGACTCTTTGCCGTTTCACAGCCCATAAGAATCCATCACCTGAGGTCTTCTCTTGCTGCAGGTAACTGTCCAAACGGTGGCCATTGACAGTTGTGAACACAACTACATTAAACCTGCACACATAAACAACCCGGTTTCCAGAGGGTACAATATTATGGAGGCCCATTTATTGTGATGGGGGAAAAAAAGATTCTTTGAGTCATTATAGTGCGAAAATTTAACAAAATAATGAATTAGTGAAAACAACGACCAGAAAAGTACCTCCAGATAATGGGAACCTTTCTTAAAATAAAGACTTAGCATTTTAAAATAATGACTTCCTATCTCAAAATGATGACAAACATTTGCAAAAGTTAGTATCGCATTATGATAAGATACTTTCTAAAATTAATGACCTGCCACCTCAAATTAATGACTCAGAATTTAAAATAATGAGAAACTTTATCAAAAATAATGACTATCTCAAAGTTATTACTTAATATCTCAACATAATGACTTTGTATCTCAACATAATGACTTAGTATCTCAAATTATTGACTAAGCATCTCAAACTAAGGACTTAGTATTTCAAAATAATGACTTAGTATCTCAAATGATTGACTTAGTATCTCAAATTACTGCCTGAGCATCCCAAACTAAGGACTAAGTATCTCAAATTAATGCCTTAGCATCTCAAACTAAGGACTAAGTATCTCAAAATAATGACTTAGTATCTCAAATTAATGAGTTAGTATCTCAAATTAATGATTTAGTATCTCAAATTAGTCACTCAGTATGTCAAAATAATGACTTTGTATTTCAAAATAATGATTTAGTATCTCAAATTAATGGCTTTCTATCTCAAACTAATGACTAAGTATCTCAAAATATTGAGAAACTTGAAATAATGTGGTAGTATCTCAAATTGATGACTTATTACTCAAATTAATGATTTAGTATCTCAAATTGATGACTTTCCATATAATGACTTACTCTCTCAAATAAATTACTTAGCGTCTCAGAATAATGAAAACTCAAAATAATGATTAACTTATCTCAAAAAAAGACTTAGTATCTAAAATTAATGACCTAGTATTTCCAAATAATGGGAAACTTTCTCAAAATAATGACTTATCTCAAATTATTGACTTAATATCTCAAAAATAATCAGTAGTTCTATCAAAAGAATGAACACTTATCAAACTACTTATCAATAATGGCTTTGTATGACAAAATAATGAAAACTTTTGTCAAAATAATTTTGTCTTTGTACCGTTTCTCATTATTTTGAGATACTAAGTAATTATTTTGAGACGAGTAAGTCATTATTTTTAGAAAGTTTATTAGTACTTTAAAGATACTAACTCATTATTTTGATAAAGCTTCTTATTATAATGACTTATTGGATCCTTTTTTTTTAAATCACACACTGAAATGGGCTTCCATATAAAACATATGGCACAGTACAGAGCTGAACTTTTCCTGACATCTTTATACCTCAACCAAAGCATCCATCCATTTCTCCATGCCATCTGCTGCACCCGTTTAGATGTGCGTGAGGAGAACCGTGACAAGTTATCTGTCTATCGCTGACATTTGGGACTGAGATCCGGAGAGTTTACCTAAGCACTTAACAGCCTCCGTAGACCTCCACTCTAACAGATGGCATGCAATATGGACCCCGAGGTTGACTGCTGGGTAATGGATGGACCTGTCTTGGCCAAGAACTGCAATGTGATCAAAGGTTGTGGTTATGGTAACGGTCATGGTTTAGGTCACTTTTATCTAATGCAGAAAGGGAGGTGATTGAAACATAAAGACACCGTTTTGGTTTTTTAAATCAGCGTCACAGTACAACAGCCATATTCTGACTAACCACATAAGTGCATTTGTTCAGGCATCCGTCAGAATTAGTTATGACTGTGTTCTCCCCAAATGTTTCCAGTGCATCATTTAATACCTCTGCCACCGAGGTTATTTTTGGTCCTGTTTGTCTGACATCTGTTTTTGAGATATCCTGCTGACTAACAGACAGACAAACAATGAAATTTGGTTGGAAATTGGGACACTGGCCAAACAAACAAACGATTAGTTTTTGGTGAAGATCCAGGATGTTTTTTAAAGGATTTCTAAAAATGGTGAGAGACAAATCCTTTTACAGATCATGCCTCTCGTCTGGAGGAACAGGTGGAGTTACTGTTTAGGCTGTGATATTTAATACTTGCTTATCTAGTTTTTTAATGTCTGTTTTTTGTGGAGGTAGTATAAATTAGGGCACAGATAAATCTGCAAAAGAATCCATAAAGAGCAGCAACTAATTATTGTTTTCATTATCAATTAATCTGCTGACTATTTTCACAATGACTAGATTATTGGTCAGGTCTGTAGATAGTCAGAAAATTATGAAAAACGCACCTTTATTTTTTTTCAGTTTGTCTCATTCTCAGTCCTAAACTTGAATATAATTCATTTACTGTTATATAGACCCTTTTCTCACATCATCTTCCTCCATTGTCTAAAAATAGCTAACAGAACTTGCTAGCTAGCGTTGGCTAATGTCTGTGGAGAATTGTTTTGCCTCCAGCTAAGCCCCGCCCACCAAAAACATCACACTGTTTACTAACAGTAAAAGGGTCTATATGACTAAAGTACCAACAAGCATTCACATTTGAGAAAGTAGAACCAATAAATGGTTGTCAATTTGCTTTACAAAATGACTTAAATGATTAAAAAGTTAATCGCTAAATTGTCGCTCATTTTAATTTTCTGTTGTTTCAGGCCTAAATGAATTACACTGTAAGCTCAGTAGCTAACTTGCTCTTAAAAATCTTGTCCTGTCTTTAGAGTTCCTCTGAAGGCATTGATCAAACCCCTAAAACTTATCTCTCTTCATCAAAATTACATATTTGCAATTTTATTCTTTCCATGAAAAGATCCCTTCGTGCCTTAAAATGGCTTGGATGGAACTCTACCCCTCTGCCTCATTAAGCATGCGTGGATCTATGAATATGCAAATGAGCCACTCGCCTGGAGCTCATGCTCACCTTCACTCTGCTCATCAAACACACAATCCTCTGCTTGTAAACAGTAATGGATGACATGAGCCTTCAGCTTGATTACGTTATAAAACCACTAATAATGTGTTGCAAAGGTTAGATAAACCTGTTCCTGATCACCAGCTCTGACAAGCTGAAGCAAAAGTGAAACGGTGACATACTCCGGTACTTCTCGTTGCACCGCAGCGTTACGGGATTGGTTCCTTAGGTTTGTGATGTAACAATACCTGACTGTCATTGGTGCACTGCAGCTCCCAGGAGGAAATGCTGTGCTATGGCGATGACTGCATATCTTATAGCATATTAAAAACACCATATGGACATGTTAACAAGGTTAAAAACTCGATTTTCACTGGAGGGTGTCTTTAATGTTTTCGTGTTCACCTCCTGGGAAAACTTGAAATTACAACCAGTGTGCAAAAGATCTCGTTGGATCCCAACTGTTTGCTCTTCAACTGCATTAAAGGTGCACTATACAGGATTGTCAATTACAGTTTATAAATGCGTTTCCTAGTGAAAGTGAAAGTAAAAGGCACCCCCACATCGTTATATTTGCGTTTTTTTTTGCTGCTTTGTCCCCCATCTCACCTGAGCGCTATGAGGGTGCACACCATAAACATCCCCAATACAGAAAATAACAAGACAACTGAAGCAGAAGGCAGAGTCTCTGCAGAAAAATACACCATCACACACTTCTAATGGGTCATGCGTGATGATTTAGAGGGATTACGTCTGTGTCTGTACATTGATTTTAGGTAAATCCTGCATCTTTAAGTGAACTGTTTTGTGATTAAAAATAGCACCTGTCTCTTCCGACTGTTGCTAAATGTCCCGTCCCATTTAAAAGTTAATGTCTCACCTCGTGGGAGACTGGAGTCCAGGTGATCTGTTTGACCTAGATGTTCTGGCCGAGCTATCGGGTTAGCAGTATCTGTTGTCATCTGATCGGCCGAGCCTCAGTCCAGCAGACATTATACACCAACTGCGATTTCACAGCAGCTCAATTTACCGAAGTCACATCTCATTCTGGGTCTGTCAGCAGCTCCCGGACTCACTAACAAACTGCTCTCCCTCCTCTCTTCTGTTATCTTTCACTTTCCCTTTTTACAGCTTTTTGTCCTGCTCTCTCACACCGACCGTCTTTATATTTGTCGGTTGCCAGTTATCTATCTGCGCCGTGTGTTTATGTTCGAATGCAGCAACCTTTATATGTGCGGATATACTGAACACCTGTCTGTTTCCAAGTATGGTAATGACGTGTTTTGCATAAAAGAAGATTTCAATTGCCCATTTCAAATCCGTGCTGATGGTTAGCCATATGAGCTGCTTCCAGCTGTCAGATGAGTTCTTGTTTGCAGATCTCCACCTGTCCAGCCCCATCTCTCCTCCGCTCCGTCTTTCCCCTCGCTCCTCCCGCTGCCTCCACCTCTTTGTGGAGAGGAGGCTCGCCTTGTAGAGCAGATAATTTATTCCTGTTTATCTCCGAACTCTGCCCCGTACCGCGGGGAAATGAGAGATGGAAAAATAGAGAGAAAGAGGAGGGCACGGGCTGTTTTCCTTTCATGTAACTGCAGAAGACAGCAAATGAATGACAGCTTCAGCTAGCAGGGCCTCTCAGCTCCCTAAACACACTCCGACACACAGAGCGCATGCTTGTGCCCGAGCTGTGTGTAACAAGTCATTCTTTCCCTCCTCTGAGCATCCAAAAACATGCTGTTTAAACTTTTGCCTATTCTGATCGGCTATTGTGTAAACTGTGACACACACACACACACACACACACACACACACACACACACACACACACACACACACACACACACACACACACACACACACACACACACACACACACTGACAGTCTCTGTGGAACCTTTTAGTGCTTAACTGGCCTTGTTTTTAAGATTTAATAATTAAAAGCTTTTTTCGCCACACACTGTGCGTATGTGTGTGCAGCCATGGAACGTAGCTAGTTAGTACATTAAAGATCCAGTGTGTAGGATTTAGAGGCATCTAATATTCATCACTATGTTTTCAGTTGTGTGTAATCACCTGAAGTTAAGTATCAGTGTGTTTTCATGACCTTAGAATGAGTAGTATGTAGAATATCTACATACACGTCCTCTCCCACTGTGTCCTCCATGTTGTGTCTATAGTAGCCCAGAACTGGACAAACCAACTCTAGATAGAGCCCTTCCAGATTTCACATCGACCACCATAGTTCTCCTACACGTTTGGCCCTGTCTACTCGTATACATGCCTCTTGTCCACACGCAAAGTTTCAGGTCACTAAATTGAGATTTTTTTTAAAAACACCACTGTTTATCTTTGTGGGTGTGTGAAGCAGAGTGTTTAGGAAATGATGACATCTCCTCCTCAATTTGTGCACGCCCATTGTTTCTTTGTGTAATGAGTATGCGCCAAAAACAATAACAACTACCGGTTTGTTAGCACCGCTAATGACTACTTTACACTACTTTATTTATTGCTGCACCACTTCAAGGAGGAACGGAGGCTTCTGCTGAACCCAGTGTTACTTGGTCTGTGGTTTGTGTACATACAATGTGTAGATACAGTTGTTTTTGATGTGGCTCGGTCGCACCAGCAAATGGCGACACCTTCCAAAGTGGGATTGTTGTCGATGAGGAGTGGAAGGAAAACTTTAGCATGTCCAGACCATCACTCGTATGTTTGTGTGAGCTTCTTTGTCTTTATATAGAACTGGAATCAAGCAGATGTGAGCTCCAGTAGGTGTTTTGAAAAAGCTAGTTAGCCTCACATTTCACTTCCTGTGTGTGACGAGGGAACACTGCTATAGACGCCAAAGGCAGGCGAGCTGTTTTTGCGTTTTAGTGCAGATGGATTTTGTCATATGGACAGATTTTGTTTTTGCTTAATGAAGAAGGAAAATATCTGTTTAAAAACATACCTGTAGATATGTGGAGAGGACCTTTAAGTAATAGATTTAATTTTACGGTACTTCTGCTTTCCGTGAACAAAGGGCTGCAGCTGGTGATTGTTTTCATTTCCCATAAATCAACATATTATTTTATTTCTTTTTAGAAAAGGAAAGCAAGGGAGAGAGGGGGTATGACTTGCATTTGTAGATTTAATTTTTCAGTCTGGAAAATATCAGAAAACAGAGACCAGAATTATGTTTTTATGTCTATTATTGCCTGACTAAAAGCCCCAAACCACCAAATATTCAGTTTACAATGATATTAAACAGATAAAAGCAATAAACCTCACATTTTAGAGGCTGGAACCAGAGGACATTTAGCTGTTCTGTTTTTTAAAGAGTAAAATTTTTATTTGATTGTCAAAATTATCTTTTCTTCCGATCAACTTATAGATCAGTTGGTCAATTTTTGCAACTTGTCAGCCTGTATAAAATGCAGTTAAAGGGTCAGTTTACCCAAATTACAAAAACAAACAACCATATTTTCTTAATTATCTCTTGGGCTATTGTGCAGATAGTGTTATGGTCTCATGTGCTGAAGTTTTGAGGTATTCATCCAGAAGACTTCTGCTGCCACCTCAATACAATATATATAAACAGACTTTTGTATGTGTTTACAACAGTGTGACACAATCAGTTGTTTTTTTGTGTAATTTGGATGAAATTACCCTTTAAATTCCTCTTAAATAGCTACAAATGCTGAGAGCAAATGGATGCATAATTAATAATAATGCAGTTATATAATTCATGTATAATAACTGCAGCCTGAAAGGGAACATTCTGCATAATAATTTAACATACATTTACTGTGGTGCTTCAGTACGTTATGTAATTATGAATGCAGGAAATTTTGCTTTTGCTTTTTACTGAAGTAGATAATCTTCTACGGGTGTGCGTGTGCAAGCATACTATTTCTTCTGCTTCTCTATATATCTCCATACGTCTCTTACAAGCCAGAGCCCCTCTAGAAGATGTGATACATCATACTGTGTTTTGCATCAGACTTACAAACTGTGTGTCAGTGTGTGTGTGTGTTAGTGTGTGTGTCTCGTGCGTTTTGAGTTGTGTCTTTTTCCTCTCCTCCTGCAGCAGACTGTAATCCATGGTTTTGTGCCTCCTCCTCAGGCTCCATGTCAAAGTCAGTTTCAGATGAGATGAATGTGACAGAGCAGGCTGAAAGAGCAAAAAAAAAAAAACCAAGTCTCTGCTGGTAATTCAAAAGGCCGTTAGCAAAAAAATAAAAAAAATAAGAATAGCACCCTGTGGAACAAAAGAATACCTGAGTGCTGTGTGTAATTATAGCACGTTTAGGGAGTCACTGTTTATCACAGTGGGATCAGGGTGGAGGATAAAAATTGAGGAAGTAAAAGAAACAAGTTGAGGAGTTGAAGAGCATTGTCGGGTTGTTGCCGTGGGGTAAAGCTTGCCGAGATAGAAACAGGCTTTCTTCACGGCGGCAGTGAGCCTTCTGGAGGAGGGGAATCACAAGCTCGTAAAGAGGTGTACAACAAAAGGTCCTTTAAGTGTCATATAAGTTTATAAAAAGTCATTTTGAGACTTGTTTTTGACTTCCAAACTTTCTGTGGAAGGAATTTTCTGCTTTTCAAATGTGTTGCTGAGTATGCAGAGAGAAAATACATGGCTCTGTATATGAGAGCGCGGCCCATTCAGACTGTGCCTCACAGATATAACAACAAAACTGACTTTATTGGATATGTTGAAGCAATAGAAAAGCGGATACCCCAGGGTCAAAATATAACAGAAACAGACTAACAGCGAAACATCTGAGGATGAAAAGGAGAGGATGCAAAGGAAGGCTGATAGCGGCAGGAACATTTTCTTCAAACTCCACTGAACATCTTCATTTCTCTCTCTCTTTCTGTCTGTCTGCCACTTCCTGTCTTGCAGGAGCGCTGCAGATCGAGAACAGCGAGGAAACGGACCAAGGGAAGTACGAGTGTGTGGCCACCAACTCCCAAGGCGTGCGCTACTCCTCCCCTGCCAACCTGTATGTGCGAGGTAGGACGTGAACACAGTAATGCACACGCACACGCACAAACACACACCCACACAGAGAGACAAACACACAGAAACGATTAAGGTGCTCTTGGTACAGACAAAGTCTTTTTTCATTTCTGTGCTTTTTAAGCAAGTATTACTAACCCATCCATTGTCTACAATACATGTTGAATCTGTTGTTTGCTATTTCTCACAACCACCCTTAACAAGTCCACCTTAAACCTCGGTGCGAGCCCCTGCAGTGGAGTCAAATTGGACATGGAGTTGGGGCCACACCTTGGTTTAACTGCATGGAAGCATCACTGATCTGTCTACTAATATGGCTTCTATACAAGAGGCAGATTAAGAGGACAATGTTGCACAAAAGATGCACAGATTTGATTGGAAATTTGGAAACAATCAGGATATAATTAAATATATTTACATTAATGGCATCATTTTGCACCCACATGATCCCTGTGTAACTGATTCTAGCCTCTGGACTGTGGGTGCTGCTGTATCTATCTGGCTTATGGCTGAAAGACCACGACCAATGTTCAGATTTCTAAGTTCTAGATTCTATGTTAATTGGGATATCGGAGGAGAGTGCGTGTTGGTGAGCGTGTGTGATGCAGTGGAGCGAGTGGCTTTGCGCTGGCCGTTTTTATTCTCTCTGTGTTTCCCCGTTCTCTCTCTCCCCCCCTCACGTCATTGTGTTCTGCATCAACCCCCTCTCATCCCTCAGAGCTTCGAGAAGGTTGGTGTGCTCTTTCTTTTCTTTTGTTACTCCTTTGTTTCAGAAAGCTTCACTTATTGAAACAGAGAGAAACAAAAAAGGAAAAAAAAAAAAAAACATTTAAAGGACGCCGGAGTAGATTTGAAGTGAAATGATATTGTCTCCAAAAAAATATGAAGAGAGTTGATTTCTCTAAAGCTGCTACGATGATGAAGTGGTCTGCCTACGCAGCAGAGTGCATTGACTGCATTGTGAGGCCTTGTGTGCAGAACCCTTGGTATTGCCTTCACTCCCCGATCAATGTTTTCTGCATGGTATGATCTTGTTGTCATGGAGACCCAAGAATTGGAAGATTAAAAAGAGGCGATGTTTGCATGGAAGGAGTGAGAGAGAAAGAGAAAGGAGCACCGCTTGCATGTGTGTTGACTGACGGACTGACACAAGAGCATGGCACAGTGTGTGTTCACGCCTATTGATATGCTCGCATTGTGATGTTATTGAACTTGCTGTCTTGTCATGTCTGGCTACTGTCTCTCTGTTGTTGTTTTTTTTCTTCTTCTGCTTTTGTATCACATCATGTGTAACGTTGTGTCGCGGCTCCCATGTCATCACATCTGCTCCAATGCTGCACTTGTTGCACTGAGTGGAAATCTTGCACTTGCAGTCACGCTTGTATGTGCCCGTCTGTGTTGATGGTATTCGTGCTGTGCAGGTTTGCAGGAGAAGTATCAGTTATTTGGCTGCTTTCATGCCATGAACTCAAGATGGCGAGAGAACCATCACATCACCTGTGGTGGGAAGAACTAAGTACATTTACTCAAGTACCTAAGCACAAATGTGAGGTACTTGTGCTTTACTTGAGATAAGTACTTAAACTCTACTGCAATGCAGAGGAAACTGTTTTACATTTAACTCCACTACATTTATTTATCAGCTGTAGCTACTACTTACTTTGTCAGTTAAGATTTCACTTACAAAGAATAGGTGACCTCATAAAACATGATTTGATCTGTGGGACTCAAGCTTTTTGCAATAATGTAATACATTTTCAGCCAAGCACCCTCGACCAGTGCTTTGGTAGAAAACCACAGTGAACAAACTTTTTTTGCAGCAGCAGTTGTGGAATATTTAATATAAAATCTGGTTAATCAAACTTACATTTGCATTTTTATTAAACTTATTATAGTTTAATTATTTTTTTTAAATATGCATGACAGATATTTTTTTAAAAGAAACATTTTTAAAAGATCTCACATACGCCCTTTTGAGAAAAACTACGCAAGACTTCATGAAGGAAATAAAATAGTTCAAATTAGCTGCACCTCAGCCAACTAAAACAGTAAAATGACACATTAATGCATCAGTAATAATTATGAAATAATATGATATATATAACAGTGTTGTCACGATACTGAAATTTCTAACTTTCTAAAATTCTCAATAATTGACACCTTTGCAAAATTGCATTGAGGGCACACATTTTAAAATTTTTGTTGAAGGATAAATACAACAAGGCTATAACATGAAAACACCTTTTTTTCTTGGTGAGTTGTAGAGAAAAGCAGGGTGAGAAAGTGCAGCTGGTACCGGTGTATCGATACTGCAGAAAAATTAGTATCAAAACTGTTTCAAATATTCAGAAATTATTTGTATAGATAACAATGATATTTTTGATAACACTGATATGTAGCAGTGTACTGTAACATTCACCTCCTGCTTTTGAGTGCTTTTACTTTTAATACTATTTAACTTTTGAAAGAAAAACTTCACAGTCTTTCTCTTTATCTTTTATTAATAAGCAAGAAAATCCATCCTTGCTTAATTCAACACTCTCAGGTGTTTCACTGCTACAGCCTTACTTGGTCTGGTATGACCACCAGCTTATGGCGGCAAATGCTAGTTAGCGTAAGCACGCATTAGCTAGACATTACTGAGTCAGTTCACTGATTTTATGATCATTGCTTCTCCTGACAGACTTTATTTTGGCATTTAGCATTAGCCTGCAACTGACACCTGTGGCCAGAGTTCAGCAAAAATTACTCAGAAAGTGGAACCACCCCTATTTTCAAAATTCATACATGTTATTTCTAAGGTCTAGAAACGTGCAGAAACATCAACAACTCTCTCCCAATTCCAAAAAATAGAGTGCTAAAACTCAATATGTGATGTCATAGGGTATAAAGTCTTGAGCTGCTCCATAGACAATTCAGTATTTCCCAACTGGTCCAGCCACAGAGGACAAATTTCTCCTTTGTCATTAGTTCATGGTCCACACAGTTTAACATATTCAGTGTTTGGCCATGTCGTGATGCTAGTTTCCTGTCTCTGTAAAGTAGCTGTCCATTAGTCATTCACTCTACAGCAGGATATGGCACTTCAAAATAAAAGCTCTGTGCTGGAAATTCACTGTACTTATAAATAAAGTGTGTGCTTTCACAAATGGGACATGTCCGTGAGTCACTTGCAGTCTATTCAGGATGATTACAGTGACACTGAGAGCACCAGTGGCGTAAGGTTGTTACAGCAGGCCCCAGTGCACGATATTATAATGGGCCCTAAGGTCAGGAGGTCACTCATTATGCGCCTAGTCTAGCTACCGTTTAATCTTATCGTCACATGATCAAATAGAGACTCAACTTTAGATAACACCAACATACACATCACCCAAAAATCATCATCACATAATATGTACAGAATACCAAAGAAAATTTGAATTATTCATTTATTTGAATGTTTTCTATCACATATTGTGTTATAGATTGCTACTGGCTAATTTACAACAACAAAAAAGAAAGAGAGATATAAAGCACATGGCGCCATTTTGAATCAAATGTGAGTTTTGCTTTTAATACAGGCATATTTCTAAGATGGCAATCTAAATTACCTACAAGGGCCCATTTTCTTCCCAACATATGGTTGAAGGGCCCACTCTCCGTGACCCCCTCATCCCCTGTCTTTATTTACGCCCCTGTAGAGCACCCAGGGGAGCATTGTGAGTGTATGGGCACATTTTCTGTTGAAGACCTGAGAACACTACAATAGAATGAAGCTCATATGGGTATAAAAAAAGAAAACAAAATCAATTTCCCATTCATTATCTATTGAGCAGCTCCAGATTTTATATCCGATGACGTCACAAGTTTGAGACTTCCTGCTCTGGTTTCTGGCTCATGTTCGCTAATATTGATTGAACTTTCCCAGGCCGTGGAAATAACATATTTGAATTTTTAAATTAGGCGGTGTCACCCTTTAAGTTCATTCCTCTAGAAATGATTATGTATTTTTATGTACACGTGACTGTCAGTGGAGGTCTTGTAC
The DNA here is from genome assembly GCA_035609425.1 of Epinephelus awoara. NCBI lineage: Eukaryota > Metazoa > Chordata > Actinopteri > Perciformes > Serranidae > Epinephelus > Epinephelus awoara. The sequence goes on along the minus strand of CM069306.1, from coordinate 12,396,100 downwards.
TTCTAATTGAGTATTTTTCCATGTGGTGTGTCATCAGGACTCAGACTAACAGTAAACAGTTTATACACAGGTATAGCAATGTGCCAGCTGTACTGTAACACAGCCCGTGCTGTATCTCTGGCTGTTGCTATCTTCACCAAACACTCCGATACGCCTCTACTGACTGACATTTGAAATTAATCATATCCATTCACATTTTTAGATATCGAGGGGATATTAATGATTCCCTCTTATTACAGTGGATAATGAAAGCGATGTCCTTGAGACGGACTGGATGGTGCTGCGTAAATGTCAGCTCAGTGACGGTGCTGAACGGGTACATAGCAGTGCGGAGATACAGCCATAATCCTTATGGCTGTGCCAAGGTCTCCTCAGCCTGTAGCCTCCAGACTCCCTGCAGAGGACGGGACTAATGATAGCCCCCGCTAATAAAGATTGAAGCTCCTGGCTCTCACAAACTGTATGGAAACTGGAGGGGAATCATGCGGCCCGGCTCGATTAACTTAAAGCTAGAGGCTCTGTGAGCATGTGAAGGATTATCCCTTGTTATGAGCTCACTTTATTGTAAAGTGCTCGGCTGCGTCTCTGCAGTGGATTCTTCAGTCTTTTGTCTCTCTTTTTCTTTAGAAATACTGCTGAGTTCATGTTTCAGATTACTAAACGATCATCTTGAGTCTTCACCTTCATCCCGTTGTTGCTCATATTACCAGACTAATCCATATGCTAATTAATTGTCTATTTTTTGCCATATTACTTGGTTTAAAATTACTGACTGAGTTAAAGTGATAGTGTTGTCATGCTGCATTGCACCTGCTGTGTCTGTCTTGTGCATGGAGCTGTCATGGATGCAGTCTGTCTGTCTGTCTGTCTGTCTGTTTGTCTCCAGCATGCTCTAATGAGGAGATGCCTGCCTAATCATGTCTGTTTTCTAACAGATCTACCTGTTTTTGTCTCTTTGTCTCTTTCTTGTCTTCAACTTCTGTATCCAATTCTGGGTATCTTCCGATTCTTTATTTTCTACAAGTATTCCAAATGCTTTACACTTTATGTGTTATTCATGAAATGATAGTGACGTCACGGCAACTTTCCTTTTTCTTTTTTTCAATTTGTTGAAATCATGCAAAAATGTTAACTTGTATCCAATTGTCTCTAGATTCTTTGAGTAGGGGGATGTGGCCCATGAAGATTCCAAGTAATGAGGGTACACATTAAGGAGTGGAGGTTATGCAGCAAATTTACCCATATTTTTTGTTTGTTTATTTATTTATTATATTATATTACATATATTAGAATTACTGCTGGATTTCCAAGTGATCAAAGGAAAACTCAAAGAGAGGCGAAGTCCTTCCAATTCTGGTGTCTCCAATATGACCTTATTTAGGAGAAAATATGTGCAGTAATCTGTTTAAACTGTGCTATGACGTAATGATACGATGTTTATTAATGTAAAAGATAATATTGCATGTCAAGAGAGTTGCAGTTTATCATAGGTCTTATTAGCATTAGTTTTGTTTGAAGAACTATGTGAACTATATGTCTTGTCTCGCACGATATATGTCACCACGGATGGATTACTGAACCAGCCAACCGGGCACAGGCCCAGGGGCCCGAAGTATCAGGGGCCCCTCTGGCCTCCACCAGCAAAATGTTACTCCAGTTATACCAACCAGGAAGAGGCTCAAAGTGACCACACAAAGATGCACAGTGAGGCACAAATTTAGCTTAAAATAAGACAACAACAAAGAGATGCAAGGGAACTACAACGAGACACAAGTATACCTCACAGAGACACAAATTGACCTCCAAAGAGGCACAAAACAACAACAACAAGGCATGCAAAGGTACTACAAGGAGACATAAAACAAATATAGAGAGGCATGCAACGACCTAAAAAGACAAATATACCTCAAAGAGACACAAAATGACTACAAAAAACATAAAACAACTACAAAAAGAAACAAAACCTCCAAAAAAGATGCAAATATAATCCTAATAAACACAAATTTACCTTAAAAAAGACCCACAACAACAACAAAGAGAACTACAAAGAGACACAAAATGACCACAAAGAGATCCATAGAACTATAAAAAGACCATAAATATACCTCAAAGAGACACAAAATAACTTCAAGGAGACACAAAATGAGTACAGAGAAACAAACAACTACAAAGAGACACAAAACGAATACAGGGGACGCAAAATGACCGCAAATGACCAGAAAAAGACACAAAATGACAAAAAAAAGACATAAGTATACCTCACAGAGACATAAATTGACCTTCAAAGAGGCACGAAACAACCACAAAGGCATGTAAAGGAACTACAAGGAGACATAGAACAAATACAAAGAGACACACAAGAACCTAAAAGACAAATATACCTCAAAGAGACACAAACTTATTTCAAAAAGACACAAATTTACCTTAAAGATGACAAAAAAGAACAACAAAGAGATGCTAGGGAACTACAGAAAGACCTCAAAGAGACACAAAACAATTACAAAGAAACACAACACAACTTCAAGAACACACAAAGGGACTAAAAAGTGACATGAAACTACAAAAAGATTCTGCCAGCTACAACAAAAAAGGCAAACCCAGCACAAAGTTGTGACAGGTGGTGGGGCCTTTTGCATGTCTGTGCCCAGGGGCCCATTGTTTCATAATCTGCCTATGTACGTCACCAGCACCAGCTAGATAGATACGTAACTCAGCTGTGATCCACACATAAATGAAGTGTTATCTTACGTCATGTTTCATCCAGCAACTCCTGGTCTTTTCATCAGCTGGGAGGCGAAAGAACGAGCAAGACCCGGTGCTCATGTGGGAGCGCACAGGCATCGTAGCTTCAGCGAGAGACAAGGTTATGACGTGATGGACGCAGCTTGTGTGTGCGACTTTCTTGTCTTGCACAATTACCTTTTAGGTTGCATCATCTATGTGTTTCATGGCACAATTCAAACATGATTAAAAACTACTGCTACAGTACCATCGACTACTGTACGTATTTCGTCTGAACAAAGGTCCTGTAGCAATCCACTGGAAGGGGAGGGACTTGGCCTCTCCATTGTTTTGATATTTCAGGGTTTTACAGTAACTTTTTATTAAATCTATTTTTATTTGTAGTCTTTTTGCATTTGTTGCTTCTCACGGTCATGTTTTATTATACATATAAGCTTCTCAGAGTTTATTTTCTCGACAATGTTTCTGCTCTCTGTTTGCCTTCCCTTTCATTCTCTCCTTTCATGCAGAGATGTTTGTCCGTTACTCTCTCTGTCTCTCTCTGTTTCCTGTGTTGTGACCCTGGGGTATCCTCCTCTTCTTCTTCTTCTTCTTCTGTTCCCTCAAACATCCGATCTCTACTAGTCTCCTTTTCTCTTACTTTTGAAGCACCTACTTTCTGAATGGGCCTGGTATATAGCCGTGTTTTAAAATAGATCCATGTGTTTTCTTCTTCCTCGCTCCTCTTTTCTTCCCCCTTTTTCCCTCCTTGCCCCTAAAAAACCCTCTTCTAATCCTCTCTTTATCTCCACTCCCCTGTCTTTTCCCCTCCTTTCCCTCCCCCTTTTTTTATCTCTTCTTCTTCTGCATTCTGTCTGCACCCTGATGTGTAGGAGCGACAGACACATGTACATAAGTTTATTAACTTATAAACATGCACATACTACCTCACATATCTCTCTTTTTGCTCGCACTCGTTCTCTCCCGTTCTGCCTCTTTCATGCTGTCTTGGTGTTCTTTACTTAATGTGTCCAATGATCACTCTGTAATTGCCACAAAACACCCTATTAGAACCCTCGATCCACTCCTGTCCACATTTCCAATTCATTTTGACTACACACTGTATCAGTTATGAATCCTATGTATTGTACAGTATCTTGTTGTACAATGTGGCTGTCCTTTGCTACATTGCCTGTCATTGTCTGGAAGAGAAGCAGAGCTGCCTCTTTCTTTCTTTCTTTCTTTCTTTCTTTCTTTCTTTCTTTCTTTCTTTCTTTCTTTCCCTCTCTCTCTCTCTCTCTCTCTCTCTTCCTCTCTCTGTCCTGACTCCTCCTCTCCTTCTATCTGTCTCTCTCCAGTGTCTCTGCTCTTTGTCTCGCTTCTCTCTGTCTCCCTCTCTTCAGTTCTTCGTTCTCTTCTTTGTGTTTCTCCACCATTTTATCCCTCTTGAGTAGCCCAGGCATGCAAGTGACCTATGAGTTCAGTCTCTCAATGCATCTCTCCCTAATACATAGTCAACCGAGCTTCGACAGATGCGGTATTGGATATAACTTGCCACTTTACTTGTTCTTCTTATGGGGACACAAATAGCTGGCGGGGGCCTATTGATCGGCCCCCATGATGCATACACTCTCTAAAAAGAGCCAAGCTAATGCCGGAGCACCTCCAGGCGCAGAAATCTCAATGAAGTAAAGTTTCTCCCTGAAGTTTCTGGTAAAGTTTAGTCACTGTTTGGAGGTGGATGTGTAAAAATAATACAGATATAATCCAAAACCTGAATCTGAAAGACATATTTTTTGGCTTAAATGCATGATAATTAGTAAAAGTTTGTTTTAAAGAAGAGAAACTGACTATAGGTGTCATGTCCTGGTTGAAATGATACTCAAGAGTTTGTCACTATATTATTTTGAGTAGGCAGCTCACTGAATGGTTGAGCTCAACACAAGATTTGTGTCTTTTTGTTGGAATCATCAGTACCATAAAGTAATTGGGACTAAACTTGAAATATCCCTTTTGTAATTTTCTGTAAAAACCCTGAAGTTCATTCTCCCCCTTCCTGTTACCTCTCCTCTCTTTCCTCTCTCTTTTTCTTTCTTTTTATCTTTCACTCTTTCTCTCTCAATCTCGATCTGGCTTTCTGCCTGGCTCTTCCTCTCCCTCTTTCTCTCTGATTCTCTCCCCCCTCACTCCCTCCCCACCCTCCCCCCTCTCTCCTTCTTTTTCTCCGCCTTTCTTCTCCTCACTCCCTTCCCCACTTTTCTCGTCCCCCACCTCACCCCTAAACCCCACCCACCCCCACCCCCACCCCGTTCCTTTCTACCCCGACTCTCCTCCTTTCCCAGTGCGCCGTGTGCCCCCTCGTTTCTCCATCCTCCCCTCCAACCATGAGATCATGCCGGGAGGGAGCGTCAACATCACCTGCGTGGCCGTGGGGTCGCCCATGCCCTACGTCAAGTGGATGCTGGGAAGCGAGGACCTGACCCCGGAGGATGAAATGCCGATTGGACGGAACGTACTGGAGCTCAACGGTGTCCGGGAGTCTGCAAACTACACCTGCGTTGCCATGAGCAGCCTGGGTATCATCGAGGCCACTGCCCAGGTCCTAGTTAAGAGTAAGAGATGCTCGAATAACATGATTAATCATTAGATAGATAGATAGATAGATAGGTAGGCAAATAGATAGATCATATAATCACATAGGCATTTCATCACATTACAAAGTCACCATAGACATACTATACACAAACCACGAGAGGAGGACTGACCAGACCAGCTGGACATATTTTGGGACTAGGAAGGAGAGACTAAAGTGCACAGGCGATAAGCTTAGAATATCAAAATAATGGACATAGCTACCATGACGTCACCTATTGGTATGTAGACTCCCATTTGGAACCTCAAATCGGTGCGGTATGGCTTTACTCGCTCGGCCAAGAGTGACAATGGAAAAAGGGTATTCGTTTTTGGAGCCAGAAGTGACCATATGTGGGCGGGAGGCTGGCGCAGTGGAGGAGCGAGGGGTGGATCTGACTGTGAAGCCGAGGACATTATCGGCAGACAGCCTGTCACTTACAGTCGCTAGCCCTTAATTATGCGTAACTTAAAGCCTTAATAAAATGTAAAACTAGTGAGTTATATGACAATTCACAGACTATACAGTTGAGTCATGAAGGGGGACATTAGCAACAAAGACCAAAAGCATTTTTTGTACCAGGCTGTAAACATATTTATTTCTGGTTTGAAGTCTATGGGAATTGACTCACATTCAGAGGAGCCTCAAGTGGCCGTTCAACGAACTGCAGTTTTTGGCACTTCCTGCACTGGCTTCATTTTTCAGACACAGAAGTTGCCACTTGTTTGAGAAGTTATTGGCTTCAGGATCATATGAAAGCTTGGATCTATTTTAAGTAAACAGAGGGTGGCAGCGTTGTCGCCCTGGCAACAGTTTAAATAAGGAGGCTAAGGGGGGTGCCTCCGGTCACCTGCAGTGTTTGCCTTCTTCATCTTGTCTCTGCAGATGTACTTTCAAAACATACCGGTAACCATGATATTGGTATCATGTTAATAATATACCGATGACATGATTTCGTGTAACTAATCCACCGTTTCTTTAATAGTTTCCGTTTCTTTCCGCTCTCACTTTGTTTCCCTCCCACAGTGCCATCTGGTTGTCTTTTTACTATCCATTAAGTGTGATTGCTCTTTTTGTACGCTTTTGTACAGTTATGGTGACAGACTCTATCTCCACCTACACACGTATTTTTAATGTGTAATTAATTTGCCAAAAGAGACAAAACGCACAATGAACAAAGTTAAAAATGAATTTGACTGACAGCATTATTATTATTATTATTTCTCAAATTTTCTATAGGTTTTGCAGTAATATCGTTATCATGAACTCTTTTGACCACAAATTATGCAGCAGTAATCTGATATCATGCCAGCCTTAGATGCATTCTGCACTTGGTAAAGTTATCCCTAACAGTTTACTGGCTATTGTTACAGTCTCTGTCTGTGCCTCAGTGGCATTGCCAAACCAGCAGATGATGCAGAAGAATAAAACACTTTCAATAAAAGCACCGTTTGGAGCATTTTGTTCTGGACATTAAAACACAGCGATTTCTTTAGAAAGTAGTCTTTGTTGTGTCTTAGTGCTGACGAAGTCAGTCGTTTGGGCTCTGGGAGAGAGAAAACAGTGAGGCAGAAGTGTCTCAGTTGCTGCCTCATTAAAGAATAGAGCTAGCTTGATTTGGGTTTTCATTATATTTCAAAATGTGTGCATGTCGGGAGAAGTGGATGCTCTATATTTTCATTATGGTAATGTCACATTTGACTTCTGTTAAGCTGATTTGCTGCGTACTTTAACAAAGAATTCTACATATTAGATATGATTAAAGCGCCTTCATTAGTGTGAGTTTATCACTAATACACGGCAAACACAGCTACTTAATGGAAGTACTGTAATGTAAATATAGTGTGTACTCAATATTCTAATTCAGTTAGATTGGATATAACTAATTGTCTTTGCACACAGTGAGTACTAGTACAGCAAGGGTGTTTTCACAGCTGTAGCTCAGTCCATTTGTTGCATTTAGTTTCTATCTGGTTCCCAATCACACTGACTTTTTACAAACAAACCAAGAGGAGTAAACATGAAGTTACACAGACTGACAGGAAACTCATGAATTGGAAAGTTCTGGTGATTGTCATCCTGCAACATCAGGACCCACATGGGGAAACTGAATCCTAGTGACTGACAGAAGTTTTTGCAGCACTGTAATGCATCTGATGTTTATATTTATGTTCGCTTAGAGCTCACGAAGAAGTAATTGATTATGAGCATTAACCTATTAGTATTATTAGCCTGCTAATCAACCTCATGTTACAAGTAATGACTAACAGGTAGAGACAGGATGATAAAGGAGGTGTCTTGTACTGTAATGATTTGAGGCTTATTATTGTGGCATCGCTGTCACAGCTTTTAATGGACTTAATGAACTGACAGAGTCGGATGCACGGCGATTTTAACAGGGAAAAATAATCAGGGAAAATACCTGCGCTGGCGTGCATACAGTACATGTTACCATGGTTACCAAATGACTACCATAAATAACACAGATCTACATGGTCTCATACAGATCAGTTAACAGATCACAGACAGTCTTCATCATCAGCAGATGGCTTTGTTAGTAGTTTAGTTTAGTCCTGCGGTAGTTTGTATGTGTTCACAACACACAACAACACAACTTGGAGGCAGACTGAAGTCCGTACACAAATCAGCTTCACTATCACTCACAGCATTCACAGACAAAGCACCTGTCTTTATCTGGACACATTTTCCCCACAAATACAACATGCTAATGTTTTAAGCACAAGCCTATGACATTTTACATTGTATAAATTAGCCTAGCAGCTAGCAAGCTTTTCCTCTTCTCATATAAAACCAGGGACAACAGCAACATTTAACAAAGGTAATGTTACAAAATTTTGCTCCATTGCAACTCAAAAAGTTCACCAGCAAACTAACTGTCTTATACTAAACATGTTTTCCAAACAAATATCACATGCTAACGTTGTTAGCGCAAGCCTATGGCATTTTACTTTGTCTTCACAATTTATTGTTTCTTATCTGTGAAATTAAAGTAAATAAACGTTTCCTTTCCACTGAGGGAAATGGTTTCAGCTTACAAAAATAGACAGGCGGTTGGCGTCACCATGATGTGTAGTTATATTTCTGGGGAGATGCACATCAGGCTACAGCGTAGGGTCTATGCAGAGGTGTTTATTTCGTCTTAATAGTGCACTAATGCAAAGTGCGTATAGATATCTAACCTATACCTAACCCTAACCATATATATGTAGTATCTACAGAGTAGTATTAGGAGATGTCACTGCGATGTGTACAAATAAACAAAACAATATATTAAATGTGCAGTATGAATGTAACCCAGACACCAATAAAGGGTACAAAGTCACATAATTCTCTTCATCTCCTCTCTCTTTAATCCCCAGCTTTGCCAAAGCCTCCAGGCACGCCCATAGTCACAGAGACCACCGCCACCAGTGTGACCATCACGTGGGACTCGGGCAACCCAGACCCTGTCTCCTACTACATCATCCAGTACCGAGCCAAAGGCCCAGACAGCAAGTATGAGACGGTGGACAGCATCACCACCACCCGCTACAGCATCGGGGGACTGTACCCCAACACTGAGTACGAAATCAGAGTGTCAGCTTTCAACAGCATCGGCCAGGGGCCCCCCTCTACACGCGTGGAGGCCCGCACAGGAGAGCAGGCTCCGGCTAGTCCTCCTCGTAACGTCCAGGCTCACATTATATCTCAGAACACGGTGATGGTCCGCTGGGAGGAGCCGGAGGAACCCAACGGACAGGTGGGATAAAAACTTTTTCATTTTCTTTTCTCCTTTTCTTCCTGTCATGACGGTGGTAATTGTGTGCAGCAGAATCACTGGTGCACTACAAAAAAACAATCCTGAGGTTTCTGTATAATAAAGATTCATTAAAGAAAGGAGAGGTGTGCCATCTGCTAGTCTTTACATCCAGATTTTCAGATTTTGTCATATTAGTTAGAGATCAAACATATAAGAACTCTGCCATTAGGAGACATGTAACAGTCCCCATCAAGCTCACAGTTTTTTACTCAGAATTGTTCTGATAATTTAAATTTTGCTTATTGTTTTAACATATTTTCATTAGTTTTGTGTTTTCTGTTTTCCTGCTGCACCATTGATTGCCCTTTGTGATTGATTGATTACACACTAGACACTGTAGTCTTTTAAAACTGAGTGACATTTAGCCTCGCTTACGTCGGACTGACAGCATTTCAGAATCACACAATGGCCCACGTGGGGTTAAAACAATAAAGCCTTAATAAAATTCACCACTGGGAGCATTTTTCCAGTGTGCAGGTTCATGTCCTTTGCAGGGATTGTGTCTTGCCAGAGATTTTCCTCCTCCAACTCCCCTGCTACCTTCCCCACCCTCTAAAGAAAGAAAAGGTAATTGGGCTGTCCGCTCTAAAATAAGAGCACTCTCTCTCGAGGCCTTTTTCCCTTTCCAGCCTACCTAACTGTATAGTAGGTTCATACAAGTGCAAGACTGGATTTAGGATGGGGATTATAGATATTAAAGAGTAATAATAATAGGAGAGGTGGTAGAGGTGGAGGGAAGGGGTGATGGCATGGCAGCAGGATTACATATACTTTAAAATGCCCATAAACAAATCCCACAGGAGGGTCAGGGGAGGTATAGTGATTTTATGGTACGCACTACAATGCGAGGGCTTGTTCTGGAGCTGGTGTTGTCGACATTAGAGTGAGATTTGTTTATCAGGGTCAACTGCACAACAGCCCCAGATGTGAGGACATCACCTTGTGACAGTGACCTCTAACAACAAACACTGAACCGACAAATCCGCGGGACCATCTGGACTAGAATGGAAAATAATTCAGAGGTGACGACCTTAGCTGTGATAAACTCTAGTTGTGTATGAAAGATGGTATTATGGATTACCACGGGTGGAAGATCACTTAATACAGTCACTGATGACCTTAAACTCTCAGGCTAGAAACTGTTCTCTCCATCTAGCGTTCTGTCTTTGGATGAATTCAGATTTCTGACTGCAGGGTCGCAGACTTTTTTGGCACGTTCTCGGTAAGTCTGCAAGCACTGAGGGCTGTCCAAGTCTACAATTCATCCGGTCCACCAGGGGCCTCAGACGGACTTACTCTAGACTTCCAGAGAGTTTGCTCAGGGTGCAGACTTCACCAGGCTTCACTGATTTATTACCCACAATTCATTGCAGTACAGATGTAAAGTTGTGTTTGGCATTACACTGAAAAGCTTTTACAGGGCAGGCTGCAATAATGACATGCATTTTGATGATCTTAGTAGCCTGAACTTGTAAATAAAAAACAACAACAGGAAGTCTTCTAAATAACCTGAAACCCCATTTATTTAGTCAAAGTCTGATTCTTATTTAGAAACATTTCTGTATTACCATTATTACAATTTATTGCAATACAGACGTGACGTTGTAGTTTTCCAACTGTCGACTAAAAACACAAAATAAATTTATTATAACTGTGTAAAAAAAGCTTGTGTTAAAAAGCCAGAAATAATACTTTACCACATCATGATACAATGAATTATGACCCTCGGTCCACCCGTTTGGGAAACCAGGAAGTGATGCAGCAGTAACATTTTGGATGGCGAGCAGAAACAAACCTCCGTGAGCAGAAAAGAACAAAGAAAGGCGTCTTTTGAGTGGCAAGTTCAGCATCAAAGCGCTGCCACGATTCTCTCGGCATGACCAAAGTTGTTTCATTTACTGATCGATGTGAATTGAGTTACCAACAGAGTGCGTCGAGCTGCTTGAAAAAACAGGGGATGTTTAGTTAACCTTTACATGTGTAATATTTGACACAACAGTGTGTTACAGCATGCGATTAATCATGATGACATATTTTAATCAGTTGACAGCCCTGATTTATTTATAATGGATATAACCATGTAATACAACAGAGTCATTGATGACCTTAAAAAAAAAAAAAATACTATTTTATGATATCTGCCTGTTTAAATTGTTCTTACATTGTTTTTTATTTTAATACAACACACCATGTTCGTATGTATTACATCCAATGTGCAATTATCCGGTACAGCTGTCAATATATACCCACACATATATTCATATATACATATTCTTTTTTCCATATGTGCATAAGTGAAAGGTGTATATAGTGTAAATAGTATTAAGTGTGCAGTTGTGTCCAAAATTAGTACTTTATATTTTTCTAATTTTTTATCTCTATTCTATCAGTATTCTATTGCCATTCAACCTGCTTTCCTATCTGTGCTATTTGAGCTACTGTAACATGTGAATTTCCCCGGTGTGGGATCAGTAAGGTTTTATCTTATCTTGTCATATATATATATATCCAATATTGGGTAGGCTGCATTAATGAAATGCATCATTTTAAACAACAGAAGAGGTCATGGTCCAGTCCTTATTTGCAAACCTTTCTGTATTTGAATGCGTGTAGCTGATGCGCTGTATAGAAATGTATAAATATCATTTTGTTCACTCACAAAAACCCCATATATTTTGTTATCTGCAGGGACAGACCTTGTGCATGATTGTAGCTGTTCCTATGTTTTTAAGGCAATGTGTGAAACAGAAGTGAGGCCTGTCTATCAGCAGCTTTTAGCTTTCAGTCTTGCACCCTCACAAACTCTAGATTGTGACAGTGAACTCATCACAGCTTGTACGACTGAAGTCAGCAAGGCCTCAGTATCAGGACTCTTTCTCTTTGCTCCTCTGTTGCAGGTGAAAGGCTACCGCGTGTACTACACCATGGACCCGTCCCGGCCAATAAATGAGTGGCAGATCCACAACGTCCAGGACAGCGTGATCACCACCATTCAGAACCTGGTGACCTCGGAGACCTACACCATCCAGGTGCTCGCCTTCACCTCTGTAGGAGACGGACCCTTCTCAGATCCCGTCCACGTTAAAGTCATGCCCGGAGGTAAGTGTGTGTGCGCAAAACACAGTCATTAGTTTGTGCATGCTGGTGCATGGACAAAACAGCTAAGTAGTATTATTTATGTGCCGGAGAGCAGTGGTTGTTTTTCAGATGTGCACATGCAACAGAGCACAGATGAGTCATTATTTGTGTGTGTGTGCATGTAAACAAAGTTAAGTAGCTTAGTCGAGCGACTCGTGTAAAGTTTGCGAGGCAATCCACTGTGAAATGCTACGCAAATAAGCTTGACCTGTCAGAAAAAATGACTTCTTCAAAAGGAATAAAATCCACCTGCTGGGACAGAACTGTGGAGACTTGTGAAAAGGAAACAGGGATTAGAAGCCGAAAATGTCCCTCGTTCCTCGGCGCCGCTCGTGTCGCTGTGACAGCTGCTGTGAAGTCGCAGGTTTTATGTGATGGGAGGGACAAAGAGATGATTACTCTGATGGTATTACTGGTTTAAATTTCTGTGCAGCCTGAGCTCCTGCGACGCCATCAGATGTCCCTAAAAAAGTCTACCATTTTTGAGCACACAAAAGAAGAGAGATTATATAAAAACTGCACCAAAATACAAGGGTTTTTGAGATTTATGGGTCAGTGGGTGCACCGTGTATTGTGACACTGAGAATTAGACATCTTTATTTTTATTTTATTTTTTAATCCCACTATGACATTAAATCACCTGAAAAATTAGGTCAGGTTAAAATGGATTGGTTTTCAATCTTGGTAATTTCTCTGTGACATCAATATTTCCGACTTAATGAGCAACAATTACAGCTAAAATTAGACAAAAAATATCCTTAGTCATAAATTAATTATAATTTAACACTTGAAAACAAAACTCTGCTCCCACACAGTCATGTTTGATCAGATTTGGCTGACAGTGACAACATAATTTCCATTGTTATATTAAAAGTTTTGACATTAATTTATACAGTACGTATTTTAACCCAGTTCTTCGCAGTTAAAAAAACAGAATTAAACTGTAAAAAATAGGTAAATAGGCACATTAAGAATCATAAAAGAGCATTTTAAAGAAAAATTAAAAGTAGCCTGTAGGATCTTTTTATGGGGACCTACTTAATGTAATGAATGTTTTAATAAGATCGAGGTTAATTGATTATTGTTATGTACACAATACATTTGCCCAGTGGCATTTTTTTGAAGCTGTATTTTCTATAGAGGTTTCTATTTATTCATTCATTTTTACTTGCTGTGTAAATGTATGTACAGGTTCATCTACAAATGTGTGCTGCCGTAATTTGAAATGTATGTTTCTGAGAAAACAGTTTAGCCTGCAGGGCTTTAAGCATTTAATTTATAGGAATCGACTTATTTTATGTAAACATTTTGAGGTGCGTTTATTATTGTCACTACACGGGGTGTTTTACTTTTCTAGCTCCATGTATTAGGTATTGTAGGCTGTCACAAAGTAAAATAATGTTTAGTGTTTATTACCGTCCTGCTTCACATTAGGGAATGTGATGGATTGCAGACTTGCAGCCACTCCTGACTTAAGGTGGATTTTTTTTTTGTGATGAACGTCTAGTATCGAAATGTTGCAATAGATTGTTTTAGAAAAATGCCTCCAGTGAAAGTGAGTTTTGAGAAGTGTTTTAAAACAGTGGTTCTCAACCAGAGGTCCGGAGTCCTTGAGTGAATTCTAGGGGGTCCGCAGAAAAAAGGGGAATAGTTTAATTCACTTTTAAAGTGAGCCAAGTGTTTCCACCAAAACCAGCCACAACTCAGCCCTGAGCAGAGTGACCGTCCTCTATTGACCAATCAGACTGCAGTGTTCACAGCTCCACCTTTTAGGACCAGATCTGTGTGCTAGGTACCCCAACAGAGGGGGGACCAAACATGGGGACGGTGCGGAACGGTTCCATTGGTGCCATCCACAACTTTTCACTGTGATAACTGAAAACTGAAGTGCTCCGTGGAAACAGGGCTTAAGAGTTGTAAGAGTGACTACTCTGATCATAGGTTTCACTTCCTCTGTGGTTATCTCTTCAAATGTAGTTGACACACGGGTTGAACCGAATATTAGGATGAAACAGGTTCCCGATACAAAATAATGTACTTTTTACAAATACAAGTAATATACGAGTAAAATGTGTCAGTATCCGAACTCTTGATCCTCATTTGAGTAGCTGTGTTCAGTCTCTTACTCTTGTGATCAAAGATGATGTGAAGCTCAACTCTTAAGCTGCTCTGTAAATAGTTTTCTCATGAATAATACATATCCTGACTTCTGATCAGTCCATATCAGTTTCATTAACTATAATCAGTCCTTTCAGATGAAGGGCCCTGAAGTGAATTCTTATTGAGAATTCCTTCACTTGAACTAAAAAGCTGTTTAAGAAAGTAGGTTTTCAGGAAAATGTACACAGAGAGTGCAAAAATACTATGAATATATGTATTTAGATAAAGATAAGTGAGTCCTGACTGACTGTTCTGACCTCTTCCTTTCAGTCCCAGGCCAACCAGGGAAGTTCAGAGTCGGGAAGGTGGCAGACACCAGCATCGAGCTGACCTGGGAACCCGCCTACACAAAAGAGGGCATTGTCAACTATGAGCTGCTCTACAAACCTGTCAAGTTTGGCAGCTTGGTGAGACCTCTTCCGCTTCTTTTTATAAACCCGTCGTCTGAGTGGATTTCTGAACAAGACAGAGGGATAAGAGGACAGATAAAAGAAGGAAGTTGAAAAGATTAACCCCAGCGTCCAGCGCCGCTGTGTCTGCTGGTGACAGTCTCGTCTCTTTAATGATTCCTTTCTCCGCTCCCCTCATGCCACCTCTCGTCCTGTCCTCTGCTCCTCTTTCTTCTCTCTCACAGGAGAAGCTGACCTTCGGGCCGAGGAATTCGTACACGGTGGAGGGTCTGAAAGCGAACACTGAGTATTCCTTCTCCCTGGCGGCCATCTCAACCAAAGGCATCGGAGCTTTCACCAACGAGCTGGTGCAGAGGACGTCACAAGCCAGTACGTCTCAATTTGACTGCTGTACCTGCGGGCGCACACAGACGCCACAGATTTAAATTGCATTATGTTTCAGTCTTGTACACAAGTCCCATGCAGATATACACACAAACACACACACACAAAGTACATTGTCCTCAGCTCGTGAGGAAACCTGGGAACCATCGTCACATCTCTCCATCTATCTCGTTTATCAACCCATCTGTCCAACCCCACCTCCCATCCATCCATCTATGTTTGACTGTGCCTTTCTTCCTCTGCTCAGCCTCGCGCTTTCTTACACAGCCAAAACATCATGACAGATGGAGATGGAGCACCGATTAATGTTTCACTCTTCCTTTTCTTCACCCTCCTTTCACTTTTTCCACTCTATCAGTGTCTAATGTCTTTGAAAGGGCGAAAGTATCTGCCACTTATTGGCTAGCAGCCAGTGGTGAGGAGCATTAAAGGATGGTGCTTGGCCTGCTGTGTTGACAGGTAAGTGCCGGGCCAGTCTGTAATATATCCATGCTAAAGTTGGATTCTTTTCCTTGTGTCCTTTTCTCTGTACGATCACTGACAGACGATAAGAGTCAAATAAGCTAATCCGGGGTTCAGTGTCTATCTTAAAATCTACATGCCGGAAGTCAGTGTTTACTTACCGTTATACAGATTGTTGTATTTATTAGCAGTTATCAAATAACAACAAAGACTAAAGTTAATTGTCATTTTTAATCCTCACTTGAATCTAAATGCTGGCGGCGCTTGTCACGGCACTCCAGGAACATTTTTTGGCAACTTGATGTGCCTTTAAAAAAACAACCCAGGGTTGTCCGCTTTGCTCTCAAACTTGCCGCAAACTGCACCATGCATAGTTGGAGTTTTGGCCAATTCCTCTTAATGCCACCCAACTAAACTCCTGTCCAGCAAAACGGAAATGCTCGCTTGCTCGTTGGCTCATAGAGAGGTGCAGAAATGAGTCCTAAAACCCGGAAATTAGTTAGCATCTTATCACTTTGAGTGAGATGCCTGAAATAAGGTCTGTGGTTAACACAAGCTAAAGAGACTTTCACGTTTTGTTCTACGATATAAAAAATGTCAGTAAATACACAGCGTGTGAATTCTGAAGCTTTTAGATGTCTTAAAAAAGGCGGTTGCTAACAATTCAGAATCAGTCGTTCTTAATCATAATAATAATTCAGTCAAGAACACTTTCATCAAAGAAACTTTATTTCCATTTGCAGTATTATATATGGTGGTATGGCTCTGTTCTGGGGCCCCTCTGCCTTTCCTTGGGCCTATACAGAAAGCCTCTTCCACAGAGAAAGCCATAAGGTAGTTAGAGCACACCTGTCTGCCCATCCACGTGCAAAAGGAAAACCTGAGGCAGAGAGAGCACACCACCCTGCCCTTCCATGCGCCTACACGGAAAGCTTAAGGCAGGAAGAGCAGGAGCAAAGACCCCCCAGAAACAGAACAGAGCCAGCAACAATGACAAACAAACATTACATTACATTGATAAGTCAGACACAGCATGAAAAGGAGGAGCTAATTTCTGCGTCGGCCTCCAAAAAACATAAGCCCTGCAGCACTCTAAAAACACTCTCAAGTTCCCAATCGGTACTGCACATGTGCAAATCTCAAGAGAGATGAGAAGAACACGAGATGGCTCACTCCTTAGCTACTTCCATCATCAGCTCTTGAAAAAAAATGTTGTGTTTCATTCTTATTTGATGGGGAAAGTGAGTTGCTTGATTTACTACCCCGACGGGGCATTTTACTTGCCTACAATCGTTATTGTTGAGCCCTGTAAACTATTTTGCCGTGACATATCAATTCAGCAAAATGCAGAGATAAATGGAGAAAATGGTGCAAGGAAAAAAATCCATTAAGTAGACTTGGTCGAGAAACGAGCAAGTCCTGCAGTTCATGGTGCCGATTCGCTCCAGTGGTAAGTTTTTGTCAAGTATTTACAATCACTCAACAGACTCAAACACTCATACTATTCACAATCAGATGGTTTTTAATAGTGAGTACAAAATGTGCTAAACACTGTTAGCTGGCCTCCTTTCACTCGTTACCTCCAAAAAAAGAAAGAGAGACCAAGGTGGTTCACTGGAGGAGGTAGAGGAGGGTAGCAGTGGGGGGGGGGGGGGTTCAGGAAAGGGAAGGTGCCAGATAAGCAGACTATTTCATGCAGCAGAATTCATTTCCCAGGGAGGTTATGTGCGCTTTGTTATCGCCAAGCTTTGGTGCACATCTAGATTGTCCCCCGAGGCCAACAGAACAGTGGCTGTACGGCTGAGTGGATAGATACTTGAACCTGTCAGCTATGACTATTACACTCCCACACATACACACATGCTATACACTCCCAAGCTCACACACACAAGCCCCAGACGCCTCGGCCGCGTCGTGTGTGCGAGTGCGCCCTCTTTAAGGAACATTATATAGGGTGAGTGATACCTACAGTTTAGAGATCAGTGGCGATGAAGGCGTGTGATTCTCGGCTTTCTGTACTCGTTTGTTACAGTAAATATCCAGGCCTACTTCTGATTCAATTCTTGTCTGCAATTCATCACTCTAGCCTGACTTTCAATATCCGTCTGAGTGCCTTTCTCTCCCCGGCTCCCTGTTCTTTTTTATTTTTTTTATTTTTTAACCTGCCTCCTAAATCCTTTCGGCACTGTGTGAGATCTGTTTTAGTTTGTTTTTTCTTCCCTCTGTGAAGCCCAAGACCTTCCCCTAGTCAGCAGTGGAAAGTCTCAGACCACTCTATTATCCCGAGGACTCAAGGATTATGCCACCACGGGGGCTGGTGTTGTGAAATGTGCATATTTGTCTGTGCTTCTGTATACTGAGCTGTGCGTCCCTGCTTTAGAAAGAAAGAGTTTTTCATTCATAAATGTGGATCCTTTTATGCCCCCTTCTATGGCTAAAGGATAAGATGTAATCATTGGGTATCAGATGCACATTCTCCTTGGGTATAATTAAGTTGTCCACTCAGGGTCGATGCTCTTGTCTCTGGGTTATTTCATTAGGCTCTAACATTATGCTTTTACATTATGTGGTTGCTCCCCTTTTTTGCCTCTCTCATGTTTGCCCTGGTGTTATCTCTTTCTGTTCACTTTACCTTAGTCTCTTATTGTTTCCTTTTTTGTCCTTATCTCCTCTCCTTTTGCGTGCCTTTCTTATTTTTATCCCATTCTCTCGGGTCTCTCCTAAACTCTTTGCCAATTTGCCCTCCTCGCCCCTTGTCCAATCAGAGCCCTCAGCTGCACCCGAGGGTGTGTCCTGCGAGAGTGCCAGCTCCACCTCGCTGAGAGTAAGTTGGAGGCCGCCTCCAATGGAGGGTCAGAATGGCGAGTTGGCAGGTTATGAGCTGAGATACCAGAGAGTTTCTGGGGCAGGAGGCGGAGGTCAGGGCCAGGAGGTGAAGGGGCTGCCTATCCCGGCCCAGCAGGGGCAGGCAGTGTTAGAGGGGCTGGAGAAATGGAGCCTGTACAACATCACCATGGCAGCCTTCACTTCAGAGGGGACTGGACCCAGCAGCCTGGCTGTGATTTGCAAAACTGATGAGGACGGTAAGAGCGAGAGCCGTACATCAGACCTAAACAGTATTGATTGTGTAGTTGATTATTTACTGGCTAGACTGTTGGTCACTTAATTAATTCTGCATTTGTTGGTGTGTGTGTGTGTTAAGTTCCTGGTGCAGCCCCTCGTCAGGTGGACGTCCAGCCGCTCAACTCCTCAGCGCTTCGAGTCACTTGGCGCTCCGTGTTGCCACGGTTACGGCAAGGCCAGATCCGGGGCTACCAGGTGCATTTCAGCCGTACAGAGAGCAGTGAATCACGAAACCTTCCTCGCATCAAAGACCTCTTGTTGGATGAGTCCCAGGTGACGTCACAACTGATTTTTTTTTTAAATGATTGAAAAGATGTTTATCCATTTATTTTATCATTAAACATCCTCCCTCTTCTCCTTTCTGTCCTTTGACTCATCCGTCTCGGCCGGCCGTGGGGTGTGTCTCATCTGTGGGATAAGATGGAGGAGGATGACTCGACTCAATATGTGAGTGCAGACTGCCCCTCCTCTTCTCATTATGAATGAACTATTAATACATACAGCACAGGGCAGCCAATACATTACACAGAGACAGCTTTGAAATCCTCATCAAGGTTTGACCAGAGATTTGTTTAGCCTCTGATACGTAACTTTAATAGTTCATTACTGATGCATAACTCAGGGTGCCTACGCATGGAAGTTAATTTTAGAAACTTCCAGGTCTGAATAAGCACGGGAAAAAGAAAAGAGATTAAGGAAAAGTATTTGAGTTTCCAGACTGTAACTGCTACTCCGTTTACTAAAATATAAAATTCAGAATTTCTGAATAAATTCATCACACAAGCAGAGTGTTTTTCACGGAGTTTTGAGCAGGAGGCCAGCCACAATGTTTACCACCGTCCAGAGCGAGCTGTCGTTGAGAAGTATGGCTGCAACTGAATGCCCACTCCTACACAGAGCTGCCTCACACCTGAACGTCACAGCCTGAAAACCAGCTCTGCTCCAAGTGCTTTATAACTGTACCAAAGTTTCCAACATTGCGACCAGATTATTTGGAAAGAAAATATGGCAACGTCCTTGATTTGCATAAGCTTGTCTGAACATTTATGACTTACAGTATGCAATGGTGTCGTTATTAGAAAAGTACATATCTTTCCTTCATTAAGGAGAAGACTCACAGGCTGCACAGTTGCCTTGAAAATGTAATTATTCAACTTTTTTCCAACTCATTTATGGCTCTTATATAAAAAAGAGATAACAAAAAAATATGGTGGAGAACAATAATACAATATTATTTATTTAATGTGTTGAGGGGAAATAATAGGGCGGACTCAAATCCTTTACAACTTTGAATCTGCAGTCGTTGCCATGGTAACTGACGTCCAGATCAGCCAGTTTTTCTATAGAATTACCCACAAAAATCCCCAATAGCCCATAAATTAAAAATATGAATCCAGCATAACTCATTATGCATTAACATTAATTATTCATTATTCTCTGACAAGGACATTTAAACTTAATAATAGGCCCAGCTTTGTGACTTTGACCACCTGTGACAGGCTTAAAGATACGTTAGCAAGATGTCAAAAAAGCCGAGTGTGTGGCATAGTTTCAAAATTTACATAGATGACCCCCCCAAAAAAAGAAGTGCCCACCAACTCAACGAGGCTTGGATGACCCAAAACTGGTATTCCAGACAGACAGCCCGAGAAAATAATACAAATATAGCTAGCACTAGTTTACTCCCTCTTTGGGCAGAGATTGACTCGTCTGGATGAGGTGTTATTTAGTAATTAGTGGTAGTTGTTGTAAATCAGTTCAGGGAGGACCCAAATGCAGAGTAACAGGCAAGGTGGAAGTTTGAACAAAAAGAGAGCTTTAATGCAGCTGATAAAAAACATCCGGAGCAAAAAACAACTCCAAACACAAGATACCAGGCAGGAAATGGAGCAGGGAAAGACACCAAGAACACAGGGATGAATGCAGGACGAACTGACCAACAACAAAGTCAAACACACAGGTTTATATATATATACGCAGAAAACTAATCATAAGAAGGAGACACAGCTGGAATAGGAAGACACGGGCAAAAGGAGGGAAATGGAGATTAGCTTGCAATAAGGGTGGAGCAAACAAGACTAATACGCAACAGGTGTGAAGGGAAGACTCCGTGAACGGGAGGGACTAACGAGACAGGTGTGACGGAAAACACCAGACAGGAAGTAAAACCAGACACGACACATGAGGAGAGAATCTATAAGTAAAACAGGAAGCAGATTAAACATGAACGAATAACATGAAAGAAGAAACACAAACAGTTAACTAGACCATAGGATAACAGGATATAAACACACCCAGGATCATGACAGTAACAGTAGTCAGAATGTAAAATACATCTCTGGTATAAATGTACATTCACGAGAAGTCTGGAAATTTAGGTGTGGATGTGGAGGGACCCTGATGACTGCAAAGGAAGAAATGGATGCATTGTCTCATATTAAAAGGAATGAGTTAGCAGTATTTATGGTGCTGTTATGTGTTTTCCCCCACAGGAGATGATTTTAGGAGGTCTGAAAGCAGAGACTGTGTACTCCATCTCTGTGGCAGCGTACACCACCAAAGGGGATGGAGCACACAGCAAAGCCAAGCTGGTGCAGACCCTGGGGATTGGTAAGCATATGCCAAGTATACAGTTCAGTGCACTGGATTTAGTAACATACTCAAGAATTGATCTTACAGTAAGCTGCACCAGCCGGCAGTAAATAAACAGCCAAATCAATTCTAATTCTTCCACAAATTTTACATGAAATATGTTGTTATATATATATATACATTTCAATTGATTTTCTGCTGCCTACGCTGTTGTTTGCAGTGCCCGGCCCCCCCTCCCTTTGGGTGCGTCCAGGATCTGGTCCATCGGTGGTGGTGCGGTGGGCTCCTCCGGTGGAGTGCTCTGAGTCAGGCTCTGATAGCCGGGGGGCCCCGGTGGTAATCCAGGGCTACCGCCTACAGTTTGGCCTCAAGAATACCTCTTTAGACACCACAGTTGATTTCACGAGTCGGGAGAAAAACTTCACTGTCGGAAACCTCTCCCCGGGCTCCTCCTACGTCTTTGTCCTCTCTGCAAAGAGCCGGGCAGG
Source organism: Epinephelus awoara (assembly GCA_035609425.1). Classification (NCBI taxonomy): domain Eukaryota; kingdom Metazoa; phylum Chordata; class Actinopteri; order Perciformes; family Serranidae; genus Epinephelus; species Epinephelus awoara. Next base: position 12,374,170 of record CM069306.1, on the reverse strand, counting down.
CTACGGAGACGTAGTGCAGCAGGAGATAACAGTTCCCATGTTCCCACCCTCGGGATACCCCCAAATACCTGACTTTGTTAATGCCACATGCTGCTCCCTCGAGTTCTCCTGGCAGCCCCCTGCCCCAGAGGAGTGCAACGGCATCATCACAGAGTACACAATATCTTACAGAGAGGCTGCGGGCCCCAAACCCTCAGCTGACACTGGCCCGTCAGCCATACCAGCCCCCACTGCTCCCCCGTGGCTGATCACGCTACCAGGGAGTGAGTCCAGCTACACCATCCTGGGCCTCAATCACAGCACAGCCTACGAGGTGCAGCTAAGAGCCCACAACAAGGCAGGGCCAGGCCCCTTCAGCCCACCTCTGGTGAGCCGAACCATGGCCTTTGAAACAGGTAGGGCTGGCCTCGGGTCACAGGAACACCCTTCACCCTGTAAGCACTGGTTCAGCTTCACATCTCCGCTCCCTTTACTGTGGATTTCACTCCAAACCACTAAACTAAACGAAGTCTGGGCCAGTTCTTAAAGGTCGGCCATTCACCTGTGCACCTCAGAGAGGCTGAGAACTGCAAAGTCCAGGGGAACACGACTACTCCCCCCAATCTCCTCCACTCACTCACTTATACCTTCATCACCTACCCTTCACCACCAGTGGAAGCAGGCTGAATGTTAATGGATGTTTGCTTCAAGAGCACTGCTTATCACAAACCCTCAGGTAAAAGTCAATACAGGGCTTGGATATACAGTATCTAATACGGCAGGTAAGTGTTCAGTCTGAATTCAAGGGAAAGCCGGCGCCCGGTGCTGTATCTGCAGGTAAGCTTTTTTTATCTGATAGACCTCCACTTCCACCTTTTCCGAAGCCTTTGCTGACATGCTGAATTCTGAGTCTAACAAACACAGACCTTACACTCTGAGAATGTGGCATGTCACATTCCTGCAGCCGCTCTGTCTGTTATTTGTACTTATTACTCTTGCCATCCACTCTCCTCATCACCTGCCCATCCTCCTAACCATCATGTATTCTTCCCTCAGTAACAAATCCAACTGACGTGTCTTCCATTCTTACAGGTTTGCAGTAGGAGAGCAGAGGAGCGGCTGGTTTGAAAGAAATCCTTCATCACAAGTGACTCTGTTTCTTTGTCTCCTTTGCAGATGTGCCGAGGAATTTTTCTGTCAATCTGGCCACTAAGACCAGTGTTCTTATGACCTGGGAGTTTCCAGAGACCACCAACCCCTATCGCTTTACTGTATGTCCATTGTGCTTGAGATAATGTGTGAAACAATGCAACATTTGGAAGTAAAATTTGTTGCATGCTTTTGTTTATAATACCTCATATTATCATAGATTTCTGGATTTTTAGTGTGCATGGCCTGACCTGAATTATACTCAAATGTATTAGTGTCAACCTTTTAGCACCCACTGTTCCACCTGTGGGATGCTGGATTTATTTACAATTTTATGGTGTAGCACTATAAAAATTTTGAGAGATTTCCATACAAAAGAATGAAGTGTAAAACACCCCATAACACATCCATTTTGGAAGGATTCAACAAATGAGAGACGCGTTACTTAGTGAGATGTTGGTAGAAGGATTTTGTTACCTTTGGAGACTCGGGCTAGCTGTTCGCAGTCTTTATGCTAAGCTTCAAACTTCTCATTTAAGTCTTCGCATTAAAGAGATTAAGCTTATTAAAAATAAAAAGTTATATTATTTACTATTATAGATATTAAAAGAAAGAAAGAAAGAAAATTATCCAAAATTCTAATGCCAACAGTCAGTCTGTAGTAGGAGCGCCCCCTCTAGTCCTGGTAATGCAGTTCACCGTAATATTTAATATCAGTGAGTGATCATCACAGTCAAAACATGCTGGATGAAGAAGACAAATAATTTCTTTTATTATTTCTATTGTTTGTTAGGTACGTCGTTTTTTGTTCTTTAGATTTCTTATTAGCTTTTGTTTAATAAATATATGTATTTGAGATAATAAGAGTAATAATAATAGTAATGGGGCGGTGCAGTAGTGGTGGTGGGAGGTTGCTTTGGGCGCCAAATGTGCCAGGTAGGCATTGCAGTGTGGCAGTGCAAAATTTTAATAAACCATGGGGCTTCAACATATCAGTTTATAATTTATAATTTTTTTAACTTTTTTCCTCAAAAAATGTAAGTATTTGTAATAATTAAAATTAATTAAAATAATATATGATAAAATAATAAATAATATATAATTAAATCATAATTAATAGATAATAATAATATATAATTAAAAAATAAAATATGAAAATGCACATTACTATGAGTCCAAAATATTATTAGCAAAGATGAATCAGCCTTTTCATAAAGAAAAAATTATTTACAGTAAACAACACTGACAATAGGCTAGCTGTTACCCATAAATCCTCCTGCAATTAGATGAGCTAGCCAACCTGTGCTAAATCACTGTTTCACATCAAAACATGATGTACAAATATATGAATCTGTCAGTAATAACTATTTTAATGGCTTAGTGTTGTATGCACCATAAAAGAGTATGTATACACATGGCACTTTAGGCCGCCCTACACGTTATTGTTGGCCCAGTTTGATATACAGCTCAGTTTCAGCAAAAAACGTTAAAGACCCCTGCAATGAACTATTTAAAAAACTTAAACTTCAATGAAGAAAATTCAGCAGACTAATATCCTACTATAGCACAGCATCATCAGCATACAGTACATAAATAGGCATCTTTATCTTTTACCTATTGTTCTGACGTCACTAACCCTCTCCCCTCCTCCAGGTTGAGTATAACCGGCAGAAGATGGAGGTGGACGCTCGTCTGAGAAAGGCAGTCATCCCAAACCTTCAGCCTGACACCAGCTACGACTTTAAGATCACTGCACCGGAGGGCAACATGGGAGGCCTTCGCCACCGCATCTCCGCCAAGACCTCCCCGCCAATCGCCATCCGCCGCCCTGAGATTGACCACACTCGTGACACTGAGACCACAGTCACCATAATCCTGCCGTCACTGGAGACTCGCACTCCTGTCAAGTAAGACTGAGTTTGTTGTTGTGAAATAGTCTCCCTGGCTTCAACAGACTCGCTGTGCTCAGGTCAGATTGTATCCAAAGGTGTGTGTGGCGTGATGATAACACTGCCTGACTGACAAGATGGTGAAGATTAGGTGCAACAAGTTGGCATGGAAACTGAAAATAGTTAGACGTGTTTGCTATTGTATCAGTGCTCCTGGTGTTATGTTGTTTGTCCTCCTCTGCTCCCACAGGAACGTGTATGTTGTTGTGGTTCCGCTGAGGAGAGCCCGCGGCGGCGTCATCAGACACCTCAAGAGCCCAGATGAAATGGACCTTGAGGAGGTGAGAACCACAACAATGACGGCACCCACTGATATCTGTGCCTGGAAGGAGGAAAGGACCTATAAACACACGCACACACACACACACACACACACACACACACACACACACACAATCCTATTGCTTAGAACTCCTGGCAACGCTTAGCCTTTATAATTCAGTATCAGTGTTTAAACATTAGTCATAGATATTGGAGCGTCTCTTATTTTCCTTGTCTGTGTTTTCTGTCTCCCTTTTTCTCCTCTCTCCATCTCAGCTGTTAAAAGACATCAGTCAAAAGCAGAGGGATTCTCGGCAGCAGAAGCAGGTGGACCTGCGGCGGGCTTACATCACAGCCCGTTTCACACCTGCCACCCTGCCGGCCTTCTTCACCCTGGGGGACCAGCTGGACTACGGAGGTTTTGAGAACCGAGCTCTAGAGCCGGGGCAGGAGTATGTCTTCTTCATCCTGGCTGAGCTCAACTCCACAACCGGGGTACGAAAGCAACTGTGTCACTTCTCTTTTCTTCCCCGTGTTTATAAACCACTCCCTCGCTCCCCGCTGCCTGCGTTTCCCTGCTGCAGGCTGTCACTTTACATTGTAATCAATACGGCCTCACTGCTAAAACAATAAAATGCACGTCAGTCAAAGAGTTGTAAGCAAAAGGCAATAACCTTCACGTACTTCCATCACCACTGCTAATAAAGAGTGAGTGTACCTACTGTGGCAGCAGAAGAGATATTGCCTAGCGCGCTGCACTGGATCGTGTATATGTGCATTTAAATTGGAAAAGACGTAAATATACGACTTGAATTAAGATAGAATTTAGATTTTTATTACATGTTTTTTATGAGGTACATTTTGCCCAGGGGACGCTCTACAAAAGCGCTTCTGAACTAATAAAAAGGTTTTTTTATTCGATTTATTTTAATTATAGAAGCCCGTATAATGTCAGTAAGCTCAGGTACATTCTTTATGTGTTGTGCAATACAAGTCAAATATGATTTCATACACACATGTTCATGTAAAACCATGTGTCATGTAGCAGCTTGGTCACAATTACAAGAATGCCCTTTCAGTCTAATGCAATCCATTGCAACAGCTCTGCAATGACTCCTTCTGTAGAGGGTTATATTTTGTTGAGACTCGGTGACGGACCCATACAGTAGAGGGTTGGATTGCTTTTTAGTGTCATGTGCAGATGTTTTTTTGTCCACTGAGATAAAAATAAGACAGAATAGCAAAAAAACAAAACACTGTTCTTTCTGCTGTGTGTTTGTGCACAGAAAATGTACGTGGCCAGCCCCTACACAGAACCTGTGATCGCCCCAGATTCAGACCCCCAGCCCCTCGACGCAGGCGATGGTCTGATCTGGGTGGTTGGACCCGTCCTGGCTGTGGTCTTCATCATCTGCATCGTCATCGCTATCCTCCTTTACAAAAAGTGAGTGGGACAGCTTTGATTATATTAAAGGACTATCTGTCAAGACCGTCTCTGATACCCTTTATCTATCAGAATTAGGGCACATGTGCAGGTTATTAAACCAGCAAATAATAGGCAATAGACTCCTTTTCCATCGCCAGTGGTGTGTCACATTCAGCGTCACAGATGCACCAGAACACATGGTTAGTAAACAGCAGAGAGCAGCATAGAGGCCAGTGAAAGCAACAGTGCCATGTTACCTCTTTTTTAAGTGTTGCTTTCAAACTCCGTCGACTTTGGAAGGATGCTTGAGCGCTACTTGGACACACACGGACAGAATTTGTTGCGGCACGTCACTAAACCATGCTGGACAAGCGGCAAAAAATTATCGTGTCAACCCAGGTGTCGTGTTTACATCACTAGCAGAGTTATTTGTCCCAAAAATGAACGTCAATTGTAACCTTTCCCACTAAAGACAAAAGCCCGATGTTAGTGGGTGGTACTCATCCCTACCGATGATATAACGCTTCATTAATATATACTTTTATGTTTAAAAAAGACGGTAATTTCCAAAACGGGTGGGCACTGTCGTTTTTAGTAACCATTACACAAATGGAAGTAAATAGCTCATTTGTTTTTTAGTGAGGTCCTGGTTCCCCCGCAGCTAACATGAGCATGCCCCTTTCCTGCAGCACAGAGCAGGCAAATTTTAACATCTTTAATACTGAGGATACTTGATATTTCAGACCACTTCAGAACACTGGACACAGTTTATTGTATTGAGTAACTGCTGGAGCTTTTTAACATTACAAAGTACAAGGCGTCACAACTGCTGTCAAGCTGTCGGAGGCTCACTAGTGTGTGTGTGACTCTGTCCGAGGCACAGGGCTCACACTCCCGAGACAAGAGGGGCAAGGAGGGCCTCAGCGAATCAATACCAGCATGTGCTTCCACAGTGATATGAGATTTTACCTGTTAGATAATCAAATTTGTAGTAAAGTTGATTGGACAAAATTGCAAGGTCAAGCAATTTGCGTCAACTGTTGAGATCGCAAAATTGCAGCATCCTGGAGGGACTGATTCATGGCATCAGTATGGCGTATATCGGATTAGCTCACAGCAAACTAAAGTGACCATGTCCATGATAATGAAGGAACCTGTCAGTGATGCAGTGGTGTGGCTTACTGATGTGTTTTCTTTGTAGTTTTCAGACAACAGTGGAGCTCTGTGGACAGAGGAATATCAGGCTTTGGCTGCGCTAACAATACTTGTTAGTGCTGTAGGACCAAGTCATTGTTAGTTTTGCTTTCAGGGGAATTTTTGACAGAAGGAAAGTATTGAATATTTCCAGCCTCATTCTTTAAAGATACATTAAGTTTCTGTCCATCACGCTGTGCGCTCACATTCTGCCAGCAGCTGCCACCGGTATTTCTTGTACTGGCATTGTTTAATGTTTCACTATCCTCCCACAAATGCTCAACTTTTAGCCTGATATCCATCAAATTTGTTCCAATTTCAAAGTTTGTTCTCCCCTCAGACAGCTACCAAACAGTCCGACCCCGCTCTAGGCCTGTGATATCTGCTGCAAGCCATCAAGCTTTTGAATACTAATGCAAAATATTGATTTTCCTCTCTAACAATCTGTCTATTTCCTTCCTTTCCTTCCTCTAATTATTCCTTCCCTTGCTCTTGTTTCACTGGAAGCAGCAAACCTGACAGGTAAGATTAAACCAATGTCAAGCTCTTTGTTCGTTTTAACCCGCAGCAATTACATGATACCAGATCCTGTACAGAGAACTTGTACAAATCCGTAAAACAGCATTTCTGTTAATGCACTATTTACTCGAATCAAGGAGGCATGCTAACGATGTGACACCAGTCTGGTTCTCTCTCCCCGGTTGTTTGCATGTGCTAATTGCTCTTTTGACTCAATGGTGTTTGAGCAGCAAGCGCAAGGACTCCGAGCCGGGAACCAAAAGCCTTCTGAGCAACGCCGAGATGATGGCCCATCACCCGACAGACCCTGTGGAGATGAGACGCATCAACTTCCAGACTCCCGGTATGCAGCATGGGCCCACACAGGCACCCAAACACACACTCTGTATTTGCATACTAAAGGGTACTTCCGATTGCTCATCATTCGGTGATGAAATATTCATGCGACTAATTTTAACTTTGGTAAGATTATGCAGACAAGATTGTGAAAGTACTCCTCCGCATCACAACCAACCTGGCAGCTTCCAGTCCTTTCGGAGATCAAAATGGCCGCTGCCCAGGTAGTACAGTCAGTGCTTAGTCACGGCTGAGTCATAACGGTGTGACAAAATCTGATCATCTCCACTCGCCCACAGTCCACATGCCAGGCTGGAGATAGCACATCAGAACAGACAGAAATTACATCAATCTGTCTTATCACTCCTGAATGTTTCTTAGCTGGCTTTTAACGGTCAGAATCATGTATCAAAAGGTAAACTGGGGGTTAACTGTGATCATTTATAAAGGCACTGATTCTGTTCTTGCCAGCATAACCGACTAAAACCCCACTGTGAAGTAACTACATGGATTTTGCCGCTCCCCACCCCCCACAGAGTGAGATCTAACAACACAGCTGCTTTGGTCGTGGCACCAGGGTGATGATGCTTCGCTTTCACTTCTTCCATTAAATTAACAGTATCCAAAAAACACATGGCCTCGAGGAACTGAATCACTGTTCTCACTATATTTTCATGGTTGCAGTTTATGGAAGTCTCACAGGGGCCTCGTTGAAAGGGAGGCAAGACGTGTCACCATAGAGAAAGGTTTAGTCCCTAACCCGCCAGGATGTGTAAAGTCAAATGATGCTATTTTTAACTTAATCCATACATGAAGGTCTGGAGGTGTTTTTTTTGCTTGTTCGCAGGAAGGAAAAGTAAAAACCCACAGAACAAAGCACTGCAGCTCCTCTCTGCTATCATATGAATTTTTTACTCTCATGTGGCAGCAACCCTGAAGCTCCCACCTCACCCACTTCTCCTCTCCTGAGATTTGTGCTTTTCGAGATGCTCTGCAAAGATGAAATTTGTTTCCAGCTAAACCGGCTGATGCTATCTGAGGTCATTTTGGTCGTGACGGGAGCATTTTGTCGTGATTACCTGTGGGGGCTGCAGTGCTGGACCGAAGGAGAAAATCACTGCTGATATGAGCCTATTTTTGATAGCTGTAGCTGCAGAGTGAGTTAAACGCTCAAACATGGACATGCATTGCAATTCAAGAAGCATTGAGAATGCGTCCTGACTTAAAAAGATTGTGTTTATTGTGCACAAAGCAGTGTTTCTTTGATTTATTGTTGTAGCTATTTGCCTTTTAAATGGACAACGGCTCACGATAGCTCCTCTTCTCGCTCCAGAAACAACTGTACAAGGCATAGGTTGCCTCCTTCGTGTTTGTGTGGGTGTGTGTGCACGCAACCCCTCCTAATTAGTGTTCTGTCTGTGTTTGTTTTCTCTGAGTCGTTGCTCCTCTGATCACAGAGAAAGCAATTTATCAAAGAAAAACAATTTACAAACAAACAGGACTCGCCTCACTTTGTCCTCGCACATGGATCAAAATTGATTTTCTGCCTCAGCGTGCTCCTTAATGATATGTGATGTTCTCTGATTGTATAATTATCTTCACGTCTTTGCATATGAGTGATGTTGACCCGCAGTGATTTGGGTTATTCAGCTGAAGCCTGCATCACCTCTGACCCTTGTTGTCGCGCAGGAATGATGAGCCACCCTCCCATCCCCATCAGCGAGCTGGCCGAGCACATAGAGCTGCTGAAAGCCAACGACAACCTGAGGCTCTCGCAGGAGTACGAGGTGAGGCATACATTATCATTCCATATGAATAAAAGGATAACATCCTTATTGTTTAGAGATGTTAAGCCTGTTAAGCCTTCGCATCATAAAGCAAATGTTATTTAACGGCTGTATCTCTGCGTGCAGATTATATGTTCATGATTTATTCAGTGCTGCAATTTGTTGCTGCAACCTGTCTACATTACAGAGCACTCTCTTTCCATTATCCCTAAATGCACCTCTAAATATGCCACCACGCACTCTTAATGTGTGCGTATTTGCTGCTTCTTCCCCAGTCCATCGACCCTAGTCAGCAGTTCACCTGGGAGCATTCAAACCTGGAGGTCAACAAGCCCAAAAACCGCTACGCCAACGTCATCGCGTACGACCACACCAGAGTCATCTTGGCTCCCATAGAAGGTGAGGATTAGCCGGAACAGATCAGCATCTTAAAGAAGATGTTTAGAGATCCTAATGGGAGGATCTGTATTTGCGTTCAGGGGGGCGAACACAAAGCGAGGGGGGAGAGGGAGAGCTGTGTGATGGATGAAATCTGAAATTGCAAACAGTGCTCAAGACTGGCTGTGTGCAGTGGCATGAGACTGACAAACAGCGCGAGTGCATTCAAGTGCAGCCAGCACTCCTCCAGAACAAGAAGGAGGAGAATGGATTTTGATCTGCAGCTCATGAATTTACAGCGATGGAGTCTTGTTTGTTTGTTGTCGTCGTCCGCTAGTCATCCAGCAGCCCTCTGTTGGAAGCCCCGGCTGCCAGAAACAAACAGTTCGTTAGGCTGTCTGATGTCATACATGCAGGTTAATTTATTATGTCGCTTCTGCAGATTGCAGTTTAGCAGGAGCCTCACAAAGTGTCTCGTTTCCAGGTATCCTGGGGAGCGACTACATCAACGCCAACTACATTGATGGCTACAGGAAGCAGAATGCATACATCGCTACCCAGGGGCCGCTGGCGGAGACGTTCGGGGATTTTTGGAGGATGGTGTGGGAGCAGCGGGCCGCCTCTGTCGTCATGATGACGCGCCTGGAGGAGAAGTCGCGGGTAGGAAGCGAGACACCCACTGATCTCAGTTTACCTGCAAATTATAGCTCTAGGACCTTTTTGCTGAACAAATGGGAGTTTGGATCTTCTGAAGTAGTGTTGTATGAGGTACTTATCCATAGTCAGTGTTTTACAAACTGCCAAAGGTAACGCACTAACTAAATACTTCATACAACCTCATTCAAAATATCAGAACTATCCCTTTAAGAGAAGTTCAGTCTGCAAGCTGTAATAGTAATGATGATAATCCTTTCTATATATTTAGATAAAGTGTGACCAGTACTGGCCAAGTCGCGGCACAGAGACGTACGGGATGATCCAGGTCACCCTGCTGGACACAATGGAGCTGGCCACATTCTGTGTCCGCACCCTCTCCCTGCATAAGGTAAATTACATCCCTCTTTTCTCCACTCCTTCTCCGTCTGATTCACCGCTCTGTCCTTTCCTCTAGTAATTACTGTCATATCCAGTGAAAACCGCTTTGATCTCCCGAGTTTACAGTTAAACACCAACTGGAGTAATCATGAATTTCCGCCGTCACTGAATGAGCAGCACATGTGGACACACGGCGGAGAATAGATTAGTCTGGGCTTCATGGAGTGCTCAAACCAGGCCAGCCTCCCTGTGTCAGACGCTGAGATTTGATCACTGTTGGAAGCGGAGCACTTTCTTATAGCACGAGGCTAATCTAGGAGCGCCAGACTAGCGTGTCTCTCTGGCCTACTTACCAACACAGAAACTAGGCCAACTGTAGCTTCCAAGTGTAGCAACGCTTCTCAAAATTTTTGTTGATGTGTTGCAAAACGTCAAGTTAGGAGATCCATCATACAGTAGAGGATAATGCACATGAAGTGTTTAGCTGTGCTAGCATTAGTCCTGTCTATTGTGTAGTTTGTTTGTGCACAATGTAGGAACATCTGGGGTATTTGCTTTCTTTATATAAGAACTACTCCTTCATGTACAGTATAGGATTCCTGTACGCATGTTACGAACGTAGATGGTTGACAGGAATGCAGATGTGTCAGTTCTCTTTAACTACTTAACATTTGATAATGCAAAAGAGATGTAAGTTACACTTTTGACCTGTTTTTTTGTCTCTTACATCAGAGTGGCAGCAGTGAACGGCGAGAGGTGCGTCAGTTCCAGTTTACAGCCTGGCCAGATCACGGTGTGCCAGAGTATCCCACCCCCTTCCTTAACTTCCTCCGCAGGGTCAAAGCCTGCAACCCTCCTGACGCCGGACCTATCATCGCTCACTGCAGGTACAGTACACACTCCCAGGTTGATGATTTTGGGAAATTTGCTCATTTGTTTTCTTGCTAAAAGTTTGATAAGATTGACACCACTGCTATGTCTGTTCTTTAAAGCTGTTGTTGGCAACTGTTAGAAAGATAACTTTTTGTCATATTTGCTGAAACTGTGTTGCTGTAAAGTGCAAGAGTCGGTCTGACCTGAGAGTGGTGCTGAGTTTTCGGCTTGACTCTTTTCAAAATGGCAGTCGGGTCACAAACTTTCTCATTATAGCTAAACAGTGCACTAAAGTGTGTTTCTGAAAACATCTGAGTCAAGAATGGTTAATGCAGTCATAGAATTGCGATGAAGAGCCACAACAGATTCTAGCAAATGCCATTAGAGATATATATATATTTTTTTTACTATCTGTTTCATATAATATTTTGTGGATGTAGTGACAGTTTAACAAATTTGACAAAAAGTTATTTTTGTAGCAGTTTGGATACTGCCGTGGGTGAACTTGGAGCCTGGTTGTTCTGGTACTCCCACGATTCGCACATTCCCGCGTCTCATCCGTCCTTCCATGTCCTCACATTTTCCTTTCAGGTTCTCCATTTCCTTTTTGAAATCATTCCTCAACGTCCCTCAACGTCCTTAATGTCCCTCTTCATGTGCTCAATTTCGGATTTGACAGCCGCAACGTAGTTCACTTTTTAGAGCGTCAAAATCTTCAGTTAGGGCATTCTTCAATTCCTGCCTTATCACCACCGATATATTAGATCTCAGGGACGAGAGGATGTCAGACTTAATTGCCTCCAGGTCCATGCTTGTAACTTCTGACTTTGTCTAGGTAGCAGGTTGCGTGGGGCTACCTGGAGTACTCTGTGTCGAGGCTTCAGCCTTGTGCTGGAGAAGACAGTGTACTTGTACTCACGGAGACTTGCTGCCATGCATAACAATGATTCTCGACCAGTGTCAAGAGTTTTTAAATTGAAAATAGGATTATGTGCAGTGGATGCTGTTTCAGTGTCTTAATATTAGCTGTTTTGCAGGAGCCCTGAGAAACACGTCTTACTCCATGTCTTGCTCAGCTGCGTCCCCACAAAAAGTTATGTTCATAGAAGTTCCCAACTGTAGGGTTATATATGAAGCTACTGCAAGGTCACAGTCAGCTTAGCAGAAAGACTGTAAACAGGGGGAAACACCCAGTGTAGCTCTTTCTAAAACACATCTAAAGCTCATAAAATTACATGTTACGTATAATTTGTTTGATCCATACAAAAACCAAAATGTAAAACTGAAAAGTTGTGGTTTTACAGAAATCGTGTCAGGGGTTGTTTCTCGGCCAGGTGCAGCAACCTCCTGGAGTTTCCATTAGTTAACGGGAAACATCACGGTAATGACATGACTCCGTGTAGTCTGAGCACCCAGCCAAGAAGTAGTCCAATCCAGTTCATTATGTTTTCTGTGTGGATTTAAAAAAACAGGATAAAACGTATTGATCAGTGAGCTTTAGAGGAGCTTGTAAGCAGATTTTTTGCTCTTTTGTTTTATGCTAAACTTAGCTTCATAATTGCCGGACAGACATGACAGTGTTATTAATCTTCTCGTCTAACTGCAGGAAAAAAGCTAATAAGCCCACATATTATGCAAAAATGTAACACTAATTCTTTTAATAAGTTATAAAAAGAAAAATCTTCTCTATTTGTCAACTCATATCCCACTCATTTCTCCCTCTATTAGTGCTGGTGTTGGTCGCACCGGCTGTTTCATCGTCATCGATGCCATGCTGGAGCGCATTCGACACGAGCGCACCGTGGACATCTACGGTCACGTGACCCTGATGCGCTCACAGAGAAACTACATGGTGCAGACGGAGGACCAATACAGCTTCATCCACGAGGCCTTGCTGGAGGCCGTGGCCTGCGGAAACACCGAGGTGGCCGCCAGGAGTCTGTACTCATACATGCAGAAGCTGTCCAAGGTGGAGACTGGGGAGCACATCACCGGCATGGAGCTGGAGTTCAAGGTAAACTGCAGAGGAAAGGGTTTAAATGTAATACACTGCCTCGCAGAGAAAAAATTAAAAATATTAACAATATTTTATGTAAAATCCTCTCCTATCTTGTCATCTTACAACCCCTCGCAGTTATTTTGCAACCCCCCAATTTGGGAACAGCTGGAATACAGTGGTCTCCTACAGTAGCTGACCAGGAAAATAATCCTGATTAATCCTATATTCTTGCAGCTAAATCATTTTAGTTTACTAGATAATATTCTTTAAGATGAAACACTACAAGTAAATGTGCAGGGCAATTATTATATTTTGGTCTATTTTGCTTCCATTACACATCTTCCGTCACTCTACTTGAAACAAAATGTCCAAAATTAACATTTAGGTGTCAATTTTTGTTCAGATTTCTGACCTGGAAACTTAAGCAAAAGGCAAATTTTTTATTTGATAATGCTTTATTCCCAGAAATCTCCCAAAAACTGTACATTTTCATTCCTATCTATATTCTAAAGGTTTTTACCGAAGGGTCAGTTGATATATCATTCATAGCCTGATTTAAGTAACATTTTATTCCTAAAAACATGGAGAAATTTTTTTTTCTTTGCTGTTGACAGTATTTTAAGGTTTATGCAGTGATAAAAAGAAATATCCAAAATCCTCTCTGTAAAGGTCTTTGACTTCAATATATCAACAAAATGAAACATGGTTTTTGAACCTGTCTTCATAAAATGTTTAGATTTCTGCTTTGGAAATGTATTTAATTAGAAATAATGAATCATTTGCACATTTAAGCATAACATTTCTGAAAACTTGTATAACAAAAAAATGTCTTAATGTATGAAACCAACTGAGGAAATTTCATGGTGATATCTTTCATAGTGATTAACCCAATTCACCTTTAGTGTCTTATTGTTGGTCTAAAAAATGAAATTTTGCAAAGCATATCTTTAAAGGCAATTTCCTCAGCACTTACATTGGCAGAGCAAGGCAGCTTTACATTTCATACACCAAGGCCATTCAAAGTGCTTTACAGAGCAATACAATATAAAACATAATAAAGGATACAGGAAAGAGTAAAGAGAAAAATTATATTAAAGGTAAAATTAAGTACTAAATGATTTACAATAAAAAGAAACACCATTAGAAATATCAAAAGTGCAGATAAGAGGTGCAAAGATGAAAAGATTATTTAAAATGATTTAAAACTGAGTTTTAAAATAAGGTTGCAGTCATCACAGGATGGAGTAGGCAGTGTAAAAAAGGATAGAATACTTTTAGCTTTGACTTGAAAGCTTCACCTCTACATACACCAAACTTTCAAGTTTTATTCCTGTCTATATTTTAAAGGTTTTTACAGAGCGATTTACTCACATGTCATTCATAGCTTAATTTAAAGAACATTTTATTCCTAAAAACATGGCAAAAAAATATTTTTCTAATGGCTGTTGACAGTATTTTCTTCATGGTGATATCTATCCCTCAAAGTGAAAAAAAAACATCATCACACGCTCCCATTTTCTCTCCCCATCCAGCGACTGGCGAACACCAAAGCCCACACGTCCCGGTTTGTCACAGCCAACCTGCCTTGCAACAAATTCAAGAACCGACTGGTCAACATCATGCCCTATGAAACCACCCGCGTCTGCCTCCAGCCAATCAGAGGCCTGGAGGGCTCTGACTACATCAACGCCAGTTACATTGACGGATACAGGTATGCTCCTGTCCCGGAAACACTAATATGACCTGATCCTCTCGTCCTCTCGTGACGGCTCGCTGGGTGAATGGATTGGATGGGTTTTCACTACAGAGCTTCCACCTGTCACGTCCTGTCAAATCTGTCGTTACTGTATACATGTTCCCGCTATTTGTCTCGGTGCACGGCACTCGCTTCGGTCACAGCGCTTCTGATGATTCAGGCATTCAGAGTGGTTGTACACACATGTTTTGACTGTTCCTCTTCTTGCCTGAAGCTTGACCCGTTTTTCAGTCTGATGTTTGACAGAGGGAGAAACAGGGAGAATGAAGGGAGGAGGTGGCTTCTTAAAGGGATAACTTGCCGAGTTTGGGCTGTTGCTCGAACTACAGGTTGTATTTCTCCATTTTCGAATGCCAGTTACCACGGATATAAAGAGTACGGAAGCGGATCAAGAGAGCGACCTGCTATGCCCCTCTCTCCCTGGAATTGAGACCAAACTCAGATCAAATTGTAAAACTGGGCAGTGCTAATTGAATATGTACCAAGATTCTGTTGCCTAAAATGTCTTTAGAAAGATATTTTAGTGCACTGTTTTGCTGTGATAGCGAGAGTTTGTGAACAGCAAGTAGGCAACTTACTGATGTTACTCCTGTACAGCAAAAACGGAGGCTGAAAACCTGAGTTAAAATGATAAAGTTAAGCAGTGTTGATGAAATATGAACCAAGGTTTTGTTACTGTGTTGGCTATTTCTCACCTAATATGTCTTCAGAAACATATTTTAGTGTACTGTTAAACTGTAATGCAAGATCACTCATGGTCTGGTGTGGTGCAGTGCATTCTAGGTCTTCTACCTCTTGAGCAAAAGCAAATGCCACAGCCAATTTCCTCTGTTTTCCAGCTCATGTAGCACCGATTTCAAAAGTATTTGCATCTTTCTACTGCAGTAATATGAAACTACCATCTTTCCTGCAGTAAAATGCTTCTTCAATGTGTGTGTGTGTGTTTGTGTGTAGGCAGCAGAGAGGCTACATTGCCACACAGGGTCCACTGGCTGAGACTACGGAGGATTTCTGGAGGATGCTGTGGGAGCACAACTCCACTATAGTGGTCATGCTCACTAAGCTGAGAGAAATGGGACGGGTGAGTATGCACACACACAAAGTGCCATAAATAATAGCCAGTGTTAGCCCTGTGCACAAAGTCATCAATCCTTTTTTCTCCTGCTCTCTCAGGAGAAGTGTCACCAGTACTGGCCCGCCGAGCGCTCAGCCAGGTACCAGTACTTCGTGGTGGACCCCATGGCTGAGTACAACATGCCTCAGTACATCCTGCGGGAGTTCAAAGTTACGGATGCCAGGGTGAGTTCATGGCGTCTGTGTGTTTAATGACTTGTTCTCCTGTTGTATGTTGTATTCAAACAGCAGTGTAACATTACACTCTTTGACTTTTCTGCTCTATTCCCAATCCATCAGTGCTGTTAGAAAGCAGCGGGGCAAAGCATGTCCTATCGACCTGTAGTGTGTGTTGGTTAGTGTGTGTTTTGTATGTGAATGTGTGTAATACAACAGGTAGGCACTATCGGCAGGCAGCCCGTGATCACTCATTCAACCATTGCTGTCTCCAGATCACCTTGACATCATGCGTGTATGTGAATGAGGGCGTGCACGTGCTCTCGTGCACATATCAGCCAGTCATAGATAACTCCAGTTAAGCCTGTCCTGCGCTGACGCCACATCGACAGATGCTCTATTGATCTCCATTAAAGGGGAGTCAGGAAGGCTGAGCAGAAGAGAAAAGATGTAATTGCCTGCTGAGTGGCTGACAATAGCAGACGCACTGACGTTACAGCTTGAAGTTAACCACAGCCACTGATCCAGGGTCAGATAACAGTAATCATTAGAAGGAAAAAAAGGATATTGCCTGGCAGAATCTCACTCTTCAGTCAATACAGCAAGAAGATGCTCTTTAAATAGTCTTTTTGAAATAATCATCTCATATAAACAATAACTACAACATCTCTCTGCATGTTGAAAACACACCGCAGATCCTTCTTCATTATTCATTTTCCTCACTCCTTCAGGATGGCCAATCACGGACGGTGCGTCAGTTCCAGTTCACTGATTGGCCAGAGCAAGGTGTGCCCAAATCTGGGGAGGGCTTCATCGACTTCATTGGCCAAGTGCACAAAACCAAGGAGCAGTTTGGCCAGGACGGACCAATCAGCGTTCACTGCAGGTGAGCAGTCGAGTTTAACCTCACATCTCATGATGAAGTTATTAATTGTGAAAAGAGTGGGGCAGGAAATCGGAATCAGAAATACTTTATTGATCCCCGAGGGTAAATTATGTTTCATTACAGTTGAAAAGGGAATTATAAGAAGTAAGAATAAGAGTATGACTTAAAGTGTGTAAAAATAAAGCAATGAAATGTGCGTTATGCCACCGTGTTTAATGCTAGTTCTGAAGATATGAAATTAAAATATTAAAATAGAATATATATTGTTATCGGCTGTAAGTGTGAAAATTTAACTAGTTATGTGCATTGTATGTTGAATTATTGCACAGTTGAATAATTGCATAGAAGAAGTCCTCAGACCCAGAAATGAGTTAGCATTTTAGCACATGCAGTTCCTTCCTGTTGAAGTCAATGGGTGTTTGGTTAGATGCCTGAAATAAAGTCTGTGGTTAAAACAAGCTTTAGAAAGTTTAATGTTTTGTTCCATGACATAAAATATGTCAGTAAACAGACGGTTGCTAACAAGCGGCTAAATGAGACCCGAATGTTATCACGAAGAACGCGGCTTTACATCATCGTTGTGGTTGTGACATCAGGTCATACAACCGTTGTGTAGCTTGGTTATAGCCAAACATTAGCTTTTTACTTGTGGTTATTGCATTTATGTTTAAAAAAAATCATAAAGGTGTAAATGTCTGAAGATTATCTTATCATTATATTATCAACAAAACATGTAGGAATCACAAACCTTAACTTATTTTACTACAATTGTGGCTTTTTGTGGAAGGAACCAGGTTCATGCGAACTTCCTGGTTGGCCATCCCTGCACCGCTCTATTAAAAGTACATTTAATTGCACAATAACTGCTGTGGGTTGGTCTGAATGCAGCACAGTGTTTACCAACACATTGCAAACTATATAAATGTTTTCCCTTATGGCTGTAGTGCTGGCGTGGGGCGGACAGGTGTCTTCATCACTCTGAGTATTGTCCTGGAGAGGATGCGTTACGAAGGGGCGGTGGACATCTTCCAGACTGTCAAAATGCTGCGCACACAGAGACCCGCCATGGTGCAGACTGAGGTAAACACTGAACAGCATGTGGGACTTACTGATTCATTAAGCAGGGCGGAGACACGAGCGAGGGAAGCATTGATATAGCACACTAATGGTGCTGCTTAAAGGGACAGGACACCACAAAATCAAACATTTTTCTTCTTACCTGTAGTGCTATTTATAGGGCCAGATTGTTTTGGTGTGAGTTGCCGAGTGTTGGAGATATCGGCCGCAGAGATGTCTGCCTTCTCTCTGATATCACAGAACTAGATGGCACTTGGCTTGTGGTGATTTCAGCCTGTGTTACACTGATGACTTCTTTGACAATGCTATTGGATTAAACATGCCTAAAAACTTCTAAAACATGTGGCTTTAGATATTTGTGCGCATTTTCTTCCAACTGTGTGTACTCATATTTTAAAATTAATTTTAAAAAAAATTAAATTAAATTAAAATGTGTGCCAATTTAATTTGTATTCCTCAATATCCTTATTACTATTTGACTGATTTGAAGCTACCCATGTTTTTGCAAATCTTGAGTTTTAATGAGCAAATAAGAAAAAAAGATATAAGTGTGATGTGAGTCTGCAAATACAAATCTTACAAGGAACACTTAATCCTCTAGTTAATTTGAAAAACCACCAAACTGAGAGAATAGATAGATGGTGACATTTAGAATTTCCAACAAACAGTAAAGTCAGGATTTCAGTAAAGCCTCTGTTGCAGTTCTCGTTAAAAGTCTGTTCCCGTGTACGGCAATGATTTCTCACTCTGTGTCTCACCCAGGACGAGTACCAGTTCTGCTACCAGGCTGCTCTGGAGTACCTGGGTAGCTTTGACCACTATGCAACGTAAGTGAAGAGACAACAATCCATCCATCTTTCCGCTTCGAGGTCCACAAACAAACCGACGAGTGAAAACAAGAGAAAGACGGCCTGAAACAACGTGAACATTGAACCTTTTTTTTCCTGGGAGCAAGACTCAAAGATGAATTCTACACCGACAAGGACAAAAAGCAACAACAAAAACAGCAACAAGAACTCTGTGTCTGACAGCACCCACACTCACCAGGGGTCTCCCTGAGGAGCTGGTGGGTGTGGAGACTATCCATGTGTAATCCATATACTTACCTCAGTGTTCCAGTGTGAAGGACGTATAATACATGTGTGTTGTGGTCAGCTATCTCCAATATGAACCAGTGAAATACAAACGGCTTCTGAACAGGAATTATGATACTATATGTGTATAAAAAAAACAAAAACAAACAAAAAAACAACACAAAGAGCCTGGATATTTGCTGCACCCTAAATGGGCTTTTTATCCTCAACTTTGTATCTATTGGTTTGGTGTACTAAGGGGTTACAAAGTGCAAAGGTGAACATTTCTATGTGTCCGTGAGTCTATTTCAAAGGTGTCTACATGCTGCCACAGGTGGCTCTGATTATAGTTTAAAGCAGATGACTAGGCTATGCCTCAGCAGAAGCCTACAGTAGGGACTCAACACCCTGAGGACTGTTGGAGAAGCATGTGGATGCTCATTTACCTGACGCACAGTGCCAAGAGAAACCACGCAGCGTGAACATGAACTGTGGCCTACAAGGAGAGATGGCTCCCTCTTTTATCCAGCATAACATAAAGTCAGACTAGAGACCGCTCCTAACACGCCGGGCCAAGGGTCAGTTCACGCTCCCCAAATCGCGTCCTCGCTGAGTAACAGCCGGCCTCAGAGCAGCGATTAGAGCCCGTCGTATCCTCAACCGGGCCGAGATGTTGCATTCTTCGTTAAACAAAGCTTGCTTGCTATTTGCTGTAGTCCTCGTTCATCCTCCAGCTCATCTTCCTCTCGACGTCAGCCCCCATTGTGTCAGCTCAGCAGTGGCTTATTGAAAGAGACGCTAATGAAAAAGCTTCGATCCCGTTAACACCCCCCCATCTCTGCAGATTTTTGTGTGTTTTTACTGTATGTCTTTGCCTTACGCCGACTTACTACTTGTGTTTCAACATGCTGCTTAATGTTCATGCGTTGTGTGCTAAACTTTTATTGTCATACAGTATCTTAAACCGAGGATGAAAGTTGTTTCCTGATCATCTTCCTCCTCTGAAGCTTACCTACTTGAATTGCACGACTTTGCAGTTAAATCAGTCTGGTGTTTTACTATTTAAGGCTACTGGCAGTGAAAGATAATGAGAGAAATCCCCCAAAAAATATTCAGCGCGAGTGTTGAATTGCTCACTTTCAACAGTCCTCTTCCTCTCACCCAGCCTCCCCACCTCCATGCATTCAATTTCTCTCTGTTCCTAAATCTCACTGTACAGAACATCCCGACTTAACCAAATGATGTTTCCCCCCTCTGTCCTCTCCAGTACAACCGCACAAGTCCGTGATATCGATATATATCTTTTCTTGATTTGACATATAATCATAATTGGTCCCACGTGGTGATTGACGAGCACAGCGATGTTCCAGTGTATCAGACATTTCGGGCGATTTCACCGATTTTGTACATACAGTCTTATCATTGGAGTCCTATACAGTACAGTTACATACGTCTGAGCACAAGATATAACGTGGGATTGGATGTGATGTAGTTCTTATTGTCGCAAAAAAAAAAAGCCTTATTGTTATCGTTCACTTTGTCATATTTATTTCATATGATTTTTTAAGATATTTATTATTCTATTTTGTTACTTTTTATGTTTGTTTTTAATCTATTTATTTGGGATATTTAGCAACTATAACCAATAAGATGTTTCTTTGGCGAGCCAATGTTAAAGTATGATATTGTCACTGTTTGTTTTTTTTATTTTCAATGGTCAGTTTTGGTGCTTTTTTATTTGCTTTATTATTATTATAAAGTATGCCCTCTGTGTAGGGTGCTATTTGATACTGATTACTGATGTCCGACTAGTTAGCTAGAGATGTACGTTAGAGGCAGACCTAGTTTAAGTTTACAGTGATGCCCTTTTGATGCCCTCCCCCACTAAGCCTCCATAGCAACAGCAGTGGTGTGATCGTAGCAACAGAGGTATGGTCCGCCCCGCCGCGATGGGTTTAAGAGCATCAGAGAAATTAGCTATATAGAGCAGACTTGTTGGTGAAAACCTCAGATAAGCTGTTGGTATTTAGTTTGCTGGAAAGCACATGGTAGCAAGTGTATTTTTGACAGAGAATGGGTTAGGAATTGCCCAGCTACACACACCCTCAAAAGTCATTGTTTATACCTGAAATTATTCTGATATGAAATCTATGTGTGGTCCAGAAGTCTTGACAGTGTGTGACATATATGAAATATGTTATTCCTTCGATTTCTAATGATTATTGTGTCAAGAGAAATATAAAAAGGCGCACACACGAAACATAATATGAAATGTGTTGAGGGCCAGCTCTGACGACGCCATCCCCCTCACTTATGTACCTGTTCTTTCCTTTCAAACCATGGATGTAGATATTGTATCTTGACTTTGTATTAAAAGCAGGATGATTGGATATACAGCACAACGAGCTGCTTGATTCCTGTGGGGTTTTTTCGTTTGTTATTCACTCCTCGTCCACTAGATGGGACCAAAGTGACTCTTTAATTGAAATGCACTCCTGTCCATGCACCCAGCTTTTACTTAATGCACACTGCACACCAAATTACACCGAGATAATGTTGGGAAATTGGATTCAGCTGGTTTGGAGCCATAAAATTAAGTTGCATTCACTTCTGCCTTAACTTAAAATGCCCAATAACACAAGACTCAGGCAGGAAAATGCCGCATTCATGCCTTTTGGTATGGTAAAGATGGAAAACGAAGGTATACTATGCAGGACTTTCCTAAAAAACAATTCATAGATACAAAAGTAATCCCTCTCAGTCATCACTTACGACCCACTGGAGGTGTGTGGCAGTGTATTTATCTGCAGAGACCCAACCCTCAGCCTTATTTTCTTACTCTTCTATGTTTGCAACGTTCCTGCACAGCTCGTAGGTGAGGTCGAGACTTTATAAAAAGGTAGCAACAAGGTGTCAGACTGTAACAGCACACATCCAAGAGAAAGCTTTGAAAATTGCAAACCCAGCACCAAAAAATGCACATACAGCAATGAAGAGTGACTCTGGGGTTAGCTTTTACTTTCATTTCACTGGCCATACTGCTGACAGAATGTAACTGACAGCTGTTAGTGTGAGGGTTGGAATACTTTACATTTAGTGTAAAATATTACATTGAACAGCAGTAGTTATCTGGTGTGAGGCAAACATATTTGTAAAGTTTTAGGTTTTTAGGCACCACTGAACTGATATGTCGCATCGAAAAATCCAAGTTTGAAAGACATAGTTGGATGTTGACATGACGGCTATTAACAAGTCAGAAACTTGAAATAACTTTGATATAACATGAGCATTAAAAAATATTTTAATGGAAAAAACACTCTGTAATCTGGAGCAAGGAAAAAAGACAAATTTGAAACAGCAGTTTGATCAGAAAACATATTGTACATATTAACATATGTAATATAATATAATGTGTTAATTAGTGAGCTTGAGAGGTTATGGTGTTAGGTTCTGCTACCTTTGGACAAAGCTAGCTAGTTTCCCCATTTCCGGTCTATGTGCTAGGCTAAGCTAACTGTCTGGCGCTATTTAGCATACAAACCCGACAGTGGTATCGACCTCCTCTTTTAACTTTTGGCAATAAGTAAAGTTAGTGAAATGTCCCATTGTGTCAAACTATTCAAATTATTCCTGTAAGGTCCACTTGTTAGTTGAGGTTTTAGTTTTAAGAGCTTTGATCAACATTTTTTTCATCGTCAAATTATGCAGTCTGTTTGAACACTCTGTCCTTGCACAAAAAGAACAGGAACCAGGATATATTTTTGTTTTATCCAATTAACAATAGGATGTATTTCTAAACAAGTCATATTTTCCATTTCGCTCCCCTTTCTTTGAAATAGCACCATTCTTCACGAGAACCACCATCATGCTTGTGATTAGGAAATGAAGAGGAATGTTCCTGACATCGTTGATGGCGTGCTTTAAGTACAGTGGGGCACACACCCAGACATGAGGAGATGTAATCAGCTGTAATTCACTATGAAACTCACACTGGATAGATCAGATCTCAGGAGAGCTTGTGTTAAACTATTCAGTACCACATGCAAGGTGTCCTTTGCAGTTGTAAAGTTCACATACAGCAGCTTCATCTTCATTGTTTCTCACTATGATCTGTGTGTTGATATGAGGAGTTGCTGAGGGTGACCGGCAAGCTCTGTCACCTGCTACTTCCTTGAAATCTCTTAAAAAGCCAGCCGCTCATTGTATTAAATTCTTTTAAGCTATAGAAGGAAAAGAAAAAGAAGAGGGTGTATTGTTCTGTCCATCACAGGAAAACTCAATTATGGCTATTTAAATGCTTTCGTAACTAACCTGTTCTATTTCCTTCTTGAGACGCGTTGAGACAGGCCCGGTAACTTTACACCTATAAGGAAGCGTTTGTTTTAATACAAGTAGTTGTTTACTTTTCTCTTAGCCTCACACGGTGACGATTCACACCCCACAGAAAGAAGTCATGAGAGCCAATGTGACCCTGAGCTGCCATTGCTCCAAGCAAACGCCTACTGAGCACAATAGATAATGTTTATCTGAAAATGCTGGCATCAGTGTGGGCTGTGCGACACAGTATGTGTATTAAATTCATCCATATAATTCAATACAAAAATCAACACTGGAAAACTAACAATAATTCTGCAGGGCTATTATACAAAGATGATAAAACTTTATTACAAGAATCCTGAGGTCATGCACAGTTCTTCTGAATAGATTCTTATTATTATATTTTATATTACACTAGTAGAACCTGCAAAGACGGCACATTTCTTCACACACATTGCAATTGCAACTCATACTTACAATAACGTAGGCTATTGTTGTATCTGGCACCATGTTTGAATTTGAATTATCATTATTATGGGAAGTGCCAACATTCAAAATGCTGAACTCATCACAGAGCGGCAGCACTGACTGCTCAGTGGTCACTAAATCCTTAATCTCAAAGCAGCATACATGAAGAAAGGTCAGCACAGCGCTTTGAGCTGCATACAGAGACAGAGGTGGAGGAGAGGTGAGGGTAAGATGAGGGTGAGCAAAGAGAGCCAGCATCTGGAATGACACCATGCAATCATATGACCACCCGCGGTTTAACAGTGCCAGCAGCTGCACGAGGACAATTGCTCAACTGGATTATCTTCCATGTACTTCAAAATAAAAGAAAGAAGAAGAAACATATATCTTTTTCCAACCTCTCCAGGTAACAAGTATCATTAATACACGACGTGCCCCAGGCACAACATTTAGCTCCAAATCCACAAAACCAGCCTGAAAATGAAGGAAATCTGTAACGATTGCATTAGAGTCAATGGAGCACAGCTGTTGCCGGCCCGATGCTACGTTATGATTGGCCAGTCTGCGTCCGGGGGCAGGACTTAGCGAAGGGTCGGTTAACGCAGGAACCAAACAATGGGCTCCCAGGTGAAAGTCCAGAGTTTGTTTGAACCACCAGCCCACCCAAAAGACTTTTTTGCTGCTTTTCATATGACGGCAGATGCTGACCGCGTCACAAATAGACGGCTGTGTACCATACTCTGGCAAAGGGTGCCTCTGTGTGTACGTGTCTGACGCTGACGTCCACTGACATGACGGCGGTATCTGACAACTTTGGTTGTTGCCCGCTGTCTCTTAAACTGACACGCCCGGTCTGTATCATACTGCTATGAAAAGTGCCTCTGTGTGTCTGTGTCTGATGCCCAAATTACTGACAAAGCGGCAGTATTTGATGAGTTGGGTATGAGAACATGCTGATTTATCACATCACAGATAATATGTGTAGAGAAATCCAGGGTATCGTTCTCATAAGGCTGCTTTAAAAGACTAGTGTGCATTAAATAATGATCAGAATAAGAGTCAAAATATATAATGAAATATATGACAATTAAGCAATTAAGTTTTTAATTACTGCATCCTGCGTACAACGACACCCTGCCCATATGGGTTTACAAGACACCATAAATTAATGTAAGCCACAATCTTCAGATCTTCATTGTCATTGCAACAAAATTAATAAATCACTGACAAGAACATTTAATATACCACTAGAGTAATCACAACAAGTACAATTTGAATAGTCCATCTTGTCTTTTTTTTTTCGGTCTTTGGAGACACATAATTAAACAACCATTCCAATTTTAATCATCTGAACACCGTAATATTTTAGGGTTTCATCGAGCCATTTCACAGTACGTTTCCACAGTACAAAATGGAACTCACTTCCTACTTGTCTAAAATCCCACAGCTCACACAATCTATTTCCTCCTCAGATCTGTAAGATGAGGAGGTCAAGGTGGCAGAGACCTGATCGAGAGATAATCGCTCACAATATTGGAAGTCTGAGCTTGTGTTGAGCTGTGGCCAAAGCCCCCACAGTATTTTCTCAGATATTTGCCGCATTTCTGTTATTTTATCTCTGTTTGGCAGCACGGTGATCTTTTACAACACACTGCTCTGCATGTACAGGAGACATAAGTGCAAAAACAAAGTGATATTGTGCACAACAACAAACATTTCCATTCTTTGATTATGTTTTATATATTTTTACTATCTTCAATTGAATGTAATGTTTGTGGCTATATGGAGCTTTACATTTTTAGTTGAATACATTTGTGTAAACCATTATTTTAGCTGTGTCATGTCATGTTATGTCTCTGTGGTGTAGGCCTAAAATCATTCCCTGATCTCTATCTGTGCAGGCTGAGCAGGTTACATGGTGTGACTGTGATGACGGCTGTCCCTGCATACCTTTGTCACAGTGCGTGCGTGTTCTTAAAGGCGCATGTGTCTGTGTGTCAAAAGGTCACAATAGGTAGTGCCACCCATAGCCACCGTTGCCATGAGGAGCACAAGCTGCGCACGACGTGTGGCCATTCCACCTGCCTTCACTGATTTGTTTAGTTTGAGTGAAAACCTCTGCCCCTCGCAGCTGATTGGTTGACTTAATTAGAAGAAGCCAATCCTAAAGAGGAGGCTGTGATCACCTTTTGTTTCTTACCTGCCTCTCACTGCCTCAGAGTTACTTCAAGGAATCAGAGCCAAAGACTCACATGAGAGGTGTTCGATGAGTTTTCAAATTTTAGCTGCAGATATAGTCTTTCACTGCGTGTGAAAGTGTATGAGTGTGTGCATGTGTGTGAGCTGGAAGTATTTATTATCCATCATGAGTCTGAAAAGCAGGAGATTCTCACTGGACAGTAATGTGTGAGTATAAATACTTCATGTTTTGCTTTTCTTTCTCTGTCCCTGTCACATCCTTCATCCTTCATCTTGGCTGATCAACAGTGTGCGTCACTTAAAAAGCATCAGGTGTGCTCGATATTCTTGTTGTGTATCCAGTGTTTGTAGCTGCTGGCTTACAAAAGTGAAACCACTCTCCAGAGATCCTCTCTGTTGCCCAGAGACTGCAGACTAACCACAGGTCTGATAAGCTGACAGCTAGCCCAGGCACAGGGAGAAAATACACTCAGGCTGTATTCAAATAAGTTCCTCAGGGAGTTTGGAGCTAGTTTAAAGGAATAGATAACCCTCAAATTGATCAGTTGTAAATCAGTTACTCACTGCAGAGGAAAGAGCACTACATGTAGTACAACAGGACTGACCTGTAGAGGAAAATGTTTATGGTCCATGGACTCAGTGATTGTGATTCAGGACATTTTAAAGCATGTATTAAGTAAGTAAGTATTAAAGTAAGTGGCTCCGACCCCCGTGTTGTTGGGATCCAGGTCAGCTGCTTTGGCGTCGGCTGCATGGCCGCTGGAGAAGCATATTGTGAGAGAGAAAACAAGAGGGCGAAAATTACCAACCACAACAAAACTGGACACCCTTAAAGGAATACGACACCCTCAAAATGGCAATTTGTTTATCAATTACTCCCCTATGCTACCTTGAATTCGTGAAGAAAACACTTTATCTCGCACGCCTCCACGGTGAACGAAGAATCCAAAAACGGGAGAAAATTTTTGATGAATTGAAGTAAACGGGGGCCGCGTTTAACAACAGCAAAACTATCTCAAAACATCTGTTTATAAACTCTCCTGCAGTTCACGCAGTATAATCCAAGTCTCATTTATCCAGTCATATGCTCAGTACTTTCCAAACACATGGATTTTCTCAAAAACATCACGATTTAAATCACTTCCGCATAAAAAGTCTCACTCTGCTCATGCATTCCATTGAAGTCCTGCTTCCTAGCTCATTTAATTGCCGTTATTTATCACGTAATGGAGGCAACGTAGTCAGGTTGTGGTGAAAATGCATGTGTTTGGGAAGTACTGAGCATACGACTGGATAAATGAGACTTGGATTATACTGCAGGAGTGGTTTAAGAGATTATAAACAAATGTTTTTTATATAGTTTTGCTGTTAAACATGAACCACTTTTACAGCTATTCATCAAACTTTTTCTTCGTCTTTGGATTCTCTGTTCACTGTGAAGGCATGCGAGAAAAACTGATGTGTAATTGATATGCAAATAAACATTTAGAGGGTAAAGTATTCCTTTAACCTCTGCTGTAACACAAAGGAACAGTTCAAACTGACAGAGATATTAGTTCGGATTTACAAACAAACAAGAACAGTATATTCCCTACAACACCGTTGTTGACACTCAGATGAAGCTCCACAATGTGAGAAATTATTTGTGCCTCTGAACGAACCGCATTAATCTCTGTGGAAAATCAGACTTCGCCTGATGTAAACAAAGAAAGTGAAGATAATTAAATGTTTACCTTCAGCACGCAGGAGTTGTTTTCAGCCACTCTGTGAACTCAGTAAATCCAGCACATTTACTGATGTTCCCACAGTGAAGAAACCCATTCTTCTTTTTGTATTTTTTCTTGACTTTATGTTGTTCTATATCCGTCCCACCTGTGTGTGTGTGTCATATAAAAGCCGGATCATCAGTCTGACATTTATCTCCCGGTCTCTTGGGACAGCTGTCTGGATGGAGTCGGGGTACTTGGCGTAAGAAGAGGCAGCAGCAGGTTTAGCAGTAAGAAATCCAAACACAGCCAGAGTCTGGATGATGCCCGACTGGAGATCCAGGCGCTAAATCACAGCCTCAACTCCAACATTGCCCTCAGGTATACTCAACACCAGACAGGGATTAAGAAAAAACTGAAGTTTTAATCCTAGACTGAGACAAAGACTGGACATGTCATCTAGTTAGTAGGGTGAATTTCTTGTGTTTGTGTCCCCAGGAAGCAGACAATAACAGAGGAGAGTATTGAGCGATTAGATGGGCTCATCAACAGTAATGTAAGTCTGCTCCACCTCATCCTGCTCACTTACAACATCCATATTTTATCACATTTTGCTGCAGCATAGGGAGAATTAAAGCGACCATAATGTATATTTTTTATAATAACAATGCATCAACTTATGATGTGAAAACAGTGTGAAGGTCTGTTGTCATTTACCTAAAGAGAATTATCACCTGAATCTGCAGCTCCCCTCAGCTTTACAGAGATTTATAGGGAGTTTCAGCTCATTGTTTAGCTGTCCAGCCTACTTTATTGTTTTGGTTCACTCTCAGTGCTCACATAGCAGAGACAAAAAGCTCTTAAATCCCACTTTACACGACCTGATCAGCACCAAACAGCAGAGAGGCACAGTTTGAGACGAGCTTTAGCGGAGCATTTAGCAGCTTAAAAAGCAGGTATTTCCCTCAGGAGTTGGAGGAGGCCAAAAATGGAGCTAAAATTGAGTGAATGTTGGACTTATGTTCTTCAGGTAGACAGAAACACGACTCCTGATGAATAATAATGTTGCTGGACATGTAAATTAGCAGTTGTTTGCTAGCAACATCGCAGTATGTCACTGTTGTGTTGTCAACTTGTCATGTTCTCAATCAGTTTGAATATAATTATTTCAGATAACGAATCTCAAGCTTGCTCCTTATTATCACTCAACACACAGTTTAGTATTTTTTTAAATTGACCTGGTATGCGTTTCCTTATTCTACATATAGCTACATGCTACATCAGGAAAACCTGTAATCCTGTGTGTAGTAGTTAATTTCTCCATGATTTGCGATCATATTCCTGCTGGAACAACATGGTTTAGAGGCGTTTATCTGTGATTTTTCACGGTAGAAAGTGTAGTTACAGCCCATTAGGCCTACAGTCATTGACGGTCAAGGACGCCAAGATTGCATGCAGCATTCACATGCTCCTAGGATGGCCCATTATCCTCTGTTGGGAAGTCGTTCCTCTGCCTTTAGTGGAGACTTTTCGCACATGCGCATTACGGTTCCAGTCACTAGGCATGCCGACTGTCATAACAACAATGCCGAGCTCTGTGTGTGCTGCTCACCCTGTTGATTTGAAGTGAAGAGTAGATCTGTTACTGTAGCAACTCCACCTCGTCGTCCATCCAGACAAAGTTATCTGTGCCTGCTTTCACCATTGTGTTTTCTTTGTTTTGGTTTGTAATCACCGCGTTGTAGAGGAAGGCGCTTCAGCACAGGCACATGGCGTCATGCCGTGGTGTTGCTTTGCAAGTTTACACTGCAGCCCTTTGGCCTGGCGTGCATACTACAACATTTCCAGTAGATTTTGTGGCTCCGTGTGAACAGGGATCGTTTCATTAACGTTGTCATATAAACACAGAAGGAAAGGACAGACTTTTCTGTTTTTAGAGAAACCATTGTCGTCTAAACAGGGCCTGAGACTTCCGAGACATTCCTTCATCTCACTAATGCTAATAAATAACTTTTGTAACTTTTGCATTTAATCTAGGTCACTCTACGTGGACACTAACTACCAGTTACGACCTTATACCACATTGCAAATTACCTGTGAGCATAAAATTGATATGCAGTATTTTGATTAATATGAAGTTAATTACTATCAACCGAGCATTTTCTTTTGTCTGCCATGTATCTACATACATGTCAACAACTTGCTCACAACTCTGCCTGACGAAGGTTGTAATGACCGAAACGTAGCTGCCTTGTCCCATTCAATATTTTGAAAGTTTGGCAACAGTGTGCGGGAATCTTTTTTTCTTTCTTGAACAGCTTGCTCACTAAAATTACTGCTTACTTTCCGAGTTCTTGTTCTGACTTCGCGTGAATTTTGATAACTAGTTTTTCTAATTATTCTGACAACACATGAATGTAGGGGCAAAGACGGAAGTCACAGACGCGCAGAAGCATCTTTTATTGTAGAAACCCAACCTGAATCTGAACATGAGCATAATTTGTCCTCTGTAACATTATTTTTCACTGACAGAGCTTCCTGAAGCAGAACAAAACCTTTCACAAACTGTTCCAAGACATTCCTGAGGGGGAGAACCTGACACACAGTGAGTTGCGAGTCTGTTACTTATTCCTTGATATTGATTATGGAGATTATGTTGCATTGTGACCCTTTGTCACTTTGTCCCTGGTGTGTGATGAAGCGCCTCCTACTTTGTTTGCACAGTAAAACAGGAGCTGCAACACGATCCTGCAGTCATGACTCTTTTGTCTCAGTGACATTGCTGTTTCCTTTTATGATTGGAGAAACATCCTCTTCACAATTTTAAATGGTGTGTGTGTGTGTGTGTGTGTGTGTGTGTGTGTGTGTGTGTGTGTGTGTGTGTGTGTGTGTGTGTGTATCTATTGTAGCGTTCACCTGTGCCTTGCAGAAGGAGGTGCTGTATCACGGAAAAATCTTTGTCTCTGAGAACTATGTGTGTTTCCACTCGTCAGTGCTGCTCAAAGAAACCAAGGTACACGCTCAGACTCATTGAGGTGAAGCCTAATTCACACTGGTGAAATTATTCAACACTGAAATGTCATACCAGTGGTGGCAATTAAACCAATATGTGTTTAATTTTGTAGGAACACTTCACTCTGGCAGAGCAGACTTTAAACTTACATGTCCCAGAAGTTGTAGAAGAAGCAGTCAACATTAGCATTAGCTATCCTGGGGATTTACTTTCATCTCCAGCATTTGGGCTTTTACCCTAAAATCAAAGACTTCACAGAGGGAAATTATTTAAGGACTTTGGATAGCGAACAAAATTAAAGGCTGGTTCCTTAACTTGATATCCACATCACATAAAAGTGGAATATGATTGTAATGTCCTTTTTAAAGGGGTTGAAAGGTTAAAATACTTTATTAAATATTTTTTTTAAATAAATGTTTGAATAAATGTTTAAATAAATAAATAAATAAATATATACAGAAATAAATAAGTTAATTCAGAAATGTATAAATAAAAGAATAAGTAAATGCTAATATAAAGACTGAAATAAATAAATGAATGCATAAATGAATAAATAAATACAGAGGTTAAGACCTCCTAACTCACGAACATACAGGTAGGGAATAACAAAAATTAATAAATGTGGTGCTCTGAATGTTGCACACAGCTCCTTTAAATCTGTGAAGGCAACAAGAATATTAATATTTTTTGTTCACATGTTGCAGGTGGTGCTTTCTGCGTGCAGCGTCAGTGGGGTGAAGAAACATAACTCGGCTTTATCCATGCTGTCTATTCAAACTGCTGATGGAGAGAAGGTCAGAATACACACTTTAAAAGTTCATTATTTGAAGCTTTCAGTTACAGATGTAACTGTGCAATTAGAATGTTGGGTAGAAATCCAATGGCAAATGAATGTGATATTAGATAACTTGAATGCCGACATATCCAGCCTCCAAAAGTGCTCAGAAACATGCTGAAACCTCTGGGGGGTTTGGGCCAGTGCTTAATTTGTAAAATTAGAAGTAGGGGAACACTTGCAAGGATACCACAGCAAAAATGAGGCAGATGTGCCTTTTGTCATTTATAAAAAGATAAATCACTTTTCTATAATACATCAATGATATTTCAATGGAATAAATTACTTATTGACTTATTCATACTTCAAAAACAGCATCAATAATTGATTAACATAGGGGGGATCAAAATAAAATAAATAAATAAAATTAAAATCAACCAGCCACCCTCCTCCCCTGACAAGTAAAGAACAGTCCCTTCATAAGTAAAGAACAGTCCCTAAAGTGCGGTGAGGTCTGTGGACCGTTACCTGCCACAAAGAGAGAAATGTGAACGGCTCGTTTCTCCTCTGACACGCCACATACCTGTGTGCCGCCACGCCTGGGTTGTCCAGGTACTGCTGGGCAGTCATGACGCCAACGAAAGAGGAAATTAGGCTACTGGACCTGGAGTCGGACTTCTCTGTCGCCGGTAAGCCTGCATTCCTGTTTGTGACCCGCGTTCAACCCACCACCTGCAGGATTTGCCTTTCGTTTCTGCTGCTGGTTGAAATCTGTACTCGCACAGCGTGCTGAATGATTTATTTTGCTTGCACAAAACTATTTTTAGTCGCAACTGTGAATAAAATGCTCGCACATAGAGCTCTGCGGAAAGCAAATCACTGCCGACAAGTAAAAAGAAATAAATAATAACTTTCACTGCTCAAAGATACTCACGTCTGGAAAACAAACCACTACAGACACAGAACTCCCCAACCACAGGACTTGAAATAGAGATTGAAATTAATCAAATCAGATGAATTCATGTTCTGTGTCATTTTGTATGTGTTGTATGTTGTGTATTTGTACAATGGCTCATTTAGAGACAGGCAGTGCAACTTGCTAAGACTATAAATGCTGTGGTTGGTGGCACTGGTCAGTGTTATATTCCTTTTAAATGAAACATTTAATGTGGTTGTAATAGTAGCAGTAGTAGCGGTGATGTCTTTATTAATCAAGTTTAGAAACAAGTTAAAAATAACAATGAGAAATTCATTTTGTCCAGTGGTTTAAGTGTAAACTACTAATCAGTAAAAAGAAAAACAAAATTTAAAAGAAGGGAAAGTGTCTGCAGTAAAACTGACAGCTTGTCAAGCTAAATCTTCATATTAGATTCCTTAACATTGATCGTACGCATAGATTAACCCTTTCACCTGCTTCTTTTTCTGTCTTCAGTACACATTTGTGTCTCTGAGGAACCGTGAGATGTGTTATAAACTCCTCCAAAGTCTCTGTTCAAATGCACAGGTAGGTGCTCCACTGATCTGCACACACATAAAGCCATCGTGTCTTAAAATAAAGGGTCAGTTTTCAGTTTAAATTCATGTTTCTGTGCTCGCCTGAAACAGGGGGAGTGCAGCCCTCATCTCTCCACCGCAGAAAACGAAGCTGACCATGACAAAGTATGTTTGCTGCCACTTTAACTCAACCAAAAGAAGAATTTCAGAGATTCAGGGTTGTCGTTTAGGAAATATGAATGCATGATGCACGATGACAGAGACTTTAACCTTCAGCGTCTCTGTCCTTGTCTGCAGGCCTCCAGTTATTCCAGTTTGGAGGACAGCGTGGATCGTGATCTGAGCAGACAGAACAGCATTTGTCTTGACAATGGCTTTCCTCTGATGCCTGGTGAAGGTGAGAAACAGATGGGAGAGACAGGGAGGAGCTTGTGATAGAGTAATGTATAACTGTTTAATGTTGCTCTATTTTCAATAGTGACTTTAGTTGATTAATTACACTTTTCTATTTAAGACACTAATGTAAGTCTTAGCAGTATAATTGAATGCATCAATGCATATTTGTGGCCTTCTAGGTCCTACAAGACGGTATTCCACCCTCAACAGCTCAACAGATGAAGACGACAGACGTTTGTGTAAGAGCTCACAAATAGACACACACAGACTGTAATATCTACTTAAGTTACCCATAAGGCACAGAGGTAAGGGTCGTTAAAGAATAACAAGGGGATTTTTCTCTCCACCAGCTGTATCGTGGGTTTCGAGGATCACTGAGAGGGTCACACCGCTCTCTGTCCTCAGAGAAGGCAGTAACGCCAGCGTTCTCGCCTACCTCTGCATTATGCTGTGAGTAGTTATTTCAGCTGAGTACATTCACTCAAGCACTGTGCTTAAGAACAATTTTGACTTTGCTGTAATATGACACTGGCATGGGGACATTTTTCTGCATAATGAGTGTTGTCACTTTTAATCCTTAGTATATTTAGCTGATGTTTTTTCTATAGTTTGACTTGTGATGTATTTTTATGTTGTGAATTTGCAGCCGTTACTGAAATTAAAAGTCTGAGTACTTCTTCCACCATTGTCCATCTCTCTGCTGCTCTCTACACAGGTTTACATTTAACAAAGATAGCTGTATAAAACCTGTTAACGGAAAAAGGTTGGAAGATGACCGCCTAGGAATAGAACATCTTTTATTCTTAAAATGGGACTTTCATGGATCACTAATAGGCCCATGCTATAAAGCCCATTACTGCCAGCATATATATCAATATAATAAATAACATCCTTGAAATAATGAGTTCATATCTCAAAATAAGAATAACCTTTATAAAAACAACAAGTTATTATGTTGAAGTGACAACTTAGCACCTCAAATAATCAGTTAGTATCTCAAAATATTAAGAAGGAACTTTCTTGAAATATTGACTGTATCATTCCTTATCATTTTGAGATACGAAGCCATAATTCTGGGAAATTTTATCATTGTTTAGTTATTTTAAGAACGTTGCTTATTATTTTGAGATGCTAACTTAATATTTTGAAAAACTAAGTCATTACTCTGAGATGCTAAGTCATTATTTTAAGAGACTAAGTCATTATTTTAAGGAAGTTGTTCATTATCTTGAGATACTATGTCATTATTTCATGATGCTTAGTCATTATTTTAAGATACTAAGTCAATATTTTTAAGAAAGTTGCTCATTATTTTGAGATACTAAGACAATTTTTTAAGAAACTTGATCATTATTTTGAGATACTGAGTCATTATTTTAAGAAAGTTGTTCATATCTTGAGATACTAAGTCATTATTTCAAGATACTAAGTCATTATTGTAAGAAAGTTTTTCATCATAACTTTACAGGATCCTTTTTTTAAATTACACTGGCAGAACTGGGTTTCCATACTTAGCAGATCCCACATGCTGTGCACATTTTTGAAGCGCAGCTTTGTGTGTGATACGTACATCTTGAGGCACATTTTGGTATGTTGATTTACTGGATTGGCTGGAAGGGAGAGAAAATGTTCTAATCCTGGAGTTGTGATTATAGAAATGTTATCACACAGTGTTCACTCAGGCTCCATGCTGATACAATTTACTGATATCTTATTGTTATGACTTCACAGTATGCACCCTTCTTAGACCGTCTGGGTGTGATTCATCTCTGCACTAAGTGAAAGTGCATTGTTGTGGCTGACGGTAAAACCCAAAGCATTCACGTCATTATTGTTTGCAGGATGGTGTTGCTCCTGTTGGTGTCCGGGTACATCGGGCTGAGGATCATGGCGCTGGAGGAGCAGCTGACTGAGTTGACTTTACACCACGGAGAGTGAGTAGACACACAAGAAAAAGGAAGCCTGTCAAGAGAAAGAAAAGAATGTGATGATGGCTCAAACCGGTTTGGGGGACTTTTTCAGCCATTAGCTTGATCAGATTGGACAGGAACAGACTTCAAAAGGTTCAGGACATGTGGACAAAAGATAAGTGATTACATCAGAGTCACTCCCACTAGGGGTATGTGTTTAAAATGTTGAGATGAAGCCTTACACCAGCGTAACAACAGTGTGAAGCACAAACTCAGTTCACAGGAAATCTCTTCAAGATTCTAAAGATATTTAATCAATAATAAATGTAGTATAAAAGTACTAATAAATCATAATGTGCTCCTTTCTCAGTGGTGGACTACTCAAAAGTAGCATGAAATGGAAATACTCAAGTAAAGTACACTTATACCTTACTACTACACGGTACACAGAGTCCAGAGCATGCAAACACTGGGAGGGTGCATTCATATATAAAACAAGCCCATAATTAAGCACAGCCAAGAGCGTGGCAGAGACTGTCTGGTTTTGGTCAAGAAAGCAAAGCAGAAGCATGAATGAATGAAATGTGTGTGATAAATGTGAAAAGTCTTTGGTGAATGGACCCCCGTCTCGAAGGGGCTAAGGAGGTCGATGAATCCACAGTCAATTAGGGCTCCATTACAACTCACAAGGTTCACCGACAAAACAACTGTCTTATACTAAACGCGTTTTCAGAACAAGTAAAACACGCTAACGTTATTAGCACAAGCCTATAGTATTTTACATTGTATAAATTAGCATAGTGAAGAGCGGAGATTTACTCTGCTCATATGAAGCCAGGATGAATCACACACAAGACTTACAATGCTTTATTGTCTTCACAATATATTGTTTTTTATCTGTGAAATTAATGTAAATAAAAGCTTTGTTTCCACTGAGGGAAATGGCTCCAGCGTGCAAAAATAAACAGGGGGTCTGCATCGCCGCAACGTGTAGTTACATTCCTTGGGGAGGTGCACGTCAAGCTACAGTGTAGGCTTTACGTCGACGCAGAGCCTTCACCGTAGGTACAGCGTCGATTAAATGCAGAAGTATAAATTCCGCTTTGCTGAGCTCCATTTGTAAGAGCTGTAGTCAGTGGTGGGTACAGCATTCAAATCCTTTAATTAAGTAAAAGGCTGTGCTGTTAGAACAACACATCTCTGAAAAGTCATGTTATCATGGTGTCAGAAACACAGCCCTGTTTTCAGCTGATCCAAAAGGGATTTTAAAGAGTTTATTTAGATTAAGAAGTAGGAGAATATTCTTAACACATAAAGGAACACTTCATCCCTCAGTCCATCACAAACATTTAAAGTCGACACAGCTGGAGATATGTGGTTTTCAAATGTGTAATCTGGAAAGTAACCAAAGCCGTCCGACAAATGTAGTGGAGTAAAAACTACAGTATGTGCCTCTGAGACGTCATGGAGTAGTATAAGTCATAAGTCATAAGTATAAAGCTGCATAAAATGGAGATGCTTGACTGCTCACTGCAAAGTCAAGTCAACTTTTTTTATTTAGCACATTTCAATCAACAAGCGTAAACTCAATGTGCTTAAGATACATAATACATGACAAACATAAAATATCATATAAGATAATAAAGTATGACACATAAAAACAAGCAGGACATGATAAAAACAAACAAAATGAGAGGGTACTGTTATTATCACATACAAACCATATGATTAAGACATGAAATATGATGTTTCCCAGAGATTAAACTCCTCTGCAGTATGTAAAGAAGTTAAAATTCAAGCTTCAGGCTACAGCTACACTAAAATTCTGCTTGAATATTAATGCAACTCTACTTAGAGCCATTCTGCATAATCAGTACTTCCTTGTGGAACTTTAAGTATACTTTGCTGCAGTGGCGTGAGGTCGTTACCACTGGCCTCAGTGCACACTAGTCAGTAGTTATAAGGTGCACACACGCACACACATGGCTGGAAGCTGTTTACAAAAAAGCCAAAGGAATTTCATTTAGGGAGCTTTGCCACTTTTCCTCCTGGTCATTTTTCTCTTGTCCTTTCTTACTGCTGCTTGTATGTTGAAAAGGCATGACTGTGTGTTTGTTCTGTGCTGCTGTCCCTTTTCCGTCCATCGCACACCTGCCCAGGTGCGCTGCATTACTTAATGAGGTGCAGTGCACCTGGCATGGAGGAGGTGATTGTGGGGACTGTTGGTCCTGCTGTCTCTCAGCGTGGGGTTTTTGTTGTCTTGTCTGCTTATTTATTTGTTAATTTATGGAGTTTTGTTCGCCACATGGGGCAGCCCAAGGGTGGGGTGTAACAAATGGTGGCTCGTCCGGGATAGAGCATCCATGAGGTGGAGTAAATGTAAGTTTTTGTGTGTACCTCATGGCCTTTTTTTTTAGTGTAGAGGTCATCTCTTTTGTTTATTTGTGGTTGTTGCTCTGTGTTTAGTTAACTTCAGTTTTGAGCGCCCTGACTAGGTAGTCAATGGGCAGGTAAGATCTGCATTTAACAGCACAGAACATATATATCTAAATATCCGTTTACAAACTCCCACACACCTCATGCAGCATAACCCAAGTCCCAGTTATTCAGTCATATGCTCAGTGCTTCTGCTGCTCATCTGTGTGTGACACTGTTTATGCTTAAGTGTTTTAAATAGTAAGGTTTTAGTAAAAAAGCGTGTGTGGGAAGTAGTGAGGACACGGCTGGATAAATGAGACTTAGACTAGGAGGTGTGTGAGTGTTTTTGCTGTTTTTGATTCTTTGTTCACTGTGGAGGATATACAAATGATCATTTCATGGGTGAAGTATTTCTTAACTTAAAGGATTGCTCCCTCCACCACTGTTCCCCCCTCATGCTGCTTCCTCTTCTTTTACAGGTACCATCATACGTAGCCAGTAACAGCAGACTGTCACCAACAAATCCTCCAGTGCACCTCTCTATTAAAATCCTGCTGTACATTGATCCCCGTCCAGACAGACTCCCAAAAGCATCTTAGCAGTGAGACTCACTCCGTTTGACACACAGAAGTTAAATTTACAATACTGTGCACAAACAAGTCCGCTCGCAGCAGATATTGGCCTCCTGTGTTAGCGCCATGTCAACAGAGCATGCAGGTCAGCAGTAAGATGCTTCTGGGAAGTCTGAAGCGGGCCACACGCAGTGAACTACACGGATGACTGACTGCGTTGGCAGAGATGCACCGGGACAATATTTCTGTTACGAGCACGCTCGTTCTCTGCTGACAGATCAGATATTGAAGAGAGGATCTCCTGCACTGAGCCATATGGAGGCAGCCTGCTGAAGCCATGCTCATTTCCTGGCCGGTGAACAGCTGAGCTCAGCGAGCCGAGGTTGACGGAGTCTTGGCCGTCGTTTTCTTGGATCGACACTGCAGGCTGCGACAGTGAGAGCACACACACAGTGATATAAGCACTTAATTGCTGCTTGAATTTATGTGTATGTTTTGAAATGAGGGTTCACATTGTGTAAGTGTATGCTATAATATAGTGACATGTTTTAAAGACTTAGTGACAGTAATCATCCAGCAGAGGGCAGTCACTCCTATTAAACCTCACTGTTACATGAGGCACCAAGGCAGGATGTCAACTGGCACTTCAACCAGGCACTGAAATGTCTTCAAAATACTAATGTTACAAAGAGGTTTGCTACTGTTCCTTTGGTCAAATTCATCTTGTAAATATATATTTGAGAATGTGTAATGTTCATACACATTTTGGCCAACATTTGTCTGTGAATCTAAACCAATTTTTATGACCAAACATCCTGTGAATTCTGTCATTACCTGTGGGGAAACATAACTGATTGTATGGTATGGAGGAGTGAAAGGGCCGCATAGAGGAGACAAAACTGCAAGAATAAAGTCAGAATTTAAGAGAGAAAAGTCAAACTATTTAAAGAAAAAAGTGGTTATATGACATGATTAAACTCATAAATGTATTGGTGTAGGAGCTAAGCCTTCTACTTGCAGCTACATGATGTTTCACCCGGCCTGATTTGGCTGACGCTCTGCACGTTTGATGCCACAGCTTCCTTGGTTGTGTTGAGTTTAGATGTTAAACTTCAGGTCCTACCTGTTCCTACCTTTATACAATAACGCTCCAACTATCAGTACAGCACCACAAACCGTGCGTACAAGTAATGTCTGCGGAGTGACTGGCATATTTGGCTCACACTGGGGAAAACTCACTTATTTATGCCACAAAGTCAGATGAAATAGTATAAAGCAGTGGTTCCCAACTGGTCCGTCCAGGCAGTTCAGATTTTTCCTTCTTTGTTAACCCCCGTTTCCACCGAGCTGTACGATACAGTTCAGTTCGCTTTTTCTCCATTTCCACTGTGGAAAGTTGTGGATGGTACCAATGGAACCGTTCCGTACCGTCCCCATGTTTGGTCCCCCCTCTGTTGGGGCACCTAGCACACAGATCTGGTACTAAGAGGTGGAGCTGTGAACACTGCAGTCTGATTGGTCAATAGAGGATGGTCACTCTGCTCAGGGCTGAGTTGTGGCTGGTTTTGAGGCTCATGTAACCACTGTTCATACTGTGTGCTAAAGGAAATACAGTGAGTGACGACAACCCCGCCCACTTTTAAGAGTACTGTTTGCGGTGGAAACACTAGGGTCTAGGTCCCATGTCTGAAGGGTTACTGTTGGTTCCAAAGGTACCATACTGGAAGTGTTTGGTGGAAACGGGGCTTTAGCTCTTTGCCGTCTCAAGTAGCTTGTGGATAGTTACTCACTCTACAGCAAAAAATGACACTTCAAAATAAAATTCGCTGTGCCAGAAATTCACTGCACTTGAAAATCAAGTGTGCTCACTTGGGGTCCATTTAGGATGTGTTTTGGACCGCGACCCACCACTTGGGAACCACTTGTATAAAGAGCGAGAGAGTCCCTGACTGGGAGTCTGTTTTTATACCATGTAAACTGACCTCCTGGCATAAATGAGTTTTTCCTCATACATTTATAATCACGTAATATTACTTTTTTCTTGTAAAATTACACCTTTATTCTCATATTATTACTTTTTTTCCCTTGAAATAGTTTTACTTTATTCTTGTCATCACCTTACTTGAAACCTGAGATTTGTTTTCTTCAGTGAGGCCTTAACACCTCTTTGTATTGTGTCAAATCGTATTACGTTCAAATTCCATGTTTCATAAAGGATTTATGACTGGATGAACCCTGTACATTATCTGGACCCATTCCAGCCAATCTAAGAAGAGACTTTATTTTGTATTTTAGTATCCTAAACCCATTAACACTTGTGCACCAAATTATCTTATGTACATGTAAATATTTTTTGCATCACTGTCTCTTTAACTTATGCACTGTACAAAAATACAAAGGCTGTTTCAAAAACAATGCGCTCAGTGTCATATTTTTGTACATAAGTGATCTTTTTTTTATTATTTTGTTGTCCATAAAAAGGTCAAGATTCAGTCCCATGAATTAATTTCATTACATCATATTCTCAGTTCAAAAAAAGCAACATAAAATTACAAATCATAATACAAAGAATAGAATAGGTAAGTACAGTAACCATATAAACAGCCCACTAATATT
The DNA here is from genome assembly GCA_035609425.1 of Epinephelus awoara. NCBI lineage: Eukaryota > Metazoa > Chordata > Actinopteri > Perciformes > Serranidae > Epinephelus > Epinephelus awoara. Next base: position 12,333,319 of record CM069306.1, on the reverse strand, counting down.
GTCTAGCCCCCCTCCCTCCCCCCACCTACCACTGCCCCGCTCAAACTCTAGCACAAAACTCATAACAATACATCAGTTAGTATCAGCAATAAAAAAATTCAAATGAACGTCCCGTTTTTTTTTAAAAAGCGCTTCAATGTTCCGATGCCATGAGTTCAGCTTTACCCTCACATAGAATACATAATAGAGATAACATCCCACCCCGTCACTTGCTCTGCAAAACACAATAGACATGCATACAGTTTTCACTGCTCGACCCCCCCGCCCCCACCCCCATCAATACACATTCAGGGCCAGAGGATACAATATACGTCAACCATAGTGGTGCATCAATAAAACGGCAAGGTGGATCCAGTGGTTTCCCTGATAACACGACCGGTCCAGGAAATAACTGAGGCCTACTTCTACTTCCAGAGAGAGGCGACAACTCCCTCGAATTCTTCTGACAGCTCAGCTCCCTGGTCCAAGATGGTAACAGATTTCCATTATTTAAATATCAGAGACACAAAGCACGTGATGAGAATGGAAAGATTCCCTGTTCCGAGGTGATGACAGGAAGCGAGTGGTGTTCGCTAAGACCCACTTGTACTCCCACAATGGAGTAATCAGATCAGTGCTAGTTCAGTACATGTTCCCTTAAAAAACGCAGCTACTATCACTGAAACTGAAGGGCCTCCTATGCAGCAGAGCAGACGCCTTGTGTAGATCTGAAATGTGGTGCTAACCAACGACCGTGAAGCCAGTTCTTGTACGTTTCCAGGTCTACACACAGGGCCCAGTACTAGTTATTCAAACATGATGTTAGTATCCTTATGCTGGCCTGTAGAAGACAGTCAATATTAATGAAGACACACAAACTTACATTTTATACCCTTATTACACTTTGGATGCTTTGTACAATAGTGCTGAACTTAAGACCTGCTTTTGTCATGCTTGATCTGATATATATAAATGTGTAAATATACTGTATACTACAGTACATGTACTGTGTGTGTGTGTGTGTGTGTGTGTGTGTGTGTGTGTGTGTGTGTGTGTGTGTGTTGTGTTTGAATGTGTGTGTTGATGTGCAAAGGTGTGTGTGGTGGAACCTGCACCACACCAACAGTGAGAGGCTCAAATATGGCTTGTGTCAGACTTGAAGCGTGCTGCCACCCATAAGAGAGCTCCTGTACATTTAGGGCCACGGAGGTCACACAGAGCTGTAGTAGGCATGATGTCTCGTTGTCCTGGCACCCGATCTGAATCACATTATTAGTCGTAACGTCAACGCGCACGGTTCGGAGACAAACAATCCATGGCCCCCCCGACACACTATGACGAACACGTTCAGATTAATTACACTGAGACAAAAACGTTAGAAACAGGTGTGCACGTGAACAGGAGGCTGATCAAACCGACTGGTGATGGGTGCTACTGGAGCAAGACTTGGGAAACAACCTGTGCTGTGAGACTACAAGTTAATCAGCGTTACACAAAAGAGATTCTGGTGAAGCAAAAGATTATTCGCAGTTAAAACTGACATAATCCTCATTAGTTTGGTGGTCTCAGCTGCTGCTTCGTCTCCTCTCTCCCCAAATCCCACCGACATATCCAGCTCAAAAAGGGTGTGTTCGCCAACCTCAACAACTGCACTTCAGACTTTAAACCATTTCCACCATTTTGGAAATGTGCTCATTTGCTTTCTCGCTGACAGATGAAAAGAATGATTCCACTCATGTCTGTATGCTAAATATGCAGCTGGTTAGCTTAGCTTAGCATAAGGACTGAAAACAAGCCTGGCTTCCACATGCTAGCACCACTAAAGTTCACCAGGGCTGTCACAGTGAAGGAATTTCCCCTGCAGCAATTAAGGGTGGCTCAACAGCGCAATTTGCAGCCTCTACTACTTCATTTATCCTGATTATAGTGCTTTGTAAATACATTTTCTTAGCTGCTTTTCAAATGACAAAAAGGACGCAGCTTTAAAACAAATTAAATACTTGGTCAATACTGGCAACAAGGCGCAATAAGGGGAGCGGTTTTTCAGCTGAGATGCTTCGGTTGCGTCTGGTTGCTATGAAAACGTCCGA